>CM075649.1:183104770-184395985 GCA_037953625.1 Crotalaria pallida
TTAGTTAGGCCTGGCCACATCATTAATAGGACGGTATCAGATAACAGCCTGGGCATGGGGGAGGGGGGTGGTTAGAAGAGAAGCAGCTGGCTCAAAGCCAGATGGTTATGAAACATTACTTCTATCCCAAGATTTTTTTTTTTTTTTTTTGGTATGGGTTTGTTTGGCCATATAAGATGATGCCCTCATTTGTATCTATGATTAAAGAGCATTTGATTAATTGGCCCAAATGTAATGCAGTTTACATACTTTAGTATGGGTTCTCGTTTTTGTTGGCTTTGCTTCCTAGCTCTGCTACTTCCTGTCCACTGAAGCCTGCTCTCATTCCAGAGGAGAAGACCTGCAATGAATAGCATGAATGCGTTGTAAAAACTAACTTTATATTAACTTTAAAGCAGAAAAATTACAACTAAACTAAAAATAAAATGATATTAGACCAATGTGTGTATTCTAATAATGAACAAAAAAATATCATATGCCACATGTGAACAACCTTGTCGAGCAAAGGCACCCACCTTGGTCATAGGACTAGGCATGATAGGAAAGGGATTTGATACCCCACTTGTCAACTTTCTCTTTCCCTATCTAGGTCCCTTAGGAAGGGACATACTCAAAAAAATATCATGCTATGCAAAAAGTATAGATGAGCGTCCTAATATTAATTACTTGGAATAAAAGCAAAAACCAACATAGAACTTGCCTTGGTTTACAAATTCAGAGTTGGTGGCTGCAGCAGAAGTTCCACTGCTATGATAGAGAATTTGATTTAATGTACTGACAGATGAGATACTTCTTTGAGATTGAACAGTGCTGTTATCAAGATCACATGTGCTCGAACTCCAGAAACCATCTGACATGGTCGGTTTTCTCACTGTCTGCCCTTGAATTCTTAGCCCCTTTGCCGGCTCATCCACAGCAATAACTGGTGTGCGTTTCATACAGCATCCAAAACAACCTCTGCTCTGTTATAAAACAAGTTAAATAACAGCAAAACATAATCCAATATAAAGTTTACAAGTCCGTGTTGCCCTTGCTGTGAATTTTTTACATTTTTTTTATAGGGCAAAGTTTTTGACGGAGAGGGGGGAGGGGGGAAATTGTGCAGCTGCGAGTGATCGAACCTAGATGCTCATACTTTATATTCCGCAGCTCACACTTTATAAGGTCTAATTTCTCGCTTCTGTTTTACAGAGGATTTTCAATTGTTGCTATTAAAAAGCAAAAGCATTTCTTACTTGGGCTTAACACCTCAAAACTAAATCTGTCATTTTAACTAAATAATAAAAGCTTTTATTGATTTCGCAACATAGCCAAACTATCTCTAAATGCAGGATAAATTGCTATACAATCAACATTGTATACAGCTACTACAATGTTTCATCTTATCCATCTATCTAGCAGTATATTGAAGTTGGCTCCATGCTTTGCTATTTCAAAGCAATAATCGATTAATAGTCTATTTACAATGCAGAAATTTACTAACTTCAAGAAGCTTCAATCTGAAACTGTTGATATATATACTAATAAAGGCATTATCTTTTTTTAAAAAAATTATGATTGTTAAGATTCCATGTGCGAGTTGTGTTGGTAAACAAGTCTCATATCGTATAATAATGGATAAGTTAAAGTGTATATAAGTGATAAGGCCCAATAAACCTATTGCCTTAAGATTATGGGTCAAGATGCAGTGTCATACCCACTTATATATAACTTCACTTAGCCCATTATTTTTATTTCATATCTCATTATCTCCCGTTCTATTGAGCTCCCCTATTCCTAACAAGTGGTATCACAGCTTCCTAACACTGATTAAGCAAAGCTCACTATTGCTGGTCACATAGAGCTATTCCACTGAGGGGGGTATGGTAATCATATAAATTAAAGGTCGAAAACAGAAAAGTTGTTAACAGATCAATCAATATTTATTTATATCCACTAATCATTGAAGCTCCCTAACAATTAGATTAGAGTCTTACTGATTTAAGTTCCAGCGAATGAATAAAGAAATGCAGTTTGTATTATTTTATCCCTAATCTAATCTAATGATTCAAAGAGAAATAAAATTATGATAATGAATAAGGAATATGGGACCAAATTTAAATTGGTAAAGCATGTGACAAAATAAGCACCTCAAAGCCCCTTTTTCTCAGGTAACACAAGTCATGAATTGAAAATTGAAATAAGTAATTACCCAAATGTTGGGGGTTAGAAAATGATATTTAGGGAAACAGAAAAATAGAGAAAGAGAGGGAGTGGATTTAGTAAGAAAAGGAAAGTAATTAATAATGAAGGAGGGGTGGGGGGGCTAAGTCACTCACCCCATGCAAGCGAAGAGGTCAGTGATCCAAGCAGTAATCATCACCATCTATCTATCTAACTATCTATCTGCACCCACAATCAACAACGCCACATAGATTGACAGATGATGAAGATGCAAGAAAGAGGGGCAAAAAAATGAAGAGGTTTGAGAGAGAGAGAGAGAGAGTGTGTGTGTTTTGTCTGTTGAGTTGAAATTGATAAATGGGTGTGGTTGGCTTTTATCGTGTCCTACTGTCACTCTCACCTGCCACTGCCCACTGCCACTCTCCCTTGTTTAATAACCACCCCTCACTTACTATTGGCTTCCCTTTTCTTTTTTCTTTTATTTATTTATTTTTTAAAAAATATTTAATGAAATAAAAGTAATTTAATCAAATTTAACATTGGAAAAAAAAATTGTGAAAAATAACATATGTTTTTGAAATTGATCAAAATTGACTAATCAAGCTAATCAATAAGTCTTCATTGATCTTTAATTCTTAATTATCATAAATATCAAATAATCATATTATTAGAATGTTTTTCATATTCTTTGTCTATTATCGACTTAGGGTATGTTTGTTTCCACATTTGGTAATCATGTTACAGGGAAAGCTCCAAATTGGAGCCTTTAGGGAAACGTGCATTACGCTATTCCAAACAGGTATTCAGTAGACACAATCCACTTAAATTACGTCAAATAATTCTCTTTATAAGTACAATAGTTATCATAGGAGAACATGGTAAAATTAGTAAATTAGTACGTACACTACAACAACTTACGGGAAGTATTGTATTTGAGTGAAAATAGTCGGTTTATGCTCGGTGAGTTTGTGCTAAATATGAAAGAAAACTGAGTCTTGAGAACCAGATGAATGAATGAATGAATGAATATAAACCGTGGCATTACTAATACTACCAATAGTTAATGTTAGATCAGCGGGCTCTTGCTCGGGTCTTAACAAATAAGCAAGACCATGACATTGCAACCTACATTAAGTCACCCCATCCCCATTTATACTGCTACTACTTGTTTATTGCCCGTTTCTTTCTTTTTTACACAGTGATTCAACGGAACCACTTTAGGAAGTTTGCGGAAAAGAAATCTTTTTAAAAGCGTCTTCTGAGAATTAAACGAGTTTCAATATTAAAAAAAAAATACAGTGAAAATGAATTTCGGAAAATACAATTTTATTTATTCTAAATAGGCGCCCAGCATTTGAACATTTCCGCAAAAACATATTTCTACACAGTATTTGAGCATTTTCATACAAATATATTTTCCCAATAATCAAAGTTGAACGAGTAATCCTTTTTTTTATAAAAAAAAAAAAAAAGTAGAACAAGCCAAAATACAAGCAGTTAAAAAGGCACAAAATCATAATCAAACCATGTTGATTTCAAACACACTCAAGTTTTGACAATGATTTTGCCTTTAATTCAAATAAAATATTTGCTCTCAGACTCTTGTTGAAGGGAAGGACTCGCATGGTCTTGTAACTAATCAGACCCAAGAGCCACTGCAGTTCTATTCTGCTTTATTTTTATTTAGAGTTTAATGGGTGTGCATCGTCGGTGTAAAAATTTTTACACCGTCAGTTCATCATCCACCACTCATCTATTTTACTTTTAATCAAGAGTCAATGCTCACTAGCACATTAATGGTGGATGATGTATTGACGATGTAAAAATGCTTTACACCGTCGGTGCACCATCCATTTTCTCTTATTTTTATGACAAAGCAAATAGATAGTTAAGCCACCACTTAAAAAAAAATGGACACAAACAGAAGTACACGCCCCAATTTGGTGACCGGTTAGACACTGTTCAAATAAATATCGTTTATTATACAGAGAAATGGATATGAATGTTTACATAGATCGTATATAGAGGTCAGTGAAATATCGTTCGAGCATCAAGTCTTCAGATAACTAAACTCTTTCAGGAACACTCATATATGGTCCATTTCAATTCAATCGGGCTCTACCAACAGATCTCTTAACTAGAACACACTACTATAGGGTTTCCCAAAACAGGCTAAAACAGTTACCATCAATCTAAAGTTGAATAATAATTAGATTATTTGCAAACTGATCAAGCAATAGTAGCTTCTTCACTCCTAACAACTAGTTGCAAGCTCAAAAGGAGTGGTAACTTTTTCCGCCTTTTGCAGCACCAACCCACATTCATCTACATTAGTATACATTTCAGATCATTACAAAAACACACTCTGGCTGGAGAAAGTGAAAAGGTTTAAGAAGGTGGACACGTATTAATTGTGTTCCACTGATTCACTGAGCAATGGAACATCACAACTATTTTTAACCATCTTGACCGAGAAACAAAATCCATCAGTGTACTCCATCAAATGTGGAGCAGAACAACATAAATTAATGGTGAAGGCTGCATCAAACTAACACAAAGGAAGAACAGCGGGAGCCACAGGCCTTAATTCAATACTGTTGATTATCAATTTCTTCATATTTATTCCTTGTAATATTTGGATCTGAAGTTGCTAATTATGTTTCCTACTTCTTAGATAGAATAGATGCCAGGCCCACCCTCCATCCATACAACATAGAAAGGCTGTGCCTTTGTGGAATAAGAGAAGCTGGACCTGTTCGCAAACTGTGAGTAGGCACAATCTCCTGCTTGGCACTGCTTATCTCCGAAGACCTGAATTGATTTTAGAAATCACATTACTGGAATTCAATAGCCATTAAATGAACAAATGAAACAGAAGCAAGCAGAGCAACAATTACATGCAAAGGAAGAAAAATCCATCGTGATCAAGTATAGCTTTTTGATAGAAGGTTAAGTCTAATAATGATTGAAATAATTATTAAACCTATTTGGAGAAAAGGAATAGGATAAATATTTAGGTTAATAATTAAGTAAGTCTTCTTCTTCTTCTTCTTCTTCTTCTTCTTCTTCTTCTTCTTCTTCTTCTTATTATTATTATTATTATTATTATTATTATTATTATTATTATTATTATTATTATTATTATTATTATTATTATTATTATTATTATTATTATCATGATTATTATTATTATTATTGTTGTGATTATTATTGTGATTATTCTAGAATGTTCTTACTTGTTAAGAATTAGGGAGACTGAGGTAAAAGAGGCATTGAGAAGGATGGATAATGGTAAAGCGGTTGGTCCGGATAGTATCCCCATTGAGGTATGGAAAACCTTGGGAGAGAGGGGCATCAGTTGGCTCACCAAGTTGTTTAATGAGATCTTAAGATCCAAGAAGATGCCGGACGAGTGGAGGAGGAGCACTTTAATCCCTATCTACAAGAACAAAGGTGACATACAGGATTGTGCGAATTATAGAGGGATTAAGCTTATGAGTCATACCATGAAACTTTGGGAAAGGGTGATAGAGCGAAGATTGAGATAGGAGACTCATGTTACTGAGAATCAATTTGGCTTCATGCCGGGGAGATCAACTATGGAGGCAATATACTTACTGCGCCGATTGATGGAGGAATACCGGAGGCAACAAAAGGATCTGCATATGGTTTTTATTGATCTGGAGAAAGCTTATGATAGAGTGCCTAGAGAGGTACTATGGAGGGCTCTCGAGAAGAAAGGGGTGCGTGTTGCCTATATTAGAGCCATTAAGGATATGTATGACGGGGTCAAGACGAGCGTGAGGACACAAAATGGGATTTCAGAGGATTTTCCCATCTCGATAGGTCTACACCAAGGGTCAAGTTTGAGCCCCTACCTCTTTACATTGGTCTTGGATGTGCTTACGGAACATGTCCAAGAACCAGTGCCCAAATGCATGCTCTTTGCGGATGATATTGTGCTTATTGGGGATACTAGAGAGGAAATAAATGGGAAGATTGAAATGTGGAGACAAGCTTTAGAAGGGTCTGGATTCTGGATAAGTCGAAGCAAGACAGAGTATATGGAGTGTAATTTTAGCAAGAGGCACGTGGGCCTTACTCGGGAGGTGAAGGTTGAAGTGCATGTCTTAGCACAAGTCCCGAAGTTTAAGTATCTTGGTTCTATCTTACAGCAGGATGCAGAAATAGAAGGGGATGTAAATCATAGGATTCAAGCAGGGTGGATGAAATGGAGGAGTGCCTCGGGCGTGTTATGTGATAAGAAAGTACCACTTAAACTTAAAGGAAGTTTCTACCGCACTGCTGTAAGACCGGCGATGTTATATGGGACAGAGTGTTGGGCGGCAAAGGGCACACAAGAGAATAAACTTCATGTTGCAGAGATGAGGATGTTGCGGTGGATGAGTGGGCATACCAGACAAGATCGGATTAGAAATGAGTATATTCGAGAAAAAGTTGGGGTTGCTCCTATTGTTGAAAAAATGGTTGAATCTCGTCTTAGGTGGTTTGGGCATGTGTGGAGGAGACCGGTGGAAGCCCCGGTTAGGAGGGTAGACCAAATGGAGGGTACTACAAGGGCTAGAGGAAGAGGAAGACCTAGAAAAACTATAGGCGAAACAATTGAGAAGGATATGGCAATCAATGCCTTATCAAAAGACATGATTTATGATAGGCCTTTATGGCGTCGTTTGATCCATGTAGCCGACCCCACCTAGTGGGACAAAGGCTTAGTTGTTGTTGTTGTTGTTGTTCTTACTTGTTAAGACTTAAGATGATGCCACTTGTAGGGCTAATCATCAATCTAGGGTTTACTATTTCCTATTTAAGTCTTGTATTCTCTTCTTACAAGGAAGCAATGAAATGAATTAAGTCTTTT
The DNA here is from genome assembly GCA_037953625.1 of Crotalaria pallida. Taxonomy (NCBI): domain Eukaryota; kingdom Viridiplantae; phylum Streptophyta; class Magnoliopsida; order Fabales; family Fabaceae; genus Crotalaria; species Crotalaria pallida. The sequence continues at coordinate 183,111,813 of CM075649.1, forward strand.
TGTTTAGTTTTTATCCTCTTTCTGGATATTGACCATCTCAAATTTTAGTCCCTATCCGTGGTAGGAATTTCTTCCTATCACGTTTGCACTTGTTTGTATGTATTTATCATTTATGGCAGACACAGATAGCACAAAAGGAATTTGGGGAGAAAATGCAAGAAAATTACTTCAACAACAACTACCATTCCTTTTTCCAGCCACAAAGTTAATATGATTTCCCAAAAAGTTATTGTCACTGTTGTTTTGAATTTTAAAAGCCCTACAAGCATGAACCTTCAATTTATCCACAACAGAGACAGACGGTTCAAAACAAGGCAAAAAGAATACATACACAGAATTAGATGGCCCTTCATTTGCAATGGTTGACATGCCTTGCCTTTGCTTGTGCTTAGGGTTGGCCGTGCATAACACATAGACACGGCCTCGACGTTTAACTGTGCGACAAAATTCACACATCTTCTTCACAGATGAGCGGACCTTCATCCTTTCTAAAGAAGAAAACCAACAAGCTGTCATATAGTATATAGATATATCCTCCAGCGATCACCAATAATCACATAACAACATGATAAACAATCACTAATGCCACCGAAATGGCGACCCTCAAACTACTCTAGACCTTTCAAGAGTATATAAAAACTGAAAAACATGACACTCCACAGCCCACATATGAATATATTAGAAATATATTTACATTTGGAGTGGCTACAGAAAATCAAAGCACCATTCTTGAGAAAGAGGGGCACCGCTCTCATTTATAAAAGAATTCCATTTCTATACAAAGATAGACACACTAACAGTAACAGCAAATGAAATAACTAGTATAACTAACTTAGAGACTCTGATAATGCTCATCTGATAAAGGCCATGTGTTGTATAGATATTATACAGGTCAAATTATCAAAAGCCACTTGAAATATTAACTTTTTTACAACCCCAGACATCAAATTAAAGGGTGAGCATCCACTTCAATAAACTAGATAACGGTGAGCACAATCAACATAAACTAGATCAGTTAATTAATGGAACCCTATTCAAAGTGTAAACAAATTTCAGAAGCAGGGTAAGACGGATATAACGGTAATATAGGAAGAGAAAGTGAAATGGAAGACGAGAAACTCACGAGGGTCACGGAGAGAGAAGATTAGGGCACCGAGAAAGAGAGAGAGTTGAAGCCTTGAAGGTTGTGTGAAAAATTGGAGTCGGAGCTGCTATGGGGGGCGTGAGGAGAAAGGTGAAGGGGGTGGTATTGGGCCTGGCCAGTTTGGGCTTAAGCGTTAAAGACGACCGTTATCGGCCCATTGTTTATCTCTGACCCCTTTTTCCATGTGAAACGCTTTCTACGCTCCGAGTTAGAAAAGTGTATTACTTCTTCCATTCTTTTTTATTTGTCATATTTCAAAAGAAAGGTTAATCAGAAAAATATATTTTCTGATTCGAGGATAAAAGATTAAAAGAAAAACATCATGAAAAAAAGAGACTGGGGATAAAAAATGAAGATGAGAACTAAAACTCCTTTTTTTCTTTTGAGTCGGAATTATGCTATTCTACTAATGAACAATGCCACCTCACAATTTTTGTTTATTCCAAAAATACATTTTATTAAAAATATAATTATTTTGAAAAAATTATTTCAAACAATTATTATTAAAACTTTAAAAAAATAATTAAATAAAAATGTCTAAAAAATAATTAAAATTTACTAAAATTTAAAATAAGATCTTTTTAATATTTTAAAAAAATCATATTCTCTTTGTCTCGAATTATAAGCAAATTAACTACTTTTATGTTTATTAAGGAAGGTAATTACTCCTTTCGGTCCTTTTTATAAGACCCTTTTGGGTTTTTATTTTGGTCCTATTTATAGGACCGCTTTTCAATTTTCAATAGCATTTAATTACTTCTTTCCACTAACATCCTTATAAAGTCAACATTTTTAAGAGTTCCAATAATAATTATAGGGGTGGTTTTGAAAAAGTATATCAAATTTTCACATTTCCAATGTCTCTAACAAATTTATCCACTCTCCTTGGTGGGAGTGAAAAACCCCAAAAATGTCTTATAAATAGGAACGAAAGAAGTAGTTGATTGTATTTAATTTTTTCAAATTTATAAAAAAAAAATACAGGTATTTTAGGAAAGTGGTATTGAAAATGAAACAAAATTGAATAAGATAACAATTTTCTAGAGATGTTTTAAGAAGGTGACATTGAGAATGAAATAACATTTAATAAAGTTAGTTAATTTTGCTTATATTTAAAAAACAAAACAGTACTCCATCCGTCCCTAAATATAAAGCATTCTTGACACTTTTATTTTGTCCCTATTTATAAAGTTCCATACCAATTTTCAATGATCATTAATTACTTTTTTCCCTAAACACCCCTATTTATTTAACACTTTTTATATTCCCAATAATATTAATAGGGGTAATTTTGAAATTACATATCGAAAGTATACATTTCCAATACAATTAACTAAACTATTCCACTTTTTTAATGAATGTGAAATCCCCCAAACAGACTTTATATTTAAGGACGAAGGAAGTATATTCTTTTTTACTTATAATTCAATTAGAGGGAGTACTCCCTCCTGCTCGAAATATAAGCAGCAAAAAACATACCTCTCTTGATTTAAAATATAAGCAAAACTAACCAACTTTCTTAAATTTTATTTCATTCCCAATGTCACTTTCCAAAAAATCCCTACAAAATTGTTATCTTATTTAATTTTTCTTTTATTTTTAATGCAGCTTTTCTAAAATACCTCTGTTCTTTTATAAATTTGAGAAAATTAAATACAATCAACCAATCTCCTTAATAAACATAAAATTAGTTAATTTTACTTATAATTGGAGAGAATATACTCCCTCCGTTTCACTGTAAGTGTCTTTTTGGACTTCTGCACATAGATTAAGAAAGTGTTGATATGATGATTATTGTAAGTTTTATGTGTATTTTGTCAAAAATATCCCTATTTAATGTTTTTATTTTGTCAATGCATAATTACTAGTATTACAAATTTCAAAACTAAAACAATATTAAATGTAAGGGTAAATAAGGAAAAACAGTATTAAATGTTGCCTAGATTTGATAGAAAGACACTTATTTTAAAACAAAATTTTGATGTTAAAAAGACACTTAAAGTGAAATGGAAGTAGTATATAGTACTAAAAATCGGTGGAAGTACGGAGTACAATTGGATTTAGCGGAAGCAATAATTTCATATCTTTCCAAGATTTCATGGTCAGGAACGTAAAAATCAAGGTACCACTATTGCCTATTGGTGAACGTACAAATCAAGGTACCACCGTTGATTATGCAGAAATGCTTCTAGTTAACTGTGTTTTAGAAATTTCACATAAAATTGTTTAATGGTTTAATTTTTAATAAAATTATTAAACAATATTACTCCCTCCGATCTTATTTATAAGATCTTTTTAGGGTTTTTATTTTGGTCCTATTTATAAGACCCCTTTCCAATTTTCAATAACATTTAATTACTTCTTTCCACTAACACCCCTATAAAGTCAACACTTTTTAGAGTTTCAATAATAATTATAGGGGTAGTTTTGAAAAAGTATATCAAATTTTCACATTTCCAATGTCACTAACAAATTTATCCACTCTCCTTGGTGGGGGTGAAAAACCCCAAAAGGGTCTTATAAATAGGACCGGAGGGAGTATTATAATATCTTTATAGTATATTTTTTATTGCTTAAATTATAAGCAACAATAATTAATTTTACGCTTATAAGGAGGTTAGTTGATTGTATTTAATTTTCTCAAATTTATAAAAGAATAGAGGTATTTTAGGAAAATTGAATTGAGAATGAAACAAAATTAAATAAGATAACAATTTTCTATGAATGTTTTAAGAAAGTAGCATTGAAAATGAAATAAAATTTAAGAAAGTTGGTTAGTTTTGCTCATAATAGTATTTTAAACCAAAAGAATGGTGTTTTTTTTCTTATATTTCTAGCCGAATGAAGTATTAATTATCACTTATTTAACATATTTCAACATATTAACTACTCCTTCCGTCCTTATATATAAGACCCTTTCAGGTAGACAATTTTGATCCTAAATATATGACTTTTTATCATTTTTGCCAAAATTACCCTAACATTTAATTGTAGTTCACTAGTTTTTAGTAAAAAAACATAAATTGAAACTACCAATTTCAATGCATAATTACACCGAGGGTATTTTTTAACAACATGCTGAAACTTTCTAATTCCAAAGCAAAATTTATTTTCCTTGATAAATGTAAAAACTATGAAAAATGTTTTATACATAGAGAGATGAAGGTAATACAAGGTTAATTTAAAGTTAGAAAAATTAAATTAATGCATCCTCAAATTTATAAAACGACAAATAATTTGTAACAAATTAAAAAAAGTTAAAGTGATAAATAAAATAAAATAAAATGAGGAGACTATAAAACAAAATCATAGCATTTGAGATGGTAAAATTTTGGTCCTGAGTCTAATCATGACCCAGATCTTATATATATTTGTGATTAGAATTCATATTTATAAGGCTTAATTGTACTTTTGGTCCCCCAATTTTTTCAATTTGGAGATTTTGGTCTCCCAACTTTTAATTTAGCGATTTTGGTCCCCCAATTTACGATTTGTAGCGATTTTGGTCCCTCCGTCAATTCCACCGTTAACGGTGCTGACGTGGCTGCTGACACGTGTCCCTCTGGTAAATTGGAGGACCAAAATCGCTACAAATCGTAAATTGGGGGACCAAAATCGCCAAATTAAAAGTTGGGGGACCAAAATCGTTATATTGAGAAAATTTGGGGACCAAAAGTGCAATTAAACCTTTTTTTTTTTAATAATCAATGACCTTTCTAAAAACTTTTAATAATCAATGGCCTTTCTAAAAGCCCATGTTATTATTGTGTATTAGATAAGAGAAAATTTATGATCTCACACTTTGTGCACAACTTTATTTGCTAAAATATTGTGATTAACTAAAAAAATTGTAATCTATTAATAAGAGTTTATATTAGTTGAAGTTCTACAAGTTTTTTCCGTTGCCTTATAAATTGAAGGGAGTATATGTTAATTTTTCCTTATTAAAAATAATTTTAATTTTTTTTCCTTATAGGATATTTTTCATTTTTCAATTTCTTTATGTACTTTAAGATGATATATAATACTTTATGTCAGTTTTCAATTACTTTATGTCATTTTTCAATTTCAATTATAACATAACTGATTATATTTTAACTTTAACTTTTTCTATACTTTATGAGATACATAAAATTTTTAAAACAAATTTTCTTAATTTTGTATTCGAAACATGTACTCGCTATTTTTATTTTTTGTTTTTTTGGCTTAATTGCATTTTTGGTCCCCCAATTTTCTCAATTTGGCGATTTTGGTCCCCCAACTTTTAATTTGGCGATTTTGGTCCCTCAATTTACGATTTGTAGCGATTTTGGTCCCCCAATTTACTAGATGGACACGTGTCAGCAGCCACGTCAGCATCGTTAACGGTGGAATTGACGGAGGGACCAAAATCGCTAAAAATCGTAAATTGGGGACCAAAATCGCCAAATTAAAAGTTGGGGGACCAAAATCGCCAAATTAAAAAAATTGGAGGACCAAAAGTGCAATTAAGCCTATTTATAATTATTGATTTGAGTCGTGAATTTAGGTTCATCATCCAAATATTACATCTAAAAAATATGCGTATGTTTTCTAAGTAAGAAGTGACTGAGAGCCTAGCTTGGTGGTCTTGGATATAATTTAAGAATGTCACCGTCAAGTCAAAAGTTTTATTTTTATAATTTTTTTTTAAAAAAAAGAGAGTTATTTTTCAGCCCCCATCCATTACTCTTGAACCTCATTTTTTTTCGCGTATTGAGAGACGGAAGTGTAAAATTAATGGCTTTTTCGCCTACCATGAGGCGGACAAAAAAAAAATTACACTTCCATCTCTTAAGAGGCGGAAAAAAATGAGGTTCAAAAGTAATGGGTGGGAGCTGAAAAATAACTCAAAAAAAAAAAAAAAAGAAGTGACTGAGATTTGAGAGATGCGTGGAATGGACAAAAAATGAAAGGTATGTGTGTGGGGTAGGAGTAAACTAGCAGGGGATGGAAAGATAGAGAAAGAGTATTTTTTAGAGTGAAAGATAGTTTTGGAAAGAAAAATAGTGGGGTGTCATGATGGTAAAATTCTCGCTCTTTTTCTCTCCTGTTTTCTCTCCTGTCAATTTTTTTTTTCCTGTTGCTCTTTCTTTTTATTTTTATTTTTCAATGTTAAATGATAATTAAAAAAATCAAATTAAGCCGATGTTAAAAATTTACGTGTTGTTGTAAATATAAAAAGAGAAATAATAAAAGATGAAGAGAAAAAAAATTTTAAATAGTAGTTCTTCATGATCTAGTAAAAATTCAAATACAAGTTTTTCATAAACTATACTGAATTTTCAAGATCTAGTATGTTATCCATTTTAATAAAAAATTCATCAAGTACAATCTAATATTTCATATTTTTGAAGAAAATGTATAATCCTAATTCTCAAATGATAAATAAGATTCGGTATAGATTAAGATAAGATTATAAAAGACTAAAATGTCACTTTAGTCCCTCACTTTGTAAGAAACTTTCACTTTAATTCCTGATTTTTCAATAATTCCTATTTAGTCTCTCACTTTGAAAAAAAATATACTCACATTAGTCCATGACAACTTTCTCCGTTCATAGACTTTAACGTCTTACACATGTGATCGTTAAATAACTTATACATACATGGTCGTTAACATCTTATATATGATGCTGAATTCAAAATACAAAAAATTGGAGGAAGTAGAGACTAAGGTTGCTGAAGAGACTATTAAGGCTAAGCTTTGACTTTTCATCATGTGTGAGATGTTAATGGTCATGTGTGTATAGGTTACTTAATGACTACGTGTGTGTGAGACATTAATGTCTATAAATCGAAAAAGTTATCATAGAATAACGTGAGTAACTTTTTTCAAAGTAGGGGATTAAAGAGGAATTATTAAAAAATCAGGGACTAAAGTGAAAACACCTTACAAAATGAGAAATTAAAGTGACAGTTTTAGTTGATTATAAAATATGGCAGTCATCTACCAAAAGATAAATGCATCCATAAAATCCACAACCCCCACAGTACCTAAAGTTATAATATGGAACATTTATTTACGGGAATGGATCTCAATTTGTTTGATGGCTTTTGTGGTATTTTTAACAATAAATCATCTCATATTCAATCATAAGATTGCACAAATATTTTTTGAAACAAATTTATCATCTTACTACTTCAGAAGCATATTTGTAAAAAACAAGATTTTATGCAATCTTTCAAGAACGCTTATATAATTTAGATTATGTAGAAATGAGTTTTTGAACGAAATAAACGTGTAGCTATTGGGAAACTGCGTGCTGGTCATGTTATCGTAATTTTTGTATTGACCATTATTCTCCTAGAACAAGCAACATTCAATCAATTTCCTTGAACAAACAGCATTCTGGTCGTACAATAGGAGTAGTGATTAAATTCTGGAACTATAGCAATAGCTAGAGCCAAATTACAGCCACAAACAATATATTAGTACTAGTATCAAATAATCAATGACAACTACCATGTGAAGAGTGATAGATAAATCATGATGAGTTGCGTGTTTGTATTTGAAGTATAATTAAATTGGTCACCAAGTATGCTTTTACAAATAGCACATCTATCAGTAGCTACAATCTATCACCTTGCATTGTATAGTAGGGGCTTGGCACTATCTATCAGTCATCACCTACAATCTTAAATACCATTTGAGTGAGGTCGCTTTTACCATAAGATAATAAACTAGCAGTCTCGATCAATAGCGAAATTCAATTTGTTTACTAGATAATACTACCTCAATCATATAGAATAAGAATGAGGAAAGGTGGCTAAGCATTATTGGCGAGGCTTTAAATTTGTTTATTATAAAATATAAAAAATAAAAAATGGTTGAGAGCCTAAGAAGCATTGGCTCTTTTTTTGACTAGGTGGAGAAGCACGTAAGCAAAGTATATGGTCCACATATAAAGAACCCTATGTTTAATTTCCTGGAAGCTTCCTTTCCCTTTGTACATAAACAAATAGATAAAGTTGATGAGGTCACAAGCTAAGGAAATTAAAGTTTATTTTTGATTCCAATATGCATCGGTGAGATCTATCTGCGGTGGTCATCTTGCTTTGTGATTGTCGTTGTGTATGTGTGTGTCATGCTCCACCTAAATTATCCTTTGCCGACCGAGCTTTGATCAGGGGTCGGTCACTCAAACTCCCCACATCACTAACCATGAACTTAATCGCTGCCACTAGAGAGACCCCAAATAAAGTTAAATGGTCATAATGATCACAAATGATTTAAACATATATTACTCATCCCGTTTCTATACGCAAGTTTTTTAAAATTATGATACTATAAGTTTACTAATTCTCAAATTATAAAATATATATATCATTTTTGAAAATAATATTTTCATTTTGTCTAACTAACTCAAAATTTAAAGACAATGAGTTAATAATAAGTTGATTCGCTTATATATAGTATTCCCTCCGGTCCTATTTATAAGACCCTTTTCGGGTTTTTATTTTGGTCATATTTATAAGACCCCTTTCCAATTTTCAATAATATTTAATTACTTCTTTCCACTAACACCCCCTATAAAGTCAACACTTTTTAGAGTTCCAATAATAATTATAGGGGTAGTTTTGAAAAAGTATATCAAATTTTCACATTTCCAATGCCACTAACAAATTTATCCACTCTCCTTGGTGGGAGTGAAAAACCCCAAAAGGGTCTTATAAATAGGACCAGAGGAGTATATTTTTCACGTTATCTATTTTTGGTTTAACATGGACTTAACTCATCACTCACTTGAATTCTAACGTCTCTTCTTAAAATTTTTAGCTAGTGTCAAATTATAGCACCCTCGAAGACAACATATGGTTTTAGTTCCTAAGACTAAAAGAAAACCACCCCATCCATCTATTGCATTTTATGGCCCAAAAATGCATACCTCATCAGCTCATCTAGATAAGGGATCGCAGAGTGACACAGGTGAGGTAGAATGTCAATTCGAGTAAAAAGACATATATTGAGTGACACTAACTTTGTCAAACAGATACGACTAGATAAAATTGGAGAAAAAAGTGGGAACAAACTATTGCATGTTCTACGATTAATGGTTCCAAATTTTATCCTAATTATTGATTTTGAATATTTTTATGTAAATTTTTAATTAGAATATTCTAAATTAAAAATCTGAATATAATTAAAATTATTGATCCTAGATTATATATGCAATAATTTCTCGTATCCGTATATTCAAGCATGTGATTTCGCAGTTGGCCATTGTCCATTGGTCATCATTTTTCTTTTCTGCAAACATAGGCATCATGGATAGTGATCAATTTATTTTGCTCCATCTGTTTTAGAAATCCAAAGAAAACAACAAATTAACTTGATTTAGGCCATAATTGAGAGATTCCATATATAATAGCAGGAATTTCCCCTCCGTATATAGTCATTGTCTGACCATGCATTAATAATTACGTAGGAATGTATGAACGAAAACTTTTCGCAGCTTTGGAAAGCCAAATTCAATTTAAAAATGCTTAAACTTACAAATCACATGGTTTTGATATCTTTTATCCAAACAACATACAAAATGATTGCCTCATTGTTGAGCTGCTTTTCGTTTTTAATTACATTATTCATCATTAAAAAAATTCCAAAATTTAACCTATTGAACATTAACTTCTTCATATATTTATCATCAAGAACATATGAACAAACAAGATCCAACAAAGTTCCAACAAAGTTGGTAAAAAATAGAATCCTTTAAATATAATATTAGAATTTTGATTCATGTCATATATATGAAAAATACTTTATTGATATATGCAAAATTTATGTCAGTAATTTTTATATCTGGAATGTAGTTAGTTTTGGTCTAACAATTAAAAAAACCTTTGATGCAAAATAATAATAGTAATAACTTGTGAAACTTGTATTAGCAATCGTTTTTAACCATCAAAAGTGAGCATTAGATTAGGCCCGATCCGACCTAAAAACTTATCAAATTCAACTAGAAAGATTGAGTTAAATTGAATGGAATTAATTTATTTCAACTTTTTAATCTTATCCAATCCAACCTGTTGTTAACAAGATTGGATTAAACCATATTTATCGGGTTTAGTGTTCGGTAAACCACTTCTTATAACATGTTTCCAATAAAAAAAACCACACTTTATTGTTCCTGTTTCAATATCAATGGTTATTGGAGTTAGTCAAGGAGAGAAATTGCATGAAGGTGGTAGTTAAATCAGATTGCAAATTGCTATTAGATGCAATAAATTTTAGAAATGATGATATCTCTCAGCTAGGGGCTTTAAAGATTGTTATTTTTAGGCTAGCAAACTCATTTGATCATTGCTTGTTTTCTTTTGTTAATAGAATAGGCAATAAGGCAACACATACCTTAGCTAATTGGATAGTGCATGCTTTTGTAAACAAGGTTAGGTTTAATACCCCTTTTTTTTTTTTTTGCTGATACATTTGGTCAGCTTTAATTTTCAATAAATTCCTTAACATTAAAAAAAAAAATAAAATGGTATGCCTCATTTTTCATCATATCATTTTTATATATATACTTGACAAGCCATGTAGATTATTGATTTTGAAATGAAATCATGACAAATAATCTAAAGTAGCTACTTAAACCACCTTAAGGAATATGGATCGGATCTAGTTGGACCGATTTATGACAATGCAAATTTGATAGAGAATTGGTTCCCAAATCTTATTTTTTATCCCAAACTTCATTTTTTTATTGAACTTTATCGAAATTTTTCTGACTAAACCCTAAAAAAATACATTTTTTCAACTTATATCCAATTGGAAAATACGTTTTTTAGGTTAGAAAATGCTCTTTTTGAACTCGAGAATGTCGAAAAAATTATGACGAAATTCAATCCCAAAAAAAAAAAAAGGATTTGGGTTTCATAAAATGAGATTTTTGAACCAACACTTAATTTGATACCCGAATCAAATGCAATTAGATCTTGATTGGATTGGATAAAATTCAACCCGCTAAGTTAAAACCTCGATCTGATTAAGTTAGGTTGAATACTCATCATAAATGTAAAACCCTTTTGATCTTTTCACGAGGACCTTGATTCGTTGCCTATAGCTAACTTAAATTGGTTTCGCTAGTTAGCTGTAGATAAAACTATAATTTGATTGTTCAAAAATATTATGGTTATCAACTTAGTTTTTTTAAAGAAAATAGCTCGACATAAATTTTTATAAGTTTAAACAATAGTTTGTCACATTGTTATTTTTAGGGAATTAATTGGAGCCAATTTTAATCTTTTAAAAATCACAATTTACACTAATTAACAAAGCCCAACACAGTTGGTAAATAGCTGGATTCCTTAAGCATGATGTCAGGGGTTCGATTCCTGCCGTGGGCATGCAATAGGCTTTGTTGGTAGAGGCAAAACTCACTTCGATGATCTCTACGTCTCGGAGGGGATTAGTCTTCGGCTGTCGGCCAAGGGCTATATGAAAAGAGAAGTTAAATGCTAAATAAGTACTCCCTCCGGTCCTATTTATAAGACCCTTTTGAGGTTTTTCACTCCCACCAAGGAGAGTGGATAAATTTGTTAGTGGCATTGGAGTGAAAATTTGATATACTTTTTCAAAACTACCCCTATAATTATTATTGGAACTCTAAAAAGTGTTGACTTTATAGGGGTGTTAGTGGAAAGAAGTAATTAAATGCTATTGAAAATTGAAAAAGGGTCTTATAAATAGGACCAAAATAAAAACCCCAAAAGAGTCTTATAAATAGGACCGGAGAGAGTATATAATACCCTTAAAACAGTTGTACGAGTATACAGTAAAAACAGAAAAACTTACAAATAGAAACAAAAGTGTCGCCAATACCGTAGAACCTTCACATGGGTTGTCCAATGATAACCTAAGAAGCATGTTGGAGTGACGAAGGGATGTGGGCATGGTGGTACCATTTCAATTCTCTTGGTTCTTATTGGTTGGGGTGATCAGTCAAACACTCAAGAATCAAGATGTGTTGGTTGGGTAACCGAACCTTTGGTATTCTGGAACATGGAACTACTTTCACGCCAGCAACTCTGATAGTCTGATTAATTTAAGGATAATTTTATCCAGTCTTTAATATAAAAAAAAAGTATTTATTATGGTTTCAAATATAAAAAAAATTAACTATTTTTTATTTTCAATACAATTTTTCCTAAAATATTTTTAAAAAATGATTATTTTATCTAATTTTTTTGAAGGGCATTACTTCTATGCAACCTAATTTTGGGTTGTTGTCATACAATCTTTTGTTTAACCAATAATACTTTGTCATCTCACATATTTTTGGATTGACACTTATGAGTTTTGACTTTTTAAAAAATGACATAACAACAATACATGAGGTGACAATGTATCATTGGTTCATACAAAGGATTGTTTAGCAACAACCCAAAATTAGGTTGCATAATAGAAATATCCTTTTTTGTTTTATTCCTGATCTTATGAGTTATCTCATCCGGTCTTTATTATAAAAAAATAATTTTATATTTATTAATGAGCAATGTTTGGGAAAAAGAAATATTTAGAACCTAAAAAAATAGTGGCAGTGTAGATTTTGAATATTCAATTATTTTATTTTAAGTTTTTATTGTCAACTGCTTTAATTTAAAAATTGAAATTAACCAAATCCTTAATTTAAAAATAAAATAAACTTTGAGTATTTGATTATAAAATACGGGAAGTGAGAAAATGTGGGACGCACACAGTGGAAGTGCCCCACACGCCGGTACTCACAATTTTGCTTTCACATTAGAAGGAATGGGACAAAGAAGGTGATGTGAAGATTCTATTCCACAATGAAAGGCAACCCAAGTTACCCAACAATTTGTTCAGTTGCCCATCCTGCTCTCTCTAGGCCTTGCTCATCTTGCTTGTCTCCGGCCGACACCCAATTGCCTAGGGTCTTTCTTATGATCCATCTATAATAATGCACAAATACAAATAATGTTACATTTAGATTTATATTCATATATCAATTCTGGATCTCTATATAACACCATTCATGCACAAATTGGAAGCAGCATGATGCATTTTTCTAAAAATGTTGATAGTTTGTAACATGCTTAAACCGTGAAAGTCTTTGGATATTGTTCCTCCAAAATAAGTTATACGGTATAACTTATACCTAGTTAATTAACTAAAGTTGGTTAAGGTTTTGAAGCACATTAATAAATCAATGGTGACCCTATCACACCTCGAGCTTATTATTACAGATAAATTTTTTTCTAAAATGTTTTACTTTCAGGGAAAAACTAATCAAACTAGTTACGTAGTGTCACATGTTGGTAGCTCAATTTGTAAAACAATGAGAGGCGTGTGAAATTCCATCTTGTCAATGCTCTTCAACTCAATTTTCCCCTTCTTTTACCCTTCACCCCCTTTTATTAGGAAGAATTTACTTGATCAGCCTACGGTGTAAATCCCTCTTTACGAGTCCCACAAGATAAGTCTAAAATTTAGAAGAGGACGGAGGGGCAAAAAAACTGCTTAAGTAGCGCAGGGTGCAAAAGGTGAGCCATGTAATAAACAATATATCTTGTGTTAGAAATATGAGTCATATATGGTGTCTGTCTTTCATATATGTATGACCGTGTCAAAATATAACATCATCATGTCTGTCCTATTCTCATAAATATATTGTACACATAAGTAATTGACCATATCAACATACAACATTTCAAAGTCCTTGTGCCGTGCGCTTGAAGCACGAATTTAAAAGAAAGACTCGATGAGTTTCGCTTTATCCTAAAGGCTTTCTTGGTCATAGTTGGTTAGGACGAGAAAGTGTTGGAAGTCCCACATCGCCCGCCTCATAATATATGATATGGTTTAAATATCTGTTGGGCTACTCCTCTTATTGCCAATTGGTTTTGAGATGCCGGTTGTTATGGGGCAAAAGTTACCCTTTGTTATGGGTTAATAGAAACCCTTTGCCTGATCCGGCAGACTTCGTTGGAGGGGGCGTGTTGGAAGTCCCACATCGCCTGCTTCATAATATATGGCATGGTTGGTTTAAATACGATCTATTCCTCTCATTGCCAATTGGTTTTGAGATGAAACCTTAAAAAAAAATTATTTTATTTTTGTTGGTGACTTGTAAGTTTGGTAGACAATCCAAATTTCAAATGAGGGGAAATTATGGAATTTGTACTGTGAGTGAATGACTTTGGTTGAGTAACTTTTGTTACGCACGTTAGGTTAATGTCAATTCTTCGTTTAACTATGGGGTTGGCTTCATATGTACACTTTCACATGTACACCTTGCTTGTTGAGAAAGGGACCCCCCGTTCACATCATAATTTCAGAATTCGCATTAAACCTTAAGGATGCATGTATAATTTTATATCAATTATTATCGTGAGCTCGGTTATATATGCTTATTGTAATTGTAAATAATTACAAAAAATATAATTGTAATAACGATTATAAAATAAATAAATAAACTTTTAAAATTGAATTACGTACTTGCTACTATAATTATAAGTTAATTACAGATATCAATTTAAAATTTTACAAAAGTAAAAGCACACAACATGCTGTAAATTGGCCCCACAGTCAGCAGAGGTATGCAAAGAAAAACCGAAAAATGATTTGGACCTGATCAAAACTACTAGCGGAACCTTTTTTTTTTTTTCCTTCAAGGATAATAATATTTGAATTTACATGTCACAAATCACAGTACAACCACAAGTTGAAGAGAAATTGATGAACAGCATGTGATTGTTCAGAGGCACCATGTTCTGCTGAGTAGAAAAGAGAGGAAGGGAAATAAAGGCAGGCAGAGTTGCTTTTTGAGTTATGATGAAGAAAGTTGGAGGGCAAGGAAATTATTATCCTAAAAAATATAAACAAAGAAAAATCCTCTTCACAACTCACAAGACAACCACCCACCCTGTGCCAAATGACCTCATCTAAAACTTAAAGGGCAATAGCTATTTGCTGATACTATTTAACATTTTAACCCTTGTGGTCAGGTGTGGCCCCTAACCTCCATGCCTCTGCTTCTTCTATTTTACCTAAATATTTATAAAACCTAAAAACAACAAAAAATGAAAAAAGAAAAAACAACATAGAATCGATTCAGAAGGGATTAATTACATACTAGAGGGATTAAAAAAAAATAAAGAGAAAAGAAAAAGGTGGGAGAAGCATAATCACAGAATATTCAGAAAGAAAAGCCAATAATCAGAAAGAGTAGGCCAATCTTTGGGAACCACGATCCCTAAGAATTCCATTGTACAAAGCTACTCTATTTGCTGGCATTCCTCTGATCTCTGTTCCTCCATTACAATTGTTTTGAACCTTTGATTCTGGCTTTGACTTCAAACAATTATGCTGCCTTCTAAACTCTTCACTATCTTTACATGAATCTATCACGTCCTTTGCAAACTGCACCCTTTTCTTCTTCTTCTTCTTGTTCCTCTCCTTTTTCTTCTCATCTACTCAAAAATAACCCACAATTATGTCAGCCAAAGAAATACTAGTGTATAAAGACTAAGAAATCTTGAATTTTTATGATTTTTTTGCATGTGTTTAATTTGTGAATGTGTATGACTATATTATGCATTAAGAAAACTCACCAGAGGATAGACAAGATCGAAGAATTGGAGAGGGAGAAGGAGGAATTTCATGCTTCTGAAGGCAGAGAGCAAGAAGAATTACTGTGCCGGAGACAGCCATGGCGGTTGCAAACACCACCCCTTGCCCACTTATCATGGAAGACATGCTATATATGCTATGATGTTATGTTGGTCTCAAGAAGAATAAGCTAAGATGAAAAACATATAAGAAAGCAAGAAAAAAAGAAGGAGAGAAATTGGTGGCAATATATTGGTAACGAATGATTGAATGAATGAATGAATGTAGAGATGGTTTGTGGAAAAGTGGAGAGTGAGGTAAGGAGTTTTGTGTGTGAAGAGAAGCAATATTATACTAATGTTATTTGGTTTGGTGGTGAAGTATTAGAAGCAGCCGACGAGTCTGGGAAAATAATATTATATTTGAATCAATTGGGAATTGATTTATTCATTCATTAGAACATAGAAGAAGAAGACCAATAGAAATATTACTTATTTAGCAATAACCAAATTTTAAGTTATTAATTAAGACCTCGAGGGATTATGTGAACTTGTGAAGGGAGCAATTGACCGAAAATTTCTACTACCAAAATTTCTACATGTATGTATGTATTTTTCTACTGTAATACGTAACTACTAGTATATGATATTAATATAAAGGGTGAATGGTAGCTATTTTCGCTTAACCTGAAGCTGGATTCGAACTTGCAATTCTTTGATTAATGTCATATTTCAAACCAAAAAAAAAAAAAAATCACAAAATGAATGGTAATTAATTGGCATAATTTATTTTCACCCAATTTTACTTTATGTCTATTTGTTTCGATGTGCAAGTTGTAAAATATAAATTGAAGGAAACCGGAAAAAAAAAAGTAAATTGAAAATTAATGTCAAGATCCATTATTAAGAGAAAAAAAACAAAATAAATAATTTTATTTTGAAAAATTGATGAATTCGATATTTCATAAAATATTGAATTTGTATTTCCGATGCTTACATATTTCATTTACTCTTAATCAGTGTGTACTATGAGAACATACATTCACCCATTTACTGAAAATAAATTTGAGGCTTTAGCCCCCTTTTATCAAATAAATAAATACACACAATACGATAGAAATAAAACAACAACAATCATACATTTGTCTTGTTAAGTGGGGTCAGCTATATGGATGAAAGCTTTTTATAATATAGTCTGTCATAAATCATATTCATTGATAAAACATATATTTTCATATTCTTTTTAATTGTTTGGCTTGTGATTTTTTAGTCTCCCTATCTCTCTAACACCCGGAACATCATGCATTTGATCTACTATATGAATTGGGGTTTCTATTGATATCCTTCACACATGTCTAAATCACCTAAGGCAGAATTCTACTATTTTTCCTACGATAGATGTAACTCCAACTTTCTCAAATGCATTCATTCTAATTCCTATCTAATTTAGTATGTTCACTCATCCATCACAGCATTATCATTTATACT
Organism: Crotalaria pallida; assembly: GCA_037953625.1. Classification (NCBI taxonomy): domain Eukaryota; kingdom Viridiplantae; phylum Streptophyta; class Magnoliopsida; order Fabales; family Fabaceae; genus Crotalaria; species Crotalaria pallida. The sequence goes on from CM075649.1 coordinate 183,129,033, forward strand.
ACATGAATTAATCTATTATTGACATTTTGCCGCTTAACGTTCGGTCTCAAACATAATAGCTAACCTTATAGTAGTGCCGTAATGATAGAAAATAAAAATGTTTAGTATTTTCTTTAGTTAGGGTGAACTCATTATACTCAAATTTTATAGTTACACTCTCGATTATTTAATCATATTTTTTATTATACACTAATTTTGCCTAATTATGACTGGTCGATGAATATTGCCAGTAAGCATTTAGGAATTTTAATAACAACAATTCTTTATTTAATTTAAATTTTGCTAACTATGGGTAAGAAAAAAATCCTTAATCATAAGTGGTGTACCTATTAAAGTTGACTTTTTAAGTTTCTAATAAAGATTTTATATTTTTCCTAACTACTTAGTATTCTAAGAAAAATAGATTAAATAAATTAAAATTTTAAAATTATTTTAAACCAGCTTCTCTGCTTTTGTCATCCATGACATGTCCGTCAGGCGGTAGTTTTTTTTATGATTATAAAGTTGCACGCCAATCATCACGCATAGCCCTAATTCTATATATAGTTTTCTTGAGTGCTAATTCTATAGTTTAATTACAGTAAAAAGAATGACATAATAATACAGCATGCTGCTCGATCATGATTAGTTTTTTTAATCAATATCCTAAAGATGCCGAGTTATATGTTATATTGGTTCTCAATTTTATCAATTTTATGAATATTGATCAAATTAGTTTTTGAGATAATAAAATATGAGTCATATTAATTTTTGTCATTTTTATCCATAAAATCAAGGACTAATTTAATCAGTACCCACAATATTTGAGATTAATTTGATCGATATTCAACTATTTTTGTTTATTTTTTGAGCCACAACGATGTCGTTTTGACCATTTCATTAGTCCAGGAAAAAAAAGAACTAGTGACAATCATTAATATCAAGGATTAAAGTTACTCATGTTTTTCAATATCATGGACTAATTTGAAATTTAAAAAATCTTAAAAACCAAATTAATCGATACTCACAAAATCATACATCAATATAATATATTACTCTAAAGATATTCGTTAAGGATTACATTATGTAAAAAATTGAATTGAAAATCTGAGTTCTGAAGTTATTAATGCCTTGGCAAACCCATTTTATTTTCACGGACCTTATATTTTCAACTGTGTTCCCTTATATAATTTCAGTTACTGGGTTGTTTGTTTTGTTGAAATCTCAATTTTCTACATCCATGTTTTTATTTTTAATGTATTCAATTTTTATATCCATATTAAAGCCAGTGCTCCCGAACATAGATGATTAATAGAAAACCTTGGATTCTGTACCTAGTAGTTAGTTGTTTTCCTGTTCATGATCTCTGCTATCCTCAATATATGCAATGGAGGTACGTACCTTGTGCTAGGCAGTAGGCATCGAGCATTCAGTTCTCAAAACATAATAACATGATAAAATTCTATTCATAAAAAGGTGCACGGATAATAGATCAAAGGGATAAACAAGAAGATGTGCCAGGATTAGTGTCTTGAGCTATGTGGAGGAGGTACAGTTTATGTTGATATCATAATGATATAAGAAGTAGCCAGACACAAAAAAGTCTACACTGAGAAGTGAGAATATTGTAGATTAAGCGTTGACTTTATTGTAAGATAGCAGTATATAGAGAGAGACCTGAACATACACCGAAAGGATTACTCAGAACTGTATCTCATATTCTCAAGATAGACTCAAATTTGAACTCTTGTGTGAGTAGCAGTGTAATCCATGGGAAGGCATAGAATTGCGGTTTAACTTGTTCTTAAGAAGCTTCAACTTTAAACAAGGTGGAACTATACAAGCTGTTGAATTAATAAAATTTTTGAAATGTTCTACCTTTGATGTAAATTCAAGATGATGCCATAATTGCTCATCATTTACTTTTAGTAAATCAGACAAACAAGAAAGAGCCGAAAGGATGCCACTTGAACTATTTATTATCCAATATGTTTATTAATTAATAGAATGAAAATCGGGATGGATGAAATGAGAGGATGACAATGTTATATACTCCCTCTGATCCTATTTATAGGGCATACTTAACCATATCACATGGACCAAGGAGGGTAGTTAGATTTCTTGAAACTTTAAAAAAAATACTTAAACATTACAATCTTACCTTCTTAACTTGCATTGGAAATTTCACATTGTATTACTTCACATTAATGGACAAAGGGTAAATAAGAGAAAATAGCAATAAATGTCTCCTAGAAAATACAAAGTAACTTATAAATAGGACCAAAGAATCCTTCTAGAATGTGACTTATGAATATGATCGGAGGGAGTATTACGTAATTGTGTATTTTTTTTTTTTTAAGGCTATGTCTAATAACCCCATTTGCAAGGACATACAAATAGGGGATGTCTAAAACAGAAGAAATTACTCATCCAAATTGTCACTTTCAGGCTTCTCTGCCCACGATAGGGGTAAGCAGAGGAAACAGCGTTTGTGGCATCTAAAGCAATATGTAAAATAAGTTATGTAACACTTAAATTTAACATTTCAAAATACAAATTATCAGATCTTCGACCATTAATTTTTTGTTTCAAGACATTAGACATGCATACTTCACTTTATTATATACCATCCATTCACCATAAGTCCATAACCAAAGAAAAACACAACTTGCAAAAATCACATAATCGTCAGTTTTACCAAGAAAGGGCTTACATCATTTTTTTGTTCTCGTCAGTGTCAATGCTAAATACGTGGTATACCGGTGCCAAGACCTCATTCATGCCTTGCACATAACAAATTACAGGATTTAACTTTGCAAACAGGCGAAGGATATTCCTCATCACTTTCTATGATTGTTTGCAAGATTACCCATGAGTAGCTGGCAAAGTTAATCATAGCAGGACAATTAGCTGCTTGTATGCAGAACATAACCGCAAACAAAGGATTTTAATATTTTTGGGAAATAGAACATAATTTACATAGGTGATAATCTCATAATAAGTTTAGTAATAGAATGAAAGTTATAAACATATAGGTATTTAAATTTTATACTAATTGTCAGAATAGGCAACAATCGGGGAAGTCTGACTACCTTCACCGCATTTTGAACCAAAACATTAAAGTAATGATTTTATGGATCTTGACACTTATAAATCTTCTCATCCATTCTATTGTATCTGGGACTTCGAATCACCTTTGAATACCCAACAATAATATGCAAAGTAAGTAACAAAGTGTTGAAAATTCATATAAAGCTTAGGCTTGAGCTTGCCTTTGAGCATGGGAGTGAGTTACGACCGATTTGACGGAGAGCGAGTTGATAAGGGCGGTTGAAAGGGCGAGAGAGTTTGTAGTCCTCCCCGCCTTGGCTGGGATAAGAAACTCAGTTAGTTAGTTGCTAAAAGGAAGACTGGTAGTTGGTAGTTATGACTTAACGGTTGAATAGACGCCACAGCATGATAACTTTTTGGGCTTTGTAATCAGACTCTTACAAGCCCATTTCATCTTTTTTTCATAATCCAAATGTTTGGTCTGGGCTTAATTAAAGCCCACTTTCCTATACTTTGCCAATTATCATACTTACGGAAACAATACTTGCACAGGCAACTGTTTCTGGAAGGAATTTTGTCACCCTTAGTAGACTTTGCCACTTCACTTAGATTTTTTTTTCTTTTCAAAAGTAACCTTTTTCCACGTATCATATAGGTTCTGCAATTGCAATCACAAGTTTCAATCTCTCGATTATATAAAAAACACAAAGAAATACTAAAAATTGTTTATTCATTAAATTAATCATCTCTTTGCTTCTTTGTTTCAGCTTCCTTGTTTCTCCTATGAAACTGAGGATTCTGATCTCTCTGGAGCCCTAATAGAATAAATTCAAATAAATTAAAACTTGCATATATAAAAAAATAAAAATAACAAAATCTGGAATTTTGCATAAATTAAAAACTTGCATATTTTTTATAGAGGCATCATAATCTGAGATTTTGGATTTTCTAGCAAAATGTAAAGTTTGAAGAAAGAGGGAGTCGAAGAGTTTTTTATTGGAACCAAAATCCCAATCAACAGCGATCAACGGTGATGATGCTGGAGGTGGCAATCGCGATTCCCGGCTGAGTGGGTGTTGATGGTTGATTAGAAAGCGAGAGAGAGGAGGGGGGGGGGAAGAGAGAGAAAGAGCGAGAAAGAGAAAGGGAGATGACAAATGAGAAAGAGAAAAAGATGGAAAGAGAGAGGGAGATGACAAATGAGAAAGAGAAAATGATGAAAATAAAGGTTAGAGAAAGAGAGAAAGAAAATTACCTTTGTTGTGTGGATGAAGATTGGAACCGGAGAAGAGAAGGTGAGATCCAGAGAGAAGAGAAGAGAAAAAGAAAGAACGATGGAAACGTGGAAGAGAGAAAGTTTCTTCCATAAGCTTTTTCTCAACGACCCAGATCAAAACGAAATAAACGGCTTAGATTAATCCATTCAATATCTTTGATAGGAGAGAGAAAACTTGATTAGGAGGGAAAATGAGAAGATTAAGGAGTGAAATCTTTTTGCCCTCAAACTTCTCCTATTTTAATATAGTATTTGATAAGGAGTGCAAGTGAGACTCATTTTTAATGGTATACTTTTTTTTTTTTAATGGTTCGGCTACTTTAACTATAAGATACACGTATCAATTCATATCATAGAATGGTTGTGACCCATTTGCTTGTGATGGGAAATCTGTATGTTATACCCATTTGCTTTCTAACAAAGTTCTTATCATTTTAAATGTCCTATTGCGAGCAAGTTTTTCATTTTCTAACCAACACTAGAGTCATCCTACTACGAGCAAAAATAACGATGGCAACCAAGTTTAATAACTTATATATGATCCTAGTTTTTTATATAGTCATAACCGGAAATCATGTTCATAGCATTTTTTGAAAAGTGAGGGTGACAAATTTCACGATAACGAGTCTAACTCACGATCCTGGTTTTGGATTAGGTTGTGACTTATGTTCATAACATAAAGAACACATGAATGACTTTGAAATATCGTTGTGAGAGTTTCAAAGTGGGGTGGGGGCATGCATGTGTGTGTATGAGAGGGAGTTTGAGAGTGTGGGGTGACTTGAGTTTGATGTTGAGAGCGAGGGCAAGTTATAGCATGGTGCTCAAAGTCAAGGCACCATGTGTGAGATCGTTAATCCAAACCGTTGAATTATTGGTGCATTAATTTAAGGGATGAGATTTTGTACTCACTGAACTTCAAACCGCTGCTCACGGGTAGCATGAACCGGGAGTTTGCCTTATTTATTTTCCGTCCCGTTATTTGCTAATGCATGTAGTTTTCGTTTTCTTTTTAGTTGGGTCTGTGTTTTTGTTTTCAGAAGTCATTTTCTTTTTACTTGGGTCTCTGTGTCATCGGTGCTAGTTATTTGGATGTTGGGCATAGTTTTTTAAAAAACTTTTTTAAACTTTAGTTTTAATAAATGGAATATAATTATAATTATAATAAGGCTTAATTAAAGTTTTAGTACCTGAACTTAGGTGCTCTTTTGGAATTAGTCTTTGAACTTTTTTTTTACGCTTTCGGTCCCTGAATTTTGTTTAATTTTTGGTAATTGTCCTTTCGTCACTTAAGTGATGATATAGTCCACGATATGTCACGTCACTTTCATAATATTTACGATTGACGTGTTATGTAGAGCCACGAGACATTACATGAGATTTTTTATTTAAAAAAAAAATATTTTTTTAAAATTTATCCAAAGATTCGATTTTCTTTTAGAAAATACAATTTTTAATTATTTTTAATAAATTTGATTTTTTTTTAATTTAAAAAATCACGTGGCATCATTTGACACATTACCGATGTGACGAAGGTGACGTGGCATAATCATATCACCACTTAAGTGATAAAATGACCATTTTTAAAATTTCAGCAAAGTTTTGGGACTCAAAGATTCGAAAAAAATTTTAAGGACCAACTTCAAAAGAGCACCTAAGTTCAGGAACTAAAATCTTAAATAAGCCTTATAATAATTATAAACAGAGTAATGATTTTACAGTAAATTATAAAAATGGTCAGTAATACAATGGTTAAATTATAATCAATACTGTTATAAAAGCCAATCAATCATTTCCAGGCGGGAAATACCAGTTGACCAATTTGCAAAAGGCGGTCGAGTAAGGCAAATAAAAAAAAATTAATGGACATAAATAATGCACTATGCTCAATTACTCCCTCCTATTACATGTTATTACACTAATAATAATTGGAAGACTTTAAAGGCTTCTTGAAGAAGCCAACTGTAGATGGAAGCAGATAAAATATATGATGAGATTAAATCATTTAATTTTTTACTAAAAGTATTAAAAAAAAAGATGTTAGTATGTTACCATAATCTACACTTCTTCGGACTCGAAATATAAGCAACAAAAAACATATCTCTTTTGGTTTAAAATATATGCAAAATTAACCAATTTTCTTAAATTTTATTTTATTCCCAATGTCACATTCCTAAAACATCCTTAGAAAATTGTTATCTTATTTAATTTTTGTTTCATTTTCAATGCAACTTTTCTAAAATACCTATATTCTTTTATAAAATTGAGAAAATTAAATACAATCAACTAAACTCCTTAATAAGCGTAAAATTAGTTAGTTTTGCTTATAATAAGAGCCGGAGAGAGTATCTATTATTATCTATATTCTATATTCTATATCTATATTTTTTATTATAAAAGCCCATTGGTATCTCTTACGCGGAAAACAGTAACATAAGTCGCAAAAGCCAAGCGGCAAAACACAATCAGCCAAGGCTACTATACTATATTTTATTTTATTATTTTGCACGGTAGAGTCGAAGAAGTGTGCATAAAAAAATAACTCTTTTTATTATACTGTGTTACTCTCTCCAATTTTATTTATAAATTTTTTTTGAGCATCCAGTTTGTTATTATTACGTTAAGGAAATATGTACAAATATTAAAAACTAAAAACGTAGATTTACCGTAAATTATTATTTTTTTATAAAAGCAGCACTTTACTTATTGGAATTAAGTTGCATACAGGGTAATCAATTAGTAACTATTTTTAAATTATAAAACAAGTGTAGTATAATTATTGGCGTTATTAGTTGCCATTGATAAAATTTATCTAAGTTTTTAATTATTTATTTTCTCCACTTTAACTTTCAGTTTGAAATGCACAAGGTTCCAGAAATGAAAAGTTTTATAAATTATTGCGTACAACTATTTAATTGTAAAAAAAAAAAAAGAATTTCATGTACTTTAAATATGATTTGTACTAAAAAAGAATTTCATGTACCTTAAATATGACCAAAATCCAATGCAACTTCATGCTTCTTTACATTTATTTTTTAATCTTCCTATTCATTCAGTAACCGATCCTTCAAAGCAAGAAAAATGAAAGAAATAACATAGGAAAATGAGGAATCTTATTAAACTCTATTTATAAATGAAGTCATTTGAAAAAAATATAGAACATAAGTGTAAAATATCATAGCTTGGTAATCGTACCTAATATTTAAAAACCGGTGCAAGGTAGAAGTATCATTGTTTTATATTTTACTTGTTTGGACAATTACATGTGTCAGGAGGTATATAATAAAAAAAAAATCAAATTCAAATAACAAAAACATGTACATAAAAAGAACACAGAAAATTCAAAACTGATTTTTTTAATATATTAGATTTATTAAAATAAAAAAATAAAAAAAATAACCGGAGCACCAAAAACCGATACATGGTAGAAATAGTACTTCCATAAAAAAAAAAAAGAAGTAGTACTTGTTGAATACTGCTCCCGAAGCCCACACCACTTAATATATTACATTTATTAAAATAAAAAAAATAAAAAAAATCCGAAGCACCAAAAATCGATGCATGGTAGAAGAACCCTTGTTTTGTATTTTACTTGTTTGGACCATTACGTGTGTCAGGAAGCATATAATAAAAAAAATTTAAATCCAAATAACAAAAACATGTACATAAAAAGAACACAGAAAACCCAAATCATAATTTTTTTAATATATTAGATTTATTAAAAAAAAAAAAGCCGGAACACGAAAAATCGCTGAATGGTAGAAACACCATTATTTTATATTTTACTTGTTTGGACCATTACATGTGTCAGGAAGTATATAATAAAAAAAATTCAAATTCAAATAACAAAAACATGTACATAAAAAGAACCCAGAAAACCCAAAATATAATTTTTTTTAATTTATTAGATTTATTAAAATTAAAAAAAAAATATTAAAAAAAGGGTCGGAACACCAAAAACCGGTACATGGTAGAAACACCTTTGTTTTATATTTTACTTGTTTGGACCATTACTTGTGTCAGGAATAATATAATAAAAAATTCAAATCCAAATAACAAAAACATGTACATAAAAAGAACACAGAAAACTCAAAGCAGTTTTTTTTAAAAATATATTAGATTAATTAAAATAAAAAAAAAAGAGCGGAACAAAAAAAAAAACCGTTGCATGGTAGAAGCATCCTTGTTTTATATTTTACTTGTTTGAACCATTACTTATGTCAAAAAGCATGTAATAAAAAAATTTAAAAGGTGAGTCAATGAAATTGTACCACCTAAGAATAAATTAAAATAAAGAGCTTACAACATGGACCTCTCCGTACCACTTTGTGCTTTTTCTGCTGTAACGGAAAACGGATATCAAAGTATTTACATTTTACATATAAATTGAAATAGGTTATATTTATTTAATTGCTTGTTGGTCCTTGACCACTTGAAACGGTAATCAAAGGTGAATCAATGGGAATCACAGCCGGTGCCTTGACTTTTGGCACCATGCTATAACGACCCGAGAGCGAGGGAATTTTGGTGTGGGGTGGCTTTTGGAAGAAGGAATTTAAGAGTGTGAGGCTGGTTTATCTTTTTTGCTAGATGAGTGGGATGGCAAAGTTGCACAGTGGAGTGGCAAAATTTCCTCTCATTCCATTAAAGTTTGAATGATTTTTTTTTTAAATTTTTTTTTTTACTGAAGCATAAATGATATACAACTAGTTCTTATTAAATTAAAGAGGATCAGTAGGCCTTGTAGAAGAAAGTGGATGGATGATTATTTAGTCACACGACTAATTAATAAATTCTAGTGAATATAATAGTATTTTATAATTTTAGAACTTTATTGTGCTTTTTTTTTTCATGAAATAAAGTTTGTGTTGAGTTTCGGGGGTTTACCAGGGTTAGACCAAGTTTTTAGGCTCAAACTTATAAAGGTACTTACAGATTACCTACCAACACCATCCTCATATGAAGATTCGAACCCGAAATTTCTCACAATTCCAGACTCAATCTTTATTAACTGAGCCCACGGTTATTGACACTTTATTTTGCATTTAGATTCATATCACTTGTTGAGCTGGTATTAGTGACAGTTTTTTGGTTTGTTTACTATTTTCTATTTAAGCATTGTATTTTCATGATTAGTGATCAATAATGAATGAACTATTATTTTAATTTTAGCCTTATTACTATTCATATTGGTAGCTTTAGCATAGAATTTTTAATCTTTTGGGAGTAAGCAATTTGCTTTCTAAGAACGTGTGTTTTGGATATATAAATAACTTTATCGTAAAAAATACAGAGTTTCACTTAGAGTATGGAATTTTTTTGGCATGCCTAAAACTCAAAAATATTATTATAGTCAATTTATAAAAACAAGGTACTGTTATTATATTTTAAATGAGTAAAAAAAAAAAGAAGGAAGAAACAACCGCTTCTTAATAAAAAAAAAGATTTTATTATAAGAGACTTAATTCTTTTTTTATTATTATAAAAACTAAATGTTTAATACTTAAAAGTAATAAACTTAGTTTTTTAATATATTATTCTACTTTTTACCTTTTATTTGAAAAATTTGACGAGTTCATTTCATTAGGTAATAATTATTAGTATTAAGATAGATAAATAAATAAAATATTTGCTTATAAAAAAATAGATAAATAGATAAATAAAATGAGATGATATTACTTGATGATTTTTTTAGCTAAGTATTTTTTTTTTTTGATAATCTTATTTAAGTCGAGAATATCCACATTATAGTGTTCTAAATTTTGTACTTTAAAATATAATGTGCATGAATTTAGACAACATTTTGATGTAAATTCATTTATCAAGTATAATGATTTCAACAATTTATCATACTGATTATTACATAACTTTTGTGTACATGGGTAGAGCATCTCTTGTACTCACTTTTTCAATAAATTTTTCTTGGCCAATTAAAAAATAATAATTTTGTGCATTTTAAGCAAAACGTATTTTAGAGGTGTCATATTCTAAAAATTACTATTTAATTGATTTTAATTTTAATAATTAATTTATCTTAAAACAATTAGCGATCTAATTGATAAGTAGATGTAGTTTATATGGTCATATATCAAGTATTATTAAGATTTGGGAGTTGGATCTTCGAGATTCGTTTCTGGGTAAGATAATCTGGATAAAATTAGCTTAGTGCGAGCTCAGTTGGGTCGAATTGAATGAGTCAGATTTTGGGTAAACCAGATCCGAATACCAATTGGTGGAAAAGAAAAAAAAAGAAAAAAGGATGTTTGTGATTCGTTTCTATGAACCACCATTTGATAGTTTGTTAATGGATTTAATTTCCTTTTCCATGTTATCGGCCGTGAAAAAATCAGCAACCTAATTTCAAATGTCTTTAAAGATCGTGAACTCGTGTTCAAATTTTAAAAATTTCAAATAGTTTAGGAATCTCTAGTACAGTTTAACCGCTTTCAAACATCCTACTTTACTGTTTTTAAAAGTAACATCCTACTTTACTAGTTTACTGAAAACTGTTTCTTTGTATAAAAATCCGTTTTTCCTTTTTTTTTTTTTTGAACAAACCCGTTTTTTTTCTTTTTTTATGATGTAATTAAGCTTGTCAAACCTGTTAGATAAAGAGACTAGTGTTATCACGTTTATAGCTAGTTTGAGGAGAGGAGATAGAGGTTGGTTCTTATCGGGGGAGGCCCCGGTGCATGTTAATAGATCATCGGTGCATGTCTTCTTTTTTGGGTTTTTTTATTTATTTTTTTAAAATTTAATTAATTAAAAATATTCTATGCGTTTTCTTTTTTATCGATATGAAGTGATTTTTATAATTTTGATTTTTTTTTACTCTGTGTTCTTAAAAAATTGTACTGAGTAAAACTGTATTCAAAATTTACATATTCTAATAAATCTGTATACGAATTTGTGTTAAAATTATTCTAAATAAATATGTATTAAAAAAATTTAAAAAACAAAAATAAAATTTTCACATGCACCGATGCATATTAACACTTAATATGATTTGAAGAACTTGCCGTTCTTATATCAACATCAATAATCAAACAAACCAAAGTGTTCCCCAAATACAGGTTTAACGTGTAAGCCTAACTAACCACGAGGGGAGAAAGAGTCTTGCTGTTCCACCCTTCCCCTTAATGACAAGAAAGGACCTCCAAAGCTGTCATGACCACATACATAACATGAGAGACCCTCACTCACTTAGTGACTCTCAATTCACATGAAAAAGCCGGGGCGGCTACCTCATAGTACAATAATGATGGAACAGTAAAAAAAATTTAAAACCAAGAATTTTTACCAGTAATGTTGTTTTAAATTTTTTTCACCCGACCCCCGAAAGAATTTTATTTATTTATCTTCTCAATAAAATTCACTTATCCGCGCTCCTCAATTCACCCACTAATCGATATTATGGGTATGTCACCAACATGTTGGTTCCTTATCTTGAGCTTATAACTTTGGTTTTTTTTTTTTTTTTAAATATATGACATAAGTCAAGTGTTAATAAGAATACTTAAAATAGGAGGTTCAAAAAAAAAACTTAAAATAGTTAATTCACAAAAAGAAATAATTAACTTTTTTTTTTCAAAAAATAAAAAATAAAATTGGAATCTAATATTTTAAGTTTTTTCATTAATATTTGTTATTTAGGATATTTTTAATATATGTTTTAAGATACACATTAAAAAAAATAATAATTTATTACATTTTTTTAAAACCAAAACTTTTTTTTTCTCTAAGAAAAAAACAGAACTTAACTTGGAAGCAAACATGAACTTCTATCATTTGATTTTTTTTTTTTTGGGAACATATATATCTTCTAGCTATCATTTCATTTGAACTAAAGTATCAAAACAAAATTACAACTATCATTTTTAATTGAATTTTGATATTTATTATTCTTAAGGTAATGGTTAAGCATTATTAAAGTGTAAACTCAACATAAGAAAATATAATATTTAATAAATTAAGAGTCAACCTTTTTTTTTGTAAAATGAATTTTACATTTTTAAAATCTTTAAATATTATCTTAAAATAATGAATAATAAAACCCTTAGCTTTTAAATTATCACAATGTAATTCGTGACAAACTTCAGCAGCTCTGAATCTTCATATTACAATAGTTTATAATTAAATACAGTTTTGAAATATTTGACGTTCTTATGAGAATATAATCGAATGCTCTTTCAATTTCATAAAGATAACAAAAATTTGAAGAGTTAAAAGAAATTAAAAAAATATAGTATATATGTTTTTAATATTTTGTGTAATAAATCAATCAACAATCATCAAATCTATTTAATATATTTTTTATTGATTAATCACACATCATAAAATGCAGTTTTGAACCTTTTCATTTATTAATCATCATAAACTTTACTTAATTGGTGCAATAATTTTTACAATTTTGGGCGGAGGATTTGAGACAGTAATAAGATATAGAGTTTAAAGGGTTTACATTTTTAATATTTTGGTTTGGGGTGATACTTAATGACTTTGCTGGATTATGTAAGTACACTCTTGAAGTTGAAGGGAACATGCATAATACATAAACACATTTCTGTTTCTTCATTGGGTGAGATGTCAATTTGTATAATGAAGATGATCCAATAGAAATGACGAAGCACGAGGGGACGAATACGAAAATGCACCATTTTCTGTTTGATGTTGACACTAACCACCTATACTCAACTAAGTTCACAACTCGTCGGGCCCCTATCACAGCAAATAGCTTGTGCCATCTTCAATATTGCTTCAACTACTACTATCATCTCAGGCTTCATTTCTTCCACGTCTACTTCATACTTTTTTTTATCTTTCTTTCTAGCTAATATCATAGATATCTACTATTTATGCATGACCCACCATTATTTTAGGGTTAAAAAATAAAAAATTAAACCCAACTAAATTAAACCAAAATTGGAGTATCTTAAACTGTGATTTCGGAGGTTTAATTTATTGCAAATTACCATATTTAATTAGCTTCATCGGCCATTTTGAATTGCGCTCCATCTCCATAAAGCTAACCACCGATCAGTAACAAATTGGAGTGACTCCATAAGTCCATATAATAATACTAATAATTGCAAATAATAGTATCCTAATGAGCGTCATTTTCAAACCTGGGTTCCACGAATTATATGTAAAATATGGCCCGCTTACGAGTGCGTTGTGTTATGATGCAGGGTGAATGCAGAGAAAGAGAAGAAAAGGAAGCAGCAAAAAGAAATAACATCATCCCGTAATTTTTCTTACGCTAAAATATTTGTTGGGCTACTTCTCTCGTTACCATGGGCTAAGAGTTGCCCTTTTGTTATGGATCAAAAGTTACCTTTTGACTTGTTCGGCAACCTTCCATAAAGAAGGTGTGTTGCAAGTCCCACATTGTCTATCTCATTCGTTGTGGTATAATTTAAATATATGTTGAATTACTCTTCTTATTACCAATTGATTTTAAGATGGAATCTTAAAAGTTTGGTCTTTAACATTTTGCCCCGTAATAGTATAATCCAAAATCACTTTGTTCTTTGTAATTTTTTCCTAACACTTTACCGTCACGTGTAGTTTGGTCCCTAACACTTTACCTCCTAAGTTTCCTAAAATATTAGCATCTCGTGCTAGGCTGTTTCAGTTTCTAAGACTCAAAGTGGTTTGAATCCATAACACCACCATAGGCAGTGGTTCACAATCTACGAAAAGATTAGAAGTGATGAAAAAATATATCGGTATTTTTACAATTATAAAAAAATTAAAAAATCTACATGTTAATACATGATAAATGTGTCAATGCTAACTTGGATTTTTATTTGTCACATAAGTACTTAACAAAATCAATGGACAGATGAACTAATTATTCAAAAACTTTAAACTTTGCATGAACTAAAATTTAGTAAAAAAACTTTCAACAACTAAACGTAAAATTGGGCGGAGAGACTTCCAATCTAGTTGAGGACCTTATCCTTCCGGTGGATGGTGGGTAATCAGTTCAGGGGGTCATGACCCTCAATCAACAACTGAGATTTCCCAACAACAACAAAATACAACAACAACAAACAACAACAACAACACCAATCCATTTAAAATAGTGTCAATTTTGAGTTTTGTTGCTAGAAATTTTTTTTTGCTAATTTTAGTTCCCGCAAAATTCAAAGTTTTGAAATTAAATAATTAATCCCTTTGTCCATTAATTCTATTAAGTACTAATGTAGCAGATTGAAATTAATGTCAGCACTACCGGATGTACCACATATAACATGTAGATTTTTTTTTATATTATAGATAAATAGTGCAATTTTCCCATCACTTTCTATCTTTTCTTATCTATCGTTGTTCCTACGAAAGTGTTGTGGATTCAAACTAATTTGAGTCTTGAACCGAACCGATCCGGTTCGAGATGCTAATACTTTAGGGACCTTAAAGGGGCAAAATGTTAGGGACCAAACCAAAGGAGGGCAAAGTGTTAGGGAAAAAACCATAAGGAGGCAAAGTAATTTAGGAAACACAGGGGGCAAAGTGTTAATTAACGACCAAATCATAAGGGGGTGAAGTGATTTGGATCCATACCACAAAAGAGTAAACTGTCTTTTACCCTTTTTTTTTAGGGTGAGCACCGATTAAAAAATATAAATAGATAAAAAGGGTATGCTCAAATTCGAAAACAAAATAAAGTGTTCTCTACAATGTTGTGTCGTCTCATACCATGGGTGAGAGTATGTGATTGTAAAGACCTTTTAATTATGAGTGGCATCGTTTTTTTAAAAGGAGTATTATTTTATTTCAAGAATAGATAAAAGGATAATACTTTTTTTGATTAAAGTTCAAATTAGTTTTGAAACTAAGTTAAGATGTTATATAAATAATACATCTTTTAGTAAAAAATTGAAAAAAAAATATTTAGAAGAAAATAATATTTCTTAATAAACAATATTAAACTTATTAGAATAATTTATATTTGAGTGATATAAAAAAAATGTGTAAGTTTGAAACATTTACTATAAGAAAATTTATTATTCAATAAATAAAGTTACGATCAAAGACGGTCAAACCTACGTAATAGCGTAAAGATAAACTTTTATTAGTAAACTAGCTCTCACCCCGTGCAATGCACAGGTTATTGATAATTTAATTTTTTATATTAAATATTTTAAAGTAAAGATTGTTTTTATTTTAATGTAAAAATTATTATTACACATTAATAAAAAAAAATATACAAAAGGCATAGAGTTAAATCAAATACTACACTTAAAAAAATTAATTTAAATGAGTTTGTTGAGAAATATTGTACTTTTTTATATAAATAAAAAGTAACACTTTTTATCTGATATCTTCCTTATTTTTTTAATTAGATAAATTAACATTTTTTATGATTATCAACTTTATTTTAAAGAATCATAAGTGAATCATATTTAAATATTTTCATCTTTTTTTTTGTTTGGTGGTATTATAAGTAAATTTAAGGATAAATTAGAATATTCCGTATTTCATAGGACATGAAGACGACATTGAACTTGTTATTCTTGATTGTCTTGATTAATTAACACATTGCATTTTATAAGGAATATAATGACGACTCTTTTTTTATATTTTTAATATTATATTTGTTTATATATATGAGTATTAAATTAATGTATTTCTTATTTAGTTGATCGATGAAGTAACACTTTTTATATATCATTATTACCTTTATTATGATATTATGATTAATTGGAGTAGATTCAAAATTGAACTTTTTTTTAATATTTTTTCGTTTGATGGTATTATGAGTATATTTAAGGATAAATCAAAATATTTCCTATTTCATGGGACATGATAATTTAGTATTTTTTTAATATAAATTATCATCTTTTTAATATGATTATCAC
This sequence comes from Crotalaria pallida, assembly GCA_037953625.1. Lineage (NCBI taxonomy): Eukaryota > Viridiplantae > Streptophyta > Magnoliopsida > Fabales > Fabaceae > Crotalaria > Crotalaria pallida. The sequence goes on from CM075649.1 coordinate 183,145,203, forward strand.
ATTTATTATTATTATTCATATTTAAATATTTTGATATTTTTCACCGTTTATCTTATCTCAAATTAATCATAAGATTTGATTCTAAAAATTCATCATCATCATCATCATCATCAGTGCTCTTTTATGCTACAAACACACAACAAAAATCAAATATAATAAGCAATAAATAATTAGGAACATAAAATACGAAATAATAAAATTAGAGAATTCTTGGAAGTAGAGAGATCTCAAGGTGAAACAAAGGTAAAGAATGAAGGTGATATCATGTTATATATAAGTGATTTTTTTAAATATTTTTTTTAGGATATTGATTATTTTTTTTTCAACAAACTGAGGATAATGATTTCACATACAGATAATCTTCAAGCATATCTCTTTGTGTTTATCGATATTTTTGAGAATAATGATTTTTTTATAACAAAATGAGGATAATGATTCAACATATTCCACATATAGATAATTTATTTAATTTTAAATATTAGTTTTGAACAGATAATTTATTTATTTTAAATTATAATTTTGATTAAAGATGATATTATCTATCTACAAATACTCTGATGCGAGTATCCCTTAAGCGAACAAACGTGGTACCTCGAAAATTTCTCCGACAAACGTGGTGACTCGAAAAGGGATATTTTTATATAAGTATAGTAGATGTGATATTCAAATAATGTGTGTTGTGCATGTGCGATTTTCGTGCTACACTGCTACATATGTGCGATTTTCGAATTTTATAAAATTAAATTAATTAAAAATATTTTAAAAATTGACGCTTCTAATGATAAAAAACTTTAAACAAATGACTCAATTACATAAGAATTGTCATCATTCTAAAGAAACCTAATTATTTATTTTAGCACATAGCTACTAAAATATTTTAATCGATCATGTTTCTTGATATAATTAAGGTAACAATTTACAATGATAAAAAACCATTTTAAGTTACTTAACCAATTGTCTTAGGTACTAGTTAATATATTTTTTTCCTAATATTGTTTTTCTAGTATGTAGTGTATCCCCAAGAGCACTCTTAATACCGGATTAGTCTCAAGGGCTCTCTGGTATTAAGGGTACTCTTGGGGATATCGATGGTTCCGCAAGGAATACGGACAAAAAAAAAATCTTCTAGGTATTTTTGTTTAAAAAACAACTTTTTATCATTTATTACAAAAAGAACACATATGCTATTTTATAATGCGTATTACTTCTCGTGTTATCTTTTCTTTTGACCATAAAAAATAAATTTTGAATTAAATACTCCGTATATACTAATTTAATATTTTTTTACCAAAAAAAATAGATTGATAAATAAAGTTGCAGCATATTTTTCTATGCATAGTTTATAATATATTGTACATGTTATTTTTCTATGCATAGTTTATAAAATTTAATATTTTCTTATAAAAGATTAAGATGCCCATGTGGATGGGTTGATGACAATCGCAAATTGCTATTGACATTTCTCACCATCATCTCATCCTGCGAATATAAGTAAAACAAGTTTTCAATAAAAACACATGGAGTGTATTGTGGTTTTCGTGATAAGTAACCTAGTTGGTATAGTTAAGAACATAAATACACATGCAATGATATTTAGTTGCTGCACAATTTTTTCTCTTCTCCTCTTATAAAATTTGCCTATAAAAAAATATATTGTGATTTTTATTTAAAAAAACTTTAAATGTTTTTAATAAAGAAAAATTTTATACTGACACAAATATTTGGTCAATGTTTTTTCTTATACCAAAAATGAGATAGAAAATAAAGGTAAAAAAGAATTTTCATAAATTCAAATAGAAAAAATGCATTATTTTCAATTATACACACACACACACACATATATATATATATATATATATATATATATAAAAAAAGATGAAAAAAATGATTAAGTTCATGTTTGATAAGTTGAAAAAATTAGATTATAATTATTTTTATTTGTGGTTATAATATTTAATTTATTTATGTTTGGATCTCTTGGTTGAAAATTGAATTTAAGTTATCTTTTTTTTAATAATGCAAAAATGATTATTTTTACTAAGTAAATTATAAAAAAAAGTATGAGTTTAATTATTAGTGTTAGAATGATAAGGGTAAAATAAAAAAATTACATAAATCTTAAAAAATAATCCTACAAAAAATAATATATAACACCTTTGAATGAAATGTTAAATTTTGATTATTTTTTCAAAAGTATAATAAAAAATTATTATCTACATCAACAATCAAAATACATCAAATTATAATTATTTTTGTTTTAAAAAAACTCAAAACATAATTTTAATATAAATCAAAGACTCCTTGGAACATTACAAGAAACCGAAATAAAAGACAAGACTTAAACAATGAACATCCATCTGCTCCCAAATCTGCGGAACTGCCCAAAAAGCAAAGAAGATAAACAGTTGTACGAGATAAAGACATACGTGGGAAAGATTTTGGTGTGTAATAAGGGTATTAGAGTAGCTGATGATGCTTAAAAATATCAAATGTAAGGAAGAACTCACTCACTCGATCGAGTGGATGGTATACAGTACACTATACACTATACACTATACAAGGTCAAGCACCAAGTCACCAACATTTAATGAAAGAGTACTGTTTGAGTAAAGCATTTAGGTGGCCATGTTTAATAGTATCAGTTACGAGAACCTTATAGTTAGCCGACACTGTACCCCTCTCTCTGTGTTTAACTTTCTTGCAACTCACTTTTTTTCTCCCTCTATATCATGGTACTCTGTACTTACTGACCTGTTTGTGACCCTTCCTTGTATTGTATCTTCTAACAACAAAAATATTCATCATGGTACATTCAAGGAAGTTCAGAGGTGTCAGGCAGCGTCATTGGGGTTCTTGGGTTTCCGAAATTCGCCACCCTCTTCTGTAAGTCACCGCCATTATTCCTTAACGCATTGTCTAAACTTTTTTAAATGAATCAAAGCAGCAAAGTCGAATTTCGATTCTTTTACATTTTTTGCTATTTTATTTTTTATTGAATTATTTTTTTATACAAAACAATATCTTATGTATATCAGATATCAATTCTTGTATACATATAAGACCACTTTTTTTTTTTTTTATTGTGTCTCGGTTTTAATTAGTAAAATATTTTGATTAAATCACAGGAAAAGGAGGGTGTGGCTAGGTACATTTGAAACAGCAGAAGAAGCAGCTAGAGCTTATGATCAAGCTGCGATTTTGATGAGTGGAAGAAATGCCAAAACCAATTTCCCAATAACCCAAACACCTGAAGGTGACCCTAAGATTATGAGTAGCAATGAGGACAACACTTCCTCAACCTCCTCGAAGGATCTAGAAGAGATCCTACATGCGAAGCTACGAAAATGTGGCAAGGTACCCTCTCCCTCCATGACATGTTTGAGGCTTGACACTGAGAATTCTCACATTGGAGTGTGGCAGAAGCGTGCTGGCCAACGTTCTGATTCAAATTGGGTTATGACGGTTCAGCTCGGAAAGAAGAAGAGTAACATAAAGACCAATGAAGATAGTGGTAGTAGTACAAGTTCTCTGCCTTCTTCATCAGATAATAATATCAATAATCAGTCTCTATCAGCAGTATTGCCAGGTCATCATGATCATGATCATGATCAGGAGGTGCAAGTGAGAGCACAAATGGATGAAGAAGACAGAATTGCCCTTCAAATGATTGAAGAACTTCTCAACAGGAACTGTCCAAGCCCACCAACCTTTAACAATTTGGAACGAGGGGATGATGATGATGCCAGCTATTTTCTTTAAGGCCTTTGATCTTTTCTTTGATCCTTTAATATATCATGGTGGAGTTCACGTGTTCATCTTCATCTCCCAGGTCATTTGAGGGGGGTAAATAAAGGAAGTTTTAGTTAATTGGTAAGTCCATATTAAAGGGTAGCCATATAATTATTTATATATATAATATATAATATATACAATATATAGCTTAATAATTTTGAAGATTTGGGGCTTTGAAAATAAGGGGCCTGTATACAAATATTGTTAAAGTTCATATAAATTAAACGATTGTTGTAATATTCATAATTAATTTTTACTTACCATAAGTTTTCCTGATCTTGATTTCAAGCATTATATTGGATTATCAGTCTCATACTTTTCTGAAGCTCAAATATATATTCGTATTTTTTTCTTTGGTTCTCTTTACTTTGGGTAGCTGCAGCCTCCTATACGATACTGAAATTTATTAGACAGTGGCTAGCCAGTATATGATGTTGTCATCAGATTCTTATTAGACTCTCAAAGTTTTGTACTTTGTGTTATTGAATACTCCGAAGTGACAATTCAGTAGCTATAATATATTCCATCCGTATAAAAAATGACAATTTTTTTCCCCCAAAATTATTGCATTATATTAGTTGTTGTTTGGTGATTGATGTATTAGATAAACCATTAAATACATATCTTTTTGTATAAAAAAAAATAAAAAATAAATGCATGTCTCTTTAATTTTTTTACTTTTGTAATTTTTTATCATCCATGTAACCAAAGTTTTTTTTTTTTTTTTTTGAAAGTCATGTAACCAAAGTTAAAGTAAAAGATACTACTAACAAAGACCATAAATTGATATGACAAACATTTAATAATATAGAGTAAATTTTTTTTATATAGAAAAACACCTAATAAGTACAGTATTTATCATTTGGATAATTTCTTACCTCTTTTTTCTTTTCTTGTGGGGGACTACTTTATTCAAAATTTAGCTTAATTGACTTTTTTTTTTCTTAAAGAAAAATCTGGTCCTGATAATTTGTATGAATGTCCTTATTATTCTTTTAAATTAAAAAATGCACGAAAGCTATAGATGGTGAAAACTTGAAATATTTATCATAATGTTAAACTATAATGACGTTGATGGTGGAACAGTACGAATTAGCATCATTTTCTCTATCGGTCCCGATCCGTACAACTTACTGTCGCTGAGTTGTTGATATAATTAGTTCTTTAATTTGCTTGTCTTTCTCTATTTCAGTTGATTAATCAAGTAAGTATATATGAAGTGAAGTACATACTAGTAATTATTATATTGTTCATTTGTTTGTAAATGGATATTTTGCTTTCATATGAGGATTTCTCTGAAGAAAAAGAAAGAAATTTGATGTCATCACCAAGTTGGAAAAGGTTAGGGGTCTTTGATATTTGACTAATCTAAGAAGAACTACATTAATGAATATTGACATCGCATTTTCACGGAAAACTTTAAGATATTAAATTTATAAGACACGACGTCATCAAAGGCTTAGTTCATCTGTCAATTTAGCATGCACCTTCTTAGCTTCTTTTTACTTATAAGACTGTTATTGTCCAATAACATCTTCAATAAAACACCTTTAGGGACGATTACATACAAGAGACCATATATGTACATAGATTTTTATGTGAGCAGAGGATTTGGACATGTTAGTAATTTTCAAATGCAAATTGTGGATAAAGAGAGTTGTCTAATGTATAACACGGAATAATAATTAAGTTAAAGTGTATATAAATGATAAGCTTCATAAATTGATTGCTTTAAAGTTTTTGATAACGATATGAAATCAAATACATTTATATGCTATTTTATTTTAAATCATTATTTCAAATATCTCGTTATTGGACTCCGACATTTTTAACAGAGAGATATCCAAAAATTTGCTACACTTAATTAAACCACGGAATCTGGCACCATATCCTAGCCTTAAAATCTTACTAATATATTAGATTTACCAGTTCAACAGTTTATATTATATATGTCTCACTCTGTCCATGACTTTCATCGATCCCACTTGGAATCATAGTGAGAAGAGTGATACTTGATATAAAACGTATAATCCATTTTTTCAGCGGACGAAATTTGTAACTTGATCAATAGAAAGAGATCGACCTTGTAAATCTCAAACCATGCGTGATAATTGGGTGATTTTTTTGCTTAGAAGAAAATTAAAGTATCGTGCGATGTATTGTACTATATAGAAAGGGAGAATATATATGTGAATAATTTTTTTTTTATTTTTTTTTTGCAACGTTAAGAGAGAATCAAATTTTTTCCCTCAATGCTCCATACTCATATCCAATCCATAGGTGGAAAAATCCAACACAAGCAGACCGTGGTGTATAATCAGCAAGGCATGCATTTAGAGCAGTAGCCTTAATTTATACAAATATATATATGCCCCACCCCATGACATGCAACACGGTTTCCGGAATCATCTCACAATTGTGACTATCTGGGTTACAACTTTTATGAATTATGATGATTGATGGAGATCAGTTTACGGATGGAATGAGCGGAAATGAGGGGAGGGGTGGTGTAATAGAATCAAGTATATTTCTATCATGCAATCCAAAATTGGATGGTTGCTATGCAACCTTTTCTTAAACCAATAAGAAGTTGTCACATATGCTATGTCATTATTTGAAGTAGTTAAAATTAGTTTTTTGCAATTTAGTCCAACATAAAAAATAAATTAAAAATTTAATCCTTTGTACCTATAGACAATTTATAACTTTTAATTTTAAAAAGTAAATTAAAAATTTAGTCCTTTGTCTATAGGTACAAATAATGACATAGCATAGAACTAAATTTGCCTAATTTTTAAAATTAAAAGTTATAATTTGTCTATAGGTACAAAGAACTAAATTTATAATTTATTTTTTTATGTTGGACTAAATTGCAAAAAACTAATTTTAACTACTTCAAATAATGACATAACATAGGTGACAACTTCTTATTGGTTTAAGAAAAGGTTGCATAGCAACCATCCAATTTTGGATTGCATATTAGTAACTCCCTAGAATCAATATCATTTTTTTATCACCAATAATGGAACTTACATTTTTTTTGTTTGCATCCTTGTATCCGGTCCACTGAGCCAACTAGTCCCGGAGTTAAGATTTTATTCATCTCCCAACGTTAACGTAACAAAGTGTTGATTAAATAATTTTTCTATGTAGTAAACAATTAGAGTCATCTTTGATTTCATTTTCTCTCAAATTCTACTTATCTTATCGATCTCCTAAACAATGATTATATTGATAAATTTTGAAAAGGTGTATCGTACAGATTAGAGAATTTCGAAGAGTAAGATTGCAACTACTTTTACTTATAAGCTGATGCAATCCTAAGTTCTCTTCGATCTACATTTATTTAAAAGATTGTTATAATATCCTTTAAATTGTGTTGGTTCAGACTTTCGTGCCCATGTTACCAGTGGTTGAGCTTTTTTTTTTTGATAAGAACCAGTGGTTGAGCTTGATAAAATTTTTTTGGAGGTGCAGTAATTTCCACCTGCTTCTTGAAATATCTGTCACCGCATGGTATGAAGAATTTCAACTACTTTAACTGATCTTACTAATTATTACGAATATTATAAATTCAATGGCTATATTTTCTTATTTTAATACCCCATCTGTTCTTATATCTTGATTAAAAAAAATTGAAAAATCAAAAAAATAATAATTAATGCAATTAATTAGTTACAAATGGAAATTAATTATATTTATATTATTGTTCTTATTCATTATTAATGAATCGTTTTTTTAATAATAATTTAGTATTTGTTTTCTTAATTACTTAATCATAAACATAATACACAATTTTTAAGATATTTGATTTATTATTTTTATTTCAATATGGGAAAATTTGTTGTGTTTTTTTATATGGATAATGGGATGGAGTGAGTATTATTATAGAGACAGAAGTAGTACTATAAAAAGGAAAATATTCCCAATTATGAACCTATGAACATAGTTATTTGCTTTGATAAGAATTACAAGTACATAAATACTAGACTGGATACAAGAAAATAGAGACAAGTGATACATTATTGCTACCAACAAGGTAAGTAAAATATTGTTATAGTTGTCATAAATAGTAAGTATTATTAATACCGGCGCAATTTGTTTCCATCTGCCCAAAATGTTTTAATTTGGTATTTTCATTTTCAATGTTTGAACAAAAGTAATCCCCAAGAATTATAGGGAAAATGTGAACAAACCGAAAACAAGTAAACTACTAAAGCAAAAAGGAAAGCATTACAGGGCAAAAATAAGAGACAGAGAAAGCAGAAAGGCGTAAAGGAATAAAGCAGATACATCAAAGATAATAGGAGAGTGATGGAAAGACTCTTCACTATTATGTATCCACCCTTCAATTCTCTAACATGAGCTCATAGATAAAGAGAACAAAATAGGAACCATCTTTTTAATTTCTCCACATATTCCACTTTATTAAAATGTCATTGACTAATGGGCCAAAACCTTGCAAGAAAAGCTTAATCATATCTCTTAAGAATCCACTTTTGAGAAGAGAAAAAACGCTTATATAAGTGACAATCAGTGGTACTATGTGCTAGCAAATAAGAGAGGGAGCCATTTTGGCAAGTACCATAGCAAGTTTGAAGTTGCCAGGATCAATGGATGTCATACTGGGCTCTCTAATGATTTTGGTGGTGAGTTTGGCAGTACAAGCCCAACTGAAAACAGGGTTTTATTCTTCTTCATGCCCAAGTGCTGAGGCCATCGTACGATCCACCGTTGAATCACACTTCAACAATGATCCTACCATTGCCCCTGGCCTGCTCAGGCTTCATTTCCATGATTGCTTTGTCCAGGTATGATACCTCCACCTCAAATTCAATCCTTCATTCACATAAAGCCTTGCATATATAATTCTTAAGAAAATGTTTTCTTGACATCAAAGTAAGGCACCAATTAAGTGCCTAATTAATGCCTTTTTACGTGTATTTTAGGAAAATGTCTTTAAAAAAATAAAACCGTGAGAGATAAAGATAATAATATATATCTTGTCACTGTTATATATGAAGTCAAAATTTTGATGTATATGATTCTTATTTCCTATAAATTTATTTGAACATGTAAATGAACTAGTCATTTGACAATATCTCCTACAGGGCTGCGATGGTTCAATTTTAATTGTAGGATCTTCAGCAGAGAGGAATGCACTGCCAAACCTGGGTCTAAGAGGGTTTGAAGTGATTGATGATGCAAAATCAAAGCTAGAGGCCGTATGTCCTGGAGTTGTATCATGCGCTGACATACTAGCATTGGCAGCACGTGATGCTGTTGATTTGGTATTAAAACTAACTCCAACTCTTAATAATATATAATTTGAGTATATAATAGTTGTATCATACTAGCACTTGGTTGTAATTAAGTTGTAACCAAAACAAAATACTAGCACTTGGTCATGTACTAGTACCATGAATATACTGGCCAAAGGTACATAATAGTAGTATATACTACATCCATTCTACTTATCATTTTATCACTTTTAACTTATTTCAAATCATTTTAAAAAATCAAACGCATTAATTATTTTTTCTCAATTCTATTATTGTTTTTACCATCCTCAAATTTGAAAAATGTGTAATAATTAATAGGCTTAATTATGTTACAAGTCTCTGAAGTTTGTGGTACTTTTGTCATATACCCTTATTTTTTTTCAATGTCTGACTCCCCGAAGTTACTTCTGTGTTTGTCATATACCCCTACTATCAATTCTGACCAATTTTGGTGACATGTAATATCAGAATCCTGGCCAGACACAGGAGGTTGGTCATGTGGTGCCGCGTGATGTCACATGGGCGAAGACGACCTCTCTCTTCAATCCTTTTTTTCCCTTTTTTTATTTAACTAAAAATATAAAAATATTAAGTTTTTTAGGTTTTTAATTTAAAGAAATAGAATCTTTGCCCACGGGCTACCACGTGTCTAACTTCCTGCGTTTGACCAGGATTCCGATGTTACATGCAAGCAAAATTGACCAGAATTTGTATTAGGGGTATATGACAAACCCATAAGTAACTTTGTGGAGTCAAACAATGAAAAAATAAGAATAAGAATATCTGGCAAAAGTACCTCAAACTTCAGGGACTTGTGACATAATTAAACCTAATTAATATTGGGTAAGATATTATAATAAATTACATTATATTTTCCTTAAAATTTGAAAAATTTAATAATGAAAAAGCGTAAAGTCCAATTAAAGTGGAATGGATGGAGTAATAAATAGTACTCCCTCTCGTCCTTATTACATGACATACTTAACCGAATTACACATATCAAGGAAAGTGGTTGATTTTATGAATTCTATGAGAATATATTGTAACATTACAATTTTATCCCCTTAACTTTTCTTGGAAAATTCACACTCATTAATGAACAACAAAAAAACACATAGATAGTCAAAGCATTTAATAAGGGCAAAAAAGAGAAAAATCAATAAATGATGCATAGAAAATATAAAGTGATTTATAATTAGGACCAAGAAAACTTTATAGAATGTAACCTATATATAGGACGGGGAGGAATAACTCTCAAACTCTAGTATTAGATTTAGTTTATGGAATTGAAAAAATTAATACCTGAGAAAATGGCAGAGTGATGGCCCAAGTTGGCCAGTACCCACAGGAAGAAGAGATGGGAGGACTTCTTTATCATCTCAAGCCTCAAACATGCCTTCTCCACTTGATTCAGTTTCTGTCCAGAGGCAAAAATTTGCTGCCAAAGGTCTAGATGATCATGACCTTGTCACATTAGTTGGTATGCTTTCTTTCACTATATACTTAATGGTAAATTGAACTTACATATTTATTTAATAATTTTGGCCAATGATAATATGTGTTAATGTATCTTTATTTCACTGAAGGTGCACACACCATAGGTCAAACAGAATGCAGGTTCTTCAGTTACCGCTTATACAATTTCACCACCTCTGGCAATGCTGACCCTTCTATAAACCTATCTTTCCTAGCACAACTTGAAGCAATTTGTCCAAAAAATGGAGATGGCTTAAGAAGGGTAGCTTTGGACAAAGATAGTGCAGCCAAATTTGATGTTAGTTTCTTCAAGAATGTACGTGATGGTAATGGGGTTCTAGAGTCAGACCAGAGGCTGTGGGAAGATTCTAGTACAAAAATATTGGTGCAGAATTATGCAGGGAACATTAGAGGGTTACTGGGGTTAAGGTTTGATTTTGAGTTTCCTAAGGCCATGATTAAATTGAGTAGTGTGGAAGTGAAGAGTGGTATAGAAGGAGAGATTAGAAAGATATGTTCAAAGTTTAATTGATTGCTGGTGTTGGAAAATGTAGCAGTTTGGGTGCTTAAGTAAGTAATGGATGGATCTTGTAAATGGCAATTATTCAAATCATACCCGATGACTTATAGAAACAGCAAAAAATGCATCGACGCCTGAGAGATTCGAACTCTCGCGGGGAAACCCCATGTACTTAGCAGGCACACGCCTTAACCACTCGGCCAAAGCGTCTTGATGCTAAAGGAGGGAAATTATTAATTTAAATATTCTTTATTATATATTTAAATTATCAATTCGTAGTTTTTATAATAACGTGGAGCTATTGGCACTTTTAATCCACTCATACTCTTCATTAAATAATCACAAATTATTAAAATGAAAAAGTGAAAAATTTGGAATGTAAATAAATGAGTTGGAGTGTCGATATTCCAGCACTTTCTTATTTCCTAAGTGCCACACTTTTTGATTGTATAAATCTGACCCGGCCGGGGGAGGACAACAAGGGCGTCCGCTCTAGGTCCATGATTTTTAGGGGCCCCAAAAAAATTTATATATATATATACACACACACATATACATAAATGTTAAAAATATTGATATATATTTACTAGCCTCATAATTGGTCATTGAGATTTTTGCTTTCCATAGTAACTAGAGCTCGAGTCCCACTATTGGCATCTTTTCTTTTTTACTTATTTATATATGTTCTCCTTTTTATTTTGTTCAAATTAAATGCACTTTTTAAATTTTTTTTCTTCCATTTTTATTATGAGTCATACTTAACTATATTATAAAGATCACTGAAAATAGTTATATTTCTTAAATTTTAAAAAATACTTTAACATTACAATTTTATATCTTAATTTATATTAAAAATTTCACAAATATATTATTTCACATTAATGAATAAAAAACAAATATGATTAAACAAAACTAATAAGTGTTTTGTAAAAAATACAAAGTAACTTAGAAATAGAACAAAAAATTCATCTAAAAAACAATTTATAAAAAAACCGAAGGAAGTATTTTTTCTAAATTTCAAGCTTTGTTGAATTGATTGTTATTTTTATCCATAATAGAATGAAAGTATACAACTATTAGAGAAATGTTGTTTATTTTTTGTTAATTAATCAACATTAAAATAGATAATTTTGGAATCAGTTTAAATGACAATATAAGATTGCATTGTGGAACCATGTTTGCCAAAGTTAGAACCTAGGGTTATAGAGAGTAGATTTCGAACACTAAGTAATGATATTATTAAGATATATAATTATATTATTGCATAATATTTTATTTCACCTCCTTTTAACTTTTTGTCCAAGTTTCTTTACTAATTATGATTTTGAAACACCTCTTTATTCTCAAACTTCTCTACTAATAGAATTGTTGAAGCGGTTGAAGCCTATGTGATTTATTTATGGTTAATTGTATTTTTGCAAATTTATAGAGTTATAAGCATTAACAATATTTTGGAAAAGTCCCTATATTAAGAGAGATTTTATTGTTAAAATTTTATTTATTTACAAGTTTTTTATAATTTAAGGGCCCAAAAAAAATTTCGCCCCGGGCCTATAACATGTCAGGACCGGGCCTAGTATAAATATTTTATGAAAATAAAGTAAGGAGATAAACTACCTCCTTAATCCATTACTACGATGACACATGTCATTATTATTTTCTTTATTTTTTCTGAAACAAAGCAAGTTAACCTATACAGTACTCTTCTTCAAGGGAGAGCAGCATATTATTTAGCTGAATCAGTCATGCTTTGGTAATACAAGGCACTTAGAGCGGTAATGCCCACCAGCAAATCTCGCGAGTATCATTTTGGCTGATTCACTTGGCCATATGTATCTCAAATATTTGTTGTGTTTGTTTTTTCTTGCTTTCCTTGCAAAAAAAATAAAAAATAAAAAAATAATACTAACAACGTGTGTACTGTAAAACAGAAATAAGGTATATGCAATAAATATATATATATATATATATATATTTATGACAAAATAATTAATTTTTATAAAAATTATATAAAAGTTTTAATTAAATTAAAACCGAACCGAACCAAACCAAAACGACATGTTTTATTCTGGATTGGATTTGATTGTGTGATTGGACCGAACCGAACCGTATCTATATTTTATGATTGGATCATATGAATTTTTTCCTCAAAAATCGAACCAGACCGGACCACGAACACCCCTGCTAATAAGTAATAATCAATCACACTTTTTTTTTTTCATTTTTCATTTTATAAATTGCGATTGACAATAAAACTAGGACTATAGAAATCAAGTAATTAACTCTTTTCTTAGGATGAAGATCCTCTGTCCACAAATTTCTTAACTCCCTGTCTTAACCAATCACATTTCATCAAATATTAAAAACTGCTATAACAATTAGAAGTTATTTTTTAATTTTTTAAAATTTGCAATCCGAAATCCGGACTTTTCCCTATTATATGATAATATGATTGCTGGCTCTTGTTGATATTTTAATTTTTTTCATATTAAATATTTTAAATTAAAAATTATTAGTATTTTTATTTTAAAGTATAGATTATTATTAAAAACCAACAAAAATTAATTACATAAAAAGGCAAGGGGTCAAATCAAACCCTACACTTTAAAAAATTAATCTAAATTATCTTATCGATAAATTTTGTACTTCTCATATGAATTAAAAATAATACTTTTTATTTGATAGATAAATTAACATTTTTATATATAATTGTCAACTTTATTACGATAAATAAAAATTAAACATTTTGATCTTTTTTATTTGATGGTATTATGAGCATAATTAATGATTTACCAGAATATCCCTTATTTTATTGGACATGAATTCATTATAAGATAATGACGATTCCTTTTTTAAATATTTTATTTATTTACGTATAGATCAATATTAAATTAATGTATTCCTTATTTAGTTGATCTATAAATTAGCCTGTTTTTAAATACAATTTTTATGTTTATTATGATATTATGATTAATTAGAGCGAAATTAAAATTAATTTTTTTGATATTTTTTGTTTGATGGTATTATGAACAGATTTAAGGATAAATTAAAACATTTCCTATTTCGTGAGACATGACTATTTAGCATTTTTAATATAATTATCACCTTTAATATGAAAAAACATAATTAAATCAAAATTATACATTCTGATCTTTTTTAGTTGATGATATTATGAGATATTTTTTATATTTTTTTATGGATAGAGTGTTATTTTTTTTTTACAATAAGCATTTTTTTAATATGATTGTCACATTTATTATTATTAATCATAAATAAATATTTTTATCCTTTTCATTTGTTATTTTATCTCAAGTTAATAATAAGATTGAATCCTAAAAAATCCTTATTTTAATTGTTCTAATAATTTTATTGGTTTAATTTTTTCTCCAAAGATAATGTTATCTATTAGAGAGCAAACTAAATACTTGTCCTCGGGACTTAGGAATAGAAGGATTTGTAAATGAGGAAGATTCTTTTTTCTGGAACTCAACAATGGAAATTATTTAATTAATCTTTAATTTCAAACATGAACACTATTACACAATTCATGTGAAAATGCTTAGAAATATAAAATCCAAAAATTAAAAAACTAATATTTTTTTTCACTTTTAAAAAACCTTGAAGTACTTTTAATTTAGATATTACAAGATGATTATTAGATGATAATTAATATTATTCGGATTTTTATTTTTTAAAAACTAATATTTATTAAATAATTGTAAAACAATAAGTAAACTTATTTGAATCTTAATTTTTATAATGAATAATAGATTAAAATATTTATTCCTTTATATATTATCTAAATAAATTACATAAAATAAAAAATTGTAAAAAAATTAATACCCAATAAAAACAAAAATGTACATAAATACATGAAAACAATAGATAAACAAATTTAGAGCAACAACATCATCAAATATTTCTCTCATCCAAGATAATGAATTGGCAGCTCTGCATGTGTATTACTCCTATTGTGCAAGCCCATCACTGGGGTCATCATGTACGGATCATCTCCTCTTTTATTTATATATTTATATATATATATATATATATATATATATAATAAAAAATTATAAAAATAAATGATCTCTTTGTCTAATTATTTTGGCAAAAAAAAATAGAATTTATTATATGATTATATATTATATTTATGATTGAATAAGTAAAAAAATATGATAATTCATTAATTTTTAAAGTTTTAGTGTTATATTTAATTCTCTAAACGTTTATATAAAATTAATGTATCATGTGTTAGATATAATGATATAGAAATTCAAAAAATAATTGATAAATATACAAAATTAATTTACAAATAAGTATACATCACAAAAGAACAAAAGAAATGACATATATCACTTGCTTAATATTGATTGATTAATAAGTGACACATATCACTTTCTTATGATATAAGTTTGTTTATAGGTTGATTTAGACATCTTTTTATCATAACCGAAAAATTTGAGTAATAACAATTTTTAATTAATATGTAAATAACGCTTTACATTAAAAAAATATTTTTTTTATTTTCATTGATTAGTTTGACGTTTTATCTATATAACGCAATATTTATTAGGGGTGTAACAGTCCGATCCGGTTCGGTCTTTGACGAATATTAGGGATTGGACCAATTAAATTTACATGGTCTAATCCGATCCGATCCAGATATTTTTTATGTACAAAGATCAGATCGGACCATGAGATCAAATCGAACTGTATTTTCGGTCCGATCCGATCGATCTCGCGGTCACGGACCCGATCATTTACACCCCTAATATTTATCACACTTGTATACGTCATTATACTTTTTGACCCTTCCTCCTGTAGCTTTTGGATTGTTTGTCCCTACTAGAGAGATTCCTATTAGTTGGTCATCATTAATTGGTCTTATAACAAATTGACACTCGCCAAAATTAAATATTAAAAAAGAGAGATAAAATAATTTTAAAAAAACACTCCTTCCAATTTTATATGTATAACCCTTTTTTTTTAAAATGGTCTTATTTGTAAAAAGTTTTTTTTAATTTTTAATGATATTTAATTTTTTAAAAAAAATATGTTTATTAAGTCAACATTAATTAGAATCTCATTAATAATTTTAGAATAGTTTTAAAAAATATATTAAATATTTGCATTTTTAGTTCTACTGACAATATTAATTCACTGTTTTGATGAAGGTAAATTTTCTAAAAAAACACATATAAAAACAAAAAAATAATTATTTTGATTATATATATCATTTTCTTATTTACCTGAATATCACATAATAATTTTTCATTCACCAATCACTCATTTGTGTTATTGTAACCCATTCATGATTCTTTAGCTAAGAATTTTCGCTTAGGCAATGCCGTGTTCTCGACTTCAGACCACAACATGTGGCTGTGGCTTAAGGTCTATCTCTTACTATTCTCAGTGAGTGAAAATAAATTCAAAAATGTTATCGTCTTAGCACTAAATTTATGTTCACATAGCAATCAAATCGAGCTTCCTCACCAAAGTCTCAACAATCTTGATTTTCCACAAACGTGCTTTTCAGAATGGAATATTTGCATACCTAGCACTAAATTTATGTTGACTTAGCAGTCAAATGGAGCTTCCTCACCAAAATATCTTAATTTTCCACAAACGTGCTTTTCAGAATATTTGCATTTCTGATCTCTCTTTTTTCTTGCTAATGAGTGCCCTAAATAAAAGCCACTTGATAAAAAATATAAAACAAAAAAATCAATATTGAAAATCCAAATCCAAAACTTCTGCCATAACATTTATCAAGACAAAATTATTTAATTTACTTTTTTTATTCAATGTGTTTAAAGTAGTTATTAACATTTTTTTTCAATTTTATTAAGCTAAAAAAATTACTCAACTGTATATAAGTATTTTTATAGATTTTTTTTTAATTTTTTTTTGGTACACTAGATTTATTTTTTTATTGTAAGTCTTTCTACAAAATTAATCTACAGTATTAATTATGGTTTTCACAAATAAAAAAAGAGTTTTGGAATTTTCACCCTCCTATAATTCCCACACCCCATTTTTAACGGGAAATTCGAAAATTACCCTTCCTTCCTTCCTTTTGAAATCTCCTTCCTTCTTCTAGTTTCAACCCACTTCTTCTTCAACCTCTCATCTACCTCCAACCCACTTCCAAGAGCTTCGTAGCTTTCCCAACCATTTCTTCTTCGGTCTTTCTCTTCTCTACTCTGTGTTAGCTTGGGTTTATGGTGTTCCCCTTTGTTAGTTTTCTTTGTTAAGGAATAGGGTTTCTCTATTTTCGTGTAGGTTGGTTTAAGTTTATGTTATGTTTTATGTGTACTAGGATAGGTTAGAAATGGAACATTTAGGTTTCATGTAGTAGTAAACTATAAAACGTAATTTGGAATTATTTCCAATGCACTACTCTCGGAAATTATATTTTCCGACTTGTGGGTCTCGAAAAATTTCATTTTGAGATTGATACGTCGAAAATAACTTGGCAGAATTTTTTTTTAAACGTTTGATTACATTATGTAATTAATTGCTGTTAACTTTTGATTACATATTATAATTTCAGGAATGGCAAAAATCAAACACACCGCTACCAATATTGGATCAAAAATTTTTTTTAATCAAACGAAAAATAATATCATAATTTCCAAGAGAGGGGTGTTGGAAATTATTTCCGAGATCAAATAACTTGTTCAAAATTCAATTTTTTTCGAGAACCCCATGTCGGGAAAATCCTTTCCAAGAAAATATAGGGAGATGATTAGTTTTCGAGAACCCCATATCATAATTGATAGAATATCTTTTTCTTACCAAAAATAGGATGCAATTCTTCTCTGGAGTAGTATCTAAGTTACACAAAATCCTCTCAAGAAGATGATGGACTCAAATGGACTTGCTTTCAATAATTTGGTTTTTTTTTTGTACATCAACCGCAATAATTTGGTTTTTTTAACCTATGTATTTATGTATAAAATTAAAAGGTACTTTAAAAAATAAAATTGTATTGAAAAGGTAAAACATTGTTTTTGAACTTATTAAATACATTATTTTTTCATGAAAACTTTTTTTTTTTTAAGTTTGTTTATCCTGTAATACATAAGTTAAGAAAATAATTAATTAATTTTTTTAGGAGAAAAATCCTCAATGAAAAATCCTGAATTACATGAATTAACAACGTATACTTATTTCAATTTTTTGGAAGGACAAAACCAATAATTATGTTTTTTTCGTTTACTTATGTTTCATTTAAATTACAACTAAAGAATCTTGTTACTAACTAATCACATTTCATTTAATATTAAAAAATGTCATAACAGTTGTTATTTTCTATAATGAGATGTGATTGGTTCCACGTACAAGTAAATGATCGTATGCTAAAATAAAACATAAGCATGAATTAACATTAACATGGGAAATGAATACATTTGAGCGTTGACCACCACCTTATTTTTTTTTCCTATCTATTCTACAAGAGACAAGCTTAATACAGTAATTGAAAGGACTACCACACTAATAACAAAGACGTAATAAAACTTGGGCTTGAACTAAATAACTGAAAACAAAATGAAGGCTGCAACATTTTTCTCACTGCAGTGAGAATTCACATGTACTAAGAAGTTGGACAAGGAGGAACGGCTACTTCGGTAACCCCTTCTAACATCAACACCACACTCTTCATTGTTGGGCGGAGAAAAGGTTCATCTTGAATGCACCAAAGTGCTACCTTAACCATACTTTCAAGGACTTTTTTATCCGTGTCTTCATAAAGAACAAGTTTATCTAACTCTCTTGCAACAAAGCACTTATAAGCCCAACCAGAGAGAAGAATCTCCTCTGGTGTTGAGGCATTCACTTCCAAGTTTCTTCTGCAACATATAATTTCCAACAGCACTATTCCATAGCTATAAACATCTGCCTTTACTGATATTGGGATGTTCTTGTGCCACTCCGGTGCCACGTACCCTCGTGTCCCTCTAACCATAGTGAAGGTTCTGGTTTGATCTGGCATGAGAAGTTTTGCTAGCCCAAAATCAGATATTTTGGCTGTCCAGAACTCATCCATTAGAATGTTTTGAGGCTTTATGTCACAATGAATAATTGGAGCCTCACACTCTTCATGGAGATATAGGATCCCCCTTGCAATGTCCAATGCAATTCTTACCCTCTCATCCCACTCTAGGCGTCTTCCATCCCCAAAAAGAAGCTTTCCAAGGGAACTGTTGCTCATGTATTCATATACCAGAAGCCTTTTAGAACCCTCAGCACAATAGCCAAGCAAGCGAACCAGGTTCTTGTGGTGTGTTTTTCCAATGGCTCTCATTTCTGCTTGAAACTCCCTTTCCCCGTCTTCCACCAACTTCTCTAGTCTCTTCACTGCGATCAATCTTTTGCCTTTGTACAAACTCCCCTTGTAAACTGCTCCAAATGAACCCTTACCCAACTCTTCTTTGAAACCCTTTGTTGCACGTTTGAGCTCGCCGTATGAAAATCTCCTTAAAGCCACATCTTCATTCAGGCCCAAGTTCCCTGTCTCCATCAGCCTTTTGTACCTCAAAACTCGAATCTTGTAAATAAAATGGCTAGAGACTGCAACAGTTAGACATAAAAGGAAAGTAAAACCTGATATAATAACAATAATGTGTACTATTGCTTTGTTACTTGTAGTCTTCATGATTGGAGGTGGCTCGTCAGGCACAGGCTTAGCATTCACGTGTCTGAGGCTAATGTTCCCCACCTTTAAGAATGCGGTAGTGGTGGTGATGGTGGAGGAGGAGGAGGCATCGTTATTCCCTGCTATTATCCTTTTCACATATCTCAAAGGAGGCTCTTGTTTCTTGCATACACCTCCGTTGTAAAGAGCAGCCCAGCAATTGCAATCTGCCAAACAAGAAGAGGAGCATTCTTCTTTCCCTGACATTCTTTCTTCGGTATAAGCACGATCACCCCAATTAATATCGTTCATAGACACCATGTTATAAGAGTCTGCATTATCTTTCTCACCTCTACACTCCTCTTCTGAGAAGTTCCTTTTACAGCCAAGAGTACTTTCATTTGGGTCTATAAAATGAAAGCCTGGAAGACATTGGCAGTAGGGTTGGCCGTCAGCAAATGTGCAGTAGCTGTTGAAGCCACAAAAACCCTTCACCGCACATGCATTTGCATTAGGCCATCTTGCAACTTCACTTCCATTTTCATTCTTAACATGAACGTATAGCCTAAAAACTCCATCATACTCCAGTGTTGCACGATAAATGGTGCGGTTGTCATTGTTATTGGTAGTTGAAAATGAATCGGGATAAAGAATATTGATCGCTCTCAAGTTCAAATCACTGCCATTCCTGATCACAAGAATACCTGTTTTGCTGAGGTAGAGATGAAATTTGAAACCGCTATAGCCGGAAACACCAGCTGCCCAGTAAGCATCCACTGGTGCATCATCTGTATTCAATGGATAGAGAACAAGGTTTCCATCATCCTGCATCTTGAGATGGAACCGTCCAGTGGAACAGTTGGTCTCTGAAGAACTTGACACCAATTGACCTCCAGAACGCAGAGTTTGATCCCCTAAAATAGTATCGGTTGGATAGTCGAAACTCTGCCATATGATACCGGACTCCTTATTGTATAATACGAAGTTCCCAGAATCAAGCATGGAGGCAGAGAAAGTAGTTGCATTGGTATTATTAGCAATGAGCTCACCTTGTCCTTGGTCAACAAGCTTGATACCTTGCAGGGTTAGTTGTAGTGTAGCGTTTGAGGTGAGAGGAGGGTCATCCCGGTTTGCACTCCATACTACCGTATTGCTTTTCACGCCACCAACCAACCAGACTCCAACACGAAAGCCACCTTGCTGTTGCTTATAAAAGCCATATGCAAATAGACCAGAAGGGGAAAGCCACGAGCTGTGGTGAGTATTTGTAGTGGGTGAAAGTGAGGAACCAAGTAAAATATCAGCTCTTAGACCTATAGAGCACAAGGATATGAATATTAGGAACACCATAGTTGGTGCAATACCATCCATAACTACTAGCTACTCAACTCTTTTGATTTGCTTATCTGATAGAATTAAGCAGCAGCATTGCTAATAATGCTGGTGTCCCTGCCAAGTTGTAAAAGAAATATCTTCCGAAGACTTACTTTTCTTCTTCGTCAATGCCTCACATCAACATCAAAATTAGCAAGCAAGACTTGACCCTTCCTTGTCCAACTGGCATGGAATATCTTCTCTCACGAGTTCAAAAGAAGGATAATAATTTTAACACGCCACTGGAATAGGTCTCCTCATGTTGTAACAAGTGTACAAAAATTAAAATAAAAAAATGATATGGTCTTGTTAATAGCATTACTTAAAACAACTCCAATATTTTATAGGAACCAAGTTCTAGTAAAATTAAACCGATGGTTTACTATTATTTAGGACTTTAATTTTGATCCAATTTATAAGATCACATCTCAATTTTCAATAATATTTAATTAATTTTTTCACAAATAATCATATTTACTCAACGCATTTTTAGAGTCTTAATAATAATTATAGGGATAATTTTGAAAAAGTATATTAAATTTTTACATTTTCAATACTACTAACAAATTTAACTACATTATTTGATGAAAGCGAAAAATCTACGTATATAGGATCGGAGGGAGTAATTATCAATTAATGTAGTAATGCAGTTATTTACTATTATTTAATTCAGTTACGACTCTGTATTACAGTATTAGTATATAAGGTCTTGGTGATGGGGACAGTTTCCATAGGTTAGTAATTAGTTTCTTTAGAGTTCACAGTATCAGTGTTTATGGGTAGAGAAGAAATTCATTGAAGGAGCATTGCTATGGGAAGAGTCATTCTATTGTATTGAGCTTTACTTTTTGAACCCCGTTGTTTACTCACCGGCCCCCATTTTTTCCGCCTTATACAAGGCGGTAGTGCATTTTTCCGCCTTATACAAGGCGGTAGTATAAATTATCAGTTTTTTCCGCCTCTTTCTAGGCGGAAAAATGATAATTTTGCACGTCCGCTTTGTATAAGGCGGAAAAAATATGATAATTTTACACTACCGCCTTGTATAAGGCGGAAAAATGTACTTCCGCCTTGTATAAGGCGGAAAAAATGGGGGTCAGTAAGTAAACAACGGGGTTCAAAAAGTAAAGCTCATTGTATTTATGTATTTCCCTACTATTAATGAGTACTCCCTCCTGTCCTATACTTTTTTTTGTCCTCGATATAAACTTCATTTTCAATTTCCAATAGCATTAATTACTTCTTTTCCACAAACACCCATGTTTACAGTATACCAAATATTTACATTTTCAATACCACTAACAATATTAATTAACTTTTTTAAAGGGAATGAAATTGGTCAAATGATGCTTATATTAGGGGCCGAACGAAGTATTAGAATTATGTAGGTTATGTCTTATTCAACCCCAAAAGATAATTCATAGAGCGAGGGATGCCTTATCCTTTATAATCATTGGTCAGACTGTATTCCCATACGATGTGGGACTTATCTAACACACCCATTCTATTGGCATGACTCGACATATGCGGATGGCCCATTGGGAACGAAGCCTGCCGAATCAGGCAGACAAAGGGTAACTATTGAGCCATAAAAACAGGAAAGAAGTTGGGCTCTGGCTCTGAGCCCATATTAGAATTGTATAAGTTAGGCCTAACTAAACCCCAAAAACTAGCTCATAAAGTGAGGGATGTCTTAGCTTTTATAAGCATTGTTCAGACCGGATTCCCATTTGACGAGGGACTTACTTTAACAATAAGTCTGGGTCTCTATCGGTATTGTTTTCAACTCTCACCATGACTTTTTAACATTGGTAAAAATTACATGCGTATCAAACTGAAAATAAAAATAAAAAATTACTGGTATCATATTACAGTATCACAATATGAAAACACACAACTTCTTATCACATGAACGACTTTCATTTACGGAAAGCATGGAAGGTAGCTTTTCATACACATCTCATCATCACAAGAACAAGAATAGTAACATTCAAAGATAATAAAACTACAGCAGCAGGCATACTAAACTTGTGTGTACAAATATATAAATCTCACTAGATTATATGACCAAGTGGGATGGAGAGGGAGGAAGTGGAATATCTTTCAATCCTTCCAACATTAAGATGACAATCTTCATTGAAGGACGCAGAGATGGGTCATCATGGACACACCACAACCCCACCTTCACCATTCTTTCCATTATCCTCCAATCTACATCTTCATCTCCATCTGCAACAAGCTTATCTAAATCCCCTGCAACAAAGCATTGATGTACCCAACTGGAAAGAAGCATCTCCTCCACTGAAGAAGCATTTGCATCTATATTGCATCTGCGGCAGACAATCTCCAATAGCACCACACCATAACTGAAAATGTCAACTTCTACTGATACTGATGCCTCTTTCAGCCATTCTGGTGCCAAGTACCCACTTGTCCTGTCATCCCCTGCTCTAGTTCTTGAATGCTCGGGCTTTAATAGCCTTGCCAATCCAAAATCGGAGATCTTAGCAGTCCATGCTTCATCCATAAGTATGTTTTGGGGCTTTATATTGCAATGGATAATACGAACTTCACACTCTTCGTGTAGGTACAAGACTCCTCTAGCCACATCCAGAGCAATTTTCAGTCTATCTCTGGAAGACAAGTGCTTCTCAGATTTAAAGAGAAGATTTGCAAGAGACCCATTGCTGGCACATTCATAAACAAGAAGCTTCTTAGAGCCATCAATACAAAAACCAATAAGCTTAACCAAATTCCTGTGATGAGTTCGAGCTATGGCAGTGATTTCAGCTCGGAATTCTCTCTCCCCTTCATCCACAATCCTCTCTAATCTCTTCACGGCAATCCATGTGTTACTGTCACCTATTTTACCTTTATAAACAGCTCCGAAAGATCCTCTGCCTATCTCTTCCACGAAGCCACCGGTTGATTTCTCAAGTTCATCAAAGGAAAATGAACGTAGAGAACATTCCTCAGTAAATCCAAGATTTGCACTTTCAGACAACGATGCATACCTGGAAACATGACGCCTGTAATTGAAGAAAATAAACACCGCAAAGATCAAACAAAACAACAAAATGGCACCCAAAGTAATTGCTAGAACCATAATCAGATGTTTCTTGTAATCAACAAGGAGCTTGGGCTTCTTTTGAGATGGGTCAGTCAGGGTGTGGTTTGGACTAATGACATTTCCTGAAGGCACCTTAAAGAGTGCAGTGCCTGATGCACTTTGTAATTTTCTACCATATCTAATTGGAAGCTTGTACTTGTTGCAGTTTTTGCTTGTATATAACACAGCCCCACAATCACAATCTTCTCGGCAAGACCTGCCACAAGTTTCCAAGTTCATTGGTATAACTGAATATGGGTAATCGCCCCAATACATATCTTCCAATGAAGTAATAGAGTACAACATCATAGGGTCTTCACTACTTTCACAATCACCTTTGCTACGGTTATGTTTGCAGTTCAAAAACATGGTGTTGCTGCTACTACTTTTGGAATTGGAGGGGACGAAACCAGGATAACACTGGCACACAGCATTGCCACTTGTGTTGGAGCAATAGCTGTTGAAACCACAAAACCCCTTGACTTGGCATTCATCAGACAAGGCTTGCCACAAAATTTGCACAAGTGAGCTAGTATTGCCCTCAAATAGGTGTACATATAATCTGAAGTTCCCATCTACGTCCAGTGTTGCACGGTAGATTAAAGTAGTGGTGTTGTGTGACTTGTGTCTAAGGTTAGTGCTATTAAACAAACATTGAAAGTCACCCCGGCAAAGAGAGCCTTCAAGGTTAAGACCGAGATCATCGTAATCTTTTGAAGGATAAGCAAAGTAAGCATCCTCGGGTCCATTTGAGCTGTTCACAGGGTAAGCAACAAGGTTGCTATCCGTTTGCATGCCGAGAAAAAAATGTCCACTTGAATGGTCTGATTCAGACTTACTAGAGAACAGGTTGTCATCAAATTTTAAATGCTGACCTCCTAATATGGTGTCAGTTGGGTGATCAAAGCTTTGCCAGATAACACTAAAATTCTGATCATACAGCACAAAGTTACCTGAATCAAGCATGGAAGCCGAAGCCACTGGCTCAGTGTCATCAGGAATGAGACTTTCTGGGTCTTGCTCCTCTTTCTGCAGAAGCAGCCTACCATGTTTGGTCAATTCCAATGTGGAATTAAAGGGGACTGGTGGACTATCACGATTAGCAGTCCACACAGTTGTGTTATCACGAACCAACCATATTCCTACAGCAAAGCCATCACCTTGAGGGTAAAAGCCGAAAGCTAAATGGCCAGAACTTGATACCCATGAAGTATGGCTACTATTGGGAGAGAGCCATGAACCCAACTCAATGGTAGAGTGATTTTTTTCAGCTGCGGCTTTGTTAACAAGTATCATTAAGGACAAAAAGAACAAGAAAGGAATGGAAGAAGCCATAGGATTTCGAAACTAATTTTCTGGTGCGTGTGTGTGTGTGTTTTTACACTCGCTTGCCAAGAGCAAGAGCTAACTTTATTATGGGAACAGTTTAAACAAAAGTTTGTCCATTGAAAGACTTGACTGACTCTCTCATGTATTGCTACAATTTTACACTAAATGAAAGTAGATATGTATGTTAATTTCCACGAAGGACACCTTGTGACCAGGTTCATATAAGAAAAGCTACCTTTGCATCCACGCACAATAATAGTAATTCAATAACAAGTGGTAAGTGGTCCCATGCCGTCTTTGACAGGTTAATTTCAGTTGTCAGAGATGGGAACAAGATGGAGACTATTGCTATCCTATGGCTAAATTTTGTTAGCATTAATCATGTGGTTGGTTGTTGGCTGTGATGAAAATAGTAATACTAGAAACTTGGTATACACTTGCAAGAAAAAGTCAGTGACTATAGTTGCTTAAAAGTTAAAAGCATAGATCCATAATCATCATCTACTCTGCCTTAAACAAACAAGATAAGCAACATTTTAATTTTGAAAAGCAATTACTTTTCTTTTTTCTTCTTCTTCTAAAAACTTCTCTTAGAAAATGTTCCGAGTATAAACAATTAAGATATAAAATAAGATAATTCAAATAAAAATATCTACACCTTTTTTAGGATGAATGCTACCAACATACGCAGTGCACATTTAGAGGTTGGGTAAAATTAGACTTATAAACTAGTAT
This sequence comes from Crotalaria pallida, assembly GCA_037953625.1. Lineage (NCBI taxonomy): Eukaryota > Viridiplantae > Streptophyta > Magnoliopsida > Fabales > Fabaceae > Crotalaria > Crotalaria pallida. The sequence continues at coordinate 183,171,458 of CM075649.1, forward strand.
TGCACAAAGCGAAAAGCTTAGGTGGGACAATCCAAAATTTCAAAGAAAAGTAATCCTCCCTCAATAACAAAAAAATATGATAAATGAGTCTAGCCCATGTTCCAAGTCTAAAAGTTTGATAGTTGGAAGTCTCAGGTTTGATCCTAGTAACTCCCCTATCCCCATTTAATAATAATAATAAAAAAAAAAAAAAGAGAAGAAGAAGAAGAAGAAAAGTGCTAAAAGCACTATTAGAATCCAACTCTATCCTATTTTGGTAATGTGACATCCAAGGTTGGTAAGTGAAAATTAACATAAAACCTAAGTTACTTAACAAATTCACTGTAATATTGACATCAGATTTTTTATTTTTTTTTTTAATTTTTACTTTCAACTGCATTAGGAGACGGGTATACAGATATCCTGCATTCTTCATCTATCTCAATCAACAAATCCATTACAGGAAACATGAATTCAAACAGAATAAATATTAAAATTGCATATCCATCAGCCAAAAAAAAAATATTAAAATTGAAATACATAAGGCAAAAAGGACCAACATAGTAGGAAAACATGGTGATTCCCTGCTTCCATTTTCTCTTTCTATAGCTATGAATAATCTTCAAGTTTAAGATTCAATCTAGCTAGCCAATCTCCTAATCATCAAATGTGCTCATGAATCCACCAAGAAAGCCAGCCCCATTACAACTTCCACACAGGATATCCTTTTTACCCCTGCAACAAATATACATATCGGGTGGGATTAGATTGCCGCTGAGACTGACAATTATAATCAGTAATTCAGAAACTATTTGTGATTAGTCTAGTCATGAATCTGCAGTATTTATCTTGATACTCAAATTCAATCTACATATTACGAGATTTTAGCACCAAGTTTTTTTGCAGTCACATGCTCTCACGCATGATAGAATTAAGGGAGAGGCAGGAGGAGTGTGGTATTATTCGATGCAATTACCTGCATAACCAACATAGTCCACCGGCTTTAAATTGTCCATTGAAGTGATCTACAGAATTAACTCCAGTACCTTGGCATTGAGTACATAATATTGCACCTGGCAATTGAGCAAACAGAAACAACAGTCAGTTGAATGCTATTGTTTATAATGGAAGGCAGAAAAAGGTTAAAAATATCAGCTAGCTCTATAAGAATTTGGTGTGGCATGTTATGTTCATGACTAATGTAGCAAAAGCAGTAGGCCATGCCTCATATATGCAATGAAAAAATCCTGGTTCATCAAATAATTACTGATATTCCGAAGGTAAATGCACAGTAGAGAACGACCATCAGCATAGCTAACTGATAATACATGAACACATCTCCATTATAACAAATTGGCTTATCTCATGGAGAATGAGCCACCAAAGGCTGAGCACACTAACAAATATACCAAGCTCCCACTTAAAGCGGCAGGACCTGTTGTGACTATATTTTTTAAGGTGATGTCAGCGTCACTACTTGGTAAAATAACTACTTAAACAGGAAGCAGTCAAGTTAATAGTATATTTCTCAGCAAAAAAGGATAAGACCTTCAAGACATTGCCTTCACTATTGGCATCACATTTTTTAAGCAAAATTTATAGAGTTTCTCAACTAGCAAGTGTATGGTCTTTTTCTAATAATCTTCTACCAAACTAGCAATGGTTATATGATACCAAATGAAGGTTCTTATTAGTTTAACCCTGTCTTTGAATAAAGAATAAGAAAACTAGAAAAGGTTGAGATAAAAAAATTAAAAAAAAAAGTTATTAAAATCCACATTATAACTTACCATTTCCATCACAATCAGAACAAACAATGCTCTTTGCTTTCGTGGTTCGAGTCTTGTCATCTGTAGCCTGTATTAAATCAAGACAAGAGAGTGGATTCAAGATAGACAGAATGGTAAATACAATAAAAGAATTAGGAAAGTAATAAGTAACTCAATCTTGTGAGTGAAAATACACAGATTGGTTTATATCCAATCTTCAAAAGTCATAACAAAGTAACAAACGATGATTATCGATATCTTAATAGGGTTAGCAGTTACCATATTTCAAATTCAACCATACAAACTGAAAAGTGAGTGAAGACAAGCTAACTGATTAACCAACACATCTACAATGGTCTAAGAAATAATCTCTTTACATGCAATGGTGTTAACTAGCTAGCATTTTTGACATAAGAATCTGAACAAAATGCTTTTTTTTTTTTTTTTGTTATTTGGGATACTAAAATTAATCTTACCTTAACCTCCAAAGACTTCAAGTTCCGAGCTTTAGAATTCATACATGTTTCTTTTATGGGAAAAGCCTTCCGGGCAACCGAATTACCAGTGACTGCCCCTATTATAATTGATAAAAATTCTCATTCAATTACATAAGCACTGCATAACAAACTCAGAAAAAGAAAAAGAAAAAACAGAGAGAGAGAGAGAGAGAGAGAGAGAGAGAGAGAGAGAGAGAGAGAGAGAGAGAGTTAAGGGTACCAGGTCTGTTTGAGGATATTAAGGAAGAAACAGGAGCAAAACATAGAGAGTGTGTCATTCTCAATAATAACAGGACTGAACTAAGGCGAAAGAGTGGGAGCTCTTCTCAGTTCTCAAACTGTTATTGGCAGTAACGAATATGAGTTGAAAGGAGGAGAGGAGATAAGGCTAATCCTTGGGATGAAATTACTTTAAAGCCCTTGAAAGACTGGACAAAATAAAGGGGCTTTATAGTAAAAAAATGTTAAATCATTATTCTTTTCTCTCTCTGCCTCTCCTTTGCTCCTTCACCCAAAAAACAAAAACAAAGACTTCAACTTTGTTAGAAAGCATAAACAAATGGCCACTACTATGTTGTCAGCACACTGCTTTCTTCCCTCCCGTAGTAAGCTTCACTATATCTAATTTTATCTTCTTTCTATTTTTCATTCGTTTTCGGTTGCCAATTAACTGTGCATATTTTCATAAAGTAGCTTTTAGATAGTATTAGATAATGTACCTTTTTAATGCCCACTTGGGAAAGCTTGATATTTTGTTTCAGGGAGTGGAAAGATTAAATGCTTGAGTGGTTTAAGGACTTCATTTTTTGGACAAGTTGTTTGTAATCCAAATCAAATTTTCTTTGGGAAACAAATAGATAGAAGCAGTGGAAACCGTCTTGTTGTTACTTCACTGGTTGCTACTACTTCACCCTTTTTGTGGAACTATGTAATTTTTTCTAGTTTAATTCATATGATTTCAATTCTTGCTGTGGAATTTCTGTGTTGACAGCTTGGATTTGGAAGGAAGGAGAAGAAGAAGACCATCAGAGAGACTGTGATTCCTGAACCAGATTATAGGATTCCAATTGTGCTACTTGGTGATTACTCTTCCTCTTTTTGTTTGTATGTCACTTACCACATAATTTAACTGATAATGGAGATTGATTTCATGACTTGCTAAAGCTCCTACCAAGAAGGCAAGAACACTAGCTAATTCTACAATAATTTGCATTGCCCTACATCTTTTAGCTGATTGGGTATTATGTTCTCCATAATACTTGCATGTATAATTTGTGGATCAATTTATCTAGAACTACATAATTTGACCCTTTAATTGGGTTAGTTTAAAGGACGGAGTTTGATTAATCTAAAAAATAAGTATCCATCTTCAGTTTTCACTATATGTTGCCTTTATTTTTGGGTTCTATGAAACTAGGTGAATCAAAAATTAGAAGAATGAGAATAGTTACTTTTTTGACTAACGTTCTGAATTATTATATGACTTAAAATTTAATCATCAGGTATAGCTGGTGGATTGGCTTACACAGATAATCTGGTGCCTGCAGTACCGGTTGGTCTCCTTGGATTGCTTCTATTGTTCCAGGTAAACATTAGTAGAAGACGGTGCAGTATTTAAGAGGGGTGCAAGCTAGCACAATGGCCCATGTAGTTTGTTTCAAAGAGTCTCCAACATATTTTGTTTGCTACAAGCTGTAGTAGATTTTCATTCTAATCTTCAGAAGCTGACTTGTTTCTATCATTGTCTTTTATTTCCTCAGACCACTAGAGTGAGATTTGTCTTCGATGATGAGGCTCTGGTTTGTTCTCTACTTACCTCCCAATAACTTTGTGGTTTATGAAAATGCTATTATACAAAGGAGACTCTCGGCACTTGGTCTGCATTATTTAAACAAGTTCAAAACTGTCAATTGAAATTAACCTCAAATAGCAGTTTATGTCTTAGTAGCTGCAATGTTATGTCTTAGTAACAGTTTCTCTGCCTCTTTTTCCTTTATGTATTGCATGATTTATTGTTTTATAGCATTAATTTGATGTAAAAAGACTATAGTCCATGGCTAAACAATCTATTTTTCAGAGTAATGCAGCATGAATCATGACTGGTTGTTAATTTAGATATGGCTTATACTGATATCAAATCATCATGCGATTTCAGCTTCAAATCATAACCATTAACCTCATCTTCATATTCCCTCCGGTCCTATATATAGGGCATACTCCGTATTCCCCGGACCAAGAAAAGTGGTTAATTTTGTGAATTTTATGAGAATATATTAAAACTTTACAATTTTACCCCTTCCACTTTACTTGGAAAGTTCACATTCATTAATGAATAACAAAAAAAAAAAACATAGTTAGTCAAAGCATTTAATAAGGGCAAAAAAGAGAAAAAACAATTAATGATGCATAGGAAATATAAAGTGTCCTATATATAGGACCAAATATTTCTTCTAGAAAGTGCCCGTATATATAGGACCAGAGGGAGTATTATTTCTGCTTGCATGCCTTCATGTAAACATATATTTATCATTCCAGAGTGTTTCTGTTCTGTGTTATCTTTTTCTTTTCATATAGAGTTCCATACAAAATTTTTGGTTTAGGAGGTAAAAGTAGGTGATCAGCTCCAGGAATCAGGTGAGAATGTCTTCGTGGGAGGAAAAAACCGCTGGAAGTAAGTATCAAACTTATTGTTTACAGTGATTAGAATATCACAACAGTTGGACAAAAAAACATGGTTGATATGCTGCAGGTACTCAACATTTGTTAATTGGGAATTCTGGTGGCCAAATTTCCCTATATTGGTTTACTTCAAGGAAACTCAAACAAAGCCTGAGGGGCAAATCCATTTCTTCCCAATAATTTTTGTAAGCAGTTTGGAATCAAGCTTGTATCTAATATACATATAGGAAATAGTTCAGAAAGTAAAATTTGTTCTTGAGTTACAGAAGCTAAGCTTCAACATTTTCCTCATTGTTTCTTCTTTTGACAAGCAGAATGGGAAGCAGCTTTATGACACCATGGTGGAAAGAGCTGGCCCTTCAAAAACTAGTTCTCCAAAAGAATCCTAAGGAATGAGATGCGTGGTAAGAGACTCAGGTATTAACCCTCAGCCTGAACTACAACCATTTTATTGCTCAAAACGAAGGTATGCCAAATTCAGTAGTTTTAAACTACTAATGTTTCTTAAATGAACATGTTTTTTTTACGGTTGAAGTACTTCGGAAAACTGAGAATCCTGAGGTGCTCTAACAGGCTTCGGAATTTGACATTTGATTTTGTGCATCTTTGTTAGAAGGTGATCAAGACTTGTTGTTTCTCTTCCACCTACTGCTCTCCATTGTTTCAAGTAACCAATGTGTTTGAAGCTTAAACAAATTATTTCATTACTCTAGAGCTTGTAAACACATGAGCACAGTACTTCAAATTTCAATTGAGCTTGGCCAATAATTTTATTTCATTCTCCAAGGCTGGATGCTGTATAATGTAACAGTGCCCTTTTATAGTTTTATTTTAAACCTTCACTAAAGTTAATACAGCAGGAAGTAGACATATTTGTGAGTATTTTGATCTCTAGAGCATTATTTTTTTTTTTAAATTTGTGAATTTTTCTTGCAATGTAAAAGTTTAAAAAAATATTTAATAACATGGGATTACAATCATAAATTGATAATTATTACTCATATGTTCTTTATTAACTATCCTTTTTGAAAAATATTCTTTGTTCATTTTTATGTGTCCTTTTTAGGATTTCAAGAGTATAATAAATTCTATTTTTCATGTTTATCCCTATTCAATAGGTCTTGATTTACGTAATAAGTGGAGAAAAGTTAATGATCATAGAGAGAAAAGAGTATAGTGAAGAAAAACATAATTAATGTATTAAAAATCTAAGTAATTATTACATTTATTAAAAAAATAGGTGTATATGTTATTGAAATAAAAAAGACCCCTTTGAGATATTTCACGTTCATTAAGAAAATTGATTAATTTAGTTAATTGTATTGGAAATATGAATTTTTGATATGTATTTTCAAAATTACCCCTATTAATATTATTGGGAATCTAAAAAGTGTTAAATAAATAGAGGTGTTTGTGAAAAAAAATCATTGAAAATTGGTATGAAGTCTTATAAATAGGAACAAAATAAAAGTGTCAAAAGGGTTTTATAATTAGGGACGAAGGGAGTAGTATTTTATTTGAAATAAAATAGATAAATAGAAACTGAAGGAGTACTAGTCAACATAATCAACATAATATAAAATAGGAGAAACATGAGGGCAAAAATGGTTTCCCTCCAATGATCCTATTAAGTGTTGTTTCCCTCCTAATATCCTCTTTAATGCTCCAACATTCTCTTGGCTTCCTAAAAAAACTTCACTAATCTATCTATATAGTATTTCCCACTCCTCCTAAGCAATAAATACTCCAAAGATTATTCAATAAAAATAAATAATACAAAATTAGCTAGATAAATCAATCTATTTATCTATCATAAAAAATAAAAAGTTTCTATCATAACATTAATATACTCAAAAAAAATATATTTTCTTCTAATAACTAAGTAAAGGTCATAATGAATTCAAAAAAAAAAAAAGTAAACGTCATAATTAAATTGCATATAGGAAATTACATTAATATAATATACTAAAAAAATATATTAATATATTACCTTCTAATAACTAAATAAAGGTTATATATAAAAAAAGTGTGTATATATACATACACACTTAAAATATACTCAAAAAATTATATTTGCCACTAATAACTAAGTAAAGGTCATAATGAAATTGCATATATGAAATTACATTAATATAATATACTAAAAAATATGTTAATATATTACCTTATAATAACTAAATAAAGGTTATATATAAAAAAAGTGTGTGTGCATATATATAGATATACATATTATAACACTTAATTAGTTAAAATTATGAAACATTTATATATTATATAGCACTTAATTAGTTTAAATTATGAAACCCTTCTTCATAACTTTTTAACGTTAGAGAATAATTGGAAATAAAAAATTGATAAAATATAAATTTGTGGATTATATATATATATATATATATATATATGTTTAAATAATATATATATGTGTGTGTGTAAAAAACACAACATTTTAGTATCAAATGCTAATTTTTTTCTATCAACCTTAATATAAAAAAAAAGTGAATAATGATTACAATAAATTCAGAAAGAAAATTTTACTATTCGGTTTATTAATTTATTATTTTATAGCTTGAATTTTTGTATCAATTTTAATATCCAGAAAAAAAAGTTAAAAATGATTAAAAAGAATTCAGCATAAAGATTTTACTATTCGATCTATTAATTTATTATTTTAATTTGTATTTATTTGAAAGAAAATTACGGAGTGAGCAATTTTTCATATGTAAATTTGCTCTTATTTTAAATTCATAAAGTTAAAATCATACATCTTTAAATAATATATATATATATATATATATATATATATATATATATGTGTGTGTGTCTATATTTTATAGCTTGAATTTTTGTATCAATTTTAATATCCAGAAAAAAAAGTTAAAAATGATTAAAAAGAATTCAGCATAAAGATTTTACTATATTATTCGATCTATTAATTTATTATTTTAATTTGTATTTATTTAAAAGAAAATTACTGGAGTAAGCAATTTTTCATATGTAAATTTGCTCTTATTTTAAATTCATAAAGTTAAAATCATACATGTTTAAATAATATAATATATATATATATATATATATATATATATATATATATGATAAAGTAGACTGCAATTTTTCATTAAATGCTACACTGAAAAATTTGCTTACTGGAAAATATTCCACGCACCATAAAAAATAAAAAGTTTCTATCATAAATTACTATACGTTTCATGTAAAATGTACTCCCTCCGGCTTGAAATATAAGTAACAAAAAACATACATCTCTTGACTTAAAATATAAGCAAAACTAAACAACTTTCTTAAATTTTATTTCATTCCCAATGCTACTTTCCAAAAACATCCCTAGAAAATTGTTATCTTATTTAATTTTTGTTTCATTCTCAATGCAACTTTCCTAAAATACCTCTATTTTTTTATAAATTTGAGAAAATTAAATACAATCAACTAACCTCCTTAATAAGCGTAAAATTAGTTTGTTTTGCTTATAATTCGAGCCGGAGGGAGTATGAAAAAGAATGAATGGCCCTTGACATGAGAAACAAAAAGAGTAACTGATCCTAGAATGTGATGAATGAGCAATTAATGGTTTGCACCTTATTATTATTATTATTATTATTATTATTATTACTCCCTTCGTTCCAATTTAACTGTCACTTTAGCAATTTCACATATATTAAGAAAGTCATTTAATATTTCAATTTTCAAGAGAATTATTAAATAACTTTACTATAATACCCTCAAAGTACATTAATTATCACCCATTTCACATATTTCAACACATTAAATGCAAGGTTAAAGGTGGAAAAAATCAATTAATACATCCTCGAATTCCTAAAGCGACAAATAATTTGGAACAAGTTAAAAATGCTAAAGTGACAGATAATATGAAACGGAGGGAGTATTATTATACAATGAACATCAAGTAACGTGCTAACATATGATGACAACATTTTGAAATTATATTTTCATTCAACAAAAAGGAGTGTCATCCTTCTTTGCAATAGACCCTTCAATTAAAATGGTGGGAGGTGCTTAAAATCTTTACCACAATTATAATTTAAAAAAAAAAAAAGTGTCTTTTGAATTGCAATCTTTGGTCACCACTCACCACACTTTCTTAATTGTCTTAATTTTCTCATTAATTCTTTAACTGTTTTACTCCCTCCGTTTCACAATGTTTGACCTTTTAAGTTTGGGCACACAGATTAAGAAAGTGTTAATTATTGTAAGTATTATGTATAGTTTGTCTAAAATGCCCCTATTTAATCCTTATTGAAAATTGTAATAGTATTTAATTTTTATTAGTAAGTGTGTCCATTAATTAATGTATAATGGTTTAGAGATAAGAGAGATGATAAAAGTAGAATTAATGAGGAGTAAGAGAAATGATTGAATGAAAGGTTAATATTGGAAAAAAAATATGTTTGTGTATTGAAAATGTAAAAGGCCAAACATTGTGAAACAAGGAAAAAAGTCTAAAAGGCCAAACATTGTGAAACGGAGGGAGTAATATGTAACTAGCAATTGAAAAGTTATAGTTCATTTCATTGGAAAATATCCATTTTGTATATAAGGCCAATTTATTCCATCTCCACACATCATGCCTCATTGAAATGATTTTTGTTTCTCTTATCTTTGATATCATCCTATTTCTATGGGTAAGCATTTAGATTTTTTTATTCTTATCAATATATAAGATTTTCAATTTTGCATATTCAATTAATTTTCCTTTTGCTATAAGATTTTACGAAATATACATTCCAATTTCTTCATGCTTAATGTTTTGTAGAACTGTTATCTAAAGGTATGGTTTTTTTTCTATTCATTAAGTTTTTGCTTTTACCTTCTTTAATATATAATTAGTATGATAAAAAGAGAGGAAAAAAATAAAACTAAAATATCCGGGAATGTGACTTTTATATATATATATATATATATATATATATATATATATAAATTGATGAAAATAGAGAAGACATATGCTTATATTTTTTCACTTCAACATGTGTCAAATAACTATGACTTTTTTCTTGATGATGATAAGTGTGTGACAAAAGACATATTTAAATATTTACATTTTGGTTAATATATAAACAGAAGTTTGTGCATAATATATCATACCAATTTTATATTATATAATTGCCTCACCAGAAAAACACAGATAAAAATAATAACAGTTATTCATAAAGTTTTTAAAGTATTCATGATTGTTTCACATATTATAAATTTTTTCAATTTTTTTTCATGTTTTATCTAATTATAAATATTGTATTCCGATTTGATTACATAAATTTGTTTGATCATAAATCTTTTTTTTCCATTGTAAATTTGTGTAAATTAAAAAAAAATACCATATAAAATATAATTCCAAAAAATGATAAATTTATTGTCCTCTAAAAAAATAGTCGCATGTAAATAAAATTAATGTTTAATGTTTGAATAAATAGTGAATAGCGAAATTTAAGATCCGTGCATCGCACGGGCAATTTTCCTAGTACTAGTGGTACGTTGATGTAATTATAATCTTGATTTTTGTCAAGATATCCTAGTTACTTTTTTTTTTTTTAAATTTATAATCAACGGGGCAACTTACTATTACTACTTGTAAACAGGGTCGTACAATTTATTCCGTATTAAGGTTATTAAAAATTCACATCACTACTCTAAATTACTCCCTCCGATCCAAAGGTAATGTATTTTAAGGTTATGCGCGGGTTTTAAGAAATAGTTAAATGATGTAAGATTTTGAAGTATTTTGACCAAAATACCCTTTTGTAATGATTAGTATATCATTCTCAACCATTAATTACCCTGGACATCATTCTCATTCATTTACTCCTAACAATAACCACCTTTACATTTCCCATGTGACTTTTTCCATTGTCACTCTTTTCAATGAGCAAATATGAAGAACCAGCAGCAGTACCATAGTGTTTGGTGGAGTACTCATTTTTGTTTATGAAGATGAAGGTGAAAAGTTGGCACTAGAAAGAACACTTCCAAAATACTGGTTTATGAAGAGATAGTATGAGTTTAGAAGAAGAGAGATTACTGTGTATAAATAAGGGCTTCAGATGCATATAAAATGCCATCCAACTCATGCGTGAGAGAGTGGAGTAGCATTCATTGCTGTGTCTGCTGCATGCTTGTGTCTTTCTCACTTCCCAAACTTTGAATGCACTGTTATAAAAAAGAGATTGTTATAAATAAGGGTATAGTTGAAAAAAGTAGGATAATTATGTATTGGATTTATAAAAGAACATTATTTTTGGATCATCGTACAAAGGCTAAAAATACATTACCTTTGGATCGGAGGGAGTACAGTTTTGAATAACTTTCCAAAAAATTTAATAATGACACTCATTAGCATTTGCATTTAATATATCACTCAACCATTTAAAGCCATTTACTTACTCACTTTAAAATTTAAATATAATTTCAATTTAAAAAGACTTATCCATGATTATTATTGAAATAATTATTGTATGAGTCAAAAATTTATAGCAAGACAGTGCATAATAGAATAGAAGTTAAGTTCATTCCTGAGATAAGAAGTTAAAGAATAGAAAACATGTCTAGGGAATAATAGTGTAGAAAAAGAAAAAAGAATAAGTGTTAAAAATGTATTCAAAAACCTCCCGTGTAATTGGAAATTTGATGGTTACAAGTTACAACTACAAAGCTCGTATACAAAAATCTCGACAGAACTCCCCACCGATACATACACAGAGATCTACCCAAGAATCATAATAAAGGTAACAGATGCCTATCCAACTCTTTCATAGATACATGGGTTGGTATAATCATCGAGTTAATAAGCAGCTTGTTGTTACCCTAGCATGCTTCCTTCAATCATCTGTAATCAATTCATCAGATTGTTCATCACTCAGGACACTTGGCTGATACAAGTTGTTAGTCAAGTGGAAAATGGGTCATGGAAACTAGCAATGACTTGGTTTTCCATTGATGCGCTGCAAAAATGAAAATTATGATCAATCCTTCTTGGTGCAGTGTGCATCTGTGCCGTGCTGGGTGCATTCATGATAACCCACGCTTCCGAGGAAGTCTCGAATCTCTTTCGCACTGCTATTACTGGCCTGTAACAAACGCTCATCTTCCTCGTATATGAGGTACGGGGCTTGGCTTCCCTTTCTTGAGAGCAACTTTGATGCTCCTTTAAGAACATGATATTCCCAGCCCTGAACATCTATTTTGAGCAGAAGAACATGCTCTGATTCCGGAATCACTTCATCAAGAGGAACGGTTTTTACTTGAAAAGCTATCTCTTCATTTGACTTAAATGCCATCTTTGCACCTGTGGCAGAAACAGCACTGTTGTCCAGCCTACCAACCAACTGGTAAATAAGTAAAAAGAATGTTATCAGAACACGAAGGACAAGCAGAAGTTGCAAATTACTTCATTCTCTTTTTTCCTTTTTGCTTTTCATGACATAAAAAATGAGGCCTTGGCCTAATGATACGAATCTGCTAACCAACTATCAGAACTCGCTCATATTATACTTTTGGAGCACGATATTTGAATTTGCAACCCCTAGAGGAGAACTTTGAGACTTGTAACATCCATCCAAGTGCAAGGACTAACCTGCCCTAATAAAATTTTAATAGGCAAATGGCAATTTTTAACCCAAACTAACCTTGCTTATCAAATCTTCACCTAACCCAACACCTGAACTAACCAAGTCTTTCGAAATCTTAGTCACCTCAAATGTTCTCAAACAGCTTTTGAGTAAAAAACTAAAAAAGCATGTTCTTAGCAACATAACTTTTAATGCGAAGGTCAACATCTTTTGAATTGGGTAAACAAGAGAACTGTCGGTTAACTACGAAAATGACAACTCAGAAAGAGCCTGCAGCTAGTAAACAAGGCAGCTTCTTAAATGCATCTTGGGAGTTTTATAATGGATGCACCATGTGAAAGTGTGGATGTTAATTTACTATTTTATCCCTATCCCTAACCTCCAGTCCCATTCACCCCACCCTTCATCACCCACACAACTGTCCCCCACCCCCTCCACCAACAGCTGTCAACCACCATTCTCCACCGTCGCCACTGTACCACCATTTAATACATGCGAAATCCTACAACCACCACAGGCTACTGTCCAACATTGTTACGGGAATGGACTTCACATAGATACATTGAACCTAGACCTATATTGTACAAGTTGAACCTGTTACTTGCTATGCAAGTAACTTATACTTTCTTCTTCTGGTTTAATAGAATGGACTTCATGGTTGCAGATCCAAAACTTCATCCATCCATCAAGAGGGTCTTTTTCAGCTTTTCAATTCCACACACCTTGTATGTACCCTAGAGCATCAGTGCATCACCGATAGCAATTGGCTCATTGTGAACATGAATGTGTGTTTTTGTTGATAACAGCGAAGGGAAGGGTAAGGACTTAGAAGGGATGAGAAAAAGGGTAACATTGTCATTTTTATTTTAATTTATTGCCTGATATATTTTTACTCTTTTAATCTTGATCATTATCTTATTTTACTAATGTATCCAATGGTGGTAATTTGCCAAAGATTATATGATGAATCACTAAAAAAAACTTTAAAGGTGCATTAAAGAGTCACCCAGTAAACAAAAGGTATTTGCATTCTCTGACTACAAATTTCCTAACTTCAATGGCTTCGTTCCTTATTTGGAAATAATATTCTCTCTCTTTACTTTTACATCTTCTTTAATTAATTAAATACCAAATATGAAATGAATTTATTGAAGTTATGAAAATCCGAAGTTTGAGAATCCAAATCCGGCATGGGTCATCAATAAAGCAAAGTAGAAGTCCGCGTAAGACAGCCCCGAGTTGGTGGCTGCAGGGACACTTAGGATTTCCCCCTCCCCAGGTCATGGGTTCTAGTCCCAGACCTCCCATGTAAACCAAATAAATAAATAAATAAATAAAGCAAAGTAGAATCAAAATGTAAATCAAAACAGTTTGGTATTTCTGCAACATGCAATCTACACCATTTTACTACTACTTTACTCTAAGATTGTTTAGTAAGCTAATTATGGGTTAGTATCTAATAATGTAATCCAACTAACCCAAGCCTTCTTCCTAACAATCCCTCTCAGCTTATAACACCATTCATCATAAACTACACCAAACCCAAATTCAATTCAAGCATCTCATAATCATATATCAAAATTATATGTTTTTTAAATGAAAAAAAAATGAGTACCTTGTGAATGGTAATGTTACCAAGCCGATCAGAAGCTGCAGCTTCAAACAGAGTGACCAAATCCGAGACCCTATTAAAGTAAATCCCTTCACATATCTTCTGCAAATTCTCAAAAACAGGCTCAAACGCCACAACCCGAAACCCCATAACCGCGGCGGCGAAACTGGCCATACCCACATTAGCACCAACATCCACCACAAACCCATCTCTCCCCTCGCTCTTGGCCTTCTCCAGAACCTCCTGAACAGTGACCGAGATATCGGGCTTCCGAAAGGGCTTCCCTTTAAGCATCCTGACGATGTTCTTGTGAGGCTTATCAGGTAAGGTTCCGAAATCAGAGAGGGAATAAAGAAAAGGGTATCGAACCCCTTCGACGAGGTTGGCGATGACAGGGTGGGGCTGAGGGGAATGGATGCAGTCGAAAGGGGAGATTGAATTGAAGGAGAGGTGGGTGTTGAGGGAGAGAACGGTGGGGTTTGAGAAGGAAGAAGAAGAGCGAGAGGTGGAGAAGAGAAAGAGGAAGAGAAGGAGGAGAGTGGAAGAGAAGAGTAAAAATAGAAACTTTGGGGAGAGGAGTCGAGTGGGTTTATCTCTTTTCCATGCATTTGCCATGGAAATAGATAGGACTGTGCAAGAGGATCTAAGCTTCAGCTTCTTCCTTCTATCTCAGGAATGTGTAGCGATTTACTAAGTTAAATTCGTGGGGAACTGAATTTCAGATTTGGATCTGCAAGTGCGTCTCTGGGCATACAACAAACCGCACAGATACAGAGCCATATACGAATATAAAGTACATCATCATTTGCCTTAAAATAAGATTATGTTAACGATATAATAAATTCAAAAAGTTACTAATAGATAAACATAAATAAATAAGTATATGCATACTTCGGTTATCTGTACATCAGCTTTTGACATTAATACCATATTTTTTTCTCCATCCACCTCGAATTATAAGTAAAATCAACTAATTTTACGTTTATTAAGGAGGTTAGTTGATTGTATTTAATTTTCTCAAATATATTCCCTCCCATCATATTTATAGAACATATTCTACAAGAATTCTTTGATCCTATTTATAAGTCACTTTGCATTTTCTATAAGCATTTATTGTTATTTTCTATTATTTGTCCTTTATCCACAAATAATACATTATGAATTTCTCAATACAAGATAAGAAGGTAAAATTGTAATATTAAAGTATTTTTATAAAGTTTCAAGAAACTTAATTACATTCCGTGATCCGTGTCATGTGGATAAATATGCCATATAAATAGGACTGAATGGAGTAAAAGAATAAAGGTATTTTAGGAAAGTTGCATTAGGAATGAAACAAAAATTAAATAAGATAATAATTTTTTAGGATGATTCAGGAAAGTGACATTGAGAATGAAATAAAATTTAAGAAAGTTGGTTAATTTTGCTTATATTTTAAATAAAAAAAATATGTTTTTTTTGTTGTATTTTGAGGAAAAAGTACTTCTACTTATTTAATTATTATTTTTTTCTCTCCCCTCTTAATTATATGCACAACAAAAAGTGAATGTCATATTATACGGTATCACATCCAAATGTTCACAAAACATTTCCGAATAAATAATAAGCTTAATTGTAGTACTTTGGCCCTTCAGTTTAATCAATTTAACAAATCTAGTTCCATTCTTTTACTTTATTAATCTAACACTTCAATTTTTAATTTGTCATCAACATAATCCCTTTATTGAACTTGGTAATAATGATACTGACGTGGCTAAAAAATGTATTACACGCTTATTGGTCTAATTGGATATTTTTTTATAATTAATTTATTTATTTCAAAAATTAAATAAAACTAGTAAGCAAGCCCGTGCACATGCACGGGAAAAAGAGGGAAAGCTATGATATATTTGGTTATCATTATTTATTCTTACTTAATATTATTATTTATTTTTTTTGGTAAACCTTAATATTATTTTTTTTTAATAATAATATTATTGTTTATATATTGTTATATACATTATCATGATGCAAATTTTAATATATTTATATTGAATTCCTACTTTTTGGGCCCTTGCTACTTTTTTGGTAAAGTAAATCTATTGGGCCGAAATTTTCAAGTGTTGTTTATTATGATTCATAAATTGACTTCAACCCTAGTCTTTTTCTCCTTTCCTTCACACCGTCATTTATACTCCTACTTTCGCTCCAGGGTTTTTGATCTTGCTATCGTGCTACCTCTTTTTCTCGACACTAATATTCGGAATAGATTCAATGTCTACGTAAGTGCTACTCTTCAATTTGATTATTTTTTACATGTTCTTTCACTTGTTCATCCTATTGTTAACATTCTTTTTTGCATTTCTCAATTTACTTTCCATTGAATCTATGTTTTAAAAAATCAATTGCATGTGGAATAATTTTGAAGTATGCTAATCATGTTGTTGTTCTGATGATCCAATTTTTATAAGTTCTGAAGTATGGGTTGTTGCAGATTCAAAGTAACGAATTTAGTTTTTTCTCTGCATTATCTCAATATATATATATATGGTCTTTTAAGAATGAATCCTGAAATTTGTAATTAGTGTAGTAATCTTGATGCATCTGCTACGGAATTTCAGTCTTAATGATTCAAGCCCTTGAATTATAAATAAGTAGTTGACATGACAACAAACTCATTTCCCAGTAGTTTTTAGAATCATGAAGGTACGCAAATGAAATTGCAAGCTTAAGTAATTGTTTCAGAATTTAAAATTAAAGTCATTGTTTTAAACATCAATGCAGAAAAAAAAAACCTCAGACTGGAACAAAAAATGTTCTGAAATTAAAGTATCAGACACCATCATGTCAATTTTAAAATAATTTCAAAAGCTAATATCCAAAACTTCGTTTGCAGTCTGCTTGCTATCTTCATCCAATGATAAAATTCTTCAATCTGTAAAAGTAAACTACAAATCAATTAGAAACCGAGTAATGATGTGTTTAAAATGAAAACTTTTAGCTACAATTGTATTTTTCACATACCAAAGTAATCAGCACTAATCAATCTTATTCTTATCGAGAGGATTGGTTATCTTTGTTGAAGAAAACTGAGGAGTATGTAATTCAGATAGGCCAAGATTCTCTAAATCATTATCATTATCATCAGATAATTTTTTCCTCTTGAAATTATTGGTTTCTGGAGTATTGTAATTCTCAGCAAAGTTTTCAGATGATGTAGATACCAACTCCTGAAATTTAAAACATTCAATATTATATACTGGTAATGAAAAGTGGTTCTAACATGTATTTGATATTTTCAATTCTGTGATTAGATTACCGCAACAGAAATGTTGGTTTCAAGCATGTCTTTTGAAGACTCTTGTGTAACAGACTTTGGGGACATCTGACCACCCTGAAATTCCATTGTTACATATGTAAGTTCTTATTCAATTATACCTGTCAAATAAATTGTGCTAACAAATTGATTTTACCTGGCTAATGAACTTCTTTTCATGAAATGCTTCTAATATTTTGTCATCATTAGTCATTTGCATAATTGTGAAGGAGTTCTTTTTACGATTTACGTTATATTCCTCATTTACTTCAATGAGAAATACAAATTCTCTATCACAAAGTGTGTAGAGCACAGGAGGAAAGCCATATATGTCATCAATCTGAAATTATATACATTACTTTATATACATGTTATGACATAATATGGTAATTCCTGATAAAGAATGAATTTAAAAAATAACCTACTCAAGTTCCTTGAGCATTTCTGAAGCTGTTCTATTAAAAGTCTTGAATGCAAGATGGTCAAATATAATGAAGCATGCTTCATCTTCTTCATCTGAAACCATAAGTTGAATTTTGTACCTAAATTGGAAAATGTGTTTGTTAAGTCACTATAATTGTAACATAGAATTTGCAGTATGTACTATTTTTAAAATAATATCTTGTTTTGATATATCGTACTTTGGTAGAATGATGTCAGGAACTTCCTTGCAGCCTTCAGTAGCGCAAGAGAAATAAGTTCCATCTTGTCCAGCTTTTCCATGTATAATAAATTAAATGCAGAAAAGTTTAGCATAAAAGTATAGTAGTTTGCATATTATGTATATAATAATGAATGTTATTTTTACTTATTAGTATTCAATACAATATCTTACGTTTAATCTTTTCCTTCAATGTCTTCTTACAGAGTCCACATGCATTATAGTACCAGTTGTAATCTTCAATGATGTAGCAAATTTTGCCAAAAGTGGCAAATTTCCCTTTCTGAAATTAATATATTGGAATTTCACAGGAAATCAATAATATGCAAACAAATAAATTAGTGAAAAACAAATGTAATCACCTTAGTGCAGTTTTTAATTTCTCGAATACTCTTTCGAATGCTTGGATCTGTTATGTTAATGAGATTATTGTTGTCATTTCCTGTGGTGTATTGTGATGAAGGCTGTGTGAGCATTGGGGGTTGGTAATTCTGGGTTATGCTACAAAAAATTCGCATAGTTAGTACATTGAAAAAATAAACTCTCGAGTAAGTGTAGGTGGTGTAGTTTCTTCATAGATTGGTATTCTTCAATCTCTGGCAAATCTGGATTGCATAAAATTCGTGTAGCTGTCCATGAAGTGTTAATGGAAATGTTTCCTACAAAAATAGTCATTATAAATCATAATGCAAGTATTATAGCAAAAATAATATGTTGAAATAGCTTTTCATTAGATTAGAAAATACCATGCCAAACATTAATTTTAGCATACTCCATTACAATAATTTTGGGATGTTGTGGATTCAGGATAAACTCATTCATCTTTTCAGCATGCTGATCAAAAAGGCACACCTTGATAGTATTGTTCCTGCCATTGCAACTCATTTGTTTAAACTAATATTTGTGAATAATAATATCACATTATTATGATATAATAATGATATAGTATAATATAAATGTAAAACATATAACCTTGAATCTGAGATATGGAATATGAGTTTCATTCCTGTTCTTCCATCTCTCTGGTAGCTAGTCAAGTGGTTGTGTTCAGTAATCACACCAATAATATCTACATATTTTTTTATGGAAAAGATTATCTAAAGAGAACTTTGTAAAAAATAACAACAATTGATAAATTTATTCAATGGAGCTAAGGAATTCAATAAATTGTTCAATGTCTAGTAGTACTGGTTATGTGAAACTCAGTTTATCCAAGTTTGATAAATTTACCTATGAGATAATCAATTTTTTTCAGGCCTGGTGTAGCTGGTGAAAGGATGTCTTCATAAGTCTCAAAGTTAAAACCATAATGTGGTAAACTTTCCTTGCTTTCTTCAATTTTTGTAGCATAAGTAAATTTCAGTCTCCATGCACCTTTGATTACTTTGAGGATCCCTTCATTCTTTTCAACAATAAATTTGAACACTTTTATGCATTTTCCTTTTTTAAGCCAATTTTGAAGCTTATTGAATGTGTCTGGTGAATTGATATAACAGTGTATCTTTTGAGCCTTCATGAGAAATAGGAAAAAAATTTAATCATGTACCGAAAATCGTAGATATTGAAAAAAGTCATTTCATAACAGTAGAAAATTCAGTATTCTTACCTCCTTGTCTAATAATATAATATGGAAGCATCTTAAAGTATTTCCTGTTTGCAGTGTTTTCCAGACTTTATTAATCCTTGCCTCAAATGGTCTTATTTCTCTTCCAGAAGCCAAATCTTTGACACAGAGGTTGGCCATGACTTACGTTCAGAACAGAAGAGTGGCTTAATGAATGACGAATCTTGGAGTCTTGTAATGAAGGAAAAAATCAGAATTAAGATTGTAAAAGTACCTTGCTATTTGAGGGAATTGCTTTGTTAAACTGAAATTTCATCTGCAAGTGTTTCAGTTTATGGTTTATGGACTTAGTTTGTAATCTGAAGTGATGTGTATAGTCTTTTTTTTTTGTTTCCAAAACATTTATTATTCAGCGTTGAGCCACTAAGTTTATGTTTCCAAGACTATTGCACAGTTATTTTTACATGTTGGATGTCCAAAAGCATTGAAGAGTCGTTTTAATTCAAGTATTGGTCTTTAATATTGAACTGTGACTTTTATCTCTACTATTATCCATTGTGATTATTATTTCTGAACATATGAACAGGTGTTCTAATTGTTATGATAATAAAGACTATCTCTTTATTCGAAAATATTCTTGGTTGATGTCTTGAAAATATAAATAATTCAAAAAATTATTAATCAAAGGTTACAATGATTCTCCATTTTCGATATAATTATTGGAGGAAATTAAAATTCCATTTTTTAATTTTATTTATTACTATGCCATGTTTCTAAAAACTCGTCTTTTCAGTTTCTCATTATTTATTTTAATTATTTATTTCAATTATTTATTTATTCTGAAAACTCCACATGCAAAAATAATATTAAATATTCAAACATAAGTGAGGCTTAGTACTTATGTTTCCAAGACTATCTGCACAGTTATTTTTACATGTTGGATGTCCAAAAGCATTGAAGAGTCATTTTAATTCAAGTATTGGTCTTTAATATTGAACTGTGACTTTTATCTCTACTATTATCCATTGTGATTATTATTTCTGAACATATGAACAGGTGTTCTTATTGTTATGATAATAAAGACTATCTCTTTCTTCCAAAATATTCTTGGTTGATGTCTTGAAAATATAAATAATTTCAAAAAATTATTAATCAAAGGTTACAATGATTCTCCATTTTCGATATAATTATTGGAGGAAATTAAAATTCCATTTTTTAATTTTATTTATTACAATGCCATGTTTCTGAAAACTCGTCTTTTCAGTTTCTCATTATTTATTGTAATTATTTATTTCAATTATTTATTTATTCTGAAAACTCCACATGCAAAAATAATATTAAATATTCAAACATTAATTGTCTATTGAATAAAAAAACTCGCCATTCTTCATTTTTTTTATTGAATAGTTTCATTTTGTTGGACAACAACCACAAAAATTTTGTTAATAATAATCAATGCCAAATTAAAATTTTGTTGAATAAATTTTAAGAATGTTCTTTAAGAAAAATAACTGATAACCCATTTATATCTATTTGCTTGAAATTTAATATTTATAAGGCCTACGAATCTTATGCAAGAAGATAGCCAATATTGTATTTTGGATTAAAAGCCACTTTCGAATTATGTTTTTTTTTACCTTGAAAAAAATTTAACTTTGGATTATGAGTTTTATCTGTAAATAGAAAATTATATTAATTATCTGATGAATCACTAATATGTAATTTTTTTTCATTTTCAAAAGAGACATTTTAGAGTAAAATAAGCAAGAATTAAACCTTAAAACACATAGATCAAAACCAAAAGATCCATCATTATAAAACTTTAGACATAACATTCTTAACATGAAAGCATAACAACATGACATAGTCTTAAACAACCGAAACACTGAAAATAAAGAAGCAAATAGAGTACTTAAAAACGCCAACGGAAATTAAAAGATAGTGATAAAAGGTAATGCTTAAACATTCTTGGCTGAAGTGGTGCTTGTGGAACCTCCATGTCCACCATGCTTATCTGCATCATATCCATGTTGATCCTCCATGTCATCATCATCTTCCTGAAAGTCTTCATTGTTCTTAGCATCCTGCTCAACGTCTTCGATGTTCTCATCATCGACCACAAAATCATCTTCTTCTGCAAGATCCTCATCCAAATTTTCAAACTGCTCTTCTGCATCACTCTCATCGCCTTCATCCATATCACTGCCTTCAAAACCTTGTTCGTCCTCATCCTCAACTTCAACTTCAGATTCATACAATCACGTGCCATTCTGAAAACTTTGCAAATTGGGTTGTATTCATCAAACATTTCTTTCAGATTGTACATTATATCGGGATCCAAATCATCACTGCTTTGTGATCTGGAATTTCTGGTGAAAACAAAACATGTCAGTGCCTCTTCAAAATAATAAAAAAGACATTATCTTAAAGCATACAATACAGCTATAAAGAACATGAAAAACCTTAAAGCATTCATACGATTGTCGACCTCATTGGCAGTGTCAACAATGTACAATTGTGCAAACCTCGGCTTTTGACCTTGTGCAGGAAGAAGACTTCCAATCCGATGATGATTTTGACCAGATAATCTAAATGAAAATCTACCTCTTCCATCATTGACTGAATTGTCAATTTTTCCTCCCATGGACGTAAAAGAAAACATCGAATTGTATGCCCTTATTTTATCCTGAAAATGTCTGCCCTTACTATTGTTTACATCCCAAATCAATGATCGTAAGTAAGGTGGAGGACTTGTCATGAGTGGGAGTTCAACCTTTCCATTTCCACAGCAAAGAGTGTAAACTGGATTTATTGTGCTTGATGCTACCAATCTTTCACGAAGCCAGAATCTTGAACCACACCATCGACATAAAAATTCAGGATCACCACAATCATCATAGTTATATTCATTCAGATTAAAATTCCAAATATCATCATCTGCATGAAAAATGTAAACAGGCTTCAATATATGCACATCTTAGAGTGGGCACCAAGTGATTCATGTTAGAAAAATGTGTAACCAAACATAAAGTTGAAAAAATTCGTGAATAAGAATATCACTATATCATAAGCATACCTTCAATATGATTCATATTCACAGCTCCACCAACTTCACTTCTTCGTGACACTCTCCGCCTCCTTCTTGTGCTTAACGATGCACTTCCAATATTTATGTTCACAGCTCCACCAACCTCACTTCTTTGTCTCAATCTCCACCTTCTGGT
The DNA here is from genome assembly GCA_037953625.1 of Crotalaria pallida. Classification (NCBI taxonomy): domain Eukaryota; kingdom Viridiplantae; phylum Streptophyta; class Magnoliopsida; order Fabales; family Fabaceae; genus Crotalaria; species Crotalaria pallida. The sequence continues at coordinate 183,194,333 of CM075649.1, forward strand.
TGTACTTGACGATGCATTTCCAAGATTTATGTCCACAGCTCCACCAACTTCACTTCTTTGTGCCACTCTGCCCCTTTTTGTTGTACTTAGTGATCCACTTTCAAATCCATTATTCGGGGGTTGTTCAAAACGTGGTACTGGAAAAATAATGACTGATCACAAAAAGAAGGCCAATTCTGCCTTTTTTAGTATCAAATAACTAAATAAGAATAAACATTTCTTTTGTTTTAGTTACAAAAGAATAATAATAGGATAAGAATATAGAGCAAAAATAGGATTTTACTTACAATATTCAATATCCACTTCGTGCTCCAACCTTCCTTCTTTTTGTTTAGGTGTTCTCTTTTCAGACAACGATAAATCAATGGCATTAATATCATCTCCAAAAAAAATTGGTACTTCGAAAAGGGTAGATTTCAGATTTTTCGACAAAGGACAATCTGAAAAAATTGAATATAATTCATCGATATTCTGACTTGAAAAAGGCACCCTTTTTTTAGTTCCAGGCTCTCCTGCAATTATGTCACTCCTACTTTCATAAACCTGTGACAAATCCCTTTGCAATTACGTCACTACTACTTTCATAAACCTTTGTCTTATCTGCAATTGGAAAGTATAAAATAATAACAGATATTAAGAACACATATACAAAATGCAAAATGTAAATGATATATGCTTATTGAGAAACATACCACCTGAATATTGGTTACTTGAATATCTGATATTGGTAATATCAGAAAGGACAGATCGATTCCGCTTTTTTGACACAGAACGTTCTGAATAAACAGAATGCAATTCATCGATATTCTGACTTGAAAATGAAAACCTTTTTTTGATTCCGGACTCCTTTGCAAGCATGTCACTATCGCTTTCATAAACCTGGGACAAATCTGCAATAACAAATTATAGAACAACAGCTCACCTAAATGCAAACACATTTAAATGTAACTGCTGTACGCTTCCTGAGAAACATACCTCTCAAACATTTTTCGCTTGAATGACTAATATTGGTAATATCAGATAAGACAACTCGATTTTGTGATGCATGAACAGATATCAGACCTGCATTTTTGGATGAACACACATACTTAGTTGTGAAGTTGTGATAAGACACATCATTTTACATTACTGTCAGGCTGCAGATTCGAAATTAAGTTGTGAAGTTGAGATCACCTTTCTCATTATTATCATACTTAGTTCTTTTAGACTTCAAAACATTACTGCCAGGCTGCGATTGTGATACAGACGGTACAGTAAACATTGTGGCTGCAAAATATAAATAATAAATCTCTATAATGCATGAATTTTTAAGTAAGACAATTGAATTTGAGAAAACAATAAGTTGAGATCACCATTCTCATCAATATAACAATTACTTCTTCTACACTTCAAAACAGAACTCCCAGGTTGCAATTTCGATATAGAGGCTGGAGTAAAGATCATGGCTGCAAAATACAAACAAATTCATGCATACACTAACTTCTTTCACCTTAACAAAATTGAAAACAAATAAACAACATTTACCTGAATTGTGAGTAACATTTGAGTTGGATGAACCATAATCTGCACACATATGATTCAACATTTAAAACGCACGTTCTTATATTTTAATATTATTACAAACTTAAGCACAAAAAAGATAAAACTTTACCTGTAATATTAATATCATTGTTTTCATCATTAGAACTTGGAGTTTTAGATTTCAAAGCAGATTTCCCAGGTTGAAGTTTGCGTATAGAGGGTGGAGTAAAGAAAGTTTCTGAATCGTATAAGGAATCAAGTTTAGAAGGAAACAAATTTATAGTGTACAGCGAAATTTACAAAAAAAAAAGACTCATAACACTTCTTACCTGCTCTATCGGCAATAGTTGATTGACTTGAGCTACCTTCAACTCCACCATTGTGAAGTCTGTTTGAAACATCCCCATCTGAGAACTTCGAGTATTGAGTACCCATCTCCACGTTTTTGATTCACAACTTCACTATATTTCAGCTTTCAGGTTCAAGATTTCATCTTCAATTTTTTTGATCATGCATTCATTAATTCTCAGCTGAGAAAGAAAGAAACTGGTTCGAGCAAAAATGGAGAAGAGCCAAAATAGAAAGTGACGTTACATATGCTTACAAAAAATAAACCCACATTTACCAAACATGAAAGTGCAGTGAGAGTGGGCTTCAAGCCCACTAACCGTAGAAATTGAGACAACCAAGGGCGGCCCCATTTATTACACATTGCATGCTTAACATTAATTACATATAACATGCTTAATCATGATTAGAGTCAAAATTAGTCAAAATTAACCTTGATTTGGGCGGGAAAATTGGGGTTCTGGGTGAAAGACCCAGCTGAAATTATAATAATATTGATTAAAAAATAATACGGAGTAATTTTTTTTCTTTTTTAAGAGAATCCAAATAAGCACATATCTTGTGTTTCATTCATGACAACCTCTTTAATGCACAGTTTATGTTTTCATCTAATGCACCAACCATTTTTCAAAACAAAAATACGTTTTTACCCCTAATTCATAGGGATGGGTATAGATATCCATGAGGGTAACGGGTACCCATGCGGGAATTTGAAATTTTTAAAATTTTAATATATATAATTATATATTTTATAATAACTATTATACATAAGATTATTTGTAAAATGAATAATAACATACGTATGATAAATTTTTGTCACTTTGAAATATTAATAAAAAAATTATATATCTTCTCAGAGTAATAAAAAAAATATTAATAAATATATATAGTATTTATTCATAAAATACAGTAATATATATGCAGGTACACGTTAGGCGAGTATCCCCATTCACAAGGGAACAGTGCAGGTACCATTGCGGGTATTTTTATAAGTACGCACCTATAGGTATTTTGCACATTCCTTCTAATTCATTCCCATCTTCCTTCCCCATTTACCTTACCTCACCCCACGGCATCACCACACCTTCCTCTCTTCTCCGTTGACCATTACCATTGCATTATCGTCGGATCACCGTCGTAATTCACCAGCACCATAATGATGCCTATGCCTTCTTTTTTTTTTTCATGGTCAAGTACCCTAACTCTGATTAATATGATTAAAACAAAACAAAACAATCCACTGCACTCCACCAGAAATATTACTTACAGCAGTAACAGTAACAAAAACGTAATAGAGGGGGAGTAGCTGTTGTAAAATCTAAATATAGCATGAAGAATATTTCTTTCGCCGTTTAACAGAGAATGAGAGACGATTTTCAGATCCGAGAGTGGATGCCACCATGCATGAATCTACAGCAATAGTTGTACCTTCTCACTTTGCAATTTCAATCGCACATCTCAAACCCCAACCCAACTTGAGGTCCATGAACTAGTCACCACTACTTTGCTTTCTTCCTCGCTTTCAATTAATCGATTCCTCAATCTGCTTGAAGGGATAGATTTGTGTCATAGAAGAGTCGTGGTGTTTGGTGATAGTTACATGGTGATGGTCGCTTGAGAAGCACGTTCTTCTATTCGTTGCAGGTAAAGGTAAAAATGTAATGTGATTTGGGACAAGACTCGAGTTAATCTCAACCATTCCATTTTTTTAATTATTATTTTTTTTTAAATTCAAGATAAGATTATTAGTTGGAGTTGCAGTACCATAGCTTCCTGTGATGATCTTTTTTAAGATTGAGCGTTCCTTATCGTGTTCTTCTCATGGTAGAGTAAGCTTTCCTTTCTTCTTTAATTAATTCAATTCAATTTCTTCTTTTCTGAGCAAACATTCACGAAAAGAACCGAATAACTTTGGACTTGGGTGATAGAAATTGTTTCTCAGTGATGGAGATTAGGAACCCTGGTTGGAGCTCCACGTACGAACGCCGGTGGAGGGAATATAAATATATACTAAGTGATGAACATTTTAATTGAAGGATCAATATTTTTATGTCCCAATAAGCAACTGAGTTAATAAAGTTAACAGTTAATAGAGCTGCAAAAAATAAAGTGCAAACATAAAGTGCGAACATATGATTCGATCTCTCATAACTACACAATTCCACCTTAGTCAAAAACTATGCTTATAACAAAATCCTTATATAACTGAATTGTGTAAACATTTTAACGTGCAAATAACAAAATCCTTATGTAACTGAATCTCTCTCATATGCTATAAAGACATTTCATAGAGGAGCAGATGACAACAATTGTCTATTACTTTTTCATTATACAACAACAACCAAAGCCTCTGTCATTAACTCATTATCATCCAGTAAAATTTAATAAATCTAGTAAACCAATCAATAAATATTAACTACAAACACGTGGTGATGTTAATATTAGTGTAAATATAAGTCAAAGGCAAAGCTTATCTCTGAATATTTTAGGCGAAAAAAAACCTTATCTCTGAAGAAGCAACCGTTTATGTAGCCTTTTCTGCATTCTCATCTTTCCTGTGTGGTCTCAAAGAAACCCCGGGAATCAATAGCAGTTGTTTTGCTGTTGCTGTTGAATGATTGGAAAAGCAACAATGAGCAAAAGTAGGTGTTTTCAAGAACACTGCTTTGCATGAAAATCTTCTGCTGACAATAAACCATTGATTAGGCGTTTAAGCCTTTCTGCCCCAGGGCCGGGCCTAAGTTCAGTTATATTTCTTATAACAGAAATCGGTTTGGGGCTGTTTGGATTTGCATGACTGAGCCACTTGCCAGGCACATAGTCGTCGGCTTTTCGTCCCAAGAGTTCATTGTCAATCTTGTCCAAGACTGGTTCATTTCTACGAAACTTCCGAGCAAAAGGAGCATTACTCTCCACCATCCTCTGGTAGTTATCGATTGTAAGGTAGTGAGGGTGTTGTTTAGGAGGGTTGTCCCATGATATGAAATGGAGGTCATGGTTCACAGTAGTGTTTCGAAACTCCTCAGCATTGCATATGACTGTGTGAAAATACTCTTCGGGGGAAGATAGAACATTGGCATGATACATCAAGACTATTCTAGGCAAGTTATCCCACCCCCACAAAATATATTCAACAAATTGCCGAGAGAGCATCATCCAGGCAGAACCTGTAAGCAAAGTCAAGTAGCAAAATAAGACTCAGATAACATGGTGCTAGGACTACTGATTTCAAGTTAATGTCACCAGATTTGAAGTGTTCGAGTAATGGAAAGCTAATGAAAAATATGAAAAGATGATAAGGCTGTTTCTCGCAGAGACAAATAAGGTAACTACAAATGGCTTTATCTCTAAACATACTGAAAAAGAAAGGATGTTATCAAAATAAGCAAAGAGAAATGACACTAGGATGAGCATATGCACCACACTTAATGTATGAATGAAATGAGTTTACATGGAAAGGATAACGCAACTCATGAGGAAAAACAAGCCAAAGGCAGTATTAGGATTGCAATTGACCATGCAGAACCGGTGACGTATGGAAAATTGAGTTCAAGACACATTTGAAAAACTGTAGCAAAAAAGAGAAAGAGATAAAGAAAAAAAAAAGAATGTGCAAAAGGGAAAAGGTGCTTTAATTCTTAATCATTCTCAAAACCAGTGGCTACAGAAATCATTAGATTTACTAATATATTGTATTCAGAGCACTATGATTGCTCTCTCTTTTCCATCCTTTTCATTATGAGTGTTTGACTTCGATGGAGAATTCCTTTTTAATAAAAGGGAAAACTATTATTTGGGGTTTTTGAAAATTTCTTCAATCTATTCATGGGTTAGATGAGGAAAACAACAACAACAACAACTAAGCCTTTGTCCCACTAGGTGGGGTCGGCTACATGGATCAAACGACGCCATAAAGGCCTATCATAAATCATGTCTTTTGATAAGGCATTGATTGCCATATCCTTCTCAATTGTTTCGCCTATAGTTTTTCTAGGTCTTCCTCTTCCTCTAGCCCTTGTAGATGAGGAAACATTCTTCAAATTTAAAAGAGCTAAATAAGGAAGCAGGTATGAGGAAAACAAAGTAAAGATTGAATTAAAATGAAAGACAACAGATATCTCACCTGTAAAAAGCCTGAATGCTGTGGGCACACTTCTCTTTTCTGTGACCCAAAATACATCAGATTTGTTGACACTATAAAGACCTGGATCAATAATAACAGGCTTGGCTCTCTGATCCCTATTCAAAATAGAAATGTTTTTCTTGTAAAGAAGAGGTACATTTGATGTTTCACAAAAAACGTATGTTACCTTCTAAGGAAATATAGCAAATCATGCTATAAAAAGAAAGAATTAGCAACATACTCCTTCCAGCCCATATCACTTGTGTGCTCAATGAAGTTAAGGTGTCTAGGAATGGATGATAGTGTATGTAGCAGATCTGTTGTGTCAAAAAGATATATTGAAAGAGTGAGATGATACTTATGAAAACAGGATAACAAAGTTCACATTTCATAGTTCTCATTCTTTTGTAAGTTCCAACCAATTAACAGATTACAAGCAAATTATCAAAATATGAAGAAAAATCAATGCAGAAACTAATGGAACTTCAAGCGTTTGGACTTTAGAAGAGCTTATAAATAATTTATTTGGGTTTATGAGAATTACTTACAAAAATAAGCCTATAAACATAGCTTATGACATTCCTATAAGCACTTTTTAGCTTATTTGAATAAACTTATTCTATAAAATTATCTCCAGCTTATTACAAAACAGCATATTGGATAAGCGATTAATTAAACTATTTGCCCAAACATTCCCTTAATCTGAAACAAGGTATTACTTCCCCAGACAGAACAACAAAGTGATGAGCAAACTAATAAGTCAAAACAATTAGAACACAGATTGGGACCAGAACCAAATCAAACTAATTTTAACTTAAACTTTTTTCTATATTTATCTTGGAGCAAAAATAGCAACAAAAAAAAAAGTATAATCATCAGCACTAGATTTGGTAACAGAAAAGACAATAATTGTCGTAACTCATTTGAAAGCTAACAAAATTCAATTAACGTCAAAGACAAATCAAAACAAACACACAATAAATAAAACAAACAAAAAAACAGCACATCGTTATATTCATCAAGACAAAAATAAAAAATAATAGAAATTAAAAAAAAGGGGGGGGGGGGGGGGGGGTACCATCTTGAGTAAGGAGTGGATAATCAGAAGAACTGAGATTAATGAACCAATCCCAATCACCACCAGCTTCCTTAAGCAAAATAGCAGCAGCATGAAGAGTATTAGTAACCATGGTGGGTCCCCTGTAAGTAACCAAATTCGCCTTCACCACCATCTTAACATTACCCAGTTTGGAAAACAGAGGCTCGTTGGAGAGATAGTTGGAAAGTTCTAATCTTTCGCTAGCGGGAGCTTCAAGGTCCAAGTGAACAGCGTAATAGTTTCTCGGATGGTAAAGGGCATTGAGGGTTCTCTTTAAGCTGTTGCTGTCACCAGATGAACCTGAGATCAAGTAAGCGATCCTTGGGACGGTGTTGGTGGGAGAGGTGGAGGAGAGAGAGAGCTTGGATTCGACGAAGTGAGGGAGGAGAGGGGGGAGGTGGGTGTGGTAGAGACGGAGGAGAGAGGAGGAATCTGAAGTGGAGGAGAGGAAAATGGAGAGGAGGATGAGGATGGTGGAGATGAGAAGGGATAGGATCAATGGTACAAACCATGTTTTCTTCTTCTGTTGCTTGTTGTTGTTGTTGTTGTTGTTAGTGGTAGTAGTCTCCATAAAAGAAGAAGAAGAAGAAGAGAGTGAAGAAGAGAGAGATTGAAGAGGGTGGGAGGCGTAGGATAAGGAGTGTGCGCTGGAGGATCTAAGTGGTGGGTGAAGTGCGCGCTAGTGGTGGCTGCTAGCCTGCTACATTACATAGCAGATTAATTGGAGAAACGTACCATATAGTCATATACTGTACAGTATTTTTGGGTAATGATTCGAGTGTCCACGGCCGACCGCAGTGACTAATTTCCTCGCTGGCTTGTAGGCACCTCTAATGGGTGAGACAGCTGACCCCGAGATTTAACGCTGCTGCATGCATAATTCAGGATTCGAACACCTGACCTTGCTTAAGCGTGGATCAATCCCTACCACTGAACCACACGCTCGGGATTGGGTTATATACTGCACAGTATTTAACTTTGGTACCAATTCCTTATTTCAAAAGGCTTTGTTTAATTAATAACCGAAATTTTGGGACGTCGGATGTTACTCTCCGTCTACCTATTAAAACTATTTATTTAATTTTATTTACTAGTAGTATAATTTTCTTTTCAATTTTTAGTAATATTAATTTATTTCTTTTTTACAAATATCCTCATTTGTTAAACACATTTTTGTAATCTTAATTACTCCTATTTTTTTTTTGGTACAATCTTAATTAATTAATGCTATAGTATAATAGAAGATAGACGAACCAACAAGGTCCAACAACACAATTAGTAGATGATCGGATTGTTTAAGCATAATGTCATATGTTCGATCCTTGTTGTAGATATGGGAAAGACTTTGGTACTAGAGACAAAACTCACCTCGGTAATCTCTATGCCTTATTGGAAGGAATTAGTCTTCATTTACCAAAGAATATCCTTGATGCACATATAAAAAAGAGAAGATAGATGATGAGTTTGGATCAAAATAACAAAATGATTTTTCTAAACTATATATCATTTATATAATTTAGGCTAACTACATATTTGGTCTCTTACCTTATTTTTCAATTTCAAATCGATCCCTTACATTTTTCTAGTATCATATTGGTTTCTCACATTTCTTTTCATTATTAATTTGGACCCTGAATTATTGTTCATACTATGTGGATCAATAAGATATGCACACATGTCATTTCTCTCTCCAACATTGCAAGAGTGAACCAATACGATGTTGACACGTAAGATGAACAGTGACTTAAGAACCAGTTTGATAGCAAAAAGAAACATGAAGGACCTATATAATACTAAAAAAACGTAAGAGAACAATTTGATATTGAAAAATAAGGTAATTGACCTAATACGTAATTTAGCCTATAATTTACTAGATAAATAAACTAGTAAAAATATATCCTTTTATAATTAAAAAAAAGAATTTAAGGAATTAAAATATAAATTTTTAGCTTTTCAAAATAATTGTTTTGATGTTAATTATTTGTTTTATTCAAAATTACATACTAAGTTATAAAAACCCATAACAAAATTAAGTTTGTTTTTGTGATTGTCATTATGAAGGATCTTTCATTAGGGATGGGCAAAATACCCACATTCGCGGGTTCCCGCAAAAATATTCGCAACGGGTACCCGCACTATTCCCTTGCGAGTGAGGATGAGTATTATGATATCCGCTCTGCGGGTACCCGCATATATAAAATAATTATTTAAAATTAAATATTATATGTATATTAATATTTTTTATTACTTTGAAAACATATAAATTTTCTTATTTATATTTCATATTGAATTTTAAAGATGAAATTATAATGATAAACATTTATCATATGTATATAATTATTTATCTTATAATTATTTTAATATCTAATTATTATTACAAAATATATAATTATATAATAAAAGTTTAAATTTGCATATACCCGTTACCCGCATAAATATCCACAAATACCCATGTATATGGATATGAGTATGCACTACCCACGCCCATGGATAACCTTGCTCATCTCTATTCGTGATTGACATGATGGCTGTATGAGTGAGGGGTCAGTGATTTTCATGCTGCCTACCTACATAAAAGGTGCGTGTCGTTTTCCTTTCTTCTTTTTGGTTGTTTCCATTCTTACATGCGCCTTGTTGAGATCTACGGTTTACTGCATCAAAGAATGATGTTGAGTTAGTTTATCGTAGGAGGGATTTGGTCCTATTAACCTATTTACAATGTTTTCTATTTTTTCGTAAACAATTTTGTAAATGTTAAAAAGTATTTTTAAAATATTTATTAAACTGTTAAATGAAATATAAAGTTATTGAAACATATAGAGTATTGTTTATGGCTTTTAGAGAAAAAATTAATGTGTTACCAGAGTCGTTTCTACCATTTTCAGGATCCTAGGCAAAATTAAAAAAAAAAAGGCCTATATTATAAAAAAAATAATTATGTAAAATTAATTACGAGTACGTAAAATTTTTGTAATATACACTACAACACAATAACATAATGCATTAACGATTTTCTTTTATAATTATAATTAAGAAATTTCATTAATCACAGTAAACTTAAGTTGATATTATTCTCTCATATCATTTATATGTTTCGAGCAATATTCAAAAAATATAGTACAACTCCATACAATGTAAATTCTCATTTTTTAAACCATGTCAAACCATTCTTACATAAGTATCACTAACCCTCAATTATCTATATACTCCCTCGGTTTCTATTATAAAAAAAAAACAAACTTCACACTTATTAAAGAAGTTAGTTAAGTGTATTTAATTTTTCCAAATTCATTAAAAAAATAGTTATTTTAAGAAAGTTGCATTGAAATAAAACAAAAATAAAATGACACAATAACTTTATAGGAATATTTTAAAAATAATTGTATTGAAAATATAAAATTAATTAATTTTTTGTTATATTTGAGATCAAAATAAGTATGTTCTTTTTTTTCTTATATTAGAGATAAGATGAAGTACCTATCATATACTCTCCACAATGTTATTTCTTTTTATTTTTTACTTAATTTTTTTTTAAGTATGGGTTAAAAATTTTTAGGGGCCCTAGGCGGGCGCCCCTCTGGCCATAGCCCAGGAACGGCTTTGTGTGTTACATGTTTTATATAGCTGAAAAAAATTAGATCATAATTATTTTATGTTATAATTTGTTAAAATTATCCTATCTATTTTTGTTTCAGTCTTTAATTAAAAAATGTATTTGATCTTATCTATTTTTTTAGTTAACGAAGATTATTTTTATTGAATAAATTATAAATATATATATATATATATATATATGAATTTTGGGGAAACTGGTCTGGCATATGGTTTCTGATCAGCAGAGTTTGTGGAAGGACATGCTTGAGCATAAGTATTTGCAGGGTAGAAACCTGCTCAATGCAACGCCTAATGGTAACGTGTCACACACTATGAGAGACATCTTTCGCACAGCATCAGTCTTGAAGGAAGGGTATGGTTTTCGGTTCGGTAGCGGGGAATCATCCTTCTGGTATGATTCGTGGTCCTCTTTGGATCGGCTTTGCAGTCATGTTCCTTTCGTCCACATTTCTGACTCTGACAAATCTGTTCGAGATGTTTGGCGGGCTGGAGTTTGGGATTGGAATAGTCTTTATACTATAGTCCTAGATGAGCTTAAAGAAGTTTTGAATCAAATACACATAGTTGGGGTTGGTAGTGTTCAAGATGCTTGGACATGGAATTTCAAAGCTGATGGTGTGTATACAGCGGCAAGTGGTTATAGATGGCTGTGCCAGCAGAGGGGTGGTTTTGATATGGATATCTCATGGTCTTGGTTGTGGAAATTGAGGTGTCCTGAAAAGGTTAGAGTGCTTATTTGGTTGATGTTGCATGACGCCGTCCCAACTAACTCCCTAAGGTTCCATCGTAATATAGCTCTCTCACCTCAATGTATCCGTTGTGGTGGTGATGTTGAAACGGTGCTTCATTGTCTCCGGGATTGTCCGTGGAGTAAGGATTTGTGGCTGCGTTTTGGCTTTGCTAATCCAGATTTTTTCAGTCATGGTGTTTGGGATTGGGTGAAGGTGATGGTGGAAGGTGGTTCTAGCCTCCGGTTCCTTTCGGTGCTTTGGTGGGCTTGGAGATGGCGTAACAATCATGTAAAGGACACTATTGTTTGGAGTTTTGATCAGGTTTGTGCTAAGATTAATGGGCTGCTGGATGACATGGTCAGGGTCTTTGGTACAGGTAATCCTTCTTCTAGAGCTGTGCGTTTGGTGGCGTGGTGTAGACCAGAGGTGCCTTGTGTGAAATTGAATGTTGATAGCAGTTTCAGAAGGGGTGATCAAGTGGTTGGTTTCGGTGGTCTTATTCGGGATCATCTTGGTATGTGGCTTTCTGGGTTTGCTGGAAACCATACCTCCTCTAGTGTGTTGCTGGCTGAGTTACTTGGTGTGAGGCACGGTCTTTTGCTTGCTTGGGAGGCGGGTTTTTCGAGACATTATTTGTGAGACGGATTCACTGGAAACGTTTAGAGTCATCTCTCTTGTGGAGGTTCCTAGATTTCACAATTTTACTGTGGTGGTGCAGCAAATCCGTGACATGATTGCTCGTGAGTGGAGGGTTGTTATTCGTCATGTGCTACGTGAAGCTAATGCATGTGCAGACGTTATGGCCAAGATGGGAAGCTCTTTGGGGTCTTCTTTTGAAGTTTTTTTTCTTAATCCTCCTCGGGCTGATATGCAAGCTCTTGATTTGGAATGTGCTAGTCATGTGTTCCATCGTGTGTAGTTTCTTTTCTGTTTTGCTCTCTGTTTAAATTTCCATTTCACCAAAAAAAAAAAGAGGAGGGGTGTTCGCGGATCGGTTCGGTTCGGTTTTAAGGTAAAATATCATCCAATCCGATTACAAAATACACGTACGGTCCGATTTGGATCGGTCCAATATATTAGCAAATCCAATTAGATCCAATCCAAAGAAAACCTTGTGGTTTCGGTCCGGTTCGGTTCGATTTCAACACAACAAATTCAATTCAAAAGCAGTAGCAGTAGAACAAGGGAACACAGAATAATAATAAAAGAAGAAACAAACAAATTCAACATATAGCAGTAAATTCAACACAACCTCGTACAATTCAAAAGAAACACAGAATAATTGGACCTAAGGCTAAGGTAAGAACAAGGGAAAAACTTTTTTATAAGAAATAAAAAAAGGGTACCTTTGTTGATGTTAGGGGCAGAGGAAGGAGCTTGTTGTTTCTTAGAAGAACCGAATTCATCATCCTCGTACTCTTCCTCTTCCATGTTTCCTTTCCCTGCTCTCAATGTTTCTAAACAAAGGGTATCACGCACTGCTTGTGAATCATAAAAACATAACAACTTTGAATAAAGAGAGGATACCCAAATGCAACAAAAAAAAGGAAATTGGGAAAGAGAGGATTGATTAAGAACCTTGAGTATTGAGTTATTGAGTGCGGCGTCGAAAAAGGAGAGGGGTCGACGGTAGAGGAGAGCCGGTGGCGGTAGAGGTCTAGACTTTAAAGGAGGGTTTGTGCTTTCACTACTTTGTGGAGTTGTGGGTTTGAGACTGAGAGTGAGCGGTACCCCTGCCCCAAAACCAAAAAACACAACACAATTAAAGGGGAAAAACGTTGTGTTTCATGTGCACATAGGCTAGGATCGGTTTGGTTTGGACCGGTTCGATTTTTCAACTAAAACCGAAAACCGAACTGATCGATTTACAGAAAATCAGTCCAAAAAAAAACCAACACATGCGGTTTTTTTCGGTTTTCGGTTTTTCGATCCGGTTTTGCGGTTTTTAATTGGTCCGGTTTTGCGGTTTTGAACACCCCTATGTTAGAGTGAAAATGATAAAATGTGAAAATTATGTGAGTCTCAAAAAATTATGAGTTTCAAATCAGATTATTTTCAATAAAAAAAGCTAAAAAAAAACAAACAACAAGCTTTACCAAATATGCTCCAAGTTCAATTCCTCATAATATAAATAAAATGAGTAAAAGTATAAAATTGATACTCCTTTAGTTTTATATGTAGTGTTCATATTCATTTTATATGCAGTGTTTATAGAGTTTTTGTCTCATGTTTCATATGTATTGTTATTTACAAAACCTAGTACATAATGTTATTTTTCCCAATATACCTTTATTTATCACACTATATTTTTCACTTCCAATATTTTTTCTCTTTCTTTAATAATGAATGATTACATGAAGGCATTATAATCAACCTCATGAGAAATACATGAGTCTACCTCATGAGAATGTGAAGCAATAGTTACAACTCAAAAGCAACAGAAAACAAATGATCGCAACACTATCTACCAAGGCTTAACTAGGATTCCTACCTCCTCTTTAAAAACCTTGATAGTAGTGGAAAAAATCCTAAACAAGAGAAGGAGGGTATAAAAAATCCTTGTAAACCCACGCTGTGAATAATACAACATAATTCATCAACTCTATATATACATTGTACGAGTATCATGCATTGGACGGAGAAAGAAATAACTGGGCAACTCAAATAGGAAAAGCAAAACCAAGATTTAATCTTAATTGCATCTACCCAACCTTGAAATATCAATTTCATCGTTATTAAAAATTCTAATAACAAAATTTATGATCCAAATAGTCCGACAAGCGCACATCCAAATCATGTCTATAAAATTTCAGTGTGTCATAAAAAGAATGTATGTAAAGAGATAAAATTAAGCTATCATGGCCCAGCTAGTAATAGATAACACACCAGATAGCTTCAGCCACAATTTCTTCTAATCGAACAATCCCTTGTGCAACTATTCCTTTATCAGCAACACCACCCCTAGCAACTAAAACAAAACATGCATCAAAAATACCACAATACAATATCACACTTATATTTATATATATATATATATATATATATAAATATATATATATATATATATATATATATTAAGAAATGCCAAAAATTAGTGAATTATCATTCTCTCGTACACATTGAAAGACAAGCGCAATGATGACAATATGTTTTAATTGAACAATCTCTTGTCCTATACAAATGCAACTCTTCCCTCTGCTTGAAACAACGCCCATTTAAAGCTAAAACAAAATATGAAAACACCACAATACGACACTATACCACATTTGTTATTTATATTAAAAAAATGGCAAAAATGAGTGAATCGCCATTCTCTCGTACCTCTCGTACACATTGAAAACAATGGCAAACATCGCAATATATTATAAAGGAACAATCCCTCGTCCTTGTCCTATGCCAAATGCAACTCTTCCGGCAACAACACATCTACAGCTAAAACAAAACCATGATAAATACCACAGTACAAATTGTCAATCAAATTAAACTAAACTAACTAGTTTTTCTTTGGGTTGTCCACTAACTAACTGTTCTGGCTCACTTATGGTAAATAAAGATGTTTAGATGATGATCTTTCCCCAAATATTAAAAAGCACTGAGGTATTAATACAAAATTTTAATTTTATTTTAATAATAATAATGTAAATATTGTGTCATATTTGCGATTTCTCCGAAGCTTAAAATTATGATCAGAAATATTATCTGCAACAATAAAAAATATCTCAATATTAAATAATATAAATACAGATGTTTTTTGCGGTGAGGTTATATATACATCTCCCTTAAAAATAGAAGTGTTTACTTAATAATAGAAAATAAATTTAAACATCATAAATATTTCTGATATGGAATCAATTTAAATTAGGATTATAACCAAATAATCAATAAAGGAATTAATCAATTAGTAACAAAATATCTGTGTGGTAACAATTTTTATTTTTGCTTCTTGGTTGATCCACATTTGTTTTATTAAAAAAGATTATAACCAACTAACTCTGATCCCACTGGACGCAGTTTTTACATGCATTTAATATATTGGTTAGACATAATGATTTCGAAAAATTGAATAATCTAATTAATTTAAAATTGTAATATCTTGATTACGAATAATGATTTCACATGCAAGAAATATTATTGGGGAATAATGATATCGCATGTATATAATGTCTTGATTGGGGATAATGATTTAGAATACTTGAATAATCTATTTAATTTCAAATTATAATATCTTGGTTGGAGATAATGATTTGAAAATTTTGAATAATCTATGTAACTTAATTTTCCAGGGACCTAATTGTCCGCAAGCAAAATTTTCAAAGATTATTTTAGGACTAATGATGATGTTTTAGGAACAATAATACTTAATAATGTAAATAGTTAGTTGTTTCTTATATTTTAGATTATAATTACCCTAATTGAAATCTTACATATATATGACTTTTCGACACTTCATTGCGCAGTAGGTTGATTTATAAATTATTTGTTCGTTAATATCGCATTTGTCATGTATATGACTTTTCTAACTCATGTACTAATAAGATAAATAAATTTGAAAAACTAAATTTTTTATAAAAAAAATTATATACTTAATGAATAAAAAAAATATGTTTTAATTTTCTAATTTAACTTTAACTTCTATACTTGTGTTGTTTATCTCAAGCGTGGTAATACATACATTAAAAAAAGCCTCTCTCTAGTTCACCAAAAAAAACATCTCTCACTCTCTCTCTCTTTATATATATATATATATATATATATATATATATATATATATATTATTACTTAAGTATTTACTACCATGCATGATACATCCAGGCATCAAAACCGTCCATAAAATCTGCACCTCATCGGCTCATCCAAGAAGATAGAAACATAGAATGCGTGTGAGTGGGTTTTCCTTTTCGTTTCTCTTCATTTTTTTTTGGGTGTGTAGTTGTCATTGGTCAACAATATGCCTAAAAACAAGATTTGTGAGATTGAAGGATTGCAGTTTGAGCAAAGGGCACAAGAGCTTTGTGATCCTGCGAGACGTTACACCGTGAAAGACACACCAAAGTCAGCCATGTCATGTGGTCGAAATCGTCGAAAACGCCAAGCATGCATCCCCAGATTTCAAACTTAAGCACGCCACGTGATATGTCACTTGTTTGTTGTCTACTCCTATTTTTTTTTTTTACTACATAGATACCCTCACGCATTTCACCACCCCATCCAGTTGCTAATCTGCTTTTACTGTTAGGACTCAGGCGTTACCGGCTTTATAATTTAGATGATTGCAATTCGTTATCATTCCTTAATTATGTAACGTCGGTTCATTTGGAATTCTAAAATGAACGAAGTACTAGCTTAGTTATTGATATTTTTTTAGTGTACAAATTTAGTCATTGAAAATTCATAATTACACATTTAGTCTTCCAAAATTTTTTAAACGTACCAATTTGATCCCTAACTTTTTTTCCATACCAACTTGATTTCTCAAGATTTTCTTCCATACCAACTTGGTCCTGATATTTTAAGGATCAAATTGGTACATCTGAAATCTTGAGAGACCAAATTGATATAAGAAAAATGTTGAGGGACCAAATTGGCATGAAATTTTTTTATTGAGGGACTAAATGTGTAATTATGACTTTTCCGGGACTAAATTTGCACACCGGAAAAAAGGACTAAGTTAATACTCCACTCTTCTAAAATTGGTGCCCGTGTTAATTGATCTTAAGTTCAACGCTTCCAATAAATATCATACATTTCATTTGCCTTAACGCTCTTCTACTATTTTTTTTTTTAAAAACGCTCTTCTACTAAAATTGCAAAAAAAAAAAAAAAACCAATGTTATAGCAATTGTTTGATGGAATTATTAATTGATCCCGAATGAATGATCCATCTCAATTATTCAAAATTTATTTATTCTTATGAAAAAATACATAAAAAGAGTATTAGTTGATGACGATTTACGAGAGATCCTCGAATTAGTAAAATGTTAAATGATTACTTGTAGGTGAAATGTACAGTAAAACACTTTATGGCTAGAAATAAAATCCATTGCGTGATCTCTTCTGCTTTTAAAAAGATGAGATTTTCATTATATATATATATAAAAAAAAAACAATATTATATCTTTAAGGTATTGAACAATTGATTTCCGGTATAAGTTTACTTTTTTAAAGATTTCTTACCATGCTTTACAATAGAAAATCCCCAAAGTTTTTAGTATAAATAGCTGAAAAGGTAAATTCATTCTCAATGTTAAGATTTGACTTATCTAAAATGTAAAACAATTTTTCCGTGAGAAAAAGTGCAAAATTAATGTTACTATAATTGAGGGCGTACATAAATATATAAAGAAAAATATCAGTCAACATCACAATTTCATTTTATATCTATATATTACCTTCTAAATTCAGGTTAGCTTTTTTTGTTTTTTTTAAGGAAAATAAAATCCGGATTTAGGGAGGTTAGTTAAATCCCAAATACGAATCATTACACAACTCAACAAACGTACAAAGGAAAACAATTATCAGGTGGTCCGGAACCACATGATTCAGCCATTATCTATTTTTTTTTTTTAATTTTTAGCTAAAAAATAAATTATGATCGGTTGAGATGAGTTCTAAATCGCATGATACACCATTAATTAATAATGAGCAATGATTAAGAGACCTACATAAAAAGACTTACTCATAAACCTACATATTAGGATATTGATATTTGTCATTTAAGTTCTTTTATTTAATTTTTTTTAACTTGAAAATAACAAGTGTCATAATCCTATGTTTAGGTTTGTAGTTTTATAAGTCTCTAAATTATTTTTCATTAATAACGGGAGTCCAAGCAAAGCCCATCTCACTTTCAAAAAAGCCCAAAGTACCATGTAACCTAGTGGCACATTAATTAATTAATAAGGATTACTATAAATTAATAAATCAATAATAAACTAAAAATGAATTAATCCATATTCTACTCAAAGTCATCCCCCCATCTAGATTAGAAATAGTGCTTCTATTTTTCTTCTTCCTCTCCCACCCACCAGATCTCTCTCTCTCTCTCGCATTGGATCTGAGAAAAAACCAAAACCAATCCCTCACCCCCTTCTCTCTCTCTCTCTCAAATCAAATCAGGATTAGGGTTTTGGGATCGGGCACAGCAAAATAAAATGGCAGTCTCCGATGGCGTTGTGAAGAAAATCATCCTCTCCTATACCTACGTGGCCATATGGATCTTCCTCTCCTTCACCGTCATCGTTTACAACAAATACATCCTCGATCGCAAGATGTACAACTGGCCGTACCCGATCTCTCTCACCATGATCCACATGGCCTTCTGCTCTTCCCTCGCCTACCTCCTCGTCCGCGTCTTCAAGCTCGTCGAACCCGTTTCCATGTCACGCGACCTCTACCTCCGTTCCGTTGTCCCCATCGGTTTGCTCTACTCTCTCTCCCTCTGGTTTTCCAACTCCGCTTACATTTATCTCTCCGTCTCCTTTATCCAGATGCTCAAAGCCCTCATGCCCGTTGCCGTTTACTCCATCGGCGTCCTTTTTAAAAAGGAGATCTTCAAAAACGACACCATGGCTAACATGGTTTCCATTTCGCTCGGTGTTGCCATCGCCGCTTACGGCGAGGCCAAGTTTGATACCTGGGGTGTTACCCTTCAGCTTTTGGCTGTTGCGTTTGAGGCCACGCGCCTTGTTCTTATCCAGATTCTGCTCAATTCCAAAGGGATCTCGTTGAACCCCATTACATCGCTCTACTACATTGCTCCTTGCTGTTTGGTGTTCTTGTCGGTTCCTTGGCTCATCATGGAGTACCCTTTGTTGAGGGATAGTTCGAGTTTCCATTTGGATTTTGTTATCTTCGGGACTAACTCCACCTGCGCTTTCGCGCTCAACCTCGCCGTGTTCCTGCTTGTCGGGAAGACTTCGGCTTTGACAATGAATGTCGCTGGTGTGGTCAAGGATTGGTTGCTGATCGCGTTCTCGTGGTCTGTGATCAAGGACACCGTGACGCCCTTGAATTTGATTGGTTATGGGTTGGCGTTTTTGGGGGTCGCGTATTATAATCACTCGAAGCTGCAGGCACTGAAGGCTTCCGAGGCGCAGAAGAAGGCTCAGCAGGTTGATGAAGAGGCAGGGAGATTGTTGGAAGAGAGAGAAGGAGGAGAAAGGAAGAACGAGAACCAGAACTGATGTGATGATTCAACTGGTGATCTCATTTTTTTTGGATGAGGCAGGTTTTTGTTCTTGGGTATGTGGTGTACTTTATTGTTATTTAGGTTATTATTATTACTACTACTATCATCATCATTATTATTATCATGTTGTTACTTGCTGTTTAACTTTGTTACTGGTTTTAGCTGTTTATTAGGGGCTGAGATTGTCAGTTGTCATTCATATTGCTGATTAAGTTATTCGTGTTTATCATTAGATAATGGATCAAGCATTGTGGATGTTCATGTTTCGTTTATACTTTATTTGGACAAATGGTTATTATTGAATTCAAATTGATGGTTACTATAGGTTGAAATCTGTCTTTATTCTTCTCCTTCACCAAATGCAGGTGGCATTTATTGTGATATTGTTTATTTAGCATTTTTTTAATGAGAAAGCAAGCATAACTGATAGACTGTTACTCTAAGTTTTGTTATATTGAATAGTAATTAAAAGAAAGGAAGCATAACGGTTCAACTGTTACTCTAAGTTTGTTGTATTGAATAATTAAAAAGTCCTCTTTCGTCTGCTTTCAAGTTTGTAACCCCCCCTGATGCCCCCTTAAAATAAGAGGATGGATCTGCGTTTGGTTCGGGGTGATTGTTTTGCTTTCCTCATCACATGTTCGGCAATGTATGTATCTTCATTTTTACGAATCAAAAGCATAGTCATCATCACGTTTTCTATTCTATGTCTTTTGCTGGATTTGTTTGGCTTGTTTGAACTTTGAACTTGGATCTACATGAAGATTAATACTTTGTCATTTTGTGTATGATACCCATTTGTTATCACTCTACTTTTTTTGGTACAAGGGAACCGATGAATTTGAAATAATGATTCTTGCAAATTATCCGAACTTCTCTCCACTAACCCAATTATAGTGTCCGTTTGCTATTTTTGCACTGTTTGGCCAGTGAATACTGAGCCATAACCATGCATGAGACGCATTTCTCTTGACCACTCTGGTTAGTTGTGTATGCTGCTGTTTCTTGCTTCATTGTGTGGGTCTTTGCTATGTTAGTTTCAAAAGCATGTGTTGTTTAGCGATTTCCATAAGGGGAATGCGTCTCTTTCTCGCGCATTTGTGCCCTGACCTGAGGGGTGCAGTTGTACTTTTTCTTGAGGGGAGAGATTGGCTGTATATAACCCGACCCGTGTATTTTCCGAAATGTTATTGTTTGTTGCCTTTGCACTCCGATATCAGGTGTTTTCTCTGTTTCTTCACGTGGAATACAACCGTTTTGTTTACTCTTCAGTTTTAATATTTTCGATTAATTTGTTTTTCACGAGAAATTTAGAGTAAAAAATACTGTAGTCCGATTCTGCTGTATGATTATAATTTGTGACCCATTTTCTAGAGCTTGTCCTACTTTTATGGCTTGTTTAGTGGTTAAATGTGTTCTGGCAACATAACTTTTAAGTGAGCTCGAGCATAAATTGAGAAAATGAGGGTACCCTATTTCGTGGTTGAGATCTTGATGCATATAACTAATCTATATATGTACCTTTAACTACTATAAAATCCATCTTCTCCTAAAATCTACTTGTGTTACTACTATATTTTAAGAATTTTTTCTTTTAAGAAAATTGATATGAACATTTAGTGATGTGCTTTTGGAAATGGCCATGAAAATATCTTTCTAGGAAAAAGTTGAAAAAAGAGAAGTGGAGGCAAGGAATGTAAGTCGTAAAAATGATTTTCTTTTTCTCTTCAAAGTGTATTTGGACATTTTCAGACGCTGAACTTCTGACCGAATATAGGCTTTCTATTTGTTTATTCAGTACTAATGCAGTAATGCCCCTTTCGTTAATAAATAAATACTGTAATTCAAAGGGGCATAAAAAATTACATAAAAAAAATTACATGGACAGTGAGTTTATTTCACGTGGTAAGCCTACACCACGGAAGTCATTAGCTAGAAGCCTCCTAATCAGCAGTATCTTGAGCTTGGATTTTATGAAGGCCAGAATCATACTAAAGTCCAAATTTTTAGAAGCAAGATAGTCACAGCAGACTCAGCACACATATTGCGCTCTCTGAAGGTATGATTGAGCTCAATCGTCCATTGACCCTTCATCATATGGATTATCCGAGATAGATAGATAGAAGACTGTTTACCCTTCATTAAAATATGTCAGTTTTTGTACCCCAATTGTTATCCCCATCTGCCATAAAATTAACCCCACACCCCACCGTTTCATCTTCCTAAACCCCACTGAATATACTCCCTTCAATACTTTCATCAAATCCTTATTTTCTCAAAATAACTCATAACCTCCAACCTTTCATCTTCTCATCAACATTTTTTTGCTTTTCCTTAACATCATATTTTCTCCATACCAAATTTATGAGTTGCTTCTTCTGGTGCATTGCTCTTATGTTGGCTCCTTAACATCATATTTTCGTTCTTTTAAATGTGCGTTGCGATTTCGATCATCCAGTGTCGGATAAATAAATTTCCGACTCGGGACTCTCGGAATATTTTTTTGAGAGGCACCTGTTGGAAAATTGCCTCTCAGAAAAACTTTGCCATATTTCAAGACATACTGGCACCTTCTACCGAGAGGTACCTATTGAAAAATTCTTCAATTTTCCGAGACACGTGTGTTGGAAACATGTTTTTTAGCCAATTTCTAAAGAAATATCCACAAACATTTAAAAGCAAGTTGATAAACACTTGATCATAAAAACCTGTTCATAACCATCTTCGATAAAAATATCCATAATCCATAAAGCATTAAACGCAACATATCCATTGTACAACACTTGTTCATAAAAACAAAACAAAAAAACAAAATGATCCATAATCCATAAACACAAACCAAAACAATAATCCATAAACACAACCTAAATCCATAAATGATCTATAGTCCACCAACAAAACCTAAAAAACAATCTAAGCATTTATACCCCTAACACGTCTTCTTCCACCTTGCCTCATCTCTGATCTCTGCGGAACATCCTCCTCAATCTGCGGAACATCCTTGTTCTTCTTCATCATTATCACTATGTGCGGGTGCTTGAGAAGATCCCGCTTTACTTTGAGACATAACACGTCTCGCAGCTTGCTCACGCCTATACGACGTGGTTTGTCGGCGGCGTCCTTCACCATCATCACCCTTGATGGCTGTAGTCTTTGTTCTAACCATTCTGCATGCATTAAAAACTATCAACTAACCAATTTATTAAAGGAAATCAGTGCAAAAAACCAACACCATGGAATTTTTGAGAGACAAGTCTCGAAAATAGCATTTCCGACGCCTCCGAGTCGGAAATTGGCATTTCCGAGACCGGTCTGTCGGAAACAATCACAGCACCAATCGGGGGGGGGGGGGGGGGGGGTAGTACCAACTTATCCCAATGTTTTGTTATTCTTTCTTCTATTTCTTCATTTTTTTTATGACGAATCCGGTTGAGAAGATATATCTTCTTATTTTGATAGGGTTCAATTGAAAAAATGTACTTGCATGAGATGCTGATTTTTCACACTTAGAATAAGATTCAGTTCCAATTTCATGGTTTGGAAATCTGAAAATTATTATATTCTACGGAATTTCGAAAGTTAGTGCATTCAAATGTTACAAAGGATTTTGTAATATTTCGAAAGAGTATGAGGGAAGAAAAATGATGAACAATATATGGTAGTATGAGATATGTTGAGAAATGTTGTGTATAGTTTCTAATCAGAGACATTTATTGTGAATGATTGAATACAAACCAACAGCTGTGTTTTCCTCCATTCCCTTTCAAGAAAAAGAAAAAACAAATTGCTAGCTGTGCTAATCGTTCAATTAAAGAATTTAATTTAATTAATTGCAGGACAGAAAATTTAAAATTTAACCCACACTTTGATCATAATTCAGTCATACTCATATTTATAACTTGCAATTTATCATTACTTTCTCATTAAATTTGAATATTATTTACAGCTTTTATTTTAAATACTAAATTCGTGGCCCCTAATCACCATGGGCCCTTGGCGGTCACATTTGCTGCACCAGCCCATGGTTGGGTCTGATTAATACTAATAATTGGCTTTATTAGATTCAAGAGGAATTCTAAATCCTCCTATCACCTCAGCTTACAAATTTTCTTACTTTTTTTTTTTTTTAAGGTTCAAATTTTCTTACTTATACTTCTTCAGTTCTAATTTATTTAGCGTTTTACGAGTTTTAGATAGATTAAGAAAGTCACTTAATGCTATAATTTTTAAGAGAAACATTAAATAACTTTATTATAATATTTTTACACTATACAATATTAATTATCACTCATTTAACATATTTCAATATGTTAAATGTAAAGTCAAAGTTAAAAAAAATCAATTAATACAACAACGAATTTCTAAAACGACAAACAATTTGGAATAAATTAAAAAAGCTAAAATGATAGATAAAATAAAACGAAAGGAGTATTAAAGTGACATGCTTCACTCATAAACTACGGATTGAAAGAAAAAAAAAACTATCATTACATATGACATTTCTAATGTACAGGAGAATTAGCATTTCTCTGTATTTAAGTCAAAACCTAATATTAAGAATCAGTAATGATATATATGTGAGGTGACTTGGTTTATAAATATGTATAATATTTAAATTTATTCATAATATCAATATATTGAGTTGACTTCGTCTTTTCATAATTTAATTCCATACAATATTAAGTGATTATTAGGTTGGGTTTAAGTTCAAGCATATATTCTTGTCAAGTATGGCATCAAATTGGAATTAAGTTTCAAATAAGGTATAGTTAATTTAAGTGGTAAATATTTATTTATCCTTAAGTAAGAATTCGAACTCGTATAGAAAATTCCTTTGTCAAAACTAAGAAGTTTCGGTCCGCTCTGGAAGAAGATTACCTCTTATAAAAGATACTACTCCCTTCATCCTTAAATATAAGACCTTTTGACACTTTTATTTTGTCCCTATTTATAAGATCCTTTTATCAATCTTCAATGATCATTAATTACTTTTTTTCCACAAACACCCATATTTATTTAACACTTTTTATATTCTCAATAATATTAATAAAGGTATTTTGGAAAATACATATCAAAAGTTCACATTTCCAATATAATTAACTAAATTATATTACACTTTCTTAATAGACGTAAAATCTTCTGAAACGGTCCTATATCTAGTGACGTAGGGAATATTTGGTATCTAGACAAAACAAACATGGAACTAGTTAAATTTGTCGCAATGCATCCCATCATCACTACTAGATTCCATTGACATACAAAGGTATGATGATGGTGAGCTACTTTTTGTGTAAATAATGGTCGGTTCAAGGATGCTATAATTGGATTCCATTGGACTTTTACATGTTATTGAAGTGTTTGAAGCCTTTTAGATTCTTGTAGATATGCATGTAAGTATGTAACAGTCTATGTTTGACGACATTCTTGTGTAGTAAGCTAAGGTTCCCCTCCGCATATTTGCAAGGTGCCAAAGCAACGGTTCCGAATCAACATAGATGCAATTATGGTACGATTAGTGTTTCCATATATATCCATTCATCTGCTGATAAGACATAAATGAATGATGATACGGGAATGTATGTGGCTCTCACATTTTCAAACCTTTCATATTGTAATCGATCTGCGGTTGATAACTGATTAATAATGAACCAATATAAAGGAGAAGAAAATTCCTAGTATAATATTCCTTTCAGGTGCTGATAAGACAGCAAAAACATGAAGGAATATACCTCCACACTTTGCATTTGTGGATCCTCTGAATCAATTCATGTAGCTGAATCAGCCAAGTACAGTATAAGAGGGAGAAAACTATTAAAAAGAATCTAATATACTGTTAGCAAGGTGCTGTATCAAAATTTTTCGTGGCTATATGAGATTTTAGTATAATTTTCTAAGAAAGAGTTAAAGAAAAATAAATAAAGAAAGAAAAAATATGAATAGTTATTTAGTTTTATCATGAATAGCCAATTAGTTCATGATTTCTTATTTCTAAAGATGGAATAATACAAGATCGATATACGTAATATACGTAAAGATTAAACTTCTTTGTTGCAAAAATCAAAATTGATGCCTTAAAAATTCTGAATTTTAGTAAACTTTACGTTTTTTACTTTTTAGTCGCTTTTGGGTGCTTTGTATCTCATGATTGGCATGAAAAAGTCGTATCATAAAAAAAGAAATGCACATTTGCATTTGATATTTCTTCTGTTATTATTTATCTATTTTATTTTAAAAATATATATATATATATATAGCCTTACAATAAAATAATGATTATTTTGATTTTTAATAAATTAATTATGTTTTTTCGCGATATATCTTTTGTCTATGTAATCGTTACTTTTTTTTTTCACTACTTACGTTAATCAATACCCTATCAAATATGTATAAATATATATAAAAAAATAACATTTATTACACTCTTGAATCTTGAACTTCTAAATATAAAAGATAAATAGGAACAAATTTATTTTTTTCCACAAAAGGACAAATAATAATGAACGGATGAAGTGTGTGTGTGTGTATATATATATATATATATATATATATATATATTCAGAAGATGAAAGGTTGGTTTTTATTTATTTATTTTTTTATAATGAAAGGTTGGTTTTTATTAGTATAGTAGTCCTCTAATTCCAAAATATAAGGCATTTTTCAGATTTTTATTTATTAGATTTTACATCAATTTTCAATGATAATTAATTAATTTTTTCTTAAACATCTCCACTTACTTAACATTTTTTAAATCAATAATATTAATAGTTATAGTTTTGAAAATACATATCAAATATTCACATTTTCAATACCATAATCTAAATTAAACAATTTTCTTAATAAACGAGAAATTTATAAAAAGAAATTATATATATATATATATATATATAGAGAGAGAGAGAGAGAGAGAGAGAGAAAGGGAGTATGTTGATCGTTGTTCAATTGTCGATGAGATCGCAGGTGCAAGTTAAACGTGGTCAATTGAAAGTAGGAAAATTCTTTGATAACCTCTAACTATGTATATTTCCTCTGGTTTTATATGTATGGATTTAATTTAAAAAAAAACTTTTGCTCTTATTTATAAAATCTCATTTCAATCTTTTATAATATTTATTTAATTTTTTTTCTAAAAACATTCTTTTTTAAATTTTAAGTTAACATTTTTTAAGTGAGAGTATATAACAACAAATTAAAACAAGAAAGCGTGAGGAAAATTATTAATGAACAAGATAACTTACAAAATTGTGGCAAGGGGCTTAAAAAGCAAGACAATATGTTACACATGGCGATGGAAGCCAAACCTGAACATTGTTTATTTCTATAACATCACGAAGAATAATCCAAAGTCCAAGCCATTCTTCATATACGTCGTACAAACTCACAAGCCTATTTACAAATCTATTTAAAAAAAAAAAAAAAACAAACATAATTATAATGATAACGTGCACAATCCTAAAAACTCACGAGGATTCAGCACTTCTCCTCATTGTTAATTGGCAGAGCAACTGGCTTAGGTTTCTTAGGCCTGTACCACATTGCACACACCACAAATGCTATGAAATTAATGAAACTGAGTATAGTAAGTAGTGCATAGAACAAATCAAGCCTTCCTTTGTTTATGTTATCAGCTAGCCATCCCTCCCCATCTCTTGTCCCAGCTACTTTCTTCACAACAGACACAAGGAAACTGCTGACAAAGAAACCAAGTGATAATGTTGTGAGAAAGAGACCAGTGCTCATGGTTTTCATTCCTTTTGGGGACTTTGTTATGAAGAAATCAAGTTGGCCTGTGTATATGAATGCTTCACCAGAACCCACCAAGAAGAACTGTGGGATCAGAAAGAAAACGCTTATAGGCAATGTAGCAGGGTTGCCACTCGCACTTTTTGCAACGGATAACCGTTTCCTCTCGCATATAGAAGCAGCAGCCATTCCAAGAATGGAAAGTACTAGGCCAATTGCAATCCTTTGTAGGTTGGTGAAACCTGTGACATGTTAGTATACACTTTAAGTTAGATAATTTTCACCATTGATTTTGAATAAACTTGTATAACTTTTAACATGCATGGTCAACTTTCAAGATGTGTCTTGAACTATTAGTCAAAATCATCCAATAATTTCTCATAAAAATGGGGTGAACAATTCATGGATAAGATGTCAATATAATTTTACAAATACAATTCTTTCATAAAATTTTCACCTCCTTTTTGAACCCCATTCCAAGCATATACCACAAGTGTTAATATTTTGATCCTAAGATTTTGGCAAAGTTTGAATAGTGTCTCTAATGGACTTATTAGACAGTAGAACAGTCCCTTGACATGAGAGACTTTGACACCAACATGTTGTTATACCTATTCACATGCTGCCAATTTCTGCTAATTGATGATTATCTTAAATTCTTAATCACGACAGAATCATTGAATGTTGAAAAATATCAATAGTTAATCTTAGTAGGTTGGTGCATTAAGGACATGGCCGTTGATATAATATTCCTAATTACCTTGTTTGCCTTTCCACTTTTTCCAAAGGGGCATGATGACTCGATCATTCACAGCTAAAGTGATTAGTATAGCTGCCACAAAGAACACTGTGAGAGAGCCTGCAGGGATTTGGAAACTGCCAATATTCCTTTCCATGGTGGAGGCTTGCTCAACTGAAAAAGTTATCATCTGTGCATATGTGGTCCAAAATATAATGGTGGTAGCCCATACTGGTAGAAGTCTTACCATCATTTTTACCTCTTCTACCCTTGTCAGCGAGCATAATTTCCACGGGTTTGGAGCAGAACCAGATAAATTCTTCTCAAAATCCCCTTCTGCTACAATAGCAGCTTTGTCCAGGAAACTACATAATTGAATTGAATAAATAAAAGAGATAAAATAGGAGGAAAATTATTTAGATAATTTCATATTACAATGTTGTTGGTGGTGCGAGATCATTTTTGTACAATTGAGTTTTATAACGTAAAGTAAAACTTTTTGTACAATTTGAGTTTTATTATGTTATAAAACTCAAACTTGTACAAAAAACTGTTGCATGGAGAAATAAAAGAAGTGAAGAAACATTATTGTTCACATTAAACTCCACAAAAGGAATGGTTAGCTAAGCTCTCACAAGGTTAGATGAAGATATGCTTACCGGAACTGATCAGTGTGCTGGATTCTTGAAGCTTCTGGAGTGTCCTCATACAAAAAGCCAACATTGGGTGGGAGTTCCAGATTCCTTTTCTTTATTGCAGCCACAATAACTTGGAAAATGTGGACAATGGGGCTTCCTGAACTTTTCTTGTATCTGTATCTTTTAGTTCCTGATAAGAACACCGAAATGGCTATGACCATAGCTACAGAACATATTCCATATGCCCAACTTCGACTCACTTTATCTTGTATATACACAAGTACAGTGACAGCTGCCAGAGTTCCAAAACTAATGAAGAAGAAAAACCTGTTGAAGAAGTAGGCCATTTGTGATTTCTCCTTCTCATCTTTCTCATCGAATTGATCCGTACCAAATCCTGAGATACTAGACTTTAGGCCACCGGTCCCTAGTGCAATAAGGTATAGAGCCAAGTATAAGATTCCCATTTGGAATCCATCGGCTGGTTTGCAAGTGACACTGCTAACTGTGACATGGCATGGCGGTGGACGTAGCTGTGGCAATTTTGTTGAGACTGCTAATGTAGCAGTACCCTGAAATCACCACCCCTTCCAAGTTAAATCGAGGGAGAATACATATAATAGTTCTGTTATTTTAACATCAAGTTCTGAATATCGTATTTGATATCGTATATATTTATATTTGTCTCTCGAATTTATCTTCTTTGTATATATGCAATTAATTACAAATTACATTAGAGAAAGCAAAGGGGCAACGCATGATGTCCCCGATTTGATGTTCAGGAATCATTTTCCTACACATAAGTATCAAGTACGATAATGATGATGCATGCATGTAAATAAAGAGGTGAAAATACTTAAATTGTTATTTTATGAGAAGTGTAATATAGGCTTTAAACAAGTCACAGTGTAACAAACAAACAAACTAACAAACTAAATAACTAACCAGTGTTTGTATTGCAGCAAAGATTCCAATAGTCTTATATCTGCCAAGGAAGGAATCAGCTAGAAAACCTCCAAGCAAACACAGAAGAAATGATGTGCCCATAAAATCTGTCACAATATTGGCTGAAGTTGAGCTTGGCAGATGCATCACTCCAATCATGTATGTCACCAAGTTCACTGCAATCCCCATGGTGGACAGCCTCTCAACGATTTCAATCCCTGTATGTATGAATTTTGAGAATTACTTTCTATTTTTTACTCTTAGATTTCAGGTAACCAATTTATTCTGTTAAAAATAATGTTGGTATTTGGTCACATCCTCTCCTTCAGGGGGAAAAATTGATTTCACTTTGTTGGCTTCATCTTAGTTAGTTTTTAATTTTGTATTCCAACAGTTTTTTGATCTGGAAACAGAGACTAAAAAGTGTTACAAAGAAGCAGGGTGATTAACTCATAATTTAATAAAATAAATAAACAATTGTGTGTGAGTACTGGTTACCTAGAAACTGTAGGTGAAAAGTGTGAAGTGTGAAGTGTGAACTTTGATATACTGAAAAATCAGGAAATGTATGGAGAAAGTAAAACTCAACTTTTAGAAAGTTGGATGATAATAAAGTAAGATAAAATATTATGGGAGAAATGAAATACTGTAATATTCATTCACATGCCCGGATATAATATTATGCTCTTGTCTCCAAACAGAAAGTGAAAATGGAAACTTCTAACAGAAGTGTGTGTGTGGTTTTCTTAAGCCCCCAAAAGAACTTATCTTTGATGATGCAAACTTCTGTTGAAGGGATGAAGCTCCAAGTATGGATCCTATTCTTCAGCCTAAGAACTGTGTATACACCAATACCATATCTTTTTCTACATCACTCCTTGATGAACCACACCAACTTGTAACTCAAAAAAAAAAAAAAAAAAAAACTGCAAAGCTCTTTATGCATGAAAGCATTATCATCTATTACCTAACACAATGGAGACAGTTATGCAGGATTTTGACCTTTTAGGAGTGGTGAAGTATATATTAATTGGATCTTTCCTCTAATAAGAGCAAGTTGCTTAATGATATGAACAATAGTTGTAGAGGGAAAATGGCAACTACATCAACTTAGAGTATTAACAAACCTAAAATAAGAGCAGCGGGCACCCAACCGCCAGTTTTGGACCTATCAGCTGGGAAGCCTTTATAGTCCACAGCATCTGCAACTGTCCAACTCATCTTCCCCTCCTGAAATAAAGCAGGTAACATACCAAGTTACAGCTGCCATTGACTAAAAACTAGTATTCGGAAACTGATCATAAATGTAGTACTAACCATTTTCTCAAGTTTCAAGTCTTCCAACAAGAAAAGAACTTGAAGTGCTAGAATAGAAAGCAAGGAAGCTTTGTTTTCAAATCACAACTTAAGGTTTGTGGTTAGAGCTTCTCCTTTTATAGGCAGAGTACTCAACTAATACCAATAAGAATTAACAACCTAAAAGTGGCCTTTCACTATGCATTTGAGACAGATCACTAGTTGTTTTTGATAAAGGTATGGATTAGGATTATCGCAACTTTTAGTGGAAAATTCTAGGATAAATTCAAACTTGGTTTTGTGATGATCAGATATTTCTTTTTAGTATATATTATTAAGTAAATGTAAAGGTGATGTTGATTGAGGAAGAGAGTTAGAGGAATGTGTGGAGTCTGGAAAATGCAACAATAATAACAGCATTGCAATCTAGCCTCTTTTTCTATGGTAGGAAAGATTGATTTGGTTTATGAAGGCTGTGAGCCACTCCAACTTTGGACGACTCTTTGAAGTGCTTTTTCTACCCCACTTAGATAATGACCCTTGGTTTTTTCTGTAGTTAGAAAAGGAATGGACAAATTACTTCCTGCTCCATGTCTCAAGGACTCTTGTTGTTTTGACTGCTAGACCTTATAATTGTTGTGTTTGATTAATGTGATTATGGCTTTAACCAATAACCATCAACAAGTAAGCATCTCTTACCATTGTCAATTTTTCAAAAGAAAAGGTGGTTATCTGTACCAGCATTACAAGTTTAAGGAATAAACAAGTGTAGATTATTGAATGGAAGATCAACTTGTGGATTGAAAAGCATATACTATACCCTGCATATATAATTTAAAGCCTTTTTTCTTGGGTAGCTCTTGCCTCTCAGCTCCTTTTCTTGGTTTAACATTTGAAGCTTCAAGTTTGGCTGATTCTTGTTATATTCTATTATTCCAAACTGCAAAAGTAAAATTCTCATGCTACTTGAACTCAACTCAGTATAGCAAAATTGCAGCCTTTTATATGTAAGCAAAAGGGATTGCCACTAGTGGTTTTCCTTTAATTCCCTCATCAACCATGCTAGATTGTTTTAAGTTTTAGTTTAGATTGTAAGCTTTCCTTTAATCCATTTCTTTCCTTGCTACCAGAAAACCTATTAAGGTTGGAAAAGAAACTATCCTTTGGTAAATATATGATTTTCTTTCACTCAATTATACGTTGCAAATTCGGTTGCATGACAAGACTTAATAAATGATATTCAAATACATCATCACAAAACTATTTGAAATGCATTTTGAATCAAATAATTGATGCTGAGTAGGTCCAAAAGAGTTGACAAACAATCATCTCTATCTCCCATACCATTGCATGTGGAAATTCTCAACTCAAATCATGCATGATTTTTAATATTTGCACATAAAAAACTCTACATCCTTGTATCGTTTTCTTTGTGAATAATAAAACACGAAAACACACATTTCATCAATATTATTACCTTTAATTTCTCAAACAAGTTTAAATGCATGATGTAAAGTTGATGTAAATTTTGTGTTTTTGGATAAGACTCTTGTAAATTGAGTCTGGGTCTCTGAAATGCTAGGATGTATTTAACTTTGATTTAATAAATTTTATAAAGAACTTAATTCACTAAATAATCTAATGCCATGTTTTGATTTTTAATGATAGATGAAATGAAATGAAATTGAACAAAATTATCATATGATTATTTTGTTGTTTTGAGATGAAATATTTAATGAATTCTGTAATAGTAATAAGTTAGTTCTATCTCATATCCTCAAATTGGGAGGGAAAAAATGGGGACAATAGATAAAATGGAGAGTCCATTCCTTTCATTTTGGGTGAAGCTATTAACGTTACCAAGTGTTTACTCCGTATTTACATTCTTCATAAGCCAATCATAATTTTGAAAAATAGCAAAATCAAATTACGATTGATTAATAACGAGTGTCATTATATTATTCACTTTGAAGTGTTAATTGTGTCATCCTTTCATTCCTATTTTAAACAGGTTTCCTTTTTTTTTTCTTCCAGATTTCTATTATTATTATTATTATTATTATTATTATTATTATTATTTTGAAACATCAATATACATAAAATTTTTTGTTAAATCCATGAATAAAAATTGTCATGAATATATGTGCAATTTCATGTCAAACAAAAAGTTATTACGTGTTTTGGGAAATTGATCCCGAATGTATCATCACTTTTTATTACATAGTATTTTATATTTTTTTAATTTATAAAATAAATGTTGAATAATAATTATGTATGTGAGATTATTAGTCCTAAATCACTTAATAATTTCTTAGGTTAGCTAGGGCTACAAATTTTCATCCATGGCGTATCGTGGATAACACAATTGGGACCTGCCCGCCCCGTTGCCATTTAACACAATTTCTTCTTCACTTCTTTGAGCACTCATTTCTACGTACATCATATAAAAGATTTCATCGAAACTACGCTAATTTAGTAAAATTTTAAAAGATGTACTATATATGTTGATAACTAATTGGTGAATCTGCACTTGTTTGATAAATTTCCACAAAACTGTTATTTTGGCTTTTGGTATTGTAAGATAATTTTATTTTTGTTTATGAGATTTTGAAAATTTATTTCTAACCTCTAAAATTATAAACGGTTACTCATTTTTGTCTCACATAGATCATTAGCGATCATCTCAAACATACAATTGAAATAAATTTAATAATCTCATGATCAAATTGAATTAAATATTTATCAATTAGGGATTAACTAATAAAAGAATTAATTGATATTATTTTCTAAAAATTAATATAGATAACATTTTACAATATCAATTTTTTTTTTTTTTTTTGAAATCTCAAGATTGAAAATAATTCACTTTACAATATCGATGATCGAAACAACAGTAGTAGTGTTGTGGGTAAATTTCCCAGAGCATGACTCGATAATAATGCATAGACATTACCCACGCAAGTTCCATGTGCACCGTACAGCACGTGCAAACCACTGGCTTAGCATACATACACCAACTAACAGCACCAAGATAATTATGCCGTCCATCCATTAAGCCAACATGCAACATGGAAAAGTTGTAGTCAGCTATTTCAGGTTGAGAGAGTGCTCAATCAAACACAATCCCGACTATCCCCATCTCTTTAATTTGTGGATCTCCATTCGCCTGCACCTTCTTCCTTCCACTGAAAACTAATAATATGGTTATACGTGTGATTGCCAAAAAAAAAAAAACATATGATTAATAAGCGTGTACACTATACTATATCAATCAGCTAGTATATAAGAATTTGTTTATTCATTTAATTGCTCTACCCCATTGATCCCAACCACTTCAGAAGATCTTTCCAATTTATTTATTCGTGGCATATCATGATTCATGAACCAGTCCCACAATAATCCATGCATGTCTCCACAAGCTAACTGCACAGCACAGGACTCGGACTCAGGAGTCAATCCATTTTTATTTTTTTATTATCATTTTTATTTGTTTCATCATTCATGTCCTGAATTTATTTGGGTTCTCTCTCTTTCTTCTTGAGTGCTATCTCTCTGTCAAGTTTCCACATATCTCAAATTCTCAATCATGCCGAGCAATCGGCTGCCTTCTAAGTTCTGCTCTTAATTGTAAAAATTTATTTTTTTGCATGGTTTAACAAGTTGGTATAGTTGTCTGATTATTATTCTTCTACACAGTAAACAGCTGCTATATATATGATTAATTCTGATATATATATATATATATATATATATATATATATATATATATATATATATATATATGCCCATCACTTTGCATTAGCAAATATTAATATATCTAATACCTTATGATCGATTGTTCTGCAACACTTGTGTTTTCCCCCTTCTTTAAATAAAACAATAGTAGATGCACTATTTCAGATTTTCCATATATTAAAAAAGAGAAGCATATCCTTTCAAATGGGGTTTTTTTATTTAAGTGGGGTAGTTTTGCAAACAATTTACGAAAATGAGGTAATTTTGAAACTAATTACATAATATGGGGTAGTCATCAACAAAACTATTTCCAAAAATGGGGCAGTCAAAGTCAAAATTCCCCAAGTCATCCGGAATGACTTCTTCTAAATGACATGTGGCGCAACCAGGTGGGTTGAGTCACTCCGGTTGACTTAACCTGTTGCGTCAACCGGAGTGACTCAACCCACCTGGTTGTGTCACGTGTCCCGCCCGTCTCCCCCCGGTCTCCAACGAGTTCCACCGCTATTTCCCCCTGTCTCCTCTAATTCAATATATCTTCTTGTCAAATTTTTTTTCTCAATCATCAATTTATACAAATTTTCGGTATATTTTTCGAGGTAAATTTTTAAACCTCTACAATTATTTTTTATTTTAATTTTAAGTAATTTTAAATTTATACACCGGTCTATAAGAAGTAATAATTTTTTTAATTTTTTTAAAACTTTTTATTTTTACGCATTAATACATAGAGTGTGACATTGTTATTTAAATAAATAAAATACAAATAATAAATTAGAAACAGTAAATAAATAAGTGCATTATAATAGTTAAATAAATAAGTGCATTAGAAATAATAAATAAATAAGTGCATTAAAATAGCTAAACATTAATAACAATGTAAAAGCACAAAATTAAAAATAAATTAAATAAAGCTATAAAAATTAACCTCAAAAAATATACTGGATATTTCTGTAGAAAGATGATTGACAAAAAAATAAATATATGAAAAATATATATTAAAGGATGATATGTGTGTTGGAATGTTGGGAAGCGCAACCAGGTGGGTTGAGTCACTCCGGTTGATGTAACAGGTTGAGTCAACCGGAGTGATTTAACCCACCTGGTTGCGCCACGTGTCATTTAGAAGAAGTCATTCCGGATGACTTGTTTGACTTGGGGAATTTTGACTTTGACTGCCCCATTTTTGGAAATAGTTTTGTTGACTACCCCATGTTATGTAAATAGTTTCAAAATTACACCATTTTCATAAAATTACACCATTTTCATAAATTGTTTGCAAAATTATCCCAATTAAATAAAAAAGTCTTCAAATGGTGTTTATCTCCTATAGCTATATGTCTTTTTGACAATGCAAGTTATTATTATTTTTTGGCAAATGCTAACAAGTGCCCTTAGGGCACTTGATAAGCAACTAAAAGGAGATAAAAACCATTGAAAAATGCATTTTTTGAGATTCTCGAGAGAAGAATAAATGTTAACTTGTGATCATTTTTCCTATTAAAGTAACCTTAACTTAGCAAGACCCTTATTTTTTTTATTTCCTGACACTTGGAAATAACACGCGCTTAATCATTTATTAAAGCATAAAGTGGCAGGAATTAACTGTTATGAAGAAACACCGACAAGTTTTAAGGTTTTGCTTGCCTATTTACAGGTTAACAACTCCCTCATTTGAACACCAATCTTTTGATATTGCTAGCATGTGACACAATATAGTTTTTTTAGTATTTTGTTATTTTTAATTTAAAGATCTAAAAGAAGTAATTTAATATAGAAAAATAAAAAACTATATTTTTACACCTCATTTTAAGGTCTTGAAAGGAGAAAAATAAAAAAAGAAGAGAGAAAATAATTGATAATATGACGTAGAAAAAAGAAAAAGATTAAAAAAATTTAGATGTAAATTTAAGTAAAAAATAAAAATTGTAAAAATATAAAAGTTGAGAAAAATCAATGTTTTGAAAACCAGACCGGTTATTGAATCGGTTAAGGTACTGGTTCAAGGTTCAATGGTTGGACCGTGATCAAACAATGATGCAATTGGTCTTAATGTACGCATGTGTATATAATCATATAATTTAGTGCTTTTACCTTTTTGTGCCTTTTTGTTTTTTCTCTATTGATTATTGATGATGTCTTCTTGTGTATCACTCGCTGTTCTTTCTTCTTTCACTTCACTTCTTTGCCTTTTTGACTTTTTTATTTTTGATTTTTCTCAGTTCTAAAATATAAAGTTTTAATAATCTTTCTCGTTGAGATGAAAACAAACGCGTAATCAACTAGTGAGACTCATATTGATATCGTTTGAATTACCGACACATAGGATTTCGTTATTTAAAAAAAAACAAATTTTTTGCTGAATTTGGGCTTCCAAATTCAAACCGGTTTTCCATCGGTTTTGACTAGTTTTGGCGGTTTAATACTGGTTCAGCCGGTTTAATCCCGATTTTTTGCAGAGCGACTTTTGGCTTATTCCACACCGACACTTCCACCAATTCACCGATTTTTCGGTCGAACCGGTCGATCCGGTCTAGTTTTCAAAACCATGGAAGAATATCATGCTTGGTACTACAAAAAATAGTAGATTGAGTTAAGACTGGTATTGACGGAAGGACCAAAGTGTCCCCTTTTCAACATCTTCAAGGACTTAAAATGTTTTTCCATTTTTTGAGGGACTAAACTGTCACACGCGAAAAACTTGAGGGACTAAAGTGGGTCTTCAATAAACTAAAAAATTCGCTTTAGGAAAAGAGTGAATAAAAGTGTTTTTGAAAAATAAGTAATTAATGGCATTATAAATTAAAGAACACAGAAAATCCAAAGCATATTTTTTTAATATATTATATTTATTAAAATAAAAAAATAAAAGAAAAGAGTCGGAGCACCAAAAACCGGTGCATGGTAGAAGCACCCTTGTTTTATATTTTACTTGTTTGGACCATTACCTGTGTCAAGAAGCATGTAATAAAAAAATTCAAATCCAAATAACAAAAACATGCACATAAAAAGAACGGAGAAAACTCAAAGCATATTTTTTTAATACATTAGATAAAAAAAATTAAAAAAAAAAAAAGTCGGAGCACCAAAAACCGGTACATAGTAGAAGCACCATTGTTTTATATTTTACTTGTTTGGACCAAGTTAGCTTCTCAAGGAAGCTTGTTCAGTGAAAATAGTGGTTGATAGTACTATTTGGGCGGGATTTTGTGGCTCCATTGTGATAGTACTACTTTGCACTATTACTCCATAAACGGGAATGTTTGCTAATTTTATATTATGTAGATTAGTAGATAGACATGTGATATGCATGGAAAACATACGATGTACTAGTATTTTGGTAATATATTTTAATAAGAAAAAAATATACAATTATATAATTTGAAATTATTGTGAAAAATGATATCAAAATGAAAAAAATATAAATGATGAATTGATATCATCAATTTGTTTATTTGTACTGTTAAGAGACTATCTGCAATAAACAATTTATTTTTTTAGCATTTTTTTTATTTATTTAGAAGTAAAGTCATTAGTGTATGTATTTCGTTGTTGATAGTTAAGAAAAAAAAAACATAAGATTGAAAGATAGCTATCGATGTTAAGACCCACTTTAGTCCCTCATGTTTTTCGCGTGGAACAGTTTAGTCCCTCAAAAAATGGAAAAACATTTTAAGTCCTTGAAGATATTGAAAAGGGAACACTTTGGTCCTTCCGTCAATACCAGTGTTAACGTTCACGGAGGATGGCGTTAACGGTATTGACGGAAGGACCAAAGTGTCCCATTTTCAACATCTTCAAGTACTTAAAATGTTTTTCCATTTTTTGAGGGACTAAATTGTCGCACGCGAAAAACATGAGGGACTAAAGTGAGTCTTCACTCAAAAAAACAATTTTTTTTGCTGAATTTGGGCTTCCAAATTCAAACCAGTTTTCCATCGGTTTTGACTAGTTTTGGCGGTTTAATACTGGTTCAGCCGGTTCAATCCCGATTTTTTGCAGAGCGATTTTTGGCTTATTCCAGACCGACACCTCCACCAGTTCACCGATTTTTCGGTCGAACCGACCGATCCGGTCTAGTTTCAAAACCATGGAAAAATATCATGCTTGGTACTACAAAAAATAGTAGATTGAGTTTTCTGATAACCATTTACAATTTTTAAATTTTCTATTCTCAATTTGAGGTTAACAAAATTCTGTTTTTTATAAGCAAATTCTTTTTATTTACATTTTCACCGGATTTAATCTGACACCAAACTCATGTATTTCTATCTAACACTTTTTTTTAAAAAATATCTTCCTTACTTGATTCATGTTTCATAAAATACATTAAATTAGCAACGTGGTTTGAGATGAGTGGTAAGCGGTTCGGTCTTCCTTAAGTAAAATCCTGGATTCGATTACTTGTGAATGCAGAAAATTCATGTTGGTAAATTTATCTATTATAGGCAGACACGTGACCCGGGTCACATCGATCTAGATGTACATAGGTAATATTTGGAAAACAACAGGAAAAAAAACATGAAATTTTCTATCTTGGTGTGAAACTGTGAATACAACATTTTCCATTACCTAAACCGCTGCCCTTTGCTTCCGGTACATGTGTAAATTAAAGTCTCTTTTAGAAATATCAGAATTCACTTTAATTTCGTGCTGCCTACAAGTTTTCACATCCCGAGTTGTGACTTTAAAAAGGCTTATTGATATACTCCCTCCGTCCCTAGATATAAAATATTCTTGACACTTTTATTTTGTTCATATTTATAAAGCCTCATACTCCCTCCGGCTCGAATTATAAACAACAAAAAATATACTTCTCTTGGTTTAAAATATAAGCAAAAGTAATTAACTTTGTTAAATTTTGTTTCATTCCTAAAACATCTCTAGAAAATTGTAATTTTAATTAATTTTTGTTTCATTCTCAATACTACTTTCCTAAAATACCTCTATTTTTTATAAATTTGAGCAAATTAAATACAATTAACTAACCTCCTTAATAAGCGTAAAAGTGGTTGGATTTGCTTATAATTCGAGCCGGAAGGAGTACCAATTTTCAATGATCATATTACTTTTTTCCACAAACACCCCTATTTATTTAATACTTTTTAGATTCCCAATAATATTAATATGGGTAATTTTGAAATTACATATCAAAAGTTCACATTTTCAATACAATTAACTAAATTATTCCACTTTCTTAATGAACGTGAAATCCCTAAAAAGACTTTATATTTAGGAACGAAGGGAGTAACAAAGGCCAAACAGTTAATTAATTAAACGGATTTGCTTCTCATTAGTGGCATGCAAATAAATTATTTTCTAACGTGATAGGCCCCCGCGTGTTGTGAAAACACTGGCGATTATGAAAAAACATGTGCAACAGGGGGATAGTGTAACAAACCTGCAATTTGACCCGTTAAAAAGAGAAAGTTGCTTGGTTTTATTAATATGATGACAATGACCTGGATTTGTCGCAACTCATTAGCTTAATGGCGAGAATAATTAATGAAGTTGCACAAATGGTTTATCGTATGAGGCCATGAGGGTAACATTATTATTCTCTCCATTCCTCGTTGTAAGGTCCTCTTAAGCATTTTTACGTTTACTAATATTGTTAAATTCTATATTAAAATTGATATGTTCTTTCAACCCTTCTACCGATTTTTAGAACATAATAATTTTTTTCAGTTTTCAATAATTAATTTAATTCTTAGATACTTCATCATCTATATTTAACGTGTGAATAATTTCCAAGTCATTTACAACATTAAACAAGCTCCATTAAACAAGCTCCATTTCATATTCCAATACAATTTTATTTATTTCTTCTCACAAAAACTTAGACCACAATGATTAGATGTAAGAGTAATTTTGGAAAAAATTACAAGATGATATAAGTAATATTTAGGACCAAATTTTTTTATCCAAGATGACCTTATAATTAGGAAGGAGGGAGTAATATTTTTTTTATTAAAAGGGTAACATTATTTTATTCCCACTAATAAGGAGTCTTTATCAAATAATTTCGAAATTTGCCAACTGATTGGTTTAATTAATTACTTCATTCGGTCCTATTTATAAAACCCTTTTGGAATTTTTATTTTGGTCCTATTTATAAAATATCTTTTCAATTTTTAATAGCATTTAATTACTTCTCTCCCCTGACGCCCCTATAAAGTCAACACTTTTTAGAGTTCCAATAATAATTATATGGTTAGTTTTGAAAAAGTATATCAAATTTTCACAATTCCAATGTCACTAATAAATTTATCCACTCTCTTTGGTGGAAGTGAAAACCCCCAAAAAGATTTTATAAATAAGACCGAAGAAAGTATAAACAGGCACTAAACCAGTTGAGAGCTATGAACTTAAACTAATCTTTTAGTAAACGGGTTCTTATACTCATTAATCATTTATATCTGGTACAATACTCAACTTATTGATCATTTATAATTGAGTTTTTTGTTGTAAAATTTTCCTTACTAAAATGTGAAAATCAATCTCATAATAGTATTTGAAGGTCTATAAATCAATCTCAACTTTCTGATTAGAGCACCTTATGAATCTTCTTTCAACCTTGGAGGTTTAATTGAACCACCACTACTGGAAAAAACACTTTTAAAATCGGTCGTTTTGGACTTTTAAAATCGGTTGTTGAGGCGATTGGCAAAGTCGTGATGTAAAAAGTGAAAGTTTTAAAATCGGTTGTTTAACCGATTTAAAAAATATTTTCTAAATCGGTCATTGTGACCGATTTAGAAAGTATTTTTTAAATCGGTCATTTTGACCGATTTAAAAAGTCCCTTTTTTAAAAATCGGTCGTTTTGACCGATTTAAAAAATTGACTTTTAACATCGGTTTGGTAAATCCTTTTTTAAAAAAAAAAATTGCTGCACGATTATTATGCTTCCATTTTGATTTCCAAACCCCATAACATGCTTTCCATTTTGCTATAGTAATAAAACAATAGTAATAAAACAAAATCCATCTCATATCTCAACCAATTAACCAAAAGCTATAATCTATAAATCTATTTCCAGATCCAACAGGATGTATGTAAAAAAAAAAAAAAGCAAGACATACAACAACCAGCTGGTTTTCAAATTTTGTTAACACTCCAAATTCTAGAGGAGGTAAATAAAACAAGCAAAATAAATAGGACATCCATCTCTTGCCTTTGCTTCCTGTTGTTCCTTGTCTACAATCTTCTACTATGAACAAATCACCTATGAACAAGGCAAAAGAGTAGATGAAGCAAGTCATACATTGCAGATTGCATTATATATGAAATTTTAAACAACTAGCAGTAGTAGTACAGTGAGATTATGAGTCTGACAAAAATATGGTTGAATTAGCTATTGTAGTCTTCAGAAATTACACTATAAAGAATGCTAAAACATGTAGCTAAAAACCAACTACACTAGTGGAGTAGTAATGGAGTATGTTGTTTTTACCTGCTAATGCCACCGCAGCCAATCAAGGGAATTTTGCCCTGATACATGAATTAATACCAAAATAGGATATCATATTTAAGTAAATCAGTATTTGAAAATCAAAAGCAAGTTACGCAAAACTAACACAAGGTAGAGAGGGAGACTACCATCATCGTTGTTGTCATATCATGAACTGTATACTTAAAAGAGCAAATAACTTAAAAAAGTCACAAACAAGATATAAAAGGTTAAATAAATATGCAATTACATTTCACATAAGCTTGAAGCTTTGTCCAACCAAGGAGAGAAGCTACTGGCTGTACCCCATACTAGTATAGCACAATTTGAAAATAGAACAGTGAATGAAGGATGCTTAAAAAAAAGGGATTCATATCACCCCCTTGCAGTATTGTCTAACAAAAATAGCAACAACACTAAAACACATCAAATTGACAAAATGTTATACAGAAGCCAAATCTGATCAAGCAAACAGAATAGTTCTTATGCAGAAAAAAGATTCACTATCTAGACTACTACACTCTAATCATTACTACAACAGCATCAAATCAATATCACAATCAAATTCACTACAGAAACAACACAAAGGCTAAAAGAATCATATCAAAACAATGAAAAAACAAAGTGTACCATGACTATGCGAAATTCTTCTGCATCATTAATACCGGTAATTGAATAACAATTGCTCTGACTCATATATTTATAGTCTTCCACACTTTGTACATTCAGCTTCTCTGTGTTGTAAGATAAAAAATCAAAATCAAACAGTTAAAAAAGAAAGGAAATAAACAACAATAGAGAACTTACAATGTTACATACCAGATTACATGTATAAAAAGCTTATATTATTATTGAAATCAAATCATATATTCTTCAAGGATTATTACCATACAGAGGAACTTACTTAAAGGGATTTATGGAAACCAAAACAGGCCCTGCTTTCGTCAGAATTGTACACAGATTATTCACATAAGATGTTACAATTAGAAAAGAAATTTATGAAAAAACTTCAGAAATATTTGACTTACATAAATCTTATTTTGATTGTATCTATACTGCAGGTTGTATCTATACTTCAGAATTTAGCATACAGCTTATCAAGTCTAACTTCACTCGAGTAGATAAAATAAAATCAAAGCATTAACAAAATCAAAGTAAATAAAATAAAATTGAATGACATACAATTTCAGTAGCATCCACTCGAGTCCCAATAATCTTAAGTCTAACTTCACTGTCTTTCTGAATTTTAACCTGCAAAACACCAATTATTTAATACCAAAGTATAACCCCCCTCCCGATAAACAAGCGGAAGTGATGAAAACAAAAATGACTTAAGATTGAGAAGTTACGAATGATACATACTGATCCA
This sequence comes from Crotalaria pallida, assembly GCA_037953625.1. Lineage (NCBI taxonomy): Eukaryota > Viridiplantae > Streptophyta > Magnoliopsida > Fabales > Fabaceae > Crotalaria > Crotalaria pallida. Next base: position 183,237,871 of record CM075649.1, read on the forward strand.
ATAAGAAAATCTATAATCAAAGTATAAAGGATGATGCAAACTAGAATATGTAAGAGATTCTAATATTCATAACATAAATAATGAACAACCTCTGATCATATCAAACTTAGTTGTTTCCTGAATGCTTTGACAGAAGCAAGGAAAACATATTTTGAGCCTGAGGGAACTGTTCATTTGCAAATTCATAAAAATTTTGGACTCCCCTTCTCTCAATCAGTGAACCAAAAAATACTGGAACCGTTAGTGATCATGATCACTAAGCAGACTCCATCTCCTAATCTTTTATTAAAAGTTGTGGACAATAAATTACTAAGCCAATTCAGGAAAACAAGGGAAAGAGCAGTAGATGAGTCAAGATACTTTGCACAAGATCCCAACAAGTAGCTCTTGCATAATGAGAGGAGATATTGTAAATTTGGTGACAGAATCATCTCTAAATTTAAGAAAAACGTATATAAGAAAACAAAGAGCATAAGCTCCTTTGACATTCTCTAAATTTATATTCAAACAAGGCTAATCACTAAATGAGAAATATAAAACACATATCAAAAATCATTTTGAAAGAGGATAAGTAACCAATTAGAGGAGTGTTCAAGAGCACTTCAAATGTGCTCATTTTGCTTCACTCTCTTGATTAACACAAAGTAAGTTAAAAAGGAAGATAAAGAGGGTAAAAAATTATACTTAATTAACATAAGCATGCTGAGACCTATGAGACCAGATTTAGAAATGCCAAATTCCAGATCAGACATAGGTTCAACACCTTTGTTGCTGTGGTCTTCAAAGCACTGGCATCACTTCCGTGTTCAGGCTGAGTCAATGCCTAATGTTATAAAAAAAAAGAAAAAAACAAAGATATTACCAATTGTGAGGATTGCCAAGGATAAATGGACAAAAACCAAAGTTTACAGCTTGCATCAACTATTGCAACAACTACAGCACTTCCAGTAATGGAAAGGTCAAGATAACCATAACCCCGAGAACCAAAGCTGGCTTAGAAGGAATCGAAGACCAAAGCAGCAATACATTAACTCAATAGTGCCTGAAACATAATCATGATAGAAACCCAAGGTCAATTAATGATATGGTTAAAGGAGGTAAGTGAAAGCATCTTTGGAACCCTAAAATCCAAATCAAAATCAAAATCAAAATCCCTAACAAACCTTTAATCGAAGGGAGTTGTTGGCTAGGGATACCATTAACACATGAAGCTTGGTCATTGTTGTTCCTTTAATCGTTCAGATCTCTCAAAGCAATCTGGTTTGTGCGAGAAAAGAGGGAATAAGAAAGAGAAATGGTTTACCCAATGGCGGCGGCGTGAACGAAGGACTGAAGACGAAGAAGAATAACATCGACGATGGAAGCAGAAGAACTAAAGGCGTGGTGGAGGGAGAACCAACCGATCGAAGAAGAAGAAGAAAAGGAAACCAGTGACGTCGGTGGAGGGCTGGACAGTGGCGAACACAGTGGCGGTTGGCGACGGCGACCAGGTTTGTATGCTTCAATGGTGACGACAAGTAGCAACTTCCATGGAGGCTTCAATGGCGACGGCGAGTAACGACTTCGATGGCGGCTTTGATGGCGACAGCGATGGAGGCAGCTTCGATGGCGAGTGGAAGAAGAACGACGAAGAGAAGAGAAGAATGGCAAAGAGAATAGAACGGCGAAGAGAAAATGAAGAACGACAAAGAGAGGGAAAGAACGGCGTGATGTTGTTGTGCTAGGGTTAGAGATTTCCAAAGAAAGAGCAGCAGCAGCGTTCGATGGTTTTTTTAGCTGGAACCTAATGTATGTGTGCGCGCTTATTATCAATTTTTGGGGAGACTTATTAAATCGGTCGTTTTTGACCGATTTAGAAGCTCAAAATTTTATTTTTTATTAAATCAGTTGTAAACGAACGATTTAGAAAGGTATAATATATAAAAAATTAATAAATAAATAAATATTTTCTAAATCGGCCTATTAAACGACCGATTTAGAAAGTACTTTCTAAATCGGTCGTTGTTGACCGATTTAAAAAGATAAAAAAATTAAAAATTTTAAAAAATAAATAAATACTTTCTAAATCGGACTATTAAACGATCATACTTTCTAAATCGGTCAACCAACGACCGATTTAGAAAGTTAGATTTTATTTACAAAATTGCCACCGCGTTTTTTTTAAATCGGCTTTATGACGACCGATTTTAAAAGCCTGATTTTAAAACCTTCTTTTCTAGTAGTGCACTGGCTCTCCATGATATCAAAGGTTGGCTTATCATTTCCTTTTGCTAGTTGACTAGTTCAAATTGATTCTTGAAATCGTTACTCTCTCAGTGTGACAACAACTATCTTTCTTACAAGTTACATTAAAATGATAGGGTTTGGAAGGGCAATCTTCAACCTTCCAAAAAAAAAATGGTTGAGAAATTTTAATATGTCAACATTCTCCTTTTAATACTCTCATCGTTTATTTAACACTCTTTTCATACATTGTATTATAGTCTATATCGATTAACTTAAGTGATAAACTTGTAAGACCTAAAATGTTAACGCATCCGGATCCAAATCATGGGAAGTGCGCTTTCTCCATCCTCTAAATAAAAACGAAAAAATGTTGCTTATGAAAAAATTCATAATCCACGTCATACACATATAATTTAATAACAAAATATATTATTTCATCGATTCAATTATAAATGATTTTGAAGTATAGAATTCCTACCAACAAGGTCAAGCACCAACTGAATTCCTTAAGCATAATAACATGGATTTGTTCTCACCTGTGTCTATAAAAAAGATTTTGTTTGTAAACCAAAAATTATGCTAATAATTTTCACGCTTTAGAGAGGATTAATCTCCAACTATTAATCAAATGATACCCTTGATGAAAACTAACAAATAGTTGATTAATTTTACTCTCAAAATTCAATATTCACGTTTATCCCACAATGCTTCATCATCACATCAATGAAAGTCTTGAAGACTATCCATTGGTAAATAAAAAACATGAGTCTCCAAAAGGATGAATTGCTAATTTGATTTGGAAAATCTGACCGTATCAATGTAATGGTCATTGATGAAGATGTATCAACAAATAAAGCTCCACTATAAACCACAAATAGGATGAAGGGTGTGCACTTTATTCCAGATCAATTGGAATAATTCTTTTCACACTTGCTCGTATAAAGTAACATCAAAGCTCTATGATGAGAGAATTAGCCCTCACCTAATGATAAAATTCGTTTTTTAATTTGTTGTTACCCCTTATGATCTGTTTCACTCGTGGCTTGAGTTTTTTTTGTGTACACCAACCGGTACCCAAATCTAATTTATTCAGAATCTGATTCATCCGATCAGACTCAACTGAACTCGCACTAAGCGGTAGGGTATTCCGGTGGGGATTGCTCCATACCTAAAGCTCAAACTCGATACCATGAAACCAAGTGAGCTACCACACTTGACTAACCCCACGTTGATCTCATGGCTTGAGTTCATATGGGTTATATTATATAAGGAATAAAAAGGTGGCTCATGGAATATGTATAATCTTAAAAATAAAGAATATTTCTAGTATGCAATATTTATACATATTTTGCAACAATCATTCTAGCTAAAATATGTGTTTAAACTTTGAAGGGAACATAACTTGAGCAGGGGAGCTACTCTGAAGAAAAATTGTTTACGCACAGGCGCCATATTCAATGCAAAATAAACAATAAAAACAGTCGTGAGCGGCAGGATTCGAACCTGCGCGGGCAGAGCCCACATGATTTCTAGTCATGCCCGATAACCACTCCGGCACGCCCACCCGATGCAGGCTGATTGTAAATTTATTTTAGTAGTAACAAAACAACATTAAAATCTTGAACCCGAACTCTCATTCTTAATGCGTTTTTTTAAATTTTATTTATTTTTTTTATCCATGGTCTAGGTTAATAAAAAATTAACAAGTAGAGTAATGATGAAAACAATCATGATTCCGATAAAAACCTAATGATGAAAACACATTAAAAAAGGGAATTACTTTTTTGACACACCTCATTACTTAGTTAACCCACTTTTTTTGTTTAAGACTCTATTAACCTTACAATAATATAAACTACCTAAAATACCCTTCCCTCTATTATATATAGAAACCTATATTTTTTCTATTCTCTACAGCAACCTCTTCCAATATTCATTAACCTAAAACCTGTTTTCTCTTCCACTTTCTTCACTTGCAAGTAATTAATAAACATTCATTAAGAGGTAATTCTATGATCATAAACTTTATTCATTATGCTTATTTTTGTATCATTATAGGTTTGATGTGGTTAATATTAAGCAAACAACATACATGCCCTAGGATTTTATAGGTAATTATAAAAATCAAAATAGAAAAATCGTGGTTATGCGAACACGAGTTGTTATTTTTCCAGAAAAATAACACCCTCGCTGGGGGTGCAGCGAGAGAACAAATTCATGATCTCGCTGCACCCCAGCGAGGGTGAGATTTCATTTGGCATACATTAAAGGTTTTTAATTATGAAGCCCAAATACTTTAAAAATAGAAAAGTATATGTGCTGTATAAGAATCTGATATCAATGTGTTCATATTCCAAAAGTATCCCTCAATTTTTTTTTAATATTTTAACTATTTTCATAAAAATATGTTCAAGAGACTTGTTAAATACTTACACTTTTCCCATGTAGTCAAAATAATTATCATAACCATTTTCCTTGGTCCGAGGAATACGGTTAAGTATGTCATATATATAAGATTAGAGGGAGTATTTTTTTTTCTACTCACAAGTATTTTTTAAATTATATTGTTATAATGTCTCTTTTTAATTTTATACACACATATATATATAATTATTTAGAGACTTAATTGCACTTTTGGTCCTTCAATTTATCAATTTGGCGATTTTGGTCCCCCAACTTTTAATTTGGCGATTTTGGTCCCCAATTTACGATTTGTAGTGATTTTGGTCCTTCCGTCAATTCCACCGTTAACGGTGCTGACGTGGCGTACCAGAGGGATACGTATCAGCAACTTAATTGCACTTTTGGTCCTCCAATTTTCTCAATTTGGTGATTTTGGTCCCCCAACTTTTAATTTGGTGATTTTGGTTCCCCAATTTACGATTTGTAGCGATTTTGGTCCCTCTGTCAATTCCACCGTTAACGGTGCTGACGTGGCGTACCAGAGGGACACGTGTCAGCAGCTTATGACCCTATATTTATTTATTGATAATAATAATAATAATAAAATATATTTAAAAATAAAAAATAAAACCCAAACAATAGAAACTTTTCACTGCCTCTTTGCGACACAGTGTTTGACCGAACATCGACACCGACGCCGGTACCGACACACAAACTACCACCTGCCACATCCGCCATGGCCACCGATCCGCACCAGGATTCATCGCGGTCACAATAGTATACCAACGCTCTTTGCTCTTCGCTGCGATCTCAGTGAGACTCGTGGGTTTTATTTATTTTTTTTCATTTTTAAATATATTTTATTATTATTATTATTTTTAATAAATAATAATAAAATATCAACACCGACGTCGACGCCGACACACAAACCACCACCTGCCACATCCGCCATGGCAACCGATCCGCACCAGGATTCATCGCGGTCACAATAGTAGATCAACACTCTATGCTCTTCGCTGCAATCTCAGTGAGACTCGTAGGTTTTATTTTTTTTTCATTTTTAAATATATTTATTATTATTATTATTATTTTTAATAAATAAAATATAGGACCATAAGCTGCTGACACGTGTCCCTCTGGTACGCCACGTCAGCACCGTTAACGGTAGAATTGACGGAGGGACCAAAATCGCTACAAATCATAAATTCGGGGACCGAAATCGCCAAATTAAAAGTTGGGAGACCAAAATCACCAAATTGAGAAAATTGGAGGACCAAAAGTGCAATTAAGCTGCTGACACGTGTCCATTTGGTACGCCACGTCAGCACCGTAACGTTGGAATTGACGGAGGGACCAAAATTGCTACAAATCGTAAATTGGAGGACCAAAATCGCCAAATTAAAAGTTGGGAACCAAAATAGCCAAATTGAGAAAATTGGGGGACCAAGTGCAATTAAGCCTTATTTATAAATGTTAACATATTAAAGGTTGTACTGTATCTTAATTTTCAAATAAATTTTGTGTCGTGTCGTACCCATATCATACTAATTACTAAGTATCAATTTCTAACAAAATCGGAAAACAATTAGCCTACTTTCATATTTTTCCTTCACATTTTGATCAGGCTTTTTTTTAAAAAAAAAAAAAACAATTCATGCCATAATTGCTCAATCTTAACCAAAGGGTAGATTATTCACTATGTGACAGAAATTTGGGAATTAGATACAATATTTTTTTTATAGTTATAAACTTATAATCCTAGCAATGTGTCGAGCCTCCAGTGTACTGTTATATACTCTTTTTTTTTTTTTATCTATCATATCCTCACTTTTGATAATATAAAATAATCAGGCACTCTGAACATTTCTAAAAAAACCAACTATTAGCAATGAACAATTTATAATAACAGTCTAAAACATCAATTAAAGAACTTAAACAAAAATACCAATCTTAAATAATCTTTCACAGTAGAGAGAAAATTAATTTGGTAACTAACAAAAACTATGCCTAGGAAAAAGTAAATACTAAGAACAACAACTTGTCCAGTCAAAGCCTCTTACGGCGCATTCAGCACAACTCAAGAATCCCATCATGCCGATATGAATTTTTCAGATTAACAGCTTCTCAATAGCATCCTGTACACCAACCAAGTACATACTCAGAATGCACCTATGTTACATAAAACATAAACAAGAAAAAATAAAGTGGGCATCTACCAGAAAAACAAAGCAGAGTGAATACCTTCAGTTGCTGTATTTGGGATTGCAGTTGGCTTCCTTCGTTATTTGTCACAGAACAAGCAATCACTGGCCGGGTGACCCCGCATGCTCGCCCAAGCGCTTGTTTTGATGGGACAAACACATAGGGTACATTCTGAAAATATTCAGTAGAGGAGATACTTGATTAGTAAGCTATACACAGCATATAGACAATGAATCAGAGCAGCATTGAAATAAAATGACAGCAACTGGGGAATGGTTAAGACAAAAAAGCTTTATATTTTGCACTTTGACATTAAACATAGAAAACCTATCTAAATTATACAAATATTAAGTCCGTGCGGCACACTCATGCCATCCCAATCTTACAGATGCGGTTGATCACTAACTATGTCCATCGGTTTCTTGCGGTGGTTGATTTTAACTTACAACAGAAGACTTTAAGCCTCTAGTGAGAACTGAGAACAAAGATAGAGTACAAGTAAGCACTCAGTCTCACAGGAGATCAAACCTAGCATTAACTATAAGCTCAATTCATTATTTGGTAAATACTAATTAAAAGGTTTGAATATGTTCTTGGTCCCTTGAATGTATGAGTTTTCATTCGATTCCTATAACAAAATTTATTTGATTTGGGATTTTTGGTTTTAGTCCCTAATGATAGTATGCTAACACAAGCATGTCATATTAATGGCTAGCATGGCCCGTGGCGGTTATATAGCCGACACATTAGACACAGGGACTAAAACCATAATTTCGGAAAATAGAAAGACTAAAATAACTGGAATGAAGCTTCTAAATAATAAAAAAAAAAGAAAGAAAGAAAAAAGAAGGAAACCTTGTCCTCGGAGAGGAGAGGGAGATGGAGGAGGATCTCGAGGGGAGTGGCGTCAGCAGCCATGACGATAAAGGCAGCAAGACCCCTGTTGAGGGTCTTGGTGGATTCATTGGCACCCTTCTTGAGCTGCTTGTAGTTGGCAGCTTGTTGTACGAGATCCATTATTGTTATCGTCAGCTGTGCATCCGCCAATGGGTATGCTTTCGGGTTCACCGCTTCCTCCTCTGCTACCGTCTGTCCACCAAAACATCAATCAATCACCATTATTATTTAATCATCCACCTTCAATTTAATCTATAATGCAATGAAAAATATATTTAAATGAGAGAAAACGAGGATACCATTTTTTTTCTTTTCAAATTTTATTTTGGTTGAACAAAAAGAAAGGAGGATAGATAGAGGATTAGGGTTTAGCAGTCAGTATATATGGAGCAAGAGCAAAGTATCAACGAGAGGAGTTTAGGTCATGGGGAATTAGTTTTTTTTACCCCGAGTTAACCCTTTTTATTTTGAAAACACACGGTCAATCTTACTAAAAACCAAACTATCCAAAATGTCGCAAAATTTAATTTTTATAACATTCACTAACCTCCCAACGAAGGTTATAAAAATAATATTTTATAACACTCGTTGAGGGTTCAGCGACTCGTTGAGGGTTCAGCGAGAGTTATAAAAATAATATTTTATAATATTGACCGACACCTCAATAAGGGTTATAAAATTTTGATTTTATAACACTCGCTTAGGGGGTCAATGAGTTTTATGAATTCTTCTTCATCCTGTGTTATCAATATTAGGGGTTTCCCATTCACTATCCTCCTCATCATCCCAATCTTCTGGTTTTGTTGCCTTTGAGTCATCTATCTCCTCAAACTCATCATCCAACCATCCTTAAGGTTTCTCAGCTTCTTCATCAAGAATTTCTATGGGTGCATCCTCATCCCAGTCTCTGGTTTTGTTGCAGTTGGGTCTAAAATTTTTGCTCTATCATCCCAGTCCTCGGGGTTTTTATCATCAGGATCAGTGATGGTCTTGGAAGGGATAAGAGCAGGCTCAAAATCCTCAAAAGATAGGAAATTTGCCTTTTTCTTGTCTTCCCCATCAATCAAAATTTGGAACTCATTGTTAGGCTTCAAAACAGGCAGTGTACACGTGAGATAGCTTATAAAAATTAAATTTTATAACCCTCGCCAAACCGTCAACGACTTTATAAAATTTAATTTTTATAACCGACGACCTCCCAACGAGTGTTATAATTTTTTATTTTATAATACTCGCTGACCCCAACGAGGGTTATAAAATTTTGATTTTATAACACTCGTTTGGGGTCACCGAGTCTTATAAAAATTAAATTTTATAACCCTCATTGTGTCCTCAAAGTGCTTGTTAAAATATATATTTTATAATCCTTATTGAGGGTTAAGGGTGGGTTGCTTAATTTATTTTTTTTAAGAGGGGATTATTTTGGGATTATTGGAAGTTAATAAGATTATTATGGAATTTTTACATAAATAAAGGATCAATTAATTAACTGGGCGGTAAAAAAACTAAAACCCTAGGTTATGTAGCCTGATACCCAAGTAGGTTCCCATTATTGCTGAATTATCTCATTCTTAAAGCCCACTCTCCACCTCATCTCAGCCCACACTCTGTTTAGGCTTTTACATCACTATCCAATTAACAAATGAAATGTTACGTTTTTTTTAAAAAAAAAAAAAAATCAAAAATCATTTTCCATACTTGCACCGTTACACGTATATTTGCATGGACTTTTTACTAAATGGAAAAGTTAAAAAAAGGAGAAGGGAAGAAAGAGAGAGAGAGAGAGAGAGAGAGAGAGAGAGAGAGAGAGAGAGAGAGAGAGAGAGAGAGAGAGAGAACTCCTTTTGTTTATTTTATTTTTTTAAAGTGGGGTATGAATTTAGCTAAATAGCTAAGTTTGTATAAAATACTAGAGTATGTAACAAAAATTTACACTGTCAAAACATATAAATTAGTAATCTCTTTCCATTACTCCTAATTTAACTTTCCTAGAAGCAAACATTGCCTCCCACCATTACCGAGCTGCAATTTTTAGTTTTTATCAAAATCCATAGCATTTGTCTTTATTTATTACACCAACAGGATTAGAAAATAAATTATGTATTGGAAATTTGTAATCGCGTGTAGGCTCAACAAAGTGACCGACATTCTTTTCTCACCATTACTATTATACTCAATTTATTTAAGACGTTAATATGACAATAATATACTCAAGTAACATTCACTTGGCAACCAGATGCAGGTGATTAGCGATCTACCCAACCTGAATAGGAGTACTTCACAACTTTGCACTAAAACCCTCAAAATGGTGTGTTTTATAACATGGTATATCAAACTTGAGGGTCAATGTGGCATGAATATAAAACATTCATGAATTCATGAATGAGATATTTCAGTATAATTTTACAAATTAAACTTGATCATAAATTTTTCACTTCCATTTTATTTGATCTCATTCTAATCATTCCACGACCGTAAGAATACAACACCAAATATGGTAGTATACATGTTAGCGGAACGCTAACTGCTAACACACCCTAATCCAAAACGCACTCCGCAAAAAGAAACAGTAGTATAATGGAATGCTATCACTAATTAGCATGTTCATATAAGGTAATGCTACCAGTTATCGTTTCATTAATAACTAATATTAATAATGAATTCAAAATAATAAACCCAATTGCATGACGTGCCCATCTTTGTGGTGTCTGGAAATATGAATCCAGTAATCCATGACAAAGAGTGCTCGCTATGCTCTGCTAACTCTGCAGCTTCTCCACGCCCTAGTGAAACTTGTAGATTTTGATCCTGCTTCTTCACACTGGTAGATTAAACAAAATCAAAGCATAACTTCAGTCAACTGATAAAGTTACAATTTCTTATAATCAAATACATTAACACACAACAGGAACGTCTCTTCCAAAGAATCAAATGAAAGCCATGCTCACTCAAAAAAAAAAAAAAAAAAAAAAGAAATGAAACCAGAGTTAGCTGGGCAAAATTCTATTTCTCCTCAACCAGTGTCAAATCTCTAATCTCCCAAGCATACCAACAAAAAATGTAGGCCATGACAGACCAACCAATGGCACAAATCATTTAACATTCATGAAATGATGTCCAAGCTGTCAATAAACAAACTAGTAGACAAGCAATATCATAACACTGAAAATCCCTGCTTCAACAATATACAAGCAGTCAATCGGAACAGGGCTTATTGGTCATATATCCTCAGTTACTGCTGATCAAATAAAGAATCTTATTCACTACACACTGAGAATGGATCATTTACACGTAGATTTTCAAATCAAGGCCATGTGAAGGAGAGATATGGACACACGATATAAAAAAAATAAAATTCTTGAATTTCAAGTGAGCCCCATTAATAAATCCCTATATGTTTATCTCTCATTTAAATGACGATGTCATCTGAAAATCTACTTGAGATGATCCATTCCCTTATCGGGTATCAACTATGGCTCACTACCTCAGTCAGAGATCTGATCGACAGAGTATCAAGAATAAGAAAAGACGGTTATGATAGCTATCTCTTAAAATTATAACCTTCCTTCATGTAATCAACCAGTAATTAAACCAAATATTGTTTAGTTCAAATTGATATTTCTTTTTGACAGGAAAAACATGGAAGTATTAAACCAACCAATCTAAGTTTCCCTCCTTCGATCGTATGGAGCTAAGCTAACAAAGTTCAAGTCTGTCTTCCATTTTTTGGTGAATAGATTATAAAAGTCCCAACCTTCATCCATTTCTACTATCTTAACACCAAGAGTTCCTTTCAATAACTTTATTCATAAACACCGAAAAACCATCACTAAAACCACCTGAAGTATAGCAATATAACACACACAGGTAATTATTCATTAACTGTACTCAGATCGATGTGATACTGCATACATCAGTGGAGTCAATAAAAATTAGGTAAAAGTAAAGTTTCCAACGGACGTCCCGATTCAATAAACAATTATACGAGTCACATGTCAAATGTGTACAAATTACTTGTTAACTACAAACTAATAATGATTGGTACACAAGCGACATAATCATGGCTATACTTATTGCAAGGCACCAAATGACTTATTATAAAATGGTTCATATTTAATAATCCGAGCAAAAGCGAGACATTCAGTATAATCATCAGCGGCAGGTAAATCTGCAGGCAACATGAAAGGCAAGATAAAAAAAATTGGACCTTGATTGAACCTATCAGTTGACGGAATTAAACTTCCGAAGCATCTCACAATGTGGTGTTTCCTGTATATATCCCCACTGGCGACGCTGAACCTCAAGCCGACAATTCTGTCGAAGAATACTGAAGTATTCCCTCTCAACCTTATCCTCAATCGATGTGCGTTGGTGGCTATGCAGAGGATACTCCTCATCGAAATTGCTTGACTTAACATAGTAGTTAACACCCTGTGGGGTAGTAAACCTGTGTTCGTAAGGATACGACCGTGAGAGTGAATACGCAGGTTCCGAAGATGGCATGAAATTCAAAAGCAGAACGATCAGAACCGGAAGCAACTGAATTAGAGCCCTAGCATTGAAACCAGCAGAGCCATGTTCACCACCACCACCACCTTGCCTTGGACCCATCCCATGTCCAAAACTGAATCCACCAAAGGTTGTCGTAGGACCCATCCCACCAAAGAAGTTCCTAAATATCTCATCGGCATCAAAATCACCCTCGTAAAACCCATGATGATGATGATGGTGACGATGACCTCGAGTCCTGGTCGCATGTCCCTCGAAAATGGATTCATCTTCTCCAGCAAGACCATATTTTTTGCGACTCTCGTCATCGCTCAGACACTGAAACGCCTTAGACACGGCCTTAAACGCCTCCTCCGCGCCGGGCGCTTTGTTCTTGTCAGGATGAACCTTGAGGGAAAGTTTCCGATAGGCTTTTCGCACATCCTCGACCGTGCAACTCTTCTCCAACCCCAAAATATCATAGTAATTCCTCTTCCTCTTAATCTCTCTGACTAACGAGACTTGCTCCTCCGTGGGGGAAGGCGAGGAAGAAGAGTCGGTTTTGGAAGCCCTGCGTCTGACAGAAGGTTGATCGGAGTGTTTGGGAGAGGAAGCACCGGAGCGAAGATCGGGGGTGGGAGGAGCGGTTCGAAAGGTAGAATCGTCGTCGTTTTGGAGGGTGGAGAGAAGATCGTCGAGGGGGAGAGATGGATCGAGACGGCGAGCTTTGGAGAGAAACTTGAGAGCACGGGTTCGATCACCGGAATCAAAGGCTTGTTTCCCAATTTTGAAGCATTTCAATGCATCGTCTTTGTTCCCATCCATTATATTATATTGAATTGAATTTACAATAATAGATCTATAAAAAAAAAAATTAAAAAAGGGAATTGTGAGAATCGATTGATAAAGGAGATATATGGTGAGGAAAGGAAACTTACAGATATGATGTGATATGGAGGGAAGCAGAAGAGGGGGTGGATTGCGAGGGAAAGAGGGTAAAGGAGAATTCATAAAAAATAAAAATTAAATTAGGGTTGTGGTTGTGGTTGTCGTGGTGAGAAGATTAGAATGGAAGTTGGGAGCAATCTGTGTGAGTGCAACTCTACCCTCTCTCTCTCTCTCTCTCTCTCCGTCTTGGTGCGGTAGAGGAGGGATGGCTGTGGTGTTCCTTGGATATATGATGCCGTCGTCCAGACCCGGCACGTGTTATCAGATTGCGGTTGTTGGATATTTTTGTCAAGGGTGGTGCTCATTCCACACTGCCTAACAATTTCCTTTTTTGTTACTCCTTCGCATCCTTATTATAGTTTTCTCAATTTTATTATAATATATCTTTACATTATAATTTTTTTTATTTTTTAGCTTCATTTACATTATAATTTTAAAATCACTTATGAATAAAATCGAATATTTATTTTTTAAATTACACCTTATAGACTTGATTAAAAATAATATAAAAAATTTAGTTGATAAAATCAACTTTAATAATTTCGAAAATAATTAATATCTAACAATAAGTTAAAGAACACTCTTAATCAAAAGAAAAAAATAGAAAAATATAGGCTTAATTATGGTTTTGGTCTCTATAAGTTGACCTCGTTTTGAATTTTGTCCTTAAATCTTTTTTTGACCTTGAACGGTCCTTAAATCTTTTTAAATTTTGTTTTTAGTCCTTAAATCTTTTTTTGACCTTGAATGGTCATTAAATATTTTTAAATTTTGTTTTTAGTCCTTCTGTTTGTCTTTTTCTGTCATCTGCTGACATGGCAAACGGTGCATCTGATGTGGACATGGCAAACGGCGTGCCATGTCAGCCCTTACATTGATTGCCAACGATGCATCTGATGTGGACCTCCTACTCATGTGAGCAGGAACCGAGCAGGAACCGAGCATGAACCGAGCATTAACCGATCATGAACCGAGCATGACTTGCCAAACCGAGGGGAGATATCGACCGAGCACGAACCGAACACGATGAACTGAGCACGAACCAAGCTATGTCGTTACCAATTGCATCGTACTCGGTCGATATCTCATGCACGGTTAATGCTCGGTTCATGCTCGGTTCCTGCTCACATGAGTGGGAGGTCCACATCAGATGCATCGTTGGCAGTCAATATAAGGGCTGACATGACACACCGTTTGCCATGTCAGCAGATGACAGAAGAAGACAAACAGAAGGACTAAAAACAAAATTTAAAAAGATTTAAGGACCATTCAAGGTCAAAAAAAGATTTAAGGACTAAATTCAAAACGAAGTCAACATATAGGGACCAAAACCATAAATAAGCCAACAATATATATATATATATATATATATATATATATATATATAAATTAATAGTGCAATAATAAATAAATGCTATTAAGAAACATGGAAAAGGTATTTACATTACACCTGTTATGTTTTTCATTAAAAAAAATACAACTAATTTCATTGTTCGATGCAAATATTCATTTTTTTTATTTATTAATTAATGCCTATATGACAATGCTTAGAATAACTTTAATATTAATCATATTCAAGCATGGTATTATAGCTTGAAATTTAAATAACAAAAAGTAGCACAGTTAATAAATAATTGTGTTCTTTAAATATGATATCGAAGATTTGATCACTGTCATGAATATGAAAAATGTTTTGTCAATAAAGACAAAGTTCACTTCGATAATTTCTACGTTTTGAAAAGTATTAACATTCGGCCATCAACCAAAAATTGCCCTAGTGCACGCCAAAAAAAAAAAACTTAAAATTTGAAGTATGGTATAACATAAGGAACTTTGAGCCATTATACTTAAAAATTGTTGCCTTCAACATATTTTTGATCTTTTATTTATTAAAGAATGCTCAATTTGATCCTTTATATTTTTTAATTAGTCTGGTCTTTATCTTTTCAAAAACATTCATTTTGGTATTTTTGTCATCGTTATTAGTTTAGGTGAAATATTTTTTATTCTTGTCTATTTAATCTTCAAATTTGTTTTGTTACAACTTGTAAAGCTTTTCTAGTAGTCAAATCCCAAACACAATCAAAGATCGGCAAATTAGTTTTTTTTTCTTTGATTGCACACCACTTCATAACATCCTTAATTGCCCGTTAACTCCTCGAATTTCATTGATCGAAAAATTTTGCAAGTTGCAACAATGATGAATTTAGAGAATAAAGAAATAATATTCAATAATACTTCATATAAGCTAATAATGTGATTAAAAAAACCAAAATGAATATTTCATAAAAGATAATTGACGATTTTTTCTCCAAAATTATACGAATGACCAAATTGAACACTCATCAATAGTGAAAGGACACAAAGATGCAGTGGTGAGTACAGTGGACCAAAAATTACACACACATTGATTTCTCAACGTATGTATCAATGGGGATCAACAAAACGTGTTTAGTATAACTGATAAAATGTGATTACGATTATTTTTTTCTGTGATTATACCAGATTATAATTTGTTAAAATTATATTCTGTTTATGTTTGAGTATCTTAGCTGAAAAATAAATTTAATCTAACCTGTTTTGTTTGGATAATGTAAAAAAATTATTTTTACTTAATAAATTACAAAAGAGGGTATGATGTGACAAATAGGTAGTTAATGCGTTGAAGTGATAAGGGTAGAATAAAAATAAAAATATTAATAATTTCATCTCATTCCGTTGGTTGCATATATGATGGACTTGGACCCAAGAAACAGGAACCCGGTTTGATATGTGATGATGGAGGCCCATGAGATAAGCATTCAGAATCAACAAAGCCTCATTCTCCAAAAAAAAAAAAAAAAAAAAATCAAATGTGTCAGTACTAAGGAGAGAGAACCGGGAATTAGGGTTTATACCGCACTCTTGTTGGTTGCGGTGGAGAGTATACTGTGTGTTTATTTTGATATGGCGACGGAGATGGAGACGGGTGGGAATCAGTCTCAATTCGAGGTTGACCTCGGTAACTTGATGGCCTTCGATTCTCATCACACTTTCTCTTCTTCTTCTTCTTCTTCTGGTTCAAGGGCAGAGCTCGTGAAAGAGTGTTTAAACAAAGGCACTGAATTAGTTCAAGCTATTGCTGATTCCCTCTTTTCTCTGCCTTCAACCGAAGATATTGATGGACCCCTTGTCAAGCTCCCTCCTCCTACTACCAAATTACCCAGACAAAAACATGTATTATATTTTATTATTATTGTTATTCTATTCATTCTTCATTTTTACAGTTTATATATACGTGCTCGTTACTTAACCCTTTATTTCTTTTTTTATTATTATTTTCAGCTTCCTAAGCCTGCACCTCCTACCAAATGGGAAGCTTTTGCCCAAAAGAGAGGTACTTTACTCACACCCCCTCCGATTAAGAAGGGTGGTTTTGTAATTTTAACAAGATATATTGTTGTTTTGCAGGCATACAGAAACGGAAGAAGGACAAGATTGTATATGATGAACAATCTGGAACATGGAAACGCAGATTCGGTTATGATCGCGCTAATGATGAAGATGCCATCCCTATTATTGAGGCTAAACCTACTGATGGTAAATTAATTAGCTCCCCCAATATATATCTGGTCTTGCAAAAATGATCAATCATAACATATAGTAGTTAAACTTATGGGAGTCCGAAATGATTAATCATATCTATCTTGATTAGTATATAGTATGTACCTAATTGTTAGGATCCTAAAATGCAAAATGTACTTAATTCTGCAGTTTGGAAATTAATATTGTTAGGAATGATGGTGTCGAAACTGTCATATAGATAGGTATTGCTAAGTTTATGTGTATCTGTTTTGGAATCATTTATGGATGTTAGTGAAACCCCTTATGTTTGATGTTGACATTCATATTTTAAAGTTTCAATCTTTTTCACTTGTGCATATGGTCCTTACATCTATTTCACATCCGCATATAAAGATGCTAAATCAGTAGTACTTATAACAATACGGAAACATTTTGCAGATCCAACAGAGGATCCGTTTGCTAAAAGAAGAGAAGATAAGAAGAATAGAGTTCAAAAGAATGAGAAAAATCGACTACAGAACCTGAAAGAAGCTGCAAAATTTGGCGCTTTACCAAGGTATTTCTCTTACCTTTTTCTGATTAGGAGGAATTACCTAATTATATTTGTTACTATCCATCACCAGATATCATAGGTTCACAGTTGTGTGTATAATTTATTTCATTGACCACCGGTTGCTTTGTTGATACTATAACTTAGGTGAAATGAAATTAACTCTATTGGCTTTCTTCCCTTATCCATGATTGCCGGTTTCTTGATACAGTCTTTCCTTCCTGTTTTCACTAGTCCTTTTCAGTATATCATGCTATACTAAATTTCAGTCTCATGTACCTGGCTCAGACCTACCTTTTTATCTTGTGCTATTATTCTCTTGTGTTAATTATAGCTACAGCTTTTTCATTGTTACATGCTCCATAACCCTTGTTACTTATGCTTGTCGGTTACTTGGTATTCTTAGTTGATGGTGTTGCACCTCCTCCTGTTGGTGCCACCTTAACTAACTTCTTTTGGGATGTAAATATGTAATCATTTGTAGATTTAATTGTATTGTCCCCCGACTTTGGGTGTTTGTACAACTGAAGTATAATCTATATTCTTTATCTCTTCCTTTCATGTATGCATTCCCGATGATTTTTCTTGTTATGAAAACTGAATAAATTCCTATGCAGCCATGTTCAGTTGGCTGCTCGAGCTTTGCCTATAACAGGAACTCAGGCAGCACCCAAGAAATTTACCAAGGATGAACTAGGTAATGTAGCTGGAATGGCAGCAACTTCAACAGCCAGTGGTGGGAAATTTGACAGGAAATTGGCAGGTGAAAAGCCTGCCCAACACAAAGGAAAATATCGAAAGGTTGTTCACCATGCTCTTTTAGTAATCAGTTTCTTTGATCCATGTAATTATATGTAGAAGCCCTCATCTTTCATTAAATTTTCTAATTAGCTTTGCTTTGTTTTGTTGTCATCATCTAGTTCCTGCCAGTCGTGGAAGGAACAGGGATAGGTTCACTGGAGAAGGAGCAAACTGAAAAAGTATTGAACAAGATTATGTCCAAGAATTCCCATGACATACTCAATGTTAGCAAGGTACTGTCAAGTCATCTGGTGACTTAGATTTCTATTTTTACCAAGTTTGCTTAACTGTTTTCTTTTAGGTTCCTTCTAAATTGTTTTCTTTGTATTTTAGGCCGTCACAATGACCAATGTGAAAAGAGAGAAAAAACGAAAGAATGATAAAAGGAGCACTTCAGCAACCGACAGCAAATTGAAAACGCAGAAAAAGTCTTTTAAAAAGGGAGATGTCAAGAAAGGCGGCAATAAGGCAAAAGGAAAAAAATAGTTTAGATTTTATCAAAGGTTTTAGAGTTTTTGGAGACCCTGTTTACTGGCTTGAAGTTTTGTAAACGATTATTTCATCTATCAGAGTATTAGCGCTATGTTTCAATTATTATTATTATTATTATTATTATTATTATTATTATTCTTTCCGTCTACTCTCTCTGTGCGAGTATGTATCAATAATATATATATATATATATATATATATATATATATATATATATGAGGTTTTTCGAATCAACTTAAATGATCATGCTTAGAATTCGCGAGCACAAAGCTCAAGAACCTGAGAACTACCCCATACAGAAAGCCCCCAACATTTAAAATAAACTTAAGTCAGTTAGTCCGTTATTATTCCCCGCCTCATTATATATAAGATTTTTTTTTACACTTTTATTTTTTTTTATTATTTACAAGACTATTTCAAGTTTAAGTAATGTTTAATTACTTCTTTTCATAATATTCTTATTTACTTAATATTTTTTAGAATTCCAATAATAATTATAGTGCTAATTTTGAAAAAATATATTAAACTTTTACATTTTTAATGTTATTGACAAATTTAACTACTTTTTTTAACGAAAGTGAAAAATTTTCAAAGTATTTTACATATAAGTCTGGAGGGAGTACTTAAAAGCATTTTTAACTTGACAAACATCAGTGACACACTACCACTTGTTATAATCTCTGTTATAATCTGTTTTGTCTATATTGTACATCAGTTTTCGTCTGTTATAATCTGTTTTAATTTGTCTATATTGTTCATCAATTTTATCCAACTTTTGTGGCCAAAGATGACATTAATCACACAAGAAGAAATGGATAATTCAGTTTGTTTAAAAGAAAATTTGTACATCATTTAAAATAAAAATTTTTAAAAATAAAAATAAAAAATCGAATCTGTTTTGACTCTCACTTACACGGAGGGACAACTTCTATCTATATAGCTACATAACATTGGTTTCATTGAAAACTACACCATCCCTTCTCTTCTTTACCTTCATCTCCGAGGCAGAGAAAGAGAGAGCTTAGGAACAAGGAAATTCTTGTTTTTGTTCTTGGTCAAAATTCCCTCTCCAATGAATACTTTCAACTTTACCTTTATTCCCTTATTCGATATCTTTTTTGGTTTGGCTTTCATCCTTCATATAGAACAATTCGCTTGCAACTAACTTAGTTTTTGTTATCTTATTATCTCCTAAATTCGCATATTCTTACTTGCCCATATGCTCCAAACCATCTCCACCCTCTTGAAACTTGAAAAGTTTCTATTTTTAATAAGGAGAAGAGGTTCTCCCTATATATTTACATCCAAAACTTGAAAGAAATATCTTGTTTTGGAGCTTAGGATAGATGATGGGTAGAGGAGGGCTACAAGGTGTTGAATTTGGTCACAATGATGCAATAATAAGAAGTTCTGGAATCAAGTTCGAATGGTGCTCACAAGAAGCCAGTGTTCATCCAACTGGCTTATTTGCAAGTGTTAGTCAAGCAGGATTTGGATTTGGAATTGCACCAAGTCCTCCAACTGCTATAGATGGTGGCAACAAACTTCCCTTTGTTAATTCTTCCACGAAATACGTTTCGATGCCTGAAGCCGGTCTTCAAACAACATGGTTTCAAGGATTGTTGAGTGGTGAGGCTTTTGAGGAAGGCCCTGGCTTGAAGAAGAAGAAGAAAGCGATGAAGGGGTTTAAATTGAAATTTAAGATCGGAAATCCATCGTTGAGGAGGTTGATAAGTGGAGCGATTGCTGGTGCAGTGTCAAGAAGTGCTGTAGCACCATTGGAGACCATAAGGACACATTTGATGGTGGGGAGCTGTGGAAATGACACATTTCAAGTGTTTCAATCTATTATGGATACTGAAGGATGGAAGGGCTTGTTCAGAGGCAATTTTGTTAATGTCATCCGCGTTGCACCAAGCAAGGCCATTGAGGTGTGCAGGCATGATTATATATATATATATATATATATATATATATATATATATATTTGTTACAAGACATGAATTCATGAACTTTTTTTTAATATTAGATATGGTGGTGGGTGAGTTTTTGTACATTTCATTCATAAATCATGCCATGTGTGAAACTTCTGGCTTTTGTCCTTCAACATTCTAGTTGAACAATAATTTTTATCCATGAAAGATGTTAGCTGGAAGATGAAAAACCAGACGTGTAGCCAGAAGGTGAGAAACTTGTCTTATAAGTTATAAGTACTATTTGGCATAGTTACATAGGAATAGACTTGGATTGTCATGGACCTATAGTTTAAACACACAGGACAACTTCACTTTCCTGTTTGAAGTAATTGTAATTTTTGGTGTTGTGTCACCCGTCTATCTTTTGCATATTATTCATTACCTGTGTACTTTTATTTTCGGCTGACTCTGGCCACATATTCAGTAACTTGATTGCATACTTTAAATGACATTCGGTTGAACATGCAGTTATTTGCATATGACACTGTTAAGAAGCAATTATCCCCTAAACCTGGAGAACAGCCAAAAATCCCAATTCCAGAATCATTAGTAGCAGGCGCTGTTGCTGGAGTTAGCTCCACCCTATTTACGTACCCTCTTGAGCTGCTCAAAACTCGCATCACTATTCAGGTATGCACTCATACAAACCTGATGATCTTACTCTCATTTATGCTCCTAGAGATGTTCATTAGTTGTATTGCAGAGAGGGGTGTACAAGAACCTACTCAACGCACTTGCGAGAATAATTCGAGAGGAAGGGCCTGCAGAACTGTATAGAGGCCTCACCCCTAGTGTAATAGGTGTAATCCCTTATGCTGCTACAAATTATCTTGCTTATGATACACTAAGAAAGGCTTACAAGAAGACTTTTAATAAGGAGGACATTGGGAATGTGGTGACTCTTCTGATTGGATCAGCTGCTGGTGCATTTTCAAGCACTGCAACATTTCCACTTGAAGTAGCTCGTAAGCACATGCAAGCTGGTGCTTTAAATGGTAGACAGTACAGCAACATGCTCCATGCCCTCATGAGTATAGTTGAGAAGGAAGGGCTTGCTGGCCTTTATAGAGGTGTGGGACCGAGCTGTTTAAAATTGGTTCCTGCTGCAGGGATTTCTTTCATGTGCTATGAAGCTTGCAAGAGGATACTTGTTGAAAATGAACAAAACTAATAACGAGTTGGTGGAGATTATCTCCTCAGGATTTTAGTGGTATTGTTTTCTTGTTTAGGAAGAGAGAACTAGTGTTAGTTTAGCAGATTTTATTTTTCCTTGCATATTTGACTACTTTAAACCAGGGTGTTTCTTTAAAGTTGGATTTATTCACCATAGAGATATTGTACACGGTTAATGTTTTTCATATTCTGATTTCAATCTTGGCTAAAACTGAACAACTTGTAAGTGATGTTTAATTTGAAATAGAGTGGGATCCCGTACAAACCTACAAAATTAGGTTATACGAATCGAGGGGAAAAAATGTGTTTCATGAAAAGTGAACATAGTCTTGTGTCTAGATTCCGGCCTATATTTCAATAAAAACCAGCCTATGTAATCACGGAGATTGTGAAGAACATACATTTATCATATCGAGCAATATGACAATCAGAAAATACCAGATACAACAACAAAACTGAATTTCATATCCACATTGTTTTTCATCCTAAATTTGAATTATCTAAACAGTCAAACTACCACAATTCACATTTAGCAACACTTAACATGCACCATAGCAGAACTTATCCACAACCTGCCACACTAGATACTTAGAACAATCCCCTTCTAACCCTGCTCTTCATCTCCAATCTCTCTTTCCTCTGCATCAGCAGCCATCAACTCATCAAAGTTTTCGGTCTTTCCCAGCACTATCTCAATCTGAAGAGAAAAAGACAGATTTGCCCACAGAAAATGAGGAAAAAAATTCAATGCAATCATTGGACACATTAGGGCACAAATTAGCAGCAAAAGCCAACCCTTATGGCTACACTATTGTAGAACAGGAAAGCCATTTACAAAGGGCATGTATGCATGTCCTCTGAAGCAATATCTTAAGAAATCACTAGTCAAGCAGTGATGGACAATTACTAGCAAACTACACATGAAATGATAATTTTTTGAGAAAACGAAAGGCACTTATGCAGGCCTCACTGAAAAAGGCTACTTAAAAACCAAATTGAGTGAGTGTGTGAGCAATAATATCGCATCCTTAAATTCTACCTTCGCTTTTTGAACAGGGCGTCCTCTTGAGTCATCCTTAATGTCAACAGTGGAGGTTGTGATCTCTGCACAAATTGAACCACCAGCTTAACTAAGCGCAGGATAGTAGATAGTTTGTACTGATTTGAACATTAACAGGGTGTTGATATTCTTACTCTTCTCAACAGCAAATCCATTATTTTTCAGAATTTCAGCAACAGTCACCACTGTGGCAATAGCTATACACGAGAAAAACAAAAACAATTATGTTGAAAAACCCACAAATAAAGACAGGTGACATGTCACGATCACCACAATGCATTTTCAAAGTCATTCCATTCCAACCTTTTTCCACTAAAAAACTGGAGCACAAAACACAAAAGGGGAAAAGAAAAGCCAACCAATTAAAATAAGCATATCCAAGCTTGGTCAGCAGAGTTAACGACAGGGGAAAGTTAGCCTGGTTGGGGAAATAAAAAGAGTAAATTTATATATAACACTATTGTATATTTGTATTTAATAAATTAACAAATAATGGACTTACTTTTCGAGCCATAAAGAGCAATCTTAGCTAGTCCCTTAACAATAATATCAAAGAGTACACACAGTTCATAGAAAAAACATATATTTATCAAAAAAAAAAAACACAACTCTTAATTCAATTATTCAAACATAATAATAATAATAATAAAAAAAACACATTAGTTCTAGGCTTTCATATAACCTATAAACAAATCAATCTCTTTAAACCCCTATACAGGGCATTACTAAAAACCTTAATGCAATGTATCCCTCTGCAATTTTTATTTATTTTTTTTTTTTGCAAAGATAGAAACATATTATACTTCTCTGACTAAATTGCCACAAAAAAAAAAAGTACAGAAATCCAATATAGCTAAGAATGGCAGAAAAAAAAATAAAAAATCAAACTAGGTAGGAAAACTGACCCATTCCGAGGGCAGAGAGCTCGACTTCATCGTTCTGCTGCATGTATCTCTGAACATAACAATAAAATTAGAAACGGAAACAGTATCGAACAATCAATTGGAAATCTAAGTTAGTTAGTTATTTAGTTAATTAAGGTGAAGAGAGAGTAAGAATGAGAGAGAAGATGAATGAGAGAAAGAAACCTTGGCGAGATTAACGTAGAAGAACAAAGGCTTCTTGGTATTGGATACTTGAATCCGATTCTTCTTATGAGATTCGGCTCCCAAATTGATCGCGTTCACACCGTCTGTGATTTCTTCCATCGCTGCTCAGCTCAAGAATTCCAATTCCAATTCCAATAGCAAACAACACTAACCCTAACCCCTTTCTCTCTCAGACACTCGGTATAAGCAACCGTCGAGAAAGAGATATGAAGAAGCACCAAACCGAATGTTCTAGAGCGAACCCCTTGCCGCTTCCAACTTTACTTAACTACCATCGCATTCGGGTCTCAAATAGTACTACTGTATAAAACTTTGAGAAAATGGGTGCATCCACAGTGTAAATCATCAATATATCATCACCATTCATCCGTAAATGGTCATTGATTTTAAGATTAAAGTAGTAATATGAATGAATGGTGAATGACAGACTGATTATGCATTGACTTTAAGATTAGAGTAGTAATATGAATGAATGGTGGATGATAGAGTGATTATGTAAAGAATTTTACACCGTCAGTGCATACCCATTAATTTCAAAAACTTTTATTTTCTAAAACAAATTTAAAAATATAAAAGTTGATATATTTTTAAATATATCTTTATAATTATTAAAATGATTATAAAAGAGATTGAAGAAATAAGAGTATTTATGAATAAAAAATAATTAAATACCATTAAAAATTAAAACAAAATTTTATAAATAAGATTAAAATAATATAAAAAATGGACATATATAAAACTTTTTAAGGATTTTTTACTTTTCACTAAGAATATAATTAATTTTGTTAATAATATAGGAAATGTGAAAATTTGATATACTTTTTCAAAACTATTGCTATAATTATTATTGAGATTATAAAAAAATGTTGAGTAAATATTGTAAAAAAAGTGATTAAATACTATTCGAAATTAAAATAAAATCTTATAAAAAAACTAAAATAAAAATTTACAAATAAGATCGGATAGAGTACTCCATAAAACTAGAGAAAGTAATATTGAATTACTATTAAATAACTAATACATATATTTAATTAATAAATTAATTAAATAACCTCTAAACATGCTGAATCTTTAATTTTATTTAGCCATGTAACTTCAACTAGCACATTTCAAATTAAATTTCATGATTAATCAGTTAATAAATCAAAACACATGATTAATTTTTGCTTATCAATTGAAAGATATCCTTAGTAAAAAAAAATGAATTTCTAATAAAATAAAAAAAAATCTACCATTACTAAATAAAAAATATTAGGAAGTAAAAATACTAATTTATACCAAAATATGATTTTTTTTCATTCTATGCATCAACCAATGTATAAAAAAAAACAATCATGAAAAGTAAAATTGTAATGTAAAGCTAAAACATTATTTTATTTATTTATTAATTTCATCATTTCGTTATAAAAACTTACTTTTTCAAGTATATTTATTTCATACATAAGATGTATAGGTTAAAAACATTTTTTATGATATTAATTAGATATAAAAATTATAGAGACCAAAATACTGAAATAGCGTCAACTTGTTGGTAATGTTTTTGGGCTTCCAAACTCAAGATGTAAGTTTGATTTTTAGGGGGAACTCTTTGTTCTTTTTTACCAACAAGAGTTGGTTAAGTTAGGATTAGTCTAAGAGATCTTGTTAATTTATAGTTATAAATTCTTGAAGATATCGTGGTCTTGCAAAAATTATAAACTTAAAAAATATAAAAATAATGGAGTAGGTTAAAATATTTTTTTCCCCATAAAATTGATATTTTCTAATTTTAGCCCTATATAAATTTCATTTAATTCTATTGAAAAAGTCACAAGACTTTCTGCTTGTCAGCTACCCAAGCTGGTTACATTGCTCTGCTGATGCCACGGGCATAGATTTCACCTAGATTTTACTAGTTTTCTTTATGCTTTCTTATCCAGAATAAAAATTATACAGTATATAGTACTGATATATATATATATATATATATATATATATATATATATATATATATATATATATAAACACGGGCAAATTGGTTGGTACTAGTACCTGGTATATACTAATAACTTCATGCAATAATATAAAGCATATAAATAAATAGCAATATAAGTTCAAAAAGATTTGGTCGCTGACATTGAGCCCATTTCTCTCAATAAAGTCAAATATCTAGTAATACTTCTCTTTGCTATGCACTACATAGCCAAAATACATCCAACGACCTAGTTTATCCATTCTAATATTCTTAGGAACCAAAAAAGTATAGGCTCTGGCAAAAGGGAATGATAATCCAACACGGTTTGAAGTCTATAAAGCACCTAAATTTGTATAATCAGCTATACTTCCTCTTCAACATCACTGCATACATAATTATATCGCATGCATATATATGGTGTCATACACTTATACCAAAAATGATGCAAAGAGCAAATTGTGACAGGCTAGTCCCAGCCAGTGGCAACAACTGATGCATAACCCCATGGCCCATCTTCAACCTTCCTATCTCCACACAAATCAGTTTTAGTATCAGTGTACTGATAACTGCCACCAGAAGCTGCATTAGGGATACCATAAGAGGGAACAACAGTTTGGGAGTTTGGGATGTTCACAGTGGTATCAGTATTATACGACTCAGCAGCGTGGTTTCCATTGCCATAAGCACTTAAATAGCTGTAATTCTCAGCATCAGGTTCATTGAAATTTCGGAAGTCACGACCACCATAGTTGCCACTGCCATACCGCTGAGGTCGATAGCTACGATCACTTGGACTTGGTGATGAACCCTCAGCATGTTTGCTAAGCCAGGAAGGAACTTCCTGCTTTGCTTCTTTCAGGACTTCAACAAGGGCTTGTGCCAGAGGGATGTTCTTATCGCTGATGCTGAAGAAGGCAGTGGCCAAACCAGACTTACCAGCACGCCCTGTTCTGCCTATCCTATGTACATAGTCATCGATGTTTTTAGGCATATCAAAGTTGATAACATGAGTCACAAGTGGTATATCCAAACCTCTGGAAGCAACATCAGTAGCCACCAAAATAGGAGCAACACCACTTTTGAAAGTTCTTAACGCTCGTTCCCTCTCCTACATATACAATGTTGTAGAAAAAAAAATTACTTCAGTAAGTTTTTTAAAAAGATTGCAAAAATGGCAGGTTATTTTTGAAGTGTAGACATTCTTCGTTACGGTCATCATGATGCACATTGCAATAAAAAAAATGAAAGAACATTTCTAGATGCAAACAACCGAGATAACGACTATTTCCTCAAGGTCACCAGTTTGGATTCATATGTAAACATAATGTTAGAATTTGAATGCATAGGCAGCATCGATATCCATCAGAAATAAGGCCTACTTTATTGCAACAATAACCAATGCAACATTACACATATAGAGAGAAATAACAGGAACAGCAAGAGAAAAAGAAGAATCTGCTAACCATTTGAACTTTGTCACCATGTATTGCAGTAGCTGCAAACCCACTTCTCGACAGCAAGACTTGTAATTCATCCGCTCTTTTCTTCGTTTCAACAAATACAAGAGTCAAAGGTTGCTACATTGCAAAAAACAATTCTATCAGCTCAGTAATCCAGTCCAATATAAAACACTGCACAAGCAATTTGTATTCGTACAATAATAATGAAAGATAAAAAGGATCAGTGCATCACTTATCCAGCAAAAATGCATTTTCACCTTTCCGTTGGTTGCATGAGCCCTCTGAGAACGAAGAAGATTCATGAGACGGTTTCCTTTGTCTTTATCCTGAACAAGTTCAACTTTCTGTACAATGAGTTCAGTGCTTGAACCAACCCTTCCAACAGACAGGAATATGTAATCTGATAGAAAGTCAGATGCAAGCCTCTGCAACATGCAACGAACATTGAAAACACATTATCAAAATATCCATACAATATAGATCACAGGAATAAAATCTCAAATTAATGAAATGAAGTTGATATTAATAAGACAATTTATAGAGTTCATGTAAAAAGAAATTAAGTTTCCAGCTACGGAATAAGGAAAAGATATATGATAGATAAAATTATTAAAAGCCAAAATGTGTCTAATGCGACGAGACTTGAGAGGATATACAAACCCAAAAGTCTCCTATTTATATTAAAAATAGTAAAATCATAGTCTTAACTTTTAAGGAGATACTTCTTTCTTTTTTCCCCTTTCTAGAGACAAGTTAGGGTGAGTTGGGTCGTAGGGATTCACCAAGGCCAAGGCATGCCTCATACCTCCTATGAAGTCCTTATATGTACAGCAGAATTGGAACTCATTGGTTGATACTTTTCATATATTCTTACCAAATGAACCAGCTCTCATTACCATCTTGGGTGGGATAAGATACAATTCCTTACCAAATGAACCAGCTTTCATTGGTTGATACTGTTCATATATTCTTACAGTTCAAATTACCATCACAAGATTCAGTAATGACAACTAAATAAAGAGATTGTTATTATTGAGGCATACAGATCATTCACAAATATCAACAAGGGCAAAAGTGAAGATACCTGTATATCAGTGGGGAATGTAGCACTGAAAAGCAAAGTCTGTCTAGCACCCGGTGGAGGCATATTCATTTGCTGAACAATCTTGCGTATTTGAGGTTCAAAGCCCATGTCCAACATACGGTCAGCCTCATCCAAGGCAAGAAACTTTATCCTTGTTAGCGAAACCTTTTCTCTCTCAATGAAGTCCAACAACCGACCAGGAGTTGCAACCAGGATGTCAACACCCCTCTCTAAATTGCGTAGCTGTTTGGAGTTTTAAACAACAAAAAACACACTTTATGTGATGCAACACTGATTTATTTATACACAGAGAGAAAAGGAAAGTAGAACAGAAAACCCACTTTACATTGGGGTATGGCTACATTTTTCATAATTGGCTGATAAGTTAGCTGAAAACTTAGAAACTAGTTAGAAACTTATAAGCTAGAAGCCGAAAACTTTTGATACTGATAAGTGTAAAATGTCATAAGCACATTTACCCAACACATACATAGAGGTAACTTATTTTCAGTTAAATAAGCTCATAGACAAACTCATAAGCCAGTAAGCTACCCATTGGTGTTAACTGTTAACAGACACATTCATAAATATTACTAGTACAAGCATACAACTAGTGAATGGATTACACTTTTGCAACTCTTGATCTTAATTTGCACCCCTTTGAATCACAAATTCACAAATAAGTAATACATTAAGCACCATGAGAACTGAATGAATGATTAAGTAAATTACAGAACTGACAAGCAAGCAGGTGAATTACACAACATAGTCTTGTCATTTGAAAATCAAGTTTTAAACATTGTACCTGTATCTGATATGGCCCAATGCCACATTTACAAAAAAAAAAATTTAAAAAAAATTAAAAAAAAAATTTAAAAAAAAAACAGAAGAATGTATCATATAGTATCCCTAATTTTGATGTTATAAGAGACATAACTGTAACACAAGGGCTATGTAAAGCTATACTCCAAGTTGTTGTTAGCGTAGCATTAGCTCATTCATTCAATAGTGTGAATGATAAAATTTGAAGAAAACAAACAAACAAACCTGATGAAAAGCAGGGGCCCCACCATAAGCAACAACAATCTTCAATCCAGTTTGAAAAGCAAACTTCTTGGCTTCATCGTGAATCTACCAAATATTTTTCAAACAAACAGATACCTTCAATCAAATTCCAATATATATGCATAAAAAAAAAATAATACTACGTATATATATTTAAAATAAAAAAGGTGACAACAATAATAATAATGATTAAAAAAAAACCTGAGAAGATAACTCTCTAGTAGGAGCCAAAATAAGCGCAGTAGGATACGCAAGAACGCCACCACGACGAGGCATGGAAGAAGGAGAAGGAGAAGGGGAAGAAGAACAAGCCTTGTGGCTCAGAATCCCAGAAATGATGGGGAAACAAAACGCAGCCGTTTTGCCAGAACCGGTTTGAGCACAAGCCATAAGGTCACGACCTGCAACAGCAATGGGAATAGCGTGACGCTGAATCGGTGTCGGTTTCACGTACTTGCATCTCTCTATGTTCATCTTCAACCCTTCCTCCAACTCCGTTTCGGCGAAGCTGTTATTCACCGGCGGAGGCACGTTGTTCCCGCTCACCTCCACCGGTACCGACTCGTACGCGTCGAAGTTGATCACGCCGGAGTTCTCAACAGCACCTCCTCCTCCGATCACTTGAAGATCATCAAACTTCTCCGCAATGTCGAAGATGCTGTTGTTGTTGCTGTTAGGGTATGAAGAAGAAGAGGAGGAGACTTGGTCTGGGAACCACCGGCCACCATAATGACGAATAGCACCCCTGCCACGTGGCGCAGCACCGTAACGGTTAAAGCTGTTAGCAGCGTTGAAAGAGGAAACGTCATTAAAGTTGTTAGCACGGGAACGAGGGACGTAGCGAGATTGAGACATGGTGAAAATGAAATGGGTCAACTTTTTTGACTTGGAGAAGAAAAAAGAATCAGCAGAGAGAGAGAGAGAGAGAGAGAGAAGAGGTAGCGTTGGGTTTCAGTAGTGTTTCAATTTTAAGGGGTGGAAATGGTTGGAGAAGTAAACGTCGTCGTTTTGTTCTGCGTTTGGGCTTCAACCATTTATGAAGGAGTGGAACAGAAGAGAGTGAGTGAGATAGCGGAATGGACGTAGCATTCTAGTGTTGGAAATGTTTTCCGGATGTGGAGAAAACAAGTGGGATCCATTTTGTGGTGACCAATCAGAAGCGAGATAGTTTTGCAATGACGTGGAGTTAACACGTGCAGGATAATTGCTCTTATGAAAGTAGTACTAGTATCTTTTTAAAGTGGGGCCTACTATTGGTACGTGGCATACGGGGATTGGGTGGAAAGCTGGTAGAGGGGAGTAGGGGGCGTAGGCAGGGAGTGGGTATTTTCCAGACTCACACTCTCTCTCATGCAGTTTTCTGTGAACATGCATTAATGGTGGAGTGATAGGTGAAGAAGGGGGGTGATCAGAATGAGATGTGATGTAGCCCAAGTTACGAACCAGAACGCGTGACCAAGTAGGGCTAATTCCTTCTCCGCTGTTATTCGCAACTCCGTGCGGCGATTTTGATTTTCCGTTTCTGCTAGGCGCCAGCACAGCAAGAGTAATACTCTCTCCGGATTACGTATAATACTGTATGAAATAAAAAACCAAAGAAAAAAAAAAACATAATCATAAATAAATTTATAAATTGTATTTAATATTCTCATGTTTATAAAAAATAAAAGTATTTTAGGATTGTAATATGAGAATGAAGCAAAAATTAAATAAGATAATAATTTTCTAAATTTGTTTTAGGGAAATATAATTGAGAATGAGACAAAATTTTAAGAAAATTATTTATTTTTGGTTATATTTTTTTTTTAAAAAAAAGTATATTTTTCTTCTTATATTTCAAATTAGAAGGAATTTGATTTCCTCCGTATAAATAATAATCCCTCCATTCTTTAATTTTTGCCTTTTTAGGTTTTTTTTCCTCATTAATATTTTTTGTCCTTTTATAATTATAATGCATAAACATATTTTTCTTTCTAACTTTAATCATTAATTCATTCATTTCTTTTACTCCTTAATAATTCTCCTTTTATTATCTCTCTTCTCTAAACCACTATACATTACGTAATTAATTAACACACTTCCTAATAAAAATTAAATACCACTACAATTTTATATAATGATTAAATATGGACATTTTAGATAAAATATACTACTATAAAACTTACAATAATCAATACTTTCTTAATATTTTAAATTACGCTTATTAAAAAATTATTTCACAAGTTAAGGAATTGAATGATCAATTGTACTCCCTTTGTTTGACAATATTTAAAAAAAATAAAAATTTAAAATTATGCTTATTAAAAAATTATATCAATTGCTCTAAAATATAATAAGTAAATAAAAATATTTTATTAGTGGTCTCATATATAATTAAAATTTAACTAATCAAAGTGGTTGCAATCATTTTATTTTAGTTTTATTCTTAATACATCTTTCTTAAAGTTGTTTTTTTTTATAAATTCGAGAAAATTAAATGAACTCAACTAACTTCCTTAATAAATGTAAAGTTAGTTTTTTTTCTTATATTTGTGACTCGATGGAGTAGTTGATTATATTTAATTTTCACAAATTTATAAAAAAAAAGGTATTTTAAGAAAATAGCACTGAGAATAAAACAAAAATTAAATGAAATGAGAGTAACCACTTTCTAGATATATTTTAGGAAAGTAGCATTAGTAATAAAACAAAAATTAAGAAAAGTAGTTAATTTTTTCAAAATATCTTTTTTCTTATATTGCAAACCAGAAGAAGTAATTAATCCCGTTAATAATACATAAATTCACAATAATTAAATGGAGTACTGCCTTTCATCCTATTTATGAATGGTATTTTAGAACAATTTTCTAGTCTTATTATAAGCTATTTTATATTTTCTAAGAGATTTTTTTCCTTATTTACCCTTTATTTATTAGTATGAAATAATATATTTATGAAATCTTCAATGCAAATTAAGATAATAAGATTGTAATAACAAAGTAAGTTATTAAAATTTCAAAAAATATAATTATCTTCATTAGTCTTTGTAATATACTCAAAAAATACAACATGTAATTAGGGATGACAATGAGTCCGGGTGAATTCGGGTATCCCATTATATTTAGGGACGGAGGTAGTATTATAATTTTATAAAACCAACGTAACATTAATCAATATATCTACAACTTTAGGCAATTTAATTAATATGAGAAATAATAATGAAAGAAAAATGACCAATTACCGTAAAAAAATAAAGGACAAAAATGATAAAATAAACATTGATTTATTATAAATGATATATTAAATATTCTTATTAATCCACAATTATAAAATGATGACAATAGTACGTAGTTTTTTTCCTTGTAATTGGTATCAGAGTAGTATATGAAAACAAAAAAATATATATATAAATAAAAATATAAATATTGTTATGAAAAAAATTAATAGCATTGTAAATTGGAATAATGGCTTACATTAATATATATATATATATATATATATATATAAGTATCCAAATTGAAAATATGATATACACGGTACAATGCAATATTTCTATTTTTTATTTCTTAATTATGCCCTTATGAAAACTTTACTTTTATTATTACTACAATTTACAACACTTAAAGAACAAAATTGAAAAACATATTCACTGTATCTCTAAATATAACTACTAGATAGTGATTTTTTTTAAAAAAAAAAAAGTCTCTATCTCAGTTTCTAATAATATTAGTTGCTTCTTTTTCACAATTTAGAGTCTTTTTCACAATTTAGTACGAGCCGATGCAGTGGTGCCAGGGGCTGCACTTAGTAGGGCGAACCACGGTTCGATCTCCCGCAATAATGTTGGGAGAGGAATAAAACCTTAACCCCGGAACCCCCCTCGAACTAGATTAGTCGGCCCAGTGGGCCAGATACTAGGATGCAAACCAATTTAGAGTCTCAATAATAATTAGGGTCCAAACCAATTTAGAGTCTCAATAATAATTAAAATGATAATTTTGAAAAAGTATATCAAATATTAATCATTTTCAACACCACTAGCAAATTTCACTACTAATCCACGTGAAAATTTACCCTAAATACATATATTCAGAGACAGATGGAGTATCTCTTAAATTTCCAATATATTAAAAACAACATTTTTACTAAAAAAAAAAATACATTTCATCAATTCCAACATGTTGGTAAAAGTTTTTCAAAAATATCTTATGTCAAATTAAGGTTATAATAATTAATAAAAAAACTAAAAAAAATGTAATTTTTAAGTGACAAATAAACTATGTTGCACCATTTGATTTTTATATGCATTAATTAAAGTATTGTGAGAATATGTGATTTTCTTTGACAAATCATTGATGTTCCCTTATTTTCACATACAAATTACTCCCTTTATCATATTTTGGAAAAAAAAAATATTTGTTTTTTTTTATTTATCCTTTTAAAGATTTTAAGAATATAATAAATATTATTTTTCATATTTATTTTTATTTTTATTTTTTTTTGAAGTGCATATTTATTTTTATTAAATAAGTTATGTAAGTAGTGATGAAAAATTATTGATTCCAGAAAAAGTAAGAGTTCAGTAGAAAAAAAAAATCACAACTAATATATTAGAAAATTAAAAATTTAAAATAGGAGTAATAAATAGAAAAGAAGCGAGTATCTATCTTTAAATCCTTTGTCAGCTTTACTTCAAGGATATTTGGCCTTCATAATAGGAGGATGTCTTGTTCTGTTTTCTTTCACTCTACCCTTTAAGTGAAACAAAATTGTCACACTTTTCATTGTTTTTTTTTTTTTTGGTTACAAACTTAAATTAAATTAAAACTTATACTAGTATATTTTATTCTGACTTGTTCTATATAACATATGTTGTTCTAGCTGCCCAAAATTTGGCTATACATATGAATGGTCAATCATTAACAAACAAAACGTTAAAGAGCTGCTGGGTTAGCAATTAGCTTGATTTTTGTGAGCAAACACGTCATAGATAAATCACATCTCTTCTGCTGCAAAAAACTAACTGCACACTTTATTTCAATTCAATCCGAACATTCTTCAGTGAGTAACCGCTTCTCTTCCTCCTCTAACCTTGCAAGCCATCTGAATCCAAGATCACATCCTACTTTCGCCGCTATCTGAAATTTCTCTTTAGCCATCTCTACTGGATTAATAGCAGCAGCACTTTCTTTACTCTTCCCCAGTTTATGAGCAGCTGAACCTCTCTTCACACTAAATTTTGTTAATGATTCCGGAATTTCGACACCTGAGGCACAATACTTTCTTTTTATTAGTGCCAGACTCGACGGGTTAATGGAAAAGCTGTATGAAAGCTACCAGAACCAGCCAAAAGACATACAAGCAAATTATAGCAAACTGTTCAAAACCAACTTAGAACTTGTTTGTTTTATATAATTTCGAACGCAAACGGGATTTTGCAAAAAAATATCAGTTCACATTTGTTAAAAAAGCAAAGAAAATACTTCCACTGGATGCACGTTTGCATCAGGGCAAATGTGAAGCCAACAGGCTATTATGCAAGTATGTTAGAACATCTACTTTGGTAACACAGTTTTTTCTTTTGGGGATTGAATTTGCAAACAAAGTAGTTATGGTAATACAGACCAATCCACAGAACTACTAATATTGCGCCTTCCCTTCAATTTTTTGTTTTAGTTTGGGTTATCTGATCCTGGAATTGTTCAAACTTTACCATTTCTCCAACTCCAACCTATTTGACATCACTTTCCTCTATATGCCAAGAACCCAAGTTCTACAGACAAATTAAACCTTCTTGGGTGCTTTATAGCAGACTCAATGGTAAAGCATCTTTCCCATACATCATTGTGTTTTGTCATTTCAATTCAGATGAGTTTTAGCTGATCATCTCTTACTTGAATAGGAAATATCAATGGAGAGTATTTCTTGTTCTTCATTTCACATGCATCTACCCCAAACCAGGTGTATCCAATGTAGGAGACAAGTTTTAGAATCTATTTTATCTTAAGACAATGTATCTTCCTTGCTTTCCGTAATCACAAACTAAAAAAAAAAAACCTCAAGCACAAGTTCTTGATTTCAACAACCTTTCTATATTAGACGTTACAGACAGAGAGAGAGGGAGCCAGAAGTTTCCAAGCATATAGTGTGCATCAGGTCCCCATAACCAGGTGAGCTTAGGTGCGGACGGGATTATGCACTAAATAAAAATAAATAAAAAGAAGAACACAAGTGGCGGAACTGACCTTTGAGAAGAAGAGATCCATATGCTACAGCTGCCCCAGCATGGCCCTACATAGATATGAAGAGTAAAATTAAGAAACCAAGGCAATATCTTTAACTTGGCTTTAAACAAGCAAGTAAAACTTATCTAGTTTACACTTGTGAACGAGATAACCAAAGGAATGAATCTACTTTACCTTTTCAAGGACTATATATATAGCTGTAAGTTGTTTTTTATAATAATTTAAAAAAAAACATCAATATAAAATTAATGAAAATGGGCTAAACCAGGTTGTTAGGTCATTTGTAGGTTCATATAAATTAATGAAATGCATTGCTTATAGGTAGGTAGGTCACTAAACCTAATCATGAAAAATATATACTTCATACAAATCTACACATCCAACAAAATGCAAGCTGCATCATTTTATTCATTATGACTCGGCTAAAATCTCTGCACTTATTTAGGTCATCAATATTACATCCTCGCTTAGTAGTACTCGGCACAAACCTTAAGTATAAAATATAAAGTATAAACAGTGATTAGTAACTCCTGAATCCTGAGCAAATGGCACAAGTCAAGTTAAGGCCACCAAAGACATAATGAAACTTGACAGAAATTTTCATACTAGGTCGATCGCCCACTGGATGTATTTTATAGAAGAGAAGTTTCAACAACATTTGACATAGGTCATCAAACAACATCACACTCAATTTAAAAATGGTAACTCGTACAAAGTGTTCTTTTTTAAAATGGCCACAAAGACAAAGTGTATTTAGTTTAGTTAGTGACAGAAATAACATATCAGCTGCTTTTCAGTAAACAAGTATCAGTTCCAGAATCAAGATTTAAACAAAAATTAACTACTGCGAATCAGGGCATGAATTATTGATGAAACTCTATTGCAGTTCATGGTTCATGAAACATTTTCATTTTTTTTGTTTTCTTTTAAGATATAAACACTTAAGCTCATGCCAGAACAGATAAGAAGGTTTGCACTTCAGGAGTAAGTGCAAAACATACATATACATGAGTCATAACAACACAACCAAATGGAATCTAAATATGTTGAACTCAGGGCATTTTGTCCATTAATATTAAGAAAATAAAGCTTAAAATGCACAGTCATGTGTAAGTGATTCAAAGAAGATCAGTGGCTTAAATTTTATTTATTGGTTCACCAAATCTCCTACTACCTTCTCTGATGCCCTATGGAAACACCACAATGCTGAAGCTATATCTTTCTTGACACAGTCCCCCGTCAGATATACAGCACCCAAAAGGTAAAGGGCACCTGGATGCAACTAGAACATAATATGGTCGAGTAAGGTTTTGTTACACATTCTAAAATCATGACAAGTAAATATCTTCTGTAAACTACAGGGAAACATACCTGGTCCACAGCTTTCTCCAAATAATAAAAAGCTTGTTGGTCAGCTTGGACATAATCATTCTGTCAAAAAATAAAAAATAAAAATAAAATTAATTATTAAAAATAATAAAGAAAAATGGGGATTTTCATGCTTCCCAAAAAAATCCAATAATGTAGCGTGGAGAAAATTTATAAAAGAGCGAGGAAGACTAGATAGCAGAAATCTTCTAGTGAAGTAGTATGTATATCTTAGAACTCTAATTTGATGGACCAATGCAGAGTGAAAAAAGAGGGGGAACTAAAAGTAATTCACCAGTAAAAATACATAATATCCCCGACTGGCCACTTTGCCTACATTTCCCTCTAGCTTGCAGACCTCATTTGTTGACAAAAAAGAGTTCATAATATCCAGAGCTTAAATATACAAATCATAATGGATAGCCATTAAGTGAATCAAGGTCTCGGCAGGCAAGGAAGAATGACTACTACGGTCACAGACTCAAAAGTTAAGCCTACGTAAATCACATCCTCACAACATAAAGAAGCATAGAGCCTCACTTCAATTCTTAATTGACAACCCAAGGCATACTGTGCATCAGGATCACCCATCTCAGCTGCTTCTACCAATAATGCTGCCCCTCTGTTTCAACAAAACGGAAAAATGGCAAATATGGTCATGCATTTGTCTATTGGCATAACAGTTATTTTTTGTGTGATTTTAGAAAAAAAAAAACAATTCAATGTCAATAATCAAGATAACACCCCTAGCAGGTATACAGCCGATGGATATTGGCATACCATTTAGCAACAGAAAAAAAGGACAGTAAAGGAACACTAAACAACAAAACCACTAAATAAAGACGAATTCATGAATTACATATATGACAATAGGAAAAAAATCAACGGAGAATGTCTTAAAACACATGATTTGGATTGTTACTGAGCTGAGTTCACACAACAAAGTATAGCAAACAACTTTGAAATGAGTTATTAGAATAACTAAATGTCCCTAAGAGTTAGCTTAGTTGGTAAAGGTGAGGGACGTGAAATGCTGGAACCACGGTTCGAATCTAGGTGACAACATATTTGCGTATAAAAAAAATTAGAATAACAAAGAATGATGGAAATGGTTGAGACATACACAGCTTTATTAGCTCCAGGGAGATGGTATTTCATATGCACTCTGGACAACCAATAGCGAGCATGAGTGTTAGTGTTGTCAGCTTCCAATGCCAGCTCAAAATTCTCCTTTGCTGTCTGTCAAAGAACAATTAAGCAAATAATTATAGAAGGAGATTGAGATACATACATACATACATACATACATACATACATACATACATACCCTAAGAAGAGGAAAGAGGCGTTTATCGTTGAGCTCGCAGTAATCGATGACTCGATCAACTTCCTTCAGAGCATTCCAACCTTTAGCAATGAACTCCATGGCTTTCTTGTTCCTGCTATGAATTCCTCTCTGCAACAATTCAGTTCATATAAATAATTAATTAATTAATTAATAAGCAAGGAAGGTGTTGTGGGAAGCAGAAGAACATGCCTGTTGGTTGAAATGGAAGAGAGAAAGAGGCAGGTTTGAGTTGGAGAGCTTCTTCGCAATGAACTTTGCCAACATTGCCCTCGCCACCATCTTCCGCGACTCAGGGTCCAACTCCAGCGACAGCGGCGTCAGAGGGCGAGACTGCGAGATTAACTGGTTTTAAGGGCGAACCGGTTTTAAATAGGTTTATGTTCTGAACCGGTTCAAAGCCATCCAAGTCCATGGTAGTTAGTCTACAAACCCCATTATTATCCCCCAAACCCCATTTTAATGTGGAAATGTCCATTATGCCCTTCAACATTTAAAAAAAAAAGAAAGAAAGAAACCCCAAACCCCACCACCTTTCCACCTTCTACCTTTCCACCTTTTCACTTTCTATACATTGTTCGACTTAACAAATCCGTCCGTCCCTGACATCGTCTAAAACAAAAAGTCATAGAAATTCAGAAGTTTTACCCATCTTCATCCGTAAAGAAGTTTTAGTGACCTTTCTCTGCTCCTTGTTGAAGATAACTTCGGTTTAATGTGCGTTTTTTTACAATACTGGAAAAATTCCGATACACCGGTATCGGAATTTTGTAATTTTAACAAAATTCCGACATGGGTATGTTTTAAAAAAATTCCGAGAATCATGTGTCGAAATTTTTATTTTTCAACACTGGTTCATCGAAATTAACCAGAGAGCCATTTAATTTTTTTTCTTCCTATTATTTTTTTTTTTTACATAAAATCAAGAAAATTAAATGCGCATAATTAATTTTCTTCTAACTCAAACAGGACTATATGAATGGGCCTCCAGTGCATTCATATGATCTCTTTGGTTAGCTTTGAGCTAAACGCGCATTTAGGGACGTTAGTTTTTTTATAGGCAATTTTTTTTAAAAATTTTATTTTATGGGATAAGGGGAAAAAATTTAAATTCATCAAATAATAATGTCTAGGATCGGACTTAGACTTCCAACTCCTAAGTCTTAAAACTTGATACATGACCAAGTTAGTCAAGATACGAGAATTCATTTTTTGAATCTTCTATTATCTAGTTGACGGAAAAAAATTTAAATTTACCAAATAATAATGTCCAGGGTCGAATTTAGACTTCCAACTCCTAAGTCTTTAAGACTTGATACATGACTAAATTAGTTAAAATACGAGAATTCATTTTTTGATTCTTCTATTATCTAGTTGACTCCCCTCATTTAGTTTTTTACAGTTATGCTGGGGTAAGCGTATGTATAAAAATGAGGGTAATGTATGAAAATGAGGGTCAACTAATTTATGGGAGGGTAAAAAAATGAATTCCCTAAAACGCTACCCCAAACATCCATGTAGTAAAGAGCTTTTTCAACCCTTTGTTGCAGTCTTTCATAACCCAAAACATTCAGGGTGCTCTTTACTTCTTATTAGTAACATGCTTGGATTAAGTCTCATTTTTCTTTCATCTTGTTATTTGTTTGTTATTTCCTTTATAACCAAAAAAAGAAAAGGTCTTACCGATTGCAAAATTATCCTACTAGGAGGATGTGATACAAAACAAAAAGTCAAAAAATGAGATGCTATAAATACAGTCTTTGTGATCCTCTCTTAGTAATACTAATACATATCGGGACAAAAGCTTAGCTGAAGCATAGGCAC
The DNA here is from genome assembly GCA_037953625.1 of Crotalaria pallida. Taxonomy (NCBI): domain Eukaryota; kingdom Viridiplantae; phylum Streptophyta; class Magnoliopsida; order Fabales; family Fabaceae; genus Crotalaria; species Crotalaria pallida. The sequence continues at coordinate 183,278,084 of CM075649.1, forward strand.
CTAATACACATCTAACGGCTCCTGCGATGATTTCTGGTTTAGTTAGAACGTGCAAACATCACTATATTTAAACAACACTTACCAATCTTATAAACAAATCAAATCTGTAGACATTGATGTTTTAAGCGTGTAGAAATTTAGGTGAACCACCCACCAGTCTACAAACTGCATCACTTTTTTTTCTACTCCATTTTTTTACTCATAACCCATAAATTGATAGAGTAATTAAAGCAGTGGCTTTCCCACTTTGGAAATGCATACTAGATTACTAGTAAACGTGTATGACCATAATTCCATTTGCACAGGTGTATAAGCATATATATGCAATTCAAGAGTTGTATACATTATTAAACTATTAAAGGTAAATAAATGACCAGTTGGATGCCATTACAGAAGATGAGGGTGAGAAATTCACAGATGAGTTATATATGAAAATTATATTTTCAAAACTAATTCTTGAATTGTTCACCCTCAATTTTAAGAGAATAACAAACTGCCTCTAGGAGTCTGCCCTACATACTCCCCTGTCCATTTTGATCATGTCAAAACACAAGCTAATCAGAAACCATGAGCTAAACAGCCTACCAAGTTCTTAAAATGTAACAACTATGTATCAATATACTATATGATTAGCAAAAACATCTCATCTATGTATCACCTCTTCTTGTGATGAACATGATCCCTAGGGTTTGAGATGAAATCTTGAAATGCAACAGTAGACTGCACCATGGTGTTCTAGTAAGCTTTGGCTAAGCTTCTCATTAACATATACCACCTATATGAAATGCTGTAACTCGTAACCAAAAGGTCATCATCGACTTCTTGGCACTATACAACTTCTAAACTTGAAGAACCTGACAGTGAACTATGTGACTTTTGAGTCGGTTTCTCCCAGCAAGGCTAGACCACAGATTTGTGACTAAGGTCTTGAACTGTCCTTTCCCTGCAATAGTTTCCCATAAATGTTCAGCAGAAGCTCCTTTCAAATCTTCAAATTTAGAAACATCTACCAGAGAAATGCTCATATTATTTCGGATGATACAAAGTTTCCCATTGAGGGGGACGAGAGCAGCAGCCTCCATAGCACGTGAGCTCCCCAAATGCATTTTACTGTCAATATGTTTGCTCCATGAATCAGTAGCCTCATCATAAACCCTAAGTTTGCAGCCATCCTTGCATTCTAAGGCATAGAGCTGTCCATTAAGGGTAGTGCTAGGGTTCCTCCATCCAGAAACCATTCCATCGTAAACAGGGTACCAGCTATCAGTCTCTGGATGGTAGACCTCACTCAGAACCTGCCGATGAGAACCAAGTCCCTTCAGGAACCATTTACCCTCATAGAGAACACCAATGAACGGGACCATCGCAGTACTCATATCTGAAATAAATGACCATCTATTCTTGTTCGGATCATAGACTTCAGCAGATCTCAAGGACCGGTGCATGCCCTCATTCTCCCCACCAGCCACATACAGACAATTGTTTATGACGCAGGTGCCAAAGAAGTGCCGCCTGCGAAGCATATCTGGTGCACGGTTCCATTTATTAGTCCTAGCACTATAAAAAATGACACGTCTCATGGATCCCTTCAGAGGGTCCTTACCACCAAACAAGTACAGGTGACAGCCACTGAGAACAGCACAACCAAAACCAAGAGCTCCGGAGTATTCCTTTGGAATAGGAGGCAGGGGCTGCCATAGTTGGTACAGAGGATCAAAAGCATGCCATGAGATTTTCCCATCACGGTCTCTCTTAATGACATATATCCACTCTTCTGCAATTCCATGACTCTTGCGGAGCGAGTAAAAGTAGTTACCAGCCAAGAGACGATACCATCTTTTGCAAACTAGCCGAAGTTTACGGTGTTCAGCCCGTGGGACTCGGATTAAGCAAGCAATAGCAAGATCATCGGGTAGTCCTGGAATTAGGGGGTATTGATTGCGGCTTCTGTCACCACGTGCCGGCTTGTTTCTAGTTGGATGAATAGAATGTTTAATGTCAGGCCGAAGACAGAGCTTTGTCCCAGGGACGTACTTCCGTGCTCCTGCGACAGTTTTTAGGCCCGTATCTACTCGGCATAAACATGCAGTTGTATCAACCTGCATAAACACATTTGAAGTATAACATTTGTATAGCAATATTTTCGATTAAAATCAAAACACGTTATGGCCATTATGACATACATTTCATTGTATGCATTTCTCATCTGTTATGGCCCAAAAACCTAAAGCAACTGTCCCGGGGATACAAAGAAACCGACACACATACTGTAGCTGGCAAATATTTCGGGAAGGTTCGAATGCAACAGACATAAGATAGACAATTATCAGAAGAAAAGAAATGACCAGTGAATAATGGCATTCCACAGAAAATAATATCAATCAACCAGAATCTAAAAGCATCTATTTCTCAATTCTTCCCATAAGCCCACATCACCCTCAAAAAAGTCATTATTTGGAGCTCTTTGAACGATAAAAAAATTAAGAATCTCTAAGGATACAGGGCAGGGCAAAATTCAAAATTTGGACCAGTAAACAAGGAATCATGCAGTCGTATGTCCCAAACATCAATTGTTCCAATCGTTTCCAAACTCCAAAGAAATGATCATATAAAAAGAGAAGTCAAACTATCTACGCAATAGCACTGATTTACCTCGTGAACTAAACATGAAATGGCATATAAAGCAGTAAAAAGGAAAACAAAAATAAAGAATAAGAAAAAAGATATATAAGCAAATTACCAAAGGAGGTTGAAGAACTCTGTCCATCTTTCTGTGCTCCAATGCTTCAAAGATAACTCACTACTTGCACTTCCAAAATCAAGTCTTTATCCCTCAAACGCCATGCCCAACACGAAATTCAAGAGAATCCAGTTCCATAAACCCTTTATTCTCAGCTCACTTGCTAGAAAATTGATATTTCAAAAGGAAAATTGAGCTATGATTCTCCAACTCAAAGGGGGAATAATAAGCATTCAAAAAACACAATCACATAGCATGATCAAGGACACCAATGAGGAAAAATATAAGAAACCCCAATGTAAAATCGTCTAAAAATCAAATGCCCTAAAAATATTATCTTTATTACTATGATTTAAAAGAGGGGGTTAAACCTAAAATGCGAGACAGCAAGGAAATGTTTGGGGGGAAAGGTAAAGACTCTGATTCTCAGTTCTCACCATTAAACACTTGAGTGGAGTATAGGGCCCATGACCTCAACGGCACAACCTACCAAATCACAAAGAGAGTGTGGTTCAGCAAGAGAAATTAGAAAGACTTTAAAATGAGAAAGAAAAATTGAAACTTGAAAAATATAAAGGTATGAAAAGCAAAAAACCATTAAAAGGAGGAAAAAAAGAAATAATGACACCTTAGTGGTTGCTGATTGGAGAAAAGAGGAACATTTGACAACTTGGGTCGGAAGATAGCACTTGTTTTTGTTTTGTTTGTTTGTTTGATTTGGGGTTCGGAGTGGAAGTCAAAACTCTTTAATCACACCAACTCAGTGATGTTGAGTCATCTACACAAACAAATCCACTGTTTTATTTTTTTTTTTCTATTTTTTTATTACATTTCTATTTACACATTTGTTTTATTTTTTTTTCTATTTTTTCATTACATTTCTATTTACCACTTTTTTTACATCATATTATTAATCATTTCTTTTTCTTTTTCTTTTTTTATCTTTTTCCTTTCTACATGTAGAAGTTTCTTGTGCAAACCATGGGTGAAACTGTACAAGTGAGTGACATACAAAGATTCAGATACAAAGTATATGGGCCCCACCTCTACACAAAATAACTCCCCTCCCACTAAAGAAAAATAAATAAATAAAAGGACTTATTTTTATGGGTAAAAAGGTCTTTTTCTTCATGATAAACAATTTTAAAAGATAGATTTGCATGAAATGATGCATTTATCTTCTCAGTACACGTATCTTTCTTAATTGCGTATTAGGAAGGGTCGTTGTTAACTACTAGAAAAAATAAAGCTAAATATATTACGTTTGTGTATATGACAGAATAAGAAAGGAATGAGAACCCTAATGTCAGACTTAATCAAATGTTGAAAATTATGTATTGTGCATATGTAATGTAAAAGGAATGGGAGCACTATGAGACTAAAATTACTTCTGGTCAAATTGTACTTTAATAATATCACGGTGTGTGTTTTGTTTGACCCACTGCACCACCATATCCGGCCATATGCATGATCGCACCCATACACATAGTACATCGTACTATTCCTACTCCACCAAAGCCTCAAAGGGCAATTTGGTAGTTCTGAGCTTATTGCTGGCTGGTGGTGGTTGGTGTCCTATCTATCATCTATCATCCTTTACATATGATTAGAAATGGGCCATGGAGGAGGCTTTATCTGTGAGTTACAGTACTAGTTTCCACTCTCCTACACTCAATATTATTCTGATTCTCATTGCATTATTATAACTGGACTACCTACACACGAATTTGCCTGTTTGATTTCTTTTTCCTAGATATATCATCTCTAGGTTAATTGCATTTGGGCCCTTTTTTTATTTTCTCTTTTAATATGATTTTAATTGGTTTTCATTTTATTTCAACCTAACCAATACTATTTTTGAGAGTTAGATATTATTTAGTTCACAATTTAAACTTTTTTTAAAAAAGGATTCAATTCCTATAAATCGTGTTGTTTTGTGCATTTTAAATGATAAAGTGTATATTTAATATTGTTGATCAAGAATAGAGAAAAGAGAAAAAGGTGAGTGAAAAGGATTATATTTAATATTATTGATTGAAAAAATTATGATAATGTAATTGCACATTATTGTTTAGTAACAAGGAGTCATACATTAATTTAATTTAATTTAATTTTTGTATGAGAAATTAAATTGAATATCACATCAACATAAAGAATATTGCTGGATTATGATTTTCTAGCTACCTTCATCTTTGATGTAGTTACTCATCCAAGAATTAAAAATGGACGCTTCAACTTTTTTTTTTCTAAATTTAATTTTAAAAAAAATTATTTTTAAATGTATTTTATGTCTTCACAATTGTGACACCAAATAATCAATTTTTAATATTGCTAGGTCAATAGCAAGATGATCTTGAGCTCAATTACAATTAGTTTAAAAATTATAAAATAATATTGTTGTTGGTTGAATTCAAATTACCAAATTTAAGTGGATCAAAAGTCTAACTTTTTTTTTTTTTTTGCTTAATTGCATAATTAGTCATTTATTTATTAGATTCACTTTGGTTCGTTTTTTTTTTTTTGCAATTTAGTAATCCTTTATCTTTTTTAAATAGTCCACATAAATCCTTCCGTCCATATCCATTACAACTTAACGGAAAAGGTCACCGTTCATCTTCTTCTTCCCTTATTCTTCTACTGTTCACTTCGTTTCTCTCTCCACGCTAAGTTCCAGCCGCCACCCCTCAACTTCACTTGGCTCCCCTTCGTTTCTCTCTCACCTCTCTCTCTTCCTCGTCGCTCGCAGGCGTCGGCCACTACAGGCCCAAACCGCCGCTGCCACCGCCCCATTGTTGGTCGCCTCCCTCCTTCGATCGGTCCCTTTCTCCCTCCTGTTTCGACTTCTCTCTCTCCCTTACTCGTCTTTCTCTCTCTTCACCGTCGGACTTGTTGTCACATACCTTGTCATCAGCGTCGCCTCCTCCATCACCGCACGCCGTGCGTTTTCTCTCTCCATCGTGATTCCTTTTCTCCTTGCTGCGGATCTCGAGTGCTCACCCTCCATTTCTGCCACCGAATGAAGCTGTCGGATCGCGAGTGCTCACCCTCCATTTCCACCGCCGAATGAAGTCGTCGCGCCTCCGTCCCTCCTTTCTACTTGCCACTGTCACAAAGATCACGATCTTCTGCTAAGACCGACGGCGACGGTGGCATGAGCGGCGGCGGCAGCGCCCATGGTGGCTGCCGTTCCTGTAAGGAGATAGAAGAGGAAGAGGAAGAAGGAGAGAGAATATTCTTGGAATATTCCTTCTCATTTAACTTTATTTTAACGAAAGGACCAAACTGAATCTTTAAAAAAAATAAAGGACCAGTAAATTGCAAAAAAAAATAAAGGACCAAAATGAATCTAATAAATAAGATAAAAGATCAATTATGTCATTAAGCTTTTTTCTAAAGTGAAGTCTATCTAGTACTAAGCATATATATAACTTATTAAATTTTTTTTTTTGTTACAAGGTTATACAATTCAACTAGTGATAAATTGTTTTTAGAGTGATGACCCACTTTGGTCCCTGTCAATTTTGTACAATACCAATTTAGTCTCTGACAATTCATAATACTACATTTAGTCCCTCAAAAAAAAAATTTCATACCAATTTGGTCCCTCAACTTTTTTTCATATCAATTTAGTCCCTCGAGATTTTCAAATGTACCAATTTGATCTTTAAAATTGAGGGACTAAGTTGGTATGGAAGAAAATCTCGAGGGACAAAATTGGTATGGAAAAAAGGTTAGAAACAAAATTGGTATGAAATATTCTCTTTTTAGGGACTAAATGTGATATTATGAATTGTCAGGAACCAAATTGGTATTGTGCAAAATCGGCAGAGACCAAAGTGGGTATTCACTCTTGTTTTTATCTTGACATCATGCATCAGAATTTGAGGTTAAAATAATGAGGATTTTCGGTGATATGCTTATGAATGGAATCTGAGTTCTTTTCTAAGTTAATGGCGTGGTTCCTTACTTCCTTAGAGACCATGCACAAAGTGCGGTGTTCACGCACTTTCATTATTACAAATTTACTAGAGGTCCTACCATTGGGGACAACAGGGGAGGTCTAATGGTCTATCACGACTACTTAATTAATCACCACCCTCAGCTCCCATATATATATATATATATATATATATATATATATATACACCTGAGCTACAAATAATAACGCCACTGTTAATGAAGAAGTCACCTTCAACTCTGATCTGTTGTGTCTAATAAGCAGTACCAGTGAGGAGTGCAGTGCAGTTGAATATGCTATTTACCCTTCAAAGCCAAAGTGTTTTTATGAGCTTCCTTAAAGCTTGCATTGCTAGTTTATCCAAAATCTAAGTGCCACTATTCCAAGGACATTAGAATAATGTAGTATGTACCACCTTATCTTAGCTTATTGGAAAAGATATGTTTCTTGAGTATGCCATACTTTTCCACATCACTTGGATTTCATTCCTCATGCAAGATCCTTGACATGAAATGCCTTTTCCTTCTGGATACTCCTTAGGGCTCTTATATAGTAATCCCTCAGGTCCTATGCTCCTATTTATAAGACCCTTTTGGGTTTATATTTTGGTCCTATTTATAAGACCCCTTTTCAATTTTCAATAGCATTTAATTACTTTTTTTCACTAACACCCCTGTAAAGTCAACACTTTTTAGAGTTCCAATAATAATTATAGGAGTAGTTTTGAAAAAGTATATCAAATTTTTACATTTCCAATGCCACTAACAAATTTATCCACTCTCCTTGATGGGAATGAAAAATCCCAAAAAAATCTTATAAATAGGACCAGAGGAGTACTAGTTAGGAGTATAATCTTTCAACCTCCAATCCCTGACGACTATTAAGCCGACAATCTTCTTTTAATACTCCCATTTGAAGCAATAATTTCAATTACATGACGTAACTTAAATGGACCCGCTAAACTTTACTCCCAGTCACTAAAAGTTTAAACAAAAAAAATCGGCTACTACTCGAATATGATACTGATTGAACCCCACTTTCAGTAACAATTTGCATGCATTCATCATTATGTTCTATGATATGTAATATATATGCTGCATATGTGCTTGTTACTAATGAATTAATTATGTCACAAGTGATACTTTTGTCAGATATCCTTATACGTTTTTTTTTTCAATGTCTGACTCCCCGAAGTTACTTTTGGGTTTGTCATTTACCCCTACTACCAATTCTGGCCAATTTTGATTACATGTAACATCAGAATCCTAATCAGACGCAGGAGATTGGTCATGTGGTGTCGCATGATGTCACACTGGCGAAAACGACCTCTCTCTTCAATTCTTTTATTTATTTTTTTATTTAACTAAAAATATAAAAATATTAAGTTTTTTAGTTTTTTAAAGTTTTGGAAAAAAAGATCTTCGCCCACGGGGCACGAGGTGCTTTGATAGTAGGGATATATGACAAACCCAGAAGTAACTTCAGGGAGTCAGACATTAAAAAAAAAAAAAGAATAAGGGTATCTGACGAAAATACCCAAACTTCGGGAACCTGTTACATAATTAAGCCATTACTAATTTACAACTGATTTCTACCTGCTCTTCAAAGTACAAACTAAATGACATAATAAGAAAAAATAATATATTTCATAAAACTCTATTTAACCTATTCAAATATGACGGGACCAATGAAGAGACATAACCACCGTCCGAGAAAAACATTACATAAATACCCAAAATTGTCCGTTTCATTTGAACCTATTCGTGGGGTTAGAAATTTAGCAGCACAGCCAAAGTAAGACCATGTGCATGCATATCCTTCAAAAAGCTGAATGATTCAATCTTATCTATATATTCAATGTTGTCCTTAACTAACAAAATAAAGTTAGAAGAATTGTGTTAAAACGATGTAAGATGCAGAGTTTGCAACTGAACAGATAGAACATAAGTAATCACAAATCACAATCATGTAGCCATTGCTGTCATCCCATTCCATAAAAAGCAAAGTCATTTTCGGGACCTCACTATCACAAACAGTTCCATTGCGTATGTGTGTATTCTGAATGTATTATTGTATACCAACAATAATGGCATGCACAAATGTGTTGAGCACTAAGGATGAAAAAGGATTGATTGATTAATCAAGCGAGCCACTTTTACTTTTTGAAGGAGGAGACCCCGGGGACAAGAGATGGTTGAGGTCCTTACTGGTTGAACTTTGATGTATGTAGTCATTTGGCACCTAGTTCCTATTATTTTTCTTGCAAGTACCTTAGGTAAGGAGTAAAGGAGAGAAGGGAGCTTAATTGGTGCTACGGTTAAAGAATAGCACTGAAGTTCAAATCCTGAAATCAATCTCTTATATAATTCTTTCGATTTTTAATATATATAAAAAAAAGACATATTTATCTTGACCTCAAATATTAAAAAAAAAATTAACTAATTTTTATCCTCGTATAATGTGTGTGAGCAACCCTTGCTTGGACTATAAGCATTGCGAAAAGGAGGTCACCAATTCGAGGTGTGAAACGATCGAGCCTCTTGCATTAAAGATAGACTTTTACTTTTTGTCTCCCATTTTCAATTTTTATGGACTAAAACACCCTTTTATGTGTTACTATTTTCGACTCTCAAGAATCAAAAAAAAATTTGACTCTTGAATCGAAAAATTAAACTCTAAACTATTTCCGATTCTCAAGAGTCAAATTTTTTTTTCACTCTTGAGAGTCGGAAAATCAAACTTGGATGAACTATATCTCTAGTGTTACTATGTTGTTGGGACGGTTGGTTTGATGAGTGTTCCAATCATGAGCATTTCACCATATTCACAAGCCACAAAAAGAGTGTGTAGAATGCTGCCTTGGCCCCAGGAATTGCCAATCAGCTAACCAACATACTCTCAGATGTTGGAGAGGAGTAAGTCTAAAAATGCTGTTTCTTTAAGTCTTAATATAATGCTTTTATGAAGATGCATCTCATTACCTAAAAAAAAAAAGAGCATGAGATGTACATAAAATCTCGTACTTTATCATTACTATGTTAATAATGCGCAAGTTCAGTGAATCTTTTGTGAAACTTAGTTTGTCTGAAAAATATCAAATAGGCTTTTCCCATGATATTAATTTTAAGTTTGGGTCCATCCTTCTTACGACTTGTTCAATTTTCAACAATGCTAACGGAGGAAGAGTGTATCTACCTGTTCTGTCGTAGGATTACGGTTCTTAGACAATTCGGCTAAGAATCCAACAATCCCACTTTTGATGTCAGACGTGAAATGAGCACCTTGAATACCAAGATACACACTCTCTTGTCGTTCTCAGTTTTGGGGGGTGGTGTGTGTGTTTGTGTGAGATAAGTTAGTCCATACCTGTCAGCTTACCAGGTGATATAGGCTCATACTAGCAATAACTGAATTGATGGCCGCTTTCATGTGGCGGGTAAGATTCTCCCTAACGGCTCTGATATGATGGCTGGTATTAAAGTGAAAGGAATCCTATGTTGGTGTGGACAATGGGATTCCTCAGGTATCCAAGTGCACGTGTCCGAATTCCTACCGGTATAACGGTATGGAGGCCAACAGTTTGAGATCATATATGTATCTGAATCCAGTCTTCAAGATTCCCTCAGGATACTATTCCGTATCCAGATCCGGTTCGGGTGACCCCTGACAACCTCAATCCGGTATCCGAATCCGGCTTGGTTGGGCCTCTCAAGGTCCCAATCCGGTATCTGAATCCGGCTTTGTTGGGCCTCTCAAGGTCCCAATCCGGTATCTAAATCCGGCCTTAGTGGACCTCTCGGGCCTCTTTCCGGTATCTGAATCCGGCCTCGTTGGGCCTCTCAAGGACTCAATCTGGTATCCGAATCCAGACCTAGTGGACCTCTCATGGCCTCAATCCGGTATCTGAATTCGGCATACCGGTTCCGTTTACGTGGTCCATAACACTGCCACAAGATGAGTTGGCTCAAGCAGGGCTTTCAGATGAAGACATATTTGTTGGTAAGGTGACAGACAAATATAATGGAGGAACTTCATGAAGAGCCAAATAAAAAGGGCGAAAATGTTTTTCGATCAATCTGGAAAAAGGAGTCAAAATTTCCGACTCTCAAGAATCAAAAAAGTCAAAAATAATAACACATAAAAAAATGTTTTAGTCCATAAAAATTGAAAATGGGAGTCAAAAAATCATTTATGAGGGCCAAAAAGTAAAAGTCTTAAAATAAGATTGTTTACTCATGGATTCTTGGTCATTCAGTGGAACTTGAGGACTGAACTCTCTTGTGGCTTATCCCCCGAAGTGAATCCATTTTATTTATTAATTTTATGATGACCTTAAGTTTAAATAATGATGACATGCAAATCTAAAATCCCAAGTAAAACTATAAAGTCCCTAGCTCAATTGCAATAGATTATCAATCCTATTGCCTTACTCTCTCCGACTCGAATTATAAGCAACAAAAAACATACTCCCCTCATCTCTAAATATAAAGTCCTCTTGACACTTTTATTTTGTCCTTATTTATAAAGCTTCATATCAATTTTTAATGATCATTAATTACTTTTTTCCACAAACACCCCTATTTATTTAACACTTTTTAGATTCCCAATAATATTAACAGGGGTAATTTTGAAATTACATATCAAAAGTTCACATTTCCAATACAATTAACTAAATTATTCCACTTTTTTAATGGACGTGAAATCCTCCAAAGAGGCTTTTTATTTAGGGACGGAGGGAGTATTTATCTTGGTTTAAAATATAAGCAAAATTAACTAACTTTATTAAATTTTGTTCCATTCCCAATACTACTTTCCTAAAACATCTCTAAAAAATTGTAATCTTAATTAATTTTTGTTTCATCCTCAATACTACTTTCCTAAAATACCTCTATTTTTTATAAATTTGAGAAAATTAAATACAATCAATTAATCTCCTTAATAAGCGTAAAAATAGTTGAATTTACTTATAATTCGAGCCGGTGGGAGTATCTATTTACCATACGAGCAGACCAAGATTAAGAGACCAATTTAATGGCATACCAAATCCGGATAAGGCCTAAACCGTATAAAAAGAAAACTGGGAGAGGACAGATTCATATTATGGTACTGAAAACTTTGAGTCTCGCACGACATTCCACAGAGCCCAATTTTGACAGTGCCTTCAACCATCTGATGAGTACAATAAGCGAAGTACATAACAGGGGAAGAAAAAGCAACCATGTTATTTGTACTTCTACATTCTACACCAAACATTATTGTTTGCTGCCTTTCTTCATAGTTCGTTTTTTTGGCAGAGTGCCTTTCTTCATAGTTTAAACTTTAACAGACAGCAGCTACGTGTATGTAGTAGTATTATTTATTTCAGCTCTGTTATCAAGCTCCTCATAATTTTTCAGCCTTGTAGTTGCAATCAAGCCGTTATATATTAAAATGTATGCTTTTCTTTTTCAAGACTGTTTTAAAACAATACTTATCTTTGTGCGCAAAATGGAAAATGTAATATACAGAGAAGCATCAAGCTCTTCTTTTTCAAGACCAGAAGAGATGCACACATTCAGAAAATAAATTAAAAGGGATTCTTTATATGGGGAGAGGGGGATGTTGTCAACACATGCAAAACATATAATGAAAAAAAAAATGATGTATCAACAACTGGAGGCATCCAATTGACAGAAAACACTCTCCCCCACAAGTCCTATATCTCTACCTGTAGAAACTAAAATCAGCCGCAATACCATCACTCTGAGCTAATGTAATTGCAAAACGAAAAGAATTTTAGCTCTTACTGTTAGCACCAAATTTGGAAAGCAAGCATGTATTACATTCATGCTACTTAGAAACAAAACTCCAAACCACATAGCAACGGCTACCAATCAATCATCAACATGTGTTAGAAACTCTTCATCTAAGTCAGTACTATTCCTCACTCGAATCATGAGGCTTAATCTGTACGGAGTTGTTCTTCATATTGAGGCCGGAAAGTTCCAAACGTGAGGTAAGGGATCACTACCATGAAAGCCATGAATAGGGTAAACTGCAAAATACAAGAGAAATAAGGTGGTTACCCCCAATTTTACCTTTTGGAAGTATACAATCCAAGTAGGTAGGTAGTAGTAAAACATAACAAATTTAGGGGAAAAAAACTGTTTATATACCAGAAGAGGAAGTGTCAAGAAACTCCATATAGGCCACAATGCAAAGGAGAACCTAGAGAGGGGAAGAATACGGAGTCAGCAAACAAGGGAGAACTTGAATAACATAACATGAAATGATAAATAAAAATAGAAGACGTGATGGTTCCTTACAAGCAAAAAGAGACGATTCCAGATACTATGGCGAATGGCAACACGGTGATACTTGTTATTTCCCATTTTTTTAATCCCCATTTTTCATCAAACCTCCGGACACTCCATGCTAAGATACTTGTATAAATGAAAATCAACGCATTCAAAGCAATACCTATCATCCCAAGATATAAAGGGAGCCTGCAAAAGAACTAAGGTGAATATAATGAAATTGTGATACTGATCAAGTATTAGAATCTCTAGAATCACAGCATCGAGAAAATTTGCAAGTTCCCTCATTTCTAATTCAGATATCTTCAAACAGGTATAGCCACAATCATCCTCTACATCATTAAACCAGGCTCTTTTCAAATAATTGGAGATAGGGAAAATTCAGTTAAATGGTATAATATAGAATGTTTCACATTGAAATATCTGTTAGGATGGTGTTTAGCTCGATATATACACACGGCAGATATAAACAAGCTAATAAGATTTAGCCAAGAACCCATTACAGATACAAGATCATGTTATGAGTAATGGCCTGCTTTTTTTGTTTAGGATTTATGATTTTATCTTTGAATACATGCCTTGTCTCAAGGTCCAGTAATAGCTTCCAAGCAATTATAACATCAATAAGTTATTTGAAATCCAAATTTAGAGGAATAAAGATTAAAACAAATAAATGAATAGAGAAGGGAAATAATAATTGAAAAGAAACCCAATGCTAGAATTTCACCAAGCAGTAAGCTGACATAAATCTCATCCCCTGCTTCACCAAACAGGAGGGAAGGTTAAGCTAATATTTTTAATGGTATTTTATAACCGAGCAACCTATGATGGTTAAATATATTTTTATTTCCCTATCATTTCTACACCTACATTTTGGCCTAAGAATTGCCATGGCAATTGAATAGGAAAGCCCACTTCAAGATGCACTGTTTAACAATACTCTATCATTACCCTAACCAAATGTTAATATCTAAACAATGAGGCGAACTTGGAGGCGGCCAAGTTCTACATATTTCCAACCACATATCGTTACATATTCAATATATTACTAAACAACTTTACATCTACACTGGCCCACGATGGTTAACCTAGTCAATTCTTTGAAACAATTTGCTGCCACAATCTTCGGTACAATAAAAACAAAAAAACAGAAGGTACATTAGGAACAAAGTAATGATATAAACAAAAAGTAATAATGGACTTTTAGCTGAATCATATTTAATAAATTGAAGTACCAGCAGCTGTTTATAAATGGGATCAATACGCAAGAAAGAGTGAGCATGGAATGTTGTTACCTTCTAATTCGATTGTCATGGAACAAGAGATATACGAGGTTGGAATTGTGATCGCCATAGTATATAATGAAAGCAGCAGAAGCAAGCCAAAGAAAATTCTCAAGCCACTGGATCCAAGTCCTGCGAGGAGGTGCAGGAGTTGAAGGCAGAAAAGGACGCTGCCTCGAGCATGCATCATCCTCCAAATCAACCTCATCACCACTGCTAGCATACCCTCCCGGGCTGTGTCTCTGCCTCATAAATCCACCTCCCCCAACTGGTGTTCCCCCAGACATTGCAATCAACAACAACAGATTACACAAACAACATTCACTTCCCAACTAACAACACAAAAAATCACCAAATCCTCTCTGCTCTCTAGATAGATCCTCACCCTTGTGTTTCTTCTTCTAATACCCAAAACCAATCACAACAAAAATCAATAATTTTTTCCCTCAGAAGCAACTAAAAATGCCTTTGATCTCCAAAACCCACTAAAGAAAATAACAATTCCTCCAATAATTTTAAAAGGGTGATTTATTCAAATATCAAATTAATAATCTACAAAATTCAAATCCACAACAATACTAGACTAAGCCAAACCGAATCATAGAAATCATCGCCAGGTAGACAACGAATGACCCTTGCCCACCTCCAAAATCCATGTTGGAAACGAAATCTCTTCCAATAACAAATAAAAAATATAAATGAATTGGGAATTCAGTAATCTAAGAGACCTGAAGAGGCATTAAGAGAAATTGAAAGAGACCCAGTTGGAGGAAGAGGCCAAAAACACTGAATCTTGAAGAAAGAAAGGATTTTGAATAGAGTTTGCTTTTATGAAAATAGTGAATCTCGGAGGGAGGGAGGGAGAGGGGTACCGAAGTTTTGGTGTGAAGTGTTGTTGTTGTTGAGAGTTTGCAATTGCATGCGTTAGTTAGACTTTTCTCTCCTGGTAGAAGAAGAAGAAGAAGAAGAAGAAAAAGAAGAGTAAGAAGATGACAAAGGCATCAAAATATAATTAACGTTACTCTTCATTCCCTTCCAACAACCTATAGAAATTAAGGATTTGTTTGATTGATGCCAGCAGATTCGTTTCGTGTGCTCGTTTATGAACATAAATCAAATGCAAATACACCCCAGCAAAGCAAGGCTTAAGTACCACTAGCATTGAATTTCTTCATAATATTATTCATTAATGCTTCATTATTATCATTGATTAATTTTTAATTATTTATCAATAACACGCTAATCATTTTGTATTATTTTAATAAAAAAAAGTTTTTCTTAATTTTTTTAAAAAAAGTTTCTTTAATTTGAACCCTCGTTATTTAAGTCTCTTGTACGTGGATTAAGAAATGAGTAAATGTTAAAAGAATTTGATATATTTTGACTGAATTACCCTCAAGTAATAACAAATGTATGAATATTACATTAACGAGAGATGAAAAAATAAATGGTGAAAAAGAGAATGCAATAAATAAATGTATACTTGGAAAATGAAATACTCCTATTTATAAGACCCTTTTGGAGTTTTTATTTTGGTCCTATTTATAAGATCAATTTTCAATAGCATTTAATTACTTCTTTCCACAAACACCCCTATAAAGTCAACACTTTTTAAAGTTCCAATAATAATTGTAGTTTTGAAAAAGTATATCAAATTTTCACATTTTCAATGTCACTAACACATTTATCTACTTTTCTTGGTGGGAGTGAAAATCCCAAAAGGGTCTTCTAAATAGGACCGGAGGGAGTATAAATGAGTATTGAGTTTATTAAAAAATAATTTACGGGACAAAATAAAATACCACAATGAACATAACTTATGTGAAGGAGAGAATGCTGCCTTACAATATAAGAAAATTTAACTAGCTACTTTCACACTTATTAAGAAGAATGTTAGTTGATTGTATTTAATTTTCTCAAATTTATAAAAAAATAGATGTATTTTAAGAAAGTAGTATTGAGAATAAAACAAAAACTAAATGGGAAAACAATATTCTAGGTATATTTTAAGAAAGTAGTATTATGAATGAAATAAAACTTAAAAAGATTATTTACTTTTGCTTAATTATATTTTAAACCAAGTGAAATTTGTTTTTGTTATTTATATTTCAAGTCAGGGGAGCACATTAGAAGAATAAAACAAATTTTTTTTTAACAAAAGATATTCATTTTCAAAAAAAAAAAAAGAAAAAGAACAAAAGATATTCACTTTTGAGTTTTTATCCTCAATTCAAAATCTAGTTCCATAACTAGTAGTCTAGTACCATACAAATATGTCTCCAATAAATTTTGAGTCATTATTACTAACAATATGATTAATCTTTATCTATCAATAATTATTTTAGTTTACTAATAACACGATTAATCTTTTTCTATCAATGAAATTGATTTTCCTTTTAAAAAAATAACATGATTTGGTAAAATTTTAAAAATGAATTTAAATATGATGATTCACAGTTGTGCCACTTAATGTTTTAAAATCTTATGAATAACCTAAAGAGAATAAAGTCCGCGTAAGACAGCCCAGTTGGTGGCTGCAAGGACACTTAGGATTTTCTCCTCCTCAGGTCATGGGTTCTAGTCTCAGACCTCCCATGTAAACCAAAAAAAAAAAAAACCTAAAGAGAATAAATTTAATTGAAACTTTAATTTATTGAAATTTTTTAGTGCATGGAATCACATTGAAGACTGTCCAATATAAGCTTGAAATAGTACTGAATTTAATTTTTTCAACGAAAGTAAAAATAACTTTTACCTTAAAAATTCAATTCTGGGATTTTTGGCTCAAATCAAATTCGTTCCAAACACTTCATGATTGGAAAAACCAGTGAAATGAGAAAAAAAAAATCTAATTTCCTGTGATTCTAGTTGTCTTGTGCTTGCTGCGTGCTGGTAAGCTTTAACTTGTGGATAAGGGTGACCTAAGAAAAATCATTTCATCTGGTGAACAAAGAGGAATTGAAGTTGTGTTTTTGAAAGTAAGAGATTTATTCATTACTGAATACGTATTTCTTTAATTATACGGGTCATCATTTACATTATACAGTAGTTAATAATGGTGTTGACATTGATAAGAAAAGACTAAATTATTCATTTGGTTTCTTTGTCAATTGGTATATTATATTTTTTTTTATCATATTATTCTCTCACATTTTTTTTCATTTGCATGTTTGTTCCATACATCAAATGTTTATAAGGGAGTCATTGTTCATCATCTTATGTGTCCATACTATATTGATTCATGTTGGAGAAAGAAATGACATATGATTGTGTCGAACTAGTTCACGTATATATGATAAATAATTACTTTGTTATTTGAGAAAAAATATATAAGGACACATAAACATGATAAACTAACAAGATTAAAAAAAAACATAAAAAACTAAATTAATAACGAAAATTAAGGTAATGAATCAAATGAATAGTAAAAAAAAAATATATATTGTAAAATAGTTGACTAAAATATTTAAAAGAGTTTATAAGAAAATCAACATCTTCTGTCACACAATTTATATCACTCTACGCGACATTTATTTTCATTGGTAAAAAATATTAAGTTAACATATGTGCTCTCTTTTTAAGATAATAACGATGAGCATTTCTTGTTTGGCACTCAAGTGATTGGTTGAATTCCAGCTCATACATTGTCAATAGAATGATGCTTTTCGATACGTGGGGATATAGCTTGATTATGTATGATGTATATAACTTCAACACACAACATACATCATGCTGTTGGATTAGAACATGAGAATCAAGGGCAAGAGTTAGAGGAAGAAGGAAGAGGTCACATATTATCTAGCTAGGAAACTTTTATTTTGCGGGCCAAGTTATTTTTTTATTTACAAAAATAAAATAAAATATAAAAGTCAATTTAAAAAAAAAAATTTGAAAAAGTTGTCATAACTTCGTAAGTCATGATCCCTCATGCTTAAGATCAGAGTAGCTGCCATGATGATTACTCACCAATATAATAAAGTTGTTTATCTTTTTAGCCTGGAATATGCATCCTAATAATGATAACTAATCCTAACTCAATCAGTTTTATGTATTGCTGTATTTAACGGTTTCAAAAGCTACTCATCAAAGACACCGCAAGTGGTTACGCAGTGTGATGCTCCCAACGAAGATGGTGTGACCCCCCAACAAAAGTCAGTGGAAAATGGAAGTTGGGAACAATTTTTACTATTAAATTGCTCAAGTTATTATTAGTAGTATATTTTATGTTAATTATATTTAATAGAACAAATATGAGAAACTTCTTAGCACGTAAGAATTTCACTTTTAATAAATGAAACTGAATTTTCTAGCAAGCAAACCGTGCAAAGTCACAAGTTATTATAGGCTTTTAATGCTTTCGTGTATGAATTTTGGCCATGTTAGCTTTTTTGTTGTTGGCTTGTTGCAGTCATTGATAATTGACTTGAATCTTCTCTGCGATAGCTAACTCGATTGAGAATCCTCCCGAGAACAATTTTTATACAAAGTAATTGTAAACAAACAGTCGATATTATTAATTATTAATTATTTTTATAAAAAAAACAGTTGATATTATTTTCAAAATCTATCAACAACTACCCGCTTTAATTTATAATATATATCACGTATAATGATTTCAAGGAAACATCATATTTTTTTATAGTCATCTGAACTTTTAAATATGCTTGCGAAATCTAACTTATGCTAGTGTGCACATCATTTTTCATAGGCAAACTTTATTTATTTATTTATTTATTTATTTTAAATTTACAGGGTAAGAATACACTTCCCTTAGTATGAACCCAGATACTCTTATTTAAGGTCCCGCAACTTTACCGTAATTATACCAACTAAACCACGTCTTGGAAACTCTTGTGCACATCATTTACAAAATACCAATTTCTTAAAAGGTTCTGAAAAAATGAATACATGTAACAACTAACAAATATGTACAAATCACAATGTGTATATTCATAAGTTTCTAAATCCTCTAACTTGAATTTTAAAAAATTAAGTGTCTATAAACCTGGTAATTTTTCCGTAATTTACATATACAATAAACCATGCGTCGCATTTTGGTGGAAACATATTAGAATTTCATTTCATTTTGGTGCATGAGTTCTATGCGAAATCTTATAAAAGGCACATATACCAAATCATATGTGATGCTTGCTAAAAGAGACTTTTAATATGTTCCTATTCTATTTGTAAAGCAGAAAAACAAATACAACAACTTCATTGGCCACCACCACCACTACACAAGCCAACCAAATCCATCAGGGTTGCGTATAACAAATCGAGAGACAAATGGCCTAGGAATTTCCTATATTCCGATGCAGTATCGGCGATGTTCATATGAAACTTTTGCTCCTCTGCAAAACTGTCCTCCATGACCAACCACCAAGATATACAACCTTCACTATCTTCAGGGTCCACATTTGCAACCAGTCCGAGTGTTTCACCCTGCTCCAGCTCAAAAGATAAGCATAAGAAGTCACGACTTGCTTTTATGCCAACCATCACAGCTTCCTGATAGAGCCAATTAATAATTTGACTCGCAACCTGTATGATTTCAGTTGCATGAATAAGCATCCAACATTTAAATTAAGGCAAGTCACAAGTTAATGTAGTCAACTGCATAAATGCAATCCTACGCTGAATGAACAAAAAAATTTACAGTCATGAACCATTTATTTTCTCGGTTTCAAAGTTTTACCTGCTGCAAAATAATCACAGGAAGATCAGCTAAATTGCAGTCATATCTGTTTATTGAGTGTGTTTCCTCATACTTTCCCTTGAATAGGCCTGCGACATTAGGAGAACCTTCTGCTTTGACGTTGATGCAATCATCATTTACGACCACCTTAGTCCAAAACTGACGCTTGATAGCATTTTTATCAAAATCATCCGACGTTTTGATTTGGCAACCATGAAGAATAGACTGAGGAACCTCTATGAAGAGTGTCCATGATGATGACCGAGAATACCATGTAGGGTTTGAAATTAGCTGGAGATATGGGACCTTGTATACCTACAGATATCAAATAGGTTCACTAAACAAAATGTCCAATTCAGAAGCAGCATAAGTCAAATTCAAAAGAGCATTACCGCATTTTCCAGCTCTGCAAGAACTTTACTTGAAAAGATCCTATGTGCCAAAGACATGAAAAAATGGCCAAGAAAACTGGATCCATCCTTTGCCTGTACACCAGATAAACGGTTGCCAGAGGAAATTGACTTTTCGCTACCTTTTCCAAATACATGTTCATGAAAAATCTGTTGAATGTAAATCTCATAGCAGGTAGAATTAGAAAACTGCCCTTTCTTCTCAAGGGTGCTCTGTTTGACATCACGTTTCATTCCATCAGATGATTCCAAAGGTGAAATTGCATTTTCTACATTATTGGTGATTTCACCTTCAACTGCTGGATGAACTTCACCAGAAGAAACTAGTGACAAGAACACAGAGGTTCCTTGACCTAAACTTAATTGTAAATAATTTTCCTGAATCCCGGTCACACTGACACCCACAGATGAGTTAAATGCTTCACGATTCACCAGATCAAACACCTGGAAGAATAAGTACCAAAGCAATAAACCAACAGGGAGCAGCTCAAAGCATGAAAATTGGAAAAACTAGACATAGCGAACCAACAAAAAAAATAAAATAACAAACCTACATGCTCATTGAAAATTGCTTTATGTACCCCGCGAAGGAGCGAATGTGTTTTCTTAATGCTCTCTTCATCACTTAAAGACTCTTTGCCAGTTTCTTCCAAATGATGGTCACCTGACAAGCAGGATTTTTTTTCATTGGATTTCCTCTGTATATCTGACTGTGCACTGACAAAACCAAATTGGAGAGAGTGGCATAAATTGGGAGACACATCAATTGCCAGCATTCCAGCTGCATCATGATTGACACGAACAGTGGACATAGACGATGACCGGACTATAGCTGCTTGGTCATATGAGTTATCAAAGAGATCGAAGGTGAAGCCTTCATTCCCTGGAGCTATAGCAGCTTGACGTTGCCGTTTAACTTTCCAATTTTGCTGCAACCTGTCCGATTATCGGAACATGTTACAGGTAGTGATGTAAACTAGTAAAAAGGCATTCTCCTAGAATGAGCTTCTTTATTCAATGATGAAATTAATACAGCCATTTGCCATGTTATTTTAAAGCCAGTTTTTTAAGGAATTGAAATGTAGTAAATGAAGATCTAAAAACTAGTTTTCAAACTTTATTTCATGTGTAATTATGTTTAAAAGTCAATAGTGGAAATTTACCTGATAAGAGCACCATAAAACCTTGCTTCCCGAGCAACCTGCTGTTCAAAAGCTTTGGCAGATTGCTTAAAGTATTTCCCCACATGCTGCAAAGAAAAGAAAGTAAGTGCAAAAATTTCATGGCATATTCCAGTAAAAGCTAAAAGCAGTGGTTGTCATTGACAAGTTATAAGAGAGTCCAGTTGATCCAAGCTTTGAGTTACATTCTTTTAATTTTAATCAAAACAACTTACTTCATAAAAAAGGGGACTTTTCTTAGCCCTAATATTATGAACATATGTGAACTGGAAATAAACTAAAGCGCACAAAAAATAAGGTAAAGGAATATTTACACGGTAGCATCGCAGCTTGGTGGCTGCACATACAGCCAGGTCAGACAAAGCTTCATTGGGTAACAGTTTTGGCCTTGTCATGCTAGCCACAGTTACTGCATCGTTTGCTTCAACCTAAGCACATTATAAAGAAAACATCAAAATCTATATCGTCAGCTTGCAGACAATTTTCACAATAAAAACCTGTACCCAAATAAAAAAATCCTAGACAACACTTAAAACATAGTTGCTACACAGAACGTGAAGAACTAGGTTTTACATGGAAAGCTTTAACTTTCAGTAGGATAAAAAGAGGCAAGATGTCGAGTGATGAACTGGTAACTTCTAGTTACTCTGGCATTGTAAGTTGGCACTCATAATATATTCTTGGAAGAATGAAACTAATGTAATTTTCCATTAAGCCACAACCTCTTTTTTTCATTCTAAAGCATGTTTTTAAATAGAGCCTTGGGCAGGATATACATCTTTCTCAAAAACCAGAGAGCCTCAAGTGAAGTATCTATTTCATTATCACAAACTCAAGTTTCTTCAAATTAGAAGAAATCACAAGAACGGGGATTAATTTCATCGAAACAACACTAAGCGGGGGCGATTAAAGAAACCAAATACTAACCTACTACAGTCATTGTCTATGTACTTTGCTAAACATGTTTTCTCATAAACCAAATAGCCTTAGATCAAGTGTATCTATGAAGTTATTGCAAATAAACAAATATTCAGAGATTAAATTAAAATTCTCATAAAACCAGTTAAAATTAGACAAAATCACAGAAAAAACAAAAAAGAGCGATTAATTTGGGCGAAGGGGGGAACTGACAGTGTTGATGAGATCTACGATGATAGAGAGTTCCTGATGAGCAGACTGCAAATTCTCGATCATGCTCTGCCATTGCAATGGTGTTGAAGAAGTCTCCTTTGAGCTTTTCTTCTGCTTCTTTTTGCTCTTCTCTTCTTCGTCCTTCTCCACGGCCCAAGCGAAATCGATTCGCCTGATTAGCGACAGACGCTTCTCATCGTAATCTACATCCCTGCAACAACAATATGCAGCATAACCATTGATTTAGGGTTTCAAGAGTGTAGTTATAAAAATTTGAAAATAGGAGTTGGTGAAGGAGGAGAAGCATACAGAGGGAAGCGTTCGAGACCGTTTTCTTCGATAGATTCCAAGCGTTTGATGGGGAGCTTGTCGAGGGAGACTTGCATTTGCATACCCTCTTCCATTTTCTGAGCATAAAGAAAAAGACGAAGAAGAAGAAGAAGAAGAAGAAGAAGAAGAGAAATTGGAGAGAGAAGGGAACTGAGCTGCGTCTTCAGAACGTGTGGGATCGACTGTGAGGATGATCTCCTGAAAACCCCAAACCCCTTCAAAATTATTATTATTATTGTGGCAAAACTGTTCGTATGGTCCCTAAGTTATTTATTTGTTCCAATATGGTCCCTTAAGTCATTTTTGTTTGAAAGTGGTCCCCTAACTCATGTAACATTAGCATCGTTAATCCTTTCCGTTCATTACCACCTAACATCGTCTATTTAAGTTGACGTGGCAGTCAGAGTGCCCAATGTAGGCGATCCACGTGTACCCTCCCTTTTACCACGTTAAATGTTTAAAATGGTGGAGTCATACGACGCCGTTTTGGTGCTTGAAGCCACTCACTTCATCTTCTCCTTTCTTCCATAAGAAGTCATTATGAGCTAAAAGAGAAAAACACTAAACTTTGGAGGGAAAACAGAGGGTTGCTAGGGCATTTTCTAAGAGAGAACGAACTGCAACATTGTCATTGATTATGAGCGCGATAGGGAGTTTCTTCATGGACGGAAAGGACTAACGGTGCTAACGTTACATGAGTTAGGGGACCACTTTCAAACAAAAAAGACTTGGGGGACCAGATTGGAAAAAAAAATAACTTAGGGGACCAAACGATTAGTTTTACCTATTATTTTTTATGAAAATTACTTCAATGTGCAAAAATAAAATGAGAAAAGAAAATTTTAAAGTGAAATGTAAGGAGGGCCAAACAAATAATTTTACTCAACTACACCACTTAAACCAAATTTATAATTTTATTTTTTATTTGTGTTTTATGGAGTAATTGAAGTTAAGAGATATATATTTATTATGAATTTTTTAATCCATGCATCTCATACATAAAATAATAATGAAACATAAAAAGTAAATTTTTATTAAAGAATTAAATAATTATTATATTTTATCCTTTTCCAAAATAGACTTACATTTTTAAATTTGATTATCCTGTACACATAGTTTATAAAATAGAAAGACCCATTTATTATTACTATTTACAATTTAGAATATTGGCTTATTTTTTTTATCCTTTAAAATTTTAAAATTAATTTTTTTAGAGAGCAACAGGAGAGATAAACAATTTGAAAATTCACATCTCATATTATTTAGAGTTAAAAAAATTTAAGGCTTACTCCCTCCGGTCTTATTTATAAGACTCTTTTGGGATTTTTCACTCCCACCAAAGAAGGTGGATAAATTTGTTAGTGCAATTGGAAATGTGATAATTTAATATACTTTTTCAAAACTACATCTATAATTATTATTGGAACTCTAAAAAGTGTTGACTTTATAGGGATGTTACTGGAAAGAAATAATTAAATGATATTGAAAATTACAAAAAAGTTTTTATGAATAAGACCAAAATAAAAACTCAAAAATGATCTTATAAATACGATCGGATGGAGTATTTAACAAAGGAAAATCTTGTAGAGTAAGAATTTTAATTATGACAAGGTTTATAGCATACAGTGTGTTATTGGTTATTGTAAATCAACTTAAAAATTATGGCACAAAGACTTACAAGTTACAAATAATAAAAGGTAAAAATCATTTTAAAACAATAAATAAAAGGGGAAAAAAATGAAGCAAGGGTATAATGGTGCTATTAGAGATGTGGAAAAAAATGCTAAAGAATGCTTTAAAAGCATTATTTAAAAAATTGAAAAGGATAATTTTATCTTGAAAAATTCACAACACTAATCGACTTAAATTTCCCATGTAACTTTTCCAAAGTGTTTTTTAGGTTAGGAAGAAAAAGAAAAAAAAAACAATGTGCTTTGCCGCCTTTGGAGTGAGGATGTCAGAGAGTTCAGAATAAATTGGCAGTAGCTAGTTTTTCTCTGCGTAATCCATTGATCCTTTCTTGCTTAGATATTTGCTCATGTGTAGTTTTGATCCCCTCGTAATCAAGCAATGACATGTTTTCTCATGTGCTAAAAAAAATAATAGACTAACACAAACACACTTGCGTGTCACGAAGCAAGATAAGTGTTGCACGTCTCAATCTGATTCACCAACATGAAAATCCACGTGTCACAAAATCGTGGTCCCACTCCTTAAAAAAAAAACAAACAATCCAAAGTAGAACACGAAATTTCTAACACATGCATTACAAATGGCTGAGGCTCCGGTGTAAGTAAACATATAATATGCACCGTTGCATGCTTTTATTTTTGGATTTTTTATTTAATTTTTAAAAATTTAATCAATTAAAAAATATTCTATGTGTTTTCTTTTTTACGGATATGAAGTGATTTTTATAATTTGGATTTTTTTTACTCCGTGTTCTTAAAAAACTGTATTGAGTAAAACTGTATTCAAAATTTACAGATTCTAATAAATCTATATACAAACTTGTATTAAAAAATATTCTGAATAAATCTGTATTAAAAAAATTTGAAAAACAAAAAAAAAATTAAACCATGCACCGATGCATGGTTTAATTAACCATGCACCGGAGCCTTCCCCCAAATGATAGAATCTTCTTATGAAATCCATGTATATACACATACACATATATTCTTTTTTTCCTATAAATAGAAGTAGGCATAGTCATGGGTTACTCCAACACCTTTCTCTATCCATTATAATTTTTTGATACGCCTCTAAACCTTCTGCACATCTGAAATACATTCTCACACAAATCTGCTTCTAATTTTTAATTTTCTTCTTCATTGTTCTTTGTGTCAGACAGAAGAGAATAGAGGAAGACACAATGGGCAATCCCCTGCAACTCAAGTCATTGAATCACATCTCATTGGTGTGTGGATCAGTGGACAAGTCTATTGATTTTTACACTAACGTTCTTGGCTTCATCCCTATTAAGAGGCCTAGCTCGTTAGACTGCAATGGCGCGTGGTACATTTAATAATTTGTATCTATTATTATTACTATTATTATTGCTCAAATTCATTGGAACATCAATAATTATTACTGTACTAATTGGTTGATGGGATTAAATATATATGATGCTTTATAGGTTATTCAATTATGGAATTGGCATACACCTCCTCCAATCAGAAGATCCAGAAAGCATGCCCAAGATTGTTCACATTAATCCTAAGGACAACCACATTTCTTTCCAAGTAATCAATCATTCCCTCTAGACTGCACTTGTGTAAATAATCTTTACTAATTATATAAAGCATATACTCAAAATGTTCAGAAAAAATTGTGCATTGTTTGTTTCTAGTGTGAAAGTATAGCAGAAGTGGAGAGCAGACTGAAGCAAATGAAGATAGAGTACGTGAAAAACAAAGTGGAAGAAAATGGAATCAACGTTGACCAGATTTTCTTCCATGATCCTGATGGCTGGATGATTGAAATCTGCAACTGTGACAACATACCTGTAGTACCTTTGTCAGGGGACAATAAAGTAAGGTCTTGCTCGCGCTTCAATTGCAATATACAGAACCATAAGCAGCAGATTCAGCAAATGATCCCAATGTAACAAAGAATAGGTAGTAGTAGATAAATCATGTTCTGTGTAGTGTTAGAAACAGAACAGTAGAAATAGTACTACTTATGATTTGTGAAATTAGTAGAACTCTCACTCGCACATTAAACTTGGGGTGAATTCCACCAACAGCAAAACAAAAAATAGTTGTAATGAAATTTTCCATGAACTACTATATTTTTTTTTTTTTTTTTAAACAAAATTTACATATGGCATCCAATTTTAAGGTTAGACTGTTTAGTGCAAACACTGCAACAGATCATGTAATTATGACTTTTCTTGACAAATAAATTATCATAAGAAGACATGCTTCCAAATCTCAATTTGGGAATCGAAGGGTGTCAATAAGATCATTCAATAGCCATTTTAATCTATGTAATTATATTTCCTTGGAGAAAACATAACTGGTTAATTGGTTATAACTCAACCACAAGCACATAATCCAAGATGGAAGACCAAAATAAAGTTTGTTCAGGCTTGTCTACCTCAAGTTCAGTCCTATGTGATAGTCTATTTAGAGAAAGCTTCACTTGTGGGACTGAGGGGGCTAGTAATTTGGTGCAATGAATCTTAACCAGTTAGTGTATCATATCAACTAGCAAGAAAATCAAAGAAATGGGAAGCTACCATGTAGAGTTTGATAAGATCCTTTTAGCAGGTTTGGATATGCAAATCATGTATGGGTAATTTTAGCAAAATAGTGTAGAAGGGGAAATTGGAAATGCATCAGAACATGAATTACACTAATAAGTAATAACTAAAGAAAGGAAAATTAATCTTAGTCTAAATGGTTAACCTTCTCACCTGATGACCAAAGTAAAGAAAATAAAGTCTTCAGAAATGTCCCGAAGTTTTTTTTTGTTGATACTCTACTGCCCTTGCCTTCAAAGTTCTAGGGCATCAATAACAAATATAAACTTGAAGCCTTTGAGCTAATTGAATATAAGAAAGTGAAGAACTAGGAGCTCCCTTCAGTCCAAAACAGCATGAAGATCTTCTTACTGGATGTTTTTGGGCTGCAAGGAACTCCTATTTCTGCAACTTTCACAACTTGAAAAGAAGGGATGAATGAGAGTGCAGGTAAGAGGGTAAATGAGCTCATTTATATGAAGCTTTGACTCAATTAATGGAGAAACTAATCTAGTTCAATTCAGTTTCTTGCATATCTGTCCAAAACAAAAAAGTATAAATGATAATTAACTACTCATTTATAACTGAAGTTACCGTTACTAACCACGAAGTGAATGCTTTTTGACAATTCCTGCTTTACTTGTCACTCAAGAGAAAGTTTAGCCATGAAAGGAGGTACCTAGCCAAAATATAGGCATAGCCTGAAATGTGCTCTTCCCTTAGTTTGGTCCTCCTAACTACCAAAGTAGAAAATAAATACTTGATAGTAACACTTTAATTCATGGATATAATAAAGGCTTATATACCAAATTTAACCTTATAAATATTGATTTTTTTTAAATTGGTACTTTTATATATATATATATATATATATATATATATATATATTTGGGTTTTGTGTCTGTTTTGGTTGAAAAATACTAAATTGGCCTAATAGATGTCCAAACCAAAATAAAACGAAAAAGTAGAGACCAATACAAAAACAAAATGAAAAGATAGGAACCAAAATTTTCAAATAGCGAAAATATGAAAATTAAAATTAAAACTATATATGCATTATCTTAAATCATATTTGACAATAATAACTGAAATCAAAACGGAATAAGAAAAAATAGGACCAAAACTAAAAAAAATAAAATATAAGAATTTAACTCAAAAATTCAATATTTGTAAGGACGACCAATTTAATATTTAAGTATGTAGTAAAATACTAGGCAACACATCCGCGTAAGACAGCTCAGTTGGTGGCTGCAGGGACACTTAGGATTTCCCCTCCCCAGGTCATGGGTTCTAGTCTCAGACCTCCCATGTAAACAAAAAAAAAATACTAGGCAACACAAAACATCGTGCTTTAAGAACCCATTTTAGTAGAGTGATATAAAATATATATTTCTTCACATCAAATTATAACATAGTAAGTGTCATTTATCTTCTTATCTTCTCCTCTTAAGTGGTTATGCTCTTATGCTATTTCATATATCCCTTCGTTCGTCGTGGCCCCTTCTAGGAATTTTGCTACAAATATACTATAGTCTGTGCAAGGATTCTCAAGATCTCTTCAACATGATGAAAGTTAATGTTTTTGTTTGTGTCCAATCAAGGAATAGGGATGGGATTGCATTCATTCCACGATTCCTTTATTAGCTACGAGATGGGAACTGCATTCGCTTTCCAACAAACATATGTGGTTCTCTTTGATTCCCAGACGTTTTATAATTTTCTATGAATTTGGTTATCCTATTCTCTTTTAAATTAGTTGCTTATTTTGAAAGCACATCCTTTCTTTCTTCTTTTGCTGCATAATTTTATATAAGCTTAAAATAAGTTCTTAGGCTTTGTTCGACACACAAGCTTGTGTTTTTTTTATTTATTTATTTTTAGTTTTTTAAGTCAATAGATTAGTAGAGTCGCAAACATAGAAAGTGTATAACTTTTAAAAGGCGATCTTGTAATTTTTGTAAGGTAGTTTAAAAAAAATTAAAAATATTTAAGAGTTTTTAAAAAATCATGTCGTTTTTGTTCTTCATTTTTCACTAACTTACATTAAACGAAAACAAGCAAATAAATATTACATATTATTTTAAGTCATATAATAAATTTTAACTAATTTTGTTGAATAATTTTAATTCAATAAGTTAGCTTCACGCTTATAAACTTTTAACTACTTTCAATAATTGGGTTGTTTGGGAGTCCCCTCCTTCATTCATGAAGCTTGAGCTCCTGAATGATGCTATGAATGTGGTTCATGTTCGCTAGCTTTTCTGTTGTTTTTCTTTGATTCCTTTGTAACAAAAAAAAAAAACTACTTTCACAATCAGAAGTTACAAATTTATAGTAAAGAGCTATATGTTCACAACTATAATATACTCTATTTAATGTAAGAATTTTTATTTTGTCCCGGATAGAAAATTTCTTTGGTTCAGAATGTAATTTAATTCGACGGTTCTTTATAAAATCAATCTAAACCAACTATAAAAAACATTAGTATTCTTTTATTGGTTTTTTATTTTCTTTAACTGATTTAGGTTTTTTATTTTGAATCGTTTTAATCTTTGATCTTTAAGTTGATATCTTGAATTCATTATATACGTTCGTGCTAATTCACGCAACATTGCAAATCATATTTGATATGTCACTTCCTCAGAAATTGTTCCATCACCATGAATGGAGCCACTCGAATTACTTGGACATTTCATCAACTACCATTTGGATGATTTTGGATCGTTGTAGAAGAAACACTCTTAAATTTTTATTATTATTTTTTTTTATGAACAGAAACACTCTTAAATTATGTCACTGAATTGAAAGTAACCAAAAGATGAACCCAATGTGACCTTTAATCAAACTTTGAAAATTGACTACCGATCACTAGGACACTCTGAAAAAGGAAAATAGACTTTTTAGGGCACCTAATTAGAAAAAAGTAATGGCCCGTATAGATGCTATAACATCCGTTATATTATATCCTAGATCTTTTTAGTATTCTTTTATGCTATGCCATTTAGAAATGGCCTATTCAATCCAAATATTAAGTGAAACTTAACCATGCACATTTGTTTATAAAACTAATTAAATATCTGGAACTAAAAAATAAATTGCATCTATTTGAAATTTACATGTGCGATAAGTTTGTTGGTTGAATTTTGGATGTTATTTTAAAATAAATTTATGGACAAGGATCAAAAATATAAATAAATAAATAAAAACTTTCCCACGCGAAAGTTAGCTACTCCTGAATCCGGCCGGACGAAAGGTAGCAACTAACAAGCTGTTTGACCGTGCAAGCATTCCTAATTTTAACTTAGGGTCTGGCTAACCAGTCCCCATAATAAGATATTTGTTAAGTTTTTTACATAACCAAAAAAATCATAAGTTCACGTTCATCATTCTCTCAAAAATATAAAAAATCACACTTTTCAATAATTTTTATCTATATTTGTTTCCTTAACACTTGTTAGCATTTTTCTTATTATTATTAGGCTTATTTAACATTTTAGTCCATAAACTTAGGTGTTTTTTTGGAATTAGTCCTTGAAATTTTTTTAATGCTTTGGCTCCTTAACTTTGTTTAATTTTTGAAAATGGTCATTTCTTCACTTAAGTGATGATATAGCCGACGATATATCACTTCACTTTCATAATATCGATGTGTGACATGTTATATAGAACTAGGGGACACTACATAACTTTTTTTTATTAAAACAATAATTTCTTTTAAAATTTATTAAAAGATTTTATTTCTTTAAAAAAGTAAAATTTTTAAATATTTTTAATAAAATTAAACTTTTTTAATTTAAAAAATTCACGTGGCAATATAGCATCATCTCGCACATTACCTATCGATATAGCGAAGGTGACGTGACATATCTTCGGTCATATCACCACTTAAATCATTAAATATTTCCAAAATTTGAGCAAAATTAAAAGAGTCATCAAAACATCAAAAAAAAAGTTTAAGAACCAATTCTAAAAAAACATTTAAGTTAAGGAGTTAAAAACTTTTATAAGCCTTATTATTATTATAAACTGTTTTAAACTTAGGAGCCAAAATATTCTTGAAATGGAGCCATCAGAAAATAGTCTTTAATTCTTTTAAAAATGCCATCCGATATGGGTATGGTATTGTATACGAGATTTGATATTTTTTATTAAAAAAAAGTAGGGTACGTAATAATATAACATAAATTTAATTTTATGAATAAATATATAAATAAGGTATAAATAAACAATTTTGTTATTGAACTAAAGTATGAATATTTTAAAATTAAATGCCAAGACTCAAAATAAACCGAGTTATAAGGACGAGAGATTGATTACAACATTAAAATACAAATTTTAAGAAAAAAAATTATTGGTATTATCTATATCCAAGATATATCTTTAACATATCAATTGCAAATACTAAAAAATACCATATATACCTCTAATCTTGGAACCTCTAATTTTAAACAACTACATCAACTACTGTTATCGTTTTTTTACTACGTAACTTTATACTTTTAAATTCGTTGCGTATAAGTAATTTTGATTATTATAAGTCACCTTTTTTGTAATTATAATTTTAAAATATTATTTGAATTCAAAATAATATTTTAAAAATCAAAAACCAAGAATATCAATATAATCAAATAAAAAATATTTAAATAATTGTTTTTAAAAAAATAATCAAATTTGGAATATTTGAAAATAATATTTGAAATTAAAATAATTGAACATGAAGTGGAATGCTGAATAAGATAAAATAAGTGTTAAAGAGTCCTAACCAGTAACCATTGTATTGTAAGAGTAGAAATTGATATAAACAAGTCAAGAGTCGTCTAATAAATCTGACTATAGATGCGATATCAAGTCAAAATTTTGAGAATATATAAATAACAAGATTGTTTTTTAAATACAGCAAAAGTTTATGTAACCTAACCTTTGTTTTTAAAAAAGATGGTGATGACCAGTGGAGGCTGGCACAAGTGGAAGGGGCTTGTGTCCCTTAAGCATGTGGTCGCGGGTTCGAGTCGTACCCGAGGCGCATGTGAATGGAGCAAGCCTTACTGAGAGCATCGCCCCCGAAAGGGCCCGACCATGGTGCGAGGGATTAGTCACCCAATTGCGCGGGTGGATACCCTGATTCATCCAAAAAAAAAAAAAGATGGTGATGTTGTCATCAAACAGGTTAATTGAGATCTTTCAAGTTTTTTTTTTTTTTTTGGTGTATCCCCCAGTCGAAAACTAATCTCCTCCGAGGCGTAGAGATCATCGAAGTGGGTTTTGCCTCTACCAACAAAGTTTTTTCCATGCCCACGGCAGGGATCGAACTCCTGACATCATGCTTAAAGAACTCAGCTATCTAGCAACTATGCTGGGTTTTGTTGGTAAATCTTTCAAGTTTTAATCACCAAAAATTAAGTTTTCGATGAACTAATTTGGTACGGCATTTAATTTTTAATTTTTGACAACTTATTATTTAGTGTTTTCATACTATATTGCAATTTCTCTCCATCAGTTGGCTCATCAAGTTGTTTAATGAGATCTTAAGATCCAAGAAGATGCCGGACGAGTGGAGGAGGAGCACTTTAATCCCTATTTACAAGAACAAAGGTGACATACAGGATTGTGCGAATTATAGAGGGATTAAGCTTATGAGTCATACCATGAAACTTTGGGAAAGGGTGATAGAGCGAAGATTGAGACAGGAGACTCATGTTACCGAGAATCAATTTGGCTTCATGTCGGGGAGATCAACTATGGAGGCAATATACTTACTGCGCCGGTTGATGGAGGAATACCGGAGGCAACAAAAGGATCTGCATATGGTTTTTATTGATCTGGAGAAAGCTTATGATAGAGTGCCTAGAGAGGTACTATGGAGGGCTCTCGAGAAGAAAGGGGTGCGTGTTGCCTATATTAGAGCCATTAAGGATATGTATGACGGGGTCAAGACGAGCGTGAGGACACAAAGTGAGATTTCAGAGGATTTTCCCATCTCGATAGGTCTACACCAAGGGTCAAGTTTGAGCCCCTGCCTCTTTACATTGGTCTTGGATGTGCTTACGGAACATGTCCAAAAACCAGTGCCCAAATGCATGCTCTTTGCGGATGATATTGTGCTTATTGGGGATACTAGAGAGGAAATAAATAGGAAGATTGAAATGTGGAGACAAGCTTTAGAAGGGTCTGGATTCCGGATAAGTCGAAGCAAGACAGAGTATATGGAGTGTAATTTTAGCAAGAGGCACGTGGGCCTTACTCGAGAGGTGAAGGTTGGATAGCATGTCTTAGCACAAGTCCCGAAGTTTAAGTATCTTGGTTCTATCTTACAGCAGGATGCAGAAATAGAAGGGGATGTAAATCATAGGATTCAAGCAGGGTGGATGAAATGGAGGAGTGCCTCGGGTGTGTTATGTGATAAGAAGGTACCACTTAAACTTAAAGGAAGGTTCTACCGCACTGCTGTAAGACCGGCGATGTTATATGGGACAGAGTGTTGGGCGGCAAAGGGCACACAAGAGAATAAACTTCATGTTGCAGAGATGAGGATGTTGCGGTGGATGAGTGGGCATACCAGACAAGATCGGATTAGAAATGAGTATATTCGAGAAAAAGTTGGGGTTGCTCCTATTGTTGAAAAAATGGTTGAATCTCGTCTTAGGTGGTTTGGGCATGTGTGGAGGAGACCGGTGGAAGCCCCGGTTAGGAGGGTAGACCAAATGGAGGGTACTACAAGGGCTAGAGGAAGAGGAAGACCTAGAAAAACTATAGGCGAAACAATTGAGAAGGATATGACAATCAATGCCTTATCAAAAGACATGATTTATGATAGGCCTTTATGACGTCGTTTGATCCATGTAGCCGACCCCACCTAGTGGGACAAAGGCTTAGTAGTTGTGGTTGTTGTTGTAATCCAATCCAATTGATGAAATAACCACTATTTCAAGGACTGTAACTGTATGGAACATTGTAATAGTATTTGGAAACTCAACCTCAGCATTTATTTAAAAACCATTCCTACTCGGTTCTCTTATGGTTCATGGACCCAGCAAAAATCTCATCGTAGACTAACAAATCAGAAGGACTGAAGGACCATACTCCATATATATATAACAATGTCAGTTGTGGGGCCTAGATCATTCATTGACACATTTCAGCACACAGAACAGAATCGGAAGGTATGCTACTATGAATTGCAGTGCCCTCTCCTATACCATAAAACAAACAAATGCTGGTGCATAAGACATAAGGCACAACTCACATTACACGATTCATCTCATTTTAAGGCCTAATCTTTCATAGATATGTAAGAATTGATGCATAAATAATATTTTCGTATAAAGAACAAGGACAAAAACCAGAAAGATGTATAGAAAAGCCATGTTGTTCCAATTATTTTAATGATGAGTTACTCGAGTATACCTATAATTTTCTAAATGCTCATTTTGTAACTAACTTTATTTTTAAACTAATTTCTTTGCAGAGGGATAGTCCATAGTTTATTTGAATTTTTTGTTTTTGTTTCACCACCTTGGCCTTGATTAGAATTCTTAGATAATTTGTAATTCACACCTATTACAATTTACAGGATTGTCCACATTTAAAAAAAAAATAAAATAGTGGATGGTTGATTTAAATGATACTGGCTTGTTTACTCTTAAATGATAACTCGGGTGTGAGTCTTGGATATGTAAAAAAAACCCTACTCGGTGAAGAGTTAGTCCTAAAATTGTGGTATAGATTGTCTCTCATAATCTATACTTGTGGTAATCTATACTTGTGGTATAGATTATAATTTTTTTTCTTGGGAGGTTAGATGCGCCGATACAATTATTAATGTAATTGATAGGGGTGGGTGAATGAATCTACCTCAACTTGCAAGACGAAAGGAAAATCCAAAATGATTAAATGACAACATCTGCAGATGCTATGCTATCATATTGAAAACCTTTTACTCTTGCCACAAACTGCCTATCAATCAATATCTTAACATAAATGTTTAGCCAAGTTTAGTTTATATGGTCTTTTATTGATTTTTGGTTTAACCCTTAAACGATTTCCATCCAATGACTTAGCTTTCAAAGTATTAAATATTCATCCTTGTTGATAAGGGTGGGGATTGGGGGAATTTGAAGATACAAAATAGCAGTTACTAGATAGTGACATTTTTATGAGGGTACCCAACAATTAGGCGGTGGCAAGGGTAGGGGTCCGTGGATGCTGGGTGTCCAGAAGCAGGTAGCTGGGGGACAAAAATGTCCCAGAGGGTAATCATTAGTCATGCCACAATGCCAATTATTTCAATTAGAATTGCACTAGACGAATATATATATCAAATCTTAGGTTAATTATATATGTAACTCTCTTACTTGTTCTATTTCCATGACCGCAGGCACAAACACATGGGTTTGCCTTTATAAATATACGTCAGCCTCTTCCTAATAAGCATTATTCTAATTAGTGGTCTTCTTTGTGCTCGTGATTCTAAACACATTACCTTTCCAACATTTATATATATATATATATATATATATATATATATATATATATATTATATGTACAAGTTTCTCTGTGACTTTTATTAGCTCCAATTGCAATTGGATGTTGTACTAATTTTACATTAAGACTCTGAAGTCTGAAATGGCTAGCCAAGACAAGCAACATAAGAGAGGGTTCATGTACATTTACAAAGGTGGCACCCAGAAAAAGAAAGATTTAGATCATCATGTTGTGGATCAGGAGAAGAAATCCAATTCACGTAGTTGGTTACAGGGGATATCAAGAACTCGAGCTTCAAATGATGCAAATAATGGTGGCTGCAAAGGCTTAAACAATGGAGACTCAACACCAGCAGCAGGGGAATTTGTTGAGGCAAGAAAATCAACATCATGGTTGGAGTTAGGATCAAGAGAAGGATTTGTGGAAGGAAGAAAATCAGTGTCATGCATAGAGACAGCAGCAATGACATCATCACCGGCAGCAAGAGGAGAAGGAATGATAGTTGAGGAGGGAAGAAAATCAGTGTCCCACATTGAAACAAATTCATCAAAAGGGGGAGGGTTTGTTGAGGCAAGAAAATCATTGTCCCAAATTGAAACATTGACCTCTGTAGTAAAAAATCTTCAGGTGAAGGTTTTGGTCTCAGACATGCCAAGTTTCATGCAAGTGCATGCCTTTCGTTGTGCCAGGAGGACATATGATAGCTTGGAGAAGTTTAGTTCTAAACACATTGCTCATAACATAAAGAAGGTATGCTTTAATTTTATGTTGTTATTATCATTATTCATCTATTGAATTATTATGATATTGATTAATTTCACTTTCTCAAAATTCTCTTAGTCTTGTAGTTAGGGCATAGAGATAGGTTGTAGAATTATTATTAGCTTAGTGGATTGTGTCATTGTATGTGATGAATACAATAGCCGGAAAAGTAGTTGAGATTACAGTTGTTAAATTTCTTGGTGTTTCTTTTTGGAACTTAGTTTCATGGATGATAGAGATTTTATTCAATGAACCCCACAGAAGAAATAAAGGTGAAAGCATACTAGACGAGCCATGTCTAATTTTGACATTTTCTGTCACTCTTTCTTTCTCTATTGGTTGTAATTGAATTGTAATGAAACCGGTCCAATGCATTGGAGATCACTGATCTAGAAAAGACACCTGTGAGGCTGTGACTGGATCTTTCAATCTCGACCGTCCACAAAGTAACATGATTAAGATCAAATCTTAATCACAAAATTCTCCAACAGCCCATGTGTTAAACCCCTAATATTATAGTAAACAATGCACTATTTGTCTCATAAAAAGGTGCACTTAGGTTGATAATCTAATTTACCTATTACAGACTAAACCCATGTGCACAGCAGAAACAGGGTTTATTTGTTTATTTATATATTTGGTCAGCAAAATATAAAAAAATTAAAAAATGTAGTGCTTCTCTGTTTTCTTGACATTGTTTTGATAAATTTATTTATTTTATAATATAATCCTGATATGTTCATGTGCAGGAATTTGACAAAGCATATGGTCCGGTGTGGCATTGCATTGTGGGGGCGAGTTTTGGTTCCTTCGTGACGCATTCAACTGGATGTTTTCTTTATTTTTCAATTGAAAATTTATATGTTCTATTGTTTAAAACAAAAGTTAAGAAGAAGGTGTTGGATTAAGGTACATAAAATTAATTATATAGCATTTATTTAGTAACGAGTTTTTATGCTTTCAAAGTTTGTATTCAGATGTCTGTTTGTACATGAAAATTGGAATGTAATCAAGTTTCATAATATAATTTTATTTATATCCTCTTTGACTTTATGGTTTTGGTTCGTTTATTTCGTAATGGCAAATTGGTAACTGCATACATTTTGGAATCTTATACATCTGGGCTTCATTTTCTCATTGACTGGGAATCTGAAACCCAGCTCAATCTTTCTCTATTTCAAGGTTCAGTTACTGGGAAATGCGACAGTGAGTGAGTTGTAGGAAGCTAGTTTAGGCCAACTAAAATTAAGCACACTATTGACTAGTCAAGTACCATGGTCCTGAACCAGAAAGTTGAACAAATGAACCTTGGTTTTAAGATTTTGTGAATAAACTGCTAACGGGGTTGCAACTTGCAAGTATAATGTATATAAACATCTAACTCCGGTGCATTGTTTGTTGGAAGTCTTATATCGTTTGTCTCTCTCTTTTTTTTTATAGTTTAAATATCTATTGAATTATTCTTCTCATTATTAATTAGTTTTGATATGAAACCTTAACATAGTTATCAAAATTATAGCCCCAACTTCTCCACGTCCAACAGGTGTAGGGGAGCAGCGAAAACCCACCGTTAGAAATTTGGAATCAATCGATTGATATTTTTTATTTTATTTTTGGTGGAAGAAACTTGGTCAATCTTGAAAGATTTACTATAATGAGTTAAATTTAAACATATACAGTATAAGATTTAGATACGGATATTGCTAATCATTGCAACAAACTAAGAAAATTGAATTTTTTATGGGGAGTGGTGTACTTAATGAAATAATAATTAAAAAAAATTATTATTCAAATTTTCTTTTCCAATTTTTTAACCCATATAGATAACCCATTCCCTCCATTCACTTTCAATCTGAAATGAGATCCACGAAAAGAGGTAGGTTTAAGACTATCCAATCCACCTCATATACAGAGTTTCTTAAGAACATAGTACATCTCTAACGTCAGTTGAATGAGGTTGCGCAGAACATTGAACAACTATTCCCAAGAATTAAATTTTTGGCCAAGAAAAAAATTGATAAAGTGTATGCGGACAGTTGATTGGTTGGGAAAGGTTAAAATACGAACTGGTGAAAAGTTTGCACTAGTGCAAACTAGGTTGTGGACAGTTGGATCATTTGTGGAGTATATTGCTGAAAATCAATGGCCATGTGCTTCTATCACCGCTCTAAATGTGTCATCCTTCATAGGCAGTAAACTAACATCAAAAGCTGAACTGGTTCTATTTTTTTTTTTTTCTTAACTTTAATTTTAACTTCGTTAAGAATCAAATATTCAAACATTTTCCCATGTACAAATATATTGGCTCACGTTTTTATTATAGGATTTTAGTTTTTTGACACACCACTTTAATTAGTTAACCCTCTTTTTTCTTTTAATACTTTATTAGCCTTACTATAAAATAAACTACCCAAAATACTCATTTTTCTCTTATTAAATAGAAACATATTTTTTCTTCTCTTCTTATTCACGTTAACTCTCCAGCAACCTCTTCCAACCTTCGTCAACCCAAAACTTCTTCTTTCCTCCATCTTTCTTCAATTGCAAGCAATTCATAAACATTCATTAAGGTAATTCTATGATCATAAACTTGATTCTTTATGTTTTTTCTTTGTTCAGTATGTGTTTGAAGTGGTTAACATTAAGCAAACAATACAAATGCTGTTTTTTTTCATCGTTGCAGGTGAAAGCGAGCCAAAAAAAACATAATCTCGCTGACCCCCCGCGAGCGTTATAAAATTAAAATTTAATTTTATAACGCTCGCTGACCCCACAGCGAGAGTTATAAAATCAAAATTTTATAACCCTCGCTGGGGGGTCAGCGAGCGTTATAAAATTTTAATTTTATAACGCTCGCCGGGGGGTCAGCGAGATTATGTATTTTTGTTTTCTCGCTTCACCCTCAGCGAGTTAATATTTTTAATTAATTATTTAAAATTAAATAAAATTTTTGTTATTATATATTTGATATTAATATTATTTATAAAAATATATGTTATTATATATTTTATATTAATATTATCTATAAAAAAATCAAGACGCTACTTTTTAGATTTGAATTTGTTTATGTTATAATATTGATATGAGCAAAAATTAAGAGGATTATAATGTTGATTTGAAAAAGGAATAGGAAAAGGATTATAACTTTGGGTAATTTTTTTATATATTTTTTTTTAATTATGTTATTTTATTTTATTATTATTTAATTTTAACTTTTTATTTAATTTTATTGTGATTTTAGTTATATTTTTTATTTTATTATTTATAAAATTATCTGTTATTATATATTTTATATTAATATTATCTATAAAAATATCAAGACGCTACGTTCTAGGATTCAAAAACTTTAAATTAATTTCAATGCATCCATCCATATTATGATATATTTGAATGCATCCATCCACATATATATAGGAGATTTGAATTTGTTTATGTTATGATATTGATATCAGGAAAGATTAAGAGGATTATAATTTTGATTTGAAAAAGGAATAGGAAGAGGATTATAACTTTGGGTAATTTTTTTTATTTTTTTATTTTTTTATTTATTTTAATATTTTTATTTTATTTTATTGTTATTTAATTTTAACTTTTTATTTTGATTTTAGGTATATTTTTTTATTTTATTTTATTATTATTATTTTATAATTTTTATAAATATTTTGATTTTGTTAATTTTATTAGTTTTTTTTATCCATATTAACTTTTATTTGTGTTTGCAGCTTAATCATGCAAGACAACAACCATGATGAAAAGGTCCAATATCCGGATTTTACTAGTGCGTTTGAGACGGGCATGATTTTCCCCGATTGTGAAGCTATGGTGAAATGGGTTCGTGAAGTTGCATATTCACAGGGACATGTTCTAAGGATCCTTAGGTCTAATAGAGAAAAAATCGCGCAGAAGCAAAGTATTACACTTTGTTGTGAAAGGTTTGGCATATACAAACCAAAAGAGATGGAGTTCAAGTATGTCTCTGGCACCAAGAAGAGGAATTGTCCATTCAAGGTGCATGGTAGACCATATTCGTCAATCGGAGCGTGGAAGGTAAGAGTATCTTGTGGGTTCCATAACCACGATAAGTGTGACTCATTCATCGGACACTCATTCCCCGGAAGACCTACGCCTGAAGAGCATGAAAAGATCATCACTATGGCGAAGAATGGAGTGAAGCCGAGACAAATATTGGCGACATTGAAGGAGGAAAACCCAAATAATTGCACCACTTTGATGCAAATTTACAACATCCTCAGTAAATGGAGAAGAGAGGTCAGACGTCCGAGAACACAGATGCAGCATCTTTTGAAGACTTTGAGGGATGATGGGTATGACACCTGGTACAGAAAGGACGATTCCACGGATATTGTGAAGCAAATTTTTTGGGCTAATCCAAAATCTGTTACTCTTTTTAATTTGTTTAACATTGTGCTCATCGTAGACAACACCTACAAGACTAACACATACAAATGGCCTTTGCTTGAGGTGGTTGGACAAACATCTACCGAGAAGTCATTTACTATTGCATTTTCTTACATGGAGGCGGAGAAGTATCCAAGCTTCTTATGGGCATTTCAACAAGTGAAGAGATTGTTGAAAGATGATGATGTCATGCCCAAGGTCATTGTCTCTGATTTTGAAAGTGCAATGGTGAGAGCAATCCAGACCGTTTTTCCCTCCTGCATGCAACAATATATCGATAAAATTGTTGATGTGATATCAGATGGAAATTGTGGTTTTCGATCAATTAGCTTGTATGAGTATCAGTCTGAGGAATCTTATATGCTTGTCCGGAATGATCTTATACGTGAGATCAAGCAACACAAGGAGATGTACATCCAGATGATTGGGAAGGATGATTATGACTTTGGGCTCAGATCACTACATGTGGGCAACATTGGCTGTGTTCTTGAAGATAAATGGTTGATTCTTCCCGCATTGGGGCATGTCATTGCTAACAGGTATATTATGGATATTCTTTCCATTGTATCATGATATGTGAGATTGTTTTACATTTATACTGTATACTAACTTGATGCATGGTAATAGGTACAATGTGGTTCTTGTATCGATGTCTCGTCATATGGGAGCTTGTTTAACGTATTTACCGTACACTAAAGCACCTCCCATGCATCCAAAACTTTGGGTAATCGGGAATGTCCATATGGGCTGTTCGTTGGACCCTAAAGTTAAGCCAAATCATTGGGTTCAAGTTTTCTTGAAGGAAGGGTCACCATTACCATCTATTCATCCGTCTTGGAAACATTTTCATAACGAATGTGCAACTCCTTGGGGTACCATATTTTTTGATCGCATTGCATTATTTAGAGATTTAATACCTCCTCCGAAAGGGGACCGCGTTGTACATAATGTTGATTGATTTTTTTTTTAATTTTTATTTTAATGAGATTTTTGAATTCAGTTAAAAGATATTTTGGAATGTGAAGGTGACAACCTAAATTTGGGACTGTAGGGGTATTTTGGTAATTTTGGTGGTTAAAGGGTATTTTTGTCATATGGGAAGAAAGGGGCATATTGGTTTAGGGTTTACTTGGGTTAATTTCGTAATTTCATATAATACTATACATAAATTATTAAATTTATTTTTTTTCCAAACATTAATTTTAAAAAAGGATATTCAAATAAATAAAATTAACACAAAGTAAACTATAAAACACAAAGTCATAAAACATAAAGTCAACACAAAGTCAACCGAACTACTGTAGCCTTTGCCTACCCCTTCCCCTTCCCCCACCCCTTCCCCTTCCCCCACCCCTTCCCCTACCCATAGTCGCCTGTACAACATGTGTCATCTCCTCTGTGAGAGGTGTCACAGCCAACTGATGCACCCGCCTCAGCACCTCCAGATAAGGTTCATGAAGCTGTGACAACAACGGCTCCAAGCGCTGCGATTGTTCAGCAAATCTCCGTTGAGCGCGAGCCTGCAAATGTAACAAAACATCGATAAGTAGATAATACTAAAATTTAATATAATATTAATATACTTTACAAGTAATGAATGAACTTACCAGCAATGTTAATTCAGGACGATCCACCCTGACCGAGGTGGGTAAGAGAAAAGGATGAGAATACCTATGCAGCCAATCATAATAGTTAGATTCACATTCACCATCGTAAGTGATGTGATCTCCTCTCGTAGCGTAGTCCAACAGATGGAGGTGCCACTCCGCGAAACTCTCATCAATGGCTGAGGGGAGGGGTCTTCCCACGGGTGGATTCCTCGGAATACTCTGAATATATCCAAACTGACGCAAAACCCTATCGGGAAGATAAGCCCTACACATCATGCCATACCGGAGATATCCGGAATACCAAGCTGCCTCCTCGAAGGGACGGGCATCTCGGTGATCGGGGTCAAATGGCTGCCATACAACCTGATCCGCAGTGAGCCTCTCCAAAAACATGCGATATGTGTACTCCGAGTTGCGCACGGACTGCTGAGGACTCCACTTGAAGATCCGAGGTAGGGTCTCATCATAATCAGTAGAGCGTATAGCACATGGACCAATGGTTGGAAAATGGTCCAGTATCCATGCCTGCAAATAAACCATCAATTAATTATTTTAAACATAAGAATTTAATAAAA
Source organism: Crotalaria pallida (assembly GCA_037953625.1). Lineage (NCBI taxonomy): Eukaryota > Viridiplantae > Streptophyta > Magnoliopsida > Fabales > Fabaceae > Crotalaria > Crotalaria pallida. The sequence continues at coordinate 183,321,198 of CM075649.1, forward strand.
CATTATGAATTTAAATAAACATGATGAATATTTTTATGAATAAACATTATGAATTCATATTTGTTTACCTGCAGCAAAGACATGTAGCCGGCCAAAGAGAACTTATTCGCCTTGCTGGCGAATGACAGGTGATCATATAAATAGGCTAGTGCACTAGCCCCCCATGCATATTGATCAACCATGTCAAGGTCATCCAAAGCGAGAAGGAGATGACAACCAATGGAGTTGTTCGTCTTATCAGCGAACAATGTGCTACCCACCAAGTAAAGGAGATAACATCTAGCGGCAATATCATATCGCTGCTGAATAACCGATCTGCTGTATACCTCCTTCAGCTTACTAAACCTTATAGCACCACTCTTGATGTCCATCGCTTCTTTGGTAGCCTCGGCATGACCCATACCGAGCAACGCAATCATCAGCTCCACTGCATCCGCTTGGTTGGGTTTATCCCAACCGATCAAAGTCCCCGTCACCGGGATATGCAGGATAGACGACACGTCATCCAGGGTGATAGTCATGCATATTGAAACGTGTTTGTATCCTCATACCATCTATCGACGAATGCCCCGATCAATCGCCTGTCGACTACGCTGTATGACGAAGAGATCAACGGAGCCAAGCCGGATGCCTCGACGACTGCCCGCACTTGCTGTGGCACGGCATCTAATGATAGCATGTCAAATTCATGGTTGTGACATCTGTTTAAGAGACGATCCTGCACAATTTAAATTAAGAAAAATAAGTAAAACAAATAAATAAAAATAAATATCAATTAATTAAAGAAATAGATAAAATTAAATTTAAATTAATTTTTGGTCTCGTAACGAATACTTACCCGTCCTTGCCATATTTCCTTCGCCTGGTGCTCGTCGTATGACTGCAACAACGAAGTATCTTGATGATCCTCATAGACGATCTCGGTCTGTGAATCATCAGCACCACCATCATCATCGTCATCATCTGAAGAAGAAGAAGAAGGAGGAGGATCGGGAACGGCATGAGAAGGTCCTCCTTGCTCCAGCCGTCGTCGTCTACCCGATACTGTCAAATAATCTCTCATCATGGGCATGTCATCGTCATCCCCGTTGCCGCTGACTGTTGCGTTCTTCATCCTCGGCATCTGAAATTGCAAAATAGAACGTGAAAAAAAAAGGTAAATAGAAATCAATGTTGCTAAAATATACAATGAAAAAATAAATAAAATTAACAATTTGTAACATAATAAAATAAATTAATTAAAAAATAAGTAAATTAAATAATAATCAAATAAAATAAAAAATGTAAAAAAAATATAAAATAAAATAAATAATTTAAAAAAATTAAAATTAAAATCAAATATTTATAACACTCGCCGGAATGTTTATAACATAATTTAAAATTAAAAATTTAAAATCAAGCATAATATTTAATTATTTAAATTAAGTAATATTTATCCTATTCCTTTTTCAGATCAAGATTATAATCCTCTTAATCTTTTCTAATCTATAATATTTAATTATTTAAATTAAGTAATATTTATCTTATTCATATTTCAGATCAAGATTATAATCCTCTTAATCTTTTCTGATCTATAATATTTAATTATTTAAATTAAGTAATATTTATCCTAATCCTTTTTCAAGATTATAATCCTCTAAATCTTTCCTAATCTATAATATTTAATTATTTAAATTAAATAATATTTATCCTATTCCTATTTTAGATCAAGATTATAATCCTCTTAATCTTTTCTGATCTATAATATTTAAATATTTAAATTAAGTAATATTTATCCTATTCCTTTTTCAAATCCTCTTAATCTTTCCTAATATCAACAAATTCAAAACAGCAAATGTTTTTATAAATATTATTTTTTATAAAATATTAAATACATAAATTTTATATAAGTTTAAATAATTATTTTTATAAATATTATTAAAATATTCAAAACATTAAATAATTAAAAATAACACCCTCGCTAACAAATTCACGCTCTCGCTGCACCCTCAGCGAGGGCATGAATTTGTTCCCTCGCTGCACCCTCAGCGAGGGCGTGAATTTGCGCTCTCGCTGCATCCTCAGCGAGGGTGTTATTTTTCCAGAAAAATAACACCCTCGCTGAGGGTGCAGCGAGAGCGCAAATTCACGCCCTCGCTGCACCCTTAGCGAGGGTGTTATTTTTCTGGAAAAAAAACACTCTCGCTGATTACTAAGCGAGCAAACCTTCAGATATACAGCACAGACAAGATAAAAACTCAAACAAAAATTCAATAAACATGACCTAAACACTAAACAACACAGATCTATAACTATTACTCAATGAATCTAAGATTTCTAAACACATTATATAATTAAATGAAAAAAACGAAAAAAAAAATAACAGTTTGCAGAACAAGAAGAAGAGTAATGGTTAGAACAAACTAACCTTTGTAGGAGGGAGTTCTTATGTAGAGGTGGGAGCAGAACGTGCAGCGAGCAGAGGAGGGAGTAAAAAACGTTAATGAAAAAGATGTAGAGGAGGGAGTATTAACGTGCAGAGGAGGAGGAGGGTGTATTAAAGTGGAGCAGGGTGGTTCCTTGTTCAACGTGCAGAGGGGAGGGAGTAATATTGGAGTAGGAAATTTTATTGGAGAATGTGAAAAGATATATTTTGAATTTCAAATTTCAAAATAAGTAGAATAATGGGAAGGATAAGGAAGGAATAAGACAAAGGTTATTTTAGGATTATTTAAAATTTATAAGGTTATTTTGGGATATTCATTTAAAAAAGGGGTTAACTAATTAATGGTATGAGTCAAAAAACTAGAACCCTTATTATATGGCATACAAGCCCGGTCCTAACCTATTCTGGACCCTAGGGCGAAAAAGAATTTGGGCTCCTAATTCATAAAAAAAATATTTAAAAAAATTAACTAAAAATGTAGTTTATATACTTATAATCAATTAAAACAATGACAATAATCAATAATAAAACTAATTATTAAAAAATAAAATTTTAAATATAATAAAAAGTTATAAAGTAAAGAGTTAATAAAAAAAAACTTTTTTATGTTGGGTTGCAAAAGTAAAGTTCAATACTTCATTTATTTATAAATTAAGTGAGCAAATGAAAAAAACAAATTAAAGTTTTATGTTAAAAATCATTGATGGTTAAGAGATAAAAAAAACTTACAACTATTAATTTTTTTTTCAAAAATAAATATACTATTAAAAAATTAAGGACCCCTGAATTTTTTGGGCCCAGGGCGACCGCCATCGTTGCCCTCCCTCGGGGCCGGCACTGATAGCATATTTAACTGAATTATACATATTAAGGAGAGTAATTAGTTGTTTTATGAATTTTATATATTATAATATTATAATTTTAATTTCTTAATTTTTTTTGGAAAATTTACACTCCTTAATAGAAAAACATAGATAGTTTAAACATTTGATAAGGGAAAAAAATCAATAAATAATGCATAAAAAATATAAAGTGACTTGTAATTAAAATTGACATCTTTTTCTAAAAAATGACATATAATGAGAACACGAGGGACAGAGGGAGTACTTGTTTTTTATATTTTATTTTTTAATCTGGGAGTACTTGTTTTAGTCTATTATATATCCCCATGTCTTAGGGTTTGAAGTTAATTTTTTTTTAAATATTTAAAAGTTTATGTAAGTTAGGTATAAAAATACTACTATTTTTGTCTCTAAATTTATTGTTTTGACACTTTTATTTTGTCCCTATTTATAAGACCTTATACGAATTTTCAATGACAATTAATTACTTCCTTTCATAAACATCATTATTTAGTTAGTACTTTTTCGATTTCCAATACTATTAATAGGAATAATTTTGAAAATACATATCAAATGTTCACATTTTCAATATCATTAACTAAATTAATCAACCTTCTTAATAGACGTGAAATCTACCAAAAAGATCTTATATATAGGAACAAAGGTAATACATAAATTCATCAACAAGGTTCTGATATCAATAATCAGATTCGAAATGATATATTGAAATCCAACAAGGTCCAGCGCAGTGGGCATATAATTTGGTTCCTTAACTATGATGTCAGGGGTTCGATCTCTGCCGTGGGTATCGAAAATGCTTTGTTGGTAGAGGCAATACCCACTTAAGTGATCTCTACACCTCGGAGGAGATTAGTATTCGACCATTGGTTGGAATATACCCTCGGTACAAACAAAAAAATCATATATTGAAAAAAACATAAATAATTATGTTCAGTTTTTCATTAAAAAATATTTCTCAAAGTTTTTATTCGAGATCTATTTACTTTCTAAAAAAAACCACCAATGAAACCACCAACTTATCTACAAACACGTGTTTTGGCCATTTATACGGTGGGTTCCATGTTTAACTTTGGTAAAATCACAACAACCATTGATCTTCTACAGTATAATTCTCAAAATATCCAACCGTCTCCAACCCAGTTTGCACCGGTGCAAACTTTTGACCAGTTCGTAACTTAACCTTGCCCTGGTTGGTTATGTGAAAATGAAATGATAAAACATTTTGACAAGCCGAACAGGTCTTGAATTGTATAATTCCACTATTTCATAATCATTTTTATTCAGATTTTTCGTTGTTGATGACTTGATTTGTTAATTGCCAAATGGACGTACAAGTTTTGGTCGAATAAAAAACAAGCATATAGAACTATTATATCCATGTCTCGTGACATTTACCTACCATGATTTCAACAGCAGCTATACCAATCGATGATAACAACGATGATAATGATAATTACGTATCAATCATGCAAAAATGGACAGCCAATTCACGGTCAAAACTAAAATTTCACGGCCTAAGACTTTTTGGTTTCAAAAGTACAAACCATAGGTATTGGACGACAGAACATTTCCAAATATTTTATTATTTATTTTAAATATTTATTATGAAATTAATATTTAAAAAATACTCGATAATTCATCCAAAGTCATATATCCATTAAAATATTATAGAGTACCAAATAAAAAAGAATGTACCAAATAATAATACAAATAGTAATTTCTTAATCTAATGATAAACACATACGATTGAATAAATTTTATGAAAAATAATAATTTAAAAATTTTAAAAATATTATATCTTTATTATTTTAAGAAAACTTAATTATTTTTATATTATTATCATCAACAATCAACTCTTAAAAGAACCGTTAAAAATATTGTGGGAATTTTGGCTGTGTGAAAACTCATACTCCTTGCCACTTTCTCAACTAGCACTAATTTATACGTCCTTGTAGGTGTTTCACACAAATTAAAAAAATATTTAATACTTTATTTTCAAAAGAAGTACTTCCTCCGTCTTTGAATATAGGACATTTTTGATACTTTTATTTTGTTCCTATTATAAGACTATTTACTAATTTTCAATGATCATTAATTATTTTTTTCCACGAACACCCCTATTTATTTAACACTTTTTAGATTCCCAATAATATTAATAGGGATAATTTTGAAAATACATATCAAAAGTTAATATACCATAATATCCTCACACTATATTAATTATTACTTATTTTGCATATTTCAAAATATTAAAAGGCAAGGTTAAAGTTGAAAAATTAATTAATACACCATTCGGCTCAAATTATAAGCAAATTTAACTACTTTTACGCTTATTAAGGATGTTAGCTGATTGTATTTAATTTTCTAAAATATATAAAAGAATAGAGGTATTTTAGAAAAGTTGCATTGGGAATAAAACAAAAATTAAATAAGATACTGTAATATTACCTCCGTCCCTAATTATAAGGCCATCTTGGGAGATTTCACGTCCATTAAGAAAGTGAAATAATTTAGTTTATTGAATTGGAAATGTGAACTTTTGATATGTATTTTCAAAATTACCCCTATTAATATTATTAGGAATCTAAAAAGTGTTAAATAAATAGGGGTATTTGTGGAAAAAATAATTAATGCTCATTGAAAATTGGTAAAGGGCCACATAAATAGGGACAAAATAAAAGTGTTAAGAGGGTCTTATAATTAAGGGCGGAGGGAGTATTTTTTTAGGGATGCTTTTAAAAAGTAACATTGGAAATGGAATAAAATTCAAGAAAATTGGTTAGTTTTACTTATATTTTAAATCAAAATAAAATATTTTTCCTCCTTATATTCAAGCCGGAGGGAGTACACCATCGAATTCCTGAAACTAACAAATGATTAATATACCATTGAACTCTTAAAACTGTTAAGTGATAGATAAATTGGAATGGAGGAAGTAATTTTTTTGGATTTTCTTAACCTCAACCCTTGAGGATAAGAGGCTTAAAATAACATTTTTACATTGAAAAATTAAAGATTTAATATTTAGGTGATAGTGGACTTCATTTCTCAATGTTACTTTACTATTTTTTAGCTTTTTATCCTCAACCCTAATAATTTAGATTAGGTAAACCCTTTTTTTTTTAAATTTGGAAAATTCATACGGGTTAATGCGACTAGATTTTTCCTCGCTCGAAGTATGTCAGTTGGTTTAAATTCTCTCCCTAATCCTAAGCATACTCAGCTCTTGGATTAATTGTTAATTGAGGCCAAGTTTGGTTTGTTCTTCTAAACTCCCCCGCCCTTTGGGCCATGTTTGGGATGTACGGAAGTAAGGACCCAAATCTTTTTATTTCCTTGACAGCAGTTATATATGTCTCTAAAATCTAAATAAAACCCATTGAATCAAAAGAATATCGTATAATTAATAAGAGCAAGATATAAGTTTTCTTCTTAATTGAAAATATTTTATAGGTTTGTTTAACATTAGCTTATAGTTTTAGAAATAGAGTGTGGGTGTAAGTAAGTTGAGAAAAAATGAGAAAGAAAGTTATAAAATATTGTAGTTGAGTGTAAGTAACAATTTTATGAGTGTTACGAGTAATAAAATTTCTAAAATTTGTATGAGAAAGCTAAATTTATATTGATAATCTATATTGTTAAGTATTAATGATTTGGTAGCTAGGATATGATAGAATATAGTATACTCATTTGTATGTAAGCTAAATTATTGTTTTTAGTTTCTTATACTATAGCTTAAAAACCGAGTTGAAGAAAATCCATATTTTATTATGAAACAAGTCAACAGAGCAGTTTAGACAAACAAATTTCACCAACCTTTCGATGTAAAAAAAGCTCAACTAAAATTGGAAACACAGTATAGACATAAAACACTGAAAGAGACGACATAAACAAGAAAAAGGCAATGAATGAAAATCACGGGTCTTATTGCTCTAAATAGACTTTTAATTTTCACCTATCTTCCTTAATTTTATAAGCTTAATTTAATACACACCTCAGATATATCATCCACATATAGTAGGACTTTACAAATAATAATAACAACCCCAAATCAAAACCACAGAATTGAAACAAAGACAAAAACAATAATTAATTAAGGATAAACAACAATAAGAGGAAGGAAGCACAAATTTACATGTTGGTTGGAGAATTTAATTAAGAAAGATGATGACTTTACCTACCTACTTTTTCTTGACTTGGGTTTAGATTTATGAGTAGTACTACTATTATTATCAGGAACTGATTTCTTCCCGAAGAAACCACAAAGGCCACAGGTTGCAACCTTAGGAGAAGGTGGGTCAACCGATGGTGGTGCAACGTTGACCGTCCGATAGGGTCTTGATCCAGCTGATCTGCTCCTCTCCAACGTGGCACTTGATCCAACGGCACTCTTTTGTTCTTGTTCTTCTCTTTGATTATTGTTATTATTAGTATCTTGTTCTTGTTGTTGTTGGTTGAGTTTCTGGATGAACTTGTCATCCCATACCAAACCAGAAGAGCCTTGTCTTCTGAATGATGTTACTGACCTCTGCAGCCCAGTTTGATCAGCCATGTGTATGTGTGTATGTGTCTCTGCTTAATTGATATGCCTCTCTTCTCTTTCTCTCTCTCTCTTGTGTATCTAGATAGATAGATAGAGAGGGTTGAATTTGAAGCCAAAATTGAATTAAACTATGCAACTTGTTTGTATGTGGAGTGAGTATATGTATGTATGATGGTCGTGTTGGACCTTTGATTGTGTAATTGATTAGAAGGGAATGATGGGGTCGGGGAAAATGACAAATACTAATTCAATATATACTCCCTTCAATCCTAAATACAGATCATTTCATAAAAATATACACGTACGTTTTTTTTTTCTTTATCTTATTTTTATATTTTAATAATTTGGCCATTAATCTTTAAAGCAAAAAAAATTTAGTCCATAACATATGTTAATCCCATCTTCCCCTCTTGACTGTGTTAAAATTTCATTAAAATATATTAATTTTACCGGAATTTCATTTTCACATAATAGAATCTGCATTATGTCACCGAAATTTACAATTTTAAAACGCAAAAATATGGATGAAATTTTACTTCCAAAAAGTGGAACAACATTAGCATTTTACCAATAAAAGCATTAAATACATTGAAAAATGCAAATCTCGAATAGAAAATGCAGATTTCAGCAATCGGAAGAAGGAATCTACGACAAAATCATTATATTCCGATAAAAATCTAAATTTATTACGGTGAAAGGATGAAATTAACAAATATAGAGATGTTATTTACACCCTTAGCATTGCTACTTACACTCACTGTTTATAATTTTTTACACTAATTTTTTAATATTACACTTATCCTACTACTCACACCCATATATTTATTATTTACACACATTCTTATTATTTACACCCATAATAAAACCTATTTGAACGAATTATGAGAATGAATTTACAGGTTACTGATTCCAGATTCATGTGAGGTAATGAGCAACAAGGTGGATGAATCCATCCTTCTCTCACTGCGAAATAAAAAATCCAGAGGAAACAATCAATTTGAAGATTGAATTGAGATCGAGAGTTCTATGCCCAAACCATATTTCAACAAAATGTAAACTGATGGTTGCGGATATCGAAAATTTTGACTCCAAGAGATGGCGGGAGTGCATTAGAGAAGGTGAAAAATAGTGGGGATTTTCAGCCGGAATTAGATTTAGGGAGAGTTCATGGGATCTAGCTATTGTTTTGTTAGCTGATTTTCGCACCAACGTTAGTTCTTTTACTTTTCTCATGGTACCAAAAAAAAAGATTCAGGGAGAGTCGGCAATTAACTCTATTCTCCAATCTCTTGATTACAACCTTGAGGTTTTCTGGTTTTTCTAGTATTATAAATTTTCTAATTTCAGTATCCAGATTGTACCCACTTCTTGGTCCAGATCTATTTCTTATTTTTTGTATTCTAAATTTATGCTGCTAAGACCATTGATGTATTGAAAAGGAATACTGTATTTGTTATCATATAGCAGGTTGACTTGTTGAAGCATGGTGTTATGGATTGTGGTTAGACTGGGTTGACTAAAGTGAACAAGATAACCACGTTGGCCAGGTCCAGGTACAACTAAATAAGCAGAAGGGCTCAAGCCCATATTGCACAAGCCTCTATTCCGATCCAGGTTATCTAGGGTTGACCGGGTCACGTCTATCACCATGACTCCCAGCATGATCGCATATCTAAACGGATAGGTTGATTGGGATCGTTTCGGCTTCCGAGATTCTCGCAGCACTAACAACCTAGCCGGCTTGATCTCGCCAAGAATGTACCCTGACCCTGGTCATCCTAGGACTCTTATATATACACGCTAAACTCTCAGGTATTCTCAACTCAACTCTTTACACAACACACATAAAAAATATTGACCTAGGCTGCCACGTTTCTTCACTGGGGACTGGCTGTCAACTTCATACATCAAAACCAGTCTTAGTCTTCATCCTAGAAACTTTGACTAGGACACGTCGGATACTCCAAACACAACACATGGCATATCAGATCCATCATTGAATCAAAGTGGGTGTGGAGAAGAAAATATAGGGAGATGATTAATTTTAAGAGTAAGGGGTGTAAGTAAAAATGAAAAGAATGGTTAATTAGTTTTTTGAAAAAAGGGTAATATTGTAAAGTTAGTGTAAAAAATGATAAAAAGTGGGTGTAAGTAGCAATGTTAAGGGTGTAAATAACATCTCCCTAACAAATATTAGGAATATAGAGGGCTAAAATAATTTTTATAAAGATAAATGATCAAATTGAAACTTAAAAATAAGAAAAATGACCAAAAATAGTATTTAAGCCTTAAAATATTATTGGAAATATGTATATGTGATATATTTTTTAAAATTAATTTTATAATTATTACTTAAACTTCAAAAAATGTTGATAAAATAAGAGTGTTTATAAAAAAAAGAAGTAATTAATATTATTGAAAATTGAGAAAATGGCTTGCATTAAAGAAAGAGATAATAAGGATCGGAGATAATTATAATGTACTCCCTCCGTCCCATTATCTTGGTAAAAGTCAAACAAGTCAATGAAAATAAGAAAGTATCTGTTTAATATATTGCATGATCCATTCATTAATTACAAATTGATAATGCACAAATTTTCATATTATTACCATTAATACATATTGCAATATTGCCTTCAAAACAAATCTTTAAATGTGTTTTCCTTATTTACTTATCAATCATCGATACAATATATAATCTTTAAGATTTTTCATATATTTTTTTACTTTAATATGGGACAAATTTTTTTGTATTTTTTTACCAAGATAATGGGACGGAGGGAGTATAATAAGAATGGAACATTGCCTAACATCCTACATATATATTTTTATTTTTTATGTTACATAAAATATGCATTGCTACCCAAAAAAAAAAGAGTAAAATATGCATCAAGAGTTCATAATTTGGAGTGAGACCAATGTATATTGTGTGCGTTGGATGGGCGTTCTCCCACCGCAATCGCAGAAGCTTCAAACTGGAGACTTGACTTTTGTGAAACGTTCCTTTGGAGGGCACCAAATGCTGAAACAAACATGGCTATAGTTGGGACAAGATTTTTGTGCGTGCTCAAGAGTTTATCACCTTTTGTCTCAGTGATATATACATATTTTTTTTTAACTGCTTTTGTCTCAGTGATAATAATGAAAATCTTTGCATTGATGGGATTTCTTAACCAGAATTCGGACTTTAGAGTGATTCCATGTTCAGTCCAAATGTTGGCCAAACCTAACCTTTACTACCAACCCAAACTTTGAGTGGGAGATTTTGTTGCGATTGTGTTTATTATTTCTCCGTTTGCCAATTGCCACTCTAAACATGAACGTAATAATTTTGATGATCAGCTGTACTTCCACCATTTATTTGTCTTTGACGGGAATTTGTTCTCCAACCACATAATTTTGAGATGAAGCAAAAATTTCTTGCTTTTGCATTGAAGTTGTAGTTTTTTTTTTCTTTCGCACTTGGCGGCCCAACTAAATCCACCCCGACTCTACGGAACTCCACTTTGTGGGCAGGGGTCTCCCAACGCGTGCCTCTCCGTTTCCATGGGTGTCGAACTCGAGACCTCATGATTAAGAGACTTAGTGAGTTGTCACTAGACCAACAGCACGTTGGTTGTAGTTTTTTTTTTATGCACCATTGGAACTGGAATAATTCTTCAATGTTCCGTTTTAAATGATTTTTAATGTACCTTTTCATTTTATATGTGCGAATCATTTACCATTTTATCATACTTTCACTTGTATACAGTTTTGGCAACGTTCTTTTCACCCCACCACAATTTTGCTATCGACTAATACATTTTCATAAAAGAACGGTGGAGGTGATGATGTAAGTAAAAAAAAAAAAAAAAGCGATTGTCAAAGAGAAAGTAATTAAATTGGGCTCAGATATGTTAAAAATGGTAAAATATATTCTTATCTAGTTATCCCAAAAAATTCTTATCTATATTGATACAAATTATTGATACAAATTTTTGTCACATGAACGTAGTTTCATTAATATATGAATGATTTTAATAATGTTTATTGATGTTCAATTACATCCTACATTCAACTCCTTCAACTTTATTAATAATGTTAGTTGGAATGATTACTTTGTTGTTAAAATCTTCTTAAAGTTGTGTGTCCATTTTACTGCATTTGTCGACTGTCCTAAGTAAATTTTATAAAATAAAAAAAATTTAAGACCCAAGTATATTGGCCAAGTGAAAACTGGCTGAGCGCTTAGGGACTTCAGAGTCAAAGACTCGAGTCTCAGTGAAACCAAGATTTGCATAGTTCGCGGATCCAAGGTGGATTAATTGAGCCACAAAAAGTGTGAAACCCAAACACCACCTGGTTTGGGAAAAAAAAATTAAGGTAATTATAAATTGTGGCATAAATTTCATTATCGCCACTCATTTTTCTCTCTCTCTTTACTAATATTCTTTCTTACCGTTAATGGCCCACATCTCCTTATGCATTGACATGGTACACATATATGTTCAGACTTGAGAGTAAGAGTATTTATGAATCCTGATTTTGTGGTCAAACAATTTGGAAGAATAGGCCAAAGTCAAACCAGCTGATACTAAATTTGTGGAATATATCATCAGCGCCCTCTCCCGGAAGAAGACCGTTACCTTTATATTCATGTTTATTACTACCAAAGATGAGGGAATAGTCCTGACCTTCTCTAACTGATCCAGAACACCAATTTTACTTAGGAATTAAAATTACGCAAGACAATATGATACAAAATTATATGAATGGATGGTACTCAGTTTGGTGTGATCATTATTAAAAAACTAATGACCTATTAATATTCATTTTTAATTCGGTCAAAACCAGCTCTAAGACTTTGAAAAGATGGAGTACCGAGTGATCAATTATTAAGGTGTGCTGGGTTATTGTGTTTGGACAGGCATAAAAAATATTTTAAAATAACATGAGAATGGGTGTTATATTAATCAAAGTCGTAACTCGTAAGGGAACAAATTAGTTTTTTTTTTTTTAAAAAAAATAAATAAATCGTGACTCAAAACTTCATTTTACTAACAATTTAATTCCATCGGTTGCCATACAAACTTTCTCCTTTTGCTTCTCTAATCTATGTCGGTTATCAGCCCTTTGTTTTTTATATATATAAAAAAAAAGGCTATTATCTCTTTTTAAAATTATTTTTTATGAAAAATAGAAATTGTTTTTTGTTTGGATATAATTAAATGATGCTATCATTATATTTTTCTCTCTTCATTTACATGAATTTCTCTTAAAATTACTATTTTTGGAATACTACTTGTTTTAAATTTTATTTATATTATTTTTGTTTTCTCGAGAACATGTCCAAAGAACTTTGAAGGTTAAAATAAAAAGTAAAATACTAAAACTAAACATATTAAACACACAAGAAAACAAGAATAAGAAAAGGACAAAATTGAACTAAAAAATATTCTTCAGTCACAAAAGTGCCACGCCTTCTCGTTTTCTATTCACCTTATGACGCGGCCAGCAACGAGAAAAAAATGTTATGCATAATTTAATTTTCCTTATAGGAGTACCTATCTATATTTAATGTGTAGCAGTAATCTTGCCATTAAAAAAACCAAAATGATGCAACATATGGCCCGCTGTGGGAATTGTTACATCTCCAAAAACCTATCATCATACAATAAAAGCATCGACCAAGAACAAATAGTGAGCATCTATATAAGCAGCTCTGTCCATAAAAACAAGGCCAAAATCACTCATAAAATTCATGTAAATCCGCAATCCTATTACTTGAATAATATGCGTCTTTGTCCTAGTCAACACAATCAACTTGCTACAAAAGATATTTTTCCTAGTCAATCACCGATTATCTCAAATACCTATCTTCAACCTGGGGCCCCAAAACCTTCCACTTACTCACATGGAAACTTATCATCGTCTACCATTGGCAAAACAGGTTTATTACACCTAGCAACTAGCAATCATAGTACATTATGCTAAAAAGTAAAAAGCACTTTCCGCAGCCAATTTTATCCTGTTATCTTCAGTAAAAAAAAAACATTAGTCTCTCGAAATAAGTCATTTTAATCTCAATTCAATTGCTGCAGGTATTGCCATATCTCACACAATCCAAACTCTTTTTGTCCTTGAGAATTTCGCAGAGAGGTTTGGGGTCCTGGAAATCAGCCGATGTACTTTTACGATGCAAACTTCCTTCAGTTTTCCTCTTCTTCCTCCTCTCCTTCTCTTCTTTAATCTCTGCAAGAGTCTTAGGTCCTGAAAATGTAGTGGACTCATGACTAGATCTCCTTTGTTTTAAGACTGGTTTCCTGGGTGAAAGAAACTGCTGTTTCGCTAGTTTTTCTCGATAATGCTTCCTTGACCTATGATGCCGCTCGGAATGGCTAAATGACCTGTGTCTGTTAGCAACAGAAAGAGTTTCAACCCCTCGAATTGATTCCATATTGCTGAATCCCAGTTGTGATGTCAATCTTCTACTTGGCTGGTGATCAGTGCCATACCCATGTTGCCTTTCATGGTTTCGAACCGTCAATGATGATTCGTATCTTCCTAAGACACCCGTCCCAGGAGGATCATTAATTTCCCTCCGCCTCCTCAGACGCTGACGTAGATCTGAATTCCTCTCACAAGCACCCCAGTCGGCCGGCATATGAACCCTTTTCCTGGTCAACATAGAATCTAAGATTATCTCTCTGGAATAAGGGCGAATTTTTCTGCCATCAGCATGGATAAGATCCCTATCTAAACTTCTGTAACCATCATGCATTTCTTGTTCATACAGAATGTCAGCTTCTGGAGATGTAGTAGCATATTCAACATGGTCTTTAAATTCATACCCCAAGTATTGCTCATCCAGTTCCCGGTGTTCCCTATCAAGCACTGGTAAATATTCAGAACCATCCTCATAATCCAAGTTCTCCGATCCATCTTGAACGAGAACATCAAATCCAGGGGACGACTCCCACCGCTCTTCAGGCTCTATGTGACTATTTCCTTGCTCATCTGAACTCTGCTCAGAGCATAAATGAGATATGCTATGAACAAAGCATTCACCTGGAGATAGAGAGTCTGACCTCACTACTGTAGCTTCTTTATACTCAGGAGAAGATATCCCTGGGCAATCATCTTGCTGCTTAACATTTTTGGATAATGGTAGTTGAAGATGTTCCTTAGGCTCAAGTTTAACGCCAGATAAAGCTTTTGGGGCAGTTAAAGATGGGTCAAAATGTGCTTCAGTTGGTGATGATGCTACACCCATTTTACTTCCTGGTGACATTTTATTTTCTAGGTTGAGTGCATCAGTGCTTCCTTTGCTATTCTTAACAGGCTTTACATTATAAAAGCTATCATCAGGCCCGTGCAAAAACGAGCATCTGTCACCTTTGTTGCAAAATCCATTGAAGAAGTAATAACAGGGAACTGTTGTTTTGTTAGTGGGCAATGAAGACTGTGTAGGTTCAGATGGAACTCCAGTATGCCCATCCAATGGCTGAGACAATGACAAAAATTAGTTGAAAATGACAATAGAAGCTAAGAGGACATATTACTATTAAACAAGAACACAATAAAAAAGCCTGATATGAAATTTGAGGGGGAGGGGGTGGAGGGTATGCATGGAAGAGATAATGGTTAGTTGGTGACAGTAGAATTTTACTGTACATTAATAAAGCAATGACTTCAATGTACATATTCATAAACATGACAAGTTTAATCCTCAAATTTACTCAGCCAAGTAAAACCAATTTTATGAACAGGGGACTCCAAATCATCAAGTCAACTATGAGGTAACCACAGCTGCAGAGGATTTAGCAAAACCGAGATAAACCATACAAGACACTCATTGTTTCATACTCGTATGTGCAATGGGTGTAACTCCAAAAACATTTGTAATTATAAAACACGAACCATTCTACTAAAAATGGCATAACAATATTACTCGAGCCTTTCAATCCGATGTTATAACAAACACAAAAAACTAAAACGGTGCATCTTTTTTCCTGTGGACTATAATGTATGTATGCATAAAACACGCCATCAAATCTTTGATCTGAAACCTTGAGTCACGAGCTACGTACTACAGATCAATCAACAATGTTTAACATATCCTGTATTCAGCAGCCCATAATCTTGATGAATTAATGCAATGAGGAAAGAAGTAAAGAAGTATTCAATGATTTGATGAAAGCATATCCGACCGAAACGATAATAAGCAATGATAGCAAGTTTAAGTTGAACAAACATCATAGTTTCAGGTTCATATATACGACAAGAACCAAAGGATCCAAATGAAATGACAAAACAAGTTAAAAAGAGACACACGAGGAGAGATAAGAACTTACAGGGTGTCTAAAAGCACAAGTAGGATTAAGGCAAGTGGCATTGAACCAGTACCAACAATCCCTAGGGTTAAGCCTCGCAACCTCGTTATGGCGATACTCGCATTCAGCCCCCTGAAATTAAGAAGAATAAAAAATGTTAATATATTATAAAATGCAGAAGAAGAAGAAGCATTGTTGTTTAATTAATTAAGCAATAGAAAACAAATGAAAGATGGAATTGGAATGTAATTGAAGGCGAAAATGCAGTTAATGAGGATCGATGATGAGGGGAGGGGAGGGGAGGGGAGAGTAGGGTTAGAGGAAACACATTGTGAAACAAGGGAAATTGAAACACATGCAATGTAATAAATAAATAAATAAATAAAAACAAAGGGGAAGTAGAAGCATGGTTACGATTACGAAGGAAGGAAAGAAAGAAATAGAGAAAAGGGAAAAGAGAGAAATAAAAAAAGAAATAAGAAAGAGGAAGAGTGGAATGGTGGGTGAGAAATGA
The DNA here is from genome assembly GCA_037953625.1 of Crotalaria pallida. Lineage (NCBI taxonomy): Eukaryota > Viridiplantae > Streptophyta > Magnoliopsida > Fabales > Fabaceae > Crotalaria > Crotalaria pallida. The sequence goes on from CM075649.1 coordinate 183,337,855, forward strand.
ATGAGAGGGGGGAAGCAGAAGCAGAAGCAGAAGCACCTTCTTGCAAGTGAGGGGAGAGGCCAGGAAATAAACGCAATCGGTGTGACGCTTCATCAAATCTTGTTCGTCCATAATTTCCAAGAGTGAGTGACGAATGAATGAATCGATGTTTGAAGATAATGGAGCTTACATTATTACATTACATTACATGTTGAGGAGGAAGAGAGAAAGGGGGTGATGGTGATGATGACGATGGTTCATGTCATGACAGCGATAGCCAAACAAAGAGAGAACGATGATTTGCCTTCTTTCTTGTTCGAGCTTCAAATTCAAACTGGGTCTCACCAAAGCAAGCATTGGGCTCAACTGCATCCTCAAAAAGGGCCCATGGCCATGACCTACCAACCCTATTTTTTGAGAAAAATTTGTTGTAAACTTATACCATCCCATCAACGAGTCATAACCCAATTCACGACCGATTTTTTATAGTCTTAAGTATAGTCACGATCGTGCAAATAATTTTTTTAAAGGTCGTCACCTGACTCACGATTAGAAGGTCATGAATAGGATCACAACTGTGAGATGGCAAAAATATATCTCAATATTTTTTGTTTATACGGGTTTCTTCCCACTCTATTATCAGGTAAAAGATTAATCCCAACTAGTATTCTCACCACGAATCGAACTTGATTCTTTCCTTGAATCGTAGTGTGTCTTCATCATTATGCCCACACCCTTGCTAGAAGATCCTATTACTAGGGGTGGGAATGAATCGAGTCGAGCCAAGTCTTAACAAAAACAAACCTGACCTATGTTCCAAATTCAAAGCTTAAGCTTATCTATTGACCCATCATAGGCTAAATTTTGAGTTTAAACTCAACCTATTTCAAGGCCCGCCATGACCCAAAAGCCTATTATTCAATAAAATTCTCACGTTTTAGCACAAACATAAAAATTACTCAACATGCCCTCAAATTATATAGCCGAAATAGAATAAAGGGAAATGTAAACAATATCAAAACTCAAACTATATAGTAACAAAAGTAAAACCATTCAAAAACATAAACGGTCCCGAACCTCAAACTAATAAAACAAAAAGAGTGAAAGAAATTACATTTTTATTTTTAATTATAATATTATATATATAATTTTTACTTTTAATTTAAATCATTAATAAAATATAAATATTTGTTGAAATTCATCAGATAAACACCCTCCATTTATAGAACAAGGGAAGCGAAATTACTCTTTGAGAAAATGTTGGGCGTGGGAGCAAATTTACCCCAAATGAGATATACCCTTTATGTGACATCCATGCTTGACAAATGCATAGTAAAATATCCACAAAATTTTTAACATTCAAAAGAAAACTTGATCAACAATTCTCTATCCTCTGTGATTCCAGATTTATTTCATGTTCAAATTTTCGTTGGCATCCAACTGTTCTTCAGAAAACCTGTGGTATACAAATTCCACAGTGCTTAGTGCTTTGCAAGCTTCCATCAGATGCTAGAACCCTAATTGCTCAAAACTTGTAAACCATTTCTTCAGTGTATCCAGCTTCTTTGAGCACGCCAGAAAGCTGCAGCAGATCAACCACAAAGAATATCAATAGAGATCCAAGATATAATACAGTCACAAACACGCCACACTCAAATTAATTTCATACTACCTCTCCCTGTGTCCAATCTTTGGCCTTTTCACCGGATATGTGTTTCATCATCCCAGGGGGACCACACACCTGAAATGCAGGTGGTCATAAAGGTTGGCTATTAAGTATTAACTACAAACTTTTGCAATAATGATGAAACTTTTTCCATTTTTGATAGAAAATAATGATGAAATTTTGCAACCACGACCACCATAATCCATCTCCCTACAACATTACATGAAATGAAAATACTATGTAAAAACAGAACTTTCAAGACAGACTGAAATAATCCTCCTAAATATTCAAATACAAAGTTCTAATTACACTCATGAAGAAGTGTAGGTTTCATAACTCTTAAGATTCAGATCAAGATTATGTGTTAGCCTTCAGAAGTTTTAGAAGAAGGGTCTAGTGTAATGGACCTTAATTTGCCGTGGAAGGATCTCTTAATGTGTCAGAAGAAAATTTTCAACTACAAAGCATTTAGTCTAACTTTTGTGAATTCAATAGCCCAAGAGCCTCAGCTCAAGAGGCACTGGCCCTAAGTTCCTCTGGGGAATATACTTGATCCCGGGTTCCAATCCCAACAAGGCCACTTTGTCTCCCACTGTAGTTCCCCTATCACCACCACACAGCAGGTCGTGACCTCAATTTTAACAAAAAAACCAATCTGAATTCAGTAATCATTTCTCCAGGGAAGCCAATTCAATCCATATGCACTTGCGAAGTTGCTTCTGATCAAAAGGCAGCATGTGTCGGAGAAACCAAAAACAACAGGTTTTGGAAATGCCTTACTAATCACAGCATCACACGATATGGGTGATTTATAACCATTTGAAATATGGATAGTTAATGTTTGAAATATTGTGAACTTATTTCTCCATAAGTTCACAATATTTCAAACATTAGAAAGGTCAAAATCAGAAGAGTTCTTTTAACGCTATATAAATTATAAGTGTTACTGGCAAAAGCAAAACTCACAAGTATAAGAGTATCATCACTAGGAGCGGGTAAGCCTTTCACAACCATATCCTTTGATATGTAACCTGCACCTCCTCTCCAATTCTTTGTTGGATTATCAACCGTGTAGAATACCTGCAAATTTTGTTAAAAGACTAAATTAATTTCTGATAATAATGTTAAGGTTGGCTAACAAATAGCAACTTTACTAAATAAGATTTTTACCTTTAAGTTTGGGTGGCTAGATGCAAGAACGTCAAGCTTCTGTTTAAGCAATATGTCATCTGGGGAGACATTAGCATAAAGCAAAGATATCTGCATAGGTAAAATGCTGCCATAAGATATGATATTCTCATGTTTATCAAAATGACCTGGTGCATATCCAGCATTATGAATAAAACTCCTCAAACAGTTTCAGCATTCAGCAAATTAAAAAATAAAAAATAAAAATTGTTCATGATTTGTCAATATGATAATATAATCGAGAAAAGTGTAGGGAAAGACAAGCTGTACAACATGAGGGAATGCAATGAAGAGGTTTACCACCTACCTGAGTTTTGTCATCAGGATTCTTCACTATAGCCTCAATTACCTGAAGCATCGGAGTAATTCCCGTACCACCAGCAATCTGAATTATGTAACAAGGGGGGGAAAAGAAAAAAAGTTCAAACAGGTGTTACATGGAAAGAAACATATATTTACTAAGATAATGAATTCATACCACTATATTGAAATGAATACATTGAACAAAAAGGTGATTGGCAACAACAAATAACTTTTTTGGAGGAGACCGGTGCAAGCCTTTCAAACACGCTTTTGGGAAAGAAGTAAAATTTAAAATTTCTTCCACTTGCTCTTTCAAAGATATGGTTATGATTCTCTATTGGTTGCTAAACATGAATAATTCATATGATGGATAATTGAAAAGTTGATAATCAAGATTGAACAGTAGATTCAATCATTGTCAATGTCTGCCAGTGTGAATAAGCTTTACCATGCCAATGTGCTTCTTCATGTTAGGAGTATATCTGAGCTTTTCAATGGGCCTGAAAGAAACAATGACTTTCTTATGGAAAGTTTAAGTATGGAATGTATTATGCTGATCTTGAATTGTTATTGCAAATAACATACCCTTTCACTTCAACAACATCACCTGGTTTTAAGCTTGCGAAATGCTGGCTCATTTTTCCTTCAGGATATACCTGCAACAATTTGAAAGTAAGTCACCACAGTGCCTCTTTTAAATGGCCTGCTAGATGATCTAGAATACTGAGACAAGCAATGCTTCGACTGATGATGACATACCTTGATTAATAAATCAAAATATCCCTTTGATTCTGGATCAGATATAGGAGTATACCTGAAGATTGAGACATAGGCACCCTCCAAAATTAATCACAATGACACATCAATAATAACCAAGATATTATTAGTGTACTATCTAGAACATTATCTTGACATTGAATGAAAATTTAGCATTCTATTATTTTCTGACCTTCCTAGGACCACCTTCCCCCTCCACCTAGCAATAGTCTTACTTAAGTCGTGCCATTTTGTCACCAAAAGCACATACTAAACACACCACCAGGTACTATGATATATAGTGCATGGTTTTTTCCATTGTCTACAATGTACAGCTAGTAATTAAAAAATGGCTGTCATGGGTAGTCTTATAGGTTGGTGGAAAGGTAGTATGATAAAATATAGAGAGAAAACTCAACGTCTTGAGCATTAAATTATTCAAAGACATATAGTGTTTCCAATACAGAATTCCTGTGAGGTCAGGAAAGCCACTAGCTTCAAAGGGCATAAACCAGAAAGGAAATACAGGTAGGAGAAACATGTCACCAAAGAAAACAGGACTCAAGAAAAGACTGGCATGACTGTAGTATAAGGTAGAAAATAAAGTATATGGGTCTCACCTATCAGAATTTCGATAATTCATTTACTAGCTAAACAAAACAAACTTTCTAAGGACAAAGGCATAAGTGGAAAAAATGCACACCATCTGAATGATTTTCAATTAATTGATATTCTTCACTAACAATGCCAGAGTTAACATGTCAACAAGAATTAAAAAATACTTCATTGATTAATCATACTAAGGCTATCAGTGACAGAGAGAAAATAAGTATAGTAAAAAAGCAAACAAAACCAACAATTTAAGAAACTGATATTTAATATTTAGTATAAAGAAAGGGCTTTAAGAGGGCATGAAGGTAACATGATCAGGTGCCAGCATAAAGAAAGATCTGTAGATGAAGCGAACCCATGTTATCAACAAGAAAACTTACGGGCGTATAACATATTTTGGTTTTCCTTCAGCATCTTGTCCTAATGGAGCCCTGTGTTTATACAGACGAGTGAAACAAAATTTAAATTTATGTGATACCGATAGCAAAAACCATATGAAATATCGGCGATTTATCACACCTTGTAACAATGCAAGAAGCTATATCCAAACCCAATTTCTTAGTGGGATCAAACGAAAACCTGGCATACAGAGAAGAGAGAGAAAGTTAAATAAATACAACATTAAAACTACACTTAAATTAAGATAATTATGAGAATGTTTGAATTCATTTTGCTATTTGATATTAATAATAAATACATGCAATATTAATGAATCCACATCTTGCTGATTTGATCTCTAATTTAGCAGCAGCTTGTGCTTCAGTTGTGGTGCATAATATGATAAGCATTTCAGTTTTCCTGGCAACTTTTTTTAGTTTGCAATTTAATTACTTAAAAACTAAATTAACAAACAAATTTAAAATGCATGTGTTATGGATGAGAGCTTTGTTTTTTATAAATAGAATATATAATATAAGCTGTATATAAATACAATTTTTTTGATAGCCAAACAAAAAGAAGTTCCCACGATAAGTTAATCGAACTTAAAATCAAGAAGTTCCAATGATATTTAAGACTAAAAATGTTTAGCTTGATTGCTTCTCTCATGGAAACGCACACCCAAACAACTTCTCCTAAAAGCAAGAACAATGATCCCAAAATATAGTATGGTGGGTTGGTGAGTGCAAAGGTTCTACTGATTTGAGCATCAATAATCCAATATAGCTCCAACATGCAACATATAATTCCCTTTATTTAAGAATGGACGACGGTTTGGAGCAGTGTATATTATGGGTTAAGGTTCAACCGTCCCAGGAAGGGATGCGGGTGCACCATTTAGCTAAATTTGCATGTGGGGTTAGAATCAGCTGTTTCTCTTGGAAAATACATACCCACATTTCTCTTCATGTGGGTAGCATCACGTGGACAGCTTGTAGAAAAATTAGTCATCAAATTTAAAGAAGAAAACTGAATCCCATGAATAGAGCCGCACAAATTATTAAACTTAACATGATATGTCGAGGTTTTAAACATATGCAAATTCATGATTTGTCCTACAAGGATATACCTGAATAGTTGGGTATTGTGACTAACTCTGGCAGTGTCTTGCAACTTAAATTCGACCCATTTATCTGGAACAAGTGCTGAAAAGGGAAAAAAAAAATAATAATAAGTGGAAGCAACTCAACTAAAAATACATGTTATAAGACAAGAGCAATGTGATATTTATCGGAAGAGAAAAATCTCTGTCAAAATAACTAATGTCCAAAGTAGAATTAAACAAATCCACTGCACTTATTCTAAGCGTCGGTAGTTCAACACTAGTGATCATAAGTTCATAAACTCACAAGACTAAATAATATACTCACCGATGTTGTTAGTTTCCACTTCTTGAACTTGTTCCGAATGAACCTGCAAACACACAAAAGAATCTATTACCAAAGAAGATAAGCACAAACACAACACAACACAACACAACACAAGCAAGGCAAATAGAACAAGTAATCAGATTCGCAACGAATAATTTTAATTTCTATCTATATGGAAAATTGAAAAATATTAAAAAAATGGAGAGTGATCTATGGAATAATCAGCGACATTAGTATTACGCAAAGTATCTATCTCTAAGGTTCGCGATTCCGAACAAGGTAGATCAAAGATGAAAGCAACAAAATAAAATAGAAATAAGGAACGAAGGAGAGAGATGAACCAGGGTGGGAGAGGAGAAGTAGTAAAGGGAGGAGAGTCCGCCGGAGATGGCGGCGATAGCGGTGAAGCGGAAAGAAGAGGAGCGGGAGTTGGATTGGCCACCGCCACCAAAGGTATTGGAGAATGCGATCGGAGTGGCTCGAGAGAACTTCTTCAACAAAGCAGCAGCAGCCATTTCGATTGCAGAGCTGAAGCAACAACACACAAACAAGGGTTTAACAATTGAACTTAAACCTCCACTCTCCTCGCTGCACCCACCACCAACTAACTAATTGGGAGGAGGAGGAGGAGGAGGAATATAACATCAAAACGACGTGCCGTTGCCTTCGCTTCAGAAACGTTTTTACTTTTTTCTTTTTTTAAATAAAAAATTTTCTGTCCTTGGTTAGTCTCCGAGTAATGAGAAGTTTGCAATGGAAAATGGTTAATGCAAATTTTTATTGATGAGTGTAATTTTTTTTTTTATAAAGGTAATAATTTCCGATATAATCTTTACCATTTTGAGATATAGACCAACATCTGCAACCCATATTTTATATAAAAAATAGTATATGTACTGAATTTTACACTGTCAGATATCATCTATCATTGATGAGTTAGCAATGATTAACTTGTAAATAAAAGTAATTCATATGGATGATGGATGATACACCGATAGTGTAAAAAACTCTACTCAGTCGATGCTCATATATTAAACTCTATTTTATACTATTATTTTATGTGCCTAATTATGAGACAATTGACAAATTGGAACGACACAATGTGAAATATATGTCATTCTCATCTCAAGTAGGTAATTTAAAAATATGTTGTACTCTTTTAGGTTTTTATTATGAGTTTTCTTCAATTTCAATTGAATCTCAAATATCAATAAAGTTAGTTAAAATTTATTGATCGTCTTGAGCTTTAAAAAAAAAAGTGTTAAGCACTTGTTATAAAATAAGTGTAATTTTCATTATTTATAATAGACGGAAAAATGTGTATATATAATTGTTTTTTAAATTGAAGTAACATTAATAGGTGCACTTATCACCAAGATTTTTTTTTTAAAAAAAAATGTATTACCATTATACACTTTGATACTTTTTTAATATTCAAGTAACAAAATTTTAATTTTATCCCATTGTTTTAAAAACAAATGTTTAACTTAATAATTAGGGTCTGACTAACAATTGCCCTAAGGGCATTTGTTAAGGTTTATAAACTTAGAAAATTAATCATGAGTGCACATTATTTCGTGTCTTGAGAATCTAAAAAAAATGCATTTTTAATGGCTATTTATTTCATTTGACTTCTTAACAAGTACATCAAAGATACTTGCTAGCAGTTGCCTAATAATTATAATTACTAAGAACATGATATGTATTTGCAATTCCAAAATCCTTGACCTTGTTTTAGCAAATTGGGTTTGGGCTCGGATAACCTTAATCAAAACGTGTTTTTCATGTTAAATTTGGGGTGAAATTAGGTGATACCCACGATTATTTTTATTACCATGGATAAGAAAAATTACAAAGGGAATTTGGAAGTGTTGTGTTTAATAGATATAGAAAAATATTTTTTAATTGACAAAATGAGTCGTGTATTAACAATCTATTATAAAGATTTAACCAACGAGGTTTGGTTCAATTGGTGCAAGGCCCCAACTGAAATCTTGTGAATGGGACACAGGTGCTAGTAGCCCCGTGTTCGATTCCCACTAAAAACATCCCGCTGGGAGAGCCAACCGTGCAGCTCGCTCCGAATTAGTCTCAAGGGCTCCCTGGTATTAAGGATGCTCTTGGGGATACCGGTAGTTCCGCAAGAAATACGGACCCAAAAAATCTATCATAAAGATTTTTTTTAAAATATTTTTGGGTATAATTCATCACTCATGCAAATGATTTATTCTTAAAATTTAAAAACTAAAAATAATACTCATGACTTCTCAAATATTTGAACCTCGTCCGATTTTTTTGATTTATTATATTTTGATTTTTTGTGATCCTTTTTGTTCTGCAACGATCATTGACAAGATCACAAGATATTGAAGAAAATTGAACTCTTGCATGTTTAAGTTTTTAGGCTTTTTTGGAGTTTTTGTTTGTGCGCTTCCTGAACTTACAAAACAGTCTCTCTATCAATATTGACAAAATTAATTTGATCAGTCCATGTTTGAAGCAGAGAAATGAATGTTGATAATGTCAAATTCAACAATCTAAAATACTATCATTTTGTTAATTGATTAAATATACGATCCAGGTTCAACTTTGAAGAAGAATCTTCTACTCAGTTGAATACTTATAATACGACACAGCTGATAAGTATATATATATATATATATATATATATATATATATATATATTAGCATACGTTACATTCATTCTATGATTTCTATCTTATATAATATATATATATATATATATATATATATATATATATATATATCTTGATGCTAACTTACTATGTTATTGACATGATTTTTTTTTTCGTATTCCTTACGGAATCACCGTCACCCTAAGAGCACATTTAATAACATGGAGCCTTTGAGACTAATCCGGAGGGAGCTGCATGACTGGCTCTCCCAGCGGGATATTTTTAGTGGGAATCAAACACAAGGCTACTAGCACTTGTGTCTCATTTCTTCAGTTGGGATCTTACATGTTAAATAAATAGAGGTGTTTGTGGAAAAAAATAATTAATGCTCATCGAAAATTGGTAAAGAACCTTATAAATAGGGACAAAATAAAAGTGTTAAGAAAGCCTTATAATTAGGGACGAAGGAGTATTATCTTTAACATGGTACATAGTCAGCTAGTCTATAGCACACGCTTCCATATTGTACCCTGTGGAGTGTATTAGAAAGTGTAATTGGGCCACGATCGCATCCATGTTTATTTCAAGCTTGACAATTCGCGTACACATCCTTTTCATAAAGGAAGATGGTAGATCCAAGAGCGCAAGTGGACTTCATTTTTCTGACCAATAATCATACAGACAAAATCTCAGGTGAAGACGTGAAGTGAGTAGGTGGCTTCCTCTCACATTCTCCACAGCCCCTAAGAAACAATATAAAAATTATACAAACAGATCCCATGGTTGAACCTTGAACTACAATGGACACGATGAAGGTTAAAAGGACATTCTCTTGTACAATCTTCCCCCATAAATATTTGTTTGAAACACTACGATTTTATTAACATCATATCAGCTTAAGGGTGTTTGATATTTTAAGAAGTAAAGGTTTATCTTTTCAATACTTCTTTTTTCAAATTTCTTATCCTCAATTTTAAAAGTTATTGTACTTTTAAGCAAACTCTTAAAAATGATGTATTCTCAATTGAACTACCTACCTGCGATGGTAAAATTTGTAAATACTTCAGAAAAGAATCTACATGCCAAACAAACACTAATTATTGGGGAGTTGGAACAACAATCGAGCAAATGAGCACGAGACAAGTAATTCTTTCCTTATTTAATTAACATGAAAATAACAAAAAGCCATGATTTCATAATCTAGTGCATATGAAACAAACTGAAGAAACGAATGCGACATAAACATGATGTGCCTAAGACCTCATCATCCATTTGGAAGCAAACATAAGCAGCATACGTGTCTAATAATAATTGCTTTCTGCGTCGTTGCAGAAAGAAACATAGTATCCAATAATTCAGTTCCACAAATAACACAGTGACATGTCACATGTTCACAGCAGTTCCTATGGACCATTATTAATCTTCTGAAAGGTAGTAGATGGACACTAGACAATAATGGAGAAATCAAGAAAATTTATGTAACCAATATTCCCTAATATAAGTTCCTTTTAGCAAATATTTTTATATATAAGATCATATTTTTATTTTTTATTAATACTATATTACTTTTTTTACTATTATTTTATTTAATTGATATTACTATAATTTTAATAATAATTATAATAATAAATTTAAAAAATATATTAAATAACAAAATTAATAAATTTTTTACGTAAAATTGTTTCAAAATGTCTTATATTAAAAATTAGAGAGAGTAACCATTACTCCCTCAGGTCCTAAATGCAACCTTAATTGGAACTTTTTTTTATCCTCAATATAAACCTATATAAAAAATTTACATTTGTAATACGTACCACTAATAATATTGACAAATATATTAAAGACTTGATTTTTTTTTTAAAAAAAAAAGGGGACTTACATTTAGAACCGAAAAAATATTTATCCTTATTAATTATTAAGATCAAATTACATAAAATAAATAATACCAACTCTTACACCAAATTTTTTTTATAACATAAATGTCTCGAAACAGCCATTTATTTGATACAAATAATGATATATACAGTATACGAATAGTATATACAGTAAAAAAAATAAAACACCTTATCTTGATGTTAGGAACTTGGATACAATTGCTTAACAATGTCCTATGGGATTATGTGAAATGTTAGAGCATCTTCAGCTATGAACGAAAATTTCGTTCTTAAATGGATCACACACATTATTTTATTAATTTTTATATTTTTTTACATATTATAAACTTTAACCATTTTTTTACTAATCCATAAACCTATTTTTCGTTCATAAATTGGTCTCATAAGTCATAACCTACCTCACACTCCTAATATTTTACAATAAATATAAACTACTGTCAACTAACCAAATTTTTTTATCGTCAAAACATATCTCCTAAAAAATACGAGTAACTTATAAATAAGACCTGAAAATTAACTTAAAAGATAGGATCCGAAAGAATATTTGAAAAGTGTTTTTTTTAAATAATTTTTTATTTAAAAATAAGTTTTCATTATTTTTACTCATAGGATATGTTCTTCCTTCACGGTTCTCATTATTTTTCAATTTTTTATTGAACCCATTTGTGCCACGAACGTGCAATGATCAGTGTATGGAGTTGAAAAATGAAGGAAAGAGTTTCGTTCGTGAAGTCATGAACGAACAAAAGATAATGCCCGGTTGAAAAATGATGCTCTTACTACCGTCTAGGTAAAGATCCTGTTTTGAGGAATCTTGTAGAGAAAACGATGTCCGTTTCATTGCTTAAACTATTGCAGATTGCGCTTTAAAGTCTGTTCAGAGTTTAGCTAAAATCCAAACCCTGAAACTCATGAAAGACAACTCCTAGATTCTAATTATTAGTACTGTGACAAAACTTTCACTTGCACCTGTCAACTTTTCACAAGTGGGGATGATATGATGTACATACATTATGATCTTTATCTCATGTGCACATGTGAGAGATGATGTACCTGTGAAGAGCATATACGTACGTGTGATTCATGAGAGATACAGAGAAAAACAATTTGGGATGGGCTCCTCTAACGCATCAGATTTAGAGTCTAACGTACATGAATCTTAACCCAATTTTAATATGAATTTATTAATTGTGTATAATAATTTTAACCATTCATCATATTCTAAAGGTTTATATTAGTGTATACTAAGCAAAATATATTTTAAAGAAATCAAACTCAAACTGTTTATACTTTATAGTTGTTAGAGTTGTTAATGAAAAGGCTCCTCTAAAGTGAGCTGAGTAAAAAGTGTAAATGTATCTATCTTTACCTTGGATTGTTTAATGGTTGAGATCTAAGATCAAATCAAAGATGAATAGGCTCTCACTTTCTCACCTTAAAGAGAAATTCACCTTAGAGGAGCTAAGTGGCCTATTAATGCCAAAATAAATTCACCTTAGAGGAGCTAAGGTGGCCTAATAATGCCAAAATCACCAATCATTTCTGAGGGGCTACAAATTTAAAAAGCAGGATTCAGACTCAGTGAGGAGCAAGAAAAATTTCAAGCACATCTTTACAAGTTATCTTCAGCTTCACTTCCCTCATGAAGTGTCAGAGCTCTGCATGCCTGCTTAGCCAACCAAGAACTGTTGGTATTATAGGAGGGGTTTCAGTTTTATCAACTCTGATTTTCTTGGAAAAGCTTGCTTGCTGGAGCTCAAGAAATGGCAAAGAATGCCCCCCTTTTGTTGTCTGCAGTGATCCTATGTTAAGCAGAGTGCTTTCACCACGTGGTTCCTTTCTTTCCGTTAAGAAAAGAACTGCTCACATCAGATTGAATCAGGAGCAAGTGATTGAGAATTTGCGTCACAAAAGGAACTTACTTCATCAGTCTGGAGCTCGTGTTTTGGCCATGCCTTGCCATCTATCACATACATGGCACAGAGAAATTTCTGAGGACAGTTCATTGCCATTTCTTCATGTTGGTGAGTGTGTGGCCATGGAGCTCAAGAACTCAAAGCTGAAACCATTTCATTCTGCAACTACTGTGCGGATTGGACTGCTGACCACGGATTCAATTTTTGTATCCAGTTATTACCAGGAGAAGCTTCAAAGTCAGGTATTCTTATTGTTTCTTTTTCCTCTCTTTTTTGGTAGATAAACTCAAGGATAATGGCACAACACATCCTTTAGAAGAAATATTTGCTCGTGTTCCTTGTGCTAGTCAGTAATCCAAGGAAAATTTGGATGTTAAATACCAGCTTTCAGTTGTTGTCTTTCATGACAGTATATAACAGCTTAAATTTTGTTTGATATGGTTATGGTGGTGAACTTCAATTGCAGGGATTTGAAGTAGTGCTGCTTGACAAAGCAACCGAGGAACACACGCTGGTTCCTGCAATGGAAGCATTATACAGTAAAGACATCGAAGGGGCAAGGAATTTACTGAGAATTGCAATTCACGTACTTTTGGTCAGGGCGGTGAACTTGGTGATTCTGGCATCTGACGATTTGATGGGGATTCTCCCTCACAATGATCCTCTTCACAGGAAATGCATAGATCCCATGGATGCTTTGGCCAGGTCAACTCTACTTTGGGCAGAAACAACAGAAAATATACGCACAAATTTTTAGCATTCCTTTCTTCCAAAAGCCTGGCCTAATGTTGAAGTATTTCTGTCCAAAAGCAGCTTCATGTAGACAGATTTTCTCCTTTGCCACTGCACCTTTGTGTAATATCATAGAATAGTAAAAATGACATCATTAACTTGATAGTGCAGTTATTCTATTTCTGTGGTGCCATGTTGAACAGTTTCAAATTTTGGCTTGCCTTAGTATGCATTGTTATTTTCTTGGTAGCTCCTTCGCAACTCTTTGAATTTCATTCTGTCATTAAATCATTCCATCTATGTTTCGTATATATCGCAGAATAACACCAATTCTGAAATAATGGATCATTATCCAATCACTAGAAAGTTGGAAAAGATTGAGAACCATGCATGATTGTCAATTTTCCTCCACATCATAAGTGGCATTAAATATCAGAGTTCAACCACCAGCTCTGCAGAAGGTAACAACCAAAAGGTCTGAAACTGTCCTTGCATAAACACATCCTGCCAAACAAGTAAAGAATACTATGGGCCTTGTAAGTTAGGTAGTAGAAGATTGCAGGACCACCGCAAAAACTTTCTGGTTATGTGAGAATAATATCAGTTGCAAGATTTTTTTTTTTTTTTAAAGTAAAATGAAATCATAAAAGAAGCAGGTGGTCTTATACAATATTTAATGCATTTATTGATAATATATAACATGAGTCGATCATGAAAAAATAATACAAAACCGGAAGTTCAGCACTTCAATTTGCTACTTGATGAGAGAATCCCATCACCTGCACTGAACCCCTCTATATTCTTGGAGATAAATTTATAGTACATTACAGTAATAGGGTAAGCTTTATTCCAAAGCTGCCTCGAATAAGAATTTAGCCACTCCTACGAATTTGTCACAGTACTGCTAGATTGTTTTGAATGGAATTCAATTCCATTCACTACGTTTTGATCTGGGTAAGCCCAATAGGAAATAAGGTGATGAGCTATAGCAAAGGGTCCAGGAACAAACATTGGAGCAAGTTCACCACTTTCCACTTTGAAATCTGCAGCCAAGCTCTGATTCTTTTCAACTCCCTTACACATTTGTTCTACCTTTGCTGCTGCAGTTCTTTGGGTTTTCTTGTATTCAGCAAACGTCAATGCCTTTCTTACTTCTTCTCTACTGTACCACTGGGCATCTAAATAAAAAGTTGCAGCATCATTTGTCACATATCCAACAAACAAAAGCAAAGGAAATTGGAGAATGTGGTGTTGGGAAAAAGCAAATGCTTTAGGATGTCAAAACCATTGTCTAGTTTTATTTTACATAAAAGTACAGTATCAAAATTGAGAGGAATGCAAATGGAAGTGAAGGAAAACAACACTGAAGAAAACTTTGTTAAGGCTTCACCCGCTACTATCTATCTTCCCTGCTCTTTTTGTCAGTGTTCCCATAAATAAAGAAAGTTCAACTGTTCTTTGTGATTATCACAGAACACAATTTTCTCATGATATCTGAACAGTTTGCTACATATCATTTTATAGTTTTGAAGCAAACTTTGTGCAAAAAGAAAATTATGTATCATTAGTTCATAACTCAAAGGAATATACTTGCATACTAAATGGGTTATGCAAGTTGAGATTTCAGCTGCACGAGTCTGACACCTATACAGCTGAAAATTCAGCCACTCCACATTCAGACATATGATGCATCTGTCTCACTCACAAATAGGTGCTCACAAGTTAACTCAACTGGAAAATGCACATAAAGAAAGGAAAAAAGGAAGCACCAGGGGATAATAGGTAAATTCAATTAAACACCGGAGGTCAACTTACCTTCTAACTCTTCCTTGTCCAGGGTTATTTCAAGGGATTTTGCATATGCAAAGAACCCAACCATCAGCTGGCAAGGAATGCTATTAGGTCCAACTAGGCACAAAGGTAATAGAAATGGAACTGTCAAATATTAATAGACAAGAAATGAAGAAATATATACTTAAGAATTTGACAGAAAAATAGTAAAATAAAGGCAAACTTTTTTATTTTATTTTATAAATTTTTAGGAGGCGAGAAGAATGCACACTTCCCGGGCTTACACCTGGGCACTCTCAAAAACTACTAGTTAATAAGCAAAATTAAGCATGATTTATGGAATCAAACTCTTCCCTTAAATACTATAGGAGTAAAAGCATCAAGTCATCAATAAAGACATGCTCTGAAAATGATCTGAACCATCTTTGAATAGCGTGAATTGCAAATAAAATAAGCTTTTCTATCCAGCAGTTGTAAACTCAGAAGTCGGGACCTCACATGTTTGTCAGTTGCACTAGTAACAGAAATAATAAAAGTATAAAAGCAAAGTTAAAGTAACATTTAAGTCATGTAGTATTAGTTATACCAGGCCATGGCTGAGAACTGTGATATACAACTTCTCCTACTTCAATACCGGTCTCTTCCCATGTTTCTCGTCTAACAGCTTCCTCCAAGCTTTCTCCTGGCTAAATGCAACACAAGAATACAAACAAATAAATTCCGTATATCTGTGTGTGTGTGTGTGTGTGTGTGTATATATATATATATATATATATATATATATGGAGAAAGGATTATAAATTTAAAAAAAAAAAAAAAACAACAACTAAGAAATTATCCGGAAAAAAAAATGGATATGCCAATGAAACCTAGCTTTAATGGCATTTCTTTTCAAAGATCAAAACCTACAATGTTTTTCTGTCTGCAAGCACAATACTTACCAATTACAATTTACAAGAAGAACAAATGGAAGTCCAAGACTTTCAGACAACATATATGGGAGTTTTTTAGGATCATAAACAGAAAAATGTCATTTTAGAAAAAGAAATATTTTGGTCATTAAGGTGGCCATTGCCTATTGTTGTACCGTTAAAATCATTTTCCCCTTTAATAAATCAGTTCGTGGTAGTTGACAAGAGTAAGCTTTGCTGTTTCATGCTATATTATATAAGAGAGCATGTTTTGCCTCTTACAAAAGTGTTAATATTGATCAAGAAATGCACCTCTGTGAAACCTGCTAAGCAGCTCCATAATCCAGATACAAGCTTCGGTCGTGTAGCCAAAAGGGCACAATCATTCTCTCGATCAATGACTAGCATAATGACCGCCTGCATAAGATCATGTGAGTAAAATACTTGACCATTCACTTACCAAAACAACACTTAGAAATTAGAATAGAAGATAGCGAACCGGGTCAACACGTGGATATATCCTCTTTTTGCAAGAATCATTTGAACATCGCTTCCGTCTCCCAGCTTCGATCGGGACTGTTTTCTCTCCACAATGCCCACAAAACCGTGAAATATTATGCCATTCTAGCAGTGCCTTGGCCTGGCCAAACCCAGTAATAAGGAAAGTTGCATTTACATTTCCTATCAGTAAATATCATTGACCGAAGTATGATAAGAGGACAACAAATTTAGATAAATTACATTGCAGTAATGTTGTTTGCACACCTTTGTTATATCAGTTGATGATGTGTTAAAAACTAGCTAAAAGTGTGCATATATAAGTTAACGCGCAGGTCACCACCATGTTATTATTTATTATTAATCCATTAGCCAATCATTTCTGGAAACAGTCTCTCCAATTGCAATGATAAGGCTGCATACATTTAGCCAATCATTTAAGGAATTTGTTAACCAATTTTGGACACATGGTCAATACAATTAATCCACGTCGAGCCCAAAAGACTCATGTAACTCAATGTAAGGAGGCAAAGCTATGTAAGGTCTAATATTTACATCCACAAGACTCAAAACCAAAACATTGCTCAAGGGAACATGAGATCCTTGCTACACGAACCAACAAGGCATCCATTAAATAATTAAGTACTCGATCTAGCTCGGTTAGTCAAGCTGCCGGTCATGAAGTGCATAAACCCGGGTTCAAACCTTGGGGAAGACGCTTTCTCCCCCCTCCCCATAAAAATAAATAAATAAATTTGCCTATTAATTAAAAATTATAGTATATAAAAAAAAACTTCAGTATTTGAACACCAAGTATATTCTTTGTATAGATTCAAAAGCTCTTTCTTTTATGAATGATATTACTAGAAAAGAACTTACATGACCAGCAATAGCTAAGTTAGCCATTGCTTTGGAATCTTCCCAGTCAGTAGCGACCATGAGTGTTCGAAGTTCCACAAAACCCATCTCTTTACCGCTACTAGTTCCCATTTCAGCTACCAAGCTACTCTCACAACTAGAAACATCTATAGCCCAATAAACGGTGTCGTCCTCTTCACACCAACCCAGATACACCAACAACTCTGCTCTCAATTGGGCACCTGAATTTTCCAAAATACCCTTGAGATCTTCCAACCCGATCCAACCCAGGTGATACATCGTGGCGGAAGAGTAGGCTAAGGGCCTGCCGTTTCTGAAAGGGAGGACCTTGAAATTCGGGGAAGGAGAAGAAAGGGTGTTGCTTTCGAGAATTCGAGAGGTAAGAGCTTGAAGGGCTGATTTTGGAGAGAAGGGGTCATCGGGTTTGGACCGGAGAAGAGGGTTGCCGGCGAAGGCATGAGACTGCAAGTTTATTGTGGACATAATATAATAATAATGTTGCTGTTGTTGTTGCTGTTGTGAGAAAGGTGCTGTATTTAGAATTGGAATCTGGTTAGTGTAGGCAGAAGAGAATGAGTTTAGAAAAAAAAATGGAGAGGAAGAAGAAAAGTTTGATCGATAATGTTTGTTGTCCAGTTTTGAAGAATGACTAGCTGGTGATTGGTCCTTCATTCCTGTCTATGAATATAATAATCACACGTGTCCTCGTTCTCAGTTATGGGACCCACTCATGACTAACTGCTACCCAACGACCATGTATACTATTCCTATATATTCCCTCCTGTCCTGTTTATAACTCACATTCTAAAAGAATTTTTTGGTTCTATTTATAAGTCACTATGTATTTTATAGGAGGCATTTATTGTTATTTTCTCTTATTTGTCCTTTGCCCATTAATGTGAAGTAATACAATGTGAAATTCTCAATGCAAGTTAAGAGGTAAGATTGTAATGTTTAAATATTTTTTTAAAGTTTCAAAAAACCTAACTGCCCTACTTGATTCATGTGATATGGTTAAGTATGCCTTATAAATAAGACCAGAGAAAATATAAAACATACTTAACCGTATTTCCCACCCTAACAACGTCAATTAGGGCATTGGCCCACAGGCCCGCTCACTCGCCCGTATTTTTTTTGCTGTCATGGCAAGTTTTTAGAAAAAAATTTAAATTCATACCCACCCACCCCACCCAACCCATTTTTTTCGTGGCATTTCATTGGGCCCATTAAAAAAAACAAAACAAAACAAACACTCACACACATCATACATATATAGTGGATTAGTGGCTGTATGTTGCCTATATGGTGGCTATTTTTTCCTCCATATATAGTGGCTATTTTTTCCTATATTGAGCCACCAGGTTGCCGAGGCTTTGTTACAAACTTTGTATCTGCTATCATGAGGTTATTTCCTCCTAATAAAATGATTGCAAATTAAAAAAAAAAAAAACAAATAGAAGTTAGAAATATTAGGAGGAGGTTAATACTCAAACACTTTTTATGCTTTTGTGATTGTGTTCGTTGTATTTTTGGATTTCTTTTTATTTTTTTAATTCAATGCGGGCGCGCGGCCCGCACGCCACCCCGCCGGCAGTCAGGGCGGGTAGGCAGGACTTAATTTTTTGGCCCTAAAAATTTATATGCTCGCAAAAAATGCGGACTATAAGCGGACGTGGGCTCGCCCTAATTGCCAACACTATCCCGGACTAAAGAAAGTGGTTAGTTTTGTGAATTTTATGATAATATATTGTAACATAACAATTTTACCCCTCCACTTTACTTTGAAAGTTCAGGTTCATTAATGAATAACAAAAAAACATAGTTAGTCAAAACATTTAATAAGGGCAAAAAAGAAAAAAAAAACAATTAATGATGCATAGGAAATATAAAATGTCATATATATAGAACCAAAAATTTCTTCCAGAATATGTCATATACATAGGACCAGAGGGAGTATAAAAGTAGATGGTGTGGACTCTAGATTCTACCCACTCCAACGCATTTAATAGTGTGAAACTTCTTAAAAAAAAAATTAAAATCACGTTTTTTTAGGGGTAGAGATCACTGAAATGAGTTTTTCCTCTACCAACAAAGCTTCGAACCTCTAACATCAGGGTTAAAGAACACAACTATCTACCAACCATGCTAAGCCTTGTTGGTTTCAAAATTACGTTTTAAACGCACAAAAGCAAGTAAAAGTTGTGTTAACTGTTAACTGAACGTGCTTTAACCTTCTGAACTCGATTTCAAACGTACCATAAGTTATTTTTTAGTACATTCGAAAAATATATCACAAATTTTTATTTTTATTTTTTTAAAAATATCAAAAGTTATATTTTTCAAGGATTTTTAAATATTTTTTACTCTAACAAATGTTTTTAGTATTTTCTATAAAATTAAGCTTAAATGAATTTTAGTCCTTTATTCATTTACAAATATTTCATATAATTCTTTGTTTTTATTTAATTATTATGATCTTTTATTTTTTAAAAGGATTTATTTTGGTCTTTTTCTCGTTGCAATGTTAATTTATGTGGAATATGGATAACAATTATATCCAGCCTCCAGTTGGTAATATCCGCAACGGGGACAAGTACATGTCTGCAAATTTGTTAGGGGATGAGAACGAAATTTTTAATACCCTTTATTAAATTGGGGTGGGTCCAGTTAACATGTGTACCCAGACCTGTGGGTACCCAACCCTCTAGTTAAACTACAAAGATAACATATGTGTGTGTATATATACAATGTGTTCTGGCTTAAAGCAATGTCTTGCTTTTTTTATATATTTTATAATATGAGGTGTAATGCTCACTTTTGTTCATTATTTTATCATTTTGTTCAGTGTTGCTCGTTTTTATCTTCGTTTTGTTCAGTGTCCCTCTTTCATCATGTACATTACCTATGTCACCGTTCAAGACCCGTTGGATATCTCAAAACCTACGATGGATACCCACACAAATCTGATTCCAAATTTACATTAACAGGACGAGTCTGAATAATGTAATACCCAGACTCAACTGGACCATTGTCATCCCTAACGTGGAATGTTCATCATTCTTCTTTATATATTCTTTAGATTCGTCACTATTGCAATTTATTTAGCTTTCTAAGGTACGAAAATCTAAAAAAATATCAAGTTCATTCCACTTTACAACACAAAAAACTCAAACATTATCTTATCCATTTATTCATTATATTCCTTTTTTTTTACACACCAACCGGTACCCGGATCTGGTTTACCCATAATCCGATTCATCCGGTCCGATCCAACTGAGCTCGCACTAAGCGGTAGGGGTCTCCCAGCGGGGGTTGCTCCATACCCAAGGCTCGAACTCGAGACCAGTTGATTAAGGGACCAAGTGAACTACCACTTATCCAACCCCACGTTTGTATATTACTTCTCTTTCTTATTTGTGGTAGCAAAGCTTATTCAATGGCACAACGTTCCAAATTCAATTTTCACAGCTAATAACTCACGAATATTTGTTACTCAAAAATGTTTCTAACTGTAACCGATCAAATATGCCAATAGTTTGGTCTTGAAATAAACTAACGGTGTGATAACAAAAAGTCCAAAACAAAATATTTTTGAAAAAGATAAAGAACCAAAATATATATATATATATATATATATATATATATATATATATTTAATGAAGAAGATAGAAGACCAAATTAAACATTTGCAAATAGATAGATTTAATCACCTTGGAACAACAAACTTAATCATTAGAGCAACAAACTTAATCACCTTGGAGCAACAAACTTTTAATGTAAAGGATCGACTTGGTTTTTCATTAAAAAATAACATAATAAATAGAGATATATTCATTTTAATAAAGGTAAATGAGAAGAAAGAAAAACATTTGCTTAATAGAAATTGTAACATACTTTATAAAAAAGATCACCATATCAATTTAGAAAATGTCTTGTAATAAAGATTGAATGGAGTACAAGCCATCTTGGAAAATTCATGGTATTTAAAAAATTTAATCGATGTAATAAGTGATATTGCAAATTATAAAAAAAATGAGTTTTTTTAAAAATTATTCTTATAATTATTATTGGAACTTTAAAAAAATATGAGTAAATGGGAAAATTTGAAGAAAAAAATAATTAATGCAGTTGAAAATTGGAATTAAAAACATATAATTACGACTAAACAAAAATTGTCAAGATGAGCTTGTATTAAAGATTAAATACAAGTAAAAATAAGGAAAATAAAATATGTTTTAGCTTCTCAGAAATCATTTTGATCCTTAATTATTATTATTATTATTATTATTTTGAAAAAATTATCGTAATTAAGGAAATTAGTTAATATTTTTAGTAACATTGAAAATATCAATATTAGATATACTACTCTATTATATTAAAGCCATATAGAACATGTCCATTCTTCATGTGGGTGGTGCTTTTTTGGTTTATCGGGTATCCATCATAGCGTGCATCATGATTAATTATTCGGGTACTATTCTGCCCTGTTGAGGGTGACCCTCAAAACTGAAATTTTTTATATTCGTAAATGTTAAGAATCGATTCTCCAACTACCTGTTTAAGTGACAAACGCTACTAGAGAAAATGCTTTTAAAATCGTAGTTTTAAAATCGGTTGCTTCAAAGGCAATTTAAAAAAAAAAAACGCGGTGACATTTTTTAAATAAAATTGTACTTTTAATATCGGTTGTGAGTGTGACCGAGTTAGAAAGTCTAACTCGGTCGTTTAATAGCCGATTTTAAAAATGAAAAAAATTAGACTTTTTAACTTTGTTGTTTAATGGCTGATTAAAAAAAAATCAGACTTTATAACGGTCATTTAATGGCCGATTTTAAAAATAAAAAAAAATTAGACTTTTTAATTGGTTTAACCGTTTTTTTTTTTTTTTTTTAAAGTGTTTAACTCGGTCGTATAGTTATCGATTTAAAAAGTCCCCCGGAGGTTTTGTTAAAATGCTCCCATAAGGTTTCCGCCGTTCCCATAAGTCGCTCTCTCTCTCTCTCTCGGTTCTTCTTCTCCCCTCCGTTCCCTCCGATCGAACCCTTCTTCTCTCTCGGTGCGTTCTTCTGCCACCATTGCCGTGGGATCGACTCTCCTCTGCTCGCGACACTGGTATGTCATAACCTAATTTCCGTTTTCCCTCTCTTCTCACCTTCGAACCTCATTATGTTTTCAACGCAACGCAGCACTGAGGAGAGGAGAATGGAAAACGTTGACCTAATTTTCATTTTCCTTGAATGCATGCGCCAGCCAAACTCTTTGATTCTGATATATATATATATATATATATATATATATATATATATATATATATTTAATTTAATATAGTTTAATTCAGATTTACTACTCTCAAGTCTCAATCGTGGTTTTTGATTTTGTTGTTGTTGTTGTTGTTGTTGCAGAAGAAGTTCTTGTTATGGAGAGCAGTGGTGATAGCAATGCTCATAGAACTAGTGCCAACATTTAGCTATAGCTAACTGGTATGTGTGTCTCGTAACTCATAGTAGTATATAATATGGCTGATGATGTGTCAGACATGCATTCCTTTGCTAACTGCTATGTGTGTGTCCCATAAGTCATATGTGTCTCTCTATTTCTATGCATACAGCATATACTATATTCTTTCGACACCTCTTATCCCTTTATTTCCCTCCATCTTATTGTACTTTTTCTACTTACTGTACTATGACACATTATTTAGGGAAAAATGTTAATAATTTTGATGGATGCCATGGCAACCAAGTCAGAGATGAATGCTAAACTTTGATTTCCATTACTATGAGATGAGAGCCTTAGCCTCTATGGATTTGGATTCAGTGGCTTTTGTGGACATTTAATTAATAAGAATGAATTATATACTATGCCCCACAGTTCCTTGGTTTGCAATGATTGGAATGTATAGAATCTACATGGTAAATGTTAAAAGATGAATTTCTTCTATTGCCGTAAGGGGTTGGATTTGATGGAAGATGGACTGGGATCCTTTTAAATAAACTAGTTATTATTTTTATACTATTATTTTTATGCTTTCTGGGTTACATCTATAAGGATTTGATCAAAACCAATTATGAATTACACTAACTACTGAAAAACAATATAAAAACTGCCACTTTCCGATGCTTATAGAGATAACAACGTTCTCCTCTCACTTTTAGCATTTATTAACATTCACTTTCTTCATATAGTTATATTATTATAAGCATAATATCCATTGCAGATTGACTTTTTCTGTAGTGTACTTTGTTGCTTGGTTATGCCCCCTTTTGTCTCAATCTCAACTTTTGCAAGTGATACATCATTTGCAAGTGATACAAACTAGTGTTCAA
Source organism: Crotalaria pallida (assembly GCA_037953625.1). NCBI lineage: Eukaryota > Viridiplantae > Streptophyta > Magnoliopsida > Fabales > Fabaceae > Crotalaria > Crotalaria pallida. The sequence continues at coordinate 183,361,751 of CM075649.1, forward strand.
TTGCATTTCTGGCTATATGCTTTTTCTTGTTTATCTTGTTTCTTCTGTATGGGGGCTTTGTGGAAGACAGAAAATCTAGTTGTTGGAGGGAATCTTGACTAGCAATGGCTAATCAATTGTTGTGTTTAGTGATCCCAAGATACTTGAGCTCCCTCTATATCCCATGAAATTCTGGAGCAGTTTCTACTTAACCTTTTCTATTAAATATTGAGTTAATGTCATAACATATCCCTTGAATTTCTGATTCTCAGGAGGAATGCTTGCAGAGGCTACAGAGACGTATAGATGTTCCATATGATAGTTCTGTAACCGAGCACCAGGTTTCCTTTCTATTAATATTTTCAAGTCTTTGTATGAGATGTGGCAGTAATTGTGATGTAGGTCTTTGTGGTGTCCGTTGCTTATTGTTATAAGTGAAATATTCAACAGCTTAAGCTTAAGACTGTAATTTACATGTTATTGCTGAATTATTTTAGGATGCCCTTAGGGCTTTATGAAATGCTGCATTTCCTGAAGAAGAACTTCGTGGCTTGATATCTGAACAGTGGAAGGAAATGGGATGGCAAGGGAAGGATCCATCGACAGATTTTAGGTAGATATTGTCCTTGTTGTTTTCTTTTCATTGCCACATCTTGTCTCCACTCTAACTGCTTGTTGCTAATGATTAATATTTGAACATATTTGGTAGGGGTGGTGGTTTTATATCATTGGAGAATTTTCTGTTCTTTGCCAGGAATTTCCCGGTATGATTTGTTTATTTGTTTGCCTACTCTTATGTGATAATGTAATAAGTATCTTACTTTGGAAGGCCAAAATTGAAATTTAAAATGGAAAGCCATCGTCCAAATGGCTGGAGTGAACAAGGCATTATATTAGCATTTCTTCCAAAATAAGTGGCCATTTGCCTTGTAGATCAAGATAGTGTTTTTGGTTATTAATTGGTTTGATGAATGAGTAGTTCTTCTTCATTTGATGCTTTGTTTATTTGAATCTGAGGGATCATTATTTCAGATAAATTGTAAATGGTGATGTCATCAAAAAAATTGATTTTTTCTTTGAAGGGAGAAGTTACTTTGCATTATACTTGAAAGTTATGTTTAAATTAATTGATCTTGTTTTTCCCAATGGCCGCTCTGTCAAATTTCAGCTGCTCCATCAATGTCATGTAAATTCTAATGCCATGCGTTAGTGATAAAATTTTCTTCATTATTCAATTTGGTAGGAAGTTCATAATCTGAGCCCACACGATCAGTTGCCTTTCTTATGCAGTGTGTGATAATATGCCTTAAAAATATGATGTGTTTGCATGCTCCCGTCCTTGGTTACTTTCACACTTCTGGTGCTGAAGTTTAGTCTGCATTTTTCATCATTATGAACAGTTTGTAATCTTCCAGGGCTTAGCTAGACACTTTGCTTTGGATAGAAAAGGATATAGTGTTTGTTAAAGAAGTGAAAATTACAAGAGAGGATATATTCCTCGGACAGAAGGAAAGAAAAAGAAAAGGCTGAAAGAAAAGTAAAACAGAAAGAAACATCTCCACATAAAACACAACTAAAGAGAAAATAAAGAAGGAAACTGTCACAGGTGCCCCCAAAACACTCCTGGAACACTTCCTCTACAAAAGATCTGCAAAAAGGAAACATATATAGCTGTATTAAACACAAATAAACTCTCTTAGTCCTCATCTCCACCTTCTTAGCTTGACACATTTTTACGTTTCTCTGTTACACTCTTGTTACTCTTTTTTTTTAAAATCTTTGTTAATCAAGTATTGAAAAATGGCTTACCATTGAATATGACTCTTGTATGTTGAGTATATATGGAACGAAGTAATGAGATATATTATACATATTATTTGTTTAATTTATATTAATGATTTTTCATTTTATTATATTTCAGACATTTTTGCACAATCCGCCAGGTCCGCTACCAAAAGAAGCTATTGATAATTTTCAGGAGCGTTGGACATCCTTTATACTTGAATTAGATAGCAATCAATGACATTTAGATAGTAATTAATCGTATTATTGTTAGGAATTTATTGTGTTTTGAGTTGACAACTTTTGCACTGAAAATATATCTATCTAAGTTACGTTTTTCTGTTTTGGTGTTTTATTTATCTAACTAGTCGGCTCAAAGCGTAGAGCGATTTCTGATCTGATTTGTATTGGATTAGGCTCATTATAGCTAGTTTTGATTGTACTCTTGTTCCGTTTGTCCCCTGGCTTGTTTTCTCTTGTTTGTGAGGATGCGTACAAGGTTGTTTTCTCTCGTTTAATTTAATCTCTTTAGGCGCTTAGCCCCGTTCATCATTATATATATATATCATTATATATATATATATATATATAATTAAGATCGATCGTTAAACGACCGATATTAAAAGTAGACTTTTTAACTCGGTCATAAATAACGATCGATTTTAAAACTATTTTTTAACTCGATAAAAAAAAAGACTGATTTTAAAAATATCATAGTTTCAAATTGGTCACACGATCGATTTTAAAAATACTTTTTAACTTGGTTGTATGAACGATTTTAAAAGTGTCAGTTTTTAACATTTGCGCTTTCCACATCGACTCAACGACCAATTTTAAAAGTCCAAAACGATCGATTTTAAAAGTGTTTTTTTCGGTAGTGAAAGTCTCATACCAATTATGTCAACCTCGTATTCGGCTGGTGCTTCAACCTGAACTACTCTGCATTCTTTTTATCAACTATGGTTTATCTACTACTCCAACCCTCGTACCACACCCCTTTATTTATTACCAACTATCATCAGCTAAGGCATATTAAATGCATGTTTGGTTCTGCGGTGAGTTAGTCCAGAATCAATTCTGGAATGTCTATGCTATTAAAAGAATGTTTGGTTACTCTACAAAAAATCAATATTGGCCCCAAAATCACGTTGGAACAGAAACAACTGTTAGTATTATTGACATTTCATAATTGATTCTGAGCTGACTCACCGCAGAACCAAATAGGGGTGTAACGGTCCGGTCCGGTCCGTGAGCCATATTACGGACCGGACCGCTCAATTTAGTATGGTCCGATCTGGTCCGGTCCGAACATTATTTATCTTCAAAGACCAGACCGGACTGTTCATGAACGGTCCGGTCCGATTCGGTCCGATCCATTTTGCTTTTTTCCTTTTTTTTTCCCTTTAAAATCAAGCAAAAATATGAAAAAAAATACAATAACAGCAACATCATCCCAGATTCAAGATAAACTAAAAAAATAAACAGATCAGAAAAAATAAAGGAAAAAAAATAAACAAATTCAAGATAAACTGAAAAAAAATCAGATTTGGAACAAAAATAAAGAAAAAAATCTGAAAAAAAAAATTGTGCCTTGATCTCCATTTGATTTGTAATGCATGCATGTCCATGGGTGTGGATCGAAGGTGGCTGCGGGTTGGAAAGATCAAGGCAGGTGTTGAAGATCGTTCGATTGAAGATGTGGCAGCGGCGATGGGAGGAGGCGATCGATCGAGGCGGTGGGAGGAGGCGATCACATGGAGATCAAGAGGGAGGGAAGAAGGGATGGAGGAGGAGAGAAGGAGAAGGAGAGAACGATGGAGGCGGAGGATTGATTGCGGCGGAGGAAGGAGTTTGTCGCGGCGGAGAGAAGGAGAAGGAGAGAACGATGGAGGCCGAAGTTTGTTGCGGCGGAGGAAGGAGTTTGTTGCGGCGGAGGATTGTGTGGATTGTTCTGCAGAAGGAAGGAGTATAAGAATATCTGGGACCATACATACATTATACTGGAAGTCTGTAACTTTTTTTTTTTAAAAAAATTATTAACTCTATCGGTCCGGTCCAATCCCAGCGGTCTAAGAATATCTGAGACCGTGGACCGGACCGTTCAAGTATGGTCTGAACTTTTTGGGACCGGACCGAACCGTGAGACCGGACCAGACTGCATTTTTTGGTTCGATTCGGTTCGATCCGAGTGGTCTCGCGGTCTCGTACCGCATCACTTACACCCCTAGAACCAAACATGCACTAACAGTTGCTCCAACGTGATTTTGAGGTCAGAATTGATTTTCTAGACTCGTAACCTAACATGCTATGAGTGTAGGAGCTAAGAAGGAAAGAGGAATAAATCACCTTCTATCCTTCGATTTCAACAAGCAACGCATTTCTTTTTATAAATATTTTTCAAAAAAATATTTCGATGAGCCCTCTAGAAAATACAAAAATAAATATGGATTTTTACTTCTAAAATAAAGTTTATGAATAAAAAATATGATTTAAATTCCAAAACTCATCAAATATGTTAAAATAACAAGGCAAAGCCCTGCCAACATAGTCTTTATTTTATGTATGTTTGCGTATGAAAGCAAGTTTTTGATTAAACTCCCACGTCTAATTTTTTTTTAGCACAGTGTAGAGCTCTAGACCATGTTCAACCCTACCCATTTTAGCTTGGGGTATGATGGCGAAGGATAAAAACTAAGATCTATTTTTATATGATTTTTTTAAATTTCAGTGATAAAATTTAAAAGTAGCCAAATTTTAAAAAATAGTGTTGCATTGAAAGAAATAAAAAATTTTGAATTTATTTTTCAATAAAATATCCACTTTTGATTATCCTTAATGTATTTGGTGAAACAATAATCTATTTGGTGAAACATGGCTTGTTTCAAATGGATTTAAGTATAAATGTAATACCTTAGAAAAAGTATTAATATAATAGATTTAAGTTTTCAAACCATCGTTTAAAAAAAAAAAGTTTTCAAACCTTTATTCGGATGAAGCAAATCCAAACAAAATTGAGTACACGATATCGATCAAATCGATCTCTAAAATTATTAAAATCTCAAATTAATTTTCGAAATAGCAAAACATGAATTATGTAAATTCTTATTATGAGTTATCGTTAATGATCGACCCACATTGATTAACGAAATGATCAAAACTTTTATAAAAAGAATATCGAAACGAATTCGAATCATTTCATGTTCAACCTCTAATGCATGGCTATGTTGTCAAAACACAAAAGGACAATGGATTTTTGAATAAAATATAAATATAGTTTAACACTTTAACCTATCTGTGGATTGGATTTGGGTTTAGAAATTGATAATTGTACAAACCCAAACCATAATTCCACGCGACACCCTTAGAAATTGGTACCGAAGTACTGAATGATAATGAGTTTAACTAGAAAACTATAGTAATTAACATATGAAAATTAAGTACCGAAAAGAAAAATAAAGCTACGAAATAATCACCAACAATCAGGACCACATAATTATCCAAATCCTTTGCCTTTGGGGGAAGAATCAATTTTCTGAATCCAAGTGATTCAGAAATTGTTCAAGAGCTCAAACATCAACTCAGGTGTCTTTGTCCATTCCACTTGGCACGTCGTGCTCATCAAGTGGCATGTCTTCGAGCCAATCACCATAAATTCCATTCATCTTCTTAGGCCATTTCCACTTCTTCACTAAACTTTTCTTACTTGGCTCCACTTCATTTGTTGCCAGGGGTGGGCTTGGTATCATGCGACCAGGAGGTGCAGCAGCAACATCATTAATGACAGGAATAGATGGAACTTTTCTCAATGTTGGAACGGTAGAATAAGTTGAAATTGGAATGACACCTGTTGCAGCTTCAACTTCAACGCATCCACCAGGAACATTCAACTCTGATATATAAAACAATCATTGAGTAAGAGTTAGAGATAAGAGATGCCAACCAAACAATTTTAGTTGTCAAAATTATTATATTTTTTGTTCACAATAAGCATATACTACAAGTTATCATATGCTAAATGAAAGTATATCTTAGATTATTAGATGAGTCAAACATCTTTAATTCTTTGAAAATCTAAAGAGAGTTCATAGAAAAATCATACACAAAGACAAAAACAACAAATTGAATTCAAGTACATAATGACATAACGTGGTATCATATTTCTGTACAGCACATACATGACCTCATTGCATATCAGTGACAACACCACACAGTAAATTACCTTCTGCACATCATCTAGATAAATTATAAATCTAAACACATGATCAAAGAGAAAAAAAAAACAAAACAAAATAATCAAATCCAATACTTTAAAAAAAAATAAAAGTAGAAGGGGAAATCAACACATATAATTCATATACCTGATTCACCATGAGCAAAGTGACAATCCTGCCCAAAGGGACAGTCGCCTGTTGTTTTCCACTTGATACACAATTTGGTCTTCCAGAAAGTAGACCTCACATTTCCCCGGGCAGCATCCAATCCCATATTCACAGCATAAGTTTCTGCATTATTATCAGTATTGTTATTAGAGCCATCCCTGTAGGACTTTGGGGATCCATTAGTCCCAATGCTTATGGCTGAGCTCCCCCTAATCCTCCCAGAATCATCCCTGAATTTGGCAGGATCCTCATGGAGAAAACTGCACTTTTCACCATAAGGACACTGTTCCCCATTGTAATACTTTTTGCAGAGCTTCATCTTATGTATGATTTTCTGATCTTGGTCCCAATTCACTGCCGGACGCTCCTCGTTCTTGCTGCTTCCGCCACGCAAGCCAACGATCTCCTGCCAATTCGGTGGTGGCTGCCTCATGTCCTCAGTCCCATGTGCAAAGTTGCAATTCTCGCCATTCCTGCAAGAGCCATGCCTGAACTTTGCACACAGTCGAGTCTTGAAGAAAATGTGGCTGGTTCCGGATCCACTTCCACCTCCACCTCCGCCTCTGTTGTTGTTGTTGTTGTTGTTGTTGTGTGGTAGTGGAGGAGGAGGAGGCATCATCATCATTCTCTGAGGAGGGAATGGAACAGCAGGAAGAGCAGCATTGGATTGGTGGTAGTTGGTGCTCTCAGAAGAAGAAATTCGGATTCTCTTGAATGAAGGAAGAGGATGATCATCATGATCATTGAATGGTGAATTTGGGATGAACGGTTCATTGTTCGTTGGGAATTGTTGACGACTCAAGTCAATGACATCGGTGCGTGCGGTGGCAGAGGTGGCGGCATACGGCGGCGGTGACGGCACGTAGGGTGGCAAATCATCGAAAAAATTAGTCATGGTGAAATTCTGAGAGATTGGGTTACAATTCTACCGAAATTCAGAATCTTTGAACGATGATTGAATCAAGGTGATCAATCAGAACAACAACATGCAAAAAGTTTTGTTTTTTTTGGAAGCACGTGTGTGATACACACAGTGAAAAAGGCTAGAAAGAGTTGAAGGTCAATTTGGGAAGGGGGGGAAGAAAGATCAGAATGATGAAAATTGGTGGAAAAGAAAAAGACCCAAGTGAGAAAGTTGGGAAAGAAAGGAGAAGGGTGATGAAAAGATGAAATCTTTAGAAGAATTGAGAAACAATATATAGAGGGGGAGAGAGAGAGAAAGAGAGAATGGGTGTAAGGTGGGGGAGGCAACTGAGAGGTTTAAGACACTTCAGCTTTTTTATGTTGGCAAAAAAAAAAAAAAAAAAAAAAAAAAAAAAAGTCAAAACCCTAATAACCGCCGCAGCCATTCACAAAAACGCCTACTAGTACATAATAAACATCATTGCATAGAGTTATTAGGTTTTCATTGACAACTTAAAGTTTCTTTTACTTCTCGCTCCGATCCTATTTATAAGTCACATTTTAGAAGGATTCTTTGGTCCTATTTATAAATCACTTTATATTTTCTAGGAGATATTTATTGCTATTTTCTCTTATTTGCCCTTTACCCATTAATGTGAAATAATACATTGTGAAATTCCTAGTGCAAGTTAAGAGGGTAAGATTGTAATGTTGAAGTATTTTTTTAAAGTTTCAAGAAACTTAACTACCCTCCTTGGTCTGTGTGATATGGTTAAGTATGCCCTATAAATAGGACCAGAGGGAGTACTAATATACTGTAGTTAGTCTATTATTCATTGTTCATAAATTAATACTCCCTTTGATCCTATATATAGGACATTTTTTAGAAGAAACTTTTGGTCTTATATATAGGACGCTTTATATTTCTTATGCATCATTAATTGTTTTTTTCTTTTTTTGCCCTTATTAAATGTTTTGACTAACTATGTTTTTTCGTTATTCATTAATGAATGTGAACTTTACAAGTAAAGTGGAGGAGTAAAATTGTAATGTTACAATATATTTTCATAAAATTCACAAAACTAACAATTTTCCTTGATTTAGGGAATATGGTTAAGTATGCCCTATATATATATATAGGACCCGAGGGAATAGTAATTAATAATTGGGTCTTGCTAACAAGTGTCGGGTTCTTACATTTCTTAAAAGTCGGGCATGCTTCAAAATAACTGAAGCACAGTAATAACTCATGACCTAGGTAATCCTGAATATCAAATACAAACAATCAACTTATTCTAATTCTATCACCGGCTCTTTTCTCCTATAAAAGACGACCGGTCTCAGCTTCTCCTTCTCCCATGCAGGGGTCTTTGTACCGCATCCTTAAGGCACTTGTTAAGCTTACTAAGAGTGGAAAAATAATCATAAGTCCATGTTTACTCTTCTCTCGAAAACCTCAAAAAATGCATTTTCCAAGACATTTTTACTCCATTAAGATCTTTAACAAGTGCCCTTGCCTTAAGGGCACTTGTTAGCATTTGCCTTAATAATTTATAAGTAAAAGTGAGTACAAACAAATGATGGATGATATATCAATAGTGTAAAATTTTTACACTGTAAGACGCATATACAAATTAAACTTTAGTAGCATTATCCGCTTGAGTTGAGAATAGTGATTTCTTCGTTCTAGTTTTAGTAAAATTTCAAATTCAATATTTTATGGATGTGAAAAAATTTGTACTTCTTCCATTCCATAAGAATAGTAAAAAATATAAATTTTTTGGTCCCAAACTAAAGTTAAAAAAAATAAAAAGTTTAGAAATTATAAATTTTGAATTATGATGGGTTAATCAATGCAAAATACATTAAATTAAGTGTTTGATAATTGATTGATGTGTTAGACAAATCATTAAATGTATGTCTAATTAATTTTTTGATTTTTATACTCCCTTCGGTCCTATATATAGGACATATTCTAGAAGCAATCTTTGGTCCTATATATAAGACATTTTGTATTTTCTATGCATCATTTATTGTTTTTTCTCTTTTTTGCCCTTATTAAATGCTTTGACTATTTATGTGTTTTTTGTTGTTCATTAATGAGTGTGAATTTTTCAAGACAAGTTGAGAGGGTAAAATTGTAATGTTACAATATATTCTCATAGAATTCATAAAACTAACTACTTTTCTTGGTCCGAGGAATATGGTTAAGTATGTCCTATATATAGGACCGGAGGGAGTAATTTATTACCACCTTGTGAGACGGAAAGAGTATTAAGAGACTCACCTACCATGATCAAATACCTTATCCAAATCTTATTTGAATGTATCTAAATATCACTTTGAAATTGGAGAACGGGAGTTATGACATTTTATGTCATCATTTAGTTCTATGTCCAATCACAATTAAATTTTTTAAAAATGTTTATTCATTCGTCCCATAAGTTATATTGATTTAAAAATTGCACGTATATTAAGAAATGAATAAATGATGTAAATTTTTGATATATTTCGACTAAACTATCCTCATTTGATAATAGGAGAGAAAACAATAATAAATGTACGAAGATTATGTGAAAGAGATATGGCAAAAATGGGGTGAAAAAGATAATGTAATAAATAAGGTTATGTGTGAGAAGAGAAGTATAAATGAGTATTGGATTTTTAAAAATACATAGAAATTGTAAATTTTGAATTATGATTGATTAATCAATGCAAAATACGTTAAATTAAGTGTTTGATAATTGATTTATGGTGTTAGACAAACCATTGAATGCATGTCTAATTAATTTTTTTGATTTTTATAATTTATTACCACCTTGTAAGTCGGGAAGAGTATTAAGAAACCCACCTGCCATGATCAAATATCTTGTCCAAATCTGATACGAATGTATCCAAATATCACTTGCAAATTGAAGAATATGAGTTATAGCATTTTATGTCATCATTTAATTCTATGTCCAGTCACAATTAATTTTTTTAAAAAATGTTACTTTTTTCGTCCCACAAGTTATGTTGATTTAAAAATTCACATAGATAAAGAAATGAATAAATGATGTAAAATTTTGATATATTTAGACTAAATTACCCTCATTTGATAATAGGAGAGAGAATAATAATAAATGTGTGAAGAATATATAGAAGAGAGATGGAGAAATAAGGATGAAAAAAAGAATGTAATAAATAAGAGTATGTTTGGAAAAAGAAGTATAAATGAGTATTGAATTTTTAAAAATACATAATTTACGGGACAATAAAATGACTAAATGAATATAACTTATGGGATAGAGAAAGTATATTTTAAAGGGTTTTCGTGACCTCTACAATATGGTTATATACTTATATTAACTTTAAGACTCATTTGATAATCAGAATAAGATAAAGACAAGATAAGATATAGAGCGTGCTAGGATAAGAGCAAGATAACTTTTATCATATTCAATTTTCAACACATACTAAATAACAATGACATTGATGAGCTGGTGACAGTTGTGTAAGTGTTATGATGAGCTTGATGCACACTAGATAACTATAGTATCGATGAGATGGTGAATGTGGTGGTAGTGTAATGATAATGACAACAATAGTGATAATGTGAGAGGGTATGAAGTAAAAAACTACACTATCTTGGCCTATCATGCTCATTTCTAACCTAATTTTTTGCATATGATAAAAAAAAAACACAATGGACATACATGGTAAAATATGCCAATAGGATAACACTGTTTTAACATACTAGCTAGTTCATCAAACTTTGAATAGTAATTAGATAAGACATGCTATTCTATCAGTCATCTTGTCCACGTGCGTACATGATTTGGATAGGTGAACAAGATAACGCTATGTTATCATGTTGGCTCACTAAACTCTATAGAGTAACAAGATATATAAAAACCTATCACAAAATAATTCTTTAGTTTTTCAATACAAATCAATTAGGTTATGTTCGACATGCCTTGCTAAGAACTTTTAGATTTAGTCAATAAATTACTAGTCCCGTTTGGTAAATACCAATAATAAAGAGTTTGTAACTTTTAATAAAGGAACTTGTAACTTTTGAAAGTTGGTTTTCAGAAAGCAACTCCAGGTGTGAAGTATTCCTTCTAGTCATATATAAAAGACCCTTTTGGGTATTTTATTTTGATCCTACTTGTAAGAGTCCATTACAATTTTTAATAGCATTTAATTAAATTTTTTTTTACAAAACACTCTATTAATTCAACACTTTTTAGAGTCCAATAATAATTATAGGGGTTGTTTTAAAAAAAATATATCAAATTTTTACTTTTTCAATGCCACTAACAAATTTAACTATTTTCATTTGTTGAAGAAAAAAATCCCAAAAGAATCTTATAAATAAGATCGGAGAGAGTAGCTTTCAAGAAGTCAAACGAATTTTCAACAATTCATGTAACAATCATACCCTCCAACATTTTTTCAAAATTACATCAATTACCCCAATCTAATTCATGGAAATTTAATTTTTAATTAAACATGTATTTAATTGTTAGTCATAATTTAGTAATTTTGTAATATTTCATAAATTAATTAATAACTAAATATTTAGTAAATAGAGAAAAAAACTAATTAATCATAATTTAGTAAGTTTTATAAACTATTAATGAATAAAGAATAAATAATTATAATTTAGTAATTTTGCAATATTTCATTAATTAATTAATAACTGCATATTTAGTAAATAGAGAGAAAATAACTAATTAATCATAATTTAGTAAGTTTTATATACTATTAATGAATAAAGAATAAATAATTATAATTTAGTAATTTTGCAATATTTCATTAATTAATTAATAACTGCATATTTAGTAAATAGAGAGAAAAAAACTAATTAATCATAATTTAGTAAGTTCTATATACTATTAATGAATAAAGAATAAATAATTATAATTTAGTAATCTTGTAATATTTCATTAATTAATTAACAATTACATATTTTATAAAAAAATAAAAAAAAATTAATTAATCATAAATTTAATTAGTTTTTATACCATTAATAAATAAAGAATAAAATTAAAATAATAAATACGATTAAGTAGTATAAAAAATATTTAACTTTTTGTCTTGCTAACAAAATGCCATTTCCTTCGGGCATTTGTCAAGATTCTCTTATTAGTGGATAAAAACATTACAGATCCCTATTTATTCTTTTATCGGAAATATGAAAACCTACATTTACAAAAGTGTTTTGCCATTTTTAACTCTTTAAATAACACTTGTTAATATTTTTTTTAAAAAAACTTTTTATCTTTAATATTTAGGGTTGATGTTAAGCAAGCTCTTTATTATTTTTTTTAAATTTTTTTTTTTTGGTTGTCCACCCGGTTCCCTAAGTACTACCTAGGTACATCCGGATCCGACCCGGGTCGCGTGCCTGGCTATGGCAGGTGAGTCTCCCAACATGAATTTTTTGCATTCACAAGGACTCGAACTCGAGACCTTGCTTAAGCGAGACCGAGCCGCTTACCACTCGTCCCAACCCATGTTGGTATTTTTTTTAAATTTACATAACACGCCTTCTAATTGAAAAATAGGAGAATCCAAGGCACAACAAATATGGATAAAAGGATCGACTAAATGTGTCATCCTATACATAGACACACACACTTCGTATTACACATATCATACAGTATTTGCTCAAGCATAATACTAATAACTATAAAAAAAAAGGCATAATACTAATATTTGCACAAATCATTAACATTATCTTTGGGATTGATTAGTGTGCTTTTTAATTTTCAAATGTAACCAAAAAATTACTCCATCCGTTTCATTATCTCGATAAAAGTCAAACAAGTTAATGAAAATAAGGGAATATTTGTTTAATATAATGCATGATTCATTCATTAATTACAAATTGATATTACACAAATTTTCATATCATTACAATTAATACATATTACAATATTGTTTCCAAACAAAATCTTTAAATGTGTTTTCCTTATCTACTTATCAATCATCGATACAATATATAATCATAAAGATTTTTCATTTATTTTTTTACTTTAATATGAGACAAAATTTTTTTGCATTTTTTTTACCAAGATAATAAAACGGAGGGAGTATCATCATATAAAAAATATTAAAAATTATAGTGCTATTCTATTTGAGATTAATGGATTCCCTGATCTTGAAATTATCAACTTAAAATCGCTCAGTAACCGTGTACTCCCTCCGGTATCTCTAACACGGAGTATAAGAAAATTCAGAGATATTTTCTTGATATATAAGAAAAATTAACTAACTTTTTATTCTCAATACAATAATTTTTAATATGTGATCTCATTTTATTTTTGTTTCCTTCCAAATGTAATTTTCTAAAGTAACAATATTTTTTTATGATTTTGAGAAAATTAAATACATTCAACTAATTTTCTTAATACGTGTGATTTTAATTATTTTTTCTTATAATAGGAACCGGAAGGGATATATTATATACCCTTATCACAACATTTCTTAGTAAAAAAAACAATATTATTTATAGAGAAAAAATCAACTTTTCGAATATTTACCCTAAAAATATCTGTTTTCAAAAGCCAATCGTTGAACCATTAATATATGGGTTTTGCTAACAGAGGAATAGTAAATTAATCATAAGTTAGCATTAATCACTCACACGAAAATCCTATAAATCACATCTTTTTATAATAATAATTCACTTTTAGTATCTTGGCACTTGTTAGCATTTTTCTTAATATATTAACAAAACATAATTGACTAGTTTTTTTTTATTAAAGTCACGAGTTCGATTTCTCTTATAATAATAATAATAATAATAATAATAATAATAATAATAATAATAATATTTTATTCCTATAGATGAAAACTCACTCACTACGGTGATGTTTTTTATCACAAAGAATTAATCTTTTTACTCTCAACTTGTAAATAAAAACATTAATTAATAGCAACTTTTTTATATTATGTGTGAATATTTGATTTTTTTTTTCAAAATTATTTTTATAATATTTATTTGAAATCTAAAAATAGTTAAATTAACAAAGATAACTAAATAAAAAGCAATAAATTACTATCGAAAATTGGTGCTCCTACTATAATGTTCCTTGGCACCAAAAATACAAACAAGTGGAGTGAGTGGGCGCCACAGGCCACAGAAGCATTCATCCATACAAAGGGATGACAATGGGGACTTCAGATGGGGATCCCCGCGGCGAACGTTTCGTTCGGGTATCCGAGTTTGGGGATTTTTTTCCATCGCGGGCGGGGATGGGGGGATTTTTCCCACGAACAAATTTTGGGGCGGGGAATGGGATTGGTTCCCCCGTCTCCGCTGGTTCTCCGTCCCCGACAATTTTACTTATATCTCCTTAAATATTTAGACTTTATATAGTTAAAAAATAGATTTTTTAGTAACTTCACATATATTATTATAATTATAATTATAATAATTATTATTAACAATTATTTTAACAATTTTTTTGGATTGAATCTCTTGAATTTTAACGATTATTTTTTTGTAGTGTACAAGTTTAAAAATGATATTCGGCGTTGTGAATTTTATAACAGGTCAAATTGAAATTCGGTTCCCGTGGGGACCCGTGGGATGGTGGGGAATGGAGATGGGGGTTAATCTATCCCGACATGGGGAATGGGGAGGGGATGGGGGCAAATGAGACCCGAGGATGGGGAATGGGAAATGCCTTCCCGAGCGTTCCCCGCCCCGTTGCCATCCTAATGCATCCAGGAAAGGAAAGGAAAGGCAGTGTGGAAGCAAGCAGAAGCAGGTGAGAGTGAGTTGAATTCGTATTACTCCTACGTTCTATTCAAACCCTGCAATCTCTCTCTTTCTCTCTCAGTACATACTACATAGTATATAACTATTAATCTATTATTATTATTATTATTATTATTATTATTATTATTATTATTATTATTATTATTATTATTATTATTATGTTATCAGGTGGTGCTGCTACTGAACTTTGCTTCATTTACTGTTAGGTTTGCATAAGCCACAAGAAGGTAAGTTCATCTTGCGTTTACAAACATAACCTATCAGTTTTTTTTTTAATTAGTGTTTTGATGCTCGTACTGCACATGTCCATGTATTTACTGCAATTAGCTACTGTAACAGGATCATGCCAAAAACTGTTTTTATGGGAAAGGGTGGTGGGGTTGGAGAGATTTTTTTTTCTATAAGCAAACAAATTGTATTAGTAAGAGCATAAGGTTGCTCAACCCGTATACAAATTGTAATCTATTAGTATTGTTTAGTTCAACCTTTTGGAGGGTAGGGGTCCAAAAGTCTTTATCTCTCAATTTTGTTGGTATTGAGAGGATTCGAAATCCATTCCCTCCCCTCTCCTCCCCCATGGACAAATAAGCTAACCAAGTCATGAAGGAAATGAAATGGTTTATTTTCAAGTGAAACTCCTATTTTTAACAGTGACCAGAAGTTATAACTTATAAGTTTAAGCTTTAATTAACTTAATTTCCTTTACTTTTTCTGCCCTGTCTTATATTTTCATTTTGTCATGCAGGGAAACTATTTACTCTTGATTAACATGTTTAGTAAATGGCATTGTCAGATATTTTCTTAGTTGAACTCCTATTCTATTGTTCCTTTTTCATGTTTCCCTCATATATTTTCTTGTAAAGAACAAAACAAAGCCAACATCTATTTAGCAATAAGAGGTTACTAGTCAAGACTCAAGATCTTAGAGGCATCTTGCATGTGGCTCTTTCCTTTCTTTATTAAAATTTGAAATAATATCAGCTAATGTGATCTAGGCATGATAGACGTGGCTACAGAAAGTCATTGTACATAACTCTTGTGATGCATTTATAAATATTATTCTTTTCCTTAATCTGGTTCATCTATTTCCCGGATGAGGATACCCATATAGGAAATACTATAGAATAAGGGGAAAAGAAGAGTATCCGACGTATGCAGATAGTTGGTCCAGCACTTGGGATCCCTGCAATATGCTAGGGGATCTTGTTCACTAAAGTGGGTTTCATTCCTAATAGTTAACAGCTTCGAAGCATATAAACAAAAAGCTAGCTTAAAGAAAAGCCCAGAATATTTAGTGCACAGTGAGAAAGAAATAACATATATATGCTTTTTGACTCCACATCCACATTCCATAGTTGGTATTAAGTCAATGAAGGAAATTCACAAAAAGATAATAAAACTCTGCTTGATTTGGATTTTAGTATTCTTTCCCAATTTTGGAAAATAATAAAGAATCAAGACAGAACTTATATCAACCAATTCATTAATGGAAGCAATTATATTCGACTTTTTTTGGAATTCTGTTGTAGCATCTCTGCTTTTATATAATTCAATAGGTTCTTACTTGTTTAATTATTTCCTTGCTCACAGGTTATATGCTTAATAGGGGGTAAGGATTAGGCTGGATTTTGTGAAGTAAGTTGTCCACATAGATCCCTTGAATGTGAACTCATTTTAATTTTCCTAGTAATTTGAATGGTGTTGTTGAGCTTATTGCTCAAGGTGATCCAGGACTCGGTCTAAATTCTCTGCCTGATCTACGAGTCATGCAAAACATTCTTTGGACCACTAGAAAAGAAGCAACTCAATAAAATAGTAAACAGATGTTCCCCACCAGCACACAATCTCTATCTTCCTCCTGCCTTTCCACTCTCTCTCTCTCTCTCTCTCTCTCTCTGCGTGCGTGCATCACAGAGGCAAGTATTCATTGGCACTTGCCCTCGAATTGGGGAAGTTAACAAGAGAAAGTTTGGGGTTAAGGTTATTGCAGCTTCAAAAGCTTAATTATCTCATAGATGATTATGGAAAATAATACATATGGATTTCATAACCTTGTTAGTACATCTAGCAAGAAACAACAACAGCCGGATATCCTTCCTATTGGAAAACTTTGCTATGATTCTAACAGAGGACCTTCATCTATGATTAATATAGAGCTTAACATAGGGAAAACAAGACAAAGTGTTGTTGGAAAAGAAAGGTGTCAAGGGAAATCAACGATATTGCATGTCTTCTGAAGTTTCTTCTTTCAGTCTGCACCACCTGAAATAGAACTAATAAGCATATCATGGAACTGAGGATAAATAGCATTTTCTGAAAATATCTTCACGATATTTTCAAAAACGAACAGATGAAACGTCCGGAAGACTAAACTTTTCTCACCAAAATCCCTTGGCATTTTGCATTTGAAGCATTCTGTCCTGCTAGCGTAATTATGCACTCCACAGCCAATTCTGTTACATTAGAAAAAGGAAAGTAAAGGTGAAATACTTCAAATCAGGAAGAAATTTGGATATAAGTATTTGTATTGTATTGTGTTTAATTACCACCATTGGTATTTATTGTTCAATTATTGTCATGGCCCTTACTTTCCATCTTAACCTTTTTTGCCTACAGAAATTCCCTATCGACACTATATGTCAATGTGCAAGGGCTGAGCATAATTTTCTTTCTTTGGGAGGAAGTAAGAGATTGTATCTATTATACATGAAAATGCAGCTTTAATTAGTTGCTCCCTTGTTATTAGATTACATTGTTCAGCTTTTATGAAAGCTGGACAACTAGGTGATATATAGCTGGTCTTTCGAGTTGCAAAATAATGCAGGCTCTTTATTGAATTAATGCCGCTGAGAAAATGACACATATAGAAGAGGTTCATTTTCAGTACTCAAAATATGAAGATAATGCAAACTGAACTAACTGACCTAGGGCAAATCCAGTCACCAGTCTTCCATCCTGGGGGGAAATTGCAATCGGATCCATATCCTACGGAGCCTGCTATGTTTCCCCCATATCCAGAAGAATAATCATCTTTCAATGCACCACATCTATAGCAGCTTGATCGGCTGGCATAGTTGTGAGCTCCACAGTTCATACCTGTGCAAAACCAGTCCCCTGCTAGTGTTTCAGTCCTGTTGTATCTATATGTTGATGGGTCAGGGCCTCCAAACTTGGGGTATCCACAATTTTGGCATGCATCCCTCTTCTTGAAATTTATGTGCTGGCAAGCACCACACATCCAATCTCCTCCAGACCAGCTCATTTTTCCTGTTTAAATAAACAGGTGAAGTGGAAAATGACTAGTAAGTGTAGGTTTTACCAATTCTTAGTGCAGCCAGATAAGATTTGTATGACTTAACTCTGTGCATGTAGCCTTTAAATCCCTCTCTTTATAACCCTAACTTCAATTAAAATCGCATTCCAAGTGATCCATAGAGTTATTTTCGTAAGGAACTATACTCCCACATGATTTTATACTCTTTCAAGATAGCATAGCAGTATTGTCAAATTTTCTGCTCTACTTATTAGTAGTTCAAGTATCCTAGTTACAAGATGAATAAATCAGGAGATTCCACTTGTGCTACATTTACAAAGAACGTTTATGTATAGCATCCATCTATGAGAAATTATCTAAAATGTGAATGACAAGCATAGAAACAATAAACTTACCTTTTAAGAAGATTTATGAATGATAGAAGTATGACTCAAGCAATAGTTTGTTGTTGCTAGAGTATTAGTTTTTAGTTTAAATATCTTGTAATTTGAAGATGGTGAGTCTAGTGCTAGTGTTGCGAGGCCTTATATACTGGTTGTAAGACCTCTTGTAGGGGACATGATGACATGAATGTCCCTTTTCATTCCCTGGTAATCTAGAAATGGTTTTCTTCAAATGAGATTCCAAAAGTAAAAGTTACTGTAACATCTGGATGAAAATTTCTTAATACTGTCTAGTGTGGTAATTGTTAATGTGTTTGTAGTAATATTGCATTTGCACACACGTTTTCTCCATCTAGTCTTTTTTGCCCATATCTTTACATGATTCCTATTGCATTATTGAGAGGAACATATCCAGGGAAAGGAAGGCTATATGAGGGGTAGCTAGTATGTGGTAGATAGAAAAGAATGTAATAGAATCCAATATATCTATCCCATGAACCCCACCCACCTGTTGCTGCTTAACAATATGAGCTCATCCAACCCGGAATTTATCGGATCCATGTTTTAATGCATTACACTCTACACATTAGGCTGTCCAACTTGCAAATAAACCTTCACTGGATAGGTTTATGCAGTCATGGGCAGTGTCCATGCAGTTAATCTGACAGTGAAAACAATTATGGGGAATCAATTCCTATCTCATGCAAATCCATTGCCAACTTCTTTTTTTCTCTGTTTCAATTGCTTTATGGCAATAATTGAAATGCCATTCGAAGATTCATGTCCAATATGGCAACATCGATACTTTGTTTCCCTTCTTTAGTTTAGATTATTATACTAAATGCATGTTTAAATTCCACTGTAACAAGAACTGAATTTATGAACTTTAGGCTTTGACATGTGTGCATATACCTACTGTTTATGATGCTCTTTGAGATTGGTCATTCACGTAAGATGGCATGCCACATCTTGACACAGCAGTTTAGACCTTAGAGAGAGAACAAAATAAGATATGGCATGCCACATTCCCTTTCTTATTGCAACTCTGTTATCTTTAGACTAAAATTTTGACATCCTATGTGATATTGTACATATTTATTTTTATATCTTACTTATTTTCTTTAGGATTGCTTAACCTCAGTTCTCAACCCTTAGGTCTTAAAAAGCTAAAAATAGTAAAGAAACCCTAGAAAAATCAAGTCTACTATCTCTTGATTTATTAAATATTTAGTTTTTCTATATACAAACACTTCTTTTAATCTCATATCGTCAACCCTAAAGGATAAGATTAAGAAAATCTTTTTTTTAATTATATATTTACACATTTTTCTAAAACATTAAAAAAAAAATAAAAAATTAGACTACATCATACTGTTGTCCATGCAACGTTTCCCCTTCTTATTGGCATGCCACATTCCCTTTCACATCTTGATAAATGTTAATGGCATGAGACATACCCTTTAGTTTGTTTATTTTCTTTTTTAAAACCAAGTGGTGAGAAATTTTTTTAGAAGAAAGATGCGGCGGGTCGATGCAGGGTAGAATGGACAGGTGAACCTGGTCATCTAGGTTTCAAAAAAGTGCTACAGTGGAATCAAAGTCCTTTAGAAAACTTGAACTCATACTCAAGAGTCCTAGAAACGGATCTAGCAGCATAAACCTTAAACCTTTGCTGCTCCGTTTCTCTATTCAGTTGAGGATCTTAAGTAAAAGTTTTGGGAAAGACCCAAGGTTCTATTTAAAATAACTTTTTTAAAAATTCATTTAATCATACATAATTTTATTATAATAATTTATTAATGTAAAAATAATGACAGAATATATAAAAGATTTGGTCTTCAGGGCATCATAACACTTTTTGAGAATTTCTGTGGTTGGTTCATTCTATCTTTATTCTTTAGAAATATCTAACTAAACTGTAGGAAAAAGCAGAGATGAATACAAATTGAAACTTATTGGCCTTTTCTGGCTTAAAAATAATACAGCATATTGATCCAATTACATATTTACATACCATAAGGTTAGAGGATAATTTAGTATAGCCAAATTATGATCACTCAATCTGCATTTGCATTCATGAAAGATACTAATTTGACTTGGGATTAATTATTCTTGAGACATAAGTACGCATAATGGTATTTCTTTACCAGACTTGTGAATTTTACCAGAAGATTGTAGGAGGATATCGGTGTAATCTCTCTTGCTCTTGGGTTGAAGTGCAGCTAATACCCCCTTTTAATAATAAATTGATAAAATCATCATATTATTTTACTTGTTATTTTTTATATTTTTATTAAAAATGTCAAGTGTTAGACTTGAATATTAAATATAAATGTCCAAGTCAACTTTCATACTACTGTTACCCGGGAGGGAGTTCTTGTATGTGCAACATTCTCATGTGTAGAGTTACACTTGATGGGGATATAGTTGAAAATTCAATTGTAAGTTTTAACTTCGAAGTATATACACGCCCAGAAAATGTTACATTGAAATGAATAAAGAAAATGATAATTAATAATTGAGAATATAATCATAAGTATATAATTATCTTTTTTCGAGAATACAAAAAATATACTATATTTTTAAAAGAATTTTCTATATTTGATTTTTTAATAAATGCACTTAAAATACTTATTACTAGCATTTACTTTAATAATTACTCGTATACTACTATCGCAAGGACCTATAAATCAAACCTTTTGCATTGAGATTTTAGATTAGCTTTGGCTGGACATGACGGCAACTTCATTGGATCAATTTCTTGTTAATATTTACTGTAATATTGTCAAAACTATTATTCTAATTTCTGACAAGTACATTGAAGCAAACAATATAGCTCCCCTGAGCATGGCTTAGCTGACATGGCATGAATGGGTGAAATTTACATTAGCATCAATGCTGGCGTCTTAGCCATGGATTCGATAAGGAAGAATCCTGATCACTAATTTTCATCAGACATGATGAATATTCTGCATATATTTAATCAAATTGACATAAAATAAAACCTTAGACAGTAACAACCTCCACTCTTTTATTCTCGATGTATGACTATTCTCATAAGGGGACCATAACCATTCTATCCCTTTTCAATAATACAAGAATCCACATCCCAACGACACTACCTCCAAAATATAGCCGTGCTTTTGGATTTTGAACAATACAAGCCACCACCACAAACTTGGCACAAGATAACTAACCAAGGTGCTTACGACACTTTAACCTATCTTAACATGAAAATGGAGAGAATAGGCTTCTTGGCAACAGAGATTTTAAAGGTCCCAACAATACTTGGTATAAGTGGGAACTTGTCAATATAAGTTGTCATTTACGTAGATTTTGTCATCAAGGTATTTACGACACTAACCTATCTCTCGAAGATTAGTATTTTCGTTGAAAGATTCAATAGTATTATCATTGCACCCAGTATTACCACAATAATTTTAAGGTATTAAGTTTATGGATTCATTCCCTTATGTGTTTCTCACTTTATCTATTATTGCTCGATGCGGGACTTATCTGCTTCACACTTATTCCTAAGTTTGAGTCTTCCACATGAGAGTACGTTCTCCCTTGAATCAAAATTATTTAAGCATTCTAATGATGTTACTAAGTGCCCAACCTATTTCAACCACCTGGCTATGGGCCACTAGTGTTATCCTTCAATGTAACCCCCCTCCCACCCAGCAATAGGTCATTATTGCTCTTTTTTACTGAGAAAACAGCCTAACCCATCTGGTAACGGACTATTAACGTTCTTCTTTGTACTTGTACTATTGTCATCTCCAACGAGATACGCCTCCTATCCTTTATAGCTAGGAAGACTTTTGACACAACTGATTTACACTAGCTGTAAGTAAAACCCAATGCGGTAAATAAAGGGAGCCATGGTTTGATAGGGAAGTGGGGCTATGAGCTACTCTGTCTCTGAGTATTACAACGGTAGCAGCAAGCCAAAGCCACCACCTTGGCAACACCGACAACGATGATTCTCGCTTCTTGTTCTTGTTCTTGTTTTTCTTCCACTTCCATTTTTCACTTTCTTCCCAACAATCCCGACCCACCACACAAACTCCTCCAAAATCACCCTTCTCTGAACCTCCTCTCCCATTGCAACACCATCCATTCCTTCAAACAAATCCATTCTCACTTCATCAAAACCGGTCTCCACAACACTCTCTTCGCTCAGAGCAAACTCATCGAGTTCTGTGCTCTTTCTCCCTTTGGCGACCTCTCCTACGCTCTCTCCCTCTTCCATTCAATCTCACATCAACAACAAACCAATCACTTCATCTGGAACACCATTATTCGAGGCCAATCCTTAAGCCCTTCTCCCATTTCATCATTTCAAACTTACACTCGCATGTTGGAATCAGGGGTGCTACCAAATTCTTACACTTTCCCTTTCCTTTTCAAGTCTTGCGCCAAAACCAAGGCTGCCCATGAAGGGAAACTGCTCCACGCGCATGTCCTGAAGCTCGGGCTTCACTCTGATGCACATGTGCATACCTCGCTTATTACTATGTATGCGCGTGTTGGTGAATTGGGTGATGCACGGTTGGTGTTTGATAAAAGTACTCTTAGAGATGCGGTGTCTTTTACAGCGCTGGTAACTGGGTATGTTTCCATGGGTTATGTGGATGATGCTAGACTGCTTTTTGATCAAATTGAAACCAAGGATGTGGTGTCTTGGAATGCCATGTTTACAGGGTATGTTCAAAGTTCTCGTTTTGGAGAAGCCTTGGCTTGCTTTAAGGAGATGCGGGAGGCGAATGTTGAGCCCAATCAGAGTACAATGGTGACTCTACTTTCTGCTTGTGGTCATTTAGGAGAACTTGAGTTGGGAAATTGGATTAGTTCTTGGGTTAGAGATCGTGGTCTTTGCTCAAATCTTCAGCTTACTAATGGACTCATTGATATGTATTCCAAGTGTGGTGAAGTTGATAAGGCTCGTGAGTTGTTTGATGGAATTAAGGAAAAGGATGTGATTTCGTGGAATACTATGATTAATGGTTATTCTCACAACAGTTTCTACGAAGAAGCATTGGCACACTTTGAGCTTATGCTTAGATCAAATGCAACGCCTAGCGATGTAACCTTTTTAGGTGTTCTTCCAGCTTGTGCTTGCCTTGGAGCCCTTGAACTTGGCAAGTGGATTCATGCTTATATCGATAAAAACTTGAAGAGCACAAGCAATGCTTCTCTTTGGACGAGTCTTATAGATATGTATGCAAAATGTGGTTGCATTGAGGTGGCGGAACAAGTTTTTAGAAATATGGGTTGTACAAGTTTGGCATCTTGGAATGCCATGATATCAGGGTGTGCCATGAACGGGCATGCAGAGAAAGCTCTTGGTCTTTTCTCAGAAATGGTTAATGAAGGACTCCGGCCCGATGACATCACATTTGTTGGGATGTTATCTGCTTGTACTCAAGCTAGTTTGGTAGATCTTGGATACCGGTATTTCAATTCAATGATCCAGGATTACAGAATTTCACCAAAACTGCAACACTATGGCTGCATGATAGATCTCCTAGCTAGAGCTGGGAAATTTGAAGAAGCTAAGATTCTGATGAGGGATATGGAAATGGAGCCAGATGGAGCTATTTGGGGCTCTCTGCTTAGTGCTTGCAAGGTTCATGGGAATGTTGAGTTGGGTGAATATGTTGCAGAGCGCCTCTTTCAATTGGAACCAGAAAATCCTGCGGCATTTGTGCTTTTATCAAACATATATGCAGGAGCTGGAAGATGGGATGACGTAGCTAGGATAAGAACCAGGTTAAATGATAAAGGAATGAAGAAAGTTCCCGGTTGTACCTCTATAGAGGTTGATGGTGTTGTTCACGAGTTCCTTGTTGGTGATAAGTTCCATCCCCAGAGTGAAAATATTTTTAAAATGTTGGATGAGGTAGATAGGCTTTTGGACAAGGCTGGGTTTGTGCCTGATACTTCTGAGGTACTCTATGATATGGACGAGGAGTGGAAGGAAGGAGCTTTGTCTCAACACAGTGAGAAGTTGGCTATTGCTTTCGGTTTGATAAGCACAAAGCCTGGGACTACAATTAGGATCGTGAAGAATCTTCGTGTTTGTGGAAACTGTCATTCGGCTACCAAGCTAATATCCAAGATATTCAACAGGGAAATAATTGCAAGAGATAGAAACCGTTTTCACCATTTTAAAGATGGGTTTTGTTCGTGTAATGACTGCTGGTGAATATTAATCTTTCTATTTAATAGAATACCATGTGCAGAAACAAAAGTGAATGATTCCATTCATATAATTAACTGAGAAATGGTACATTTATGCAAATGCAAATCCTCCTCTTTACTTATAGATACATAGTGATGAGTGATAAGTTCACACGATCGGGTTGATGGCTTGATGCTATAACAGCCTAGCGAGGTGCAATCAAATCCAATATCTTATGTTGTCCATTTGGAATTCATGCATTGGAGAGTTGGTTGAAGGAGTTCTTTCTTGCAGTTGCCAAAACGGTCTTGTCAGCTACTATGAAATATGCTGCTCCAGCCACTGCAAAAATAATATGGTAGTAGTTAGTTATACAGATGAGTAAATCCAACAATGATTGTATTGCAGCACTAATGATTAGTAAAGTAACCTGTTGAAATGATGAGAGCTTGAGCTGTGGGGTTGAGGTTGGCTCTTGCCCATGGCAGCATCCTTACACTAGCCAGCTGCATATATATCAAGTACAACTCCAATTAAAAAGTGGATAAGAAAAGTGCAAAATTCTTGTCTAAAAACTTGAATGAATGAAACAACATTAGCAACAACAACTGCTTTATTATATACTTACAGTTGGAATGGCAGTGGCAACACTAGCAACAAAAGCTGCCTTAGCTCCTGCTATTACACCCTCTGTTTACACACCACGATTTCCCAATTCAGTGTAGGCATTAAAAAAAATTCAAAGTGTATTATGCTTCAACATTGTGGTGATTCCACATAACAACTATGACAAGATATACATATCCAAAAAAAAAGTACTAGTATAGATTACCATGAGAACAGCGTTTGGCTATGGCCAACCTTTGATCCAGAGAAGCCAAGCTGGTTCTCTCAAGAGGAGAATTAGCAGCAACTTTATTTCCCATGGCCATCTTAAGGGATTGAATTAAGCAGAAAAGCTAATAATTGAGCAAGTGTTTTAGTTAGCAAATGGATAACTGGAATAAATAGCTTTGGATGAAGAGAGTGGTTGAAGTTGCAGCCATATTTATAGTATGAAATGGTGAGTGAAGAAGGGTGAAACCGTGGTAAGGAGGACTGAAGTGGGGTTTGATGGTTTTCATATGAAATCCACAATCTCAGACACTTGTTTTCACTTTGGTTGCTGTTAAAGGTCGGTTGATTCTTTTGCTTTTTCCAAAATACTCCTCTTTTACGAGGGTGGTAAATGTAGTTAACAGGGGCTTGTGAGTGATTTTAACTTTACACCTCAGCCATCTGGTCCCATATACTGTAGTATTCTGCTATCTGGGGATGTGATTGTGCCGATCCTATAAAATGATTTTTATATAACTGGATTTCATAAACAAGTGTATTTTGGGATGAGTGCCGATTAAAGTTTAAATAAATGTGTACTAATAAAAAATTGTGTGCATGCAGGTATTATTTAAGCATGGATTATCAGTGTTCATTTGTATTCCATTCGGTCCTATTTATAAGATCTTTTTTGGATTTTTCACCCCACCAAAAAAGGTGGATTAATTTGTTAGTAGCATTGTAAATGTGAAAATTTGGTATATTTTTTCAAAACTATCCCTATAATTATTATTGGAATTTTAAAAAATGTTGATTTTATAGGGATGTTTATGGAAAGAAGTAATTAAATAATATTAAAAATTGAAAAAGGCTCTTATAAATAGGACCAAAACAAAAACCTCAAAAAGGTATTATAAATAGGAATGGAGAGAGTATATCAGGAACCACTGTATTTAATTTTTCACATTTAATTTTACACCGTCTGATATTATGTATTTATCTGAGTGGGATTTGATATTCTCGTGTACTGTTTGTGTGTGTATATTTAAAGTTGGAATAAATTTATGATATCTTAATATTATATTTTTTATTTAAAAAATAATAAATTCAAGTAAGATAAATAAAAATGGTATTTCCCCCAACATTTTGTTTGCTTGCTACATTTTAATAATAAGATAAAGAAAAACTCCTTTTTCTTTTTCACAGTAGCAACGGCAGAAGCCAGTGGTTTCCAAAGCTGGTCTAAACCATGTGAATTTGGTCACCTAAATTCAAAGCTGGCCTAAAACCATTCCTCATCCCATTAACCTAAATTTACTTTACAAAACTTAAAACGGAAGCCACATGATGCCATGGATTAATAATAACGGCGGGGGTGTGATTAGGCTAGTTTGCACATATTCTCAAGCATCTGCTACATTTTTTAGAATGCAACACGTGGCCAAACTCAACATGCCCAGTAATAGAAAGAAAGTGATGTATTGATCCACCAAATAGAAACATCGTATAAGAAACTTTATGGTTTCAATAAAAACATGTGAATCGCGCATCTCTCAGTTAGCTAGATGAACTAACAAAAAATTGCTAGTCATCACTATTTTTACTCAACTCATCTAACTATTGACTTTGTTGCAAATGATGCACTCTTGCAGGTGATCCTTTAATTTTAAGAAAAATTCTCATTTAGTATGCAGATATTGCTAGCAATTGTGAGTTAGTGAAATGCAGTTCAAAGTTCTTGGAATTGATATGTGACATCATTGCAGAATTACAGGTCAAAGATTTTACTAAAACCAATGAAGATTGGCTGCAAGATAAGATAAAATTGATGGTGTTGTTGAAATCAAAAAATGAAAGTGGATGTTGAGTGATTTCATGAGAGACTGTTAGAGATACTTAAGGCAAGACAATGTCTTAAACAGAAGTTCATAAGCAAACCATATGTGCTTTAGTACTTGGAATAGACTTGTCAAATGAACCACATTTATGTGTGTATGGCAAAATCTTTTGACAGCATATTGTTGTCAATGAAGAATAAATAATGGCATAGAATTTTGGCATTCAAGTCCATTTACTTCTTGTTGATAAAAAATCCATTTGGTGCTTCATGCTCCATAAGGTGAAAGAAATTTTGGTGTTTGATGAGACTTAGTTTTAATTAGTTAAATAAATAAATAGAGTAATTAATTAGTTGAAAGAGGTGATTGGCAGCTCTTGATTATGTCCTTTTTTATGATGGGCTTTCTTTCTTATGAGAAAGGCCCATGACTGTTCTTGACCCTTGCCAAATTAGTATGTGCTGATCCATGAACTGGTCCTCATAGTTCTGGTGGCCCAAATCATCAAAATCAATACAATAATATTTATTTTACATAGGAGAGTTTCAACAAAAAAAACTTTTGTCTAAAAATATGGATATTTAGATTGGCATTTCATGTGATCTCTTCTCTTGTATCTTGATGCACAAAAGGATTATGAATACTCATCAACTTTAATCACTTTCTAAGTATATCGATTATCGACTTATGGTTACTATAGACGGATCAATATGTATGTGCACTTGCGCATATAGAAAAGTGAACGATTTGCATTCATATAATTAATCTTATAATTGGTACATTGATGCTCACTGGCTAATGGCGATTGATTAGCTAGCTAATCCATCTTTATTTATAATACATAGAGATGGTTGAGGATAAGTTCACACGATTTAGTTGAAGGTATAATAGCCTAATAAAGTGCAACCTAATCCATTATCTAAGTTAATCCATTAAGAAATCAAGCATTGTTGAGTTGGTTGAAGGAGTTTTTTCTTGCAGTTGCCAAAACAGTCTTGTCAGCCACTATGAAATATGCTGCTCCAGCCACTGCAAACATAATATGGTAATTAGTTAAATGTACAATACAAATGAGTAAATCTAACAATCACTAATTAATGATATGATGAGTAAACAAACTAACCTGTGGAAATGATGAGAGCTTGAGCAGTGGGGTTGAGGTTGGCTCTTGCCCAAGGGAGCATTCTAACACTGGCCAGCTGCATATGAAACACAATTCCAATTAGTCATCTACCAAATATTTCACTCAGAAAATTAAAAAGTGGATAAATAGTAAGCAAAATTCTTGTGCTAAAAATTTGCTTTAACGTAAGAAAATTGAATAGTGCTTAATTATACTTACAGTTGGAATAGCAGTGGCAACACTTGCAACAACAGCTGCCTTAGCTCCTGCTATCACACCCTCTATTTACACACCACAATTTGCCAAATTAGTCAGGGATATAAAAAAAATTCAAAGTGCATTAAGGTTCGACATTACGGCCTTTCCACATAACAATTACTATTAATATGACAAGATTTACACCTATAAAAAAGTGGGCATTACCATGAGAACAACGCTTGGCTATGGCCAATCTTTGATCCAGAGAAGCCAAGCTGGTCCTCTCAAGAGGAGAATTATTAGCAGCAACATTATTTCCCATGGTCATCTTTAGAGATTGAATTGAACAAAAAAGCTAATAGTAATGTTTGTTTTAGTTAATAGATGAATAAGTTTAGTAGTTTTGGATGAAGAGGAGTTGAAGTTGCTAGCATATTTATAGTACTATGAATTGATGAGAAAGTAAATTAAAGCAAATTAAAGAGTCAATTTTCTATTATTTTTAGAGAAGGGTGGAAACCATGGTAGGGAGGACTGAGGAGTTTGATGGTTTCATCTGAATTCCGCTGTCTCGGACACTTGTTTTCACTTCGGTTTCTATTATGGTCGATCGACTCTTTTGTTGTTCCCAAATAGTCCTCTTTTCAAAGAGTTGTAAAGAAATTAGCATTGTGGAAACTTGGAGGGGCTTGGGAGTGATTTCAGCTCCGCACCTCAGCCATGTGGTCCCATCTAATCCAGTATCTGGGGATGCATGCACTGTAATTTGCCGATACTTTATGGAAAATGATTTTTATATTATCTGATTTCATGGACGTAAGTATTACTACTTCCGTTTTTATTTACATAAAACACACATTTTAAAAAATTTGATTTTCTAAAAAAATAAAAAAATAAAAAATTTGATCATTATTTATATATTTGATACATTAATTATGTTTTTTTTCATTATATTCGTTTTTTTTATAATCATTAACTTTCTCCACTATATACATAAATTAATAACAAGGGAAAACATGAAAAATAACATTTATTACACTCTTAAAATATTTTTTAAAAAATATTTTACCAATTTTTAAAAATTTTATGAATTTTTTTATTAGTTTCTGAATTTTTTATTAATTTTTAAAATATAAAAATATTTCAGTATTTTTTAAAAAATATTTTACAGAGTTTTTAAAAATTTTCTGAATTTTTTATTAATTTTTAAAATATAAAAAAATCAGTATTTTTTTAAAAAATATTTTACAGATTTTTTTTTTAAATTTTCTAAATTTTTTATTATTTTCTGAATTTTTTATTAATTTTTAAAATATAAAAAAATTCAGTATTTTTTTAAAAATATTTTTCCGAATTTTTAATAATATTTTTCTGAATTTTTTAATATTTTTTCGAATTTTTAATAATTTTAAATATATTTTTATTATTTTATTTTTCATTTTTAAATTTGGACCATCAGATATAAGCAACGGTTGAGATTTTATGAGGGAATGATCCTGTGGTTCGTGTCTAAATATGTGCACCAGAAATAAACAATGAGAATGTGACATGTGACACTAAAAAGGTTGACTAACTGATTTAAGGACGGAGGAACTAACGGGATGTCATTATGATCTTTGGGGGACTAAATCGATTCCCAAAATCTTTCGGGGAATAAATGGACGCCAGGTGTATCTTTGGGGACCAAATAGACCATTTTCTCTAAATTAATAATAGGTGCAAATACGAAAAATAACATTTATTACACTCTTGAAGTCCTCAAAAGGACAAATAAAAAAACAAAAATCTCTAAAAAAAAAGATAGATAATAAGGAACGGAGGAGGGAGTAGTATTTTCAGGTGAGTGTAGATAAATATTGCTAGATATGGTCCTCCTTTCCATTTCTTTTGATTTTTAGGTTTTTTTTTAATTTTATTTTTTTTTCCATTTCATATATTTTGTTTTTCTATAATTTTAATGCATACACATAATTTTTTTATTCAAATTTTAACTTATTCACTTCTCATTAATTATACTTTTATCCTCTCTCATTTCTAAATCACTATACTCCCTTCGGTCCGTATTATAAGAAAAAATAACCGAAATCACACTTATTAAGAAAGTTAGTTGCATGTATTTAATTTTTTCAAAATCATAAAAAGTATGACTACTTTTGGAAAGTTGTATTGAGAATGAAACAAAAACTAAATGAGATCACTACTTTCCAGAAACATTTTAGGAATAATTGTATTGAAAATAGAAAGTTGGTTAATTTTTTTTTTATATATTTGGGACCAAAATATGTATTCACCCTTTTTCTTATAATAGAGACCCAAGGGAGTACATTAATTAATAAACCCATTTTTTCTAATAAAAATTAAATACTTCTACAATTTTTAATAAGGATTAAAAATGAAAATTTTAGATAAAATACATATAAAACTTATAATAATCAACATTTTCTTAATCTATATATGCCCAAAATTAAAATTAAAGGTAAAAAATATAGAACGGAGAGAGTATAACGTATTATAAAGGTGGATTAAATTTACTGAAATTATTTTTATAATATGCACCACATTCATAAATTAATCATATTCTAGAAAATATGATTCACAAAAGAAAAATAAAATATTTAATGAATAAAAAAGGGTCATTTTATTTTTCAATACAATTATAATTTTAATATTTTTTATTTTATAGATAGGTGTATAATAAATAAGAAAACTCAAATTTATTATACGTACATGGGGAGTAAAAATGAGTGTTATCCCGGATATTATATTTTTATATATTTTTATGTATTTTTTATATTTTTTTATTTTTATTAAATGTTTTGATTATTTATATTTTTCTGTTATTTATTATTGAATTTGAACTATTCATTAAATAGAAAATTGGGAGGGTAAAATTGTTATATTATAGTATATTTTTATAAAATTCAGAAAAATTAAATATTTTCGTTGATACATGTCATTCGGTTCAGATGTTATAATAATTATTGGATAGAATATATTTTGAATTACAATTTTATTACAATAATATATAAAACTTGGCTGAATCATGCTTGCGTAAGTATGAATAGACAAG
Source organism: Crotalaria pallida (assembly GCA_037953625.1). Lineage (NCBI taxonomy): Eukaryota > Viridiplantae > Streptophyta > Magnoliopsida > Fabales > Fabaceae > Crotalaria > Crotalaria pallida. Next base: position 183,393,457 of record CM075649.1, read on the forward strand.
AGTGTGAATATATTTTACTTCCTCATCCGATCCACTCGTGCCTTGAAAACTGACACTAGAATCGATTGTTTCATCCTCTGATCTTGTACCTCTTTGTTTAATTTGCTTGCTACGTTTTAGTAATAATAAGATAAAGAAAAGCTCCTTTTTCTTTTTCACGTTTAAATGGCATGCAACTGTAGAAGCCTGTGGTTTAGTTCAGAGCTGGCTTAAAACCATGGGCATGCATTGGTCACTCTGCCTCATTTCTCATCCCATATCCCATGAACCAAAAGACTTTTAGGAAAAAATGAAACAACGTATTTTCAGATGATTTTTCCATAGTGTGTCTATATATATATATATATATATAAGATAAAATATAATAACTAAGGAGAAATAAGTATAATTTTTTTGTAGTATTTTTTAAAAAAAAAATTTAAACGATATTTTAGATACATGTTGCATATCCACGTTAATCCACATGACACCATGAATTATAAACGTTTGACAAAACTATTAGATTGGTCATGTAAGTTATTTTTTGATTGCGATTTCGTCCCTTAACTTTTTTTTTCGTTTCAAATAAATCCTGAAGTTTGTAACTTGTTTCAAATAAATCCCTCCGTCCAATTTTGTGTAACATACAAGGCCAAATTAAAACCAATATGAAACATACAGTACTAACTTATAACCAATCAGGAACATTCAGGACTAATTTAAAACCACAGTATTACTAAGAGTACTAATTTAAAACATAAACTACACTAACCTTCTCTTGATCAGATGTAAATGTGGTAGTCTGTAACGAAATAATTTATTTGAAATAAGTTACAAACTTCAGGATTTATTTGAAACGAAAAAAAGTTAAGGACGAAATCGCAACCAAAAAATAACTTACAGGTGCCTACTTTTTTTAAAATTATTATCTAATAAAAAATAATCAGCTTCATACATCGTCATATCTCGATCGAGTTTCTTCAACACTTCTGATCTTAGGTCAATCCCCTTGCATAATTTTATTTGTGACATGATAAATTAAAGTTGTGCAAATTTATTTACGAATAATGATACTCAAACTTTTACTGCTACATAAAACTGATAACGAATACTGTACCGTGGATAGCAGTAAAATAAAGGGGTTGGATTAGGTGAGTATAGCACCTTATTCTCGAGGTGCATTGGATTTGGATCTCCGAGGCACTGAGAGGGCATCTGCTACGTTTGTTAAAATGCAACACGTGCCCAAACTTAACGTGCCCAATGTGCAGGCAATCGCACTCACATGCAGAAACAAGAGTGACACACACATGTTTCGGTGGATTTTTTTAAGAAGCTACTCATTCATGTCCCGAGTTAATATAGTATGCTGTTTTGGGCAAAAAATTTGGTATTACTCCCTTTTTTTCCTTATTATACGTCATATTTTATAATGTTTTTTCCTAATTATAAGTTATTTTATATTTTTTACGTATGTATCATTTATTGTTTTTTCTCTTTTTTGCTTTTATTAAATTCTTTGACGATCTATGTGTTTTTCCTATTCATTAATGAGCGTGAATTTTCCAAAAAAAAGTTGAGAGGGTAAAATTATAATGTTATAAAATATTCTCGTAGAATTCATAAAACTAATTATTTTCTTTGGTATGTGTAATTTGATTAAGTATGTCATATAATAAGGATGCGAGGAAGTATTAAATACTCTTTTCGGTGTAGGATACTTTAATTTAGAATTTTTTCCTTTGATAAAAAAATATAGTTAAATTAATTAAAAACATTAAAATATATAAAATTGATATATATATATATATATATTTAAATTATTCATAATTATTATTAGTATTTTAAAAAATGTTGAAGTAATAGAAGTGTTTGTGAAAAAGAAATAATTAATATCGTTGAGAATTGAAATGTGGTCTTGTAAATAAGACCAAAATTAATACTTCAAAAAAGTCTTATATACTCCCTCCGTCTCTAATTATAAGGCCCTATTGGGTAAAAAAATTTGGTACTAAATAAAATACCATCTTGTAATTTTTTTCAAAATTACTCTTACATCTAATCATTGTGATTTAAGTTTTTGTGAGAAGAAATAAATAAAACTGTTTTGGAATATGAAATGAAACTTGTTTAATGGAGTTTGTTTAATGTTGTAAATGACTTGAAAATTGATTCACTGCATTAAATATAGATGATGGAGTATCTATGAATTAAATTAATTATTGAAAAATTAAAAAAATTATTATGTTCTAATAATTGGTAGAGGGGTATTTTTGGAAGAACATATCAATTTTAATATAGAATTTAACAATATTGGTGTACATAAAAATGACCAAGAGGACCTTATAATTAGGAACGGATGAAGTATAAAATTTGAGGGAGCATAATTTTTTTTTAAATTGTCTTTTTTTATAAAATTTTACACCATTAAATACTATGCCGAATCCGATATGTAAGGTATTTTTGTATTTTTTTTCTTTCATTAAGAAAGTAGTTAAATTAGTTAACGACATTGAAAATATGAAAATTATTTTTTTAAAACTATTCTTATAATCCCTCCGGTCCTATTTATAAGATCCAAAAGGGGTTTTTGTTTTAATCCTATATATAAGAATTCTTTTCAATTTTCAATTGCATTTAATTACTTCTTTCCACAAACACCCCTATAAATTCAACACTTTTTAAAGTTTCAATAATAATTATAGGGGTAGTTTTGAAAAAGTTTATCAAATTTTCACATTTTCAATGTCATTAACAAATTTATCCACTTTTCTTGGTGGTAGTGAAAAGTCGCAAAAGGGTCTTATAAATAGGAGCCAAGGGAGTAATTATTACTCTCTCATTTCTTTATTAACTGTTTTTTCTTTATAAATTTTTTATTTAACTTTATCTATTATTTTGAGGATTTTAAGAGTGTAATAAATGTTATTTTCCATGTTTACTCTTATATAATAGATATTGGTTTATGTAAGTAATGGAGAAAAATGAATGATTATAGAAAAAGAAAGAGTACAGAGAGAAAAAACATAGTAATTAATGAATTAGAAATATATGTAATGATTAAATTTCTTAAATATGTGTTTTATTTTAGACAAGACAGATAAATAAGAATGAACGAAGTATTAGTATTCTAAAAAGTGTTGAATTAATAGAAATATTCGTGAAAACAAATAATTAAATGTTGTTAGAAATTGAAACAAGATCTGGTAAATATGTCCAAAATTAACACTTCAAAAAAAAATCTCATGTATAGGACATAAATATTTTTTTTTAGCTTTTTTCAAAATTGATTTTTTTTTTATAAAAATATAATTTTTACTGAAAATAAAATTTTATATTATTATAGTGTTTGGTTTTTCTGCTATGCGAACTGCATAGTTTAACGGACAAATAATTTGTGAGTGTAATTTTCATTTATAAATTAAAGGTATATCAATTAAATAAAAGAAACAATTTTGTTCAATAACTATCAAAAAGCTATTTTGAAAAATAATTTACCAAATATCAATCAATTTCAGTGCATCTTTGATAAAAATAAAATCTCTCAAAAAATTATTATATTAATGATCGCAAAGAGTATTGCTTATGAAATTAAAACATTAATTTTATTATTGTCTTAAATTTTTAGGATTATAAGTGTTTCTAATTTACTTTTTCCTTTTTTTCATAAATATAAGTATTTGAAATACTTTTACATGAATTAACAAATTATTATTTGATATTATTGTTAGTGATATTAAAATTAATATATAATATCTAATATATTTTTAAAATTATCTTTTCAATTATTAAAAAAATAAAATATAAACTTACAAAAATAACCGGAAATTACTCTATTTAATAGCGGGGGAGGTAATAGTAGTTTTTTTGTCATTATTTTTTATATTTAAAAAAATATAATTTGTTAACGATTAACTTTAGTACATTATTTAAAGAAATAAAAGAGATAATTTTATATAGAAAAGTAATTTTTTTTGTATATAAAAATATTTTATAGTACCAGTATTAGACTTAGTTTTGTATCCTTAACACAAACCTGGCCTTTTTCAAGTAGTTGTAAGTAAAACCCAATTTATTTTTGGCTGTTACTACCCTGCAATCAAAAATTGAATGGTTGCTATGCAACCCATCATTAAACCGATAAAACCTTGTCACTTAAGACATGTATGCCACATCATTTGGATCGGAGGTGATGGTGGCCGGTGGTGGTGGTGGGGGCGTTGGGTTTTGCTAACTTGAAGAAGACGAACCACCAGCAGCATACTTTATTTTTTTTTAATAATGTTTTTTAAAATTAAAACTTATAATTTATCTATAAGTATAAAGGACTAAAATTTTAATTTACTTTTTAAGTTGGACCAAATTGCAAAAAATTAAATTTGACTACTTCAAATGATGACATGACACAGGTAAATTAAATGACAACCTTCTATTGATTCAAGAGAAAGTTGCATGACAACACTCCAATTTTGGATTGCATATTAGAAATCTCCTTTATTTTTAGCGGTAAATAAAGGGAGCCATGGTTTGATAGGGAAGTGGGGCTATGAAACTCGTGGCGGGGTTGGACGTTGAAATTTTATCTAACCTGAGCTACTCTGTCTCTTTCCTTTCCTTCCTCCGATCGATCCGCATTAAACAAACAAACTATCAAAAATCTTTATGTTCACCGCCAAGTTTATTCTCTATATATATAGTACTGTATCTAATTGACTTATCTATATGATTATTATATAGCACTGTATGTATTTCACCTCTAATTGGATCATAGGCCAATCTAGATTCTTTCGCAGCGATAGAGAGCAAGGATAATGACTCTCACTTCGTTAATGATTTTAACACAATTACTTCGTGAAATTGATGCTCCAAACACAAGAAGAGAGCACCCAAGTTGCATAAATATAAATAAATAAAAGAAAATGTTAATCAATATTCTTAGGATATTATTTAAGTAAATAAAAGTGGTTATTTTTTATTGAAAATGATAAACTTAACATGTCGAAAACTATTAAATTTAATTCTTCAACATTTATTTATTCGTTTTATATTCCTTAACAAGCAACACCCATAAATAAATTATTAACAAAATGTAACTCCACAATCATTTCAGGATTTTTATTTATTTTTTTTAAAAAAAGAGATGAACTTGAAGGATTATTATATTTGAGATTAAAAAAAAATCCAAAGAAGCAATCAATTAATTTAAGGGATCAAATGAATAATTTTTTTTTTTTTAATATTATCTTAGATACTCGGATTTCGATTGTGGCCGTTTAGCTTGTTTTCTTTTTGTAATTCTGATGCTAATTGTGACCCCTAGAGTAAAAGAAGAGCCCATAGAGATCACATTCAATGTATGAAGCCTGCACTTTTATGGGACGACGTAGAAACCTTTTGGGTAAAATAAAGACCTAAGCTAGAATGCACGAAAAAATCATACTCCAGGAAGAATGATGCAGTGGAATCAGTTTTCGGATTTTAAAACACTGTGACTTTGGTTAATTAGTTTTCGGATTTTTTTTTTTCAAGATATGTGTAGATAAATAATGAAAAACAAGTAAGAAATAGCAATAAGTTTTTTTTTTTTTTATAAGAAAAAGTTGTCAAATAAGTAATATTAAAAAAATATTTTTTATTTCTATAATTAGGTTGAAAACCCAACGTAGGCACTGTTCAAGTTTGAATGGATACTGAGTTAACTCAAAAGTAAAATTATATACTCCCTTACTACTTGTTTCAAGTCCTTTAAACTAATTTTCACACCTTTTAAGAAAATTAATTAGTATGGTAAGTGATATTAAAAATATAAATATTTAGTACGATGACACTTTTTCAAAAGTACCCTATAATTATTTTTGAGAATCTAAAAAGTGTTGAGTAAATATGGATGTGTGTAGAAAAAAAAGTAATTAATGCCATTGAAAATTGAAGATGAGGCTTATATTAAAGAAAAAAATCAAAATGGACTTATTTATAAGATCAAAGGGAGTATTTCATTCAGTTTTAAATATAAGTTTTTATTTTTATTAAAATCATGTTATTTAAAAAGTTAGTCAGTATTTTTTTAGAGGAGTTAGTCAGTATTTTTAGTGATATTGCAAATATAAACATTTGATATACTATTATTTTTTTTAACAAAACTTTGAAAAGTAACGAACAAAATGCATTAATGAAATACATAATTAGTATCATTAAAAATTTTAATAAATATTTAATATTAAAAATATTCAAAAAAAGTTTCATTCAGAAACGGAAAAATATATAAACATATAATCAAGAAGAAGAATGAAAATAGTAAATCAGCATAAAAATAAAATAAATAAAATAAAATAGTAAATCATGTCCATACACATAGACACAATAAATATAAGTTAGTTAATCGTAATTGAAATAGACCGAATCTGATCCGTGGTGAACTTCAAAATTTACGGATATGGATTCTCTAACATCAAAATCATGTAATTTCATGACTTCGTTGCATCTTAGGTCATTAAAACTATTCAATGATGTAGAAAATGAACCACTAGATGAATCCAAGGGTGTATTTATACATGACTGCATTCTCTCTCCAATGTTAGAGAATCCATGTCCAAAATTTACTACGTTATTATGAGTTTTAATTGAAGTTGTTATTTCGGGGATTATTTTACTCTAACCAATATCATCATTAATTGATTCGAACCTGAATTTTTATTTAAGAAAAATCATACATCTATCTATCAAGTGAAAGAATGTAATTTTAATATACAAAATAGTAATTGTTATTGAATTGACACAAATGATACAATATTGAACAAACAGTATGCATTCTCATTTTTTATTTTTTATTATTATTATTTTATTTTTTTTTTACTAAAGCTCGCTCTATTCAGTCAGGGCATTCATGTGGGGATGCATGTGTGTGGTGAATTGCATAGGTTAAATGATCATAAAGTATATTCCCTAATGTGCCACCAAGTGATTAATGAAGTGAGGCATCAATAATTTGCTAGGAATGTGAAATATTTATAAGTAGATTCGAGTTTTATTTTTCTTCCTCAAGTACTTTTTCTCCATTTTCATTCGTTTTTCATTTAAAGAGATATACTAAGTTTGGTTATGGAGGACACCACCTTTGGTAGAAGCAAGAGGTCTTATAGCTTTAGTACCATGTTGAGTTTCCTAAATTGAATTTCCTAAATTAATCAACGTGAGACTCCTAAATCTATTTTCCTTAGATCACCAAATATTTCGAATTTTGCATGGAAGGAAAATTCAGTGCATCTTTACTTGCATGATACATATATAATACGCAAGCAAGTGTTATCAATAAATAGTACTCCGTATATTGTTTGTTCAAGAAAGTGAAGGTGCACACCGCATATACACCTACCTTGATGAGACATGAACCAACTGACGGAGATCCAACAGAGAAAAACAACTATCAAATCATCATAAATTTGGATATTGGGTTAGATGGTATGATGGCCCCAACATAATTAAGCCTTTTTCACTCAATTTTGTGCAGCACATGTAATTCAATATGTATTAGACTTTATTATAAGCATAATTACTTTACTTTTCTTCTTCCTAATTATTTTGTGAAGTCATTGAGACTTTATTTCTGTCATGTGCTGATGGGGAATGTTCACAATCTGTGTTTCTGTAACCCCCCAAGTCTCAAGCATGAAGCATGATTCAACCACTCACATAAATAAACTCTTCACTCCCTTCACCGCAAGATTTAACATCAAAGGAAATTAAAGGAAGAAAAGAAAAGCCAAAAAGAAAATGAGAAATAAAAAGTCATTTCTATCTCAACACACATATACATCATCTTACAGCTCATTCATGTTTAAAGAACTGTATGAAAGGCATGATAAAAGCTGATTCTTGCTCAGTAATGCTGTACATCATTAGAATGCAAATCTAAATGGTGGCTTATGCTGTCTTCCTTTTAGTGATATACTAATATCTATGATAAAAGTTACTACTTAAATGACAGAGGATGCATGAGTTTCAAATTAGGAATTTCTCCTTTACGAAGGGAGAAAGTCCAATGCCATAGTTTTGTTTGAGTTAAAGGTTTGGCTCTATTTTCCATCAATTTTTTTTTCAAATAACACAATGAGCAGCCATATACTAAGAGTTTGTTGTACAATGCCTTTATAAAAAAAAGCGAAGTATCATGATTCAAAGTTACTCTTAGTTGTTCTCTCTCTGTATATTCTGATAAATCATGCTACTACTTGCTACTAGTAGTTTAATATTTTTACTACACATTCTGTTGTCATCATCATGTAAAAATGGAAACAAAGTTTCTTGAAAATACTTAAAGACTGTTCATTGTTATGCGGGTTGGCATGGAAGAGAGTACCACTACCAGAACCTTTGGGTTGTCATCCATATGCACAGACTCACAGTAGATATGAATATGATTTTATTGATACTTTAGGTAAGAAAATGATTCCTCTTAGATTTTGATTGGCTTCCTTTGGTCTTTATGTTAAGATCTTTAAATTATGGCTATCATTTTTCACTATATTCAAGATGGTCCACTCAGCCTACTCTCTTTTGTTCCCTTCTCTTACATCATCATTACTGGTACTAAGTACTAACACAATTCCCAAATCTCCTCTATTTTTGTATTACTTAACTAATTTCCAAGACATTCATTACCCTTGATTTGTGAAAGTGCAGGAGATGATCGAATTATAAAATTTAAAAACTTAAAAAATCAATTTACAAATAAATTTATATTAGGCTTATTTATGGTTTTGGTCCTTATAAGTTGACCTCGTTTTGAATTTAGTCCTTAAATCTTTTTTTGACCTTGAATGGTCCTTAAATCTTTTTAAATTTTGTTTTTAGTCCTTAAATCTTTTTTTGACCTTGAATGGTCCTTAAATCTTTTTAAATTTTGTTTTTAGTCCTTCTGTTTGCCTTCTTCCGTCTGGCAAACGGTGTGCCATGTCAGCCCTTACATTGACTGTCAACGATGCATCTGATATGGACCTCCCACTCATGTGAGCAGGAATAGAGCAGGAATCGAGCATGAACCGAGCATGAGCCGAGCATTAACCGCGCATGAGATATCGACCGAGTACGAACCGAGCATGAACCGAGAACGAACCAAGCTATGCCTTTACCCTGCAATTGGTAAAGGCATAGCTTGGTTCGTTCTCGGTTCATCGTGCTCGGTCAATATCTTCCATCGGTTTGGCAAGTCATGCTCGGTTCATGCTCGGTTAATGCTTGGTTCCTGCTCGGTTCCTGCTCACATGAGTAGGAGGTCCACATCAGATGCATTGTTGGCAGTCAATGTAAGGGCTGACATGCACACCGTTTGCCATGTCAGCAGATGACGGAAGAAGACAAACAGAAGGACTGAAAACAAAATTTAAAAAGATTTAAGGATCATTCAAGGTCAAAAAAAGATTTAAGGACTAAAAACAAAATTTAAAAAGATTTAAGGACCATTCAAGGTCAAAAAAAGATTTAAGGACTAAATTCAAAACGAGACCAACTTATAGGGACCAAAACCATAATTACTTTATATTATACTGAGAAAGTGCTATTATGTATTACGGTGTATTTGTTAACTAATACAGTATATAATAAATAGGTAATATTTATCACTTTTTTAAAGAATAAATTTATTTGTAAATTGATTTTATGAATCTATCAATTATTTTTAAACTCAAATTAGCTTTAATTTAGTCTAAAGTATAATAATCATCATAATTTACATTATGCAAAAAAAGAAATGAGGAAAAGGAGCCCAGAAAACCTTTCCTTTTTCTTTCTTTCTTTGTTCGGTGAAAAGGACATGTAAATGCGCAGATGTGAAATAACCATAGAAGAAGGGAAAAAAAAGTATAAAGTATTGTTAAAATAAAAGTGAATTTCCCACCTTTTTCTTCATGCAATTTTCTCATGAATGATCTCTGAAGTGTAATTATTGTCATCACATGTCTTCATAACCTTTCATAGGAATCACATTATACAATCATGGGATCCCACTTTCTTAACCAAATTCTCAACTACTGATTAATAATATACAGTGGTGGAGATAAGATAACAATATAATTGAAAACATAGTGCCTTGATCATACATTAATCTCTAATTATTTATCTAATCACTACACAAAAGGGTAAAAAGGAAAAAAAAAAAGGAAATTAAAGAACCCTTAATTTCTTTTATGAAAGACACATATTTGCTTAAGCTTGTTTTTCCTAAACACTATTTACATTTCACAGTTAGAAGTAATCAAAATTATGAGTAAGCTGAAATGGTTGATCCCTGTCTTTCTTGCTTAGTTTTGGTACCAAAACCCTACTCCTAATCTTGTTCATATCATTAGGGACTTCAGGGGGTCTAACTGTTCTAATTAAAGCCCAATTTACACCCTTGAAGAACCCATGCCTTTTGATCTCAACAGACCCCATGCAGCTTCCAATTCTCTTATTTGGATTCTTTACCAAGAGCTTGCTTATAAGGCCTTGAACTTTCACCATCTCTTCAAACTCCTTGCTGCTACTAACTGCTATTCTAGGAAAAGCCAATGGCTGCTTCAAAATGTTAACAAGAGTTTTCTCATTATTTTCACCTTTGAAAGGTGTTCTTCCATATAACATTTCATACAAGAACACTCCAAATGTCCACCAATCCACTGCACTCCCATGACCTTGTCCTAAAATCACTTCTGGTGCTAAGTACTCATGTGTCCCTACAAATGACTTGGACCTTGCATCAATAGGCTCAGCCACCAGCTCTACTGGATCAAGTTCTTCTTCCTCCTCCTCTTCTTCTTCTTCAATAGTAACATTTTCTCTAATAACTGTTGTTACAGTTGGTTTCTTTTTCTTGCCTAAAAGGCATGATATCACAGGCTGCATGGGGGCAGTGCAGGCAGCTGGTGCAGATCTCTTTGTGCTCTTGATGATACTTCTTCCCTCTGACTTGGTTTTACTCCTTAGCAGCTTGGGAACAACGTCACATTTGAGAGAAAGATCAAAATCAGAAAGCATAATGTGCCCGTCCTCCCTTACCAGCACATTCTCTGGCTTCAAATCTCTGTATACTATTCCCATCATGTGGAGATACTCTAAGGCCAATAGTGTCTCAGCCGCATAAAACCTGCGTTTATTTTCAATTTTACCACATGGTTAGAAGTTAGAACCTTGAAATAATAATAATAATAATAATAATAATAATAATATAATTAATTAGACATATGGTAATATACAAGCACTTCCTCTGAGGCTCTGATCTCATCATGTTTTGACTTTTGACTACATCAAGGGTAAAAATTAATAAAGGAAGTGCATCATTTTTATTTCTTACTCTATTGACAATATAATATAAGCATAATCCATCATTATGTGCAAATAAACGGTGTAAAAAAATTTATACTCTGAACACATATCCATTAAACTTATATTTTTATTATGTATCAAACTTTAGTAATCTCTTAAACCATAAAGTTATCGAGCTAGATTTGGACACTCCTGACATAATTCAAACATTTGCCATCATGTTTAATGAAACCGGCTAGCTATCTAGGTTTTGCGGGCTAACATCCTATAGTATGTTATTAACCACAAGACTAATAATTCAATAAAATATCCTTTGATCATTAAACATTAAAAAAAAAAAAAAAAGTTTGCTTACTTAGCGGAAGCAACGGTGAAGCGCTTCCCAGGTTGGCGGTGGCGGGCAGCATATAAATCACCACCGGGACAGAACTCCATGAGGAAGCAAGAGTAATGAGAAGCATCAAACTCAGTGTACAAAGTTGGCAAGAAAGGGTGATCAAGCATACCAAGAATCTCTTTCTCCATCTCTGCTCTATGCAACTTATTCCTTATGGCAAGTGCTTCTCTATCAACCACCTTCATGGCATAGAAGCACTGTGGCAACCCCACCACAGGGTTCCTTATCTGGCAAAGGTACACGTTGCCGATGTCGCCGCTCCCAAGCCGCCGCAGGAGGCGGAAGTGGTCCAGTCCAAGGTGGCCCTTGTCGAGGCGGAGCCGCTGCATGGCCTCCCATGCAGCTTGGTTTGCCTTGTGTGGTTTGGTGGTGGTGGTGGTTGTGGTGTCAGTTGTGGAGGAACAAACGGAGACAGAGCTCCTCCGGCGGCGACTGCTGAAGCTGAGGTTGCTCATCCAGCTCCGGCTTGATTCCGGCACGGTGATGGAGGAGGAGCTGCTGTCATAGTCGGGTTCATCTTTGAAGGTGGCCATGGCTAGTTAGTGCAAGCTAAGGGAACATGTATGTGTATGAGAGTTGTTTTGTGAACCTGCAAGAGCACTTGATTGGGTTTGCATTGTGAAGTGGTGGGGGTTTTATATGCACAAGCTAAGCTGCCTTTATTTGTTGTTGCCATTGGTATATGGTAGCTAGCAGCACATGCTAGATGCAACGTGACGTGGCATCGGAACAACATCAACAAATTATATAATTAACAAAGTTTCAAAGGGCCACTTTTACTAAATTGAATACTTAAATCTATACTTACTGCACTTGGTAGAAGTTGATTCATAATCCCGAATTTGCTACACCAGCATGTAAATGTGTTGTGTTAGATTTTCAAAGGGAAAGTTTGTTTTTTTTTCCATGACCGAAGTGTCCACCGCCGACCGCAGTGACCAATCTCCTCGCTGGCTTGTAGGCACCTCTAATGGGTGGGACAGCTGGCCCCGAGATTTAAGGCTGTTGCATGCAAAGGGAAAGTTTTGTTGATTATAATTGTTGATTATATTAATTTTATGGGAAAAGGAGGAAATTGTTCTCGTCTAGGTTTGAACCCATATTTCGGCATTTTATGTTTAACAGTTCTATCAATTTAGGTGATTTTTGAACACAATCATAATTGTTCTATTGATTTAAGCATAATTGTCTTTTGTAAAATCTAGTTTGCTTTTAAGAAAAAAGTCAATTATTAAAACTATGAAACATATATTGTGAGCATTTAAGTTCAAATTTTGGCAACACACAATTTTTCCTTTCTCATATATTTTTTTTAAACTGATTGTGTGGTCTGGTGGTTAATGCCAATTTAGGTTGAGTGTTTAAACCTCGAGCAATTATTAAGTAGTCCAAAATCACATAGTTCAGGATAATCACTATCATATGTTACTTATTTTTTGAATTATTTTAACTAAAAAGTAAACTGTGAACGGTTGAGATGAGTACTGGACCACAATCACATACTCCAGAACTAATTAATAATTTCACCAATAGAACCTTGTGTGTTGCACTCAGCGATGAAACAATGCATTAATAAAGTTGTTACATGAGTAATAGGTGTTGAGTTCGAACACCCTACTTTCATTTATTAATAAAGTTGTTACATGAGTAAGAGGTGCTGAATTCGAACCCCACTTTCATTTATTAATGGAGGTCGACTAAAAAAAATGATAAAAGATTTATCGCTACTTAAATAAGTGATTGGTGAATTCGATCACCAACTTATGTGAAAGACCATAACCGAATGAGCTTGACAATATCAAAAGAAATAATTATCTAACTAGTTATGCAGATATATATCTTGAAAAAAAAGTAATCAAACATTTAAGGCCCTTATTTCAACAACAAAAGTCACACCGTTTTTAATGTCATATTCATATTTCACATGGCCGTTCTCATTTGTTTTCTTATAATTCTCAAAATAAAATTGACATTAGAAGGAATCTTTTACTGAATGAGAGGCTAGCTACGAGGCGCAGCAAGCATGTTGATCCTAGAAACAAATTGTCAAAAGCAGAATAGTGAAGATTCCTTAAAAAATTAATATTTTCATGTGGCAGGCAGCGTTTAGGATTAAATGAATCTTTAGATTTTATGCTGAGCCGTGGAAAATAACTTTCTAGGCCGTTTCAATTTCTTTTTTTCCAGCTAGTTTAGTTTGGAATGACCTTTGTTTTTTGGGAAGGAGTGGTGGAAAGAGGGTATCTGGGTATATTTTGGATCGTCCTCACGTTCTTGTGCCGAAGGATTGTATTGTATGAAATGAGACAACCAAAAGGGTATAGAAACTCAAAAAACTTTTGGTCTTGTTTTTGTTTTGAGGCATGCTAGCTCAGTGATCAGGCCAGCTGCTGACGAACCCACTAGGCCTTGTTCTCTCAAAAGTGGTGGTTTCTAAAAGGGATGCCCATCAACTCCATCTACTACTATTCTATTGTATTAGAAAATATCATATATGTCACCTACTAAGATATGTTTGACACAGGCACTTTTGGAAGAAGGGCAGGGATACTCTGTTTTCCAAGTAACTAGTTTTTTTACTATTCGAAGATTTCTTGAAATGAATGAGAGATCGGCATAGTTTTAATGGTATTTTAACATTTATGTCTAACATTTAATTTCAATCTATGCTATTTTAGGAAAAGGTATGAATATTTATAAAAAAAACATCAATTAATAGGTTCATATTTTTTTATCCAAAATAATAAATGGCATTATTGATAATAAAAATAAGATTTGTTCGACATGAACTTTGGATTAGAGTTTTGGATTGAAACAAATTAAATATTTACATTTTGAGAGGTTTTAAACTTTTTTTAAATTTTTTTATCCTTAGGCATAAAGATATTGTTTTTATTATTCTTTTAGAAGTATTTTATATTTTGTATAATGCAAAATGTATTTTTTTTTGTCCACGATCGGAGTGTCCATCGCCGACCGCAGTGACTAATCTCCTCACTGGCTTGTAGGCACCTCTAATGGGTGGGACAGCTGGCCCCGAGATTTAATGCTGCTGCATGCACAAGGCAGGATTCGAACACCTGACCTTGCTTAAGCGTGGATCAATTCCTACGACTGAACCACACGCTCGGGGTTAATGCAAAATGTATTTTTAATGTGTCATAAAGCACGTAAAAATTTATAATAAAAAAGTTTGTATGAGAAAACGATACATTTATTATAAAAATAATATGCATATATTAAACCTGAAAAATATGTCTTAATACCTAGTTAGTTAATCATCATGAGTTTTTCAAAATATATATGTCTTAATACATATGTTAGAAAACCTTAATATAAATGATTTAGCTAACCATTAAAATTGAAAAACAACATGTATTTAATGAATTAAAAAGTTTTTAAATTACCATCGACTTTGAATCCTTATCGTTTATGGCCTACCTCCGGGGTACTGTATGGTTGGTTTTGCAAACGCCAAATAGTAATACATGCGGTACCCTAACAAGTGGATTCAATTGTCACTAATAACTCGCAATATTAATTGACCGAATAAAAATGTAGAACTTTTTTTTTTTTTAATATAAAACATAGAACTTTAGAAAAGAAAAAGGTATAGTGTGGATAAAATATCACAAGCCTGATATTTCCTTGTTGAACTAGTGATACTGAAAGAGAACCATAAACAGCATCCTATGAAGACAGCATGCGAGCACGCAGCGCCATTGAAACTAAGCTAAGCATATATTATCAATCGTTTAACGCCAAACATGAGTAAATCATTCATCAAATCATCCAAGGTATTAGATAAATAGATTTACAAAATATATAATAATCATACAAGGTGGGTTTTTCTCCTCCCTTTCAATTATTTGCAAACCTCAATCTTGATAGAAAATGTTAATCACAGGGTACTACATGCCTACATCATCTTAAAGATTCCAGTTTGAATCTTATATGTATGGAAAAAAAATTTCCACTAGAAAATTAATCTCATTATGTTATAAATGTTCCGACTTTGATAAGATTATCTCTTGTGGAGGTTTAATTTAGACCCAAAAAAAAAAAACTAAATAAATGTAAAAAAATCATCTTACTTCAATAGGTGTCTCAAATCAAAGAAATTTTTTCTTCTTGAATTGATCTTTAATATTTATTTTTATCCCATTTTTTATTTTTAAAAAAATGAACCTTTTAAAAGTGGATGGTCAAAAGCAACCTCTCTTTGTGTTTAAAGCTTGTGAAAACCGCATATCAAGACCTTTTTCCATTTTAATTTTTCGGTAGCAAAGCAGAAAGTAGAAGCAGCATGCAAACAACATCGTAAACTATGCTAATGATGGTTCTTCACTCTCTCTTGTTTCATCAGCTTAATCAAATTAAAGCTTTTTTTTTTCCTTCAATTTTCAACAGACTCACAAATGAACTAAAAAAACATTGAATTGCTATCCATTATTCCGTGAAAATAAATGGTACTGATAAGAAATGAGGATGCACGAAGAACCCGTGCCTCAAATTGAATTCACCACCTCAATTTGAAATTGGACAGGAGGCGTAGCAAGTAGTAACATTAATATTATGACTTACGTGTCTGCTTATGAATGTAGTACTATGTAATTATTAGACATACAGTACAGCTTACTAGCTTAGTCATCTTAATTTATGGTATTCTTGCCATGCATGTGAATCGATCATCCGTATAGGTAGGGGACCTTCGTTGGTCACTTAATTTGGGTCCATACCCGCGCCCACCTCAAAAAATTTGACATATACGTATATACTTAGGTAAAAATTACAGGGTACATACTAGAAAAACTAAATTAATTGTGTATGCTCGTGATTTTAAAAACTCTAGCTAGAGTTTTTAATTGAACCAGTTTTAAGAAAGGCTCATGAGTGATAATCGATCTGATTAATTGTTTCTTAATTTATATTGTTGTTAGTCTTTATTGCAGGTCATATTTAAGGGATATTTTATTAACATCCTTTATATTACTGCTCACACCCAATTTTTAAAACATTTTGCATCTAACTACCAATTTTACCCTTTTTCCAGAAAACCAACTATTTTTTTCATTTTTACTTACACCTATTACTTCTAATTCCTAAACCCTTATTTTTCCTTCTCACACTCATATAATTATATTTCTTGAAACTTGAAAAATAAATTTTAACATCAATTTTACTCTTTTTAACTTATATTAAAAATTTTATCAATGTATAATTTTACATTAATGAACAAAGAGCAAGCAAGAGAAAAAAAATTCTCCTAAAAAATAAAAAATTAACTTATTTTAGAAACGAAAAATCATTCAAGTTATAAATAGTAGGAACGGGCAAATACATGTTTACATTAATGAGAACAATCAAAGTTTTAGCTTCAAGGGAAATTTCAGCAAGATCTCCATATTACCATTAACAAAATGATTCATATTATTAAGCCTTATGTTTGGATTCCATTATAATATTTGCAAAGGCATGAAGACATCATATTCCTCACTTTTTCAAACTTTATACACCAGTCAACAAAGATTATCCTCTCATATCGGTCCTATACAGAACAACAAGTTGTCACTTATCCCATTTCATGATACTGATCTTGTGGACCCATACTCAGAGTTAGTTTTTTTCCCTGTTAAATCAATAATCACTTATCACTATAACAGAAAACTAATTAATCATATGTAGGAAAAATTCAAGCACAAATTATCCAATTCCTTCAAAAATTAGTGCATACGGATTGATATGTTTTCCCATATGATGGGATTTGTGATTCTACATAATATAATCTTGGAATTCTTGTTTCTTGAATTTCATATAAGCCAATAATTCTAATCATTTTGGTGTGTGTATCAGGATGTGCATGAATAATTTTTTGTTCATGTTTTTCCATTTATTGACTTTTTATCTTCAAGATCTTGTCGTTTGGTTACAATTTCTGGAAGCAGACCCAGCATAAATTGCAGTGATGCAGAGTAACAAATATATAGGAAGACTCAAACCTCCATCCCTTGCTCCATAACATTCTTCTCCCCCAAACCTTCAAAAGTGCCATCAACTATACCCACCACCCTTCATGATTTCTATTTGTTTGTATCCTAAAAGGAGAAGAGCCCACAAAAGATATATTGGAACAAAAATGAAACAAACAGTAAATTAAAATAACAAACTAAGAATTAAAAAGGAAAGATAAATATATAAATGCCACTCACATGGAATGGAATTATAAATGGAACCACAGCTCATCCATGCCATAAAAGGAAAAAGAACTGTTCAGAAAAATGTAAAGATGGCCTAACTTTTAATCTTTTATCATAATTTTTTTTTTTTTTTTTTTTTTTTTTTGCTAGAGATTTTTCACAGGCCCCATTTACCACTCTAAGATTTGAAGTGTGCTTGGACTTATTCTGAGCATGTACAATTGAAATCTGCCATTCTCAGCAATATAGTTATAATGGAATGGCAGAATGTGGTCACATTACAGAGATGACACAGAAAAAACCAACTTCAACATCTTTCAATTCAGAGCAGAGTATCAGAGTTCCACTCCTTCAATATATACACTGAACAAAGCATGGCCACCCTGCATCATATATATGAAGAAAGAGCAAAAATAAAACTGTGAATTTGCACCTAGCTTGCTAGAATAATTTAAAAATTGGAACAGTGATATAGTACTATAGTAGTATAATATTGGAGAAGCATAAAATTCAGTGAAAAAGTGGACCAAGCGTAGAAGGACACGTACGGATGCATATAACGGGAAAACAGAACTAGTGGCACTCTAATGCGATCTTGATTTGTTGTTGTCTCGGACATATCATCATGGGCATAAGGTTTCTGCTCATGGGGTCCAAAAACAACCACATTTGTTTTCCTGTTTTAACAAAACATTGGGAGTTACTATCATGCAATCCAAAATTGGATGGTTGCTATGCAACTTTTTCTTAAATCTAGTTAAAATTAGGTTTTTGCAATTTAGTCCAACATAAAAAGTAAATTAAAAATTTAGTCCTTTGTACCTATAGACAAATTATAACTTTTAATTTAAAAAAAAATTAAAAGTAGTTAATGACATGACATAGGTATCAACTTCTTATTGGTTTAAGAAAAGGTTGCATAGCAACCATCCAATTTTGGATTGCATGATAGAAGTACCCTTTAATGTTTATGTTTAAGTTCTATGATTTTAAAATTGCATACATCCAAATTCTGTATACACTTATCATGCGGATCAACATCAAACCAACCAAATATACATTTGTATTTAGTTTTTTTTTTTTTTGTGTGTGCAGGAGGAATTAATCTACCTTGAAAGAATTCCTTTTCGAGCATAAAGATCTTTTAAATGAAGTTATGCTTCTATGGTGGCTAATAACTACTTTTAGATTCAGTAAGTCCAAACTATACGAGTATTATTCAACTACTTAAATCATTTTTAACTGTTCGCGTAAGACAGCCTAGTTGGTGGCTGCAGGGATACTTAGGATTTCCCCCTCCCCAGATCATGGGTTCTAGTCTCAGACCTTCCATGTAAACAAAAAAAAAAATCATTTTTAACTCTTGGATTAATCATTAATAATATTTTTTACTATATTTTTAACAAAAAATGAAGCAAATAGCGCACAAATAAACGTGGTTGATGATGATTTTGAAGTTCAAGATATAATACTTCTAGTAAACAACTATTTAATTGTCTTTTAACACTTGGATTAACCGTACATAAATTTTTGGAAAATTTTATGTCTGACCTTGCATCTCTGAATATCGTCAAATTTAATTTTTTTTTTAATTTCCTGCAAAATGTTTTTTTAATGTAATCCCAATAATAACATTACAATAATATAACTTTTTTCCCTAAATCTCTATGCAAAGTTCATAGATCATTAATGAATAAAAAAAATCAAAACTTTTAATAATGCTAAATAGTCAGTTCAAAAATAATGGTAAAAATAATAGGAAAAAAAATATAAATCGCGAGCATAAAAAATATAAATAATTTATTAAAAGAAATACTAAAATCTTTTAAATGATGAATTATATCAAGGATGAGCATAACATAATTTTAATAATGAAAAATTAATGAAACATTTCCTCTCTAGAGTAAATAATAATATATCGCATACATTGTTGTATGAAACAATCCTACCGGTGACAGAGAATTAAATTGTTAGAAATGACATAAGAATAACAAAAACTTAAACTACAATTTTCTTTTTAATAAACAAATTTTTTTGACGGGAGAGAGGGAATTGTGCTGGCAAGTTCGAACTCGGGTGTTCGCATTTTAATATCTGATAATTTTGTCATGTATTTTACATGGACAAAAAGAAGAACTTGAACTAGCTCATGATTCTTTTTTTTTTTCCCTTCTTCTTTTCTTTCCAACTTCATACATTTCAAGGATGAGAGAACATCCAAAGAATGAAACCACAAAGCAAAATGACAAGAGGTATGAGATGAATTGCTTTTTGCCCTGGTGACGTACCATGATGAGTGATTTCCTTCTTGCTAACATCAAAGCATGTAGAATTATCATGTGTGGGCAAGCCATCTGAAGCTGCTAATTTTAGATATGAGGAAGCTAGAGCTGAGGCCGACATGTCAACGAAGAATTCGTCTGATACTCTTGAGACACTTGAAGACCTATGCATTTTTTTTTTTAATTTTTTATGAACGAGAGTATAGAAAATTATTGAAAATTAAATTTATATATAAATTGAAGAGATCGAATACGAATATATACTAAAGACCTCTCTAATTAGCTTTAAAAGCTTAAAAGGTTTCATTATAAGGTTGCAATTTATATACTTGTGGTTACAATGTACAATTGATGTCTAAATTAAGTGACGTGCGTAAAAGGGATTTCAGAAGTCAACAATATGCATGTTGATGCTTGGCCTAAAAGCAGCTTGTAGAGTAATTAAAGGGCACTGCATCATGTGCATGCACTTGGAATGGCCGAACTCCCCTCATAAGTCATACACAATGGGCAGTCCAGGTAATATAACACCAAAATGCATTGTGTACGGGACGATGCATTGTGAATCAATAAATTAGACAAGTTGACTAATTGATGAGGTGACCACAAACAACATGCAGCCATTGGCTTTAGACCCAAGCAGAAGTTGGGTTTGTGATCCATCTTAGAAAGATATGCTAAAAAGCCCAAGCTATAAAAGCCCACACTATTTTGGTGAATGACTTGAAATAAGCAATTTTCTTTTTATTAACTCTATCTATGTCTAATTGTATAAAAGGTTTGCTTAATCTCATTAGAGGTTAAAAAATGATATAAAGGTTTTAGAAATATAATTTTACTATTTTTAAAGTCTTAAACATTTAAGTTTTCAATAAAAATTTGATTTCTTTATTCGCTTATTGGTTTGAGATTTACCAACGTAGAATGTTGACTCGGCCAACGACCAATAATATAAATAATATATTTAATATTTTAGTACTTTACGAAAGAAAAAATGAACTTAATTATGTGTCAAGTTCTTGAACTTTAAAATCTTGTTGTTATAGGCCCTTATTATTTTTTCAATGTTTGACTCCCTACAATTATTTTTGGGTTTGTCATATATCTCTCCTATTAATTACGATCAGATTTTGGTGACATGTCATACCGGAATCTTAATCAAAATGAAAGTTAGTCACGTGGACTAAGATAACATCTCTCTCCAATCCCTTTTTTTTCCTTATACTAAAAATATAAAAATTTTAAATTTAAATTTTTTATTTAAAAAAAATTAAACCATGTGGCATTATATGGCTAACTTCCTGCATTTGATTAGGTGGTAGCATGAATAAATGGCAAATCTAAAAATAATTTCAAGGAATCAAACATTTACAAAAAAAAAAAAACAAAGAGTTATGACAAAAATATCCTAAAATTCAAAAACCAAATACATATGTAAAAAAAAAAAAACCTTTTCTTTCTTTTTTTGTGAAAAAAAAAACTTTTCTAACCATTAAAAGAGAGTAACACCCGGAGAGAGATATAAAGAACTAGCTCTCACCCCGTGCAATGCACGGGTTATTGTTAATTTAATTTTTTTTATATTAAATATTTTAAAGTAATGATTATTATTATTATTTTTATTATAAATTAAAGATTGTTATTAAACAACAATGAAAAATAATCTAAATTATCTTGTTCATAAGTTTTGAACTTTCTCATATGAATCAAAGATAACACTTTTTATCTTACATATTCCTTATTTATTTGATGGATAAAATAACATTTATAATATGATAATCAACTTTATCATGTTGAATCAAAATTAAATCAGAATTAAACATTTCAATATTCTGTGTTTGATGGTATTAGGATGAGCATAATTAATGATAAACCAGAACGTTATTTCATTGGACATAAATTCATTGGAATATAATGACTATTCATTTTTTAAATATTATATTTGTTTATGTATAGATCATTATTAAATTAATGTATTCCTAATTTAGTTGATTGATGAATTAATATGTTTTTATATATCTTTATTACATTTATCTTTATATTATGATTAATTAGAGTGAAATCAAAAGTTAACTTTTTGATATTTTTTATTTGATGATATTATGAGTATATTTAAGGATAAATCAAAATATTTCATATTTCACGGGACATGATAATTTATTAGCATTTGTTGAATATAATTATCACCTTTAATATGAAAATCAGAATTAAATCAAAATTATACATTCTTATCTTTTTTATTTGATGGATAGATTAATATTTTTTTATATAATTATCTCAAGTTAATCATAAGATAGGATTGTAAAAAGTGTTTATCCTAATTGTTTTAAAAATTTTGATTTAATTTTTTTTTGCAAAGATGATGTTTACTTGAGTTATTTTCTTTAGTTTCTTTGTGATTATCACATAATATTGTTTTTTATTCTGATGACATATATGGATAAATGAATGAGAATTGTTTTAATCTTTTTAAATAAAGATAAGAATTTAGAATCAATGATTTATCTATTAATTTACAATAATGATAATAATAATAATAATAATAATAATAATAATAAATATATGAATAATAATATGATAAGAGATAATGATAAGAGATAAGCCTATATAAAAGATGATAAGATATAAAATATAGATAATTTATCTTTATTATTATTTAGTCTTATGAAATTTTTTATTTGGATTATCCTGTAAATTTTAAATTTTTATTTGTTTTAGTAGATTACTACCACTTTTGTGGTTTGCTAGTTCCGTCTAGTTTTATGAAATGATTTTTTTATTGGGATTATTTTTTTAATTTTTAATTTTTAATTGTTTTTGGTGGCTACTACATTTGATAATAGAAAAATTTACTAATTAGCTTAATTTTACTAATTCAATTATCAATTTTACTAATTAGTTTAATTTTAGGAGTTAAGCTAATTAGTAAAATTTCTAAAACTAATATTCAATATTATATCAATCTTTAAATTATACACTTTTCAGCTTTGTGTTACGAATATTATTTTTTTAAGAGAAAAACATTATTTAATCCCTTGTGCAGAGAATAAAAATTCTACTATACTACTTATAATTTAAATAAACATTTTCTATTTTACAATTTTTATTTATATATTCCCAAGGTTAATACTTATTATATAAGTTGATAAATTTTATTTATTTATTTATTTATAAGGGTATTGAAAATTATTGTTCTTAAAGAGAAAAAAAGTTATATTTTTTTAAAGAGAAAAAAAATATAAAGATTGTTACAATCACTAAATGGATTAACATGAAATATCTTTGACTTAAATCTCTAGATGGAAAAAATTAAAATAATGTTACGTGAAATTTTTTCATACATTAGTATTTTATAACTTTTTTTTTTTGTTTGGAAAAGAATGTAGGATACAAAATTTTTCATTTTTAATTTTTTTTTAATTTGAAATGTCGATATAAGATTAAGATTTCTGTATAGCATAAAATTATCCTATCCAGAATCATTCCAAAGCAAAAACATACTACCCAACCTAACACACCACGTAATAATCATTAACAAATGCTTTTATATATAATTATTTTTATCTATTACATTGCAAAAATGAACTTTTCTATTTAGTATAATGAAAATTTTTATTTAACAAATTAAGTGTGTTTATCTTTTTGAGGATAATGATTATTTTTTTTAACAAAATGAGGATAATGATTTCACATTGATGATAATGAAATTTTTAAATTTTAAAAACTTGATATATGATTATATTTTATAATTATTTAAGACGGCACTTTAAGAATTGTAGTTTTTTAGATGAATATAAATTTTTGTTAGATGTTTGAGTTTATTATGGATTCTTTGCTATGACCATAGAAGCCTCATCTATTTGGGTTTATCTTATTGAGGATAATGATTATCTTTTTAACAAACTGATGGGTTTATCTTTTTGAGGATAATGATTATTTTTTTAACAAAATTGAGTTTATCTTTTTGAGGATAATGATTAATTTTTTAACAAACTGAGTGAGTTTTTCTTTTAGGATAATGATTATTTTTTTAACAAAATGAGGATAATGATTTCACATTGAGGATAATTAAATTTTTAAATTTTAAAAACTTGATATATGATTATATTAAAAAGTTTCCATTGTTTAGTTTAAATTTATCATTAACTTAAAAATAAAACCTAGACTCTTGTAACACGGCACACGGGTGTATTATTGTATTGCAGAAACAGTGTAAGTTCATGGGAAAGGAGGGAGGGAGATTAGATCTAATGTGTGAGTGAACACTTTATGATTGAAAATTAAAATAGCAAAGTTGAAAAATAAAATAGTAAAGACAACATAAGGAACCGCTTTAAAATCGCAAGCAAATGCTAATATAAACAATTATTTTCATCTATTACATTGGGAACAACTCCATCATGGACAAATGCTATTATATACTGTTATTTAAATGCTATTATATACAATTATACTTTCTCTTCATTGCTAGGGAAATTAACCAACTCCTCTAGCTTAAAGCACAAATTAATCTCATCTTGCGCAGTTTCCGGACCATCACTCCCATGGATTATATTTCTGTAGGCATAGGCAAGGATAATTATTAGACTGTGATGATCACCAAAAATAATGGAGAGGTTGTGATGATCACCAAAAATAATAGCATGTGTCTTGGCAAAACAATAGAGTACCTTCCAACAATGACATGCCTCTAATAGTCCCCGGCTCTGATTTCTATGGATGATCCATAATTTGATGATTATTGTCAATTTGT
Source organism: Crotalaria pallida (assembly GCA_037953625.1). Lineage (NCBI taxonomy): Eukaryota > Viridiplantae > Streptophyta > Magnoliopsida > Fabales > Fabaceae > Crotalaria > Crotalaria pallida. The sequence continues at coordinate 183,418,363 of CM075649.1, forward strand.
CATCATATTTATAGTTGAAAATATGTGATATCTAAAAAGAGTCCTCGATAATTTGAGTTTATCTTTTTGAAGATAATAATTATTTTTTAAAACAAACTGAGGATAATGATTTCAAATATTTTGAAGATAATAATTAATTTTTTTTAACAAACTAAAGATAATGATTTCAAATATAGATAATTTATTTAATTTCAAATTATAATTTTGGATAGATAATTTATTTAATCTCAAATTATAATTTTGATAAAAACAATGTTATTTAACTACAAACGCTCTGGTGCTAGTATTTCTTAAGCGAACAAACATGGTGCCTCAAAAATTTCTCCAACAAACGTGGTGCCTCGAAAAAGGATCTTTTTATATAAGTACTAGCACTCACCCCGTGCAATGCACGGGTTATTGATATTTTAATTTTTTTATATTAAATATTTTAAAGTAAAGATTATATTTTTATTTTAAAGTAAAGATTATTATTACACAACAATAAAAAAAATATACAAAAAGGCATAGACTCAAATCAAACCCTACACTTAAAAAAAATAATTTAAATGAGTTTGTTGAGAAATTTTGTACTTTCTTAGATAAATAAAAAGTAACACTTTTTATCTGGTATTTTCCGTATTTATTTAATCAATAAATTAACATTTTCATATGATTATGAACTTTATTTTGAAGAATAAAAAATAAATCATATTTAAATATTTTCATCTTTTTTTGTTTGGTGGTATTATGAGTAAATTTAAGGATAAAGTAGAATATTCAGTATTTCATAGGACATGAAGACAACATTGAACTTGTTATTCTTGACTGTCTTGATCAACACATTGCATTTTATAAGGAATATAATGACTGTTTTTTTTATATTTTGAATATTATATTTGTTTATGCATAGATGAGTATTAAATTAATGTATTTCTTATTTAGTTGATCGATGAAGTAACACGTTTTTATATACCATTATTACGTTTATTATGATATTATGATTAATTTGAGTGGAATCAAAATTAAATTTTTTTTTATATTTTTTGTTTGATGCTGTATTATGAATATATTTAAGGCTAAATCAAAATATTTCCTATTTCATGGGACATGATAATTTAGTATTTTTTTAATATAAATTATCATCTTTTTAATATGATTATCACATTTATTATTATTATTATTATTATTCATATTTAAATATTTTGATATTTTTCATCGTTTATTTTATCTCAAGTTAATCATAAGATTTGATCCTAAAAAATCTTTATCCTAATTGTTCTAATGATTTTTTTTTTTCAATTTTTGAAATGTATGTACCTTTGTTTTTAATTTGTTACATTTTTTTTAGAGATTATAACAACTAAAGTATTTATTCATTGTAAACTTTTTACAAAATGATAATCATTATATTTAATCATATATCCATATTATTTGTAATGTTTGAAAAAAATCTATACTTTATTAGTATTTAATTTGTTTTACTTTTTTAAAAAAAATATTGGAATAAAATAATATAAAATTATGTAAAAAAAATTTGTCATTTTTATAATATATTCTACCTTTATTATATTTTTTATTATAATTATCATTTAAATTTTAAATATATGTTTTTTTTAGTTTAGCTTTAGAGTTGACATGCTGTGCCAAATATTAAGGAAATTTTGTGAGCTATGATGTATACTCCGAACCCATCAACCTGTACAGATTTATGATCAGATTTATGATCTCTCCCATCAACATGTACAGATTTATAATCTCTTCATGGATTACGTGGAAATTTCTAGATGAGACATGCAAATTTTTTTCTTATATGTTTTATAAGTATTGAATCTATCTCGTATTTGTAATTTTTGGATAGTATCAAAAAATTTTATTAAAGAATATCCTAACCAAATAATTCCTAACTTTTTTTTATTGATTAATCCCTCCGTATTTTAATATAAAACTTTTATATTAATTATTATTTTTTCATAATTATTGTGATAAAAAAATAAATTTATCTCGATAATACATTCAGATAAAGTAGTTAAAAAATAGGAAGATATTTAGATTGAGTTTAGCTGTTTTTATCTTTGGATATGTAGTTTTTATCTTTTTTTAATGTTGTTGTTATCTTTTAATATATTATATGACTTATTTATAAGATTTTTATTTTAATTTATTTATTAAATATAATTAATGGTGAAATTTTAATGTTGTTGGAATAATGATTTGGAAAATTTGAATAATCTATTTAACTTAATTTTTCCCCAAATTTCTAACAGTGAGAGACATTTGCTTATTTGTATTTATCATCGCATATCACATTAATAATAGTACATGTTTTGGTTATTTGGTTATTTTTGCAGTGTAACTGAATTAATAATAGTACATGTTTTGGTTATTTTTGCAGTGTAACTCAGTTAGATAACCGGTTTTGAATAGAGTGGTCCTTACTATTAAAGGAAGTATTGTAGAACTTTGTAATTATGCGGTCATCATTTAAGATTTTATGAAAATTTAATTAGACAATATTGTGTTGACGGCAGTGAACAATGATATACTAAGATGACCTTTAAAAATAATGAATTATTTTTTAAGAACGATAATATTTATGAATGTAATAATACTTACCTTTTTCTTATACATTCATTGCTATAGATGAAAATTCTGCCAATGCAAAATGACAATGGTGATGAATTCGTGTAGTGGGATTGCAACTTATATGGTGACACATTGGAAGAGACGATGGTTCATGAACAATAAAAAAGAGAGGAGAATGATGAAGAATGTGACTTTCATGACTTGAGAAATAATCATATTTATAGTTTGAAATATGTGATAACTAAAAAGATATTTGGGTTTATCATGAACTCAAGTATCATCTCTTTGGGTTTATCGATCTTCTTGAGGATAATGATTTTTTTTTAACAAAATGAGGATAATGATTCAATATATTCCACATATAGATAATATATTTAAATTTTAAATATTAATTTTTGACAGATAATTTATTTAATTTTAAATTATTATTTTGATTAAAGACGATGTTATCTACCTACAAATACTCTAGTGCTAGTATTCCTTAAGCGAACAAACATGATGCCTCGAAAATTTCTCCGACAAACGTGGTATCTCGAAAAGGGATGTTTTTATACAAGTATAGTAGACAGTAGATAAGACAACATAATGCTTTTATTTATCCCTTAAAAAAATATTTACCCATAACAAAAATTAAACTTGACAATAATTTAACAATTGGCAACAGATATTATCTTGAGCCATTTCAAATTTATTGAAAAGGATAAAAACAGAAAAAAGCTGTGCAACTTAGCTTTGATAAATCGAATCCATAATCCACCCAATCTCTTGAGCTAGAAACACAACTTATTTTCCTCGAACAGAATCTAAATTATCAGCAGCAAGTACCACATATTGGTGGGTCAGCCGGTCAGGTGTCAATGCCAATATTTTATGAGAGAACATCAAAACCGCTATCATAAAATAATGCTGGATTTACCAAAATAATAATAATAATGCTGGATGCCTGGATATATAAGCCATGCTGTGATGCCATCGACTGATTTTAACTAGAAATTGACTTGCATGTGCTGATGATATTTTAACAATACATAGGTAAATCATTTAACCGTTAAGATTCTAAGGATGCGATGATTTAATTTTGTTAACTTACTATTTATTTTTTTTTTTCAAGTTGTAAACTTTAATTTAGTTATTCAATATTTTTAACGAATTAAATTAAAATAAATATTCAATAATTTAATGATTGAAAAAACTGTGTTAAAAAAAGTCACAGACACCAAATCAAAAAATCCTTGTAATTAGAGATTGCCAATTTAGAAATATAAATCAATATTTTAAGAGATAGTAGGTAAATCATTTACTAATAGCTAAGATTTTGTTCATTTCTTTAAAAGAGAAATAGAGGATCCGAAATCTAGCATGAAAAAATAAGGTTATCCCTATCATCAGGATTTTGTCAAAACAAACGATTTATTCAAGTGAGCTGGAAATTGTCAACACGTTTTCCCTTGCTCTCCATGGTATACACTATACAGTCCGTATGCGTGCGCATTGTATGTATAACCTTTTGGAGCATTTTTATTTGGCGTCAAATATCAAATTAGTACAATATAATATTCTAGAATTTAGTTGAATGTTTAATATGATGTGTGCTATATTAGTCATTTTTGGAATAATTAATTATATTATAAAAATCTAGTTGTAAAAATGATTATATTTTCTATTGTGGATATTAATTGTTTTTTTTATGGTTGTTTTGAAAATTTTTTTGACAATAATTATAATCACAACCTTGTTAATTATTCTATAATAAAAAATGTTATTCAAGGTGCCTACACCCAAAAACAAGGTGATTGGTATTGTGACAAGGATAGAAGATATAAAAAAATGTAAAAAAGGTGTAAGAAAAAGAACGATAGAAATATTATTATTGAATGTGAAATATGTTACTATGTCAAAAAAAGAAAAACAATATATATATATATATATATATATATAACCAATAAAAAGCAAAGCCTCTTTTTTTTTTTCTTAAAAAAAAATCTTGTAGAATCCTCTCGGTTGATAAAAATTCAAAACATAAATTATAAGTCTCCATATTTAATTAAATCCTCAAAAATACAATCAGGTCATTTTCCATTTCTTCCTCCCTTTTCCTATATCCTTTAGGGTATCATAGGAGCCTCTTATTGTACCAACATGGGGTTGGTCAAGTGGTAGCTCACTTGATCCCTTAACCAACTGGTCTCGAGTTCGAACCTTGGGTGTGGAGTAACCCCCGTTGGGAGACCCCTACCGCCTAGTGCGAGCTCTGTTTGGTCGAATCGAATGAGTCGGATTCTGGTAAACCAGATCCCGGTACCGGTTGGTGTACACAAAAAAAAGTCTCTTATTGTAATATATATATATATATATATATATATATATATATATATATATATATATATATATATATATATATATATATCAATCAAGTGAGATATATGGTAGGGTTTCTTAAGTTAGTGTGATTTTATAAATAAAAATATATTCAAATGAACTTCCGTTTTTTATATAAGAAAAAAAAAATCACTTCAAAAGCTAGTATGATTTTTTACTTAGGTTGGAAAGTAAAAAGGAATATGGTATATATATATATATATATATATATATATATATATATATATATATATATATAGATAGATAGATAGATAGGAAAGCTAATAAAAGGAATCAAGAATTCTAATTAGTATCACTTCTTAATTAGTTGCTGTACTAAGTCAAAAAACCTCAAAGTGCATCCAAAAATAACATCTATCTATTATATTTATTGGTGGAAGACTTCCTTTCCCTTCTTCTCTATGAGCGAACTCAATTGTTGACCAAAAGTTCTCGATGTTATCCTCAAATGGTGTTAAATTCCCTTTCGTCCCTGTAATTGTATTAGATATTTGAGAACTCAATTGTTGACCAAACTAAAAGCCCACGTTTATTAAGAGTTACCACTTACCAACCCTCTTTGCTCTCTGAGTTTCAATTTCTTGGTAACTTCTTATGTATAAGAATAATTTTTTTTTTTTGTTGAACTGTATATGAATAAAATTTCGTATGTCTAATTTTATAAAATTTGACACTACTCTGTACTCTCATCCCACTTTCCACTCATATTCCCCTCATACTATTCTCTCCGAGTGAAAGGATAGTTGATATAGTAAAAGAAAAAAAACATAGTTGATATAGTAAAAGGATTCTCTTAACCTGTGACATAAATATAAGAAGTAAACTTAGATTAAAGAATTAAATATTAAATTGGTCCCTATAAATAGAAATCTTTTTTAAATTAGTCTTTACATTTTTTTTGTCTCTATAAATATTGATGACGGACAAAACTAAAACGAAACGAAAAATGATAGACAAAACCAAAACGAATACGAAAAAACAGGACCAAAACAAAAAATATATAATATAAGAATTAATTTCAATGATGTCAATATTTATAAGAATTAATTTGATATTTAAGTCTTAATATCTTTTCTTAATTCAATAAGTATATCATATTTTTATATAAATTTTTTTCAAGAAAATTTGTTTATCCCGTGCATCTAATACATTTATTAAAAATACCGATCGGTAAATACTAGGTGATATCTCATCTTTTAGCCGTTTTGAACCAGCATAAAACAAAATGGTCCACATCATTGAAATTAATAAAGAATTTAAATGCAAGTTACACCAAAAATATTTTTCTGTAAAATCACAAACGCAACTAACATCCTCAACTCTCCACTTGTCAGATTACCCGGCTGGTGTAAAAGCATAATAAAGCCATTAATTTACTTACATATCTACACCTTAGAAACCAAGAAGCAGGAAAAATGAAGCAATGATGGAGGACAGAAAAGTGATTTCAATTGCTGTTGTATCAGTGATTGCACTTATCACAATCATCATAGTTGCACGTGTCTCATTGAAGCTCTCAAGGGCCTTCTTCCTCATTCTTGGTGCTGATGTTGCTGTCATTGTTGCTGTGTTTTCATGTGTCCTCATAAGGCATCGTTACAAAACAAGGAGGATGTTGATGGAGTCAAGGTTGAGATCAGAAGGGAGAGAGCTTAGAATAGAATACAGTTTTCTAAGGAAAGTTGCTGGTGTTCCAACAAAGTTTCGATATAAGGAGCTTGAGGAAGCAACAGATGGGTTTCAAGCACTTGTAGGAAAAGGGTCCTCTGCCTCAGTTTTCAAAGGAATTCTCAATGATGGTACTGCTGTTGCTGTGAAGAGAATTGATGGAGAAGAAAGGGGAGAAAGGGAGTTTAGATCAGAAGTTGCAGCCATTGCTGGTGTTCAACATGTCAACCTTGTGAGGTTGTTTGGTTATTGCAATGCTCCTACTGCTCCTAGGTACCTTGTTTATGAGTATATCCCAAATGGTTCTTTGGATTGTTGGATTTTTCCCTCTAATGAAACTCAGAGGCGGGTTGGTGGGTGCTTGCCTTGGCACTTGAGATATAGAGTTGCTATTGATGTTGCAAAAGGACTTAGCTACCTTCAACATGATTGCAGATCAAGAATTTTACACCTTGATGTGAAGCCAGAGAATATACTCCTAGATGAGGATTATAGAGCGCGTGTTTCGGATTTCGGTCTTTCGAAGCTTGTTTGCAAGGATGTGAGCAGGGTTATGACTAATATTAGAGGAACAAGAGGGTACTTAGCACCTGAATGGCTCTTGGAGATGGGAGTTTCTGAGAAAACTGACATCTATAGCTATGGGATGGTTCTGTTGGAGATAATTGGAGGGAGAAGGAATGTGTCAAGGGTAGAAGATCCTAACGACAAGTCTAAGAAAAAATGGATGTTCTTCCCAAAGATTGTGAATGAGAAAGTTAGAGAAGGCAAGTTCTTGGAAATTGTGGATCCTAGGCTAATAGAGAGAGGGGGTGTTGATGAGAGTGAGGTGAAGAAATTGGTGTATGTTGCTTTGTGGTGCATACAAGAGAGGCCAAGATTGAGGCCTAGCATGGCACAAGTTGTTGATATGCTTGAAGGGCGTGTAAGGTTGGATTTACCACCTGATACTAGAATGATTCTTGTTGATTTGCTATCAGCTGATGAAGACCCTGTAGCAGATCATAACAATCTTGCAAGGTTATTGACCTCTATGTCTAGTCATGAAGATAATATATCCACATACTCCATGGGAACCACTATTTTATCAGGCAGATAGATTAGAATATAGCTCTAAGTTGATTCTGCTTGAGGATCTTCCTATTTTTGGTTTTGATTACTTAGTTTTTATTCAATTGTATAAATTGAAAACAAGTTATAAAAATTTCAGTTGAGATACGACATAATATGCAGGTTTCTTATTTTTTTTTTTCTTTTCAAATTAGTATATCTTAACTTTGTCATGCTACAAACATTGCCTCCTGCTACTATGGAATATACCTCCATGTTGATAATTCAGTACTGGCATTGTTATTTCTGTAAATGATTTACAGGTTTCATTTGACTAAATCTTTCGCCGACATTGTCTTTTATTTATCACAGGGAACAGTCTTTTCTTACATATAGACTATAAAAGAGTAATAAAATCAAAAGATTCAGTCTTCCCTTGCAAAAATAATACAAGTGAAATTTAAAAAACAGAAAAAAAAAAAAAAAAGATAGAGAAGTCAAACTTAAGACCAGTTCATTCATATACAATAAATAAGGTTCTACCCACATAAAATGCATTAAAATCTTAACTTTATACTCCCTCCGGTCCTATATATAGGACATATTCTAGAAGTAGTCTTTGGTCCTATATATAAGACATTTTGTATTTTCTATGCATCATTTATTGTTTTTTCTCTTTTTTGCCCTTATTAAATGCATGTGTTTCTTGTTGTTCATTAATGAGTGTGAATTTTCCAAGAAAAGTTGAGAGGGTAAAATTGTAATGTTACAATATATTCTCATAGAATTCATAAAACTAACTACTTTTCTTGGTCCGAGGAATATGGTTAAGTATGTCCTATATATAGGACCGGAGGGAGTAATAGTTTAAAAATGAATAAATCTTGCTTATTTCATATATGAATTCATTCGCTACGGAGAAGTCATTTCAAACTAACTGTCCATTTGGAATTTTAAAATGAAATTATGCATTGAGGTTGATTGGAATCTATTAAATTGATTAACAAATTAATTTACATTTCATGTTTGAAGATTTGAGACCTTTATGCCTTTAGATAAAATCTGCAAACCATTCCACTATTTTTTCCCCCCAACTTTGCATTTACATTGTTTCCAGAAATTGCTTTTTAAGATGTATCTGTGAGTTAATTTTAGGAGAGTAAGGAAGGGAAGAGAAGCCATGAATAGAAGATGTAATTATGTTCAATCCGAAAAACCGAAGAGATAGTAACAATGTAACATACATCTTAAAATATAAGAAAGCTGATATTTATGTTGAAACTCGACCTTCAACAATTCTTATGATGTTGCAACCATCTTTCAGCAGAAAATCACAAGGGGCAAGAAACTGCCATCTGAATACTTCATTTCACCTGCCAAGTTTCTCCACCATAGATGGCAGTATGAGAAGCCATTGCCACTCTTTCTTATAACAGAAATTTAGAGAAAGAGCACAGGTTTTCTAACTCTACCTTGCTTGCATATGTCAGTTCTTTTAAAAAATGTTGTGCAGGAAATATGGCAGCTTCATCAAAACAGTTCAAAACGCTCAAGTCTGAAGTTTAACACTTTCTCATAAATCACTCAAACAAACTGGTTTAACGACTCAAACTTTTTCAAAACTCAGTTTAACAAATAAGCCCCATGCTAAAATCTTTATACACAAATCAACACTACATTAAATACAATTGTCATGATAGAATTGATGAACCAAAGAGAATGCAGAAAGCCAAGGAAGAATGAGAAATTTTTGGGGAAAAAAAGGAAAGAATCACTGCAAATCAAAATGGACAAATATTCAAGTGAAGACAGCCTATATTTTCCAAGTGTTTTCACAACTCAAACACATCACATTCATTTTGCTTGGGCCTCTTTAATGAAAATAACATCCTCGGTTCCATCTGATGGTGACAGAAGATGCTTTTCTTGCTCATCATCGATTTCTGTTGACTCCAGAGGTGTGGCGGTTGAAAGAGTTTCAACAAATTCATCTTCTGCAAACAGTCACCACAAAAAGGCAAATTCATCTTCAGAATTATTTACAACAAAAAGGAAGTCTTTTACAATTAGGTAAAGTCAGCTATATGGGTCAAATAACACCATTGTGTTCTTTCTATCATGATACCATGTCCAAAAAGGCCATTTAAATCAAAGTCCTCTTTAATGAACAAGACAGCATAGCATACACACCTGAGCATTCATGGTATTCAGGTAGCTGTTTAACACTTGTTACTTGAAGACTTTCAGGAAGTAGACAGCTGCACAAAGTACCTGAAATTTTGACCAAAAGGATGAACTTAGAATTATGCTCATTGTGTTTTTATAATAATTATGCCAGTGTAATCTGTAGGAATCAGGAGGATATGGCATTAGAAGTTTAGAAAGAGCTTGAATGAGAGAAAATGAGTAAGACTATTCCATCAACCATGAAATTACAAATGACTATCCTTTTTCAAAGGACACAGTAATGACCGTTGTTTGATATTAGATAAAGTAACTCTCTTCCTTTAGCTTACCAAAAAAAAAAAAAAAAACTCTCTTCCTTGAACATAACGTGAAGACAAAAGATGGAATGGTATAAACATCATCCAAAGTCCAAACAGAATATCATTGACAGAGATTCTCTTTTCCATAACTGTTTTGAATTCAATTCAAATATCACATAATTACAGTAAACATTTTATTTTTGTAATACATAATACTCCTAGATTTTTCTTCCTGCTTCTATTTCAAGCAATTTGTCAATAAAGTCTGTGTCCTATAATGACGTTAAAATTCATAAACCAACAATGTCAGGAAGACAGAAGATATCTCACTTGCTAAAGAGAAATGGGCAGAGCAGGAAGCAACTACTGGCTAGTTCTTAATAAGAAACCAGAAGATAAACATTGAAATAAATAAACATATATAGTTTAAAAAAATAAGCTTATAGAGATTTTTCTTTTCCAGTCTTTACCTAGCTTAGCAAGCCTATTCACCCATCCTGGGATTTGCTTTCCAGTCAATCTCAATGAGACATCATCTGTAAAATGATTGCAGTTCTTAGATAAAAGGTGATAGGTATCACCATGATACTCGCAGGCCATGTTCTCGATAAATGTCCGGAAGTCAGAAGGACTCAGATTTGTTTGGCCCAAAGTGATGGAAGATCTATATATAAATCCAGGGCATTGCCTTGGCTCCACTTCAAAAACTCCACTAGCTGGGAAGTCATGAGCTCCGAATCCATACTCCTTACCATGCACTATTTAGGGAGGAAAAAAAAAAAAGAAAGAAAGAAAGAATGAATAACAGATTAACAGTAGCAACAGTAACTAAAACAACGGGAACAACATAGAGCATCAGCATTTTTCAATCACAACAGGAAAGAAAATTTCATGGACAATTTGGATGAAGCATCTACGAGTGTTTTCAAACAATAACTCAAAAAATGACATGCTTATTCAGAAAACCAAAGAACTCATAGACCTTGACCAAAAGTATATCAAAGAGAGAAAATTTAGCACATTTCAAAGATGCTACTATAATATTTTTATTGAACACAGGTTCTCAATGAGCCAGGAAAAATGATTTTAGACAATGGAAATCTCTCTCTCACACGCTATGTTATTACACATAACATCGCATGTAAGGATGGCTTTCAAAGATCCCCAAAGTGTCAAATTATTTACAACGCAACGGAAGATACATGTACATTATTGCCTTATAATTGACATTAAGATTCTACCTCTTATTGTGAATTATGCTTGTAACCTATCTAGGCATGTTAAATAGTTAAAAATTCCCTTTAGTAGATGGGGTATAATACACTTTAGAATACTTGGACTCTTGGAGCTGGCTTGTGTAAAACTGTAAATCAAGCATACTATTATTTTGCCACCCAAATTATTTGCTTCTCCCCACTTTACGGACAAAAAAAGTTGCAATTACAAGTCATAACTACCCTGTGGCACACTTATGGTCATAAATCATAATTGCATTTAAAAAAAAAAAGAAAAAGAAAACATTTTTAATGATGGCAGTACCAGTAAAGTAAAGGCCGAATTTTGAATTAGGAGCTTCATAGAAATACAGTGTAAAAGATGAAAAAAAAAAAAAAAAAAAAAAAAAGATGTAGCCAGATCAAGCACAGGCATAAATAAAAAATTAAAAAAAAAAGGTGGATGAAAATAAAATGAGGGAGGGGGATTAACTAACCTTGAATGCCGGAGTGAAAGATGCCAACACCAAACCAATACAAGTAATTGTTGATAGGAGTGAGATCGTACACATTCAACACTACAAGGCTGCTGCTGCTGTTACTTTTGTTGCCAGAATCGCATTGAGAAGTCGAATTGGAGCTGGAGTTGGAGTTGGAGCCATCCTCCATCCCCTCAAAGAATATATATGTGTGTGTGTGAATCACCAAGTGAAAAAGGAAAACCACCAAAAGAGGAAAGTTATAATTAATATTATTATCTATTTATTTAAAAGGACACAGACACTCTCTATGTGGAGAGGGAGAGGGAGATGGAGGAAGAGATGAATGTGGTGACAGACAGAAGAAACAGATCCATATCTCCTACGAACACAGAGACAGATAAACACTCAACAGAATAATAATAATAATAATAATAATAATAATAATAATTATGTAATAAACAAAAACGTTGGTGGACTTATCAGAGAGATGCTGATGCTGTTATGTCTTATGTGTACTTTGAGTTAAATGACGAGGGTGCTTCTAATGTACACTCCTTGTAAACTAACGTAGCGGACATACACCTCTCAATAGGGATGACAACTAGGCGGGGAATGCTTGGGGAGGCCTTTCCCATTTCCCATCCTCGGGTCTCATTTGCCCCTCATCCCCATCCCCATTCCTCATGTCAGGGGTCGATTAACCCCCATCCCCATTCCCCACCACCCCACGGGTCCTCACGGGGAACCTAATTCCAATTTGACCTGTTATAAAATTCACAACGTCGAATAGCATTTTTAAACTTGTACACTACAGAAAAATAATCGTTAAAATTCAAGAGATTCAATCCAAAAAAATTGTTAAAATAATCGTTAAAATAATCTTTAATAATAATAATTATAATTATAATTATAATAATATATGTGAAGTTACTAAAAAACCTATTTTTTAACTATATAAAGCCTAAATATTTAAGGGCATATAAGTAAAATTGTCGGGGACAGGGAACCCGCAGGGACGGGGGAACCAATCCCATTCCCCGCCCCAAAATCTGTTCGGGGGAAAAATCCCCCCATCCCCATCCGCGATGGGAAAAAATCTCCAAACTCGGATATCCAAACGGGGCGTTCCCCACAGGGATCCCCATATGGAGTCCCCGTTGCCATCCCTAGCTCTCAATAAATCTGGTGGTCAAATGACCGATGTAAAGGGCAAGGAGTTCTATTTTAACAAGTCCATGCAGTTAAATAACAATAAAAAATTTTTGGATGGTTACACAATAATTTCTTAATGAATCAATGATTATTATTTAAAGTTGACATGAAAATGACATGAACTTATTAACTAACTTATCAAACAATTGTTAATTTACTATGTAATTGTTGTACAATTATCCAAAATTTGATTGCATATAAATAATATCTTAAAATATATTAAAAAATCTAGTTAGAGCTAAAGCAGTAATAAACTTATCCGTGTCCTTATTTATCTGTTATCTTATTAAAAAAAACATATTTTAAAGAAAATGTAAAAATTACATTGATTTTCAATAAATTAATTACATTTTGTTAATATACTGTTTTTATTTCGATAATTATTACTTTTTATCCGTTACTTACCTAAATTATTACCATGTGGAATAAAGGTAAATATTAAAAAAAAAGTAATAATCGCATTTTTTGTATATTTAAATAAAATAGATAAATAAGAAAAATATTATTATTATTATTTTTTTTTAAAAAAAAAGACACACAAATCAGAATAGAGAGAGTAGTTGCCATACTTGCCAATTAATGTCAATATAATTGGTTGGGAATTTACCCATAACTCACAAAGTCATGATTCAAATTGTATTACCAACACGAAGATCTTGCTGTTTTGTTTTTATAGTATAAATTATTTTATATTTAATTTCTTCATTTTGCATACACCCATACTCGAAGATGCAGAGAAACATGTTTCATGCTGAAGCGCACTAAGCATCCCTCAAACTGGTCCAAGCATTATTTGTTTAGGATTTGTCAGATTTCCTCAATTCCTTCTTTTCCCTTTTTAGTTTGTCATGAAATCCATATTTCCATTGATCTTTCTTTACATAACATAATAATCGTTTGGAGTGGTTTTACCATGCTCTCGAGATCCTATCCATTAATTAATATAGTGTTAAAACAATTGATCAAGATTTTTTATCGGTCAGTGCTACACAATTTTATTCTATTTTCAAAAAATTTCTATTTTGTCATGAAATCAATCCTTGTTTGAATTCAGATCCACCACCCTTGCCCTCGTCAACAGCCCTATCTGATTTTTGTGGTGCAGAGTTGTTGTTGGTGACAGTGGATGGTGGAGGTGGGATTGGAGGCGGTTATGGATGTGGGTGATGGTGATGGTGATGGTGATGTGCAAAGGTTCCACTGGTCTGACACACGATGAAGATGGATGGTTGAGTTGGTGGGTTGGAATGGAGGTGAGCCGAGACATAAAATGAAGAGGATGTAGCTACGATAGATGGTCACCAAAAACAACAGAGATGAGGAGAAAGACAAGCTAGAGAGAGAGAGAGAGACTAAATGAAATTTGCAAAATAATTCCTTTACCTCTTCCGTATGTAAAAAACATCAAAATGGACTTACACCAATACCCAATTTTGTTTCCCGGACAAAATACAAATTGCATTAAAAAAATTTAGAATAAAAAATTAATTGATAAGATTGCGTCTAAAATTTTGACAAAATCAATTCAAAAGATTGAAAATCAAATTTCTTTTAAAGGATTTTGAGAATTAATTAAAAATCAATTTATAATATTTTGAAAATCTTTTCAAAATCAATTAAAATATTTGAAAATCAATTTGAGAAATTGAAAATCAATTTGATTTTATGGAAGATTTTTTTTAATCATAAATATTTGAAAAAAATTACAATTAATTTTTGAAAATTTTTTCTAAACCTCATTTTTGCTATAAATAGAGTTTTCTCGCTCACTTCAAAGACAATCTTGAAAACAATTATTTTCACCCAAATAAAATTTCCTGGTCTCTAGTCATCTCCTTCTCTCCTAATCTCTCTTCGCGCTGCAGCTGTAGCATCATCATCTCAGGTACTTGACTTTTTTCTTCTTTCTTATATTTTCACATCTTTTTAATATAATTAATAATAAGATAAAAATGTAGCCTTTTGATTTATTGTTGCTAATTTAGTTATTAATTTTAAGGATCGTTGTTTTATTATTCACAATATTTAAAATTGGTTGTGTTTTGTCAAGTTGATTTTTCTCATCCAAATTAATTTAATAAAAATAATTTTTATCAATAAATTAAAATTTGGAAGATGAATAAAGTTGTTTTTTTAAATAAAAATCAAATAAATTTTACTAATTAAGTATTAAATATTTGCGTTTTAGAAATCCACCTTTCTCTAACTATATGTTGAGGTCTTGTACATATACGTAAAAAAACAATAAAAAAAATAATTCAGAACCATTATGAAGGTACGTAGGATCAAAGACAATCAAAGGTACCGTTTTCGAACAGGCGAACGGGGTGCTGGTGCTAATACCTTCTCCGACTCATAACCGACTCCCGAACTCTTAATCTATCTAGTTCGTGACCAAGCTTTATCCGTTTTAATTAATAATAATTTTTTTTCGCATTTTTGTAACAAAATACGGTGGCGACTCCATATTGAATCAGTCGAACCCCACTTGCAAGTGAGATCCCGAGGACCACCTGGACCCCGGCCGCGACACACCAAAAGGCTAAAAACCAAGAGTACCTGTACTCTTTTTCAATCTCGAGAGCACGACAAAAACAAAACTACTCGTTGTTTCATGTTTCCTTCTACATAAAACCTATCATCTATCAAACACAGATAGTGTGGCCAGGTTGTTAAACATAAAAAATTTACAAACATAATCATCCATTTACTTTGCACTCAAAAGAAGAAAAATTCCAACGTAAAAGTATAAAACTCTTCGCTAAGTGCAAACCATTGAATAACAATCTATTCCCAACTCTAACTAAACAATCCAGGTTCTACATTACAGCTGACATCGAAAGTTTCCTTACTTTATTTTTTTCTTGCATGTAACAAGAAGAGAGACGAGCTAATAGAGAAGAGCAACTGACACAACAGTAAATTTATTTCAAGCTCAATTGCTCAAATCCTCAAGAAATTGTAGCAAAGAGGGAAAGGATAAAAATGATAAATAGACAGATAATGGGATCCTCAATGGATAACATCTTTCTCAAAGTGCAAACCCATAATTGTTCCACACTTGATGAAGCAGTTTTGAGGATACAAGCCGAAAGCTTCCCCCTTTCTCATTTTGTTCCACCAGTTGCCTGTAACAAACAGAAGTAATTTAATGAACAACATCTATTCATCATCTAAAAAAGAAAGCAAAGTGGAGGATCATTGAGAACACTCACTTGGGAACATTTACAGGAGTTCAAATTGACTCATTTGATTTTTCAAGTCAGGACTGATCATCAGGTGATACCCGTCTACGAACACGGCGCCTTCTACTATCAGAGCCCCCATCTGAAGACTCATTTGCATCGTCTCTAGAAGCAGATCCAGATTCACCTTCATAGTTTTCCCCCCAGAGCCTACTACTATGTCTCCTAATTCGCATTTGGAGTCTGGTTCCGGTGGTACCACCCCTAGACATAGATGCAGGTTGAAGAATGAGGAAAAACACAGCTAGCAAACCACCATCATCTATGGGAAGAAGTCCATCATCAACCCTACTTTCCCCAAAGGATGTTTGAAGTGTGCTAAGCAGATCGCCAAGATCCCTCTGTCGTTCCAACCTCCTCCAGTTACGCTGACGCTCAGGATCCACTGCAGATGGACGCTCAAGAGGATGTTCAACCCTGGCATGCTTTCTGAGATCCGTATATGTGCCGCTAAAGTCGCAGGTCTCACAAGAACAGCTCCTCGATTTTTCATTCATGAAATGACGAGCAGCCTCCACTACTTTCCACTCCTTTATTTGCCCTCTACACAGAGGGCATACTAGCTTTGTTTTTTCCCCATCCTCACAGGATAAGGGTTGCATTGTAACAAATCCCTCACTGTCTTCTTCTTGAATATCAATGATATTTCCCTCCGTACTTTGGACATGAGATGTGTTCGTATTTGAAACTTGACTTTCTACTTGAGGTTCTACTTGAGATTCTACTTGAGGAGTTGTTTCTGAGGCTTCTGAAAATGATTTGCAAAACTGATCAAGACAGTTTGAGTGGCGATAGCTAGTGTTGCACATATAAGGGCGGCATCCCTTCTCATGGGATGAACAAATAAGGAGAACTGCATTATGAGGGTGCTCCATGCAGACCGGACACCTTGCTTCTTCCCACTCTTTAACATTTTCGTCGGACTCTAAAGGAGTTTTAGGTGCAGATCTTCTAACACGGCTAGAGCTGCTTGGATAAGGTGATGTTCTGCCACTATCATGTGACAATGACCTATCTCTTCTCTCCTTTGGCATTTTGAATTTTCAATATTATAAAAATTAGCTAAAGTCTCCACCACCCACTGAAAGAATTGAATGAAGTCAAAGCTGCATACAAGTAGAATCAAAATGAGAAATTGCGCAAATTGGAATTAGGCATTAATGAAATTTTTGGTAAAACTTATGTCAAATGCATCACCTATAAGTGCAAAACAATAAAACCAAGTACAAAACAACAAAACCTAAAAGACATGCCATGCAGAATCATTAGACATGAACAAATAAGTTTCATTTCCAACACTGGATACAAATCTAATAAGAAGGAATAGATATATTTCAGATAACTCCACAGGAGGGCTCAGTTCACTAAGAAATACAATCAAGTAGGCACACTGTACCTTCAAGTCTTCAACGTGTACGCACTATATTTTTGCATCAGAAGTACTTATCCAAATTTGTGTTATAACTACGGAAAATAGCCAATTACTGTACTCTCTTGGCTCATGAATTAGAAACGGAAAATAGCATTTACCAGAGAAGATAATAGCAGGAGCAGTTATTAAAGGTCAACTTACTCTATGGAGATAAAACTATACAATTCAGCCCTAACATACTCAGAAACATCTTGAACTCATCCTATATTATAAAATTTCCCCTTTTTTGTTCATATCTCTTCATAGTGCACTATGAAACCGCATATTTGGCATGTTGGTGCAATCTTGTGATACATCAGTACCACGATTCTTTCCGATGATCGGTTGAAGGATACCAAGGTATTAGGTGAACATATCCTGAGTATTCTGTAGGTGTGCTTAATTAGAGGGACCAAGATTCCAAGGGTTTGTGATAGTGGGTAGGACATACCACATTGAGAACTGGCACAGTATGGATATTCTGGTCTAGGTTCTACAATGTGCCCATTTTCAATGTGGTTGGATATTCTGGTCCAGGTTCCAAATCCATTGATGTATGGAAGAGGTAAAAGGTGGTTGATATATTGGACAAGGTGTTTAGCATATTAACAGAATTGATGCAACGGAGGCAACTGTGGAGAGTATACAAGGGTGAGGATGGCAACCCTTAATTGAATACTACAAATTGTATTAACTTCCACACAATCAACTACTTTTGTTTTAATTTCTATGCCGGTTTAATAAGGACATCATCCTCGTCTGCACAAGGAGAATGAAAAACACGGGCAGATAATTGAATTGGAATTTATACCAGGCATCAGCATAGAATGTAAAGTGATACACAACAATCAAAATACTGATGGCCCTTCTCCTTCAATTCAATTCAGCTAAAAAATGTGAGGGAAACTAATATAAAGTGTGACACACACTACATCCATGACAATATTTAAAATGAATTACAAATTTATCTTCCATAAAAGAGAGCTGAATTTAACCAATCGAGAACTAATTCATGTAATTCATAGTTAGTTTGAAATGAAAGAAGAAAAGTATCTTTGAAATTTAAACCCTAACACAGGAAATCATGAGATGAACTAAATAGTGCATATATATAACATAAAAGCACAATCCGACAAAAGCATAACATAAAAAAAATTGATACAAGCTTTACAGATGAAAACCCTATGTGGAAGCAGAAGAAATAGCTCGAGTCCCCAAATCACTTACCCATGAAAGCAAATCGGATCGAAACCCAAATGGAAAATCTAAAAAAGAGTAGAACTTGGGGATGTGAGACCCAAGCCGCAATCAAATAGGTAACAAACAAACATAATTAGGGATTTGGTGAGTTACCAACGGAAAAGGGGGAAAGTTAGGGATTCGTGAAGATCAGATTTTGTTGATGCGATTGGGTTGAAGAAGATGAAGACTTTAGCTCCAAGAGCAGATGAAGCAGCTGCTGTAGCCGCTGCTACCGCAGCTAGAGAGAGAACGGAGGAGAGGAGAGAGAAGGTGAAGGAGAAAATGAAGAAGAAGATTTTGTGTAAGTAAATGGTAAATAAATATATAGGGTGGAGAATAATAGAGAGAGCGAGGTAAGAGCTGACGTGGAAATTCGAGTTGGCAAGTTGCGTTTCACTCTCACAATTTCCAATTTTTTATCTTTTTTTTTTTTTTTTTTTTTGAGTGGTGGCGGTTTTTGTTATGTTTTGAAGACAAATTGACCCACCCACCGCCCTGGTTCCTCCCTGGAGCCGTGGAG
This sequence comes from Crotalaria pallida, assembly GCA_037953625.1. Taxonomy (NCBI): domain Eukaryota; kingdom Viridiplantae; phylum Streptophyta; class Magnoliopsida; order Fabales; family Fabaceae; genus Crotalaria; species Crotalaria pallida. The sequence goes on from CM075649.1 coordinate 183,437,837, forward strand.
CGTGTGTCCCCAAGACCTCTCCCTCCCTTCTCCACCCACGTGACCCCCTTCCTTTGTTAATGGCAGTTGCTTAGGTTAGCTCTTTTATGATGCTCTTCATGTTCTTTATTTATATGGGATAAACTAGGTATTTGGTCTTTTATCTTATTTTTCAGTTTCAAATTTGTTTCATACGTTTTTTTAGTATTATATTGGTCATTCACGTTTCTTTTTAGTATTAATTTAGTCCTCGAATCACTTTTCATACTATGTGGAGCAATAAGATACGTATACGTGTTATTTCTCTCTCAAATATCGCAAATGTGGATCAATATGATGTTGACACGTAGGATGAACAATGACTTAGGGACAAATTTGATAGCAAAAAGAAACATGAGGGACCAGTATAATATCAAAAAAACGTAAGGGACCAATTTGAAATTGAAAAATAAGGAAAAAGACCAAATACTTGATTTAGCCCTTAAATATGATTTCGGTTTTTATGTGTTGGAAAAATCAGGATTAACTTTTTTTTTTCAACTGTGATGTAAAATAAGTTAAACAATGTGAAAGCAATATATATGCAGATAAATATGTTATTGATATTGAAAAATAGGAGTAAAAGTTAAAGGCACGACACCATGAATTTTAACGTGGAAAAACATTTTTTAAAAAATTAGAGAAAAAGTAAAAAATCATGGACACAAGCTAGAAAAATATTCAATATGAAAAAAAAAGTGTATGAATACAATGTGTCTCACTCTGTATCTCTATGTATAAGAGTAATGTTCTCAATCTCACCCTAAAAGATTTAGGATGGAATAAAATATTTCTAGTATCGCACTAGAATTTCTCTATCTAGTTTTCTTTTGCTAGTTGCTATCTATAGTATGGCACCAGGGGATTTCTCTCTTTAGTTTCTCCCTTCAAGTATTCTCTCTAGCACCTAGTGCTAGAATTCCTTCATCATTTCGTCATAAACTCTCTATCTCTAGCATCTCGTTAAGAACTCTCTTTCCTTAACATTCCGTTATGGATCCTCCAACATTTTACGAGGAATTCTCTATCCGAGACTCTCTCTCTTTTTTTTTTTTTTTTTTGATAATCCCGAGACTCTCTCTTTATGCATAAGTGTTGTGGGGTTTGTGGCACACCCTAGAATTTGGATCGGAGGCTCTAACTTGTTATCTATTTGATCACTTGCTTTCCACTCTATGTGGGTTGTTATGGTCTCCAAGTAAGTTAACATGCACTTCATTCAACTTGTGCTTTTATCTCCAAGCAATATGATGAGCTTATATCTCTTCCATAAGGAAATCCCAACAATCTCCCCCTTCCTAACCGACTTAGCTGAGGGGATGTCGTCAATCCTGCTCTAGTGCATTTGTTCGTGAGCTTCTTGATTTGGATTCTCTTGGTCATGAACACGCTACCTAACTACCATGTTAGGAAAACTTTCGACACTAGGATCCTAATGTGAATCTACCTACTATAAACTGCTTCTACACTTGTATGAGATATGTACTTTTGCTTTTTTTCATGAGTTTCATGTCTTCCATACAACATTTGCAACAAATCGGAAGGATTTTAAGAGATTAGGCTAATATATTTATCTTGTCCGAACCTGACCCGATCAAAAATTCATCCTACAAAGTTTTGTCTAAAAAAACTATGTTCATTCTCGTCTAGGTTCTTGATGTTTAACCTTCGCCTTGATTATAATTTTATTTGATGGACAATTCCCACTTCCAGATTGGCCACCCGACAAGTTGCGTGTGGGCATGTTATGTAATTGTGCTCTGCCCTTTGTTATTATTATTATTAAATTGATGAAGTATTAATTCTGATGACGAAATAATTGGAGCATCTACGATGATGGTACAAGCGAGCCTACAAATCCTATGCAACAAAACAAGTGGAGCGCTTCAAAGAATCAAAGGTAGGTTGATGTGAAGGCCCATGACGCGCCTATATTTTAGAAGTAGAATGCTAATCACACAACTGTGTCATGTATCATATATAGCACTACTACAACTGTTGTCCCCACAAACTAAATTATTTCTTACACCGATGATGAAAATTCATGATAATTGCATTGACAGGAAGTTTAGGATACAAAAAGAATTGTTCGTTTTGCTATCATTATTATTAGGAAATTGCCAAGGGCACTGGTATTATTCTATGTGCTGTCTTTGTCTAATCCTAGGAAGAATCAATACATAGGAGACAATACTAGGAGTCATAACTCATTTCAATTACACGCCAATTATGCAAATATGCCTGCCGATGGTGCTGAATCCTAGGCAGATACATTATGCAAGCAGGAAACTGAAAGCAAACTGATTCTTCTGGGTAGCCTTTTCCATGATATGGCTAAAAATGTCGAAAATTAAGCTCAGAGACACATGAGGATAAGGCATCTTTCACTTGCATGTTTTCGGAGTCCATATTAAGAGCATCTTCGTATAGCCTTTTAGCCTGCTGCAGTAACTTCACCTTCTCTTTACTACTGCCTGGTCTTAAGCGAGATCTCTGCTGCAATGCTACTCCCCATCTGAACAAAGCTGCATTTTAACATATAAAAATCAAAGTTAAACATGGTGGTATGACTTTAGAAATATTCTCATATTAAAAAGTTAGATGCTGTAAAATATCTGTTAGAAAAATAAATAATCTCTAGGTTGAACTGTGTATGCTAAAACTATAAATGACAAATTCAGCAATACAAACACATTTACCATCTGGTGCACAAACATTGCCTTTCAACAGCATGGCATCAAACTTGTCAATAGCAGCCAAGAATACTCTTTCAGCCTCAAAAGCTGCACCCTGTGATATTTGAAGAATACTCAAAATTTCATATAGAAGAAAGTTAACACATCAAACTTGCAGAAGAATTTTCTTGAAGCAAACAACAAAGTAAGCAGCAAAGCAACTGAGCCTTTTAACACTTTGTGATGGAGAGGGGCAATCTCGGTACCCCAAACGAAGATTAATCTTGAGCCCTTTGGGCTTAGGGATACATCTGTAAGAAATTCAGCAAGAACAAAAGGCAACTTCTAACCAATTTAGCTTCTCACTAAATTGTACACAGGTCAGCATGGCTAAATATAAATGAAAGAAAGCAGCGTTCTAACATATAATTTAATGAACAACAACAGCACCATAACAAATTAATTGAAGCTATATAAAGATGTCAAGAATAATGCATACCGGACCAATATCTGATATCAATTGCCCACGGAAAGAAAGAGCAAGGCCCCAATTATATAAGGCTCTCACATCGTTCGCATCAATTGACAATGCCAACCTATACTTTCTGCCTGCCTTCACCAGTAGATCTTCACACTCTTCACATACATCGATAAGCAATGGTGCAACTTCTTCTTTACTAGTGATTTTATTCTGCAGTCCCATCAGTATTCTACTATACTTTTCAGATGATGAACGAATTCTCCCTGAAAGAAGAGATCTCAGTTCACGACTAATCTTCAACTTTAATTCTCCATGAAGAAGATAAGTGTTTCCTAATTGGCCAACAGCCAACAAACTCATAGGCTTCAGGTCTACAGCTTTGGATAGCAGTTTTGCAGACCTGTATAACATGATTTCAGCCTGCTCTTCATCATGCCTACCCTTTATGAACTCTTTTGCTTGCTTTAGAAGGTCTGTTGCTTCAGCAAGATACCCATCAAACATCACATCATCTGAAAATTCATTCTCACGTGTAGACACGTCATCGGCAAGATGGCGACGGTCATCATAATTCACCTTATCTTCCTTATACTGAGACCTGTCAGACCCACTATCCCTCTTGTCATGAGAGGACCTCAAAGTTTCATTACCTCTATCGAGTAACTGCTCTCGCACAAACGAAGATTCACTTTCCATATGTTTCATTCTGACATTAAAGCTTTCAGAATCAAGCAGATTGTCATTGGATTCCCACATGTCTGTTACGCTGCTGGAATCCATCTTCAAAGAGAAGCTGTGGTTATTTGTGAATCTCAATCCTTTGTTCTTGTAACTATACTCTTTCTCGTCAGGGAATTTGTTAGTCCTTCTGCGACTGTTGTCCCCTAACCCTAAATTTTCTTTCTCAAGAGTAGTTTGCATTCTTCCATTTATATCCAAAACAGAGTTAGCAGGTGAATCTCTAGAGGAATCCAACTTACCATTTGCTTTAAGATCATCGACCAAATGCAAAGCCTTATCTTCAACCGGAGGCACTGTACCATTTCCTCGAGTTTGATCCAATGTCTCTTGATTAACATTTTCTCTGACTTTGGTGGAGTTGGAGCTTACCGAATTTTCTCCGAACAAATCGCCAATAGATTGTAGCATCTGGTATGCCGCTGATCCAACTTCTTTCTTTCTTTTACCCGTCTTATGAGCATCAACCGAAATGCCACTAGAACTTTCCTCATTATCAATTAAAGTCTTCACAACATTCCTAGCATTCAAAGCTTTTGATTTTACATTATCGGTGACTTCAACATAACCATATAAATCATCCACGTCAATTTTATTATTCCTGATAGCACTCTGCACATCACTCTTCAAATTATTGACTACAATATCGATTTCATCGAAGAATTCCAACAAACTCGTCAATTTCTCAGAAGAAACTTTCAAATTCGCCTCCTTTTCCTTCCTCTTACTTCCACTCACTCTCCAATCACCACCCAAGGTTCCATTTCGAAAAAACCCTACGGTGAAACCAACGGCAAAGACAAGCACAGAAGCTGGAATAACGATGATGGAAGAAACCTTAACCCTAGAAATGGCCATAGCACAAACAAGGCCCAAGATGAACACGAAAACGTTCTTCCTATCATCGATTCCAACAGAAACGAGAAAATTGCGCAATGCATCGAACTCACCGGGTCCATCGGAGTTTCCACCGATTGCAACATCGTCCCAACCGCCATAAACAGTTGAGGAGGGAGCACACGAAGCTCTGAAGGAAGAGAATGAAAATCTGAGGGGCAAGGAGCTGCGATTCCATCTTCTACTGTAGGAACTGATAAGAAGAAAGTTTCGGGTTATTGGACCAAGTGAAGGGACATGGAAGTAGTGAACAAGAGAAGATGAAGATGATGACTGAGAATTGAGAATATTATTGAGATTTTTGGGGGTAGTTAAGATTTTCATTGAAGATCGTCGCTAAAGATAGCTGCTTCCTAGTGAAAAGTGAAAACAAAACATAACATCAGGTTCAGAGCGATGACGTTTAACTCAAAATTAACGCATAAACGACAGGCCGCGTCTGAACATAAATCTGTGTGAATGGTTACACGAAACGCATGTCGTTTCGGTTAAGTTGGTGAGTGTAAACGTACTACTTATGTTTTAACGAGGAAGCAGCAAAAAGTGGTAGTATGATTTTGTGGTGACTTCACTCACATGCGCGACACGCACGAGGGAACAAATATTTTAGTGCAGCTAAGGTGTTTGAAAAATTGCCTGTGCGAGGAGAAGAAGCTAGCGTTGCTATTTGAAGACATGAATTATCCAAGGCCATTGCAATCAATGGTTAGGGGTGCTGTAGTCATATTGGGTGGGATAACAACTCTGAACCTGGCTTACGCTGCTACGCTCAAAGCGCTTCACGTTGCATCTGAGAACAAACGGGTAACGCTCCTCAAGACATATTTGTTTGTTGGATTTATTTTTTTTTTTAAAGAAAAATCACTTTGAGGGACATTTTTATGCAGAAAAAAGTTGCGTTGCCGTGTAGGGCTTGTAGAGGGAAGGGATTCTACATATGCAAACTGTGCAAAGGGAACGCCACCATATCTTGGTCTCCAATCTATGACCCTATTGCAATTAACCCCTGCCTCTGTCCTACTTGTGATGGTAACAGGTTAGGTATTTTTTTTCCAATATAAGACAAGCATATGCATATACATATGTTAATTCTGGATGTATATATAACATTACCTTTTTTTTTTCCTTCTTTCATTCTGCTTTCATTCTTTTTCATGATATGCCCTAGTTATGTGAATTTCAAGTATTGTTATCGGGACCTTGTTACATTTATTTTAGGAAAATGTTACTCACACATTTTTTATTTCACTACAGATGATTCTAAGATATTATCTTAATTTTCCTGATCTGATTCATAATGTTATGTTTAGATATTTTCTATTTAGTATAAATGTTTTCAGAACTTATTATCTTAGATAAGGGAACACCATACAAGTTCCCTTATTTTCTAAGCATTAGGAGATTTGGATCACTTAGTTTTCTGATGAATGTTCATGGTCATACAGGGTTCAACGCTGTCTGAATTGTTTGGGAAAGGGTTATGACTGACCTGTTAAGGGCTAAATACTGCTTTTCTTATGTTCTCCTTTAATTAGAACATGATTGTGTAAGTGACATGTATTATGGTGCATCTGTATTAGAGTAAATCTCAATTTCTCCCAGAATCTTGGTTTGGAACTTTGGATTAATAGGGAAGGTAATGGAGTAAATGAGTAAATGTAATTTCTCCCCTGGTTTGGTTTGGATTAATAAGGAAGGTATTCGAGTAAATATATTTTGTAAATAGTTAGTTATGCTTTTATTGGTCACTCCAATACCTTGTTAGTAAAGCTTGTAATAGTTGGTTTAGCCTGTAATAGCTTGTTAGTAAAGCTGCTATTGTGTTAGTTGCTGGGATGGCAGCAGTTAGCTAGATAAATAGCAAATTATATTGTAACTTAGTGCCAGACCCGATCCTAACCTATCTTGGGCCCTAGGGCGAAATTTTTTTTTGGGGCCCTACTAAAATAATTTATTAAAATAAATCAATTAAAATACTATATATTTATATATTTAATTAATTAAAACAATGATAATAATCAATAATAAAAATAGGTATTATATAAAATAGAGTTGAAAAAAATTAAAAAAATTTATTAATTAAATAGGTAATTAAAAGTGTTTTCATGTTACTTCTTCCGTCTTTGTATATAATATCCTTTTGGTTGAATTCACGTTCATTACTAAAGTTGGTTAATTTAGTTAATTGTATTGAAAATGTGAACATTTGATTTTTTTTTTCAAAACTATCCTTATAAGTATTATTGAGAATCTAAAAATCGTTGAGTAAATATGGGTGTTTATGGAAAAAAGTATCTAATTGTCATTGAAAATTTGTATTAGGTCTTATAAATAAGGACAAAATAAAATTCTCAAAATGATGTTATATTTAGAGACAAAGGGAGTAAGTTATAAAAATAAAGTTCATAAGTTAACCTATTTATAAGTCAAGTGAGCAAATCAAAAAATAAATTAAAATATTATGCTAAACTATTAATAATTGAAAGACAAAAAATATGCAACTATTATTTTTTTTAAGTATAAGTACTACTATAAAAAAATTATGGGGCCCCTTAAATCTTTGGGCGCTGGGCGGTGGCCCTCATTGCCCACCCAAGGGCCGGACCTGCTTAGTGCAACAATTGCAAAAAAGTGGAGGCAAAAAGAACACATACACGGTAAAAATAACAAATATATATGCTGGAAGTCTCATGCCCTTTACCTTATTGTATCTTGTATGGTTTATATACCTATTGGATTAGTTTTCTTATTGCTATTTGGTATTAGAAATAAATAAAGCCTAACTTCCTTGTTATGGTAATGGGCTAAAAGATGCATTTTGTCATTGGTCAAAAATTACCATTTATCTAATTCGACATGTTTCAGTGAAGGGGCATATTATAAGTTTCATATTGCCTACCTCGTGATTTAAATACCTGTTAAAAATATCATGCATAGAAAATTTCTCCAAAAAAAATAAATTATTCCATTACAGCATCACGTACGAGAATGGACACAATCAACTAATGGAATTTTGTGGACCAATAATACAAAAGCAAAGTGAAAATCATGCAACGGTGAAAATGGGACTACTTGTTCAATCAAAGAAATACACCAATCGAACTCATTCGAATGAAACTATTCGGCATCTCCCCCACCTACAAATATGGGCCATGCAAAGGATCATTGCCCTACCCAATACGTTATAAGTATCGTTGCTCGCAAGTTGCATCATTGTGAATGGTGAGTGGTGACGCTTAGTTGTGCACTTGTGCCTGCATATAGAGTATGGTTAAGTACTCGATCCGGCTCGAATTATAAGCAAAACTAACTAATTTTACATTTATTAAGGAGGTTAATTGATTGTATTTAATTTTCTCAAATTTATAAAAGAATAGAGGTATTTTAGGAAAGTTGCATTGGGAATGAAACAAAAATTAAATAAGATAACAATTTTCTATGAATGTTTTAGCAAAATGGCAATGGGAATGAAATAAAATTTAAGAAAGTTGGTTAACTTTGCTTATATTTTAACAAGAGATATATGTTTTTTGTTACTTATATTTCAAGTCGGAGGGAGTATTTTTTTAGGGATTTTTTTTTTTTTTACTTTTCAAGGGAAATTTCACTCATTATCATGAGGTTTGTCACTCATGATGATATGCACATTTACTATACACATTCAAACTCATTTTTTCCTTGTTCCATTGAAAACTAACAAAATTCATGGCAAACATATATATGTGTGTGTGTTAAGGAGAGGGAGAGAAACGAAATTGGATGACCGACAAACATCCAATATTTTGATTCAATTTACATCCAACATACATTTTTTTCTAGTGCAAATATTGGATGTAAATTTGTGTTGATCTCTGAAACATGGGTACTCCTAGACTGGTGACATACCCGTATCGGGTATGTCTTGGATATCGGTACACGTACCGTACTTTTGGATACGTGTAACTAGTATGTTAAGGTATATTTTAGGTGTGAATCATACCAATAATCTAATTTTTTCCTTAGAATTTATTTTTTAATGTTATAATCAATCTTTCGGCCTTATATCTTGACTTATTTTGAGCATCAACCTCTAATTTTACGATAGTCATGTTATTTCAATGCCAAAATCATTTATTTGCACCTTGTTTATATATTTATTTATAAAATTAGAATTTATATTGTCGTACTCGTACTATAGTTTTTTAAAAAATGTCGTACCCCGTACTCGATACTGCACCCGTATATGGTACTGTACCCGTATTGGTGCAACATAGGTGTTGATCGTCATCCAGAAAAAAAAATTGCGAATATTTGATGTAAATTTGCGAATTTTTTTTTTCGTAATGCAAATACTCCCTTACCATTGTGAAAATGTAAGGTTAGTTTGTTTTGCGAAAATGTTTTCTATTTTTGTTTCTAAAATTATTAATAATTGTAATTATGATCACGTATGTACTTTATAATTTTTATTAATTATAAATATGATCCATTGTTTTCATTTTTTTAATGTTTTCAAATATTTATATAGGAAATAACCAAAACAACTTTTTATTATTTTCACCGTTTTTTTTACAATATTTTAAAAATAATAAATGAAACGAAAATACGGGATCACATAAAAAATTAACAAAAATAAAAATAAAAATACAATATCATAATTATATCATCAATAATTTAGAAAATTAAAGCAGGAAACTTCTTCACAAAGCAAACACGCCCTTGAGTGTCTATTTGTTTTATGAAAATGTTTCATGTTTTCATTTTCAAAAATTAATGATAATTATGATGAGGACTTTAAAAAAAAAAACATTTGGCTGAGGATAATAACTCATGAGTAGATCATTTCTATTGGAAAATTATACATTAAAAGAATAAAAAATTTAAGTATTTAGTTTCAAATATATATATATATATATATATATATATTTTGAAGTTCAAGAATTGATGTTAAGAAAACCTTTATAATTATAATCCTACATTTTGTTTATAGTAATTTCTATTAGCTATGAATATACTACGAATATGATCGTGCGTTTTCATTTTTTTTATGTTTTCAAATATATAAACAGAAAATAGTGAAAATAATTTTTTATTGTTTCCTATACAAAATTTTTTAAAATATTATGAATCGAAATGAAAACACACGATCATATTCATATTTAACAAAAATTGAAATGAAAATAAGGGATCATAATTATAATTTTTTACTCACTCCGGCCCAAAAAAAATGGTACTCCCTTCATCTCTATATATAGAACCCTTTGGGAGATTTCACGTCAATTAAGAAAATTCAAAAGTAAAAAAATTATGAGAACATGGTTTTAATGCTTTGTCTAACAAACCAACTAATCATCAATCCAATAGTTTAATACATTATTCATTAATTAGTCAATCACAAATCATAGTATACAATTTTAAAGCATTTTCATTTATTATTAGAACTTCATTTTGAGACATTTTTTTACACTTTTTTACTTTTTTTTTTGGGACGAAATGGGTAATTAGTTTTTAAAAATAAAAACAGAAAACATTTTCAGAAAATAAAAGTATTCTAAATTTGTATGTTTAAAAAAAATGAAAACTTGATTCTTTTTCATATGTTTGCATACCCTTTAGTAAATCAGCTTATGTCTTTTCAACACCTTCATACAAAATTTCAGCCACAAAAATACCATACAGAACCTATATTTCCCAATTTTCTTATCATTTTATGCCAAATATTGAGCAAGGGATATTGAAGCAAAATCTTCATTTATGCAATTTTCTAAAGTCATACTCCTTCCGTTCCATAGGTATATTAAAATTATGGTATATAAATATAAACATATAATTAATATATTTATTTTTATTAAATTTATGGATTTTCTTTTACGATTAGTATAACCCTGTTTGTGTTAAATTTGCACTTTACTATCATATATCTATTATAATTAATATCCCACTATGATAATTATTATGATGAAATCTTAAAAAACCATATTTTTCTTTTAAATCATAATTAATATTGTATTTATTTTATAAAAAACATATATTACAAAAAAAAATCTCAAAAAAACTTATATCCAGAAAGGGAAATAGTTGTAATGTAGTATAGTGGCTTGTAATATCACGAAACTTTATTTATTATTTTTATTTTGTTTAAATTGTTAACTTTTTTTTTATTTTTATAATTAAGGATGTCATCCAACATTTTTTTTTTGTTTTCAATGTCGTCCAACATATTTGATAAATAATAGCGTTTTTTAATCATGATGTTGGCGATTCAATCATTGTTATATATATTTTGGTGATCTTTACCTTTTGAAAAAAGATTAATTTTTGATTATGAACCGAAGAATATTTTTGATATAAAAAAGATGTTTATTCATATAAAAAAATTTAAATGATCTAGCATGCATGAGAAAAAGAAAAAGAAAATGAATATTATTTTGAACAAGCAACACACCCAAAGCAAAAAGGAGGCATACACATGTTGAGGAGGAAGGACACAATGGAATGTTTACAATAAGGTGTAACAGTTAATTCCCACCTCAACAAGCTATTCTTGGGCACCTTGGCAACTTGGCAAACAATATTCAAGTTTTTTTTTCTTTTTTCCTATTAAGCTTCCTTATTAAAAAATATATAAAATAGGATAAATAATAAAATCATAGGAATATTACTCAATGTGATAATTACCAATTATCAAATAAATAAAACAAAAAAGGAAAAATGGTGCAACAACCGCAATCACAATAACAAAGGGAGAAGAGAGAGTGAAAAATCACAAAGACGTAAAGATCGTCTTCTGAATCGGAAACACCAAAAACCAAGGTCAGTGAATTTTCTTCTCTTCCCCCCTCTCCCTTTCTTACATTCTTCGTCTTCTCCACTTGCCCGTTTCATGTACTCATTTCACTTTCTGCTTAATTAATTATTCAATTTAAAAAAATATATATTATTATTATTATTATTATTAATTTTTCTCTACCAACTTCAGTTTCAAATTTATGAATTATTCGTTGATGTTGTTCTTTCCTTTGCCCTTTTTGTTTTGTTGCTATGAACCATGATCAGAATTGCTTTCTCTGTTTTTGTTATTATTATTGCTTGATTTGGTAATTATCAGTTTCATTATCTTATAATTATAATTATAATATAATATATTCAGCAAAAATAAGAATGCAGAGGAAAAAACAAGCACGTCAAAATTTTAATTTGTTTTGTTTTTGTTGAAAAAGAGAGAACCTTGAAACTCAACCAATCACTGGCGTAGAGCACAGTCGATTGGGTTTAGCATTCAAATTATACGAAAATCGGTTTAACGGTTTTTGTTTTTGTTCTGATCATAGCTCTTTGGAGTTTGTGATAACTTATTGGTGCGTCTTCGTCTTTCTTTTTTCTTCGTTTTTATTTTAAAAATTATACAGTATTGTTATGTAACTTGCTATGAGTTTTGGTGTTGAGCTTTATTTAATTCTCTACCTTTTAAAAAAAAATTTGGTCAAAATTTTAAACTTTATGCCTTAAAAGTTATTTTTTTTAGTTTTAAAAGTCAAGATCTAAATTAATTCAATTCAAGAGTTTCTGAATTATGTTTTTGTTTTTATAATTTCCTACTACGTGGATTGTTCTAATGATTCATTGTATGGCTTCTAAATTTTGACAACGGTCAAAGGGTGATTTTATTGTTTTTCCCTATTAGTTTCTGAGTAGCTAATAAGAATTTGCATAAAAATATTATATTTTGTTCTCTTATTTTGATTTTGCTAATGAATAAGTGCGCTTGGGTTGATATTTTGCAGATATATGTTAGCAACAATGAGATTCAAGAAAGGAGCTAAGGTGGAAGTATTAAGCAAAGCAGAGGTGCCTTCTGGCTCTTGGCTATGTGCAGAGATCATCTATGGTAATGGCCACAACTACACTATAAGATATGATGGATATCAAGGTGCCGATGGTGAGGCGATTGTGGAGCGGGTGTCTAGGAAGGTCATAAGGCCATGTCCTCCTGCAATTGAACTCGCTAAGAGTTGGAGTCCTGGTGATGTCGTAGAGGTCTTCCAAAATTTCTCTTGGAGGATGGCTACAGTTTTGAAGGTTTTGAGGAAGAAATACGTTTTGGTCAGGCTCCTTGGATCTTCTTTGGAATTTCAAGTTAGCAAATTTGACATTCGGGTGAGACAGTCTTGGCAGGATGGCAAGTGGATTGTGGTTGGAGAGGTACTTTTATTTCCCCGTTTGAATCTTATTGTTTCTTTCATCCTCTTTAGCAATTGTCGAGTTTTGTTTACTATGTTGATTGGATCTATTTATATATCGTGTGTTGGGTTGGTTTTCATTGAGCATTTGAAGTTCCATTTATTCAATGCTTAAAGTAACCGATCAAAATTTAGAAAATTGACAAATGGCTTGCTTAGGTTGTTGGTCTTTTTACTTTTTTATTTTCACTTTAACTTGCTTTCATGTGTTTTTCTTGGAGTTATTGTTTGGGGATCCTCCATGTTGTTATATGGTCGGATAGTTATTTATCCTTTTCCTACTTTCAGGGTTCTGCCAGCTATGAGAATGGAAAACGTGATAATGCTCTCAAATCCAGACAGAATTTAATTTCTAGTGCTAAAATTCAGAAGTCAGCTACAGAGACAAAATTGTCAGTTTCCAATGTCTATAATCCTCAAAAGAAAGCACTGACTATGATGGAATCGCATCTTGTTTCTTTTAAAACATTGAAAAGAGGAAGACATTCACAAGTTGAGGCGTATGTTGAGCCCCCCCCTAAGTTTACAGCAATTGAAAATGAAGGCAGATGTCACAGAGCAAGGGTTAGAAATGCACCCACATCACTCAAACAGGTACACGGTGTTAGTTTTCAAAGAGATGTGCTCGCTGAAGAATGTATACCTGCTTTTGCAAACAACAAAAAAACTGGCATTTATGACAGAGACATGGAGAGGAGGAAACAAACTGGCGTTGTTGGTTGTTCCTTTGGAGAAAACTTAGAATCAAATGATGTTGATAGTGTTATATGCTCTGTTGGTAGTTGTAGTATCACAAGCAGGAATTCCTATAAATTGCAATTTCCTGTATCTGCAGGTCCTTTTGAAGATGTTGAAAGTTTATCTAGTGATGCTGAATCTTTTTGCCAAAGGGGAGATGAGGAAGGGATTTGTTCCCCCCCTACACAAGAAGAGTTGGCGACAGAAATCCATAGGTTAGAGTTGCATGCCTATCGTTGTACAATTGAGGCATTGCATGCATCAGGACCCTTAAGTTGGGAACAAGAATCATTAATGACAAACCTCCGCCTTTCACTCCACATATCAAATGATGAACATTTAATGGAGCTAAGAAATTTGATTTCTTCTGAAAACAGTATTCCTTTTAGATGACAGAAACTTTCTCTCTCTTCAATTTAATACATTTTCCTCAGTGATAGAGTTTCATAACAACTTGTTCCTAGCCTCATTTAACTGTAAGAAGCAAGATGGAATATTTCCTTCCTTCATTTATGTTTTACGTCTTGGTGATATAATTTGAAATGAATGTATATTAGTGAACATCTTTGATCTTTTGTTAATCTGTTCATTAATCTTCTCAATTCCTTTGGACTCGTTATGCTAGACATGCTTCACCAGATCATTCTGGACCCTTTATAACATTTTAGATTTTTTAGACATTTGGCAAACATGATCTGACTACCGATACATTAAAATTGTTGGTTTATCAATGAGGCACAACAGATAGCATGCCTACTTTTATATTTTTCATTATGGTTCATGCTAAGTTCAGCTTAAAATATCATTTTGCATTCATTTCAAACTTCTTTAATCGGAAATAAGTCTCTGTTTGCTTTCTAAATTTCTGGATACAAACGTAATATGAGGTGTACCTTCAGTTCACTTATTTGTCTGTTACTCCATAAGTTAGAAGTGTAAACAATAATGTCATTTACAGATACTAGTAACGCTTCCCCTGCATTTTCCAGGGCTGAGTTGGAGGCATATAGATGTTGCTTCCAGATGTCTACTGATGATATTGGTGTTTGCCACCTTTCTCTTGCTCTAGACAAGGGCTGTTGTTTCTAGTATGGCTCTTCATGAGCCAACACTTCCATAGACTTGTGGAGTTCACGCATTCTCTCTCTCAGGCCACCTGTGAGCCTCAGATATCCGTTATGCGAAAGGATGCATGCTCAAAGTTTTCGGCTACCATGAGCTGACCCTGATATATGAATGACTAATTGGTTTTCTCAAACTTTCACCTCAGCTTATTCAATTGTGGTATCTTTTACACGCCGTTGCATGTCTCACTATCAATGTGTTGCTAATGAAACATTTACCGGTATTCCATACACACACATGAATTGTTGCATGTCGAGACGTAGTTAATAGTTAAGAAGTTACAAGTGCACTACTTTGGATTGTTGATTTGATTGTAACTGGGGTAGAAGGACCATGCAAGAGATTATTATAATGGATATTTGTTTATAACACAATGGCTGATGATCACATTTATAATCTAATATTTACATAATTAAGTTGTTAGTAAAGAAGTGGCAGTTTTACACAGGTGGGAAGGCAGTTGAAATAGCAAGCTAAAAAAGGGTTGAGTTTATGATTTAGGTAAAAAAATGACAAATTTTCTGTTTATCTCAAATTGTTACCAATTTCTCATGTCATTTTGCTTTTAGTGATATTGATCAATTGGGTTATCCCTTCAATTCATTTAGTACCTGCCATGCTATGCTACTATGAACGATAGTGTTCCAGTACTTGTATATGTATTATTACTTTACAAGTAACAGAACATGTTTTTGTTTTTGTGGTAGTAAGCTTACACTGTTCAGCAATGATCAGTTGGCGTAAGGTCCAAATTGCTCTTGGAAGAACATGGTCAGACTAAAGCTAGAATGACACAAGGTAAGATTATTATTCCAGAATGAATATCCTAATGGGCTAAACGGAATATGCATTGTAAGCATATATTCTCCAATACTTTCATATTTTCTTTATCAGCATATTATACTTATATTCTAATATTGAATATTTATCCTTACTTCAACTGTCACCCTAGTTGTCCTACATCACCGTTTCTATACCTCTATAATAATCCTATGTTTCCCATGAGATATTAATTTTAATTTCATATTTCTACTTACTTCAAAATTGTCACCATAGTCTACTTGATTTTACTATTTCTTACTCTGCGATCTCATATTAGTTCTTTGGTGCAATACTTGAAAAGACGAATAACAGTTTAGCCTGGCTTAACAAAGAGTTGGACAATATAGGTCATAACCACTTTTAACAAGTATCTTAGCTTCTTTATTAGTACATAATTTCTTTGGTTTCCTATCTTTAAGTGTCATCATCTCAAGTTTAGAACGCTACTGTAGTATACAGTTGCCTTGTAAGTAATACAAATGAAAAGTTGCTACATTAAAAGAAATAATTTCTGGTTGACGTTGACTTTTAGGTTGGCACTTAAAAACTCTAAATAAGCTGAGAAATTTTTGCATGTAACGAACTAAACCAATGGTCCATGACTCTTCATGATTGATTTGAAATCAACATCAACTTTTATAATTTTGACTTCTCAATGCATAATCAATGAGTAGTAAAAATGTGTTCTGGAATCATCAATAATAAATAATTTCTTTTTGATCATGAATTTATAATACCTGGAAGTGCAACAAATATTACATGTAAACGTCCAGCATTTCCAATATTATTAGTAATTTATGATAAGACAATATGCGTGTGTCTATATATAATATATGAGAAGGGATCCACTTACTCCAAGAGTAAGTCAAATAAGTTACTCCTCATCTTGTCCATCTATTTTATTTATATCTAATTGCTCAAATTTATTTTTAGGCAAAGTCTCATTATCCCCTCTCCAAAGCCACTTTTTCACACCCACGTTCTATTGTTTTCTTGATCTTCTCTAGTCCCTTCCTCAACCCTCACCTAAAGATGGTGTCCTGCACTCCGATGAATACCATTTCACCACAGTATCTATTCCTCTCCTTCATCATCCATTATCATTGTCTTTGGACCTGTTCAAATAACTAACATTGGTTAATTTAAGCTGTCTCGTGCCTCCTCTTCTCTTTTTCCCTCTCACGTTATATTCATGTCATCAAGTGTCCCTGCATATGCATACCAAAAACCAAACCTTCTTCCAAATTTTATCAGTATTTCTTCCAAACAATATCTTCGTTCTTCTTCTTCTTTGCTTTGTACGTTTGTGTCTCAGTAAAATTAATGACATAATTTTATAACCAAAATACAAAGAAAGTGAACCGAAAACATAGCATTAAATACTCAATTGAAAGGCCAAGGAAAATGCTAAGATAGATAGAAGAATTATACCAAAGCAGATTAAAAACCCAATATTCATTGCACATGACATGTTTGATATAAAGCCCCGATGTTCAATAATGAGGAGTACAAGGGTCACTGAATTGTAATTGTTGTAAGAGTATTTCAATATCATATTTAAGTAGAGTGATCATTTTTGTGTTGACCATTCCTATTTCGGAATAATTGATTTTTTCAAGATCTACGCTATAGCTTAACAATTACAGAAGGGAAATCTGCACTATAGCTTAACAAGGGTTAACCCTTAATAATAGTAAAGCAATACCCAAGTATAAAATATGTGCATGGACATAGTTTTGTGACAGGGAAGTCTGACCCGTAGCTTAACCCTTAACACATAAAGAAGTCTGCGCTATAACTTTGTGACAAGGAAGAAAAAAGGTTTGCTTGAGAGCATAGTTTTGGTTCCAATGAAATATGCAAGTCACGTGACTTCTTTAAAAATATTAATATGAACCTTTGGATGTGAATAAAATGAAGAATTAGGATGAGGAGTAAGTTATTTGACTTACTCTTAGAGTAAGTGGATCCCTTCTCATTATATATATAGATAATTTAAGCCACTATATATTGAAGGTAGAATGTGCTTGTTAACCAAGAACGTGTCGATCAACCGGTAAAAAGTTGTTTTAACTTAATCATATGTTTTAAATTCCAATCCCTAGATTAAACATAAGAGTATGTTAGTTCTTTTTATATTTAACTCTCACATCATAACCACCTTCTTTTGCATGTTTATTATTATTATTATTTTATTTATTATTGGTTGATGCTAAAAAGTGTTTTTATATTGATAAATAATAAATAATTATAAGTGCACATTTTCTTATTTCTTAAAAATTAAAAAAAAAAAGTTAATTTTTCAAAAGGAAAATGCTAAGTTAAGAAAACCAAAAATAGATAAAAGTTGTTGGAAAGTGTGATTTTTTATGTTTACGAGAAAGTGGAGAATGGGAACTTAAGATTTTTTTTCTATATTAAGTAACCTTATATTTAACTTATTAATGAGTGTTCCAAAAGCAATGCCATATTATTATGAGTTTTACTTTTTGAACCCCGTTGTTTACTCACCGGCCCCCAATTTTTCCGCCTTATACAAGGCGGTAGTGCATTTTTACGCCTTATACAAGGCGGTAGTGTAAATTATCAGTTTTTTTCGCCTCTTTCTAGACGGAAAAATGGTAATTTTGCACGTCCGTTTTGTATAAGGCAAAAAAAATATGATAATTTTACATTACCGCCTTGTATAAGGCGGAAAAAATTTGGGGGCCGATGAGTAAACAACGGGGTTCAAAAAGTAAAGCTCTATTATTATTGGTTATCTTCCTGCTGAGACTGTCCAGAGAGAAGCTAGCCAAACGTATTTGATTCCACCAATCAATCACCAACTAATGACGAGACCAGTGGTTTTCAGTCACGCCTAATGTAACAAGTCCAGGACAGCTATCTGCTCCCTTTTTCTAGCCCTGGTGGACCTTCTGGCCCAAAGTTTTGGACCTGACATTACTCAGATTTTAAATGAACTTCTGTTTCATGACAGAACAAACTTATTTTCCTTTAAGAATTGTTGTAATAACTTGTTTTGATTTTATTTTTGGCTTATTTATGTCAGGTGCCCCTGTAGTTTGCACCTATTTTGTTAGACGTCTTTTAACTTTATTTTTCAACAAATATATCCCTACAGTTTGCTCCGGTGAGCCATATACCCCTGCATGCCATTTCCGGCCACCGGTGCTGACGTGGACCGCCGGAGTCAGCAAGTGGTAAAAATAGGAACCCTTGTAGTTTGAGTCTTTTTTGTCAGATACCCCTATATATAACTTCAAAAATTCATATCTTTTAAACCGTAAGTCCAAAAATTACAAATTTTATGTCAAAACGATCGTATTGAAATATAGAATTTTAATATGTAATTATTTTACTTTTATGGATAGTTTTGTAAAAAATTGTTTTTTGGGCAAATATGTAATTATTTTACTTTTATGTAACTAACCTATAAGAATTTTGAATTTATGAATTATTAAAAATAATTTATGAATTGGATTGAACTAGTTTTTATTGTAGTTTGAGGAACATAAAAATCATGAGTTTTGACTATGTAAGTCTCCGATGATTTTAAATTTAGTTTTTTTTATAGCTTTTTTTTATAGCTTTTTACAATTTATTTTTAAAAGCCAAAACTCATGATTTTTATGATCCTCAAACTATAATAAAAACTAGTACAATCCAATTCATAAATTATTTTTAATAATTCATAAATTCAAAATTCGTATAGAAAATTGTCTAAAAAACAATTTTTTACAAAACTATCCATAAAAATAAAATAATTACATTTTAAAATTCTATATTTCAATACGATCGTTTTGACATAAAATTTGTAATTTTTGGACTTACGATTTAAAAGATATGAATTTTTGAAGTTATATATAGGGGTATCTGACAAAAAAAGACTCAAACTACAAGGGCTCCTATTTTTACCACTTGCTGACTCCGGCGGTCCACGTCAGCACCGGTGGCCGGAAATGGCATGCAAGGGTATATGGCTCACCGGAGCAAACTGTAGGGGTATATTTGTTGAAAAATAAAGTTAAAGGGCATCTGACAAAATAGGTGCAAACTACGGGAGCACCTGACATAAATAAGGCTTTATTTTTTTTGTGGTATTTTAAAGGTGTAATAATTTTTATTTATTGTTCTTGACCTTTGGCCATCCATTTGCCTTGTTATTTCCATTCTTCATGCTTCGATGTGCCCAAATAGTTTATTATGCAGAGCACTATTGAAACGACCTCACTTATTATTGGACAGACAATTCATTTTAGTACTCATACTTACAAATGACAGTCAGAAGCTAAATTGTTTCCATTATCTTTGATTGTCAAACTCAATTTGACTATTAGTCGTAATAAATTTTGAACAAAAATGTGTTGGGAAAAATTATTTCCCTGTAAAGAAAATGATTCTTTTAAAATATCATTTACTATCAACGTGCTGTTGGTCTAGTGACAACTCACTAGGTCCCTTAACCATGAAGTCTCGAGTTCGATATCCATGAGAATGGAGAGACACGCGTTGGGAGACCCTGCCCACAAAGTGAAGTTCCGTAGGATCGAGGTGGATTTGGTTGGGCTGCCAAAGTGCGAAAGCCCAGACATCACCTGCGAAAGAAAAAAAAAATCATTTACCGATAAATGATAGTATATATTACGTTTGCTGTAGTTCTACATCTAATTTCAAATAAGGGGATCAATAAGTCTATTCGAGTTTGTCTTGCTCGGGATGGTGTATTGGTGTGTAAGGATTTCCGCATCTATACCGCTACTTATTTTTTTTTTATTATTATTATTTTTTTATTTCTCTTAAGTGTCTTAACATCTTATAGGTGTAAGGTTAATTTGTCGGAGTACAATTATACATCAAGTTGGAATTTCTTCCATATGCCGTTACTGTGCAATCCAAATGTTAATTTATGAAACTATTTTCATAATATTTTTTAAAATATAATTTGAGATTCTAATAAGGATACTGATGATGTTTTGTTAAGTTTTAGAGAATTATTATGACAATAAGACAATTTTACACGATACCATTGTTATTATAGTTGAAATTAAAGATAAACGATTTTGAAGAGTAAATCGGAAGGAGTGTATGATAGAAAATTATTTTTCATTTGTATACACGAAAAATTATTTATCTTGATATAAATTAAAAGTGATAATTGTTGTAAGTTTCACATTACTTGCCCCATAATATGTGCTTATTCTCAATTAGTTTGAAGATGAAATTTTAATATGGTATCAGAATCATATCTCAACTTTTTTCAATAATTACTCTTTTTATCATGGATCAAAAGTTATCTTTTGCCTAATCCGGCAAACTTCGTTAGATGAGGCATATTAGAACTCTCACGTCATTAATTTCATAATTATGTGGTATATGATTTAAATATATGTTAAATTACTTCTCTCATTACCAGTTGATTTTGAAATCGAATCTTAACATTATGCAAAAGAGTTCTAATTTTCCAATGGTTGAAGTTTTTTTTATGGTAAATGGTATTGGCGGTGACATATTTGATTATTAGTAGCGTTGGATGTTTCATCTCTAGTTGTCCCAAGCGATTTGACCACTGATGCGAACTTGTTCAGCGAGGAAAATGGGATAAAAGGGGAAAATGGCAAAGGAGAACGGCGTACTAATATGCTTGGTTAAAATCATAAACCTCAAATGATCAAAACCAAATTTTTGCTTAAAATCCTTGTTTTGAGGAGATTAGGTGGGTGTTGTAACGGGCCCGACTATTGCTTGGATGATTGGACTACACAGGGAGCCCGAAAATTTTGGTTGATAGTGAAACTTTCTTTTGTTTGTTAGTGAAACCTTTTTCTTTTTTTTTTTTGCAGGAAGTCTTAATTTGAAAACATGCACATTATTAGAAAGATTACAATGGTTGACCCTTCTTCTAATACAAACCCTTTTTATGCATGAAATTCTCATAATATTATTTAATTTTGTTCCTCATATTTTAAATACAAATGCATAACTTAAATAATTTTTTCCAGGTGATTTTGGTCCTCAAACTTTTTCAATTAATCTATCAACTTTAATTTCTTTTCCAAGTTATTGTTTTTCATGTAGGTCATCTCCTATGTAAATAAAAATAAAAAAACTTACATATGCTGATTTAAAATACAAGTAAATCTTAAATAATTTTTTTTTGGTTTATGAGGGAAATCTCATCGTCATTGCCGCACATTGGCGACTCTGATGGGCAACCTCGCCTCCAGGTCATAACTTTACCACTCCCAAAGAAGCGACAGACTCATACCGCGAGGTGAGATTCGAACCCGTGTCCTTGTGAACCGAGGAAATGTCCCGAGTCAGGTGTGACACACTCGTTGGTAAATCTTAAATAATTCTATCCTATTAAACGTTGTCATTTTCAAAATACTTTCATTTCATTCATATTTTTTTTTCAATGTATTCAACATCCCATTTTTACTACTCTTAAAACAAATTATTTCATTTACTTCATTTTTAATTCTCAATATCATAAAAGTCTTGTTAAGTCGCCGTTTAAAATATTTACTATTTAGATATTGAAAAATAATAGAAGTTTCTATTACCTCATTTCTTAAGACCGTAAAAAATTACACTTTTCAATAATTTCTGAGCATATTTATTAAGTTCTTAACACATGATTTAAAGACGCTTATTAGCGTTTTTTGGTCTTTGACATAGATACTCGCCTTTCTTTTTTAAGACTGTGACTAATCACTCGAACATAATAGTCAATAATCAATAAGATTTGAACTTGAGACTATCAATATTAGGATCTAATTTCTAAAAACCCGTGTAATTACTATCAGACGAGCACACCACCGATAACATTTATTAGTATTTTCTGTACATAAAAGATAAATAAGATAATAAAATAATTAAATATACTTACATAATTTTCTTAACAAGTAGAGTATGTTTTCTATATTTCTTTTAGGGTATTGTTAACCAGTGTTCTAAGGGCATTGTTAAGAAATGCATTAAAAAAAAACTTGCATTGAAAATTTAAGTCCACTAGTTCTCGGAGTTTTAAATTCATTATTTTTCAAGATAAAATGACTTTTTTTGCTTCTTTAACCAATACCTTGAGGGCATTCTTTAGTATTTTCTTTTCTTTTATTAGTATTCGAGATTGGAAGAAATACAGAGAATGAGTTTTACATTTATTCCCAGAAACCTTTTGAAAAGAGTTGATGATAGGAAACCTACAAATGAGTCGGGCATTAATGTGGCTCCACCAAATCCTCAACCATTGTCTCATTTGCTTCCTTCATGATTGGTACTCCCATGTGATGCTGCCTCTCTCTCTCACCATGAGAGAAAGAGAAAGCCTACAAGTTTTTATTAAGCATTTTGGGGTCACTCTCAAACTCTACATCTGCACATCACATGAAATTGTATTTTGTGAACAGAAGAAGTGAATTGTGAGAAATAATATTGGGCAGGTCTTTTCAAAATATTGCCCTATCTCCTGCGTTTTATGTTCTTAAATATAAGTTTTTTTTTAAAAAAAATATTTGTAATTTAGTTGTAAGATTATATTTTAATTTTTAATGATATTTAATTATCTTTTCATAAATATTTTCATTTAATCAATATTTAAAGTCTCAATAATTATAATAAAAATAATTTTAAATAAAACATATCAAATATTAACATTTTCAATATCACTAATAAAACTAATTAATTTTTTTTATACAAAAATTTATCTCAAATAATCTTATATGATGATTTACTGGAGGGAGTAATATTCATCCCCATTTCAAACATCGCACGCAATTGAGCAAGTTTTGAGTATATATGCCATCTTGCCCTTTTATCTTCCATTGTTGCCCCTAGCAATTACATGCATTTATATTTCTGCTTTTATTTCGATTACTATTGAAAGAGATATTTTTAAAAACTAAAGAGGCTTAATTATATTTTAAATTTTTTTTCTTATTTTGAAAATGCACTTTGGTCATTTATTATTTTTATTTTGATTTTTTAACTTTAAAAAAAATCAATTTGGTCCTTAATTAATAAATGACTCAATTTGATCATTTATTTTTCTTTTTACAAGTTTCACTTTGATCATTTATTTTTATAGTTTCAATTTATCCTTTATTTGTATCATTCATTTTGGATATAAAATTATAATTTTTTTTTATGAATTTTATATAGTATAGTAGTAAAAGACAAAAACAAGATTAGGATAATGTATTCGATAAAAAACTACAACTACGTTAAAAAAAATGCAGAAATTAGCAATAAATCCCCAAAATACGGTGAAGTTGTTAAAAATAACTAACCAAACTGAATCTTAAAAAAAATAAAGTACCAATATGAATAAATAAGGAAAATGAATATTCAAAATACAATAAATTATCATAAGTGTAATTAAACCAAATAAATATCGGAAGGGAATTAATCACAAACTTCTTCTTATGTTCATTAAGTTAGCAATTTCAGGTTGCACATACAAATTAATAAATGATTAAATGATAAATATTTTTGTATATTTTAATTAAAGAAATCTATTTAATTAATTGAAAAGAGAGAGAAATAACAAATGCGTGGAGAATATATTGAAAAAATATAAATAAATTAAGGGTGAAAATAAGAACATGATAAATAAGGGTATATAATTCAAAAAAGGGTGTTAATGTGTATTGGGTTTAAATTCAGCATTTTCCAAGATAAAATTACTTCTTTTGTTTTCTTAACCAATGCTCTAAGGACACTCTTTAGCATTTTCCTTTAAAAAATATATTCATGAGTATTGGGTTTTCTAAAACAATACTGAAAATGTGAAAATTTAATATATTTTTTCAAAATTATCCCTATAATTATTATTAAAACTCTAAAAATTGTTGAATAAATATGAATGTTTTTTTTCTAATATATATATATATATATCATTAAACTAAAATCTAATAAATATGATCAAAATAAAATTAAAAATATATATTCAAAAAAAAAAAAACCGGAGGGAGTAACATTTTGTAAGACTTATCCTGACCTTTTTAAACAATTTTGCTATCAATTAATTAAAAGCCATTTTAAATGAATACTTAGACAAAAAACAGTCTACTTTGTGATTATTAAGACTTTTAAATAGCCAACATGCCAAATTAAACAAGCTGAGACAATAAGGATAACTAATATTTTTTTGTACAACTTTTTTGGGTACATCATAAGCATTAACTAATATTTTTTTTGAAAGTATAATTAACTAATATAATTTGATATGAAGTGTGGTCATTTGGATGGCTATGATATAAGTCATTATCTAAACACGTTACTTTAAAAATAAAAAAAACATGGCGTGAATCGGGCTAGACTTTACGTGGATCGGGTCATAAACCTCTGATGGGCAATTTGACCTTCCACCCTTGGTCATGACCCACTTTGAAAACTAGGTAAAAGTTGTCCAATTTTGCTAAACAGATGATAATTTGATGAGTTAAATACCTAAATATATGGATTTTTTTATAAGACAAAATTTCATTAAAAAAAATACAGAACTACTTCATAAAATATATCTTATGCTAAAAAAATACAAAGAAATGGATGATAATGGGACAGGGCAAATGCGGGCATTCACCCATATTAGTATCTCTATGATTGCGAATTTGCGATTTTAATATAGTTCATTCTATCCCATGACAATTTGCCAATAACATGGTGTACTCTGTTTTTTTTTTTTTTTTTTTTATTAAGAGTCTTACTAAATTGACACCTTATTCCCATTATAGCATATAAGAAAACAAATGTCGCTCTTTCTCTATTTTGAAGTTGAGGTTGGTAGATCTACCTAATCAAGAATATTGAAAGGAATTCCAGGTTCCCATTACACATACCTAGCAGCTTGTATGTAATAGAAATTGATCATATGGGGACTGAGGTCTCTCTGCAGAGCTGACACACTGAAATATTTGATCCTAAGGAAAGATTTAATGAAGAGAAATGGTATGTCATCAGTAATAAAATTTTGGCAATCATGGTAAACAAGACCTTGCTAGTATTTGGTACATGACAGACCGACAAGGTTTAATTAAACAAGGGCAGACATTAACCAGCTCAATTTCTTTGGCATGAGTGCCTAATTAGGAGACATTCAGGATTAATTTAATGTAATTTTTCCTTATTATTTCAAAAATACTGTGCCTGCCACTGCCCATAGATCTCGAGCATTTACTTGGGATTTTAAAAATATTCTCTAATTTTTGGCAGAGAAACAAAAAACTATACTAGTAAGAAATATAGTATGTTAGGTTTACAAAAATTAATAACATGAGCTGTGTCCATTCATAATCAATTAATCATAAAGAATTGTATCATTTTGAGGACCACCCGATGCTAGTATCCCCATTAAGAACATGAATATATAATCAGTTTAATTTTTTTTTCTTGGGGATACTGATACAATTTTCAAGCAGTGCAGAGCTAAAATCTAATTGGAATGTAGATTTTGTCATTTAGCTAGCCATGGGGGGACAGCGCTTAGATGTTAACGCGGAAGAAGAACGGTTTTGTTCTGCACTTCTTTGTCAAAGAGTTGATTTTACCCATTATTACCGGTAGAGGGTTTTAGGTGCAAAATTTTAGTAAGTTCTTTACCAACCCTGGTTACTAGTTGTTCCTTTTTTCCTCTCTTACAAATCAAAGGTCTCTCTCTTCCTCTTTTCCTCTCTCCATTCCGTTATATTTCTTTCGCCACATCTTTTTTCTTTCTTTCCCAAAAGTTGTTCGATTTCCACGCTTTCTTTTTATTGACTCACTGGTTTCAAAATTTATGGGACTCACATTACTAAGTTGATTAAAGTATGAGGTTCGCATGATTAAGTTGATTAGTGTGTGGGGTTCACTTGATTCAGTTGTTTAGTGTGTGGGGTTCACATTGTTAAGTTGATTAGAATGTGGGGTTCACTTGTTTAGCGTGTGGGGTTCACTTGATTAAGTTAATTAGAATGTGGGGTTCACTTGATTAAGTTGATTAGAATGTGGGGTTCACTTGATTAAGTTGATTAATATGTGGGGTTTACTTGATTAAGTAGATTAGTTTGTGAGGTTCACTTGTTCAGTGTATGGGGTTCACATTACTAAGTTGATTAGAATGTGAAGTTCACTCGATTAAGTTGATTAGTTTGTGGGGTTCACTTGATTAAGTTGTTTAGTGTATGAGGTTCACATCACTAAGTTGATTAAAATATGAGATTTACTTGATTAGAATGTGGAATTCAGTTGACTAAGTTGATTAAAATATTATTTTTATTATTTATTATTATTATTATTAAGAACAGCACAAACGAACAGAACAACCCTCCGGTATTATAAAGAAAATAAAAATGTTATTTTACTCCGGAACATTTATTGTTGTATCATAGTATACTATTCCATTCGATTTTATTTATAAGATTCTTTTTGCGTTTTTATTTTGGTTCTATTTATAAGACCACATTTTCATTTTCAATAGCATTTAATTACTTCTTTCTACAAACACCCTTATTAAGTCAACACTTTTTAGAATTCCAATCATAATTATAGGGTTAGTTATGAAAAAGTGTATCAAATTTTCACATTCCCAATATCACTAACAACTTTAATCATTTACCTTGATGAAAGTGAAAAACTTCAAAAGGATCTTATAAATAGGATCGAATGGAGTATATGAGTGTAGTTAGATATTATTAATGTATTGAAATTAAATTCATATGCATATATGATGATGAATTAGAGTGAATGTATCATCAATTCATCATATGTAAATATGAGTGTATTGTTCAGATTATATATTCTCAGTATTCAAATAATATAACTTTATCATGGAATCTACGAACCCTACAATTAGTACGGCGATTAGGGGAGGAATACAACGAGCTAGAGAGGGGCGAAGTAATCAGTAATAAAAATTGGATTATGAAAAATATTAGTGCGTGAGACATTGTGTTCTTGTTTTATGTGATTGGTATGCTCAAGGCAAAAACTGCGAGAATAAAGCTACTTGTAATTTGTTTTTTCTTTCGCACCCTTTATATTTATTTAAATGACAAAATTTGATTTGATGAGTAAAGAAAAACAGAGGTTCGTGAGTAATAAAGAATAATTATACTATAAAATTAAGATAGCATCTATGTAAGTGTAAATATCCCTAATTAGAACAAAAATAATGACATAGATTTATAACTCAACTTATAAATAAGATCATGTCACAAGAAAATGACATATATCACTAATTAATCAATTAAAGATACACAAAATATCATTTTATATCATGCCACTTCCTTTATTATATGAGCTAATTTATAAGCATGTACTATATTACTTGAGTCATGTCAACCAAAGCACAGTCACAAACAAAATGCCAAATCATATAAAAATAATAACAAGAACAATTACAAAAGTTGTAAAACTAATTTTATTCACACATGTTCCGAGATTTACATAAGGGAATAGATGCTCGACACTTACTAGGTGTACATGTATAGCGATACCGAAATATTTATAAGTTATCCAAAAAAAAAAAATCCTCATAGCGATACTGTATGAGATTCAAACCTACGACTTTATGAGCTAGTTTTGAGGTTTTTTTGTTTTTTTTATTAATAAGACCAATGAAAGGTGTACAAATTTTGTAAAGTAAATATATTAATAAAAGTAGAAAGAATTTATTCGAAAGTTTTTTGTTTTAATTTCCAACGGCATTCTCTTATGTTAAATAAGAAAACAAACAGTTGATAGATGAGTCATTTAACATTACTTATTTCGAATGTTCAATTTCTTTATGAGAAAATAGTTTGTACATTGACAATGTATTGGTTTTTTTACAGTGTCAGCGCATCATCCATCATCCAAGGATGTATGGTTATTGACTTCAATATAAAAGTAATGCAAATGAATAGTGGATGATGAACTGACAGTGTAAAAAACTTTACATTGTCGGTGCACACATATTAAAGTCTTTCTTTATTGTGTATGACAATATTTTAAAGATTGGTATAAAACTTATTCCGATGATTTTTATAATTTAAAAAAAAATTAATCTTTAATCATTGATTTAAAGATACTCGTAATGCACACGAATTATTAAGTAGTTTGAGATCAATGGTTTCGAATAAATCCCCATTATTTATTATTTATATTTTTTTAACTAAAAAATTAACTATGAACGATTGATATGAGTTCTAGACCATATTATTCATGACTAATTAATAATTTCCCGTAGTGCACACTTCTAAAAAAAATCGGATCACTTTATATAATTATATCATCACTTCCTTAACCAATAAACATATTAAGGTTGTTAACAAAACCCTACAAAAATTAAGAATATACTAGATGTTAATTATGGAATGGGGCCGCATGGTGCAAGGCATGCTTTGTTTCCTTTAATAAAGTCTAATAGGAAAAACTCAAATTAGAAGACAAGAAGATCTCCCCTAACCACATGCATCTTGGGGACCAGCCAAAAATACAAAGAAATTAGAGCCCTCCCCCACTCCCCGGAAGGGCATGAGAAGATCCCAAAAAGCAGTACTCGATCAGGGGTGTTGCTCTAAATCTTACTTCTTACTAAATTACAACTCAAATGCCGCAAATCCCATAAAAGAGCATCAATAAACAATGTGCTGGCTGCATGCTGGATTTTGGTCCCCTTTGCTTCCAAACAACATTTCATGTCTTTAAAGGTACAATTCTTGCTTTAAATCCTTCAAGAAGTAACGCATATCTTCTTACTCATCTGCATGGCCCTGCATACAGGACTATATAATAAATACAAGGAAGCTAGCTACAAGCTGAGTGATCGAGCTAGCTAGGAACCTTTATTTCCCATTTCCCCCCTCGTATAATATGATTAAGAAAAAAATTCAATATGTCCAAATATGTCCTTTTCCTAATTGTTAATCATGGAGTATGTTTCATGCTATCAGTTAAGTACTTTAGCAATTCGTTTTTTTATTTGTTCAATAATGTGTGTTTCTATTAAATCTTAATAAAGCCAAAAAAATTACATAGGACTTGTACGAATTTGTGGTGAATGCGTGGTGCCGGAAAACAGGGTTGGCAATTGGCACAGGTCACAAAGTCTAAACCGAATAAATAATTTTACATAAGAAGGAACTTAGAAACCCAACCACTATGGGGTTTTGCAATCTTACCTGTATGCCAATAACTCTCTTGATTCAAGAAAGCTTAAAATTGCTACCATGCAATAAGAAAAAGGGATATTACTATAACATGTCTTTCTTGGAAAGTGAAGGACAGAAGAGTTCAGTCCCTAACTAGTTATACTAATTACTAACGCTGTGCTACTCATGAGTTTTGTTCTAGAAGTCTGCAACTGCATCTATGGAGATCGCAAAAGAGCCAAGAAATTGAAAAGGTAATGATTCTTCATCATGGAGGGTGAACTAATGAAATACTAAAATCTTGGCCAATGCTTCTTATTTGGGGACAACCAATGATAAAAGATTTGTGGGTCTTGGATGTCAGTGGCAGATTATGGTTTAGAATTTTGATTTCTAATACTCATTCCTCTAGTACTCTACTTCATGATTCTTAATAACTTTCTATCGTGAAAATATCTTTTGGAAAATGTTTAAATGACATCCGTATTTGACATCTGAAGATGACACCTGCCTTTTTGGGTAAAAATTGGTGGGTCCTGTAAGAAAGAGAAACTGCAGGACCCACCAATTTTTGCGAAAAAAGGCAGGTG
Source organism: Crotalaria pallida (assembly GCA_037953625.1). Lineage (NCBI taxonomy): Eukaryota > Viridiplantae > Streptophyta > Magnoliopsida > Fabales > Fabaceae > Crotalaria > Crotalaria pallida. The sequence goes on from CM075649.1 coordinate 183,468,251, forward strand.
TTCCATACAGATGTCAAATATGGATGTTTATGTAACAGAGTTAATATCTTTTTTAGCGTATATACTGTTTTATCTCTAAAATAAACTATTACCGAGTATTTGATAAAGTGCATGCATATAGATCTCAACTCATTGGATAATATAAATTTTAGGGTTTGCTTAATCTCATTTCAGCTCAGGATAAAAAGTAAAAAAGTAAAAAAAAAAAAACTTGAAAAACTAACCCACTAATTTTAAAGTATTAAATATTTATTTTTTCAAGACAAAAATACTTTTTTAAGGCCCTTATCTTTTAGCCTTAAGGGCCGAAATTAAGAAATTCCTTATTATAGTAGTATATTATTACTTGCATCAATAATAACAATTTTATATTAAATTATTGAAAGTTTCACATATCTTATCTCTTTAAGACAACTTTACTAAATACTAGCTAATTGGTTTTAAGATGAAATTTAACATTTTTATTTCTTCCTTAATAGCCTAGATTCAAGATGGAATGTAATACTAGTATTATTCAAACCACAACCCCTTCCTTCTAGTTGCCCATTTGTAATTATTTTTACTCTTAACAAATTAAAGTAATTTATAATCGATGTATTTCTTAGAAAGCCTTTTAAAAAAAAAAGGATTATATCAAAAGCATTTTCACTCTCCCCAAATAACTTGTCTTCGAGAGTCAATTAAAATGATGAAGGTGCAGAACATAAATGAACCCTCCCCTAAAAAGAGCCAAAAAAAATTGCCTGATAAAAAAAAAAAACCTTGTTTTTATTAGCAAAAGTCACCATTTATATACCGACTAGCATAAGTTAAGTTTACCCTGATTTTCCTACACATTATAGCCTAATAGATTCGAATTTGCAATCCACGTACTATTTAATATTGATGAAGCATACACACAGTACGCGGCTAATAGAGAAAGAAAGGTTTGTAGATTATTTAAGAGGATTAGATTAAAATGACAAGACAACCCATCGTTACGGTGCCAAAAGGACAATCAAACGGCCAAAAATTCATTACAAAATTACAAATCTCTGTAAAAAAAATAAAAAATGAAGGAAATATACACAAGATACACAAGTCAAGTACCTCTAGCGAAATTGTTAGCCGTATCCTATAACTAAACACTAACTACATTGCAATTGGCAAAATACACTTGGCCAAGAACCAAACCAAACCAAATCTCACATGCTAGAGTCAGTATTTTCCGAAGAGGAGGAAAAAAAAAAAAAAGAAACATGGATCAAATAAAGTCCATGGACAAAGGGGAAGGAAGGGCACCACCGTCAATTTACTCACCACACATTTTTTCTCTTAGTTCTTAACTTCTTATATATATATATTTATATGCATTTTGTTTTTTTTTTTTTGAAATATTTTCAAGGAAGAAAAAAGCCATAGGGGAAATATTTTTTGGGTGCCTAAACTCAAAGCAAATATATACTCTACACAAACTTGCACACAGTGATGATGCATAAAGATAGAATCCAGCATCATCCAATCAGGACCCTTGATCAGGACCATCATTCGATTTGGACAAACGTTGGAAAATGATTGGCGCGCCATACTGTGGATAGAGTAACATCAGGACCGTTGGAGCGTGCTGATAACTAGGGGCCAACCTGAAACTAAAACGCTGTAGCATGATTGCAAGGGCCAGTTTGGTTTGTAGCACTGCGAGGTTTTGTCCTATGCATGTGCGCACACCCAAACCAAACGGTATGAACGCCACTGGATGCTTCGCTGCGCGGGCCACCCCTTCTGAGAAACGGCCAGGATTGAATTCATTTACATCATTCCCCCATATCCCTTGATCATGATGAACGGCCAGGATTGGAATCAGTAGCTCTGTCCCACGCGGTACCTTGTAGCCTCCTAAATCCACATCTGTTTTTGTCCGTCTGATTGTAGCGATTGTTGGTGGGTACAGTCTTAGAGACTCGTTCACAATCATGGTCAGCTGCACCAAATTATAGCCCAAAAGATTAGATCACATTAGATTATTATTAAAATAACGAAATAAAATTGAAACCAGAATAATACTGTAATAGTAGTAAGATTGAAAGAATAGGACAAACTAAAATCCCTTGTCTTGATGATGGGGTTGGGGAAATTTAATGTGAAAAGACAGAATTGCCACTTGGAGAGATGGAAATGACCAAAGTTGCACTTGATGTCCCCTTCACAAGGGGTAAGAGGAAGCAAAAGGTGGCAACTTGGTTTTATTATGTGAGGAAACAAACACAAACACAAACACAAGGGCTAAGAGACAAAACATGATTTTTTGTCCAAATCCAAATCCTCCTTTTTCTCATTGAGCATAAAGGGGGGGGACGGGGACGGGGACGGGGGCAGGGTTAAGTGGGGAGGTGGGTGGGGAAGGGATTGTTTTTGCTTACCGTCTTGAGCTTAACAACATGGTCTTTTGAGGGGAGGTCACGTGCTCCACACATCTTGAGGACCTCGTCACGTGCCTGGTCCTGCCATTGTGGGTGCATAGCTAAGAGAATGGTCGCCCACGTCAGCAGGTTTGATGTGGTTTGTTTGCCTGCAAAGAAAAAGCTCTTGCACTCTTCCACGATGTCATCCACTGTGACATTGGATGATGAATTGGCTTTGGAGGCATGAATCATTAGCCCCAGCAAATCCTTTGGCCCTTTTTCATTCCCACACGAATTCTCTTTCCTTCTCTCTATTAACTTCACCAGTGATTTCTTAATTTCCTTGTCCAACTTCCATGATTTTATATTCCTCCTTGTGGGAAAGAATCTATAAAAAACAAAATAAATATTATTAGTACATACACAACAAACATATAAATAATATTAGTAGTACATTAGGAGTATAACATTAATTTATAATAACTAGTAGTTCATAACTATCACAGTACCACACGACATCCTGGGATAACGAAATACTACCAAATATGATTAGTTAAATAATTAGGTGATTATTATTATTATAATAATAATTTATAATGAATTAATTTAATTTTGTACCTGTAACCAGGAATGAAGACTTTTTGGAAGGCATCGGCAGCTAAGAGCATTTGTTGTGCTTGTAACCGGAAAATGGCTTTGCCATCTTCGTAGCTGCTTCCAAATGCGGTCCTTGTAATGACATCTTCGGTTAGGGTTTGAAACCACTCCGAAACTTCAATTTCCACCTCACCCTTCTCTTCCCCCATTGCCCACCACTTGTCCAACATCTCCACCACGCTTGTTTCCATCACCGGTATCAACAACTATATTATATAATAAAGAAGTGCAAAGCATATATTAATTAATCAGGCATATATGAAATTTTATTCATCTATAGTATTAGTATACCATTTATTTTAAGAAATTGAATTATCTACTATACATATATAGTAATGTTGTAGTAGGAGGTGAGTTACTAATTAATTACTTTGAGATTTTCCATGTGGAAAGTGGGAGAGATGATTCTCCTATGGTGAGCCCATTTTTCTCCTTTGAGGCTAAGGAGCCCATCACCTTCTAACTGCTTCACAAGTGGAGGAGCTTCGTTTTTTTCATAAAATTCTGACTTGGATGTGAATATTTCCCGTATAAGGTCTGGATCAGACACGGTAAGACGAACAGTGGGTCCAAACCAAACCAGGAATGTTGTACCTGCATACATAAAATTAATATACCATTAGACATTAATTAAATTATATAATTAAATAACATTAGCAGTTTATTAATCATGTTATCAAAGTACTATATATATATATATATATATATATATATATATATATATATATATATATACACACACCTCCTAGCTTAAAGCTTAAATATAAGCACTAGTTTTAAAAAAATTTATAAGTCAAAATTTCAGGTTTTAATGATATTTTTTCACAAGTATCCTTATTTAAATAATAATTTTTGAAGTTGAAATAATAATTATAAAGGTAATTTTTTTAAAAAAAAATCAAATATTATAAATTTTAATATTACTAACAATATTTACTAACTTTATTCATAAAAAAAATCCAATAAAAATTTATATTAAAGAGCGGATGTAGTATATTGATTAATGGAGGGGGTACCATTTTACATAGAGAAGCATGGATTAATTAATTAAGGGAAGAGAAATGAATGAGGTAATTATTATTGATTATTAAATTTTTACACAAAGGTGGGAAGTAGAACAGTGCCTCAAGTAGTAAGTGTTTTGTTAGCAAAAGAGGAAGGAGCAGGAAACATGACAGCCATTAGTTTCAGAGGAAGCATGGATAGTGGTGGGTGTAGACCCTACAAAGGCAGGGGCACAGAGACATTGAGAGAGATAGAGAGAAGGCATAAACAGCAGGAAGGTGGGGGGGAAGAAGACAAGTCCATTTTTTTTTAAAACGGTTACCAAACATATACAACTACATTGTCAAAAATTCATTTCTCTCCGATCCCCCATACAAAAAACAAATGAGAGAGGACATAGAAAAGAGAGCAAAATCAGCACAATAGCAGATGACAACTCGACAATGCCAACAAAGTGCACTTATCTAACGTAACAATTATAACCGTATATGTATATGTGAGAGTGCTTAATCAATAATCTTTGGTACTCTTTTTTTTAATCTATATACTGCATATAGGAAATGGGAATTTAGAATATGGACAAGATTTGTATTACTGACATCTTCACAGAGAAGTCAGTAGGATACAGATGTCTCATTACACATCAAACTCAAGGGACTTAGTTGGATTTTCTGGCTTTGAGGATTCAAGGAGGGTGTAGTGGAGAAGTAAAGGGAAAAAAGAGAGAGAGAGAGAAGAAACCAGCTCAGGTTGAGCTACAGTCCAAACTTGGAACTTCACCATCATGCATCAAACAGCTCAGGAAAAATCAAAACAAAAGCCTGGAAAAGTTGCAAAAAATAAGCACCCTAACTCCCAAAATGAGTCCTTCAAAAGTCTCAAATTCTGAAGCAACAATCATAAAACTAACAGAAGATGATACATCACCACCGTCATCATTATCATCTTGACATACACTGAAGATAGAGCGCCAACTTTAATGATAATTAGGAGGACTGTGATCTTTCATAAAGTTTTTTTTTTTAATAAAAATCTTATTGATAATTAGCTCAAAAGTTTCTGAAAATATCACAAAACCAAATACAGTAGTACATTTCCTTATTTTGAAATTGACAAAGAATTTTGAAGACATTTGAGAGTTAATAACAAAAAAAAAATGATCAAACCCATGTGAAGACTGCAGTGTGTAGTAACACATGATGGTTGAGTATCCCTGGTACTCCCGTTAATAAAATTTGTTTTGTTCATAAAAAAAGAAGAAAAGAAAAACTTAATGAAAACTGTTTATGGAGGAAGATTTTTTTTTATTTTTTTTATAAATTTTTTGGGTTGAGAAGAAAAAAAAAGAGAGAAAATTTAAGAATGGTGGGGGAAGGCGGAGTAGATAGGTACCATAAATTTTCTTCCAGTGATGGTAGAAGGAGAGGACTCTGGGGAGAATGTTGTGAGAGCAAGGCATGGGTTGAGAGGAAGCCTTCAACATCATGCCAACAAGTTCTTTAACGTTCCCAATGAAGAAACGATAGGGGGGTCCTCTGATTCCTTGTTTGTTGAAATGGGCTTCAATTTTTCTAGGTCTCCACCACAGCAACACCGTCACCTTGAGAACAAACAGAAGAAGGAGTAGAGAGAAAGCAAAAAGCTTAAGCCAGGACAAGAGCTCTTCCATGATAATGAGTTTGAAGAGGTTGAGCTTTGAGAATCAAATTTGTCTTTCTCTATTTGCTTTGGTTTGCTTAGTGTGGGTGGCAGAGAAAGCTGGCTTTGGCTTTGGTTCTTCTTATCTGCTTTGGTTATGTTATGTTGGTTGTTAGTGCCTTTGGCTTTTTAATACTACAAGTACAAGGACACAAACAAAGAGAGAGAAAGTGAGAGAGGAGGGAAGTAAGGAAGAGGTGGCTTTTGCTTGAGACTTGAGAGAGGAAGAGAGAGAGAGAGAGAGAGGTGTTAAGCCAGGGCCAACGGCGTAGGGGCCGCCATTGGAATTCTAAGGGTCAACGAATGAGAGCGTTTTTTAATTTCAATCCTTACATTACCATCTTGCCCCTTGTCTTTTCTTCTTAGTATTTCCATATCCCTGCTTTAATCCGTTTATTTTTTAGAGTAACTTTTTCTTATTTATTGTTTTTTTCCTTATTTAGATTTTTTTTCCCTTTCAAAAAAGCTCAATGAAAAACAGAATCACACTAACATAAGTAGTTGGACTAAAAAGTCTAAAGCAATGTTGGGTAGATACAATATCTCATATCAAACAGAATAAGATATTGGGGATCTTAAAAAAAAAAAACTAGTTTCTGATTGTGATTTTGTAATATATAGTTAATTTAGAGTTGTGAGCTTTTAACCGTGAGTTTATAGCTGTTTAGTTGATTGTTTAAAATAGTACTGTTTCGCAAAATTAACTTTTAAAATATTTGAAAATTAATTAAATAATTGAAAATGATATGCAATATTATATTATTTATATTATATTATTTTAATTAATTCATTTTTTATTTATTTATTAAATAAATATTTAATTAATTAATTCATAAAGTATAAAAATTATTAAATTATAATTAATAATATATTGGGGTAGGTAAATAATTCATAAAGTATAAAAAGGTACTCCCTCCGGTCCTATATATAGGTCACATTCTAGAAAGTTTTCTTGGTCCTAATTATAAGTCACTTTATATTTTCTATGCATCATTTATTGATTTTTCTCTTTTTTGCCCTTATTAAATGCTTTGACTATCTATGTGTTTTTTATTGTTCATTAATGAGTGTGAATTTTCCAAAAAAAGTTAAGGGGGTAAAATTGTAATGTTACAATATATTTTCATAGAATTCATAAAACCAACCACTTTCCTTGGTATGTGTAATTCGGTTAAGTATGCCCTATAATAAGGACCGGAGGAAGTACTAGTATTAAATTATAATTAATTATATATTAGAGTGAAGTACTTTAAGTAGAAAAAGTGTGTGAACAATTATTTATATATTAGAGTAGGTAAATAATTTTGAAAATTTTTCTCGGGTATAATTGGTATATGAATTTTTAAAAGCTAATTTAATTAACAACAAGTTGTTGGTGCAGTGGTGCCAATAGCTGCACTTGGTAGGACGAACCACGGTTCGATCCCTCGCAACAACATTGGGAGAAAAATAAAACCTTAATCCGAGGACTCCCCTCAAATTTGATTAGTCGGCCCAGTGGACCGGATATCAGGGTGCAAACTAAAGTTAAATGACTTGTTTGTTTCCGCATTTCAAAAAATGGCAAACATGCGTTTTACTATAAGTTACTCTTAGTCACTATGGACTTAGACGCGAGTTGAGAAAAAAACGTTGGGTTTTCAAACATGTTAATAAGTTTTTCTAATTTGTGTTCAACGAACGAAACTAATATCGTATTAATTAAATTTAAAAACTCTTAACTAACTAAAAATTCACACTTATGCACATCAAACAAAGCCATACTTGATGTTACTACTATATTTTTACTAATATAATAAAATTTGACGTGAGAGAAAAAAAAACATTTCATTCTGATTTCATATTATCGAGATGAGATAAGCTATATAAACATTTGTTATCTTAATCAAAATGTATACTTAAAATTGATTTGTGCAACCAATAAAGATTAATTTGATTTGCTTAAGTTGGCTATATACTAATGAGATTAAAAGGTATACATTAATGATGTAAAGTTTTTTACACCATCGTCGGTCCATCATCCACCATTCATTTGTATTACTTTAATTTAAAAGTCAATAACCATAAACAGATGAATGGTGGATGATACACTGATGGTGTAAAAATCCTTTATACTGACGGTGCATTCTCCATTTTCTCCATTTAGCTAATTAAATTAAACCCACTTAACTTTTACCATTACAAATTGGAATCAACTTACCTCTTAAGTTATGTAAACTTTGCCAAAACAATAGCGTCATTATAAACATCTAGATTTGAAATTTGGACAAACATTTGATTTGTCTTATATGCAGAAACAATAAAATAAATATTTATTAAATAAAAATTTATTTTATCTTTTCTGCGTATAAGACAAACCACATGTTTGGCATCTGGACGTTCGCATAACATTTTTGTAGCCAAAATGCTTTTTATTTTTATTCATTAGTTGAAATTTGAGCAACTGAACCTATTACTCCCTCTCTATCATTTTTTTTTAATTTTAAGATTTTATTTCTTGTTTTAAAACTTTTGTTGTTTTTTCAATTAGAAAACCTGATCAAATTGTTATTTTTCTTCTAATTTTAACCTCATTCATTAATTATAATTTTTTTATAAACTTTTTTTACATTATATTTTATTTTCAATGAGTAATTATTCTACCCTTTTTTAACTAAGAAATAGACAGTCAAAGATTAATTCTTTTTGAGATGGAAAAATTATTAAAGTGGGTACAACCTCTTTCAATAAATTTTTTTTCATACTCACGGCAAAAAATCAAATTTTCGACATTATACTTAAAAAAAACCCAATTATCTACTAATTATATTTCGCTTTATTGGTAATTTTATGATTTATTAATCTTATATGAATTCACATTAAAATACAAAAATACTATGAAATGAGTAGTATTTTCATGTATCACAACTTATAACAAACTCTAACACTACAAGTAAAAAGAATAATAATTAAAAAAAAAACTCCAACGATACAAAAATGACTATTCAGTGTCAATTGTCATTGAAGTACACCTTGAGATACCAAAAAATTTGTCCTCGTATAAAAGTTGATAAAACTAGGGATATTGTACTTTCATTTAAATTTGTCCTTTGTTTATTTATCATATTTTAAAAAAAAAATCATTTAAAAATATAATGTTTATTTTGATTTTTAATAAAATAATTATATTTTTTTATAATATATCGTTTTAGCCTTTGTAATCATTTTTTTTGGTGTACTGAAAGCATTAATTTTTCTCCACTATTTATTACATAAATTAATACTTTATCAAATAAGAGTAAATATAAAAAATGATATTTATTACCATCTAAAACTTTTAAATAGGACAGGTAAATAAAAATAAAAAATTTCTAAAAACACAGATAATAAAAAAATAAAGGGTATAAGTAATTATAATCAACATATATTCAAATAGGTGAAGTTGAGGGGTATTTTTAACTTTCCCTCCATGATAGTTTTTCCCTCCAAATTTGTTTCTAATCCTAGCCATCCATTGCAAATAAATCACATCCGTTCATATCCTTCCTAAATTTCATTCTAATCCTAGCCATCCATTGCAAGTAAATCACATCCGTCCATATATTTTTAATCTTTTCATTTTCTTTTTATTTTATGACTGCTTACAATTGAAACAGTTAGTATTTTTTATTATTTTCTTTCAATGTGCGATGCAACAAATGCTATTCTGACCGCTTACAATTGATAGTCATGGAAAACTTGAAAAGTGACAAGGATATATTAAGCATATGAACAGTTAGTATTTTTTTTTTTAATTGGTAGAAAGCCTTCCTTTCAATTAGTATTTTTTCCTTCTTTTTTTTTGGTATTTTTAAGTGTTTGAATTTTGCTCAAACATTTCTTAATACAGAGACTTGAGACTTGATGATGCACAAAAGAAGATCAAAGAATGTGAAGAAGTAAATGAAATTCTTTTCAATATTGCGTTGATCTTTAACACAATATTTCTTCTCAATATTTCTTTTTTTACAATATGTTGATCATGAAAGTCTTCCTTTCAATTTATCATTTAAATTTTTGTTTAAACATATTACCTTGATGATTTCAATGAAATTCACTTCTTTGGTGACCAAACTTACAAGGTAGTCCATCAGATTATTATGCAAATTTTTTATTTTATCAAAGCTACTATGTGCACCATGGTACATTTCCTGCCCCTCTAGGCCTCTACAATCTGCATATATATATAAATGCTTGGTCATTTTGTTTTCTACTTAAAGCTTATTTGTTACCGGTCATTCGTCTTTCAATGGGAATTTTTTTTTTATTTTTGGTATCAAAATGCCACTTGCAAAAAAAAACGTATAAAGAAGGAAACCTTTTCAATATTGCGTTGATCTTTAACATAATATTTCTTCTCAATATTTATTTTTTTATAATATGTTGATCATGAAAGTCTTCCTTCCAATTTATCATTTAAATTTTTGATTAAACATATTACCTTGATGATTTCAATTATTATTATTTTTTTTTTTTGGTATCAAAATGCTTCAAGTTGCCTCACAAAAGTTGTTGTAAGTTGTAACATGCAAGTTGTTGGCATTTTTATCCAATTCTGGATGTTGACACGAATCCTCTTCCTTGCTTTAAATTATTCCTTTAATGCCCAAATAACTCTAAACGTGTGTGTATAATAATATTTCTTTTCAATATTGTGTTGATCTTTAACACAATATTTCTTCTCAATATTTCTTTTTTTATAATATGTTGATCATGAAAGTCTTCTTTTCAATTTATTCAATCACATATAAATAAAATTAATGTTTGATGTTTGAACAAATGGAAAGCCCTTCAAAAAAAATGGAAAGGATAACAAAATTTAAGACGGGCAATTTTCCTAGTTATCATAAGAAGAAGAAGACCGATTTTCAAAGAAAAATGAAGGGTTTTTGTTTCATCTAGTATTATTCATCATCCACGAGGAGATAATAATGATTAATGACTGAGTAATAAAAAATAATTTTTATTAGAATACTAAATTTAATATTTATTTGTATGTATTTAGTATTACAAATAATAATAATAATAATAATAATAAACAATTTTTTGGCTTTAATCTTATTTTTACGTTTTAATTTAATTCTTTATCTTATTTTTAGGTTAAATTTGGTTATTCATTTTTTTAAAAAAGCCAATATGGTCCTTTATTCCTTTTTATGTGTAACCTTTGTCAAATTCACCTTTTGTGACTATTTTATAGCCAAGATCTGTATTTTCCAAAGTGTTTCATATTTTGATCGGTGAAATACCAAAATTATTATACCTTTTTTATAAAACTTCAACCATCTTTTTGTTTTTCTTATTTTGAAGTTGCATATATACTCGGACGAGAAAATGAAGCAAATAGTAATTGAAAAAGGAATTTTCACCAAAATCAGTATTTTTTGGTGTACACCAATGGATATCCAATGATTTAATTTAAATCAAAATTCGACTCATCCGATCCGACCTATTCAAAACCAGTATTTTAGCACCATTATGAATGAATGATAAAAATACAAACATTGAAAATATAAAGAACTGAAATAACTATTTTTAAAGATAAATGAGCAACTTAAAAAAAAAGAATTTAAGCCTTATAAAAGTAGAGTTTTCTTTTTTCTTTTTTTTAATTCTTCCGTCTCTTGGAACAATAGTATTTTAAGTCTTACATTTTACATCATTCTATATTATTTTATTAACTTTGATTAAAGATACTTATAACATTTTAAATTTTTAAATAAAATAAAAGCAATAAAGTTACAAATATGTCCGGAAACATATACATAACACTTATCAATCTATTGATACAAACATTTTGTGTGTGGTAACATTTTGCTAATACTTTTTTTTTAAAGTTTTTTTTATGAACTAAGGATGTCCTCCGTCGACAACCAAAGAGTAATCCTTTTCGAGGCAAATTAAAGAGATCATAGAAGTGGGTACAACCTCTTTCAACACAACTTTTTTCATAATTATATTATAAAAGGAGTCGAACCTCTAACATATATGATACATAATGAATTTATTTATCTACCAACTGTGATAGGCTCTGTTAGCTCTTTGTTTTTTTTTTTTATAGTTTTGATTCATTAAAAAGTGTATTATAGTTTGTTGTTAGCATTTTATGATACATAAATTTTAAGTGTTTGGCTCATTAAATTAATGTGTTCGATGCACATAATTTTGGCATTAATTATTTTAGGATTTTCTTAACGTCATCCCTTAACTATGTTGTATGAGTATTGGTACAGCATTGGTACCCGATACAAATAAAAGTATAAGGTACGACATTTTCTAACAAATTGGAGTATGGGTACAGTAACATATATATATATATATATATTAAAAAAATTTATAAAATTGTAAAAAAAATCAACTTCAAATTAAATTCTAAAGGAATTAATACTCTTTTCTCAACCATAGATACACAATTGGAAAAGGAATAAACTATTATATGAGGTTCTAATAATAATAAAAAAAAGAGTAGTATATGTTGGAAACTTGGAATATTTTTAATTGTAGATATTTATTTTAAATAATTAATTATACTATTTGTTTGTTTAAAGTTTTATTAATTTCCTTTATATAATTCGATTGTTGTTTTACATCTTTCCAACATGCATATATTTAATTTGTACTATTTTCAACAACTACGTACATATAATAACAGCATAGAGTAATAATTTTTTGGCTTTTTTAAGCGATGGGTCCCTAAACTTAGGGGGTGTTTTGGATTTAGTCCTTAATCTTTTTTTTGTTGGATTTGGTCCCTAAACTTTAACGTCGTTTGGAACTAGTCCTTCCGTTAACCCAAAGTTAACTCCGTCAGTATCTTCCAATAAGATGTTGTCACGTGTCCCTACTTGCATTTTTTTTTGTGGCTTTTTTGACTTTGAGGTCCCTAAACTTAGAAGGAGAATTGAATTTAGTCCCTATCTTTTTTTCGTTGGATCAGGTCCCTAAACTCTGGACCATTTTGGATTAAGTCCTTCTGTTAGTTTTAATCTAATACCGTTACCCTGGGAAAATTTTTATGCCATGCGGACCAATAAATTAATGTCATATGAAATTTTTCTTTTAAAATTGAAAAATTACAAAAAATAAATAAAATTAAAAAAAGCCAAATATTACCTGATTTGAAGCACAACTGAACCAAGCATCATTAACATACCCACCATGCCATAGAAAATTTTTCAGGCCAGAATGTGAACCACCTTCTCTATCTTCCTCTCGTTCCTCGTCGTGCTCGATCGTCTCGTTAAGGCTTGACATCATGGTTTCTTCACCTTGCTTAGGGGTGGCATTGTTTTTCATAATAAAGATCTAAAAAAAAAAAGAAAACACACACAGTGTCAAGTGATAAAAACTGATGAGTTAGACACCTACCAAACATTCATCATCAAACTCTAAAGTAATAAAAAAGAGATAATTTTGTGTGAATCAAAGATACTTGTTGTCTTTCTTCCTCCCTCCAGACTCTGCATATGACGTGCCGCTAAGAAAAAGGCGGAGGAAGCGGAGAAGAAGGCGGAGGCTGGAAAGCAGAGGACGCTGAGGTTGTTGAGGGTTCGAAGTTGCGAGGCTGCTGCACGGTGAAGGAAGCGCGAGTGGTCTCCTTCGGTGTTGCATCAGATTTGCAGAGAAGATGACCAAGCGAAAGATGAAGAACGAAGAGGATCTTCGGGGTCGCCGCCGCAACTAGGTTCTAGGGGCTTTGGCTATAACTAACGCCGCCGCACACCATTAAGCGAACTCGTGACTGTGACAGTGATTTTCGCTGTAAACCGAAGCAAGCACAAAACTCAGATCGAGGCGCGACCTCGAGGACGGTGGCGAAAGCTTCTCAAATCGTTACCCTGATGACAGTGGTGAGCGCTCGAGACATCACGACTATGACGATGATGCATCTCGTCGCAGACGCGTTGTATTCCAATCGTTATAAAAAAAATCAATTTTCTTAATTTTATTTATTTTTTGTAATTTTTCAATTTTAAAAGAAAAATTCCATGTGGCATTAATTTATTGGTCCACATGGCATAAAAATTTTCACAGGGTAACAGTGTTAGATTAAAACTAACAGAAGGACTTAATCCAAAATGGTCCAGATTTTAGGGACCTGATCCAACGAAAAAAAGGATAGGGACTAAATTCAATTCTCCATCTAAGTTTAGGGACCTCAAAGTCAAAAAAGCCAAAAAAAAAAAAGTTGGGACACGTGGCAACATCTTATTGGAAGACACTAACAGAGTTAACTTTGGGTTAACGGAAGGACTAGTTCCAAACGGCGTTAAAGTTTAGGGACCAGATCCAACAAAAAAAAAGATCAAGGACTAAATCCAAAACACCCCTAAGTTTAGGGACCTATCGCTTAAAAAAGCCAATTTTTTTTTATAAGCTAGCATGGAGTAATAATAATTTCCATTACTTTGCATTAATACATAAAATGTTTTTTTTAACGTTGATACAAATGAGCAACGAACACTTCGAAATATATATTTCAAATGCCAGCCTCCACTGGTTTACTTTCATCACTACTATCTCTTGATGTTTCAACTGCACATAACTTTTCTTCATTAGAAATTTAGTTGAATTGGACTTCGGTCTCCTCTAAGTGTCAAAACATGTTACACATTTTATAGACGTTTATAGATCATCTATCAACAAAATGGATCACAAAATTCAAACATGAAAATGTGAGACATGTTACACATTTTATAGAATTGTTGTTTTGATGGGCAGGGATGTATCTAGAAAAGAGAGAGAATTGACGGGGGTCCAAGATAAAATGGAAAACTAAGCTTGTAACAATAAAAATGCACTTGGTGACTGGTGAGAATTATTGAGGATGCATGAAATGAATGAAAAAAAAAAAAAAAAAAACTTAATCTTGAAGTGGAGGAGGGTCCGAGCACTTGCTCTTCCCCTTTAGATTCATCATTGTTGATGGCGATTTATACTTCATCAATTTAGGAAAAAAAATCAAAAACAAAATTACTCTTGTGAAAAGGAAGATGATCCTAGTATTGCTCTAATTAGAGAATGAGGTATCAAAATTTATAATTTACAATATGTCTAAACACCAATTAACAATAATAGAAAGATCTTTTCCGTAAATCTTCTGAAAAGTTAACCTCAATTACACTACAGCGCAGCCACGATGAGGACCAAATAACGGAATTCCAATGTCCAACTTCTTTAAACCTTTCCTCCCCTTTTACCAAACCTCCGTGAATGAAAATTGTTGGAAGTAGTCCGTGTAAGACAGTCCAGTTGGTGGCTGCAGGGACATTTAGGATTTTTTTCCCCAGGTCATGGGTTCTAGTCTCAGACCTCCCATGTAAACAAAAAAAAATGTTGGAAGTAATATATTTTTAAGGAAAAATCTTTATCTTTCATATTTAATTCTTAGCTATTGCACGTTTAATGGATCATTAATGTGTTATTATTCGGCTGTTTCAATATGACTATTATTCATGATTATTACGTTTTAATCTAGCCGTTATTTGAAATAATACAATATTAATTTGGTCGTTATTGTCCTTAATGACCAAAAAACCGTTTTCTAGAGTTTATGACAATTTAATTGGCTCATTATGTTTTGGTTGTTAAAGACTTATGCCTTGGGCTATATAAGGATCTTTGTTAAGACGAGGTTGATTTTGGAGAAAACGTAGAGCAAAAGTCTGTTCCTTAATTTTCTATTCATCCTTCCTTTTTTTGAGTTTTTCTTTTTGAACCCCCATCATTGCTCATTGGCCCCCGTTTTATTTTTTATGGACGAAGTTATCCTTTATTTACCGCCTGAAATAAGGCGGAAATAGCTTTCCGCTTTGTTAAAGTCGGGAACAAATTTGATATTTCCGACTAGTTAGAGTCGGGAAAATGCCCGACTTGTTGAAGTCGGGAAAATGCCCGACTAGCTGAAGTCGGGAAAATGCCCGACTAGTTGGAGTCGGGAAAAACTCATTTCTACATTAAAGAATTAACACATAGACATTAAACTAAAACTACTCTATGTTGTTAATTTTTAAAGCCCCTCCATCCCTAAACTTAGTCAAATGGGTTAATAAATATATCATGGAAAAAAATATATTATGGAAAAAAATATATTATAAAGCCCCATATCAATTTTCAGTGATCATTAATTACTTTTTTCCATAAACATTTCTATTTATTTAACACTTTTTAGACTCCCAATAATATTAATTACTCACCCTATCATTGATATGTAATTTTAAAATTTTAAAATTTACCCTATTAATATTATTGGGAGTCTAAAAAGTGTTAAATAAATAAAAATGTTTATGGAGAAAAGTAATTAATGATCACTGAAAATTGATATGGGGCTTTATAATATATTTTTTTTCCATAATATATTTTTTTTCCATGATATATTTATTAACCCATTTGACTAAGTTTAGGGACGAAGGGGCTTTAAAAATTAACAACATAGAGTAGTTTTAGTTTAATGTCTATGTGTTAATTCTTTAATGTAGAAATGAGTTTTTCCCGACTTCAACTAGTCGGGCATTTTCCCGACTCCAGCTAGTCGGGCATTTTCCCGACTCCAACTAGTCGAAAATATTAAATTTGTTCCCGACTTTAACAAAGCGGAAAGCTATTTCCGCCTTGTTTCAGGCGGTAGATAAAGGATAACTTCGTCCATAAAAAATAAAACGGGGGCCAATGAGCAATGAGGGGGGTTCAAAAAGAAAATCTCCTTTTTTTAGGTTGAACAATATGAGTCCATTTCTCGGTTCAACTAATCCTAATTTTTTTCTCTCCCCTCCTCCTTCCTCTGCTTCTCTTGTTTTCATCTGGTATTTTTCGGTAGGGGGAGGGGGATCTGTCTCTCTCCTTCCTTTGGGAAAGAGTGTGGGTTTATTTTCCCCCAGTTTTTCTGGGTTTTGTCTTGCCTTTGTGCAAGTTGTTTTTTTTTTTGTATTTCAAGTGGAGGGATGCCTCTGGATAGTTTCAACTTTCCAGATTTGATGGTTTTCCTCTTTGCTCCAATAATTGGAAGGCTACTCGTCGAGACAGATCTTTCTTTGCTGACTGTTGATTTGGCTATCGTCCAACGACTCTCTCGTTTTAGATCTAAGATTCCTTGTCGCCATCAATGAGATTGTTATCTTAGTATTAAAAGCTATTGAATCTCCTGTTAGAGTCGGGTTTTGGCAGTTGCTGATGATCCATCACATGGAAGAGTCTGTTGTTGCAGTGTATTTTGCGCATAAGTTAGGGAACTGTTGTACTACCCTTAAGAGCAAGAACCAGTTGATATAATTGCAACATTGTTATCCAAAAATCTTGTTTTTAAGGTAATGGTATTTTCCACGATACAATCATCTTCAACTCTCTTTTTCCAACAAAAATAAATAATGTGTATCAAAATGCAGAACCACATCAAATTTTAGCCTCAATCCTCGGATTTTTTTTCCCAAGTTAGATTTTTTGAGAGAAAGGAAAAGGTTGGAAACTATAAAATGCACTTTTGAGATGGTTTCCAAATCTTCGTTTTTCCTCTACTCTCATTCCAAAAGCAACTCCCAAACAATTCTTCAAAGGCGATTATATCTTCGATCATAAGAACTTAAGTATTTATCGTACAAATCGTGACACCTCAGGCCATAACCCCGCTTATGTGTGAATGGCCTCCTCTTTCGGTTAAAATCACTTCTAATAAATGATTTTAAATATATGATTTTAATATTCATCACTACTCTAATATATTAGAATGAATATATATATATATATATATGTTGTAAAAATAATTTTATTATTTCAAAAATATTTATTTTAAATTGAATTTATTAATTATTAATTTGGGTGGTGGTTACAAAACTTTTATTCCTATTAACTTGGGTTTTAATCCTATTAATTCTTATTATTATACTCCTCTAGTCCCTAATATAAACACTATTTGACCAATTTCACTCCCTTTGAGAAAGTTAATATTGTTTTTTTTTAAAATGAAGTTAATATTGTTAGTGGTATTGAAAATGTAAATATTTGATATACTTTTTCAAAAGTACCCCTATAATTATTATTGGAAATCTAAAAAGTGTTGAGTAAATAGGGGTATTTGTGAAAAAGAAGTAATTAATGCTATTGGAAATTGAAAATGAGGCTTATGTTAATGACAAGAAAAAGTCTTCAAAAGTTGCTTATATACAGAACCGAAGGTAGTATCATTTATATTCTTTCGTAGTATACATTAGTTTCTATTGCAGTTTCTCCTCATAGCTACTAATAATTTTTGTTTAACGTTTGCAACAGCATTCTATAATAGTACTACAAACGGCTAATAGTATATATTTTTGTGCCTACGGATTTCTAGATAACATGGCCAGTAATGCTCTATATATATATATATATATATATATATATATACACACGATGATAAGACGCATCATGATATATAGACAAAGACATGACAAATATATTGAGTTTATATTACTTATTCATAATCCTCCACTTATTAATTTTGGGTTACATTAGAAACAATGGTAGAATCAGTTGAATCATGAGGGATCATCGCGGTGCGCGAATAGATCCTAAGGACAACGTCCCTTGACGTGCCTCAGACTATAAACTATTTGGAAAGGATAATCATATTATCAACAATCTTTACAAGGAAGCTATGAAAGTCTAGGAGTTTTTTTGGAAGCCGAAGTTAACAACCAAAAATGCCTTCCTCATGCAAATTTGTATTGTATTGTATTTTATTTTATTTTCTAGTGCAATATCAAATTATTTCCCTCATATATATATATATATATATAATTGAATTATGAATGATTTTAATAATTATTTAATGGGCCCGTTTAACTGCTATAGTTATTAATTTTATCCAATTCATTATATTTCAATTCTTCTGTTGACCACCCTTATATGTTTACCTTAGTTTGAGCAATATAATGTCATTCCTCCTAGGTACAACTAAAAGTCAAACTATCCTTGTATTCTTCCTATATCTGTAGTATTGGATTAATGTATAAAATCCAACTCATATCACTTGCTATATATATGAGAAGAACTTTCAACATGGATTTTGTGAGAAAGTTACTGCTGACTAATATTCTTCAATAGTGCAAGTCATTCTGACTTAAAAAAATGCAAATTATTACGTCTTTACACAGATATAAAATCAAAATTAGTTCTCGAAGACTAATTTCAAATTATAATGTAACAAAAAAAAATCAAATTATACATGAGATTCCACATGAAATCATTACGGGAATGTATGCACATGAATGTGTGTGTCTATATATATAAAAGAACCCGCTGAGTCAACTCATCAATAATAATACTCCAATATAAAGCCAAAATAATAGAATAGTGGGGTAAGCAGACGATAGTTGAAATCAAAAATCAAAGAGCAATATAAGCACTATAAAATTGCAAACTTCTACTAGTTAATAATCAAAATAAGCTGAAGAAGAATAGTTAATTTCCAATATAGTCTGTAAGATTTACTTGAGCTTCCATGCTATTTAAGTTTTGCATAACAATACGACCAATATATATAACATAAATTCCTCATCAAATCCCCGTCTTATCCAAAATAAATTCCTTAAATAATCCCCGTACAAACTTTTAATTGTTTAACCGGAAGTGCAAATTAAAGTATAAAACTTATGATATAATTAATAATATAATTAGTATTAGATTTTGGTTGATGTTCCATGAAAAGGTAATAAGGATTGGACAGTGGTATTTGATCTTATTATGCGAATAAGAGATGAAGATAAAGGCAGGAAGAGCACAAAGGAGGTTGTCGTTTTGGAATGTTGCTCTTAAATTTGTGCACATGGGAACAACGCTGTCTAGCTTCGGGTATCCTTCTGTACATTAGGTGGGGAAAATTGCTCTAGTTGACCCAACAGTGGAGTGCCCACGCAAAGGCACCCTTCCCTAATCTTGTCCTAATAGACCCAAGACATATCGGGGCCATGTGCCCCTCACGGGTCCTACAAATTTATAACAGAACTCAACGGCTTACAGCATACTTTGTGTACAACCGCTGGCTAGCTCATGTCTTCTACTTAATCAAGTTTTGTTTTATCATTGGTTTTCCTAATGTTTTGTTTAAAGGCATTTTTTTTTTTTTGATAATCAAGGCATATTTTAGTTTATCAAAAAATGATACATCTACATTGATTGCATTAATCGTTTTAGAAATACAATAATTTTAAATAGAAATTTATCATTTTCAATAACTTAAAATGCACCCTTACAGGAAAAATTATTAGTTGGTCCTGGACCATGGTGGTTCGGACTTATTTCAACCGTTAAATATGTTAAAAAAAATTTAAAAATAAATAATAAATGGTGGTGATTGTCCTGGACCATGAAGTCCTGGACCACCTAATAATTTCTCTACTTACGGGCGGGCAAGTTTAATTTAAAAAAAACTGTTTTTTTTAAGGTAATTTAAAAAACTGTACATTTTAGTGTACTAATACATGATTATGAGCATATGTTTTACAACCAAAAAACCGAATGAGTCAAATCACAGGCCTCATCATTCTGTCAATTAATTTCATTTCATCTTAAATTGACAAATGACCTTAAATCCAAGTGGTTTTAGTAAAGGCAAAACGGGCAATTCACAGTTTAAAAATACGGGTTTAGGTTTTAGAAGCATGAGTGGTTGCGATTCAAGTGATCTCGCCACGATTCCTCTACGATTTGGTCGCAATCCCCCACGACGGTCTTACACATTTATGCAGGTAGTCCAATTTGGATGGAAAGTCCAAACTCTTTCGCAATTCCAGTGCGATAGCTAAGGCATTATTGACCATCCAAGTTTGGCCTTGAAAGTTGAACCAACCATTGTTAGAAGTAAAAGTTTACTGGCTTATTTATGCTTTTTTTTTCCTAAAATTTCAGCGTGTTTTAGTTTTAGTCCCTATAAATTATTTTGACCGGAACTAATCCTTAATTTTTCAAACATTTTGGTTTTGATCCACTCCATTATGAAAAAACTATTATTTGCTGATGTGGCTAGCGGAACACCATATCAGGAGTCACGTAGTGTGAGGAGACGCCAAGTAAGTGATATGGCGTGAATGATACAGATCCATAGACACAAAATGGTCTCATACATAGAATTTTGCGTTTATAGAACTGAATCATCCATGTCACAATACTTATTTGGCGCTATCCCACACCACGTAGTTGTTGGTGTTGGTTTCCGTTAACCACTTCAACAAATAATTGATTTTTTCTAACAGATGAGACAAAAACCAAAATGTTTGAAAAATTAAGGACCAGTTACGGTCAAAATAACTTTTAGGGACTAAAACCAAAACACGCTGAACTTTTAGGGACCAAAACCATAAATAAGCCAAGTTTATAATATACACTCTCTCCGTCCCTAAATATAAGACCCTTTTGACACTTTTATTTTGTTCCTTTTACAAGACCATTTACTAATTTTCAATGAGCATTAATTACTTTTTCCACAAACACCCCTATTTATTTAACATTTTTTAGATTCCCAATAATATTAGTAGGGCTAATTTTGAAAATACATATCAAAAGTTCACATTTCCAATAAAATTAACTAAATTATTCCACTTTCTTAATGGACGTGAAATCTCTCAAAGGGTCCTATATATAACAACGGAGGGAGTAAAACATAAAAATAAAACTCTATAACACAATGTCTCTAACTAAGTACTACATATAAAACAATCTCAGCTTTCATAATTACTGCAAAGAAAAAATATGGATGGCTACACCTCTTATACGCACATAATTTTTAATTTAAAGAAAAGGCCGTTCCCTAATTTATATAACTTACTGTATTAATTAGGACCTCAATCCAAGTTGTGAACAACATACGGAGTATATAATTGTGTTTAGCATCACATTTTGACCCAAAATGTTTATGCCTTAAATTTATAAATCTTTCCATTTATATGTTGTGGGACTAATTTTATCTCTGAACACAGTCATCATTTAAAAAGAGAATGACAAAAATCATACTACAAATTAGTCTATATCAGCAAGAGACCAGGGTGGGGTGGAGTTTGATGTAGTACTTGATTTCCTTTTAAAAAAATGTAAGGAAACTGAAGATGCATTGCATGCCATAAGCCCATAACTGAACCATCATTTTTTTTCTTAGTTTTCCTTTTTCTATATATGCAATAATGGTTGTAATGTCATTGAATCTATGAAACATATATGACCTCATGCAATCGTCCACACCCTCTCCAAATTAAATTAAAAAAAACCCACCAATATGTTGTTATTGCTAGCTGATGAATGGTATTGGGGGTAATATAAAGAATCTAACGAAATATATAAAGACAACGAGAAATATTCAACCAAAATGATTGTTAATAGACCACTATTAGGCATGCATCAATCTTGGAGATTAAAAATACAAAAAAAGACAGACCAAAAAATAAAATAAAATAAAAAAGAGAAATATGAAAAGAAGTTTTGGAATTATATATTAGACAAAACAAATAATTGAATTCAATGATTGACTAGAACCCCCCCTACATAGAAGTTTTGGAATTATTAACAAAAAGGCATGAAAATAATTGACAATTATTGGAGCCAATATTATTAGAGTAACTATTCTTCTCCTAGCTATATCAACATTGAACAAATAGAAGAAACTTCAAAAGTTATGAAAATGATTTAGTTGGCAGGAGACTAACGAAATAAGATATAAATTAAGATCAAATGGAGGGATATAGATACGATTTGGTAGCAAATCTGTGCACATCATGTCACGAATCTCCTATTTGTGATTACGCGTTCTTGTTTAAAAATTACTGTAATTCTATCAACCCCGTGTGATTTTTTTTTTAATGTTTGTTAATGGTCATAATGAGGATACGCATCCACTTATATGGCTTATCTTTCTATATTTGGAATGTTATGAGTATTCTCAATATTTGATATCTTTATTATGGGATAACCTTTTGACCTTCATAAAAAAGAAGGGTGAGGGATTCAAATTCAGTTGCTACATACTCAATGCCAAGTCCATAAGGTAAAACAGGTGCCTTTAGTAAGCTTTTCATCAACCTTGCTAACATAATGATGAAAAAAGGGATGCCATTTATCTTGTTTGAACATGTTGTTGATCAGGAAAATGCGCACTCAGGGGTCAAATAGGGGAAAGGTTCAAAGTTCAATTTCACTATCGTGTAGCATGCGGTTGCGCATGCATCAGCAATTAGCAATACATATTATATATAATGTCCTCACCACGCAAATCAGATGTTGCAAATTGTCAAATGCAGTCCAATTTTAGCTATAGACTTTGAAAGTTGTTGTAACAAGAAATTTCCTTTAAAGTATAGCAAAGTCAGAAAGAAAGTGTAGAGATAATATTAATTATCAAAAAATAAAAATAGGGACAAGCAAATATTAACAAGTTTTACCAATAAGACTTGACATTTTTTTAATGACTAATATATAGGACATAACATGGTTGGTAATAAGATAATTAAAAAAAAAAACTAAAGATACAAAGTGGTTATTAAAGATTTTTTGCATGGACAAATGTGATTTGTGGAAAAATTAAAGTTCTAAAATAGTTTTTGAAAATTTTGCTTGCGAAATAATTTGATATGTAAAATAATTAAGTCACTAAATACCCTAATTTTTTTTCCTGGGACAAATTGATCCCCGAAAATTTTGACTTCACGAAAGGTTACAGTGGATCATGTCGGCCTGAGCATGCTCGATAAATTGGCAGGTTTATTAGGTTTTTAAAACCTGATAAAAAAGATGTTAGGCATTTTTGGTCAGCGTTAACAAAGACGAATGTGTTGACTTTGAGTAAGCCAACTTATATCACATAAAAGTCCGACCCGATATTGTTTAAAAAGTGGTCCGCTGCAAGTTTGGGTAGATGATTTTTTTACCTAAATTATATACGAGATTTTTTGAGTCGTCTCGATCATGGCTAATGCTCGAAATGAGCCTACCCAAACCTGATTGAGAAACTCGAATTATCTCCTCTAATTTCCTCCGATTTAGTCCAAACTTTCGAGGATTAAATTGCCCCACAAAATAAATTTAAGGGAAGTTTCCTTATGAAAAAAATTTCAGGGATTATTTGGTGACTTTATTTTTTGAAGGACGAAATTGTCTAATGAACATTTTCAAAGCTATTTTAAAACTTTATTTTTTTTCAAAGACTAAAGGTGGCCACATAAAAAAAATTTAGTGACCAATTTGAGTGTTTAGTCCAAAAAATATTATAAAAAATAATCATTCGATACATTGGAGAAATGGACAACAAAAGAAAAAAAAAATTAAGAGGATTTTAATACACATCATTGAGTCTCCTGATGAATACGTTGACAGATGTTTAAGTTTTGAATGTGTGCATTAAAAAAATTTTAAATTTTGTTGTCCAAAATTATAAGTCTGTCCGAAAACATATTACATATCTCATACTTTGTATAATTTTATGTATCAAAATATGATGATTGATAAAAAAATTATAACATAAAAAATTTTCAAATAAATAAATTTATTTGTTGTTTAACCAATCTCAATACAGTGACACATGAAATAATATAAAATATGAAATAATAGATGTTATCTCTTTTCGCAATTACCCTGTGTGCCCTAAATTACCATTGGGAGTGCTTATTATTATATAACCATTTTTTTCCCAAAGCATCCATCGGATTGAGCATAATGATTAATCCATCGGGTATTGGCTAACATGCATTTTAATAGGTAATCTTTTCAATAAAGCCACTTACATTCACACAAATAGGAAACATACCCTTAATCACTTGTTAAATAAAAATACATTTAAGTCACCATATGTGCGAACCCCACTGATATTGTATAATCATACTCACGATAAATAAATAAATATATATATATATATATATATATATATATATATATATATATATATTCTCCTATGTAAACTAATTGATGGTTTCCTTGAATCATTTCAATTATTGTGGGTGCAAGGATTCAAATTTTGATAAACGTACTTCATCTCTTTTACGTTTCCTTTTCTCCTATACTCGTTTTTTACCAGGATTCACATGTATCTCTCTGAGAGGAAATTGAATTTGATAAGTTGACTTTATTTTGGTTTTGTTTTCAAATATTATCAAACATTCATTATATCCGTTAATTGTACCTATAAATATTTTAGATAAAATAATTTTTCAGTAAAACCAACTTTATTTAAATAAATAATCATTGATTAATATTTACTTATGCACTTCTTAATAGTAGTGCAAAACTTGGTTAATAAATAAAAAACAACTCTAGCTCATTGTTTCGTTGGCTCGAAAAGGAAAGGAACAAAAAGGGGTAGATAAGCATATTTTTCCTTTGTTAGATTGCATAATGAAAAATGAAGGAAAGAAACATATTCAGGTGGGGGCCATGTCAAAATTGTTTCCAGCCGGAAGAATTAATTTTGTTGGAAATACAATATTATCCTTGATTAAAAAAAGTAGATATATAATGACATTTTTATTTGAATAATATTTTTTCTCTTCTACTTTGTATAGAAGCAAATAAAAGGAGAAGGGAAATTTTTTTTTTTGGTGTAATTTTTTATACTTTTATTTTTATTCACAATAAATAACTAAGAAGTTGCACCATCTTTTTTGTTATTCTTAATCTTATTCTATTGTTTTGTTTGCTGTTCAAAAAAAAATAATCTTATTCTATTATATCTACATATTTACTACTAATAAAAGTGTGTCTAGGTTAAACACATGCCATAACCTGATGCAAAATTTTCCGTATGAAAAATGTCACTATCACATTTTACTTCTATTTTTTAAATCTATTTTTACTACTTTATTTAATATTTAATTTATTAAATTAAAATTTCAACATGCTTCTCCTCCACAATCAACGCTTTCGTGCCTTTGTAGCTTGCTGCATCTAGTCTCCTACCGTTTTCAATTTAAAATTTACTGTTTACTATTTTAAATAAAAATATAAAAAAAATGAAAATAATAATTTGAAAATTTATCATTTTTTACTAAAAAAAATAGATGTTAAATCTAAATATTAGATATGGATATTTAAACAATATTTTTGTTTTAAAAATCGAAAAGATGGGTTTTCTTTCTTCTCTTTAAAAAATTCACAATATATTCTAAATGGTCTCCAATTTGTTTGTGTTAGGAAAGGCTAAAAAGAAAAGAAAAACACCAAAGCAACAAGGGTATGTTTGTAAAAAGGGAATGAGTTCACAACTCACATGATCCCGTGATCCACGTAATATAAGAAGTATTTTCATTGCATCGACTTCGAGGGAGAGAGAAGCTGGCAGCAGCACGGCACAGCAGGGTCAGGTTTGTTTTGGAGTGCACAAAGATAACAACTTCTGGCAGTAGAAATGATATATAAGAATCACAGACACAAGGCAAAAATCCGTACTTTTGATTCTAGCATGCATGTACAGATAATGTATGTTGACAAGATGTTACTAATATAATAGAGTGATAATATTCTCAATTCTTTTTTATGACACTTTATTTTACATTTTTTTTATCACAATACAATTTTTAATTTCTTTCATTTCTTTTTATCCTTTTCTTTTGGTGTAAGAGTTATGTGCGGTGTAAGATTTGGTGTAATTCAACATGGTGCAAATGGATCCCTCCTCTATCCCCTATGCCTATATCTGAAAAGGTGATGTAAAACAACCATTTTTCTAATATATATAATATAATTTTTTTTAACGAATCAACCTAAAATCTTTTTAATCATACATATGAATGATTTGTGTCATAAAGTAATATTTATCTCATCAATTGATCTACAAGAAACCCATGCCAACATAAATAGTGTAGTTAGTAGGGATGGCAACGGGACGGGGAACGTTCGGGGAGACCTTTCCCATTCCCCATCCTCGGGTCTCATTTGTCCCCCATACCCATCCCCATCCCCATTCCTCATGTCGGGGGTTGATTAGCCCCCATCCCCATTCCCCACCACCCCACGGGTCTCCACGGGTTCCCACGGGGAACCTAACTTCAATTTGACCTGTTATAAAATTCACAACGTCGAATAGTATTTTTAAACTTGTACACTACAGAAAAATAATCGTTAAAATTCAAGATATTCAATTTAAAAAAATCGTTAAAATAATCCTTAATAATAATAATTTTAATTATAATTATAATAATATATGTGAAGTTACTAAAAAACCTATTTTTTAACTATATAAAGCCTAAATATTTAAGAGAATATAAGTAAAATTATCGGGGACGGGGGAACCAATCCCATTCCCCGCCCCAAAATCTGTTCGGGGGAAAAATCCCCCCATCCCCGCCCCCGCTGGGGAAAAATCCCCAAACTCGGATACCCAAACGGGGCGTTCCCCGCGTGGATCCCCATTTGCAGTCTCCCATTGCCATCCCTAGTAGTTAGGAAAACTGTTAGGTTGATTTAATCCTTAGTATTGGTTTTCTTTATAATTTTTTTGTTTTATTTATAAGTATTTATTCTAATTTTTATTGATATTAATTTTTTTCAAAAACATTTTTATTCACTCGACATTCTTTAAAATTACAGTAATAAATATATATATGAATAATTTTGTCAATTTCAATAATCACTAATAATAAATTTTAAATAACTTTATTAACTCAAGATTTCTCAGGGAGTATTAACAGAATGAAAATATTACGGTACTAATAGTATTAAAATAGTATTATTTAGTTTTTCGACCCACCTTAACCCTCGTGAATCGAGGGCAGTGTTTGCACTTTTTCAGTTAGAAACAGTTATCGATGGTGACCAAGTTTACTTTTTTTCCATCATCCCCAAGATTTCTTCTCAACAACACAGTAATTTATTGAGGTTCTTGTTCATATGCATGTCTGCTTTTATGCGCAAATGAAGAAGGTGAACACAAGGTACTGCATTTTATGCTGTGTGTTTTGTCCCTTTAAAACCATCCTTGTCCAATTATGTCTCTTTCCTACGGCCTCTCACAACATAAATTTAGTTTTGCTTCCACCTAACTTTGGTCCCTTTGTAAAATAAAATTCAACTTTTTTTATTTTTTTAATCTTGACTCTACGAATCGAGGATAATGAGTTTAAAAAAACATTTTTATATTGAAAATTTGAATATTTAAACTTTAAGTTACATTTACCTTAATTTTTCGATATTATTTTATTATTATTTAACTCCCTATTCTTAACCATAAAAATCAACTTCAAAGATTAAGATAAAGCAAACCTTTATTCTTTCATTTAATTAATCCTTGCCTGTATTATTGCTTTTAACCTATAAAGTTAAACCCAAGATATTGCCGGTACAATCTTATCATGTACTCTCACCATCACATTGAAAAGAATATTTAAAAAAATTATCCCAAGTTAAAGTTAAGATAATAAATAAAAAAATTAAAATTGCATACAAATATTATATTTTATGATTAATTTATTAAGAAAACAAACTTTAAATTGTTTTTGTATTAATTGGTTAATATAAGTATTGTATTAAAAATATGTTTCTTTATTTGTACCGCCTTTTAAAACTTTTATTAACTTTATGATATGAAAATTAAGGCTTATTTATGTTTTTGGTCCCTAAAAGTTCAACATGTTTTGGTTTTAATCCCTATAAGTTATTTTGACCGGAACTGATCCTTATTTTTTTCAATCATTTTGGTTTTGGTTAACTATATTATGAAAAATCTTTTATTTGCCGATGTGGCTAGCGGAACATCATATCAACAGTCACATGGTGTGAGGTGACGTCAAATAGGTGATATAACGTGGATGATACAGATCCACGGACGCAAAATGGTCTCATGCGCAAAATTTTGTATTATAAACCTTAATGATCCATGTCACATCACTTATTTGACGTCAGCTCACACCATATGGCTGATGGTGCGGTTTTCGTTAACCACGCCAGTAAATCATTGATTTTTTCTAACGGAGGGGAACAAAACCAAAATGTTTGAAAAATTAAGGACTAGTCCTGATCAAAATAATTTTTAGGAACTAAAACCAAAACATGCTAAACTTTTAAGGATAAAAACATATATAAATAAGCCGAAAATTAAAGAAAAGAAGTAAAGAATTAGGATTTGTTTTTCACGTAACTCAAATACTATACATCACACTTATTGTACATCATAATTCACTTTAAACTAAAATGATGTTCGCATATATTTAATTTATCATTTTAATTTCATATATGTTTTATTTTAACTTAAGCACAATAATAATAGAAACAAAAATCAAAAGACTAATTTCACAACTACTTCTGCTTTTCAGCTTATAATAATTAAGTGAATTATTAGCTATTATCAACATTTTCTCTTCATATTGATTTGATTTTCTCAACAAACATTAGTGATCAATACGTAAATAATCTAAGGGAATTTTATA
Source organism: Crotalaria pallida (assembly GCA_037953625.1). Taxonomy (NCBI): domain Eukaryota; kingdom Viridiplantae; phylum Streptophyta; class Magnoliopsida; order Fabales; family Fabaceae; genus Crotalaria; species Crotalaria pallida. Next base: position 183,497,376 of record CM075649.1, read on the forward strand.
TTTAATTTTTTTTTTAAGTTGTAAAGCAAGAGAATTCAAATCATCACATTAAAGAGCAGGGGAAATATAAATTTTATATTACTAAAAAAATGTACTCCCTCCGGTCCTAATTATAAGACTCTTTTGGGGTTTTTCACTCCCACTAAGGAGAGTGGATAAATTTGTTAGTGACATTGGTAATGTAAAAACTTGATATACTTTTTTAAAACTACCTCTATAATTATCATTGGAACTATAAAAAAGTGTTGACTTTATAGGGGTGTTAGTGGAAAGAGGTAATTAAATGTTACTGAAAATTGGAAATGAGTCTTATAAATATGACCAAAATAAAAATCCAAAAGGATCTTATAAATAGGAACGAAGTGAGTAATTAGTAAATTTAAAATTCATAGGTACACATAAATAATAATTGAGCAAGTATTTTCCACCTTTCACAAGAAATTAAAAACAGAGCTTTCGTTAAATACTTTCCGTTTTCATTTTCTCTACGGTCCAATTGCATTCTTGTACAAGATGTAACAACTAACTTTAATTTCCGTTGTTCCGAGGCTAAACCATCTGACTTTTCCATTTTCATCTGGGACAGTATGTTAAATAAAGGAACAAGAAATGTTTCCGCAACAATTTCTTAATCCTTCAGGCTTCAAGAGCAAGAATTGTGCGTTGGTAAGGACACATAAAAAGAACATTGCTCTAAATTTGGGTTTATGTATGTTATGTTTTACTACTACCTAACAATATATAATAAAATTCATCTTTGCTAGATTCCCTACTGTAGATGAACAAATTGGAGTGTACCGCAAATCATATAGGAGTAGTATATTGTTAAATTTTAACAGAAAGCAGACTACTACTCTAAAACTAAGTGGTAGTACTAGATGATCTGACAAATCAAATAAGGGCAGCCTATAGTATAGAATTCTAAAGATGAGATGATACTAGTGGGGACTAAGGCTGCAGTAATATGAGACTGAATTGAAAAGTGGTAAAGCAAGAGAATCCAAATCATCACAACAAACTAATAAGGCTGAGAGTGAGAGGCAGATATGAAATGAAACAACCAGTGTCCTTATTACCAATAAATTCAGGTTTCCCCCTAGACTCTAATTCCAATCACCACTAGGCGCATATGACATAGACAATGACAGTTGCAACCTATCCTCCTATTGATGCCCCTCCTGTTTATGTGTAAGCACATGCTTCTTTTGCAGAACATGTCCTGTTTCTAATTTACATGAAATGAAAACAAGCTATAATAATCAGTTTTATTTCTCCCGTTACCATCGTCCCTACCCTACCATGAGGGGGCTCCCCATATACATTTGTTGTAAATATGTATCATCACTTGATAGCCCATGTGACCATCAGTCACATTCTTCCATTACTGCTCTGTTTCTTCCCCACTCTAGTTTTCCCACTTCTAACTTTCCTTTGTTAGTTGTTGGTGTTTAGTGTTAGCGTGGGACTATAGTATTATACATATCATTGAGTACACATGATGGTAAGAATTGAATGAATTTTAGCAAATTTCAAACTGATAAGTTAGGACAATATAATTATTCATCCATGGTAACAAAGAGAAAGTATCTTTCAATATAACAGAAAAAATTATGAGAATGATATACTGAACTAGATTATTATGACAATCCATAATCAGCTCAAAACAAATTCCCGAGCTTCTTAAGCCATGGATTTCAATTAGTTTTAGGCAGCCCGTTTAGAAATCCAAATCAAAGCATATGAAAAAATTGAAATTAATCTCTCAGCCTAACCTACTAGCTAGAGCCAAGCCATTCAAGCTTGCTCAATTACAAAACAAGTCATTTTGAAAAGACTTCAGCCATTTTGATCTAATATGATCAAGTCTGATCTCACTCGGGTCATGAAAAATATAGCGGATCATGTTAAAATATTAGCATGTAACTAAATAGCATGAGTTTTTAACCCGACCCAACCCAACATCCCCAACCGGGCCCGGTGGTATGGATTCCAATTTTGGGAATTTATTTTGCCACCCCAATGTCTATGGTTGCCACCCCAAATACTAAAATAATACCCATCATACCCCAGATGGTCGTAGTACCCCCTTACGACCCTTTAAAATTGAATTTTTAACACGGGTCGTAAGGGGGTGTCACGACCATAAGGTCGTAGCACACCCCTACGACATTTTAAAAAATAAGTATTTACACTCGACGTAAGCAGGTATTACGACCCACTGGTCGTAATACCTGCTTACGACCATAGAAGAATTTAAGTTTTTTAAAAGGTCGTAAACGTGTATTACGACTGGGTGGTCGTAACAGCCGTATACGACCCGTACAAATTATAGCCATATTCATCAAGGTCTCAGCCACTCGCTCCGCCACTCACTCACACACAAAGTCTCAACACAACACAGTTCTCAACACAAAGCCACTCGCTCCGCCACTCACTCATTCTCAACACAACACAGTTCTCATCTCCGACTCTCAATCTTTCTCGTGTGTATTCTCTCTGTCTCTCTAGTTCTCTGTGCGTATTCTCTTCGAGGTAATATTTTACTTCCCCAATTTACAAACCCTAATTTGTTTAATTTGTGTTTGATTATTGTTTTACTTCTGATTTATATAATATATAGACAGTGGGTGTATGTTAATCACTAAATGCCAGCATACAATGCATGATAGGATTGGGAACCTAATTAATATACATAATCTCAATTTCTTGTCTGCTTTTTACAACACAGAGTGAAGGAAAGCAGTTTCCTTTCTTATTTTTTTACCCCTCTCCGGTTCTAAGTGGTTTTAGTGGGATTCCAAGGTTTCATTATCATTGTTTTTTTTAAAGTTCGGCTTCCAAATTTTGATGCCTTGTTATTTTTTTCCAAAATGTGTTGGAAATGCTTGTTTAGATTTTGGTTCTTCCGGATGCTTTTATTAATTTTTTTTCTTTTTGCATGTTCAGTGATCAGCATATTTGGGAATTCACTGGAAATGGATTTTTTTATTTTTTATTTTTTTAAAATAGATGGTTTTCCAAATATAATATGCAGAGTGAATTAGTATACATTGTTGCCTTTTTTTTCTGAGAAGATTTTCATGTGTTTTACTCCGACTCTCCGGTGGTTTTGATTTGGTGGCATAGTCCTCTATCATTGTTAAAATTCCGAAGGTTGGATGACTCATCTTAACCTCTGATAAGTACCTATGCTGGAATTGTTGATCTTTATTATAGAGATGGGCATGATTGATTTATGCTCTATATTTTGATTTGCCTATGGCATCGGTAATTTTAGGTGCATTAAATTATGATTTTATTTATTTAGAACAATGTCAATCATCTGAATGCTCTGCTGTGTTTTGTGGATACTAACCATCTGCTTTCAACCCCTTTGTTTGCCTTATATTTTTAGTTTATATCGTCGTTCTCTTTTTGATTGAATGTAGGTACCTGGTTCCAGCTGATCTGACTGTTGGCCAGTTTGTGTATGTGGTGCGGAAGAGAATCAAGCTGAGTCCTGAAAAGGCCATCTTTATTTTTGTCAAGAACATTTTACCACCAACTGGTAAGATATATGGGAATTTTGTTATTTACAATGATTATTTTGTAGTTAATTTGGTGATCTGAGCTGTAATTTTCTTATTTGCATGGATTGTTTAATTTATATACCATGCAATTAGAATTTTTGTTTGGAAATCATGTTATCAGATCAAAACCTTGCTTTGATTCTGTTTGAAGGTGTGGATAATCATTGAAGCTAAAAAGCCACCAGATAGAACCAAGACTATATATAGCATAGTTTTGTTTTTGTAGCTTTGGTATGCTAATTTCTGAGTTCTAAGGGACATGCTTTCCCATATTGGTATAGTCATCTTTACATGATGCTCCAAACTGCTCTTACTACTTTCTATTAGTCTTTAGCATCTTTAAAGAGTATGTGTTTGTACAGAACTGTGGATTGCCTATTCTTTCTAGGAGTATCCAATTGCCTTTACCCTCCAACATGATGGATGTCCCACCTTGACAGGAGACATAAATTTTTATTCTATGTTCTAGTTATTTGTTTATGGTTAAATTACCTAGTTATGAGTTGAAGTGTGTAACTACCTAACTATCACCAACATTCTAAAAATCTTAAAATTGCCACTGATGTATCCAAAAGTTTTTCTTAGTTCTTCATAAGAGTTTGATCATTCTAGTGATACAATTCTTTACTTGGACATCTCCCTCTTTTCTTAATAAATGTTTGATATATTATATATATTTATTTCATCATTTTTTTTTTCTCACAGTGCACTTTATGTGTAGCTTAAGCACATATGGATTTTATTTTTTTCTTGTTATTGTTAAGATGGTAATATTTTCTTTACATTTTAAATTCAATATTTTTTGCTTTGTTTTTTCTTTTCAGATGGCATCCCGCGATGACTCTCCTCCCCGTCCTCCTGCGAGAAACCGGCCCAATGCATCGAATCGCAAGCGTCTTATGGATGAACGTGCTGCAGCACGGGCAGCGGCAGCAGAGGCTGAAGAGGCAGAGGCGGCAGCAGCCGCATATTTAAATGTGGGGGACAACGATCCAGTTGTCAATGCAGCGGGATTAGACGACGACGTTGACGATCCTCAAAACGAGACCCTTTTGACTACTTACAGCGGCCACAGGGCCAAGGAGATATGGAAGGGCAATGTAAGTAATATTTAAGTTAAATGTAATATCCTTTGTAATTTTTTTTAATTAAATTGCATAACTAATTATTATCTCCTTCTTGCAGGATCCTGGTCCTATGAACCGGTTTCTTAACCAGATTTTTGGTTTGAGGCCATTAGCTCAGTTACCGGAACAAGTTCGTACACTTGTTCTAGGTTCTGGACTTGCGCCTCTGATCGATTCGTCATTTGCAATGACGGATAGGCGCATACTGAGCTCGTTTGTCGAGCGTTTTTACGAAGACACGTGCACCTTCCATCTACCCTGTGGCGAGATCACGGTGACACTGGACGACGTTTCGTCCCTTCTCCATATTCCTGTGACGGGCTACCTCATCCCTTGGGATAAACCGTCGAAGCCTGAGGCGATGGTTTTGTTGCACGAGGTTCTAGGAGTGTCTACACAAGAGGCCACTGAAGAGGTGGATCGCACCAAAGGTGGTGCGGTTTCTTTCTCGGCATTGACCAGGTGGTTTGATCAGTTCATCGAGGAAGATCGGTACGAGCACGCTGCAAGGTGCTATCTGTTGTACCTTGTTGGGTCGACGCTTTTTATTGACAAGACTGTCAATTCCACTGGAGTTCAGTGGCTGCATGCGTTGGAGGACCTGCATTCTGTGAGTCAATATGCATGGGGTGCGTGCGCGTTGGCGTATTTGTACGACCGGTTGGCTGACGCTGCGAAGAAAGGGAAGCTGCACTGTGCCGGTTTCACTTCACTTCTTCAGGTAACATGTTTTATAATATAACTTATTTTATTTATAAATATTTTAAGCATTATATTTTAATTATCTTATTAATAACATGTCTCAACTCATTCGCAGGCTTAGATCCTGGAATATTTTCCAGGACTTGGATTTGGCACAACAAAAGATGAATATAATGAGGTACATCCAAGGATCTTCAAGTGGTTGCCCCCCCAAAGCCCTAATGGTGCAGAAGCTACATTCAGACAACACCTGGAGACTATTACGGCGGATCAGGTTGTGTGGCAACCGTTTCTCAATCATCGGGCAGTCAGGCCATTTGCTGAGATTGCTCTCTTCTCCGGGTACATTAGATGTGGGAAGATCAGACGACCGTACCTTCCGGAGAGAGTGCAGCGGCAATTTGGCTATATCCAGCATATTCCACCTCCACCACACGAGCTTCCTTTGTTTGAGGCGATTCAGGAGCGTTGGGCTGAGTGGGGCGTTCATGTGGTTGGTGGAATTCCTGCCACCTTTCCCGAGGAGTGCGCCGAGGAGTATCTGGACTGGGTGCACACTTACTCTCACCCTTATCTTTATCCTACATCGACCAGGGTGGATCATGATCTTCAAGTTGTTAACGTAAGTTATTTAATAATTTTAATTTATATTTTTAATAATTTCTATTTATTTTTTAGTAATAATTTGTAATTATTTTCGTGTGCAGATCGAATTAATATCAAGAATGCGTCGTATTATGCAACTTGTTGATATAGCAAACCAGGATCAGGGATACATCCCTGATATACATCATGACATCAGATTGTATGCGAGCACCCCTGCCATGCGTGATGTTCAGGGTTTAAGGGTACGTGGGAGAGGGCGCAGAGGTGGTCGATCGACTCATGATGATGCAGAATCAAGCCAGAGGGGTGGACGGTCACGTCGTGCAAGACGCCAATAGGATTGATTTAGTTTTTAGTTTTGGAGATTTTAATGTTATATCGGATATCTTAATTAGTTTGTATATGGATGTGACTAGTACTTTTCAAATGCGTTTCATTTATTTTTATGATAAAAACCATTATCATTATTTTGGTAAGTAGCATTAATAAATTTTATAAGGTAGCATTATTTTTAAGTAGCATTAATAAGTAGCATTATCAAAACATATTTTTTACTAATTAAGTAGTTTATATATTGAATTATGATAATATTACTAATTGGAAAGTAACAATTTTTTTAAAAGAATTAATACTAAAATGTTGCTAATAAACACATATCAAAAATAATAAATCTCATGAGAAATTATTTAAAAATAAGTAAAAAAACAAAATAATAAGGGAGTATTGTGGTAAAAAAAAATAAAAAATAGTAAGGGAGTATTGATCATCTTCAATTCTTCTTATTCTTCTTATGATCTTTGTGTTCTTCGTCTTCGTCTAGATTAACAGGCTCATCATCTTCAATGTGAGGCTCAGGCAAAAATGGTTTGAACATTTGAAGACGTTCTTGAAAATGAGATTCCCATGCAAGGACTCCCGTACTTGCATTTCTCCACCATCCTACATATATTGGAGGTATTGGTGAACCTTCTTTCCAATGAATCTGCAAGTGAATTGAAGTGAACTTAGTAATTCGCACAAATTAAAATACTTTATAAACTATATATATTGAATTGAATGTTACCTGTACCCAATGTGTTTTATGCATATTTCCCATCACCCAAATTCTTTTTTCACTTGTTTCCAAAGATGTCCTGTATGGAAAGAACGTTTGACATTCACCTGTTGTTGACGAAATAGTCACTAGCCCAATATTGTACAAATTAGCAACTGCATGTCCCATGTCTGGAATCTCAAACCACTTTGCTTGTGATACAGCACCTAATCCATCAACATATAATGCATTATATGCTTTGTCATAATAGGATTGTCCTAAAATGTCAACATACAGAACTTTGTTATTAATCATCTCCTTTATAACCTCCTGTCGAATCAGCATGTAGTTTTCTTCTGTGCCATATCTATACAATGATAAGACACGGAAGCCACAATTTCCATCAGACTTGACATTAATTATTTTGTGAATGAACTGGTGTAACACATCAGGGAAAGCTGTCAACATTGTTCTCCAAACATTATATGTTTCTGTAGAACGGTTTCTTTTGGTTGACATGTTTGTTTGAGAACCCTTTGTATTGGATCCTGTAGTTTGAGAAGAATAAATCATCACAGTTGACAAAACATATTAACAAAGAATAAAAAATAACAATTGACAATCACCTGTAGATTGAGACCCTTTTGTTTTTGACTTGGTAGATTGTGAACCCTTTGTTTTAGATTGAGATCCATTATATGGATAAACACCTTCCATGACATCATCTTCCCAATGAGATGGTTCACGCTTTGTAGATTTTTCATGTGCTGCCTCCTTCCTACTACCCTTCACACCGCCTTTTGTCTTCACTTTATACTTAGGGGGCTTCATTGAAGTTGTTGTTGGATACACAAACTCATGTAATCTTTGAAAATATCTTTTCTTTTCAAGCACACCCTTATCATCTAATTCTTCTACTTGACGATATATCTCATCCACGTATGGTTTTGGATCAAAATCTGTTGGTGAAAAAGAGGTCTTTATTTTTTCATTAAAAGACAAGCGTCGCCAATAATCGTGAACTGCATCCAAAGGGATGGGTACTTCCTCTTTATAATATTTTGCAAGTTCACATTCGCATGGTAGACCGTGAGTTCTTCTGATTCTGTAATCACAACATAAGCTTACCCCTTTTGTTTGGCGAAGACTTTCCATGATCTCCCAAATACGTATTAACGCATTGCGAGAGACAAAGTGACGCAACTCCTTGTAGAAATCATTATTTACACGATGATCTACCTTGGTGATACTAGTTTCAAAAGAATCTTTAATATCCGTATGTTGACATACCAGCATGTTCTCCATTGCCTCAAAGCTGGTGCACATATCCCCCTGACTATCTCTCAATAATCTCTTGAATGTGGCATGAGCGCTCTCAACCCTGATAAAACAAAAAATAAACATATACAATAAGTTTATCACAATTATTTTAAAACTCAATAGGTAAAAACACATCACTAAAATATACATAAAAAAATGTTTGGGTTTTTTTAACTCACCTATTAGTTGTGGTATTACCAAAATGCATCAATTGGTTTACCCAAACACCCACAAATTTCTCCTTGTTGTGTCGCAGGTAAGTACGTTCCACGTACTCATAAATTATTATTCCACACAAATCCTTAAATTTTTTCAAATAATCTGTATACTCTTGCAAGTCTTGAGATTCTACGACTGCTTTCCAAGTGTCCATTATAGGTGTCTCATCTTTTGTCTCACAAACCTTCTGCTTCACTCTATACTGCACGTTCTTTGAGATGTGAAACTTACATAGCAAGTGAGTAGAGGTTGGAAATACCTTCCTGACTGCCAAAATCAGAGCATCTTCTTTATCAGTCACTATGATCTGAGGCATGGCATCATCACTTTCAATCAAGTTGCGAAGCTGCTCTAGAGCCCATGTGAAGTAGGAAGCCTTTTCAGCCTCCATATAACAAAAGGCAACATGAAACGTCTTCTCTGTCGATGTTTGACCTACGATCTCAAGAAGCGGATATCTGTATCTATTTGTTTTGTAGGTACTATCCATAACAAGAACAATACCGAACGAATGTAATAATGTTATTCCACTTGGATGTGCCCAAAAAATGGCCTTGACCACATCACTTTCTTCGTCTTTTACATACTTTGTCACATATCCAGAAGAAGTCAATCTGTGTAATAAATGCTGCATCTGGGTCCTGGGATGTCTGATACTTTTTCTAAATCGTTGACGTTGATTGTACACTTGTCTCAAAGTAGTAGTGTTGTTCTTGTTCTGTTCTTTCAAACTAATGAGAATTTCCTTCGGTTTGACCCCTGCCTTTGTCAAGTTATCGATTAACTCTTTTTCCTCTTTGGTTGGCCTACCATAATGACCCTCCAAGCTTTCACATGGTTTGTGATTATGGACGCCACATTTGACCAAAAGCATCCAACCTTTTTCATTACCAAGATCCCAAGCATTAATCCTGAAAGGGCATTCAGACTTGCGAGTACTGGATACACACATAACCTCACCTTTTGTTCTTTTCCTATATTTTCCACTTCTTTCGCAAGCCAAAAACACTCTAGGTCTTCTCTTATACGTCCCTCCACCTGTGTCTGACCGAAATATAACGATCACATGTTTTTGTTCTTTTCCAACAGCTTGAACCCAACGGATCAATTCGTCTCTACTTGCAAAAATCTTATATGTGAAAAGTCATCACTATAGTCTGCAATAATATTGTTAAATGAAAAGAAAAGTTATATTAGGATTTAAAATTAAAAAATTAAAAATAACATGTTAAAAGGAATTTAAAATAAAAAATATGAAAAAAACATGTTTCATTATGAATTTAAAATAAAAAAACAATGTTACATTAGGAATTTAAAATAAAGAATTAAAAAAAAAAGTGTTATAGGAATTTAAAATTAACATAAAAGGTTGTATTACAAATTTAGCATAAAAAAATTATATATTAGAACTTTAGAATAAAAAGAAGTTATATTATAAAATTAGAATAAAAATGTAATATTAGGATTTTAATAAAAAAAAATGTTATATTAGATATTTAAAATAAACAAAAAATAATAATAATAATAATAAAAAAAAGGGATTATAAAAAAAATTAAAAAAAAAAAAACAAGTCGTAACACATGGTTACGACCCTAAAAAAAACACGGGTCATAAGCCAGTGTTACGACTTCAACATAAAACACTTGTCGTAACACTGGGTTACGACCTGGTAAAAATTTTACAAATTTCTTTTTAAAATTAAATAAACAAACAACCCATAATAATTCATCAATTAGGATACAATAAATTATTGAAAACATTAATCCTAACTAAACTCTATGAATGAAATTTGAAAATTACCTTGGAATTCAGGTTCAACCGCAGCCATTAAAACCAACGTTTTTGTATGATGAAGTATAAGATTTGGTAAAAACAATTTTAGGTATCAATTTCAGGTATGAACGGTCTTATATAAGAAAAAAATAAGGATTTAACACGGGTCGTAAGGGGGCACTACGACCACCAGGTCGTAATACCCCCTTACGACCCTTTTCAAAACACAATTTTAATATGGGTCGTAAGCAGGTGTTACGACCTGTTGGTCGTAGCACATGCTTACGACCCTTTCTAAAATATGTGGTCGTAAGCAGGTGCTACGACCTGTATTAAAATTGAGTTTTTAAAAGGGTCGTAGGGGTGTGTTACGACCTGTAGGTCGTAGTTCCCCCTTACGACCCGTGTTAAATTTTGTTTTTTTAAAAGGGCATGATGGGTATTATTTTAATATTTGGGGTGGCAACCATAGAGCATGGGGTGGCAAAATAAAAACCCCCAATTTTAGTTTGCATTTTGCAATCTGGAGTGCATATACAATTATACATTACTCTCACCCCTCCTTATTATATGGCATACTTAACCGAATTACACATACCAAGGAAAATGGTTGGTTTCATGAATTCTATGAGAATATATTGTAACATTACAATTTTACCCCCTTAACTTTTCTTGGAAAATTCGCACTCATTAATGAACAACGAAAAATACATAGATAGTCAAAGCATTTAATAAGGGTAAAAAAGAGAAAAATCAATAAATGATGCATAGAAAATAAAGTGATTTATAATTAGGACCAAAAAAACTTTCTAGAATGTGACCTATATATAGGACCGAAGAGAGTATATTAATTAGAATGCACATATATACATGAACAATGCATGCATATAGGTATTGGTTACATTAATTGCTTTGCCTATATCCATATCCATATATTCATATTGATGTATTGTAATTACTAATTAATTTGTATATACTTCCTCGAATCTTGTATGCAAGTTTCATTTGAAGATTTTTTTTATGTAAGTTCAATTTCTAATTTTTAATAACATTAATTATTATTTTTTTCATAAGATTTTTTATTTACTCAACATATTTTTAAAATCTCAATAATAATTATATAGATAATTTTAAAAACGTATATACTAACTAATAGTTGTGTTTTTTTAGTAAAAAGAACTTACATATGGAACCAGAGGGAATAATTATTTAAGAAGTTAGACTATAACTAAAAAAAAGACCGAAGAAAATAGAAGCAAATAGTATATATAAATCTAGCTGTAACCGTACAAGTGATGGGTATGTATTTAATGGCTATGGAAATACATGATAATAGTATAGAACAAAATTAGGAGACACAGAGAACAGGTGCATATGGACACCATTTACAGCTGAGGAAAGAGGAAAAATGAAAGATTAGCCAGTTCACTAAAAGGATGCAAGACAGCATGGACCACAATACAAAGTGAGCCCCTTTCAGGAACAACAAAGAGTAATGACTTTGCCTATTAAAAAAAAGAGTAATGACTTCTCAAACCAAAGGGGATGAGAGAAGTGAGTAGAAGCAACTAAGTAAGGGGCCTGGGAATGGATATCATATTTAGATAGATAGATTATATAGATAGATAACTGCTAAATAGGCCCTAGCCCAAAGCAACACCGACCACTCAACCGACATTGAGAGCCACCCTTATGAGGGTGCCCTTTAAAGCTTAATTTTTTTACATTGTGCTCACTCTGTATGGGACCTAGTTTAATAAGTTTTAGGCAACCACTAACCAGCTCCTAAAAATTTGGACAATGTATGTACTGCTCTAGTATTGGGCAATGGTCAAAATTCTATATTATGAGCCCACATTTCATAGAAATGCTGCTGGCAATGGTTAACACCAGCTTTCACATGTCCCACTTTTTCACTTGGTAGGCTCCTACCTCTGCTTGGTGGGCACAGATTGTGGATTGTAGCACATACACAGTATGTAGAGGTAGTTATTGCAAAATGGGTCTACGGGTGTGGGTTAGAACAGACATGGATAGGGACAAGTCCTATGACAAATGGAGCTGAACAGGGTGAGGTTCATACGGGAGGGGAGCCCCATCAACGTCATTGGTCCATATAGCACTTAACTAGTTATGGAGACATGGCAATTGGCAAGTGAGTTTGTGCGTTGATAAAAATTGCTAGTGCATGCATAATAATAACAATAATCACATAGTGACCGGTGTGGCGCCAACAGTCATGTGATTATTGGTTTTCACTACAAGAATTCACATGTGATATGTGGATGTATGAAGGCACAAATTATTAAATCGAGTATGTATAAGCTACTATAGCATATGGTACGTTGGTGATTGGTGATAGATGGGGTTTGTTTTTTTGCCACATCATACATCAAACAACCGAAAAGGCCAAGTGCTAGTTAAACTAATAAGGGAAATTTGTACTAGCCTAATGGAGCAAAATCAAGAGCCCAAAGTTGGAACCCTTTATGCTACAGTTCAAGGTTCAACGTATTTTAGGACTTGTAGCTTTTCACTCCAATGTACCTGGACCAGGCCAACTGTCCACACATCTAAAGCCAAAGCCGTGCCTGAAATTTCGTTATTGAAATGAAGTGTTACAACTAAGGACCGCAAGATCATAAACCAGTCACCACAAATAAATGGCATCAGAATCTATGAAGTAATTACTGCCCGGTAAAAAGCTTATAGGTACTTTGGATTGAAAAACACTTTTCAACACAGAATTAAAGGTGTTGCCATAAAAAAGGGTTGATCCGGAAGATCCAAACTACCGGTAGCTTTTATTCACCTTCCACATCCAAACCGAGTAAATGTTACTATAAATGGAATGTTCTAAATAGCATACTGCAACAGGTAGATGCCTGTTGCTATCAGGTGAAGCACAATTAAACTTGATTCATTTATGAGGTGTGTTAAGGTTTCATCTCATTTAAACCACATCACATATTTTGAAACAAGCGACGTGGACTTCCAATACGAAGGATGTCGGACTAGGCAAAGAAAATGCATCTAATGGCACAGGTAACTATTGACCCATAACAATGGACACTGACTCTAATATCATGTTAAGGTTTCATTTCAAAACAAATTGGCAATGTGTGGAGTAGCCTAACATGTATTTAAATCATACCACATGAGGCACGCGATGTGAGAATTCCAACAATGTGCTTCTCTATTTTTTATTGGGTTTGTTTAACTAGGACCAAGAATGATAAGTCAAAAAATAGGTTAAAAAAACACAGAGAGAACATAAGTCGACATAGTGCGTGTTTGGTATAGCTGGTAAAATGAGTTTATGATTATTATTTTTTGTGATTATAATTTGGTAAAATTATAATTTGTTGAAACTTAAAATTATAATTTGTTTATATTTTGGTCTTTTAGCTGAAAAATGAATTTAAACTGATATGTTTGTTTAGATAGGGTAAAAAAGATTAATTTTTACTTAGTAAATTACCAAAAAGGTAAGGGAGTGATAATGAGATAGTTAATGTGTTGGACATTTGGAGTGATAAGGATAAAATAGAAAAATTACATGGTCTAAAAAAATAATCTCAAGTTGTTCTAAGGGAACTTTTAGATTTTGATTATTTTTTCAATAATATAATTTGCATTGACAAATAAACACGTTAAATTATGATTAATTTTAGGAAAAAAAAATCAAAACTACAATCTTTAAGCTAAAACAAACATGCACATATCTAAGTTTTCATTGAAAAAGGTTATTATTAAGTCTCTTATTCTCTTATATTAAGAAAATCCTTTTTCTATATACGCATGTCTTTGTACTATTATGAACTTTCGTAGGAGTTGTAGATTCAAGAAGTTTAAGTTTCAAGCCATATGGCTTAAGTTCATCATTTTATCACATGAAACATGAAGTGCATAAATACTGTATATTAGTATTTCAAATCAATTGTGTCCAAAGAGAATTTTTGTATTCTCTTTCTCAACTCATCCTTCCTCTCTGTTTCCTACGTAATTTACTAAAAATAACTTCTTTAATATCTACTCAACACTCATACGTTAAATACAAAAATCTACGCACACAACTAGTCAAGCATCTGCAGATAAAGAATGTTCATGAAACATTTAAAATGAAAGACTATGTCCTTAAAAACATAACTGTATTGCAAATTGAGAGAAGATCGTTTCCTCATCTAAACAACAAAAAAATTTCAAAATCATCTTTCCATTGAATTAATTTTTCTCAAATCAAGTTTCTCCTTTTAATTGAGATTTTATCTGTAAGTCTCCACACTATTACTTCACTTTGTTTGTAAAATGTTCAACGCACATAAATCCTATGCCAATGTTCTGCTTTTGAGACCTTGTGAATATGACTTCAAGAAGGCTTTCCTTCAAGGTATTTGAAACAAAATAAATTCCTCTCATAACTTTTATGACTTTTAAGCGATACATGGTCTTATGAATAATTGGTGTGGCGCCAACAGTCATGTGATTATTGGTTTTCACTAGTAATTTTACCAGTGCATCGCACGGGTTTAAATTTTTTTTTTTTTTAAAATTGATTATTGATTTTGGAAATATGTCTTTTTAAATAATAAGTTAATATGAACTTTTTATAAAAATGATTTACACGTATTTAGAAATGAATAGTCATAAACATTAATCTTTGAATCTAGTTTCAACTACCAACTTTTTCATTAATAAAAATTAACTAATAATGTATCAACTATGCAATTTCTAATTTTAATTAACAACATAATTTCTTATATTAAAAAAATTCAACTCATTTTGATTTTTGTTTTATTTAATTCATCGTTCCAAATGCATTTTGTTAGTAATTCGTTTTGCAAGTCCAAATGCAGCTATTTTTTTTACCATATATATCATCATCATCATTATTATTACTCCCTTCGTCCCATTATCTTGGTAAAAAAAATGCTAAAAAATTTGTCTCATATTAAAGTAAAAAAATAAATGAAAAATCTTAAAGATTATATATTGTATCAATAATTGATAAGTAAGTAAGGAAAACACATCTAAAGATTTTTTTTGGAGACAATATTGCAATATGTATTAATTGTAATGATATGAAATTTTATATAATATCAATTTGTAATGAATGAATAAATCATGCATTATATTAAACAGATACTCTCTTATTTTCATTGACTTGGTTGACTTTTACCAAGATAATGGGACGGATGGAGTATTACATCTGTCCCAAAATATAAGACATGTTTTCACACTTTTAATTAATTCGTGTTTATAAGATTCGAACTTTCAAATTACTTTCTTGTATTAGAACTTCATAATTGTAAATAAGTATATGTCTAAAGTATAAAATAATACATCATTATTTTTCACAATTTAAATTGCAACATATTGTATAAATTTTTGGATTTTTTTAAATTTAAATTCATGATTGAGTAAATATTTGATTGTATTAAGCTAAATCATTATACCAAATTAAAACTCATCTTTAATACTTATATATCCGTTTTTTCCGTTGTAACCAAAATTTATTATTCATAATGATGCTCTGTTTAAATGTTTAATACCAATTTGCCTATATTATGACTTGTTTGTATTAAAATTTCTGAAATTACAACATTATATTCGTTTTTTTTTTCTGATTAATTATCATATGATGGGTCGTTTAGGCATTATATTTTTTTTATGTCAATATTTGATTCAAATTATTTCCTTTTGAAAAGATCATTAATAACCCGTGCAAATTGTAATAATATCGAAATGCAAATTGTATGTTTGCGGGCAATTTTTATATTTATGTGTAATTCAAATTGTACTAATAAAAATTTACTAAAAATAACTTAAGATAAATATTTATTCCCGTGCGATGCACGGACAAACAAATTTGGAGGGAAAAACAAGGATGAAGGAGGGAAAATGAAAATGACAAAAATGCCCTCAACTTCTCCTATTTTATAATATGTTACTGCAAGAATTCACACGTAATATGTGGATGGATGAAGGCACAAATTATTAAATTGAGTATGTACTCCCTCCTGTGTGATTTATAAGAAAAAAACATCTCATTTATGATTTTAAATATAAGAAAAAATTAACCAACTTTCTATTCTCAATATAATTATTCTTAAAATATCCTACAAAGTGGTTGTAACATTTAATTTTTGTTTCATTCCTAATGCAAGTTTCTTAAAGTAATCAATTTTTTTATGAATTTGAAAAAATTAAATGCACACTCAACTAATTTTTTTAATATCCGTGAAGTTAGTTTTTTATGCTTAAAAATGAGACCGGAGGGAGTATAAGCTACTATAGCATATGGTACGTTGGAGATTGGCGATAGATGGGGTTTGTTTTTGGGATATAGTTTATTGACCCCACTTTAATTACTTGATCCTTTTTTATGTGAAAATCTCATAATAATCTTATTAAAATAGTGTAATCCCAAAATACCCCTTTTATATTCTAAAAGAAGTAAATAAACATGAGAAGTTTTTATGAAACATGAGAAGTTTTTTCACTTCTCCTTTTATCTGTTGAAGGGTGGTGTAATAATTAAACTTGATTCATTTACGAAGTGTGCTTCTCTATTTTTGCTAGGATTTGTTTAGCCTAGGACCAAGAATATTAAAGTCAAAAAATAGTTTAAAAAAAAACATTGAAAACATGAGTCGATTATAGGTGAGTTTTCATTAAAAAAAATTATTACTAAGTCACTTATCTCTGAAATTAAGAAAATCTTATTTTTCTATATGCATGTCTTTGTTCTCAAGAACTTTTGTAGGAGTTGTAGTTTCAAGAAGTTTAAGTTTCAAGGCATATGGCTTAAGTTCATTTTATCACGACCAGTCGGTATTCTCATTTTCGTATTTTTGTTGTAAATAGTTATTTATAATGAAATCATATATTGCAAAATCGGTAATTATGAATGTCATATTATATGTTAAAGATGTTTAATTTAGTACATGTGAAGAATTGATGAGAACTCATAGCAAAGAGACTAATTAGATATGCACCACTTAAGTTCTACTTGACTCAACTATACAAATTGAAATAGAGATTAATGAGTATGTACTGACGATGTAAAGTTTTTTACGCCATCAGTTCATCATTCACCATTCATTTGTATTACTTTAAATTAGAAGCTAAGTCAACGTCAACGACTATAAACGGATGAATGATGAATGATACACTGATGGTGTAAAAAACCTTTACACTGTCAATGCATTCTCTATTTTCTCATTGAAATAATCATAGAATAAGAGAGAGCAAACTTTCATAAGCCCTCCTTTTAACAAATGTTGTATCGGTCATCGAGAAATTTACAAGCGGTTGCAAGATGTTGATTATAAGAAAACGAATGACTGAATTTCATACAAAAAATAAAATAAAATTTCAATATCAAATCCTTGAAACACTTCCAAAAACGTTTTCTATCCCAATTCCTTGAAACACTGCCAAAACGTCTTGTATCATACATATTACACCACTTCGATAAAAGCTTCCTAAATCTGAAGATATGTGCAAAAACGGAGAGGAGTAGAAAAATCTGAGAGGGTGGTTGAGAATGTAAATGGGTACCTTTGCGGACTTGATATGGGTGTTGTGGTGTTGATCCTCTTCTTCATTATGAAACTTGAGGGGTAACTTTAGGTTGATGTCTGGTTGAATGGGTATGCAAAATTGTTACGACGTTGTGGCATAGCTTTCTCGCTATTGGAGGCCCTTGTGAGAGATCTTGTAATATCTGAATTTCTTGTTGATTTGTTTGTATGAGGAGTATCCAAGGAGTTAAGGCAATTCGAGGCATCAACCATAACATTTTCTTCATAAAAAAGTACAACTTAAAGAAGATAAATAACACAATGAACCAACTTAAGACTTAAGAATGATATGGAATGAAGAATGCAACTACAGGATAATTTCAGTGTATAAAAACCTGTTTCGTGAGAGAATTAATGCAGATAATTTAACACGATGCAGTTATGGTTGCATATAACGTAAAGATAAGAAATTCCTATAATGCACATAACGCAGAATAACTCAACTTGGATTTTATAAATATATAAACCGTAATGAACGGCATTGTGAACCTACAGAAACTCTTAATAATAATCTATATAGTTATCTGCATTATACATGAAATAATTTATATGTTAAATTAACAAAGTCACATCGTTTCTTTACCTTCAACCACGACAAATAGAGGTTTTAATTCTTTTTTTTGTTAAAGAAATCGTGTATAAATCGTCATTATTCATAAATGATAGTGGTATATTTTTAGAGTACTATATAAGATTGCAAAATAATTTTTTTTTTGTCTTTTTAATTTATGTTTTCCTAATATTATTTTTTTTTCTAATTTATTACTTTTTCAATTTAACTTATATTTCATTTTAAAAATAAATGTATTCCTCCAATAAATCTACTAATATTATTTTTATTTTTAATTTTATTAATATTTTTATATTATTATTATTTTTAATTTAAGTTTTTCTAATATTATTTTTTCCGATAATTCAAATACACGTTACCTAAAGCGTCCGATTGGGAGAAGGGTACCCTAAGATCTGAAATCATACTCTAACATGTCATACCCTTAATTAACCAAATCATAAAGACATCACTACTTCGTTCGGTTTAGGTGAACGAGTTGGGAGTTAGTGGTGTCATTCATGTTTTAATGGATACGATTCAGGCGAACAACTTAGTAGTGATGCGGTTAAAGTGTTAATGGATGAGATTCACATGAACGATAAGGGACTTACTGGTGGGATTCAACCGAATAAACAATAACTTGCTCGGTTCACACACCAATATATGAGGTTCAAGTGAACTAGCATTGCGTTCACCCAAAACAAATTTTCACACATTTAAACTAAATTATTTAGTATTGTTTGTGGTATTCGAAATCAAAATATTTATTATATTATTTCAAAAATACCCTTGTTATTATTATTTAAATTCTAAAAAGTGTTCACTAAAAAAGGATTTTTATCAAAAATAACACCAAATTATAAAATACGAAATGAGCCTTGTATTACGGAAAAAAAAAACTCTTCAAATTGAGTTTATATTTAGGACAGGATGAAGTAATTGTTAATTTATTTTTTATTTAATCAACTCATAAAAAATTATAGGAAAGGGATTGACTCAAGTAGTGCAATCCTACCAACTTAAGAATTTGACAATCGGACATGAAGTCTCAAGTTCGATTCCCGGTTAATACACTCTGTTGAGAGAGAGATAGTAACGCGACCTCGCTTGAGACACTTGTGGTACTGCCCAATGAGTACAAACCCAAATATATATATATATATATATATATATATATATAATAATAATAATTTGGATGGGAGCAAATTTATTTTTTATTTTATCAACTCATATAATTATGCATGTTGGTTGGTTCAGCAGATGTCTTTAATTAATTACTCAATCCGGCTCAAATTATAAGTAAAAATAACTAATTTTACGCTTATTAATGACGTTAGTTGATTGAATTTAATTTTCTCAAATTTATAAAACAATGATTAGAATTATTTTAGAAAAATTGCATTGGGAATGAAACTAAAATTAAATAAGATAACAATTAGCTAGAGATGTTTTAGAAAAATAGCATTGAGAATGAAATAAATTTTAAAAAAGTTTATTAGTTTTGTTAATATTTTAAACCAAGAGAAGGATGCTTTTTCTTATATTCCTCCACCCCACCTTGTCACCAATACTCCAGATAGCAGGTCACAATTTCTAACCGTTGATGCGATCATCATATAATTTCTATCTCCAGGATTTCGGTACACACTAGCACAATGGGAGCATACAATGCTGACCCACCGAAAAAGGCCACCACGCGCATGGAACGGAAATCTGTCAATGCGCCTTAAAGAGACGGATATGCGAAACAAAATCTGGAGTAACACTGTATTTTCGTGATAGGTCATCGCTTTTGTTCTTTGAACCTCATCACCGTCGCATTCGCATCTAACAACCCAACGCCGTTGATTCCGACATGGCCCCGCCATCCGATCCTTCCAACCAGTAAGTCATGACGCCCTATCTCACGTTTATTCCCTCCTTTTTCTCAATTTTAATTTTATGCCCTCCATTCTTTTCATTTTTTAATTTTTAAAATGGTTATCTTTTGTTAAATGCAATAGAGAAGCTGCTGTTGTAAGAAGGAAGAACAACGGACCTCCTCTCAAGTTCCTTTTCCCTCTGATTTATGCTCCCGTCCTCCCTCTCAGTAACCTTTCTAATTCTCCTCAATTTTATTTTCATTTAGTTTTTTTTTCTTTTTTTTTTTTTGTTATTTCAATTATTTATTTCGTTTTTTTTTTCCAGTTCGTTTATCGCTGCGTCATAAACCCGTCTTGAGAGATCGTTTGTTTACTGCTGTGTTGGCTGGTGCTTTTGCTCATGGCTTCTATCTCGTGTATCCTTTCTTTTTTCTTTTTTTATTGAAATCCTCTCTCTGTGTTAGTGCTTCAACGGGGTATCTTTTTTATTATATTATTGGTTAAATATTAAATTTAATTATGAATTATGGTTCCTGAAGAGTTTATTTTTAAAAGATCCATCACAATCACCCCCCCTGTTTAAGTTAACATTTGTATAACTTAATTTTGGTGGCATGCTTCGAAATCTTAATACAATTGGGGCTAAATGTAGAAAGCTAGTTGATAGGGACATTTGGGAAGAATTAAGGAGCTGATATTGGTGTTATGAGTAGGACAGCAGACTTGGTTTGAAGAATTTAATGCGGTTTTGGATGGAATTGCTAGTTCCAGATGCTATGTCCGGTTTGATTGTGTAAATTCTGTCAAATGGATTACTTACATAAGTGATATGCGCTGTTGGTTTTTCGTACTGTGCCTGTGTATTGATTGTTAGCATAAGTTGTTAACTTGTTATGCGTCGTCTGAGGCTGATGGTTGGATTCCTTGTGATGGTATGTGCTTTTGAAAGATTGAGTGTCTTGTTACTTTAATTATTGAGCTTTGGCTTTATTGGTTTGTGTGAGAAGGCATAGGAAGGTAAAGTAACCTGTTAGGGCTCTGACTTCTTTTATATGGTCATTGTGTCAGCACTCAAGACCAAAATTAAGGTGGATTTTGAGACACTAAACTTTTGTGGCATTAGGAATTTTTTTCTGTTAGACTGGGATTCACCCAATTGAACAAAGCTGAATCTAAGATTGGATTTGGTGACTAAATAGGTTCAGAATTACAAGTTATGCATTTTTCCTTGAATTCCTTGATAAAATCAGTTTGCTGTGTTGAATAGATGCAATTGATGATGACTGATTCTAGTAAATTGTGACTTATGAGGATCATTGTTTCCTATGTAGATTGCTGTTCATTTCAATTTTAATGTCGTTGCTCAAGGAAGTAGTTTAATGGTTAAGATCAGTTTAGATGGTGGTAGCCCATAGAACAGTAAAAAGGGCATGCCCAAATCAGAGACAAAAAAAATGCTAGTTTATCTTTTTCTTTCTATGCATCAATATATAGCAATATATTTGCTTAGAGAGAGAATTAGTGAAAGTTTAGGATAAGTTTGTGCATGCAGAATTTTGTTATTAAAGCCACTAACCAATCTTATGGCAGTTCAATGGGCACGCCCCAAGCAAGAGAAATACTTAAAAGATGCTACTTGTACATGATGTTTGGATTTTAACATGTATAATCTCTTAAAGTCATTATATACACTAACTACTGAATGGCAATATATTTGGGTAAAAGGAATTTTTTCTCCACTTATGGTTTACTTGTCTTCTCAAATTCCTAAGCTTGGTAAGTTATATTTCCTTTTGGGAATGTTGTATCTATATTGAACTTTTCATTAATTACATTTATTGGAAGCTAGTTTAAAGTGTAAAGTGCTATAATAGATTTTTTTATGTCATATTTGGTCAAAATTCAATAATCCAATGACGACCATAAACTGTTCTATGATATCTGAATATATGATATTTTCTTATCATGTTTTCCCCTAATGACTATTCTCAGAACTGATCTGTATGACATTGAGAGCAAGTAATTATATGGAGCATGTTTCAGACATTTGACCGGTGTCATTTGCATCACAATCTCAGGTCAATTTCGATCATGAATGAATATTTTTGTAATTGTTTTGGAAGATGAGGGTGCTGTGTATTTCTTTGAGAGTTACATTTTCTATTGTGCTATTACATTCTATCTAAATAACCATGGGAAATTGGAAGGTATACTTCGATTCCCATTTTTTATAATGATAGCTAAGATATCACTTGGGTATACTACCTATTTGCAAGGTATACTTTGATTCCCATATCTGATCTAATGCTATTTGCTCGGGTGAGTCTTGTCAATTTCATGTTTATTTGGGTATACTTAGATGCTCATTATGCATTTTTTGAGACATCAGTACATATCTCGTCCATATTTTGTTCATTAATGGAAGTGGACTTTTGGTGGGGTTGTATCTTGGATTAGAAGTCTTGTGTCTTCATTTTACCTGATGAAGCGGTCCATGAAACTGATAGGTAATCCAAAGCAGCAAGAGTATAAACTACTACTAGATATAAGATATCTGTGAGTCTATCACAGTACATGGAGACATAGAAAAAGTGAGAAGGGAGAAGAGGATGTGTTGCTATTATATGTTGCACATGAAGAACATAGAAAAAAAGTGAGAAGGGAGAAGATTATGTGTTGCCATTGACCGAAGATGATATATATTGGTGTTGAGAAGAGAGGAAAATGACTCTTGCATAAGAAGGAAGTAGAAGAATGAGCGCTATTTTCACCCGCTCAGTCACCTCAAGCATATTAGAAGGGATAAGAAGTGTTTTGGCGGTGGAAATTGGGGGTTATTTTAGGATTTAGGTTCTTTTTAGTTTAGGCTGCTAATTGGTAAAATTAGGGTTTTTTTTTTAAAAAAAAATTTAAATTTGGGCCCAAACCCGGTCAGGTCAAAACCGGGGAGAACCAAATTAGGGTTCTCTCTCCCAGAAACGCTGCGGAACGCACGATTGCAGCGTTTTCCCGATCTTCCCCGACGAGCCACCGTGCCCACCACTGCGCGATCTTCTTCTCCGCTCTGGATCGCCAGTGGCTGGGATAATCGCAGAAATGGCGATTATACTTATACGAGTATAATCGCGATTTTGACAACGTTGATTAGAACTGCCAGCTGAGCCACCCTTAACTACAATTTCCAAATACCCATGAGGATCAACTTTGGTTAACCCTATACTTTTGGCCAGCTTCAAACCCTTGCAAGTGATTTTGCAGTAGTAGTATCTGCCTAAACACCATAGATTGGTTTAGGGCAAAGTATTAACTATGATCAGCTATGGCACTAGCCTAAAGTGTTTACTGTGAAGCTACCTAAATTGCATCTGTTTGGGTTGATTGTTTTATGCAAGTCTTCTAGGAGCGTGTTGTAGAGGGGAAATTATTTTTGCCCCCAAGTTTTGATTTGCACGCCCCTTTTTTTCTTCATTCATGACCCTGTACATGATCGGGGTTTTGAGTAAGTGAGCTAGGGCAGAACTGGTAAAAAAATAAAATAAAATTATACAATCGTCAGTAACGACATGACCGTGGAAAGAATTCAGGTTAAAACGTGGGTGTTAAAATAATTTCCCTTGTAGTTAGTTGTACAGTTATGGACGATGTTGAGCTGAACTGATAAGAAAACTTGGGAATTAGTCCTCAAACTCCGTTTTTAGTCTCCAAACCCCATTTTTTTTTCCGATGGGGGGTTTTGTCGGAATATTTTCTGATACCCCGAGTCTGAAAAATGCAATTTTCCAGTTATTCTCTTATTAAAAAATTCATTTTAAAGTCAGAAAATGCATTTTCCGACTCGGGGTATCAGAAAATATTCTGACAGAACCCCATCGGAAAAAAATTGGGGTTTGGGGACTAAAAATGAGATTTGAGGATTAATTCCCAAAAAACTTTAGCAGTTATTGGGCCTTCAAAATTACGTGGATCTGCAGGACCATTGAATACTTGTTCGTCCTCAATCTCCTAGGCTTTCAAAACGTTTGTGCCCTTGGAACTTCAGTCTTACAGATAGTGAGTCTAAATCCGAGATACTCCGTATTTGGAGAATAGTTTAATGGGTGTGCATTTTTTTTTTATGTTATCAGCACATGATCCATTGTTTATTTGCATTAGTTTTATTTGAAAGTCAATGAACATAAACACATGCATGAGGATGATGCATGGATGGTATAAAAAATCACTACGTTGTTAGTGCATCACCTATTTTTTCATTGGACAAATTATTCCATGATGTCGTCATTTTATCATAAAGAGGATATTTTATATATATATATATATATATATATATATATATATATATATATATGTATATAGTGTTGTTGGAGTAACTTATTTTATAGCCTCTTTATAATACAACATAATATCCATAATTAATAAATGAGATCAAGTCTACAAAATTTCATAGATACTTCATCCGATTATTCTATTTTAACGGATAATACGTTATTTAAAATATAAGTAAATATGTATTATTGGATTACAAAATTATGAATATCCGAATGATCTGAAATTTGGTATGTATAATCATCATGATAATAACATATAATTCAACGGTTGGATTGACAAATTTCATAATATATAAAAAGTTATGTGAATGTGCAAGTGATGGTGTCAACGGACGTAACTCTTTCTAATGAATGCACTAGAGTATATATAAAGAAATTAATATTGGTTAAGTTTGTACTGTGAATTGATATGATTAATGTATAGAAATTTTATAAATGAATCAATTTTTATTACTCTACATATTAAAAAAAATATTTTGCTAATTAAAAATAAACACAGTTTAATAATAATTTATCCACGAGGAGGAAACCACGCTTCAAGTTGTTGGGCAGTTCGGTCTTTGCCCTCAAGATTAGTTTGGTACCCAGAGTGGTAGACGTGACTTTCATTACCCGTTGGTACAGCTCTTTTTACGTCATTTTTCTGCAGTCTTTTCTTGATTCTAATCCACGTTGTGAGTTCTGGAATTTTGCTTGCTCGTCATTTCTATCAGTATTCCTCTTTCTATTTTTGTTTTTTTTTTCCTCTACTCCTACACGGCTGCATGTAAAGTGGCAAACATGCCCTTGCTAAGTTTAGTTTCAACCACAATTGTAACTCTGGATTCAGGGGAGGTGCTCCCTAGTGTTTGTGCCTTTGGGCTTTATGCCCCTCTGAAGCATGGTACTCTTGATCAGGTGACGTACCCGTATCGGTATCGTACTGGATACTTATAATTAGTATGTTAAGGTATATTTTAAGTGTGGATATTACCAATAATGTAATTTTTGCCTTATAATATATTTTTTAATGTTATAATCAATCTTTCGGATTTATATCTTGATTTATTTTGTTCATCAACCTATAATTTTATGATACTCATATGATATTTCAATGTCAAAATCGTTTATTTTCATTTTGCTTATATATATTTATTTATAAAATTAGAATTTATATTGTCGTACTCGTATCCTATTTTTTTAGAAAATGCCGTATCCGTGTAAAAAAAAATGTAAATAAATGTGGCAAGCACCATCGCCATGAGTTAACCTCATTAAAGTGAGGACTCTGATTTTGAGTTTAACCTGCTCTTCACAGACCAATGAAAGCACCAAAACACCGTTCATGTGACCCCAAAAAATGGACACTCGAACCTTTTTCAATTGGACCATCCACAACTCTACAACTAGGTGGGATATTAAAGGAACGTTCCCGTGACCATGAATGTTACCAAATTACAATGGTCCCGAACTTGCTACGTGGGACTTCATTGTTTTCGCTAATACAGTAGTAGTAACTCTCTACACTCGTGCCGAACCCATTGCACTAATTACTCCAAAATCAGACGGTATAAAAGTTTTTTTTCATTGTGAGCACATTATTCATCATTTATATATTACTCCCTCCGTTTCACAATGTTTGGCCTTTTAGTCTTTTTTTCTTGTTTCACAATGTTTGGCCTTTTATATTTTCAATACACAAACATATTTTTTTTTCAATATTAACCTTTCATTCAATCATTTCTCTTACTCCTCATTAATTCTACTTTTATCATCTCTCTCATCTCTAAACCACTATACATTAATTAATGGACACACTTACTAATAAAAATTAAATACTATTACAATTTTCAATAAGGATTAAATAGGGACATTTTAGACAAACTATACATAATACTTATAATAATCAACACTTTCTTAATCTGTGTGCCCAGACCTAAAAGGCCAAACATTGTGAAACGGAGGGAGTAATGATTATTTACTTTTGAATAAAAGTAAAATAAGTTAATAATAATGTATTAATAATATAAAAAACTTCACATTATTGGTGCACATTGATTACATGCATACAATAGGAGCCGCTGATTAATTTTAAAAGAACATCTTCAGTGTAAAAGATGTGGAACATCCATTCTCCAAATTCTTGTTGGATCATTGTAGTGTTGTTAGATGTTGCTGCAAATATCCATTCCATTTTGGAAAGAAAAGTCAAGATTTATAGTATAGTTTGTACACAGGGATACCCACATCGCATATTCTCTAGTTGGATGCTCGAAGGGCAGCATATTTTAAACTTTAAATTCTGAAAGATCCCACTTGGTATCAGATACTCCGATTCCAATTGTTGTACAGTGTACCGGCATTCCCTATTAAACATACGTGTCTTTCAATTACCTCGGCACTTTCTTTACTCAAAATGCTAAGTAATTAACTATAATTACAAGAATCTATTCTTTTTATAGTCAATTCAACAATCTATCTATATCAAATTTTGAACATATCTATTTTCACAAAGTTAAGAAGTATTCTAATGACATCGTTTAAAAAATACTAGAGAAGAAATTTTACATTGAAAAATAGGCTTGTAAACATATCCAAGAGAGTAGAATATGATGATGGGTTAAATAGATAGTTTTATTTGTTAGGACTTATGTACTTACTGTATAGATTAATTATATCTTAAAAAGTAAAATTTTGTTGAAAATTGAAATACTTGATGAATTAAAAAATTAATTGTATTTTTCTAATATAATTTTACTATTCATGTTATTTTTGTTATTTTATCCCATACACTGGATGCATAAAATAGAAAACCGTTATTAGGGAGTATTATTATTTCTATTTCTCTTTTAGTAAAAAAGAGAAAGGTTAAGTCCAGTGAGACAACAATTCCTGAGGATGATCTATACCGTCGCACAGTTCGCGGATTTCAGATGGATTAGTTGGGTCACAAAAAATGTGAAGCTCAAACACTACCTGGTTAAATTTAAAAAATAAAAAAATAAAAGAAGAGAAAGGTTAGTGGGTACTTGCGTTGCGTCAGATCTGATCCAATCCACCAAGTTACTAAAATAATGGATAACGCTGACATGCCATCTCTCTTCTCTCTACATACTTTTATCTTTGGAAACAATGAGAAAATAGTGTAAGCATCATCATGTAAATTTTTTTTACATTGTTAATGAATAATAGGACCTATTATTCATTGTTATTACTGGTGATTGATTTAGAAGTAAAAATAAAACATAATAATAAATGATATGATATCGATTATGTAAACAATTTTGTACTGTCATTGCATATGTATAAAAGTCGTTAACAATTTAGTAGTATCTAGCAGGCTTAACTCGGAAAGAAACACAATCATTAATCGTCATCAATCATATTTTATCTTCCTAAATCCTTATAATATACACACACCATTGATTGCAACAAAATAATAATACTAGCAGCAGAAACTATCTAAAACATCATACATCACTTAGCTTCAACTCCTTACATCATCATCAAATCAACACACATACACATACACATGCTATTAACCAAATAAAACAAAGCTATGTGATGTGATTCTAAAGCCTCCGGCGCCGGAGATATCATAGATCGGAGCGGCCGTTGAAGTCGGAGGCAAGCCGTGAAGCGATGGCGGAGTGATACATGGTGTCGTGAAAGGACTCGGTCGACATCATCCGGAGCTGCTTCGCCTTCTCCTCCGTGAACCCTCCGGCGAAACATGGCCTCGTCGAGGTCGACTTCGATTCCGTAACCGCCGGATCGGATCCCGATACTTTTTTACCGTTGTCAATGTAGTCAGGTTCGGAGGACCAGCCGAACAGCGGGGTCCACCAGCTGGCGGAGGAGTTTCTCCGGCGTTCTGGATCGGGCCTGCGGTGGCCGGGAGTGGCCGAGGCTTTGATTCCGGCGGTGATGGGTGTGAAGGTGGTGGCCATTTTGGGAATTTTATCTTTCTTTCAGTTAGGAAACGGTTTTTTGGGAACAATGTGCCTAACACCCACGGTTTTTATAGCGTGTGGAAATGACCTCTAACTCCAAGGTGGAAAAGGATAAGATTGGACACGTGGCGCTGTGAGATAGGAACGATGGTTTTCTGACACGCTTTTTTAATGACTTTTTTTACAACGTTCATTGAATTGATGGGTTTGTTACAAAAATGGCCTTGCGTGTTACTGACGTGGACCGCGTTCCATTTGGGCTTGGGCTTTTTCGAAAAGAAACAAATTCCATGCAATAAAAGACATGAATGAATGAACCCATCGAGTCTCTTTCCTTGCCATTTGCCATGCACGTTCCTTGGTTTTGTCCTTTATTTGTGGGCGGAGGATGGCAATTTTGAACAGTGTCAATAATGAAATGAAGACTAGAGATATGCAATTGGCATGCCTTTCCAGCCTGCAAAAGAATGATTCCTTGATTCCAAACAGAAACCCTCTCCTTTCCATCAATTTTCTAAACAAAAGTTATCTCCTTTCATCATTTAGTAGTATTCATCAAGCATAACATGGTCTTCAAACAAGACCATGTAACCTTTCTTAAGCAAAGGATCTCCTATTAACAACTATTGATTTTTCTTTTAATCAACAACTATTGATTAATATTCGACTTTCAAGGAAAAGAAAAGTATTGATTAATATTATTCATTAAACATGTATTTTATATCATTTTGTCAATTAAAGCTAAATTATTTTTTAATTTTGAATCATTTCGGGAGAGTGTTTGAGGAACAATGATAGAATTTAGTGATCAACTATAATCCACAATAGTACTCCTCATAAGTAGACGACTTTGAGTTTAAAAGTAAGAAAATCTCACTCAATTTTTTTTGTTTGTAAAAAGGGTTTTGACTAGTAGGAGTGTAAGTGATCTGGTCCCGGACCACGAGACCGATCGAATCGGACCGGACCAAAAAATATGGTCCGATTTGATTTCGTGGTCCGATACGATCTTAATATTTCTGGACCGTTTTACTGTGGTCCGGTCCATAGTCTCACAAATTTTGAGACCACAAAAATAAGATCGGATCGGTAGTTCAAATATTAAATAATAAAAATTAAAAAAAACACACACACACAGCGCCTCACAGAGTCACACCACTCAAAGTTCAAAGACTCTTCAAACACAAACACCTTCCCATTTCCCAAGTTCAAACACTCAGACTCCTGGTGCAAATTGGGCCATTGGATACGTGTTTGACTCTTTGGTGGGCTCTTTTGTAACGTCTTGATTCCTTTTCGGTGCTACATTGCCTTTCCTTTGATTCACAAGTCGTGTTGCTTGTAGCCTAGTACCAGTACTGTGCAATATTACGTCTTGATTCCCAATTTCCGCTGCACTGTGCAATATTAAATTCAAACACAAGCTTTAACACAAAAAAAAAAAAATTCAAACACAAGCACGTTCAAATCAGCAATAATAAATTATTATTATTATAGTTTAAATAGATCGGACCGAACCGTTCATAAACGGTCTGGTCCCTAAAGTTCATTAAAGACTAGACCGAAGCGGATCGGCGGACCATTACACCCCTAGTTTTCACAATTTATCATAGATGATTAATCCCTTTTTATGCTCAAGAGGCATGGAGATTAATAAAGTAGATTTAAACTCGAGAGTTACTTTTCAGCCCCCACCCATTTCTCTTGAACCCCATTTTCTTCCGCCTCTTGAGAGGTGGAAATGTAAAATTAATGGCTTTTCCGCCTTCCATGAGACGGACAAAAAAAAAAATTATACTTCCGCCTCTCAAGAGGCGAAAGAAAATGGGGTTCAAGAGAAATGGGTGGGGGCTGAAAAGTAACTCTCTTAAACTCTACCAACTTTTTTTATGTACACACTTTGTGATCACACAGGCACCTTTGACATTATACTTAAAAAATTTAACTACTGACCCTGATGGTAAGAAATCTTGTTTTATGAAATAAAACAATTCATAAATATAATAACGTTAAAAAAATCATAAATATAATAATTAATATGACTTCACATCTTAATAAAAGATGGAGTAGTGTAATGAGTTCGCTCTTCCGATCTAAAATTGGTTAACATATCATCTTAAAAAGCTTCTTATCCGGTTGGCCGATAACTCACTAGGATGCATGAGTGATATTGTTAAACCAAACAAAGCAATAAGCAATAAAACAAAAAAACAGACAAAGCACCTAAACCATAAGACAAATAAGCTTCTCCAAGTCCATACAAAACGTTTGACTATCATTTATGCATTTTACTTTTATTTAAAAATCAATAACAATAAATACATAAATGATGGGCTAACAATATAAAAAGTCATTACACTATCGCTTGCTTTTTTAGAGGGAATCACGGGCTTTTTTAAGTGTGCCCAAGGCATATATTTAGCAAGAACAAAAAATTACTTATGGAAAAGTATTATACTTAATGTTTTGAAAAATATTATATTTAAGTTTTGCTTATAAAATTACTTTTTATTGATAGCTAAACATGTTTTCTTTTACACAGCATTAGAAAAATCCAATTTTTTTTTTAAATACAAAGAGTTTATGAATATTTTCACCAAAATATTTTGGGAAGTGTTATTTGCACCGGTTCATTACTTCATACACCCAACTTTTATAATTTTTTACACCAAGTTTCCAATATTACCCTAATCATTACTACTCACACCCATACATTTATTATTTACACCCATCACTAATATTTACACCCCTAATCCTAAAAACCTATATATATCAATCAATACTCACACCCTATGTATTACTACTTACACCCAACTTCTTCTTCTTCTTCTCCATACAGATCTTCTTCTCCGTAAACTAACATGGTAGTTTATTGTGTACAACAGACACAAGAGAGCCCACATAAACGTAGTATATTAACAACTAAGCATCAAACAGACACAAGAGAGACAGTGTTCTCACAGATTTTGACCCCCAAAAAATTCAAATTATCAGATTTCATGTGAATTTAATTTTATAAAGTAAACATGGAAACCCAAAATGCATATAGATGGTATTACATTTTGCTAGAAAGAGAGAGTCAGAGAGAGAAAGAGAAGAAACTAGATCCGAAAATTATTGTTTATTTTTCTGAAAGTTGATTTTACACTTGAGTGCAGGGTTTATATACCTGATCCTAAGTCTAATCTGATCAGTAACTAGCATAACCACCTCTGGCTGACTCAGAAAAAGGTGTGTGCAATACATTATTGATTATTGTACCGCACTCTAATATGTACAGGGGATAGACCTCAAAGTAGTCTAATACTACTCAAATAGATAGATTTCTAAACTAACATGTTAGTTTATGGAGAGGATGATTTGTATGGAGAAGAAGAAGACGAAGAAGAAGTTGGGTGTAAGTAGTACTCCTTCCGGTCTTATATATAGGACATATTCTAGAAGTAATTTTTGGTCCTATATATAAGACATTTTGTATTTTCTATGCATCATTTATTATTTTTTCTTTTTTGCCCTTATTAAATGCATGTGTTTTTTGTTGTTCATTAATGAGTGTGAATTTTTCAAGAAAAGTTGAGAGGGTAAAATTGTAATGTTACAATATATTCTCATAGAATTCATAAAACTAACTTTTTTCTTGGTCCGAGGAATATGGTTAAGTATGTCCTATATATAGGACCGGAGGGAGTAATATATAGGGTGTGAGTATTGATTGATATATATAGGTTTTTAGGATTAGGGGTGTAAATATTAGTGATGGGTGTAAATAATAAATGTATGAATGTGAGTAGTAATGATTAGGGTAATATTAAAAACTTGGTGTAAAAAATTATAAAAGTTGGGTGAATGGAATAATAAATAAGGTGCAAATAACACCTCCCTATTATTTTTGGTTTTAAACTGCGGACTAATTGTATTTTCTTTAGCTGGAAGTATCCTTATTCTTGGTAAGTCATCGGGGACTTTGTATATCTCTTAAACTTGGTTAGTTTATGTACTTTTTTTTCTCCCCTTTTTATTATGCTTGTTTACTTGTTTTGAGCTTTAGAGCAACTAAACAATATTTAAGTTGCAAAGGTATTGTTCACTGATTTGTTCAAATAACTTACAATGTTGTATGCTTTAGGGATTTGCGTAGATTTCAGGATTTAACTTGCTTATTTTTGCTTTTTGTATAATATCTGTCACCACCGCTTTCAAATTTCAATAAAGGTTGCAACCGACTTCACAATCTCTGTTACAAGCTAAAGCAAAATATTATGGTTATTTGTACTGTTGGATTGATCTATCGAGGATGTGCAACTAAAATTATTGTATAATATCTTGTGTCTTTGATTTTTTGTATATGTTTTTATTTGTGTCTTGTAATAAATACAATTTAGAATAATTGAATAAGTTTTTGTCTAATGTATGTGCTATAAATTTAGTAGTTCTGTAGCCTTATTAAAAATTCTCAAGAATTTGAAGTATAAAAAAGATTTATTTGGTCAAATAATTTTTTTAATTATACAAAGGCTATTGCAATGACAATTTTGTTGTTTCAAAACCAAAATGTGTTTTGCAATGACATTGTCGTTGCAGAAGCCAAAGGTGTTTTGCAACGGCAATGTCATTGCGAAATAGGTTCTTGTGCACTGCTTTGCAGCCTTGTTTAGCAACGATATTACATTAATGTCGTTGCAGAAGCCGAAGGTGTTTTGCAACGGCAATGCCGTTGCGAAATAGGTTTCTATACTCTTTTGCAACGCCTTTACCCGCAATGACTTTGGTCGTTGCAGAAAATAGTTTTTGTAATTTTTTTTGCAATGACAAAAGTCATTGCAACAAAGGGTTTTTCTTGTGGTATAAAGATCTCCTAGATCAGTGCACCTCCAATAATTTTATCACAAATTAACTTTTAATTATGTCAAAATAATGAAAACAATTGGTTAAAGTGAGTAGCTCTACTTTGTTGGTAAAAATCATGAAGAATGAATATTTCTTGTCCAAAAAACCATGATATTCTTTAAAAATATGTATAAATAAAAGAATGTTTAGTTTTTTAGAATGAGGGAAATATTGGAATGTTGGTGTAAAAAATTATAAAAATTGGGTGTAAGTAACAATGTTAACGGTGCAAATGACATCTCCCAAAATCAAATAGTACTAGTATTGTTTTAAACCATAATAATCAACTAATATTTGGCCTTTTTTCAATAGATCCTTTGCATAAAAATCAACCAGTATTTGGTCTTTTTTATCCTTTTGTATTTTTGAGTTTATGGGAAAAAAATAGTTTAAAAAAAAGTAGTCGCTGAAAAATAAAAAAATTATTCAAAATATAGTTTTTTTGGTGGTAAAAAATTTGGTTATTTGATGGTGGTTATATTTATTATAAAATATTAGGAGTGTAGGGTAGATAGTGGGATCATAAAAGTAGGTTCATGGGTATTGGGTAAAGTGAAAATGTGGTTGAAGTTTTTAAATTATAAAAAATGTGAAGAATAATAAAATAATGTGTGGAGTCTATTTAAGAACGAAAAATCCGTTCATTGGTGGAGGTGCTCTGAAAGTCTCTAATTTGTTAAATTCATTATCAAACTGTCAATAATCGGTAAAAACAATAAAATTAATTTAGGCAGTCACAATGCACATTGAGTTGTAGATTACAAACCCCACCTTATATCCTCAAATCCCAATTTTAAAAGTGAAATTACCATAATGTCTTAATTTAAAAAAATAGAATATAAACCCTTTTTTTTATCCTCAAACCCAAAAACCCTTTTCACCTTCCTAAAATTATCCATAAACCTCAAACCCCTTTTTTCATATATCCTATTATAAAAACTTCCTACTCCTTATTTTCTTAAAAAAAAAAAAAAAAACCTCTTCCTCTCCCTTTTATCATTCAACTTATCTCCCTCCCTTCTCCAAAAGTAATAGTTTTTGGCATCCACTTTCATCAACATCGAGTTTTTGGTGCATCACTCTACTAGAGTAGTGTTCGTGTTGGCGATTGCGTTGCCACTAAAGTACTTTTTTTTTTTTAAAATTGGACGTACATTTTCCGACTGTCCAATCTCGGAAAACCAAATTTCAACTCGAGACTCTCGGAAATCATATACACAATAAAGTCAAATTATATTTTCCGATATATGTGGGTCGAAAATTAAGCATGATTTTCGAGAGTCCCGAGTCGGAATTTGGTTTTCCAAGACTGGACAGTCGGAAAACGTACGTCCAGTTTTTTTTTTAAAAAAAACGTACCTTAGTAGCAACGTAATCGCCAACATGAACAGTACTCCAATGGTGCACCAAAATCTCGATGTTGATGAAAGTGGATGCCAAAAAACTATTACTTTTGGAGAAGGGAGAGAGAGAGGTTGAGTGATAAAAGGGAGAGGAAGAGATTTTTTTTTTTTTGGAAAAAATAAAGAGTAAGAAGTTTCTATAATAGGATATATGAAAAAAGAGGTTTGGAGTTTATGGATAATTTTAGGAAGGTGAAAAGGGTTTTGGGGTTTGGGATAAAAAAAGGATTTTTATTCTAGTTTTTTTTTTTTAATTAAGGCATTATAGTAATTTCCCTTTTTAAAATGGAGTTTGGGGATATAAGATGGGGTTTGTAATATAAACTCATGCACATTCATGCACATTGATATTAGTAACCCAATGGCCGGCAAGGAAACTAGACTTTGCCCTTGAGATCCAATGTTTGAAACTCGGTGGCAACAGTTTTTTATTTTTTTTATTTTTGGAAACTGTTGGGTTGGGTTCTTCTTCAACCTCTGCCCGCATGCAGGAAACGGGTCTTCAATATGGGTTATCGATTCTAGGGGTTTTTGGGCGCGTTTTTTACATCGTTAAAATCAGAATGCAATTTCTAACACATCAAGCACAAAAAATTCAATTGTTTCAAAGGTTTTTATGCGGTTTTTTGTCTTCCAAAATTTAGACCCGGCGCCATTAAAGTGACGACCAAAAGCTCGGTTTCTTAGAGTTTATTAAAACAATTGCATATGGGTTTTGTTTAAAATATTATTTCTAATTTTTTACAATCAAAAGCCCCAATTTTTATTAATTGATTCATGCGAATTGCCAAAGAATCGTGGATACATGAACCCTAATTTTCCAGATTTCAAAATCAAATTTCTGTTTCAATACGTAGTTAAACAAAATGATTTAGGTGTCAAAATGATCGTGTGATCAAACTCTATAAAAGCCCTAATGATTCAGGTTCAAGTGGATCAAATTTCACATAATTGGGTTATATAATAGTAAAGATGAAAGTATGGAAAATTATTTCAATAAATCAAAACATTAGCTCTTAAATCATATAATCTTGGCTTTGATACCAATTATAGGAACTTTATTAAATAAATTAAATATTTTTTTTTTGTTTACATGGAAGTCTGGGACTAGAACCCATGACCTGGAGGAGGGGGAAATCCTAAGTGTCCCTGCAGCCACCAACTGGGCTGTCTTACGCGGACTAAATAAATTAAATATTAATATATGCGATTATATGAAATTAAAAAACAGTGAGTTCCTTTACGCTCTGTGTACTTGTTGAAAACATAATAAAATAGCACCTCTTCATAATTTTGTAAAGGAATTACAAAGTCTTCCTCTAGTTAGACACTAACTCCCATATTCCCATACCTTACGGATGGGGCAAACTTTGAATGGATGTATATTTTATATGTGTGATGGCAAAGGAACCTAAACAATTTATAATTTATTAATCCTAATTTCCATCGGGGTTTGGAATTCTCACCCCATGGTTTATCCCCACACCCCAATAATATATTAAAGAGACCATTCTACCCTTCCCTCAATCGTT
Source organism: Crotalaria pallida (assembly GCA_037953625.1). Classification (NCBI taxonomy): domain Eukaryota; kingdom Viridiplantae; phylum Streptophyta; class Magnoliopsida; order Fabales; family Fabaceae; genus Crotalaria; species Crotalaria pallida. The sequence goes on from CM075649.1 coordinate 183,533,806, forward strand.
TCACATTCTTCTAGCCCAAAAACACGTTTCTTCTTCCTCTCCTCTGCACATTCCAACTTCAACTTCTCACAAACAACGAGTTCACACTTCTTCCTCACAACTCTTCTACACAAACAAAGGTATTATCTCTTCTTTCTCTTTTATTTCTTTTCCTTCTTTCCTCTACTCATTCACGATTGCAAGGGAATGTGGGTGGGTTGGTCATGGTCCTGATTTGCTTGATTTATGCAGGTTAGTTGATGTTTTTTTTTTTTGTTTTTTATGTACATTAGTATAGCCTAGGCATGTTACATAAACTTTTTTTTTGCAATCTGGCTGAGATCCGTTGTTATGTTTGATTTGTGGAGCCTGGACGTGTTTCGAAGCACCAGTTTCGGAATCTGATAATTTCCGACTCGTGGTTGTCGGAATTTTTATTTCCGAATTCTAACTCTCGGAATTTTGTCCAAAGATTCATTTTTAAGTTCTTTTGAACTAATAATTCATTAAAAGATGACATATTAGTGTTATGGGTATAAGTTATGATATAATCACAGTTGTTGCATTAACCTGTCAAAAACAGGGGTTAAAGTTAGACAGGCTTATGGTGTTGATAAATTTAATAGATTTCAATTTGATTACCCAAAGAAATAGTGTTTTCTATTAAGTGTTTCTAGTCTCACTCTGTTTTTTTAAATATTAGGATTCGCCAGATACTGTGAGACTCCTCTCCGTTGTTGTTTCAATATCTGGACCACGGAAGATGGTCCATGAAGTTTTTATCCAAAACAGAGGGCACTGTTCCAGTCAGCTTTCATATGATAGGGGATAAAGTATTGGAAGCTGAGGACTTTATGCAAATCTTCAAGAATATTTTTGTCCCTTGGTGTCAGCAGGCAAATAATTTCTCAACCAATGCTCGGCTGGATTTGTTGTTGGCACTGCTGGATTTGTTTTGCTCATATATGTATAAAGTTCAGCTTTCTGCATAGGACCTTTAGCTAAATAAATTGTTGTACATTTCTTTTAATATTGTAAAAAGGGAAAAAGCATTCCAGAGCCAAAGAAGGAAAGGAAGACACCAGATAAAAAACGTTTAGCGACATTGGACATTTTTGCAGGTTGTGGTGGTTTATGAGAGGGGTAGAAATGCTTAGATTGTTTTTAGGTTCTGTTGGTGGATTATTTATCATTTATGGAATTAGGTTGTTTTTATGGATCATTGTTTTGGTTTGTGTTTATGAATTTTGGATCATTTTGTTTTTTGGTATAATAAGGATATTTCTTTAGAAATTGGCCAAAAAAACATGTTTCCAACACACGTATCTCGGAAAATTGAAGAATTTTCCAATAGGTACCTCTCATAGAAGGTGTCAGTATATTTTGAAATATGGCAAAGTTTTTCCGAGAGGTATCTGTTGGAAAATCTTTCAATTTTCCGAGAGTTACCTGTCAGAAAAATATTCCGAGAATCCCGAGTCGAAAATTTAATGAAGGGTAAAATTGAAATTTCACTGTTTAAGTGGGGTGTGGGGATAATAGTTGGGGTGAGAATTCCATTACTCATTTCCATCCATGGTGAAAAAAAAAAAGTTAAGGCCCACAAGAATCATGAAAATGGTTCCAACACTTATGCATGTGACTCAATTTTTTTATTTTTTGGTTATTACGTGTAAACTTCATATTTCGACAATGTTTTCAAGTATAAAGAAGAAAATAATAAGAGAAATAGAGAAATGATAAAGTTCATGGCGACATTTAATTTTAGTCGACTTTATTAATTAGCACAAAGTATGTAAACTTGTGTCCAAAATTGTACTCGCATCACTGTACAATGGACCTCCAATTTTATAGGCTTAGGCCGAAAAAAAAAATAGGCCCTTATTTTAGAGTACTAATTAATTTTTTTTAATAAAAACTTATTACCACGTGAAATTTTAATAACAAAATTTGAATTGCAATTCTTGTAAAATGGGAATTTTTCAAAATATATTATTAATATCTATAAACTCACACGAGTTATAATAGTTTGATGATTAGAGAAATTTAAGAATAAAAAGAGCTTTGAGTTGGTGTTTGAACAAAAAACTCGAGGTGAGTCGAAATACAAATATCATTCTATAATATAATTATATGGATTTTTCTATTCATTACCCTGTGAGCAATGTATAAGTAACTTTAAAATATTAATTAAGCCAACATTGAAGAACTAAATATTTGTCTCTTAAATCTTAAAATCCATTATTTCCTAGGTAAACTTTGCAACTTTATTTATTTAAACATTATCCAAAAAAAATAAAATCCTAATTATATACTCCCTTTGGTCCAACAGGTAAAACCTTTGGATTAAGGTTGTTAGTGGTATTGTAAATAAACATTTAATATATTTTTTTAAAAACTACCCTTATAATTATATTGTTATTGAGATTCTAAAAAATGTTGACCTAATAAAGGTGTTTTTGAAAATAAGTAATTAAATAATGTTATTGGAAATTGGTAGAGGATCTAACAAATAAGACCAAATTTTTTCCCCTACAAGGGTCTTACAAAAGTAGCATTGGTTTGATCCTCATTTTGTCAACTGTGAATTATAAAAATAAAAAAAGGAAAATGCTAAAAGAACCAAACATAGTATGAAAGTGTTGGAAAATGTAATTTTTTATCTTGTTGAGAAAAAAGAAAATGTGGACTTATGATATTTTTTTTCCAAATCTAGAAGCTTTAACAAGTGCCATAAGCAAGACCCTAAAAAAAAATACAATAATGAAAAATAAATGGGAGTATCGAAACCCTGGCCTCAACATTAAAACAAGACAAACCTACCTCTTGTGATGGATAACAAATTCTGGTAGATCTTTATTAAATTTATTAATATATAAATTAAAGATAATTAATTTTTTTTATTATGGGTCCCTCATAATTAGGGGTTCAGGGTGGTTGACCCTATTGCCCTGCCCTTAGGTCGGGCGTGAGTCTTGTAGGAACAATTAAGCTAATCAATTTGCCATTATGTAACCATAAACTTAATGTCATTTTTCATTACCTTTATGAAACAGAGAAAGTACAACATTTTATCCATTTTGTTTTAGGCATGGAAATAGAACTAGTGTGATAGAATGGAATAATAGCTTAGGTAAGGTTTATCCTCATATGCTCATGTAACCAAATTTTATGTTTTTCTCCATTTTTCACAAATTTATTATGCTAAATATATATTAGTAGAATATAATTAACTACATAAGACACATATGACATAACAAGTGAAATGAAGTAGTAGTGAAAGGTATGGCCTCTTCTTATTTAATTTATTGAAGTATCCAGACATTTTGGCATTTCTTTTCCATTTTGTTTTTGGCATGGAATTAGAACGAGTGGAGTGGAATGGATAATAGCTTAGGTAAGCTTATTCTCATATGTTCAAGTATCCAAATTTTGTACTTTTTTTTTTCATAGTTTACAAATTTCTTATACATACTAAACATATTAGCAGAGGGTAAGACACTAAACAAGTCAAATGAAGTACGTAGTAGTGAAAGGTATGGCTTCTTTCATCTACTCATCAAGTATCTATCTTTTTGCATTCCTTTTCCTTTTTGTTTTATGCATAAAATCAAAACAAGTGGGATGGAGTGGATAATAGCTTAGGTAAGGTTTGTTCTCATAAGCTCAAATATCCAACTTTATTTAATGTATTTTTTTAGTAAATTAATATATTTATTTTGTCATTTATCTATTTATAGTAAGAGAAATGTTATTAACACCCGTTTTATTACTACTCGTATCCGGCTTTTAAAATATTTTATGGCTAGCTACTTACCAATATTACCCTTCTTCACAATCTTTCTTAAATTTTAACTATTCTGTTTAATTTTTACTTATACTCATGGTAGTCAAATTCGAGAGTCAATGCAAACTTGTTTTTTCTAGGTAAATTCGAGTCGTAAACTCGTTCCATAAATTCGTACGAATTTACTTATAAGTGTGCAGTGTGGGGCATGAGCAGTGCAATCATAGGGCGAGGGAAGTGCAAGGGTGTGGCAAGAGGCATGGAGTGGGCTGGCGTGGGGTGTGGGGCGGGCGTGCGAAGTTGGGCGTGAGGAGTGCAAGCATAGGGCGTGAGGAGTGTAGGTGTGGGGCATGAAGCGTGGAGCGTTTGTGCATGCGGTGTGCGTTGGGGGTGCGTGCTGCGTGAGGCGTGAGGAGTACAGGCATGGAGCATAAGGAGTGCAGGCGTGGGACATGAGGCGTGGAGCAGGCGTGCTTGCTGCATGGGGCGTGATGAGTGCAGGTATGGGCGTGAGGACTACAAGTGTGAGGCATAAAGAGTAGAGCGAGCGTCGTGCAGCGTAGGGCATGCGTGTGTGCAATGAAAAAAGAAGAAATGAAGATTGAAGAAACTTTTAAATAACAAGAACAAAAGAAGATTTATTTAAGAATTTTTTATCCAAAAGCCAAAACGCAGCAAATAGGATAATAATAACGTATAAGCTTTTTTTAAATTGAAAATGGACACTGAATTGGGCATTTTGGGCTCGAGAATGCTAACTCGCTAACTCGACCATAAACTCCCGATTTTACACTACTCTATCCGCGTCCATCCCAGTACACCCGAGTCTCTTACACTCTGAGTTTCCATTAGTTTCAACTCGTTTTCAATAGGTAGATTCGTGCATTCGTCTATTCTATGTATTAACACTAGTTTTTGACAACCATGCTTATACTTATTACTTCTCTTAAAACCTTTCCTTTCTCTTCACACACCCACATTCTTCTCTGTTTTCTTCTCTGCTACGCTCACCTATATCTTCTCAACCACAAGTTTATGCTCAAATATATAGTAGATAGGTAGATAGAAGATTTTTTCTTTTGGTATCTTTTTCTGCTGCAATGGAAGTAGTAAATTACAGTAAACAATCGGATGCTCTATCACAAAATTTGTATAAATGTGAAAAAAATAAACCCAAATGTTAGCGGAAATTGCTGAATTATTTGTACGGTATGAGTAACCAAGGTCACGATAGATGAAAAATGATGATAAATAATTATAAGATCACAATGGTGAAAAAAAAATGTTATTAATTTCCGAAATAAAATTTAGTACTATAATTCAGAACAAGTGATTGAAGTGAAAAGAGTGAAAAAAAGGCAGAAGACGTATAGAAATTAGCAAGGGACAGTTTGGTGTCCAAATAAAAACGATGAAGATCTCGTGTTATTTGTGACAAATATATCAACAAAAGAAAGAGAAATAAGAAGAACATTACCTTTGGATTAAAAACAACAAACTATGAAATACTCTTCAATGTTTTGGTTAGCATGGTTTTGGGTGAGGAAAGTTTTTGTGATTGAGAAGATGGTGGGTGTGAGTAGTGATATATAGGAGTAGAGTGTAAGTAATAGATATATGGGTGTGAGTAGTGATATATAGGAGTAGAGTGTAAGTAATAGATATATGGGTGTGAGTAGTAGAACAAGGGTAATATTGACAAGTTAGTGCAAAAAATTATAAAAAGTGGGTGTGAGTAGTAATATAATAGATGTGAAAAACATCTCCCAAATATTTTTCACTTGCTGTACTAATGTGAGACTTCCTGCACTCAATTAAATTTCCAACCCTGCTGTATCATGAGAACGCTTAATTTCACATTCAGTACTATCCCAACGTGCAAAACGTTGATTCTTTGATTGTAAATCCAAATCAAGGGGCGTGTCTGAAAAAGAAAGAAGAAAAAATCTAAGGGGCGCGTGGGGCTGAACCATTTTTCTTCTAGATCAGTCGCGTTACACATGTTTTAAGAAACTACTCCCTCCGTTTTACTTTAAGTGTTTTTTTGGACTTTTGCACATGGATTAAGAAAGTGTTGATTATGATGATTATTGTAAGTTTTATGTGTATTTTGTCAAAAATACCCCTATTTAATATTTTTATTTTGTCAATGCATCATTACTAGTATTACAAATTTCAAAACTAAAACAACATTAAATGTAAGGGTAAATAAGGAAAAACAGTATTAAATGTTGCCTAGATTTGGTAGAAAGACACTTATTTTGAAACAAAATTTTGATGTTAAAAAGACACTTAAAGTGAAACGGAAGAAGTAGTAAGTAGAGGACGGGTCATAATAAAAAGAACATAATAATATGATATAAAAAAATTATGTGTAAAAATATTGTTAGCAAAAATTGGGTTCTAAAAGAAAATTTGTAAAATTTGGTGGAAAAAATGAATAATATTAAAATTATCTTTATGAGGAATTTGCAATATAGTATTTGTATTAAGAGTGACAGAAAAGAAACGAAATTGAAATTGTTAAATTTAAGAATAAAAAATTATGAGGTATAAAAAAATGGTATAGTAGTATTGTGAGTTGAAAAATTGTTTGAAATGTATAATTAGTTTTATAATTGTCTGATATTGGCAAGCATTGTAAATAGATGAAGTTAAAGAATGAGGAAAAAGAAATTGAAAGAAGAATTTAAGTTTAGGAGAAGGGAGGTGTATTTCTGGAAAAAAAAATTAAATTAGGTTCTTCGAAAAAAAATTGGTTTAAAATGCATAATTATTTGGTGGAAGATGTATATTTTTAACACTTTTAGGTATTGGGTTAAGATGTGGTTCTTGTAACAAAATTTGAGTCTTAATTGAACTGAATTGATCATTGAGTCCTTTTAAGAAGTAGATTACGTATTCAATGTCTCTGTGCTTCTTAATTGTGTAAATTAAGTCACAAGTGCATCGAATTGCACAGGAACAAGTAAGAATAGGTCTCATTGATTCAAGTTCTTCCCAAAGAGTTTTCAAATCAATAAAAAATCCAGAAACACTTCTATCACCTTGTTTCATGGAATGAGTTTCTTGCAAAAGATCTGAAGTTCTGAAGTGATCACCCATCGAGAATTGATCGCGAAGATCTTCCCAAAGCTGTTGTGCTCCATCAATATAAATCATACTCTGAGCTATTTGAGATGAAAGAGTTCTGGTAATCCATGACACGACCATGGTGTTGCAACGTTCCCACGCATCGTACATAGGATCCGAAGGATGAAGAGTTGGAACTACTCCGTTGACGAACTTGAATTTGTTCTTTTATAAGAGAGCACGTCTCATGCTACGGCTCCATGAATGATAGTTTCTACCTTCAAGAGCAGGTGAAACAAGAACAGCACCTGGATTTTCTCCAGGATGAAGATAATAGGGACTTAGAGGATTTTGAGATAAACCCAATTGTAATCGATCGATTTCAGAGTTCGATTCAGACATTTTCGATTGAGAAGAATCAATCAATGAATTACAGAAGGAGATTAGCTTCGATGATGAAGATGATTGAGAAGATGTAAAGAAGAATTGCGATCAATAACTGAATCGCAAAAGAAGGAGATGATCTTTAATGATGAAGATGAGAAGATTCGGAGAAGTGCACAGCAGAGCTTTCAAATTGAGAGCTCTGATACCATAAAGCGGAAGTGAAATAAGAAACACATTTTTTTCTTATTGCACACAATGAAAAAGAGGGTATTTATACAATCAGTCATAAGCGTGGTAGATGATGCAGCTCTTATATACATGACTGCAACTACCTTCTTAATGACTTAATTCCTTAACTAACAGTCTAGTTGCTAACTAAAACTAAGCTAATTACAAACTAAACTATTACAAAGGATAACTTAGAAAACTAATCTAAGCCTATTTAATCTGGTGCTGGCTCCTTGCTGACATCATTCAATATTGCATATCCAGTTTTCAATTATCAATTATATAATTCACATAAAATTTACTGAGCATTATATGATATAAGCATACACCAACATGGGGTTGTCAAGTGGTAGCTCACTTGGTCCCTTAACCAACTGGTCTCGAGTTCGAGCTTTGGGTATGGAGCAACTCCCGTTGGGAGACCCCTACCCCTTAGTGCGAGCTCAGTTGGATTGGACCGGATAAGTCGAATTTTGGGTAAATCAGATCCGAGTGCCGGTTATTGTACACCAAAAATATGATATAAGCATACATTCCTATCATTAAAAAAGGAAAAGTAAATCATATTTCTCGTGAAGTTTTGTTGGTGTCAGTGATAATTTGTTGATTTAGGGTTGAATATGTTGTTTCCTCTTCTCATGAAGCATAACTCTTTTATAATGATCCTTGTTGATTTTGGTTTTTTTAGCACATAATTGTGTGCTTATGTTCAAACTCTTCATAAAATGTGGAGTTCATATGTGCCACGATACTTATATAAATTGTTTGTGTTTAATAAAAATTCTTTGCTTATTAAAAAAAAAAGTCATATTTCTCTTAAATCTGGCTTTTCAAACCTTTAGGACAGTTTTGCCCATTTACCTTGGAACTTCTTTTGGGCTAGGAAAAAAGTAAGGCTTCAAAGGTCCAATTAAATTAAGAAAATTGCTTTTTGGCTCCCATTTTCGACTTTTTGGTCCCCATTTCAATTTTTTTGGACGAAAATACCCTTAAGCGTGTTAACATTTCCGGTTCTATGAAACCGGAAAAAATTTCCTATTATACTGAACCGAAATCAATTTAAACATTATTCCGGTTTTGCTGAACCGAAAATTGGATTCCAGTTACACCTCCGGCTGTGTGAAACCGGAAAATAAATTCCGGTAGTAGGGAACCGGAATAATTCCGATAGTATTGAACCGGAAAAAGTGAAATTAAATATGTGCAATATTAAACTTGTGCAATATCACAGAGATAAGTCTAAGGTCTCTTCCAACAACAGTGGTTTCATTGTTCACGTTGTCTATTGCTCAAAAGATGACGGTGAAGGAACTGGTTATCAAAAAATGTCATGGATTGAAGCACATAGTAACAAGCAGAGAAGAAGTTGATTTAGATCACAAGAGCTTCATCTCAATATTCCCAGAATTACAAAATCTCAAGGTTGAAGGATGCAACCTACTGGAATTTGTATTCCCTGGTTGTTCAGCTCAATGCCCTGTTAAACTGGAGACTTTGACATTAGAAGATGCGGCAGAGCTCAATACTACCGGTAGTATATTTAATTTCACTTTTTCCGGTTGAATACTACCGAAATTATTCCGGTTCCCTACTACAGGAATTTATTTTCCGGTTTCACATAACCGGAGGTGTAACTGGAATCCAATTTTCGGTTCAGTAAAACCGGAATAATGTTTAAATTGATTCTGGTTCAGTAAAACCGAAAACTTTTTCCGGTTTCATAGATCCGGAAATGTTAACACGCTTAAGGGTATTTTCGTCCACAAAAAATTGAAATGGGGACCAAAAAGTCGAAAATGAGGGCAAAAAGCAATTTCCTTAAATTAATGCCCATGTAATGCTTATTTGAATGGCCGAGCCTATCGGTTTCAGACTGTGCCATTCATTCATGCAGTAACCCATGCCTTTTACGTATTTCAGACTTCAGACTGTACCCATTTGAACCGGTTCATGCATTCATTACTTTGGTTCTTGTAGAAATACAGGATATAATCCTAAAAAGAATGTATTAATATAAAAGTGACATTTGTCACCTTATGTTGGTGTGAAGTGAAAGATGTCATTTTTATGTAAGAGACTTTAAGCTGATTCGATGGAAATATATATCATTCTCGAAATATAATGAATATTTACTAGTACTAGTTAAAAGAAGAAGTAGATGGTTATAAAAAAAAATTAAAAATATATGAATACATAAATTAAGAGTATTAATAGCACTAAACTACTCCCTCCGTCCTATTATCTTGGTAAAAGTTAAACAAGTCAATGAAAATAAGAGAGTATCTGTTTAATATAATGCATGATTCATTCATTAATTACAAATTGATATTATACAAATTTTCTTATCATTACAGTTAATACATATTACAATATTGTTTCCAAAAAAAAATCTTTAAATATGTTTTCCTTATTTATTTATCAATCATCGATACAATATACAATCTTTAAGATTTTTCATTTATTTTTTTACTTTAATATGGGACAAATTTTTTAGCATTTTCTTACCAAGATAATGGGACGGAGGGAGTATCATATTCATCTCTGAAATTGTACCCAATCTTCACTTTGTCCTCTGAAATTATAAAAACCCATTTTTTATTTTTGAAATTGCCAAATGTTATTCACATTAGTCGTTAGGATCATATATTGTTTAATGCCGTTAGCGATGTTCAATGTAGTTCTTGGCTGATGATGAATTCAACAATCAATGGAAAGAATCGTTAATCAAGTTATTGTTGCAATTGCCAATTAGATTAATGTCTTTTTTTTTTGGTGTAAATAGATTAATGTCTTCTAACAACTAATTAATATTCCTAAAAACTAATATGATAAACATTTATCAAAGTCAATGATCAAAGCGAAGTTTTCTAATATTATTAGAGACCAAAATGAAAGTAATAACTTACAAAATTATGGACCAAAGTGAAAGAAACATACAAATTCAGAAACTAAAATAAATTCACTACACCAAAACAAAATCATTTTGGGTGAGTTAACGGTTAACTTCTTTTTTTTTTTTAAATTAGTTAACAGTTCACATTGAACGTAAATTAACACTGTTAAACGACATGTGAACACATGAAAATGATTAACATGAATAACGTTTGACAATTTCAAAATTCAAAATGGAACTTTTGTAATTTCATATACCAAAATAAAAATTGAATACAATTTCAATAACCCAAAATTTTAGTTTAGTCGTATATATAAATGGTGTTACCCTATATTTACTGTAATGTCATTTCTTTCGAAATACGAAATACTAACTTTGTTTTATAATCCGACAATAACATATTGCTAATTTAGGTCAAAACTCGTTCACTCTGTTACTATATTTAATCTGCTACGAAACAAGGAAGTAAAAGCAATCTCACGGTATTGGTTAATTAGTAATTACTTGATGTGTTTTGCTAACAAGTGCTCATAGGTTATTACATATGGAAAAAAATTATAAGTCCACATTTATCACTTACTAAAAAACATAAAAAATTACACTTTCAAATAACTTTTATCTATAATTGCTTCCTTAAGAAGTGGTTAGCAATTTTCCTACTTGATTTAAGCTTTTTTTTTTAAGAGGCTTAGTTGAAATGACTTTCACTGATTCATAGCTGAAATGTGTTTTTCACGTGGTGTTTACGTCAAAGACATTTTGACCACCACCACCTAAAAACTGGGACAGTAGTAGAGCACATTTCTTTGATAATCTTAGTGCTTCGGTAGCCCTACATAAGAGTGAATCTATCTTTGATATTTTTTGGTTTTATATATAAGATTTTTTTTAGAAAATTTTTTTAATCATTGTAAGATCCTATTTGAAATTTTACTAATATTTAATTACTTTTTTCAAAAGTATCTTTAATAAGATAATAATAATTTTTTTAGAAAATAGATGGTGCATTGATAATATAAAGGTTTTTCACACAATTAATACATCATCCATCATTTATGTATTTATGGTTATAGACTTTTAAATAAAAATAATACAAATGAATGATGGACTGATAGTGTAAAAAACTTTACACCGTTCATACTCATTAATCTCATATTTTTTAGAATCTCCTTATATAGGGATATATAGTTTTTCAAAAAATATATTAAATGTTTGCATGTCTAATATTATTAATAACCTTAAATAATGTTTGCATTTCTAATATATTAAATGTTTGAATTTCTAATATTATTAAAATAATACAAATGAATGATAGACTAATAGTGTAAAAAACTTTACCTCGTTAATGCATACTCATTAATCTCATATTTTTTAGAATCTCCTTATAATTATAGAAATATATAGTTTTTTAAAAAAATATATTAAATGTTGGCATTTCTAGTTAATAACCTTAATTCATTTTCTTTAAAAAAAAAAAACTTTTGTACACGGGAGACGATGGAGTATCAATTATTAGATTCAACCAAATCGTGTAACGACTAACGATATACTGTAGACCATATACAGCAATCATTAGCTTTTAAGAATTAAGATCCGGCATCCCCATCGGCCCCCTATTATTTCCTTTTTCCAATAGAAAAATAACAAGAGAGTAGAGATGAGGGATGAAAACGGGTGATGATGATTTTTTTTTTTTTTAAAGGAAAATATGTAATTTATTTCATAACAGAAAATAATACAAGTAGATACAACAGGACAATAACAAAGCACATATTTTCCATACAATAAAGATTACTAAAAAAGACTAGATACTCAGCCATAACAGCAAACTCCCTGTGGATCAGGATCATCATCAACATCCAGCTTCGAACTCTAACAAGAGATTCAACAGCATTTGTTTCCAAGATAACTATCTCACCTATGCCGGAAGTAAACACAATTCGGCTACAAAAAATCTCAGATCTGAGGAGGTAGAGCCACTGGACAGAGGAGAAGACAGAGATCTTGAAGGAAAAAGTTATCCCGAATATCAGTCTTCTGGTTATTGGAGAAGATGGGAAGATTATCAGATCTGGACAAATAAAAAGTCTTCTCACACTGAAACACACACAAACAAAACACACAAAAACAAAACTCAGATGAAACTGGGACAAGAAAAACCACAACACTTGCACAAAAGCAAGATTTATTTATTTAACCCAGATATAACTAGGAGAGAAAAAAACTCACACACCAACCAAAGGAAGGGTCATGATTCTCGGTCTCCCTTATTTTAGCTTTTAATATTTACATAAGTTTCTATGTCAAAATATGAATTAATATTTTTCAATTAGGGTTTTGTTAACAAATATTTTTATTATGATTGAAAAAAGTAATCATAAATTCATGTTATTTATTTTTTCTAAAGTCCAAAATTTAATTTTTCTAATAAATTTTAACTCCATTTGGTGTATTTAGCGATTGCCTTGCAATTACCAAAACATATGTTCAAATAACTCAGAACGAAATCAGAATACATGTTACGTTTGGATCTCCATCCCATGCATGCCCAGTAGATGAGGAACAACCTGGTTGATGGACTGTGACAACTCGACATGTCTTTTAGCAACATCAGGCATGTCTTGTGTTTTATTGTAATATGCCTTTGTAGATCAATTGGAAACCTGTGACAATCCCTTCACATCATTTTGTTGGTTAAGAGTCGGTTCTCACTATTCTCACTTTTGCATGTGGGTGTCGCCTAATGGCTGCACATATCATCCCTAATTTTCATAGGCTTTTATCTTTCCCCACCTAAATTACGGTCCATGATTGTCTGAAAATGCCTAGTCCGGTTCACATGGACCTCTTATGTTAAAGTGCACATTAATGCATTTCACATGGTCTTGGTCTCTTGGACACTTGTTAGTTACAACTGCACACTTAATTTGTAAGAATCCGTTTGTTCAAATGATTCTCTTGAAGAACATGTTAATGCTTTTGAAAATGTATGTCTAAAGGTAACTAACAATGGTACCGAATAAACAGGCTCAGTTTGGTGCCAAACTTCCTACATGCATGGTTACTTTTGTTTATTATTCTGCACCGTGGACGGTGAGTTTCTAATTATTGATCCTTAGGGTTACCCTGTTTAATTAATTACAAAAGCTACGTAATTAGGCCGTGTGTTAAGATTCTATCTCAAAACCAATAGGTAATCAGAGAAGTAGCCCAACAGATATTTAAATCCCAACGAAGCCTGCCAGACCAGACAAAAATAACTATTGACCCATGAAGAAGAAAGGACATCATCTATTGACCAAAAACAACTAGAAATAAATTGGACTTTGGCTCTAATACCATGTTAAGGTTCATCTCAAAACCAATTAGTAATGACAGTAGCAAACATATATTTAATCTATATCACAATGAATGAGGCAACGTAAGACTTTGTGATTCATCACTCACTACTCTCTATTCATTAGATTACGCCTCTACAAATTAGACCTATATAATGCAACTTGGAATACCTTAATTAAAGGGCATTAGCCATAGCACAGGCGCATTTATACCATCGGCAAGGAAACTAATTAAAAACATCCCTCTGTATTTAATTTGTATGAGGGTCACAAATGTCATGTCCTCTAATACAGTCAAATGTTCATTATTTAATATTTACTAGTAGTAATATGCATGTATAGGAAGTTTTTCATAATAATCAAATTCCCACCCCACTTCAAGTGGTTCCAAGAAAATCTTACCTGCGGCCTTCCTTGAATGTTTGTTAGCTTTAATTTTATTGGGCTGATGAAGGGTTTAATTTTATCAACAAAGAAGAGATACCCTTATTCTATAAAAAGGAAAACCGAAAGCATAAAAGAGAAGGGAGGAAAATGAAAGAGCGAGAAGCAACCATCCAGGTGCAAAATGAACACTTTATTGTCTAATCCGTCTTATTGTGTTTGTGTGGAAGATTCATGAATTTTTTGGACGTAACTCCAATTACGGGAGATTAGCTTTGTGGAATAACAACTCTGTTATTCAAACATCTGTATTTGACATCTATACAGAACACTTGTCTTTTCACGTTAAAACTGGTGGGTCATGCAGTTTCTCTTTCGTGTAGGACCCATCACTTTTTACCAAAAAAGGCAGGTGTCTACATCTGATGTCAAATACAGATGTCCCAATAATATTTTTGGTCAAATAAAATGAGTATTAATCCTCTGGTACTCAAATTTTAGTCCTCAAATCCCAATTTTTTAATGAAGTTTAATCGAAATACTTTTTGACAGAATTGAATAGAAAAAAATGTAATTTTTTATTTTAAAAATGCATTTTTCAATAAAAATATTTAAAAAAAATACATTTTTTAATTTCAAAATACCGATAAATATTTCGATTAGACCTCGTTGAAAACTAAAAAGTGAATATCGTGAACTGGTTGGTCAAACAATTCTTTCACCAACGGACTACATCCTGACCCATAGCATGGGAATTATACCTTTAGGAAAGAGAACTCCTTTCAAACCTTTTCAATGTTTACATGGGCCCATAAAATCAAGTCGGGGCCTACAACTCTTGCAACCACTCCTCAAGAGATTAATAGTTGATCCCTACCCGTCTAATACCTCGAAGAATAATAGTTTGCATATAAATAAAGAGATAGATTCGTTGATACCAGGTGTAAAATTTGGTCACTTATATATTCACATGACATTTTATATATTATAAAATTTATTAATCCAACCGTTGAATTATATGTTATTATCAAGTATATCAAGTCAACAAAATTTCATAGAATATAAAAATTATTTGATACTTCATCCGACTATTATATTTAAACGGATAATACATTGTTTAAAATATAAGTAAATATGCATTATTAGATTACATATCTATGAATCTCCGAATGATCTGAAATTTGGTATGTATGATAATCATGATAATAACATATAATTCAACGGTTGGATTAACGAATTTCATAATCTATAAAAAGTTATGTGAAGGTGTAAGCAACCAAGTTTTACACCTGGTGTCAACGGATCCTAACTCATAAAATAAAAGGCTAAACTTTGTTTTCTAAGTTATTTGATCTTTTAAGCTTTTTTTTATTTGAAAGTGGTCTCTCAAATTTACTTCCATTAATATAGTTAAACTTTTTGTCATTTTTTTTAATCTTTGATAATCTTTTTCAACGAAACTCCATTTTTTCCTTTAATATTTTCAGGTGTAACTCCTTTTTTTTGGCCAATTTCTTTTAGCTCTTACTCATCATATTACCACCTTCTCACTCTCCCTATTGCAATAATGGTGAAGAGATCTAGACATAACGGAGAATGGTGACAAGATCTGGACGTGGTGAAGAATAGTGGTGAAATCGGTGGTCAAATATGAAGATTTGGTAATGGAGAATGTGAGAAGGAAATAAAAAAAAACAGAGTTTCATCGCTGAAAAAATGAGGTTTGGTCAAAAATCCCGCCAAAAAAGGTGATGGTCCCTAAAAATATTGGTGGAAAACAAAATTCATCAAAGAAGACCATCGAAAATGGAAAAATTGATGGCAGGACCAACCATGCTCAAGAAAATAAATTTGAGGGACCACTTAAAAAAATAAAAATGAGAGATCATTTTGAAACAGATAAATAACTTAAGATATAAAATAAAAACAATTTTTTTTTTGGTCCGTATTCCTTGCGGAACCACCGGTATCCCCAAGAGCACCCTTAATACCAGGGAGCCCTTGCGACTAATCTGGAGCGAGTTGCGTGACTGGCTCTCCCAGCGGGATGTTTTTAATGGGAATCGAACACGGGGCTTCTAGCACTCGTGTCTCATTCCCAATATTTCAGTTGGGGTCTTACACCAACTGAACCAATTTTATCTAAATAAAATAATCACTCCTTCATTTTATTTCTCTTATTTTCTTTAACTATTATCAACTAATATTTAAACTATCATGAATAAAAAAAATGAACATCAACATCAAAAAAAAAAATGAACATCTTTTGTTAGTTCCAAGGAAAAGAAGCATCCAATAGCTTAAAATTATAAAGGTGAGTTAAATTAGTTATTCCATCCATCTTACTTTTGTTTTCTTTTGGTATCTATCGACACCAACATGCTGAATTTTTAGAACTAAAAATATAAATAAGTTTTATTTTTTATCTATTTATTTTCTCATTTATCATCACATCTCATTAATATCTTTTTACTTCTTTCTTGTCTATATCTAAAAAGATAACGTGGGATAAATATTTTTCTTATGTAAAATTTTAACACTTCGTTGATTTAAGGTATTTTGAGAGAAGAGATTTTGAGAAGAGAGAAAATAAGAAGAAAATACTTTTTTTTGTTTGGTTATGCAAAGAAAATGAGGAAAAGAGAAAAACTTGGTAGGAACTACCAAAATTTATTTTCTCTTCAACTTTAGGAGAGATTATGGGAAAAAAGTGAAAAAGAGGTGGGCCAATGCAAAAAAAAAAAAAAAAAAAGAAGTACTCCTTTCTATTTTTATTATAAATCTCATTTCTCTCTAAAAAAAAGGGCTTATAATAAGGACTAGAAGGAGTATCATTTCTTTTTTCTCCTGTTTCATTGTTTCAACGTACACATATAGGTGGGTCAATGCACAAAAATAAGGGTATATTTGTCTTTTGATAAATTTATGGTTTTCTCTCTTCTCACTTTTTTTTTAACCAAAAAAAAAATCTCTCTTCCGTATCTCTTCACATTTTCTCTCATGCCAAATAACTATAAAATTTATTCATTTTCTCACTATAATCTCTTTCCTCTGCTTCTCTTTTTTTTATTTCTCTCTTCCTATTTTCTGTCATACAATCAAACAAAACCTAAAGTACATGATCCATCGGAGGGGCCAAATTCCCATACTATATTGATGTTTCACTGTCAACAATGAACATATAGACTTTCCGGGCACTACGTACGTAGTGGAGTAAGTATTCAATTTTTTTAATCAGATATGTTCAATTAAAATCCTATAATAAAAAAATTAAAATTAAAATCTCATTTCTCCAGGGTTCTCCGTTGTTCTCCCCAATTGTGTCGGTTCCTCTTAACCCACAATCTCCTTTTTTAGAAGAAAAAGTTCCCCACAATCTCCTTTTTTTAAAAGAAAAGGTTCTATTATCACAAGCAAAAATACATCAATTCACTCTTAGTCTAAACCTGCTATCTTTTAGGAAGGGTTCAAATTAAGACTAAGAGATAAAAATAAAAAATAACAAACCACCTAATGAAGTTCATTACATATCCTATCTGCCAAACATTTATTAGACCAGCTTCTAAAATTCTTGAAGCAAACTGAAATTCTAAAAGCAATTTCCTTTTTAATAACAATAAATCTTTGGATGGGAGAACTTGCACAATTATTGAAGGGTTTTAATTTATTGACCTCCCTACTTAATCATTTGACCCTTTTTTTTTGCAAAACCCAAAATTGTCTTTTTTTTTTGGGGAATTTGTCACTCACGCTAGGGACCAGCGGGCAGTCAAAAAACAAAAAAAATATATACTGCTCGCTGGGGGGTCAGCGAGCTGTGTAAATTTACACACTCGCTGACCCTGGAGAGAGCTAGCTTTAAAAATATGATTTTTCACTAGCTCTCTCGGCGTCAGCTAGCTTGTAATTTTACAAAGCTCGCTGACCCCTCAGCTAGCTCTCTCAGGGGTCAGCGAGCTTTGTAAAATTACAAGCTAACTAACCCCTGAGAGAGCTAGCTTTAAAAATAGGACTTTTCACTAGCTCTCTCGGGGGTCAGGTAGCTTGTAATTTTTACAAGCTAGCTGACCCATTACAAGTTAGCTGACCCCCGAGAGAGCTAACATATGAAAAAACAAGCAAACATCACAAAAAAACGTGTACTCGCCAGCAAACATCACAAAAATTGCACGCTCGCAAGGGGGCCAGCAAGCAGTCAAAAAACAAAAAAAGAATATATTGCTCGCTGGGGGGTCAGCGAGTGTGTAAATACACACTCGCTGACCCCCCAGCGAGCAATATATTCTTTTTTTGTTTTTTGACTGCTCGCTGGCCCCCCAGCGAGCGTGTCATAAACCCAGAAAAAAAGGATAATTTTGGGTTTTGTCAAAAAAAAGGGTCAAGTGATTAAGTGGGGGGTCAATAAATTAAAACCCATTATTGAATGTCCTAGCATTCCTTTCCTGCCAAGTATGGTAGATAGTAGCCACAAATAAAGCCCAAAGCAAGACCTTGTTCGGTAACCCACAATCTCATTATATGCAAAGAGGCTACATTTGCTTAAGACTTGTATTGTCCATAATTAATCAGTCCTGTTAGCAGTTAATTGCAACACGTTTATGGTTTCAAATTTGAGATGCATGTTACTCTCTCCCTTTCAACTACAGTATTCATAGAGTTTTTTTTTCATATGTATTATTTTTTCTTTATAAAATCTGTAGGGTTAACCAATAATAAATCCTACCGCTACAGGATAAGCATGAGCTCTCTAGTACAGGATAAGGGTGAATAACTCATCCTTCTTATCTTCTAAGAGCCACGTCAGCCCTACTGGGCCGAACAGGCCCATAAGGCACCACAACACAACTTCCCCTATAAGTATCGCCATGCTATAGGGGCTAAGGTATGTTCTCTCATCCCTACTCTCAAGAACTACGTGTGGCTTGATTCCCTTATCACTGGGGGGTACGTAGGACCGGGGTCACCCTCGTCAGCTGCAACAACCACCAAACACACTTCGTGGTGGATCTATGTCTCAGATCCACTACATTGCATTGATAAGAGTTTAAAACTCCGGTATTATCTCACAGAATCCTGGTTTAGCTCTACCCTGATACAGGGCCCATACGGCCCATATCAGCCTCCTCCAAACCCTATAAATAGCTCATAACAGCTAGGGTTTCAGGTACTACTCTCATCCCTAAGTTGACACTCTGCACACACCTGTGGACTGGGGAAACCCTGCTTTTCCCAACTGGAACTGCAGAAACACCATAAAGTCACATATTAACACTTGATCCTCTCTTGGGCTCCTGGTTCCATAATCTTGAGCACTTAGAGGGTTAAGAACATAGTGTTCCAGGACACTACATTGGCGCCGTATGTGGGAATCGATAAACTTCGATTCCCATCCACATTAAAAAAAAATTAAAAAAAAAATTACACAAGCAGTAGATCTGGTTTTGTTCCAGGCGAGGGGAGTTCCAAAAGGACAAGAGCAATCAGTCCTTGGATTCCTGCTTCATTTTCGTCTCCTTCCTCCATATACTTTTAGGAGATGGTGTCTTCTTCTTCTTCTTCTGGATTCGAAGCGCCAACATGGTCAACCACCGCTGCCTCCGCCGTTGACTTATTTAGATGTTGAGAATGAGGACATAAATTCCAGATCTTTGCCCTATTGATGGAGAACAGCCATCGATCGCTATGGCAGCAGGGGTCACGGATCGAGGCTGAAGTCCGATTCGAGCCTAGGCCACCACGGTCGTGCTCCCCTAACCTCAGCACCTCCGATTCCAGCGCGGACGGAAGACCTTCTCCGCCAGACCCACCTGTTGCCTCCTTCGCTCTCTCCAGTTCGTTCGCGGTTTGCTTCTTCTTCCCCGATCGCAGCGCCGCTCCTGCTCTGTTGACGCGTCCTCGTTGATGCTCTTTTCCGATTGGCGCCGCCGAACACAACAGCAAGACAGCTGCTGCGCCAATCCTTCTCCTCCGCCTTGGCCACTTGCTCTCTCGTCGGGCCCTCTCCGCCTCTGACTAGCTTGGATCGGTGTCACCATCCCATCTCCTCTTACGGTCTTGAGCCGTCATCTTGCTGGCTTCCATCACGTAGTTACCGCCGCTGCACGACGGTGTCGCAAAAGGAACCGCCGCCGTCGCTGCATATTGCAGCACCTTTTCGCGTGTAGCAGCAGCAACTGCTGCTTACTCTCTAGGGTTTCAACCCTAATGGGCTATTGGCCCATTCCAAAAAAAAAAAGACCAGCAGCCCCATTTCAAAAAAAAAACAAAAGAAAAGGGCCTCAACAGGTCCTTGAAAAAGAAAAGGGCCTCAACAGGCCCTATCAAGAAAAAAAAAAGGAGAAAAAGGCCTCAACAGGCCCTTGAAAAGAAAAAGAAAAAAAGAAAAAGAAAAAAAGAAGAAAAGGGCCTCAACAGGCCTTATCAAGAAAAAAAAAGTGCAAAGGGCCTCAACAGGCCCGAACTAAAAAAAAAAATTGTGGACGACAACAACAAAACAGGGAAGTAGCTTTTTTATTCAATTGTCAATATCACTTATTAGCGCTGATTCATTTATTAATTGCTAATAATTATCATTACTGTTATAAATTGTTAACTTTGAACAACAATAACTAATTAATTATTGTTTTCGTACACACATGCAAGGTACACGTATGATGGCCCGAGCAGCTGAGTGGCCCATTTCAAGATTCTCATCAATGGGCAAATCGTTTTCCGAGCATAGTGAACACAATAACATGTTACTCTATTCGAAACGTATTGATGATGGCAAGGACCCCCGTGCCGAGTTTCCCTCTTTGCGCTTGTGTTCCGAGCGTAGATAAGCCTGTGTAGGGTTCCTTGCTTCGAATACATGTGCCAACTGAGCGCGGACGTTCGACAACGTCCCCCTTTTTGGTATCTCATACATTCAGAATGTCGGGAATCACGCACTACCCTTCTCTCCTTGGATTCGTAAGACGATTGTGGAAACCTCACACTGTGTTCCCCACTAGAGTCTCTCGTTCCGGGTATGAAGAATATTTTGTTGATTTCCCCTGCTCGGAATCGTTTGCTAATTTTGAAGAATCTCATCGGGTTTCCCTGTCATTATCCGAGCACGAAGAATGCTATCAACCATCAGTGATACTCTTCCGAATAAAAAGTTCTCAGCCGCAAACAATGTTTTATGTCACCACCAACTCTCAGAAGCTCAGCACAGGCTCTTCAAGCCTATACGAGCTTGGGGGGCTTGTAGGGTTAACCAATAATAAATCCTACCGCTACAGGATAAGCATGAGCTCTCTAGTACAGGATAAGGGTGAATAACTCATCCTTCTTATCCTCTAAGAGCCACGTCAGCCCTACTGGGCCGAACAGGCCCATAAGGCACCACAACACAACTTCCCCTATAAGTATCGCCATGCTATAGGGGCTAAAGTATGTTCTCTCATCCCTACTCTCAAGAACTACGTGTGGCTTGATTCCCTTATCACTGGGGGTACGTAGGACCGGGGTCACCCTCGTCAGCTGCAACAACCACCAAACACACTTCGTGGTGGATCTATGTCTCAGATCCACTACAAAATCAATGCATAATTAATATTATTTTTTTAATTATACTTTTATTTATCACAACATTTTTTTCATCTTCAATATCTTTATCTCTCTTAGATAATGATCATATAAAAATATTATAGTCAAAATATACAAAATTCTTATATTATTTAGTAATTTCTTAATATCCGTATACAATCTTAAAATATATACTACATATGAAACAGTCAAATGGATGAAATATCATCTAGATTATGTTTGAAATTGTTTCAATTCGGCTTTTTTACTTGAGTAGGGTACTTTTACAAACAATTTATGTAAAAGGGATAGTTTTCAAACTATTTACAGAACATGGGGCAACTAACGAAACTATTTACAAAAATGAGGTAGTCAAAGTCAACCAAATTATTTTATTTTTTTGGCTAATGTCAAAGTGTCATGTGTCAATTTTTGATTGGTCGAAAAGCAAAAAAAAAAAAAAGAAAAAGAAACTGCTGCAGCAAGTGCTACGTGTCACCACGTGGTGAGTTGAGTTGCGTCAACTCAATGTGTCGCGTCAGCGGCAGTGACATATTCACCATGCCGCGACACATGGCAATGTCTCCCTGCTCCGTTGATCAAAGGGTGGAACCCGTTGACCAGTGCCTCCCATGTCGCGTCAGTGGCAGACTGACAGTGACGCATTCACCACGTCGTGACACGGGCAGTGACGCATTCATCACGTCGTGACACGTGGCAATGCCTCTATGCTCCGTTGACCAAAGGGTGGAACCCGTTGACCAGTGCGACATGTGGCAATGCCTCCCTGCTCCGTTGACCATCCGTTGACCAAAGGTTGGAACCCGTTGACCAGTGTGACATGTGGCAATGCCTCCATGCTCCGTTGACCAAAGGGTGGAACCCGTTGACCAGTGCCTCCCATGCTAATTAAATTCGGGTTTCGAACCTGCGACCGCAATGATACCCAAGGCACCAACAAGGAGCCACTGAGCCAGAGGCTCTGTTATGCATTATGCGTTAAATAAATATATTTATTAAATAATTTTTCATTATTTCACATCTAGTTTTAAACATATTTTTGTGAAACAATTTTTTTTTTGTCATTTCTTTTAATTTCAGTCTAATTACTATTTAATAATTTTTTTGTTATTTCTTTCAATTTCAGTCTAATTACTATTTTACTATTATTTTTTGTCATTTCTTTCCATTTCAGTCTAATTACTATTTTACTATTTTTATTTAACAATTTTTTTAAAACCATAATTACTAGACATATTTCAATTATTGCGATTTTTTTTTTGCGAAATTTTTTTCTGACCAATCAAAAATTGACACGTGGCACTTTGACATTGACCAAAAAAATAAAATAATTTGGTTGATTTTGACTGCCATATTTTTGTAAATAGTTTCGTTGACTGCCCTATGTTCCGTAAATAGTTTGAAAACTACCCATTTTACGTAAATTGTTTGTAAAACTACCCCACTTAAGTAAAAAAGCCGTTTTAATTCAGTTTGATGTCTCGTGTTTTTTTTTTAAAATAAAAACTAAGTTATTACATATGCAAAGAGGCAAAATCACTAGATTGGACCTATAAGTTTTTATAGTTGCGATTTCGTCTTTTAACTTTTTTTGTTTCAAATAATTCCTAAAGTTGTTGCCGTCTAACAATCAGTCATTTTCGTTAATTTTTTCAATTAAGTGACACTTATCCCTTAACTAATGGTGTCATGTAATAAAAAAATGATTTAATGATTTTTTTTTAATTTTATTATGGTGAAACGTGTCACTTAATGAAAAAATTAACGGAAAGAACTGATATGTTACAGGTTAAAAACAACTTCAGGACTTATTATTTTTTTTTTAAAAAAAGTTAAAGGTTAAAGGACGAATCACAACTAAAAAATAACTTAAGGAATGAATATAATCGTTTTGCCCGTGAAAAATGAGTGATGTTGTATCATTTGATAAATTAGTTTAAATTCCCATGTGAAGATGTAGTGCATGTAAATTCCCATATGAAAATAGTTTCTTTATTAAAAAAATGGGTATCCGTTATTAATTAACTATATTCAACGTCAACTACGGAGGCCCGTGCAAGAACATCATAACCTTTGAAGCATGAGTACTCCAGAAATGTTGTCGTACGTGCAACGAATACGTACTGGTACAGGTACGTCGAGGGTATGGTTGGGTACGTCCCCAAACAAAAAGATAAAATATAATAAAATAAATTTGGGTATTTTGTTGGGTACGCCAGGTACTTCCAAGGGTACTGTACCCACATATTTGGGACGGCTGACCACTTTTGTTTTTTTTTTTTTTTTAAATTTGGAACCACATTTTAAGTTTTAAACCCCCCAAGACCAAAAGTCCAAAACACACATATTATTTTCCCTTTCTACTCATTCTCTACTTCTCATTTTCTTCTTTTTAAGACTAACCCTAGATTTCCAAATTTTCACCCATAAATATGTCGGCGATGAGCTCTTCTCTCTCCTTCTCAGCCGTTCGTCGCTACTGTTTGTGTCGTTCGTCCGTTGTTCATCGCTATTGCTGCTCCACTCGTTCGTCGTTGTTGCTGTCTCCGTCGTTCGTCTTCGCTGTGGTCACCGCCACCCCTGTTGCTGTGCTGCAGTGCTACTGTAAGGGTAAGTCTATAACACGCTCATACACTCATGGCTATCACTGCTTTGTTTCATACTGATTTCTTTGATTGTTTTTTTCTTTAGTTCTTTTCTTTTTTTTTAGTTTTTTTTTATTTTTAGTCTTTGATTGTTTTTTCCTTAGTTCTTTTCTTTTTTTTAGTTCTTTTTTATTTTTAGTCTTTGATTGTTTTTTTCTTTAGTTCTTTAATTAACTACATATTTAATAAATAAAAAATAATAATGAATTTAATTAATTAAATATTTATTTAATAAATAAAGAATAAAATAAAATAATAAAATGTAAATAATATAATATTGCATGTCCTTTTTATTCATTTAATAACTTTTAACTACTTCAAAAGCTAGTTTTGTCGAACATCGCTATTTTAAACAATTAGTTAAACAACTATAAGCTCGTAGCTAAATGCTCACAGCTCTCAGCTAGCTTCACAGTTACAAGCTCATAGTTACAAGTTACAAGCTCACATCTATAAGTCAGTTTTACCTAACAGACCCGAAGTTTTTAAGACTTGAAAGTTTGAAGTCAATAATTGATCATTGTGGATTATTATTTGTAATTTTGGTTTCTCCTCGATAAAAAATAAAACTTTAAAATCAACGTTTAAGAAGGAAACATTACCAAAATCTAAACGGAAATGTTGTTTTTTTTTTACACCAATCGGTACGCAATAAGCGGTAGGGGGTTGCTCCATGCTCAAGATTCGAACTCGAGATCAGTTGGCTAAGGAACCAAGGGAGCTACAACTTGACCAACCCAACATTGGTAAACGGAAATGTTGTTTTAAATAATAGAAAAGTCGATATTCAATGATGGGCTATGAAAATAAACCTATGAATAAACTTGATATTACATTTTGGTCGAAAATCTATCAACATGCTTATTGCACTTATATGTTTTAAACTAATCAATAGTATTTTAAAATGTGAATTTTTTATCACTTCACTCACGTTTGAAATATATAACCAATAAAATAAATATATTAAAAACTAATATCGAATAGAAAAAATTTGGTTTAATTGGGTTTTGACGTAATTTAATCGATAATCTGAACGAAATCAAACTAATTCAAGTGGGTTGGTTTCTCAATCACGATAGTAAAGCAAACCAACTTACACCGCTAATAGCAGTATTATATATTTTTGGCTGATAAATTTTAAGTTTGATTAAGTCTGGGATTCATAAGGATTTTGACATAGTCCGTATTTCACAGCTATATGGAGCAAAAACTTTTAGAAATATTCTCAGATTATTTATTAAAGAAATTATCACGTTATTAACGGAATTGAAACTCATATCTTAAAAGGAGACGAAATGATTCTTTAGTATCTGTGACAAAATTTGGTTGACACAATATATCGTTTATTTATTGAACAAAATAGAACAAAAAAGAAAAAAAATGATTTATAGACTTACAAAATCAGTCTATAGTATATAAATCAACCTATACCGTAAAGAGGGTGACATATGCCACTTACTTATTATTAATTAGTTAACAAATGAAACAATTATTTTATTATGATATAAGTTAATTTATAAACTAATTTCGTAAATTGATACAGTATGTCATTACTCCAAAAGATACCATATATAAATAATTAAAAAGCCATATGAATTCTCAAAAACTCTTAGCCGTATGGGCAGAAAATAACTCCGTGTCATAAAGTACCACAATAAAAGGACAAATCCTTTTTTTTAATAAAAATAAATAAGGTTAAGTATATAATTCACAAAAAAAAAATATTATATCATTATATCAAATTAGTTTCAAAAAAAAAAAATTAGCTTAAATATTTTCTTATCTATATTTCACTAAAAACACATTTCATTTGTAAACTAATCATTTAAGAAGCAAGTATTATACTACCTTCGTTTCTAGATATAAAACTCTTTTGAAATTTTTATTTTGTCTTTATTTATAAAGTCTTTATATCAATTTTAGTGATAATCAATTACTTTTTTTCACAAACATCTGCCTTTATTTACTTAACACTTTTTATATTTCAATAATATTAATTGGGTAGTTTTAAAAGTACATATTAAATCTTCACATTTCCAATATCATTAACTGAATTAACCAACTTTCTTAATGAATATTAAATTTATTAAAAAAAATCTTATATATATCAATTATCACTCATGTAATATGTGATTGCTTTTGAGAAAATGTCCTGTATTCACCGCTCTGTCATGATGAAATTAGAAAAGAAAACTAACTTATAAAAAAAAAAATTATTGACTTTGATACTTTATATTTTTCATTATTTTAGGATTTTTTTTTAAAAAAAAAAGTCTCAATCCTTAAGATTGATAATAAAGAGTTAAATCCAATAGTTTTACCTTGATAAATGAGATGTTCAGTAGCTTGTCAGTAACAAATTTAGTTTTTAATATAATTTTATCATTGTATAACTTTTTAAGCAAATTTTTATTTATATCATGTAAATATAAATTAAATATAAAGAATGATACATGAATTGAAATCAACTAATAATTACTGTAGTAAAATATTTAGTAGATACTATTCACATATTGATAATTATTAGCCTAATAGTTAATGTGCTAACCATTTAATAATATCCATTTTAAAAAAATTAATAATATACCTGATTAAATACAACATTAAGCCATTCAACGCTTTTTATTACTACTACTATCTTTTACTTTATGTTTGTATATTATATTATATTTTTTTTTGAATTTATTCCTTAATTATTATTACTAACTTCTCACTCATTATAAAATGAGTTAATTAAGAACTAGTATGTTTTTAGAAAAAAAAATCATTTAAAATGATGTATAAAATATGAGTTTGCTTAAAGGTGAAAATAAGAAAAAAAAAGTAAAAAGTTATTGAAAAACCAAATATTTGGAGTATTTTTTTCTCAAAATTAAAATACTATTTCTAAACTCTTAAAGATTTGGGTTAAAGAAATTCATAAAATATTACTCCTATGTTCAATACATTCAAAAGTAATCATGACGAGAATGAATCCTCTCGTAGGTATATGGTTTGGACTTTGGTCTTGCATCGAGTTATTTAGTGATTGTTATTTTGAAAGGGATTGACTATCTATTATTTTTAGGACAATATTTAAAAAACTAGCTCTTATCCCATGTAATGCACGTGTTATTGATATTTTAATTTTTTTTGATATTAAATATTTTAAATTAAAGATTATTATTATTTTTATTAAAAGTAAAGATTATTATTAAAAACAACAAAAAATAATTATAAAAAAGGTACGAGTAATAATCTATATTATCTTTTGATAAATTTTGTATTTTCCCACATGAATAAAAATGCAACATCTTTTATTTGAGATATCCTTTATTTAAATAAATTTTGAAATTAAGGATAATGATTTCACATATATATAATATTAAATAAATTTGAATTATTTATTTAATTTTCGACAACTAAAGATAATTATTTCACAAATAGATAATGATTATCTTCCTAAAATCACTCTGGTGCGAGTATTCCTTCAAACAAACGTGGTGTCTCGAAAATTTTTTAGACAAACATGGTGTTTCGAATTGGCGTCTTTTTATAGATAGTAAATAAAAAGTGAAAAGTTAATATAGGAAATGATGCATTTTGAAACATTAAAAAGGAAATTTATGATTTTTATATATTCCATCAACTTAATATTTTTAGGTTTACTAAGAAAGCAAAATCCATTTTGAAAAGAGAGTTTTTATTCCAAATCACTACCCCGAGATTTATCTCAAGGGCTTATTTATGGTTTTGATCCCTATAAGTTGACCTCGTTTTGAATTTAGTCCTTAAATCTTTTTTTGACCTTGAATGGTTCTTAAATATTTTTAAATTTTGTTTTTAGTCCTTCTGTTTGTCTTCTTCTGTCATTTGCTGACATGACAAACAGTGTGTCATGTCAGCCCTATATTGACTGACAACGATGCATCTGATGTGGACCTCCCACTCATGTGAGCAGGAACCGAGCATGAACCGAGCATGAGCCGAGCATTAACCGTGCATGAGATATCGACCGAGTACAATGCAATTGGTAACTACATAGCTTGGTTCGTGCTCAGTTCATCGTGCTCGGCTAGTACTCGGTCGATATCTCCCCTCGGTTTGGCAAGTCATGCTCGGTTCATGATCGGTTAATGCTTGGTTCCTGCTCACATGAGTAGGAGGTCCACATCAGATGCATCGTTGGCAGTCAATGTAAGGGCTGACATGGCACACCGTTTGCCATGTCAGCAGATGACAGAAGAAGACAAACAGAAGGACTAAAAACAAAATTTAAAAAGATTTAAGGACCATTCAAGGTCAAAAAAGATTTAAGGACTAAAAACAAAATTTAAAAAGATTTAAGGACCATTCAAGGTCAAAAAAAGATTTAAGGACTAAAAACAAAATTTAAAAAGATTTAACGACCGTTCAAGGTCAAAAAAAGATTTAAGGACCAAATTCAAAACGATGTCAACTTATAGGAATCAAAACCATATTTAAACCTATCTCAAGAGCAGGAGAAAAAAAAAAAAAAAAGATAGTAATGGTCAAGAAGCCGCTAGCGCGCAGTAAACAGTGTGGGGGTGGTGCCTGGTGCGTATAGATATATATATAAAGACACGAGAAACTTGGGTGCATTGCCATTACTTGCAAAAGACACAAGCGTACACAGAGATAGAGAGAGAGAGAGGTTGAGAAACCGCTAGCTAGTTTCTGCAATCAATATGTCCCCATTAATATCTCAACTGTGTAATTAATTAACTTTATATCAGTATCAGAGAAAATCATACTAAGAGAGAGAGAGAGAGAGAGAGGGTATAGAAAAATAAGGAAAATAAGGATGGTGATGCCTAGTATTTCCATGTGTGGAGAAGCAGAGTTAGCAGAACAACTTTCAAGAGATGGTAGCCACTACAGTCTCTCAACTGGTATTTTACCTGCTCTCGGTGCACGAAGCAACCGCGGAGTCAAACTCAGACCTTTCATTATCTCCCCTTATGACCGCCATTACAGGTAAGTACTCTCATCTCCTCCTCCCTTCTTCATTCCTTCTTTTTCACTCTTCCCTCCCTTACTTTTCTTCTCTCTCTCTCTCTCTATATATATATATATATATCTTCTCTCACAGCGAGGTAGGTTGGTTCATGATGATGAGTTACCGTGTGACACCCTATGTTATTATGAGTTTTCTGTGTTACCCCTTTTTTTTTAAAAAAAAAAGTTTTTTTTTTTTAATTTTCTTGTTGGGAGAGAAAAAGAGATACACTTAGTTTATGACGGAAGCTTGTCAGTTAGTTGTTTCGCTCCTTTTCTTTTTTCTTTTCTTTTCTGTTGTTTGAGTTTTTAGCTCTTGTTTTTATTAGATTCATTATTTGGTTTGTCACTTTTTTTTTTTAATCCTACTTTTTGTCTACCCCATTCCTTAATACCTTCCTTCCTTCCTTCCTTGCTCAATGCTTCAAATAATATTCAATCTTCTTAATCTCTTCTTATTATCATTATTGTTTTATATTATTATATTTATCCTCTTTCTACTTTTTTTTTTTGTTGGGGATAATATCTCGCTGTGAGTTTCCTAGTTTTGCTCTTCCGTTTCAGTCTTATCCAGTTCAAGAATCTCTTAACTTTTTCTTATTATCCTTTCTAATAACTGGAAGAGGCAAAATTCGTTTCTTTTCATTTATCCCTTACGTGTTCTGTTCTTATTTTTCCTAATATTCAGAGTTTCAACACTCTTTCTTTGTCATCTATATCTAAAAACACGTTACGTTGTCCTTTATCCGTCTTCAAAAGAAGTAGCTTCCACGAGCATGGACATGTCACAAGCATAGTCTCCTCCAAAGTTTGACTTCGTTTTCCTTTGGTTGTTGGTAGTGTCACATGCAACAGAACAATCTCTGGTGGATTGGACACCACTGAAAACTGTCAACAGACTATTCCATATTCCATTTTACCTCTTTCGTTATTTGCTCTTTAACAACTTCAACTTAAGTTTCGTGTCAAAGTTTTTTTTTTAATTTACACCCTTTTACTCTCTTAGTAGCAGAAGCCAAATGAGTGCTGTTAATAAAAGTTGTTGGATTTTGCAGGATATGGGAAACTTTCCTTGTTGTTCTGGTGGTGTACACAGCTTGGGTATCTCCATTTGAATTTGGATTCCTTAAGAAACCAAAAGCACCACTCTCCATTAGTGATAATGTTGTCAATGGTTTCTTTGCCGTGGATATCATCCTGACCTTCTTCGTGGCTTACCTCGACAAGGCTACCTATTTGTTCGTCGATGAGCCGAAACAGATTGCTTGGAAATATACAAGGACATGGTTTGCCTTTGATGTTATCTCTATCATTCCTTCCGAGCTTGTCGAAAAGATATCACCTAAACCTCTCCAATCCTATGGCTTATTCAATATGCTCCGGCTTTGGCGTCTTCGGAGAGTTAGTGCTTTGTTTTCTCGGTATGATCAATAGCCTTCTAGTTAAATGCTATGGATATTTGTTTATTAGTTATTGCAGCATATAACCTTGAAGATATGTTTTTGAGCAGGATGGAGAAGGACAGAAACTACAACTATTTCTGGGTTAGGTGTGCTAAGCTTATCTGTGTAAGTTTCTATTCCTACCTACCTGCATAAACGATTTCATGAAAGTTTAAGGGACTTATTTGAGTGATTTCTATAGGTTACCCTTTTTGCCGTTCATTGCGCCGGATGCTTTTATTATCTTATTGCTGCTCGCTATCATGATCCCAAAAGGACATGGATTGGGGCAACAATGGACAATTTTCTTCAGCAAAGTTTGTGGACTAGATACGTGACCTCTATTTACTGGTCGATTACTACTCTAACAACGGTTGGCTATGGCGATTTGCATCCGGTCAACTCTAGAGAAATGATCTTTGACATCTTTTACATGCTTTTTAATTTGGGATTAACAGCATATCTGATTGGTAATATGACTAACTTAGTTGTCCATGGCACAAGTCGAACCAGAAAATTTGTAAGTAAATTGTATTGTTGTTATAAATGAAGAGTCTACTTTTGTTTTGTTTTTTTTTTTTTTTTTCCAAAAGTTGTAATGCTCTTGTGTTCCTTGTATGAATTTTCAGAGAGATACCATACAAGCTGCATCAAGTTTTGCCCAAAGAAATCAATTGCCTGCCCGGTTACAAGACCAAATGCTTGCTCATTTGTGTTTGAAGTTTAGAACAGACTCAGAGGGGTTGCAACAACAAGAGACCCTTGATTCTCTTCCTAAAGCCATCAGATCAAGCATTTCTCATTATCTTTTTTATTCATTGGTGGATAAGGTCTACTTGTTTCGTGATGTTTCACATGACTTGCTGTTTCAATTGGTAATCCGAAGAATTTTTGTCCTAGCTTATAATTGATACTAATAACATACTTTTTCATTTATGTTTAATTCGCACTGAGGGTTGTATTTTGTTTGATTCAATTTGAAAGGTCTCGGAGATGAAAGCCGAGTATTTTCCTCCCAAAGAAGATGTCATCCTGCAGAATGAAGCCCCCACTGATTTTTATATACTAGTAACTGGAGCTGTGGTAACTGTCCAAATTCTAAACATCAAAATTTGATCTCTTTCCTTTTTTCAAAACCATATTGTAAAATGTGGTTTTCTTATGTCTTGTTTACTTCACAGGACTTGGTGGTTCTTAAAAATGGAGCCGAACATGTAAGTTCGATTATTTTTTGTGTGATAGATAAGATCATACACGATATGAAACTATGAATCTAAATGTCGTTAATTGATTGCAGGTTGTTGGAGAGGCAAAAACAGGCGATCTTTGTGGCGAGATAGGTGTCCTTTGCTATAAGCCACAACTCTTCACTGTTCGAACGAAGCGATTAAGCCAGCTGCTCAGGCTGAACCGCACTACTTTCTTGAATATTATTCAAGCCAATGTAGGAGACGGAACCATAATCATGAATAATCTGCTTCAGGTAAGCATAACATCTCATTGCAAATTGACCAAGTATCAGAAACATATTGCTCTACATTTAGTTTTTGACTTATTTCTCACATAAGATTAAAATAGTACATGCCTTATGACCTGTTGGTGTTCACTTGGCTGAAATAGTCTCTATGGTCACGGGATAAGTCCACATACATCTATGAGAAGTGTTATATGTACATCTGTTTGTCTTATATGTAGAAACAAATTATTTTTGCATATAAAACAAACATATGGATGTACATATAACATTAGTGATACATCTATATCAGTTTGGAATGTTCAAGAATTACTTTTTAAAAAAATATTTGAACAATTCTTGACGTTATAAACAAGAATTTTTTTCAGAAGGACAAAATCTAGCTAATTGATTCATTTTTTTAATAACCAACACAGTAAAACGTAAGTACTCTTGAATCCAAACTAGCACACACACTGATTTTATCTGTATGGTGACGTGGGACAGCATTTGAAAGAGATCAACGACCCAATCATGGAGGGAGTTTTGATCGAGATTGAGAACATGTTAGCTCGTGGGAGGATGGACCTACCAGTGAGTCTATGTTTTGCTGCAGTAAGAGGAGATGACTTGTTGTTACATCAATTGTTGAAGCGGGGTTTGGATCCAAATGAATCTGATAACAAGGGAAGAACGGCTTTGGTGGGTGAACTACTCTTTTTTTTTTTTTTTTTTAAATCTTTTTGGTTGTTAAGTTTTTTAATCTTTGGTGCTGATTTAGTCTTTCTGGAAAATCAGCATGTCGCAGCATCCAATGGAAATGTGAACTGTGTATTGCTTCTGTTGGATTATGGGGCAGATCCAAATGCTAGAGGTAGTGATCTCTTGCTCCTTGGCTTCCCCTTTAGTAAAATCAATTCAAATAGTTTCTGTTGATATTTATCTTTGCTTTTATTCTTTTACTTCCTTAAATCTCAGTTACACAGTAATGCCATGTTATAATATCAGACTATAAAAAATTATCAGTATGGGAATGAATAGGATATAGGAGACTATTTGAAGAACTGTGGAAGATGAATCAGACTTTTTGGCATGACAAGTTGACAACTACTGCTAAGATAGGTTTTAAAGTTTTCTTTTCTACACGGACATAATAAAGATTTCAACAAGGCTATCTTATTTTATAATTAGCATTTGAACTAATCATGTTGTACCTAATGAGGATGTCAGGGCCTAAATTTAAATATCATTGAATTTTGTACAACCATCTGTTTCTGGTCGGTATACATTATATTTCTTATTTTCCTGTAGCATTATTGAACTTATAAACTATTGATCCTTATGTTGACCTTCCTCATTGTATTTTGTTTATCATCATCACTTGCCTAAAGTAGTGTCTCTTAGCAAGATAGATGGAATTAAAAAGCAAAATAAAACTGAAAGTCTTCGCTTTGAAATAATAGAGGATAATATGTCTCTTCCTTCCTATTTTAATTTATAAGTCTCTCATAGTCAGCAACCTACTAATAGTAAATTAACATGTTATAATAACATGTGAGGGTCATGTGGCTCCTTTATGGCCTTATCCAGACTTGTTCTATGCCTCTTTCCCAATAAAGAAATTGATTTAAAATGTATAGTTATGTTCCGGACTTGCTTGTGCTGTTTTTTTTTTTCTCTAAAAACAAAATTGTAGAAGTCACCATCTTAGTAGGATCAGGTTCCTTGTGTATGATACATGCTAAGGATTTATTAAGATATCTTTCTTATCTACACCTACCATATCCAAAATTCACATCCTTTTCCACACTGGTATTGACCTATGTAATACTATTTTATCTATGATCGAAAAGAATACACTAGATGTTCTTCATTTCTTGCTAAAAAGTCCTAAGCTAGGCATGCTTAAATTGTAATTTGCACCCTTTAATAACTTCATGCCATTAACATGCTCATTCCATTTGCAGATTCTGATGGTAATGTACCACTTTGGGAGGCTATACTTGGTGGACATGAATCAGTGAGCAATGTGCTGGAAGAAAATGGCGCAAACTTGAAATACGGCGATGTTGCTCGTTTTGCATGTACTGCTGCCGAAAAGAACAACCTGAATTTGCTCAAGGACATAATTCGGTATGGGGGAGATATCACACTTCCTAATAGCACCAATGGAACCACGGCTCTTCATGTCGCAGTGTCTGAAGCCAATGTTGAGATTGTCAAATTCCTTTTGGAACATGGAGCTGCCATTGACAAACCTGATACAGGTGGTTGGACTCCAAGAAAACTAGCAGACCAACAGGGACATGATGATATTAAAGCAATATTTGAGTCCACTGGGGAGCCTAAGTCTCAATCATTTATTGATATTCCTGAGAAGCAAAGTAAGGTCAGGTACCTTGGGAGATTTACAAGTGAACCAACAATACCACTGCCCCACGAGGCCTCATTTCGCGGAACAGATGGATCTTGGGGCCGAAGCCGCCCAAGGCGTAGGAGCAATAACTTCCATAATTCACTCTTTGGGATAATGTCAGCAGCTCACAAAGGAGAAAATAGCTTGCTTTTCTCTCTTGACATTAATAATGCTGCAAAGAACGGTATTAAAAGTAAAGTTAGCTCAACTAGAGTAACAATTAGTTGCCCTGAGAAGGGTGGGGTTGCTGGCAAACTTGTGTTATTACCTAGAAGCTTTAATGAGCTACTTGAGATTGGAGCTAAGAAATTTGGTGTCTTTCCTGCTAAAGTTATTTGCGAAGATGGAGCTGAAATTGAAGATATAGAGGTGATCAGAGATGGTGACCATCTTGTTTTTGTCAGTCCTGATGGGTTGCTGAACTCCAATTCTCCAACACCCACAAATGATGTGCCTCTATAGTACACACATCACTTGTTATTTATTTATTTTCCTTTTCTTACTATCATCAGTCTCCAATTTTCTCAATTGTAAATCTGGTGCCGGAAACTATTGTAAAACAATAGAAGAAAACTTAGGTGAGCTATTTTTAATGAGAATATAGCATGAGTAATAGTTCTTACTAGTTACTTCACTTGTTATATATATTTTTTTCCTGAGCTGTTATACATGTTATCTTTTTATTGAAAAACTATAAGGAGAACAACAAGTAAGCTCTGCCTGTCAAGAATTAGTTTAGCAATTTACTCTATAAATTTGGTCTTGCGCTTGCCCTTTGTAAGGTTTACTCATTCCTATTTCCACTTTCTTATAGCTGCTTGACAGAATACTTTGCCGTCTATAGGTAAACAAATACCTTCAACGAGGAATGAGGGAGGAGGCAAGGTTATGCAAATAATTTCGATTGTAAAATAAGGGATTATACAGCTAGTATGTCCCTCAGCTCATTCAATGATCACATATGTCACCATGCTAGTCTGTCGTTGAGGAAAGGGAAAGATCAACATACACCATAGTAACATGATTTGAAAGTTAAATTGTAGGCTAATGTATCATTACCCAAAAAAGTAATATCGAGCCAAGTCTTTCCACAAAAGAGGAAGTGAGCAGCAGGACTAGTAGGTCTAGTCTTTCCATAAAGGCAAGTACTGTGAATGGACAGATAACTGTATATTTTCCTTTTTTTTTTTTTCCAGGGTCAAAGTTGTAGTATACAGAATCTGGTGAGGATCCACACTATTAACAGGAAAGATCATACAAATTATAAAACCATTTCAAAGCTATAGCAAACAAGGTTGTGAAGCATTCGAGATTGCATCTGTCAAATAAAGTAACTGAATACTCATCATTCCAAAACACATTTTTACACATGATTTCCATGAATCACAAAAGCTTCAGCATTTTCAAGCGAGCTTCATGTTCTGGGTCCAACTTTGGTGGGAAATAACTGCCACCAAGATCCTCTACAATATATTCCTGTAATTAATATAACCAAAAAAAAATAGCATAAATGGATGTCACACACAGTTTCACACGATAAAAGAATTATGGAAATCAATTAACACGGTGGACACATACTTCGCAGAAGATGACATCGAATAGAGCACAAAGATATTACCTTTGTAAGCTCCCGCTTGGTGAGGATATGGTAGTGCCTCTGCCAAATTCTTTGAATGGCCATGGTGGCTGCGAGGAAACCATATGCTATACCAAGAATTGCAAAGATGACAACAAAAACAACCACAAGGGCAAAGCATGCCTCCATTGATGCAGGAAAGCAATCCAATATGCCCCACCCATAACAACAGTTTTGACAACCAGCCATTCTGGGGTCATTGTTATTGAGGGAGGAGCAGTGTAGAATTAGACCAAAAAATCCAATCAGTACAAAGAAAGCCAGCACTCCTGGTATATGCATCAAACGATCAAATAGAGAAAGAGACGAGCAGAAAAAGCTAGAGTTTCCCAACTATTATAACCACCAAGGATTAATTAACTCAATGTCAAAATAGATTCAATGAATGACAATTTGTGCAGATAATTAACAACTTTGATATATTATAAGGTGAACTGTTTAAGAACATTGCCATTTAAAAGACGAAGAATAGCTTACATAATAAATATCTTCCGATTGTGATGCATATTTTTTTCCCACCCCAAAAACTACATAACCTAGACTGATATGTATTTTCACATATAAATACAGTTCTTTTACAGATGGATTCGGATTGTCTCCTGTTAATGATTTTTTTCGGGTGCAATTACAATCAAATGTAAGTGTCTGGTTATGCGTTGTTTCCCATCCAACATAATTATAATGCAACATGAGAAGATCCAGTTCCAACTTAGATACATGTTGGACAACCAGCTTGCAATATGCACTGGTAACATTAAATATTGAGGATGAGGAAACCATCAAAGCAGATTCGGTATGCCTTAGATGAAATGTAGAAACATGTTTCCTGATTTCAGAAAATTTTCATGGCAAAAATAGAAGACAAATGCAGATGAATTTCGGCTACTGGAAAAAGCAACCAAGTTTGGCAACCATATACTTACCGATACAGTAATAAAATGGAATAGGATGTTTTGACAGTATCCTATCCCAACCATCATCAAAAGAGTTCCTGAAGTTCCCATCTTTGTCCATGATGTATGCAAAGCCACCTATAGCAGCAATCACCTAGCAAACAAATTGATACATCTAAATAAGTTTTGTCAAAGGCTTTTCCCTTTAAAAGAGGGTAGCTAAGAGAGGGTAGCTAAGATAAACTATCAGATTAATATTATACAATACGAAAATATATGCCAAAAGAATAGGCAGATCCCCCAAAATCAGTTATTAAAACTTTTCAAATTAGAACATAACTAAATCCAGATAAAAAAGAGAGCTTTATAACAAATAACATTACATAAGGATAACCAATGTTTGATAGAAAGAAGAGCTTCTATACCACATGTATGATTGAATTGAAACAGCATTAATATTATTGGTGAAAATATAATCATTTGACAAGAAAGGATAGTAGTAAATTAAAAATACTCACAGTTTGTACAGCCAGAAAAACAAGGAAAACATCCCTTGCGACAAAAAGTCTGAACTTTATTTTACGCCACGAGTTATCCTCAAAGGATTCAACCCTAAGATGAAATTGGGCTTTGCAAGTAGTGCAATGTGAGAAGGCAAATCCTTCCTATGAAGCAAAGAAAAAAATCCACCAAATTATAATTCGATCTCGACCAGTTAAAACTAGCATTTGAAATTACACATTAAAACCAGAGTCAAATATATACTTTTACTGAGCGCCAGTGATCAAGACATGAACGATGGACAAACTGTTGAGTACCTTTGCACATGCACGGAGATATCAATTCATCATCTACAAAATCAAACAACAACTATTAGGCTGTAGGAAAGTAGCACCACCCAAATAATAACACCTGTAATGTTGGTTGGTAACATCACAAAGCATTTATCTGACAAATTGAACACTTTGTGCCATGGTAAACAATGCCCCACTCTCAATGACAGAAAACTTAATCACCATTTGCACTTTTACCATTTTTGCTTAACACAGAAGACAATCATCGTTCTTCAACTCACATGATTGATTGATTTGGTGCTGTAAATGAGAAGTCTAAGCATAGATAACGTAGTGATGAGTATAAAATTTAGGTGACAAAATGCTGAAAACATCATGAAGGTATAAAAGAGAGTAGTTTCCTTTAGTCAATCTGGCACCAAGAGTTTTTCCATTCATAAACCAATAAAAAATAGTAGAATGAAAATATTTTCAAGCATTTTGTAAGACACCCTTAAGCGACTGGAAGAGCTAAGCTTTCATATTTCATCCTCCATTGTTAGCTCTCAGGTGTGTAAAACAGTCATATCAAATGCAGACTCCTCATCGTGAAGTCAAGCAAAATTAAATTGCAAGCTAAAAGTTGCTTGACTTTGGTTTCTAATATACGAAATCAAAGCCACAACAGAAACCAATTCCAGCATCTGATCAAAATATCATCAATATTACAATGACATCAAATGACTAATATTTTAAAGACACATATCACACTCACTATTCTCTACATAATCTATGGTTTCAAACAAAGTCCTGAAATATGAAGTGCTCCATTGATTATTTCAAAAGTCAAAAATAAAAAATTAAGTTGCCTGAGAATGAAACACCCCATAATTCACGAGTTAACAATCACAACAAAATAACATAAATATAAAAACTTTAGGAAGGATTAGGACCTGGGTCGGAATCGCTTTCGAGGCAAATTCGACAACAAGGGAGTAAGCCAGCCTCAACGTCCTCATCATCATCATCATTCGCAACCTCATTCTTAATCTCAGTGGAGGTTGCTGCAGGGGATTCACCCTCCTCCTCCTCGTTTTCATGATCATGGTGGTGATGTTGGAGTAGAGGGTCGGAGTCTCTACTAGGGTTTTGAACAACCCCTGGTGGTTGAAGCTGTACTTCGCTGCTTTTCATTGATGGATCCTTTTGAAAAATTGAATTCTTTTTTTTTTTTCGTTTCTAGAACAATCTCACTGAACCAACCCAATGGATCATCAATAAATATTCAAGCTTTGAATTCAATTTCAATTTCAATGAATCCTTTCAGTTTCCAGGGGTTGGTGGGTGGGTGGGTGGATTGAAGAATTGGAAAGGAAAAGGGTCAATGAAATTAATTTGGGATTAGGTAACTGAAATTGAATCGAAATTCAGAGGAAGGGTCCGTGGGTGAATCAGGAGTTCTTGAATCCTCAGGAATATCGGTGATGATAATAACAACAATTTAACAATGCTGCTATCATCTGTATCTGTATTCTGTATATCCTACGTACTCCCTCTTATCTTTTTTCTTCTTTTTTTTTTTTTTTTTAACGTTACTCCCTCTTATCTTTGTTACACAAAAACTAATTAAAATCAAACTTATTAAAAAAATTAAGTTAATTCACTGTATTTAATTTTTTTAAATTTATCAAAAAATTATAAATATTTTTATTATATTGAGAATTAAACAAAAACTAAATAAAATTATTATTTTTTATAAATATTTTAGTAATTATATTAGAAATAAAAAATTTGTTAAATTTTGTTTATATTTAATATCAAGATAAATGTATCTTGTTTTTCTTATAATAGAAACTAGATGGAGTACTCGATAATAAAAAAAAATTAAAAAAATGGAAATAATCAAATCACCATTTTTTTTAGAAAAAAACAATTCAAAAATAATTTAGGCTTACTTATGTTTTTGATATGTAAAGTTTATCATGTTTTGGTTTTAATCCAAAAAAATTATTTTATTTTCAGCCACATGTAGTGTGAGTTTATAAGATAGAGTTAAATAGATGATGTGACATGGATAATTGAGTTTCATAATGCAAAATTTTGGGTATCGAACTATTTGAATATGCGATCATTTTGTGCTCGTGAACTTGTATCATCCACATCACATTACCTATTTAGTGACACTAGCTACATCAACTTATAATAGATCTTTCATAAGGACGAGAATCAAAACCAAAATATTTAAAAATCTAAGAACTAGTTCATTCAAAATAATTTTTAATGATTAAAATCAAAACAGACTGAACTTTTAAGATAATGACAAAAATAAGCCAAAAGTAGTACAAACAGTGTGAAGGGAGTGAGTAATACTTTACCCCTATATCATGTGTTCAATATTTTTTTATTGATGTTATTATTATTATTTTTTATAATTGATGTTATTATTTTCACTAACACTCCTAACAAATCCTATCATAAACGGGTTTATAATGTATGCCTTAAAATAAATGTAAAGCGTATTTTAAAAAATTAGTTTTTTTTATGAAAATATTCAAAATATTAATAAATTTCAAAGTGTTAAGTAAATCATTTACTCATGGATATTAATTTTTTAAAAAAATATTCTTAAAATATACTTTATAATACATTTTAGGAAAAGAGAATAAAGGTTCTCCTTATTTCAGGAGATATTCTCTTATTATACTATATTACATAAAAACATAAAATAAAACTTTATTATTCAAAATGAATTATTAAAATATTTAAAAAATCAATTTTCCTTATGCGTACCTTATTTCAAATTTTAAGTTATTCAAAAAAGATAAATATACATCCATGATTGAGGAATGTTATAAAATATCATTGAAAAATGTTACCCAATATCATAAAAGTAGTGATAAAGAAACTTAAAATGTTTATTTAACATTGAAAATTGTTGTATTTTTTATATTAATACTAAAAGATATTCTAATACTAACATGTTCCTTTAACTAATGCTTCCATGACACTGATTTGCTTGACCGAATATCACCTTTTAATACTTTTTCGTCCTTTATTATGAGTTATTATTTTGGTAGATTTATTATTTTTTTTAGGTCGTTATGAAACATCTAGTTAACATTAAAAGTTTATTTCAAATACATATCTCGTAATTATACATGGATGATAGGATAATGATTACAATAGAGATAAATGAATAAAGTTGTAAAATTTTAAATATGGTAACTTTTAAATAACAATATATTTTTTGATAAATTTGAAAGTAATATTTAATTTTTTTTAATATGAGTAAATTAGGTAAAGATGACTTATAATAAAGATAGAGGAAGTATAAACTTACATTTTTCAAAAGGATCTTATAAGAGCTTATAAATCAATAATGACACTCGTTAAAGTATTAAAATTAAGAAAATTTGTATTGAATATTTAAGTCTAACATTTTTTAATTTTTTTAATAATAAAGGGAGCAAGCTAATCATTTCTCTATATAATAAATGGATTTGCTTAACCAAAAAATGATTAAGTTTCATAGGAAATAATGCATTTAGAAAAGATAAAATATTATATTTTTATTTTTTCAATAAAACTTATCTAATTAAAGGTGTTTAAGATAAGAAAATTCATAATAAATTTAACATTTTTTCATATAAAAGTACATATTTTCTTTCCTTAACCAATGACCCGAAGATACTTATTAATGTTTTCCTTTTCAAAATACTCCAGCAAAATATTCCGTGAACATGTGGTGGTTTATTATCGGGATATAAGTGAGAATAGGTAAAACACTAGACATCGTGTTTATAATAGTACTCTCTTCGATCAATGGGGTTAGTATAAGTGATGCTATCTTGCCAACTTTAAAACTTTGGGAATGAGACTCGAAACTAAGAAATCTTAAATTCGATTCTCGGTCAACACACTTTGCTGGAAGAGGCATAGGAACTTATAAATGTAAGGTTTTATGAATAGATCATTTACTCTTCAGAGAATAATGTTTTATCTATCAAATATAAATTTATCTTTAATAATTATTTATCATTTGCACCTGTTAAAAAAATTCTTAAAAAAAATTAATTAATTATATATGGCAAAACTTGAAACTTTTTTTTTTTTTAAGCAGGCAAAACTTGAACTTTTTCATACACTCTACCTAGTAGGGGTGTAAGTGGTCCGGTCCCGGACCGCGAGACCGGTCAGATCGGACTGGACCAGACCGAAAAATACGGTCCGGTCTGGTCTCGCGGTCTGGTCTGGTCTGAAAATATCTGGACCGATCTACCATTGGTTCGGTCCGCGGTCTGGAAAATTTTTGGACCACCAAGACCGGACCGGACCGATAGCCGAAATATATATATATTAAAAAAATAAAAATAAAAAACTCACACAACCTAAATTATTGTATGTTGTCCAGTGGGAAAAAAGGATGGAAATATTATGTTTGATGCTTAAAAGCCTAAATTATTGTATGCTGTCCAGGATATCCAGTGGGAAAAAAAAAAGAAACAGGTTATCCTGTGGGAAAAAAAGAAGAAGAAAAAAACAGGTTTTTTATTTTTTTATTATTGTGGTCTAAATAGACCGGACCGGACCAGACCGGACCGGACCACACTAATTTAAACGGTCCGGTCCCTGAAGTCCATGAAAGACCGGACCGGACCGGACCGTTACACCCCTACTACCTAGTCAACCGATTCACCCAATTTATATTTGTACAATATATAATCAAGAATACTTGATATTAATAATTTAAAAAATACAAAGTTATATTATAAATTTATTTTATGTACAAT
Organism: Crotalaria pallida; assembly: GCA_037953625.1. NCBI lineage: Eukaryota > Viridiplantae > Streptophyta > Magnoliopsida > Fabales > Fabaceae > Crotalaria > Crotalaria pallida. The sequence continues at coordinate 183,576,492 of CM075649.1, forward strand.
GTAATAAATTTTAAAAAAAATAATATCTATTTTAAAAAATTGAATCATTAAAAATATTTATCAAAAAATGATTTTCTTTTCTTTAAAAAATGGGGAGAAAAATTAAGTTTCTTTATATTAGACAGGTCGTTAAATATATTTCTGAATTAAACCGAATTTTTATTATTGGTTTTTCCTATATATAATAAATAGAGAGTATACTTTTTTTTTTTACACCAACCGGTACCCAGATCTAGTTTACCCAGAATCCGACTCTTCCGGTCCGACCCAACTGAGCTCGCACTAAGCGGTAAGGGTCTCCCAGCGGATGTTGCTCCATACCCAAGGCTCGAACTCAAGACCAATTGCTTAAAGGATCAAGTGAACTACCACCGGATCAATCCACGTTTTGGTTATACTTTTACTTTATATTTACATGTCCGTATTTTATGCCACTTACAACGTATAGATGTCGATTGCTAACCAACCCTCTGACATTTAACTTTTTGGTTTTTTTTTTTTTTAAACAAAAAATTTATGTGAGCTGAATTTTGGGAGCTTATAGGAATTAGGATTGGCTTCATGGCTTAAAGAGTGTTTATACATGTATCTATAAAGACCTTTTCTTTTCACACCCTCCATTTTTCTCCCCATTCCCCATTTTTTTCGCCTCACATGAGGCGGAAGTGTTTTTTTTTACTCTTTCCGCCTCTTGAGAGGCGAAAAAACCAATAAATTTACACTTCCACTATGTGAGGCGGAAAAAATGGGGGGTAGGGAGAAAAATGGGGGTGTGAAAAGAAAAGGTCTTTATAAATTATATACTAACACCATTCTCACATCAGTTAAAATTCAAAATTAGAATCTCTCTCAAACTCATATTTAATCTTTATTACTTCATCCGGTCCTTCATATAAGTCCCATCGAAAACTTTTTTTTCATATTAATATAAGCATTATTTTCAATTTTCAATGACATTAATTACTTTTTTTTTCACAAACGTCCCTATTTACTCAATATTTTTTAGATTCCCAATAATAATTATAAGCTTACTTTTAAAAAATATACCAAATATTTACATTTTCAATAGTATTAATCATACTAAATAACTTTCTTAAAATATATAAAAATTGATCAAATGAACTTATAAAAAGACCCGAGTGTAGTTAAGTCAATGATCCTTTTTCCTTTTATAAATACTAAACGGATATGTCTTTGTTTATTTTTAGAATGATTGAGAGAACGGCATATAAAGCCTACACATAAGATTTTTATACATATAATTTTTAAATTAAGAAATAAAATAAAATAAATAAAAAATGTCACAATATTATATATACATTTATCTGTAATTCTCTTTGTGTAGATTTCTTAATATTTTTTTCCTATTGAAGAGTTAGTCAAATAAAACAATTTTTTTTTGGGTATATACTAATTATATATTAAATATTAACCTCATTTTTAAGGGATGAGCATGAGAATCCAGAAGATAATAAATTTTATATGAAAGTATTGTTTTAAAAGAATAAAAAAAATTATATGTGTTTAATAAAAAATAATTATTTTTGGGTTCTTATTTTCGCTGTATGAGTTAAAGTTAAAAATTTCCATATTAGTAAAAAATAGAGTAGATCATAAACTCTGGATCTAACCGGCCTATTATTCTATGCGGTATCTAAATAAGGCAAAATTATTAAATTGGTGGATTAAATTTTTTGTAATTTTTTCATTAAGTGATACATGTTATTTAACTAATGTTATCACATATAAAAAAAATGATTTAATTTTTTCAAAAATTTTCTCATGGTGATCGATATTTGTCGCTTAACTAAAAAAATTAGCAAAAAGAACGAATTTATTGGACTGCAGCAACTTGCAGAACTTATTTAAAAAAAATTAAGGAACTTATATTTAATTTAAAAATAACTTAATAAACAAATCTAATAATTTTGCCTACAAATAATTAACCACGTGTTTAAGGAACTATACAACTCTTATTATTTTGAAAAGGAATATGTTAATAAGTGATTTTAGATAGGAAAAAAAAGGTAATTATATCTAGAAGAATATTATATTTATCATATCCAAAAGTATTCGCTAGGGTGAAATATCATGTTTATATGTTGAACTAGATTTGTAATGTAAGCTTTATTGTTTTTTATTTTTATTTTCTTAACAAATGTAATTAGAGCACCTAATTGACACCTTTTTTAAAAATGTAAGTTTATATTAAAAATTGATATTTAATCATGTTAATAAGTGCCGTAAGCTTATTAGTTAAGGAGCACTTATGTGTTGGAAACCAAAATAAAGTATTGTTCGGTATGTCGGTATGATAAACAAAATAGATTTTAACGTTAAATTAGAGATATAAGCGATTCTCTATTAGATCAAGATATCGTTGAAATTGAATCAAATAAGACAAAAAAAATACAGTTCGATGAGATTCTAAATTAGAGAGTGTCTATATATATATATATATATATATATATATATATATATATATATATATATTTTTTAATTAACATGTCCTTATTTAAACCATTTACACCGTATAGATGGCGATTGCTAACCAACCCTTTAACATTTTAACTTTTCGGGTTTTTCTTTTCTCTCTCTCTCTTTTTTTTTTTTAAAAAAAAAATCAACTTTGCGGGTTTTAATCTAAGCAATTAGTCATTTTGATTTTAAGAGTGTCACCATCAGTCATTTTAGTCCCAAAAGATCATAAATATACATTTAATCCATGATAGTGTTTCACTTTCGTCATTTTAGTCCCTCCGTCAACTGGGGTTAAATAGCAGAGTTAATTTTTCCGTCATTCATTTTGGTCCCTAAAACATGCATACATAATTCATTTTTGTCCTTTTTAAATTGACAATTAATTCAATTTAATCCCTAAAAAATGCATACATAATTCAATTTGGTACTTTTTAAATTACCAATTAATTTAAGGGTTTTCTTAACATCAGCCCTTAGGGCTGAGGATAAGAGCTTAAAAGTATTTCATTGAAAAAATAAATACAAAGTCTTTTTATTCTACCAATACAACACTTCCCAATGAAATACATCCACTTTTAGGCTCTTATCCTCAGCCCTAAGGGCTGAGGTTAAGAAAACCCTTAATTTAATTTAAACCCTCGTTTTTTATTCCATTCATTTCATTTTGTTTTACCTTTTAGGCTTTTTATCTTATTTCATATTGTTTGACCTTTTACAATTCCAATGCATAAACAAATTTTTTTTTCAACTCTAACCCATATTTCAATCATTTTTCTTACTCATCATTAATTACACTTTTATCATCTCTCTCATCTTTAAACCACTATACATTAATTAAATTAAACACTAATACAATTTTCGATAAGGATTAAATATGAGCATTTTAAATAAAATACACATAAAACTTACAATTATTAACACTTTTTTAATATAAGTGCTCACGGCTTAAAAGGTCAGACAAAATGAAACAGAGGGAGTAGAAAATAAACAACTCAACATTATGACTTTATGAGATATAACATTAAAATTTGCATGTATTTAATATTTGAACGAGTATATGTTCACAAAACTAATTAAAAAATAATTATGTACAAAATATTTCTAAATTTAGTCTTCATTTCTTCATTTTTGATGCTTCAAATATCTCTTGAAAATTAGTAAAGATTAGTTTGTTGGTGAATAGGTGTTGCTCAAATATTAGATACATGCAGGTTTTAATGTTATACCACATAATTTTGAGTTGTTTGTTTTCTAAAAAAATGAGGGATTAAATTGAATTAATTGACAATTTTAAAATGACCAAATTGAATTATGTATGGTTGTTTAAGGGATTAAATTGAATTAATTGACAATTTAAAAATGGATCAATATGAATTATGCATACATGTTTCAGAGGCCAAAATGAATGACGGAAAAATTAATTTTGTTACTTAAACTCAGTTGAAGATGGAATAAAATGACTGACGTGAAACTTTCTCATGGACTAAACATGTATTTATAATCTACGAGTGACTAAAATTGATCAATAATTATACTCTCAGAGACGAAAATGAATAATTATTCGTTTTAATTTAGTATTCCACTCACATGTCTTTGTTTATTTCTTCTTCTTCTTCCGCTGCTTTTCTTGTGCAGCCAGTCAAATCAGGAAAAAGAGTCTGTTTGGGCCTTTGGGTATCATACAATAATTAGGTTGTGGAGTAGAAATCTTAAATATATTACAGAATTTAACTTGGCAAGATTTTTCTCTAGTAGTACTCCCATTCCCTTCTAGTTTCTTTCTTTCTTTTTTTCCTTCTAGAACGAGTCAAGTCAAATCATGAAAAAAAAATTTTTTTTTCTTTTGGTAGTTATTTAATTTTTGACATGTGAAAAATTTTTGTTAATAGATACAAGACTCAAATTAGATAATTTTTAGATTTTGGAAGATTGACTTTTAGCTATGAGGCAAATAATATCCTTAGTGCAAAAATAAAAATGAACAAAGCATGAGAATTCTGTTTAAGCTTTCTAAAATTTTTTTTAAAAAAAAAACATAAATTTTTACTTTTTTTTTTATATAGAGAATATCAAAAATTATATTTTTCAGTATTTTCAAATTACATATAATTTTTTAAGAAGTGCCATAACTTGTTAGCATTGTCAAATAATAATGTATCAAAAAGTTTAAACTAAGATGTTTTCTAAATTTAATTCACAACTGGTTTTTTATACTACTCTCTCCGGTCTTATTTATAGGGCATATTTTAGAAGAATTGTTTGATTATATTTATAAGTCACTTTACATTTTCTAGGAAGCATTTATTTCTATTTTCTCTTATTTGTCCTATGTCCATTAGTGTGAAATAATACATTATGAAATTCTCAATACAAGATAAGGGTAAGATTTGTATTGTTAAAGTATTTTTTTAAAGTTTCATGAAACTTAAATATCTTGTTTGGTCCGTGTGATATAGAAAGTATGCCCTATAAATAAGACTAGCGGGAGTATAATTTTTTAATTCACAGCTGGTTTTATATTCCACTTAGACAACCATGAGTCATTGCTCCAATTACGGCAATGTATCCATTCAAAGGTCCATATAAAGAGACATAGGAAATTTCCACCCAGTATCACAAATCAATTCGCACTTTGTTTGGATTACAAAATACAAACAGCCTAAATACTGACCACTGAAGTCAGAAAGTTCCAAAATGAAAATAACCAAAACCACCAAATTTGCACATCGTAAGCATTGAATTAAAAAGGAAAATTGCTTATGGTATAGTACTATTATGCTTTGAATAAAAATAATGCTGTAACAATTGAATCCTCGCGCAAAAAGCACAAATATTCACTTATCACTCTACCAATTCATCTTCATCCTGGCATGCATCCACACATGTATTATATATCATCATACCCTGCACGTAAAGATATAAAAATCTATATATAGTACTTATAAAAATCAATCGACACCCATCCATTAGATTTTTATTTATTTTTTTTAAAAACAACGCAACCAAATGAGTGGCTTTAAAAAAACAAAACAAAACAAAGCATCCAAATTAAATGAGTGAGTAAGGGGGGAGCAAGAGGATATTACTGTTGAAATTCAACATTGATCAATGTTGCAGATGCATCGGCAACAGTCCCAAATGCCGTGTCAGACAGAACCATAGTTGTTCCATTAGCCGAAGACAGGGACACTGCAGAGGAAGCGTAATCAACAATCTTGATCTGAATGCTCTGGTCTGGTATGCAAGTCATTGGTTGCTCTGCACTTATGCACCTCACTAGATACTGTCTTCCACATGCTGCACCGTTGTCCCATATTCCATCTCCCGCAGCCGCAAACAGGTTGCTTGATGGGAACTGCGACGCTTCGCCGCCGTAACACGCCGATGCTATATATCATATACATATATGTCGTCATTCATTGAACAACAAGTTAATGCGTGCAGTGCTTGCAGGGTTAAGAACAAGTGAGTGATAGAAACTAGTGTATGTATTCGGTGTTAATAATGTGGTATCAAAAAATTTAGTGTTTAAATATCGAAACTTTTTTGTTACACTGCTTACGTAGATATGGTGGAGAGTAACGAGCAGCGGTACCAACATCAGCGTAGGAGGGGAAGGAAAGATAGTGCAGAACTATGAAAATTATGAAGAATGATGATGATCTTCCAAGTGGTGTTGACATCTTTGCATATGAGTAGGATAAGAATATGAGAAAGAAGCTAGGGAATGGAAGCTCTTTATATTTCATTACTCCTTTATTACCCCACCCCAAGAAAATGCAAAATTCTACATTTGTATTTAATGGTTATAAGATTGTACTCAATTATCAAATAATTAATTTAATTTAATATATTTTTATTTATTAATCAATTGGAATTCAAAATTTGTAATTTTTTAAAAAATTTTGGGTGTACACCAAGGGTATCCTTCGGCCGACAACCGAAGACTAATCCCCTCCGAGGCGTAGAGATCACCGAATTGGGTTTTGCCTCTACCAACAAAGCCTTTTCCATGCCCACGGCAGGGATCGAACCTCTGACATCATGCTTAAGGAACCCAGCTATCTACCAACTGTGCTGGGCTTTGTTGGTTTTTTTGTCGACTCTAATTTTTTAAAATTTTTATTGATTACTTTGAAAGAAAATTTTTTATGCTTATTTTGCTATCCTTGTTACAGAGAGGGAGCACTTCTTTATAAGATTCTTTTGAGATTTTTTTCTTCCAAAAAAAAAATTAGAGTCGACAAAAAAACGCGATACGACCGAACCGGCTCAAATAATTAAACACAGGAAAATATCAGGCTTAAACAACAATTTTGGAACACGAATTATATCCGTGCATTGAATTATATCCGTGCATTTTTAGCATAGCACGGTCCGCAAAAGCACAAAACACTTCCAAGCTTTTAACGGGTTAACTCGGCTAGCTCAACACGTCAACCTGATTTTTTTATTTGTCGAAGTTTTTTCTCAAGCTGGAATAAAAAGAAAGGATTCACTGATCCACTACACTATACAATGTTTATTCACTTATTTACTAATGTTTATAGATAATTTAATACATATAACTAGTGTCATTATCAACTATAAGATATTATAAGAAATATATATATATATATTAAATGGTTGTTGAGCTGACATGCAAAAGTACGAAACACACACGGTTCAGGCTTAGAGAGCATTTTTGCGGCATAATTTGTAGTCGTGCTTTTTAGGCACAACATGGTCAAAGCCTAAACCCGAATCGGGTGGACACGAGTACGACCGGATAGCACGAGTTACCACCTCTAAAGAAAGGTAGTTAAAATTATTAGTGACATTGGAAATGTGAAAAATTTGATACCCTATTTTAAAACTATCTCTGTAATTATTACTGAAACTCTAAAAAGTACTGAGTTAATGAGGGTGCTTATGAAAAAGAGTAATTAAATACTATTAAAAATTAAAATGAGATCTTATATATATATGACAAAAATAAAAATTCCAAAAAATCTTGTATACTCCCTTCAGTCCTATTTATAAGATCCCGTTGAAGTTTTTATTTTGGTCCACCCCTTTCTAATTTTAAATAGCAATTAATTACTTCTTTCCATTAATACTCGTAAAGTTAACACTTTTTAGAGTTACAATAATAATTATATGAGTAGTTTTGGAAAAGTATATCAAATATTCACATTTCCGATGTGACTAACAAATTTATCCAATTTTTTTATGGAAATGGAAAACCTCAAAAAAAATTTATAAACAGGAGTATAAGATAAGATGGAGAGAGTATTAATTACTCCTGCTAATCTTTTCTTTTCTTTTTTTTTTCATGTGTTCACATTTTCGGTCCGAGTCAATGTTTGGTTTGCATTTAAGAATGGTGGTCCTACGGGGCCAACAAGAACGCGTTTGAGCGATACTTAATTAAGAAAGGGTAATGGAATAAGGTGTTCAATACGTGCACATCCTCATTCCTCCCAGTCCGAGAAACTGTTGATTGGGAAAAGCATATGTACTTCATCCCATATCTTTTTGCCTATCTTGGATCGGCGGTATGGAATCAAGTGGAATGAAATTTAATTAGATTTATTATTTGAAATCTCTTAAAACTAATTGCGTGGCATGACAAATGTTTTATACAATTTAATTCCAATTCTTTTACGTAATCTATACGCAAGGTATATTTCTTTCGCCCCACGAGAATGGTTAAAAAATTCAAAAGTCAAAAAGTTAAGTAGACATGCATTTAATGGTTTATCTAACACATGAACCAATTATCAAATAATTAATTTAATGCATTTTACATATATTAACTAATCACAATTCAAAGTTTACAATTTCTAAACTTTTCATTAATTATTTTAACTATAGCTTTGGACAAAAAGTTTAGCCATTTTTTATCATCCTCGTGGAATGGAGGGAGTATAAAATAAACAAAAAATAATAATTTCCTTGGAAAATAGAGATTGAAATGATATACTCGTAGTATTCAATAATATATATAATTTTTTTAATATATTTTTATCTATTGTATTGATTTATGGGTTTAAAAAAAAATACTTGAATTATGGGTTTTTTAATCTCAGCACTTAGGGTCGAGGATAAACACTTCAAAGTGATTATTTTTTGAAAATGACGCATGTAATAAATCAAAGAGTTTATGTTTTTAAATTTTCAAGAAATATTATTCATTTTAGGTGTTTATTCTCCGTCCTAAGAGCTGGAGTTAAGAAAATGATTAATACTATATTTATACACCTCATGCTTAAGTTAAAATGACGGTTTTTTTCTAGAAGGAAAGTTTAGGACCAAGAAGAATCTCAATCAACTTGTCTAAAAGGCTAAAGGGTAAAGACCCCACCCTCGTTAGTTCGTTGACTTGGAGTGTGTCATAATTTAGTTCAATTTAATTACATGATTTTTTTAACCTTAGGATAAACATCCTAAAATAGTTAATATTTTTTGAAAAAATAAAAGCATACTAAGTTTTTTGATTTATTAGATATACTATCATTTTCAATTAATACTTACTATTTTAGGGTACCTATCCTCGAACATTAGCGTTGAGATTAAGACAACCATAAAAATACATACTTTCAAATTATTTTAGCAAAAAATATATAGGGTGAGACTATCTGCATTCCTAAATAGCTATTAACAATTGAAATCAACATGAAAAAAAAAATTTATTTAAGACTAATTTGCATGTTCATCACCTCAGTACTGCCGCAGAGGTTAGCTTAACAGTGCACAACTTGCTGCTAACTATGGCAAGGCCTCCACCTTAAAGCTTCACCTATAATGAAGTACGGAGCCACACAAATGCCTAACTACAAGAACAATCACTAATGCCATCCAAAAAAAAAAACCCTGCAGAAAAAATAATAACCATGGATCGTTTTTGTAAGCAGATGTAGAGGCCCACATTCGAAAAAAAAATTAACACGCTAAGGAATGCAGCGAAAGAGGCCCAGAGTAGGAAAAAAAAACATAGGAGGAGGAAAGCGTCTATGATGCGCCTGCTCTATCAGGGTGGACATTACATCAGGTAACAAATCATTCATCATAGCCACCCATTAACAACTAAAGTTCTCAGCCATTGATTCAACGGTTAGTATAGAAACTCGTCACCTTTTGATGAATACCACTTACAGACCCTTCATAGATATTCTGCTTGTTCTTATTCTTTTGGTTTCAATTTTTTCTGATTTTGCCTGATCCGAAAAATGCATTTTTTTGACGAGTGCAGTTGAAATTTGTTTTATGATGAGATTCGTCAAAAAAAATTGTTGGCTTAAAACTCTAATTTTTCTTAATAGGAGATATTGGAAGGAAAAAAATTCAACACCCCCAAATAAAAAAAAAATCGAATAATTGATATTTTAAATTTTTCACACTTAAAAGATGATTCAAATCCAATTTTATGAAATTCAAAATCCAACACTAAGAAAAAAGAGTTTTGATTTCATGTGTGAATAAAACAAATGCAACCATTTTCCCTCTCAAGGTTGACGGGAAAAAAAAATGTTGTTTCGCCAGGTACGAGATGGAATTATCTTCTGCGATTGCAATTGAAGATTCGTAGTCAACTCTTTCTCGTAAACAAGCTCTTCCTTGATTGCCTATAATTGAAGCCTAGTATCATCAATCTCATACTTCAATGTTTTTGACGTTTTGGTTTCATTGTTGGAGTTCTGTTGAGACTTGAGTTGCTCATATTTAGTTTTGAGCCAATCTCTCTCATCTCTTAAGTTGATTACTAGTCTCGCCAAATTTTGACCCCTGATGCTTTCTTTGTCTATCTGCTTTTGAAGTGTCTGTAACTCGAGTTCTGATACCTTAACCCTCTTTACAGAAACAATTTCACTTTTGACCGTTTCAGTGGCATTATCTGAAGGTTGTTGTAATCTTTTTGTTCAAAGATTATCTTTTAAGTTTATCCAGTCACCTAAACTTCCATCTAATGCTGAACCCGTAGTCACTGTGCTTGACCTCTTATTCACTTGAGTTTCTTTGGAAAAAATATATTTTTCTGTCTTATGCTTGACGAAATAGTTTTTTTCGTCAAGCTTGAGACCGAAGATCTTTCCATCATCTCGAAGACGGAAGGGATCAGATTAAAAAACTAAGATCATTTTGGTCATTAAAACTATAAAACGAGGGTCAAAAACTCGAACTTGGGGCAAAAAATGAAAACTCAAGGAAAATGTGAATAAAAGACTACAACGTGATTGGATCGGGCCAAGGCCTTGTTGGAAAATTGGAGAGTTTTGAATTTTGGCCCCCATATTCGAGATTTTGGCCCTCATTTCACTTTTTCATGGACAAAAATGCCCCTCTCCATGTTAATTTTTTCGTCTCCCAACAGACCGAATTTTTCCGTCTTATTACTCACGGAAATTTTCCGTCGCCCGAATGAGATTAGACCCAGTGACTCATCGTCCAAAAAGATCATATCACCGAAATGCTCCAAGGTTTCTACACTCAGATGCCACACAATTAGCCGAACTCCACTTACTACACAATATGCTTCAAGTCATGGGCCCCACTCCTACATCAAACTTAGAGGCACTGATGAATAATCCTTTTGAAGTCTTAGGATTCAATCATTCTAACCTCCAAAACTTTTGCAATGGTTCAATTGGTTTTTTTTTTCCCAAAATCAATTACCTAATTACTTGCATAATAACTTTGAAGCACCTCATCATCACTTGAATAATAATAATGGCGGTGAAAATAGTAGTAGTTGCATTATTGATGACCAGTCTCAAAAGTTTGATGAACAACTTGGTTCCATAAGTGTTGTTGCTACGTTCCTACCACACCATCAAATTCAATACTACTTCCAAATCTGGTTTCAGCCTCACCTCAACTTACCACAGTAGTCAAACAAGATGAAAACCCGACCATCTTTGAAATGTGGGGATTTTTCATGGATGAAGAAGACGGAAAATTTCCGCGAGTAATGAGACGGAAAAAATTCCGCTAGTAATAAGACGAAAAATTCCCGTCTATTGGGAGATAGAAAAATACCGTCTGTTGGGAGACAGAAAAATTAACGCAATAAGAGATATTTTTGTCCATGAAAATGTGAAATGAAGGTCAAAATCTCGGATATGGGGGCCAAAATTCAAAAATCAAATTGGATACCATATCACGTTAGAGGCACAATGCATGATCCATTCAAAGGTACGGGTGCCTAGGATACTCAAAATGATAGTAATAATAATACATGGTATATTCTCATAATAAATTTCAGAGTTTCTTGAGGACAAGAATATAATTTTTTCTCAGAGAATTATTGTTTTAAAAGAATCAAAAGAAATTATATTTACCCCGGGACCCCCCTCGAACTGGATTAGTCGACCCAGTGAATCGGATACCAGGGTGCAAACCAAATGAGATTTTTACTAAAAATAATCCTAAAATGATTCACTACTTTCTGCCCATAAGAATTTGACTCGGGTTAACTCAAGTGACACGTTCTTTTTTTTAAATGAATAAAATGATTTTTAAGTTAATTTTTTAAGACTTATTATTTCGGTCTCTGATATAAAAAAAACAATTTCATATTTATTAAGGAAATTAATTAATCATATTCAGTTTTCTCAAATGAAAAAAAATACAGTTATTTTAGAAAAATTGCATTGATAATAAAACAAAAATTAAACGAGATAATCACTTTATAAAAATATCATAGAAATGATTGTATTGAAAATATAAAGTTAATTAACTTTTTCCTGTATTTAAAATCGACTAAGATAAGTATGTTATATTTTTCTTAGACTAAAGACCGTAGAATATATGATTTTGTATCGACCTGTATATCATATTTTTGAAACCAAACGTTGCAATGAATGAGCTTCTCGTGGAAAAAGTTTAAAAAAATTTGAAGCTTATGAGATATGCCACGTGTTACCCTAATATTTGATATCTAAAAAAAGGGAAAAGACAAAGTTTGTCTCTTAACACACATTTTCATACTAATGTATTCGTATATTAAAAAAAATTATGAAAAAACAAAAAAACCGTCTCTCAACACACCATTTCATATTAATACACCCATATATTAAAAAAAAAAAATAAAAAAAGAAAATGGTGAATAAAAAAAAATACTTCTTAACACCCTTTCTTACTATTTTAATCATAAAAAAAAAACTACATGTCTTAACAGACTGCATATACTTATATAGGGCTACAAAATTTTATCAAACAAAACTCATATCAAATTTAATTAAGGAAATATTTTCAATGCGATATTCCGCGTAATTTGAATGAACAAAATTTGTAAAAGTTACAATATTTTACGAGTTTGATATGTGTACCGACGATGTAAAGTTTTTTTCACCGTTGGTACATCATCTACCGTTTATTTGCATTACTTTTATTTAGAAGTCAATAACCATAAACCCTTGAATGGTGGATGATGTGTTGACAATGTAAAAAACTGTCAGCGCATAAACTATTTTCTCATATTTTATTTGTCAATCTTAATTCATCTTCATTCATTATCGAAAGTCGAGAGATGTCAAAATAGTTCATCTGCTATCTATTTTACTTTCGAAAAAGCTAAAGAAATTTGAACATTGAATCTATGCACTAATGTTTTAAAAGAAAGAAAATTTATCCACGATAATTACCACAATTATTTTTAATAAGTGAAAACATTTATGAGTTGCCAATTTGAGGCATTACATATGCCCTTTAAATACATATTATCTCAATATTTTATCCATTATTATGATTTTGTCCAAATAAAAGGTTCTCACAATTACAAGAGTGATGATAAATGTGCAGTTTTTCCCTTAGGAAAATCAATCAAACATAGGAAAAACATAGAGGGCCATGAATGTTATCCATATATATAAGAAAAATATTTACTATTTAAATATTAAAATTTCAAAATTTTATCTCAATTACAAGTGAAAAAGAATTGACCTTATTTTTCAATTAAAAACTATTGTACAATAATAAAAAAAAGAAAGAGCAATATCATGAAGTTAAATTAGACGTCTAAAACTTCACTGCCAAAACTCTCAAGAAAATCAAAAGGGTTAAAAAATTTGGCTAAGCCCATTTTCAGAGATTTTTTTTAAAAATAAAATATGAAAATACTATCATAAGTTCATTTCATACATTCCAAATTCAGTGACAGGCTAATTTATTGTAAATAATAAATATTTTTATGTTATTAAATATATGTTATTTTATAACTACTTCATGATACATGATATCATTATATTGAATTAACACGAAACTCTTAATAATAATTACTCCCTCCGTCCCTAATTATAAGGCATTCTTGACACTTTTATTTTGTTCTTATTTATAAGGTCCTTTACCAATTTTCAATGAGCATCAATTATCTTTTTCCACAAACACCCCTGTTGATACCCAAAAATTGGTGACCCATTAGCAAGGCCCAATTCTATGACAAGGCCCAAATTTACCAAACAAATGAAATTCTAGACAAGGCATGTGTTCATGTACGCTCTCCCAACAAGAAGAAGAGACGCCCTCGTAATGTGACCAGAAAGAACGTGTTGTCAAAAGTGCCTTTGTAGCCATGGAACTCAAGGAAACAACGGTGATGATGGGAGACGCGCCCAGAGCATTAAGCGCACCTACCCCTAGTGTCAGAGCGCCACCTCTGGGCGCTCACCTGTCAAGAAGAAGGGACGCTCAGGTAACATGTCCAAAAGGACATGACCTCAAATGCACTACTGTAGCCATGAGATGTCAGAGAAATAGTAGCAGTAAAGGAAGGCGCGCTCAGGGCATAAAGCCTTATGCAGAGCGCACCCACCCCAGAGCGCATATGTACAAACAAAGGCAGCCCAACTTCCTAAGACTTCAATGGCTTCTGCAGGAAGCCAATAGGGAATCTTTGCTTACCTCATTGGTCCTTCCCAAGTCAAAGTCAAGAATGACATGACTTGCACCCCTTCCTCCCTGCAGTCATTAAATGCCAATGCCCTGAATGGTAAAGAGAACAAAACTCCACCTGATAAAGAAGGAATATGCAGCAACCAAGGTGGAAAAGTGGCATGGACCAGTGGATAAAGCAAGAAAAGCAATAACCAGTGGACAAAGAATGCACTATAAATAGAGGAAGCTTCATCCTCCATTAGCATCAAGTGATCAACTCATCAGAACCAACAAAAGCAACCAAAACACATAAAACACTGTTCTTTCCTCTAAAATTCAGAGAAAGAACACGAGAGAGATACAAAGAAGGAGATGAGTCAGAGAGCGCGCACCTCCAGCAATCATCTTAACAGCAGCACACACCATACACAAAACACAGGTTCTTCTCTCTGCAACTTGGAGGAAGAACATATGAAGGAACAACAGTGAGAAAGGTGGAGGAATGAAAGGGTGGAAGCCAAGGTGAACATCAGAGCGAACACCCTCCAGTCATGAGTGTAAAAACTACACCATTATTGCAACCCCTGCAGCAACGTTGCAACAACTTCACCACCACTATGGCCACAAAACTGGACTATTAAAGGCGCACCTCACCACAATAGAACTAATACCGACAGTACCCATTTACTTGTAACAACTGTAGTATTTGTACGCCTTAAAGGGCGCTCCCACAAAACTGGACTATCAAAGACGCACCTCACCACAGTAGCACTAGTACTGACAGTACCCATTTACTTGTAACATCTGTAGTATTTGTACGCCTTAAAAGGCGCCCTCACAAAGTTGGACTGTTAAAGGCGCACCCTTCTATCTGTAAAAATAGTACCAATATTTCTCTGTACTTCACTAAAGCCACAACTTCATTAGGCTTACAAACCCTCTGTAATCTCTGTACAATCATTATCCTTTGCAATAAAAAGGATCTGAAACAACCCTTATTTATTTAACACTTTTTAGATTCCCAATAATATTAATAGGGGTAGTTTTGAAAATACATATCAAAAGTTCACATTTCCAATACAATTAACTAAATTATTCCACTTTCTTAATAGACGTGAAATTTCCCAAAAGAGTCTTATAATTAGGGACGCAGGTAATATAATGTAATAGAAAAAATTAAATTACTGGTGCGTTGCGCGTTGCTAGATATAAAACTAGTTACTATGGTACTCTCTCCGGTCCTATATATAGGGCATACTTAACCGTATTGCCCGGACCAAGGAGGTTAGTTAAAGTTGGTTTTTCTCTTGATTTCAGGAAAAAAAATCAATGCATTTACATTTTTACCCTCCTTATAAAAATTGTCATAAAACATATCAATTCAAAAATTAAATGTTTTGCTTTATTAGTGTCCAATCCTAAAAGAGAGAGAAAAAGCAAAACACGTTAATGCAGCTGCCATCCAGAAGTGAGAAGAAGAAAAGTCCCTTGGATAAACGTGTTGAAGTCCAACAGTTTTCTTAGCAGTGTAGTATGTGGTGTGTTGTGTAGATGTGAGGTGGGGAATTGGGGTGGTATAATTGCTTTTTATCAGGGGTAATTTTGGAAAAAATATGTGTCTCCTAATAAAATACAAAGTGACCTATATTTAGGACCACAAAGTTCTTCTAGAATGTGACTATTATATGGGACCAGAGGGAGTTCTTCTTCCTAGGAGTGCAGGGCATGGTATCCACGGGCACCGATAGTGCTAAAACATATTTATATCCACAAATTTTGCTGGTACTCATCCGGTAATGGATACCTTAAGGTATATGCGGATTTCAAAATTTTATTATGTAATTATATGTTGTGTGATAATCATTATACATAAATTGAATTGTATTATAAATAACTAGGAAAATTGCCCGTGCGATGCACAGGTCTTAAATTTTGCTATCCTTTATTTTTTTTAAGGGTTTTCCATTTGTTAAAACATTAAACATTAATTTTATTTACATGTGAATTTTTTTAGCGAACAATAAATCTATCATTTTTTGGAATTATATTTTATATATTATTTTTTTTTAAATTATTACAAATTTACATTGAAATTTATTTTTTTATGATCAAACAAATTTATGTAATCAAATCGGAATACAATACTTATAATTAGATAAAATGCGATAAATATTTTGAAAAATATTTATAATATATGAAACAATCATGTATACTTTAAAAATAGTTATGAATAACTGTTATTATTTTTTTTTCGTGTTTTTTTGGGATAATTATATAATATAAAATTGGTATAATATATAATACACAA
Source organism: Crotalaria pallida (assembly GCA_037953625.1). Classification (NCBI taxonomy): domain Eukaryota; kingdom Viridiplantae; phylum Streptophyta; class Magnoliopsida; order Fabales; family Fabaceae; genus Crotalaria; species Crotalaria pallida. The sequence goes on from CM075649.1 coordinate 183,593,134, forward strand.
ACTTCTATCTATATATTAAGCAAAATGTAAATATTTAAATATATCTTTTGTCACACACTTATCATTATCAAGGAAAAATCATAGTTATTTGACACATGTTGAAGTGAAAAAATATATCTGTAATGACCAATAAAAACATGTTGAATTGAAAATTCAAAATGCAAATAAACAAAACAAAAACCAATTATACTTCCAACTTCTAAATTTAGACACGGCTTAAGAACATCTATTTGGAAAGAACCATGAACAAACTTATATATGAGAAGCAAAATACTTAAAAGAGAAAAAGATCTTTATCCTTACATCACCGGCGAGAACACGTTAGTTGCCTCAAGCATTTTGAAGGCAGTAACCTTCAATAAATGTTTGTCTCCTTAATATTTCTTATTTTTGTGATTTTCTACCATCCTTGTGGTCGGGAGTATTTCCTCAGTCGTTAAATGAGATGAAGGCCGGGAGTATTCCCTCAATCCTAAATCTAAAATCTTTATGAGAAATTTACATCCATCATGAAAGTAGGTTAATTTTGTTAGTAACATTGAAATTGTACAAATTTAATATACTTATTTGAAACCACCTCTAAAGATATTATTGACATTTTAAAAGGTGCTGACTTAATTGAAATATTTTTTAAAAGAAGTTTTTTTTATAAGCGTTTTTTGGAAAAGGTAATTAAGTTTTATTAGAAATTGAAATGAGTTTATGCAAATTGGAAAAATAAAACTAAAGATACAGATGAATAAATATATATGGATTAAATGATAATTTTTTACTTTAATATTTTGAATAAAACTTTTTAATTGAAATTTCACACACATTGACAATTTCTTGCTAAATATTTTGGATATATATATTTTTATTAGACTTTTTTTACTATTTTTTTACCTATATTTTTTTTGTATATTTTTATTTGTCTTGTTTAATGATATTGTGTAGTGCATTAGATATATATGTGTGTATATATATATATATATATAGAAAATATTTTTTTTTTTAAAATAATTTGGAGGGAAAGTAAGATTAACCCTTAACTTCTCCTATTTTATAATATGTTGATGATTATGTTGATGATGACTATTATTAATTATCAATATTGTGTTTCTAAGAAAACATGTGATTTAATCTAATAAAATATGATGGACGACTAAGATTAAAAGATACAAATGGGCGGTTATGATTTAATCTAATAAAATATGATGGACGGCTAAGATTAAAAGATACAAAACACACACTTAATGATGGATTTATGAGAGAAATACACCATTGGGAGGGAAAATGGGTGTTTTAGGAGGGAAATCTTTTTTGCCCTTCTACTTCTCCAATTTTAATATATATTGAATATTGATAACATACACATGATAAATTTCTCTCATAATAATTTCATTTTTAAAATTCATTGTGAAATATTAATAAAAAAAATTATATATGTTTTGAAAGTAATAAATAAATATTAATGTGTATATATAATGTTTATATCAACAGGGGTTGGGTCAAGTGATGCGATCCTGTCAACTCGAGAATTTAAGGATGAGGTTTTCGATGGTTAACACACCCCACTGGAAAAGATATAGGAACGCGACCTTGTGCAGATTAGTCTCAAGGGTTCTCTAGTATTAAGGGTGCTCTTGAGGTACGGAAAAAAAAAATGTAGTATTTTTGCGGGTATGAGTATTTTACCTATCCATACTTCCTCCATTTCAAATCTTTTGGTCTTTTGATTTTTTTTTAATTCCATAACTTTTGTCATTTTACAATTTCAATGCATAAATATATATATTTATTTTCCAATTTTAACATTTCATTCATCATACTCTTCATTAATATACCATTACACATTAATCAATGATACTATTCTTAATAAAAATTAATAAAATATTACTACCGTATAATTTTCAATAAAAATTAAGTAAATATATTTTAAGACTTATGATAATGAATATTTTTTTATGTGCTAAAAGGTGAAAAGATTTGGAAAGAAAGAAGTAATCCCTCCGGCTTGAAATATAAGCAACAAAAAACAAATCTCTATTGGTTTGAAATATAAGTAAAATTAACCAATTTTCTTAAATTTTATTTCATTCCCATTGTCACTTTCCAAAAACATAATCCTAGAAAATTGCTATCTTATTTAATTATTGTTTTATTTCCAATGCAATTTTCCTTAAATACCTCTATTCTTTTATAAATTTGAGAAAATTAAATACAATCAACTAATTTCTTTAATAAGCGTAAAATTAGTTAGTTTTGCTTATAATTCGAGTCGCAGGGAGTTATTATTTAGGGGAATGGTGGGGTCCAGAATCCACGTCTCCATCCCCTCATCACGATTCACGAGACAGACAGTGGTACAAAAGGGTAAAGATCCATAGCCATCGTTCTTTGCCTTGTGCCGTGCCTACTACTGCCCCTCGCTTGCGTTGCGTTCTCCCTCAAACTCCAAACCCTATCCCTATCCCTATCCCTATCCCTTCCTTGTAAGTATAGCATTACTCTTTCTCTTATAGCTTTTTCTTTCTATTCTTCTTCCGTTGGATCTCACATTCTTCCTTCGCACCTTTTTTCAGCGCATAGGATTAGGATCAACAACAACAACAACTTTAGTATCATTACCCCATTACCGATTTACCCTAGTTTTCATTACTCATTTCAATTTCAATTTACCCCTTTGTTTCTTTTTTTTAGAGATTAATATTAATCGTCATAAATTAGGGTCCAGGAGCTATTATTATTATTATTATTATTATTATTATTATTATTATTATTATTATTATTATATAATCGATCATCGTATAAGAAAATGGAGAAGAAAAAAATGTCTGTTCCGCTTGTGTGCCATGGTCACTCTCGCCCCGTGGTCGATCTCTTCTACAGCCCTGTCACCCCCGATGGCTTCTTCCTCATCAGCGCCAGCAAGGGTACGATTTTCTTTTCTTCATTCATCCATTGATCTCACTTTTCTCCGCCTTGATTAGCTTTCTTATTATTATAATTGTTAGCTCTTAGTAATTAAAACAATTTTAGGACATTGTTGCAACCCTAAGATGTAGTTAAATCACGCATATCTGCGTATGATTTTTGTTATATGATATTGTAGATTATATGCGAGTTCTTGTTTGTGTACAGATTCCAGTCCTATGCTCAGGAACGGAGAGACTGGGGATTGGATTGGAACATTTCAAGGTCACAAAGGTGCCGTCTGGAGTTGCTGCTTGGATACCAATGCGTTACGTGCTGCGTCTGCCTCTGCTGATTTCTCTACGTATGTCATTCTCATAATCGCCGCTGCCCTATTCGTTTTTGTTTGCTACTTGGCTTTTTAGTTAGCTCACACGCTCACCTTCCTTAACAGTCGGAGACTGTATGTTTATGTTGATTATATTTAAATGAGGTGGTGCATCCCATTTAGCTGAGTGTTGAGATAATTGTGCTGCGTGTCTGCTTATGCCATCTTGCAACAAACCTGGTTGTTGGTCACCCCCCATTTTATTGGCTTATCATTACTTTAGGAACCTGATCATGGGTTTTCGGTTTTGACAATTATGTTTAATTATTCTTGTGTCATCTACCAGCGTTGGCAGCTAGATTTTCTTGGTCATGTCTATTTCTATTTTGTTGCTAAATGTTGCTTATGATGTATGCATGACCTGGTTTTTTGAATAGTATACGTCTCACTCTTGTATTTGCCTTTCTTTCAGTATTCATGCTATGTGGCTTTTTTTAATAGTCATTTTAAATCTAACAATGAATGTGGGGCATTATATTTTAGGGATGCTTTTCATGATTAAAAGTAAACTGATGTTTGTTGTTTTCACGTGCAGGAAAGTTTGGGATGCATTAACAGGAGATGAATTGCACTCTTTTGAACATAAGCACATTGTCCGAGCATGTGCTTTTTCTGAGGTAATTTTGGTGCATTATTACGCTGTTATCATAGTTTTGAATTTTGGACTCGCTGGTAGGACAGTTAACTTGGAACAGGTCCATTGGCTGGGCCCAGTATTTCGGAAATTGACAAAAGAACCATGTACTGGTTTTGAACCGGTCACAGATTGGCTGATTGAATCAGGTTAAATTAATTTTTTGGGTATGAGGGTGGCTATGAGATTTGAACCCATGATCTTATGAAAACTACCCAAATCCCTCACCATTAGCCCAATCCTAGTGCCTTCAATGGCTCAAATCATTGAAGCTGGGAAAATACTTTACCTCTGCACGCTATTACCTGGCTAGATCTCATTCTTATATATTTATGTTCAATCATTAAATATAATTTTTTCGTACGAGACAATGTAGATAATGTCAAAAGATTGCTTTCAAGGAATCAAATTACGTGACATGGATAAGAGTGGGACAACTTGCTAGCATGTTTTTATTTACTTGGATTACTTTTTATTTTACATTTATCTATTTAATTTAATGAAATATAATTTCATTTGATGAAAATATGTTTACGGTAATATATAATTGAATATATACATGTATAGTGTATACTAATATTTAGTTATCGTGTTTCTGTAATGCATTGACTGATTGTGTGTGCCATGAACTACTTGCATCATAATATATATATATATATATATATATATATATATATATATGGGGGTTAGTGAACAAAACCCCATTTCAGTTACGGTCCAACCTCAAAGCTTTAAATCCTTTGCCTTTACTGGTTCAAAGGCTAACCAGTTTCGAAAACATTGGTTGTTATTTTCATACTCATTACAATGATTTATGTTTATGTCCATTACTGTAGAAGGAGAAATAACGTGAGTCACAAAAGTACAAAATAATCTGGCATTTGATGTGATAACACACAAGGAAGGGGGGATTAGAGTTTCTAGGACATCAGCACAGACATATGCCTAGAATTTATTAAACGAGAATCCTTATGCCAATATTACAATGATGATAACTGGATTTGGTTCACGGCTTTCATCACAGTTCAAGGATCTGCCTGTTTTATGTTTTAAATTTTTTTAGCAAGGTCTTTGTGTGCTCTTCAATTTGAAATTTCTCCTTCACTCCGCTTTTCTTCTTCCATTTTACTTTAGGTCCTTTGTTAGTTCTTATCGATTATGTTATTATACCGGTCCTTTTCTGTTGAAGTATTTTATATTTTTCTGGTGAAATTTTTTACTCACCGCCATCTGTCTGTTATAGATAATGTAAAATTCAGGATACCACCAGTATCTTTTTTTTTACATGTACTGATATTTATGTTCCTTTGAGCAGGACACACACCTCTTGCTCACTGGAGGAGTAGAGAAAATTCTCCGGATCTATGATATGAATCGGCCTGATGCACCACCCAGAGAAGTGGATAAATCCCCTGGTTCAGTCAGAACTGTTGCATGGCTTCATAGTGACCAGACAATATTGAGTTCTTGTAGTGATATGGGAGGTGTCAGGTATATACTCCATCTAGCCATTTTATGCTGAAAACTTGTCTTGCGCTATAAAAATTTTGTATATTAGCTTTCTTGTTTTAATTTATAAGTGTATCAGCATTGGATGCTTTGTATTGCACTAAATCTAGTTGATATTTCAAAGGCTGTGGGATGTAAGGACTGGCAAAATAGTCCAGACACTTGAGACCAAGTCATCTGTGACAAGTGCTGAAGTGAGCCAGGATGGTCGTTATATTACAACTGTTGATGGTTCCTCTGTTAAGTTTTGGGATGCAAATCAGTAAGTACCAAGTCTAGGAGGTCAATTTCTTTACCAATATCTGCTCTTTTTGGTTCATGGTTTTTCCTTTTTGTTTTTCAGCTATGGATTGCTGAAGAGCTATGATATGCCCTGCACCATGGAATCAGCTTCATTGGAGCCAAAGTATGGGAACAAGTTCATTGCTGGCGGAGAAGACATGTGGGTTCATGTTTTTGATTTCCATACAGGCGATGAGATTGGTGAGTTATTGACAATAAATTCTTTTATTTTCTTTTGTTGTGTGTATAAAAATATTATAGATTATGTATCTGGATGGCAGCATGCAATAAGGGCCACCATGGTCCTGTCCATTGTGTCCGTTTCTCTCCTGGAGGAGAATCATATGCCTCAGGATCTGAGGATGGAACTATCAGAATATGGCAGACAGGCCCATTGTCCAATGATGTAGCGGAGGCCTTGTCCGCAGATGGATCAATTGAAAAGGCGATGAAGGTAACAGCAGATAAGGTATCACGCAAAATTGAGGGTTTTCATATTGCAGATGAGGGGAAATCCAAGCAAAAGGAAGTGGCCGGGGAGTAATGGTGCTGAAAATTGCTCACTTTGTCTGGCGGGTTGTTAGAATTACCCAGATCAAGTGCCTACTTATATACTTGGTTGCCAAACAATTTTGTAAATGTTAGTTTATCTTTGGACACCTCTGAACGAGCCTGTTCCAGCTAGTTTAATTTAAGTTGAGTTTATGTTTGCCTTCTTACTACTTAGGATGAGGTTATTTGCATGAATTATACCTCCCCACACTTTGTGGGTGGTTATTATTATTATTATTATTATTATTATTATTATTATTGAAATGTATACTTTGTGAGTTTCACAAATACATTACTTATTTACTTAGATAATTTGAATAAAGATTATGATTTAGTTGTAAACTTGTTTAATCGGAGTATAAATAAGTGATTGTGTTCTGTCAAAAGGAAAACATTGGATGAAATAAAAAATTTATGAGTAGTAGAGTATTAATAAATCACCCTCAACAAGTGGGATTTGGGAAATGTGTTGGTATGCCCGACTTGTTCAAGACTAATTTTCATTTAAGCGGTTGAATATGGATGGCGGGGCAACTCAGCTCTCAGCCAGTTTAGTCCAGCACAAGCGGTCTACTAGTAAGCGGATAGTTAGGGTGGGGAGTGGATGCTTTGTTAATATTTATCTCCCTAATTATATTTTACCTTTTCATAACAAATAATTGAACACGAATGACATAAAAATCAATTTGACAATAAAATACTGCTTCGGGTAGCCATTTATACTCATAACTCTCTAAGCAGTTACGAATAGGTAGATGTCTCTTTCTAAAGGTAATTTTATTTTATGATTTTCTTAACCTCAGTCTTTAAGAGGCGTAAAATAACATTTTTACATTAAAAAAATAAATATTTAATACTTAGCTGATAGTAAATTTCATTTTTCAATGCTACTTTACCATTTTTTAGCTCCTCAAGAGCTGAGGTTAAGCAAACTATTTATTTTACTTTACGTAGAAATCAAATCATGAGTTAGCTTAGGTAATAAAGGTGTGGAATGAGGAGGTGAGTGCGCTTTCTTCCCCTATCATATAAAATAAAAATAAAAATATATCTGCCTATTAAAAGAACATAGTATTCACCCAAGTAGATTGCACAAGTGGAAATTGGTTGGGTGCTTAGGGATTTCAGGGTTAAAGGCTCGAATCATAGTGATGTAACAATTCTCAGTGATGATTCATATCGTTGAGTCAGTAATAGGATATAAGTATCGTAAAATTTTACTGCTACCAATTTAGGAGTACTCATGCTTTAGTGAATTTAACATAGTTTAATGGATGTGGTAAATATATATATATATATATATATATATATATATATATATAAACATAGTTTAATGGATGTGCATTGATGATGTCAATTTTTTTTAACATTATTGGGTCATCATCCATTATTTATTTATTTGTATTTTTTTAATCTAAAAATTAATAATTATAAACACATGAATGATGAATGATACACTAACGATCTTTTATATATTTAATACACCACCTATTTTTTTAAATTTAATGGTAATATATTTTAAGGCACAAAATCACTTTAAAAAATTCATAATAAAATAGTAAATAAAAATATACCGTAGTAAAATAGTATACTCCTTCTCTTCTATGATAAAATATTGCAAAAGTAAAAAAATTAATTAATATGCATTTAATAGTTTGTTTAACAAATTAAACGATGAGAATAATGGGAGTGCATCGTCGGTCGGTGTAATGTTTTTTACACTATTGGTTGATCATTCACCGTTCATGTCTTTTACTTTTAATGAAGAGTCAATGATTAATAATACATCAATGATAGATGATGTTCTGACAGTGTAAATAATCGTTACACTGTCGGTGCACCACCCATTTTCTCTTAATCGATTACTATCAAACAACTAATTTAATGTATTTTTTCCGGTTTCATTTTTAAGCAAAAATAACTAATTCACTCTTATTAAGAAAGTTAGTTGAGTGTATTTAGTTTTCTCAGATTCATAAAAAAAATTATTTTAATAAATTTACATAAAGAATGAACAAAAATTAAATAACTCCTATTTTAGCGTGAATATTTATTTGCGTCCGTTCTCTATCTCGTTATTCCCTCCGTTTCATATGTAGTGTGTTTTAAAGTTATGCATGTGTTTGAAGAAATGGTTAAATGATGTAAGGATTTATTGTATTTTGACTATAATATCCCTATATAATCATTATTGAAGAGAGAGAAAGGTATTTGAAGTGAAAAAGAGAGTGTAATAAATAGTGATGTGTTTGGAAAAATAACATCAATTATGTATTGAATTTATAAAATAACAAGACTTATGAAACATAGTATAAAGGCTAAAGCAATGTTGCATGTGAACAGGGAGTATTTTCGAAATGATTTTTTATATTGGGATTGCTTAACCTCAGCCCTTAGGGCTGAGGATAAGAGGTGAAAAAGTAGAAAAAATGTCTTGAAAAGCTAACCCACTAACTTTCAAAGTCTTAAACATTTATTTTTTCAATGTAAAAATACTTTTTATAGCTTCTTATCCTCTGCCCTAAGGGCTGAGGTTAAAAAAATCCTTTTATATTTTGTTAAGAAGAAAGAAAGAAAAGAAAAGAAAAGAAATGAAAAAGGGTATTCATGAGGGGTAGGAAATGTAATTTTACAAAGAGGAGTAGCCGAGGGGTCAAAGAAGGAAAAAGAGGTCGGGTGGGTTGAGTAGATAAGGGTTAGCTGCTACAGCGGGAGGGAGAAGAAGAGAAGAAGAGAAGAAGAAGAATAGAAATAGATCCCAACTCACTCACCGACTTCAAACAAAGAGAGAGGCGATAAGGTATCTATCTGGAATTGGCGGGAAAAGAAGATGTCCGGGAAGGGAGCCAAGGGTCTGATTACTGGCAAAGCCTCCGCCGCCGCCAACAAAGACAAGGACACCAAGAAGAAACCCACTTCCCGTTCTTCTCGTGCCGGTCTTCAGGTCCCTCTTTTCCCTCTCTCTCTCTCTCTCTTCTTTCTCTCTCCTCGTCTCCCAGATGCGAATGCCATGTTTTACCATTTCCTCTGCTCAACCCTAATCCTAATAGCAATACCTAACCATAATTATATTTCTACTACTTTATCAATTCCCCCTTCAATTTCATGTGATCTAGGAATAATTTGTTTACCATTCTCACCTACAATGTTTGATTCCTCTCCCAACCCTCACTAGGGTTTCTATTTATTAATAAAAAAATCTATCGCCCCTCTAGATTCTGAGAGTATTGATTATTTTATTCATGATGATAAAATTGATTTACCTTATTCCAAACTCTGTAGTTTGCTTGCATTTTTAATTTTTCTGTTTGTAGCCAGAAAATTAGTACTTTCTATTTGCCACGCTAGTTTTCTTTGTACCTATTCACCAATTGGCCTTTATCAATTTCAACGATTCGCTCATGGAATGCTCAATTTCTACAATCACATAGTTGATTGGGGTAAATTGCAAGCTGACTAAATTTCAAGTATTTCGTGTTTTTATGTATGTATGTATGTATGTATGTATGTATGTGTGTGTGTGTGTTTTCGAATTTACCCTTCCTGCTATATAGTATAGAGACTATGTTGGAGAAAGTTTGTTGATAACTTAGCAAGCTCAATAGGATAAGGTTTACTTACTTACTTTCTTCTTCGTACAAGCCAAGCCAAGTAGTTTGTTTTGCCATTTTATCGTTTTTTTGTTGATGATGCTAAGTAGTATGTCGATTGATTTGGGTTAATTTTCTTATAATGCTGGATTACCTCTATATATATATATATCAACTTTCAATGCCTATAGCATGTGACCTGCAGCCTGCGTGTTCTTGTCTAATGTGAGCTTCTTCTATGATGGAATCTACAGTTCCCAGTTGGCCGTATCCACCGGCTTTTGAAGCAAAGGACAACAGCCCATGGCAGAGTCGGGGCCACAGCTGCCGTCTACTCTGCAGCTATCTTGGAGTATCTGACTGCTGAGGTATTGGAGCTAGCTGGGAATGCTAGCAAGGATCTCAAGGTTAAGCGCATTACACCCAGGCATTTGCAGCTTGCGATCCGCGGGGACGAAGAGCTGGATACTCTGATCAAAGGAACTATTGCTGGAGGTGGAGTAATCCCTCACATTCACAAGTCTCTTATCAACAAGTCTTCCAAGGAGTAGATTACGGATGAATGATAGCTGCTGGAGGGAAAAACTTCTGTTTCTTTTAATTGTGGATTTGTTATATGCTCTAGCTAAAACAGTAGGGTCTTTCTTTTGTGGTTAAGTTGCTGTTGATTATGGACATACTTGGTCTTCTGTTTCTTAACTAAATATGTACTGATCTTAATTGAGGATAATGTTATTTTCTTTTAATATCGGGGTTGCTGTTTCATCCATCATTTCATGTGTTTGGTTATTGCATGTTAGGAAATGAATCATTATATCTGGACTTCTTGTTGAATTCCTTCCCCGTGATGCTAGGAGGATTCTACTTGTTACAGGTTCTTATTTCTCAGAGTGTAAGCTTCGTCATTAAAAAAAAATGGTATTTCAAATGTCCTCTTTTAAATTCTGCGGGTTATTCATGGTTGCAGTTCTCTCTGCATGAAGAAAAAAACTTCCTTCAATAACAGCAAAAAAGTTTCTATTTAGTGAGATGATTTTTTTGTTTAATGGAAAAGTAAAACTTTCATTGTCTGCACTTTTGCTTTAATTCTGTTGTATGATTTTTATCACATGGTTAGTCGGAAAGAAAGGATTTTAAAAGGCCCGGTTTGCTAAAGTTCGTGTTGTGATATCTAAATAGAAGTTTTAGTCTACAAATCTTTGTTTAGCTTCCAAACCCCAATTTTACAAATAATCCCAAAATACCCACATTAATTTTCACTAACCTCTTCCATTATTCAGCACTTTCTCAAACCCCACTCTCCCTGTTCGACTCCTCCGCTCCCCCCACTCTTCCATGGAAGCATACCACCATCGCACGTTGAAGCAGACCACCAACAACAACAACCATCCAACTCGTGCTTTTTTTTTTTTGTTCTTTTTTTGTTTTTTGTTCTTTTTTTTCTTCTTCTAAGCTTCGTTTTTTTTGCTCCATTCTTATATGTTGAAGGTACGTTCTCTACTTCGTTTTTGTTCCTTTTCTCTGGTTCTCTGCTTCGTTCTTATCCATTCTTCTCTTGTTCTTCGTTTGTGTTCTTTTTTTTAACTGTTCCAAAAATTTCGATACACCAGTGTCGGAATTTTGAATTTCCGGCAGGGGGTATCAGAATTTATTGGAACAATGTTTTTTTATATATTTAAAAAATTACGACACTCCCGTGTCAGAATTTCAAAAAATTTCGACATTGATTTGTCGGAACTTGTACAGTTACATAAGAAAAAATAAAAACAGAAAGATAAGAAATTTATTCTCAACAATATGTATGCGAAGTCCATTGAATGAGGAGAAAGCTTTTTTTTTATTTTTTAGATAAGAGTGTTTTGGGGTTTCAGAAACAGAAGAAGGTAGAAGATGAAGGTGGATAATGGAGTTTGAGGTTGGAGAAGAAGAAGGGATTTGGAAAAAGAAGGAGTGAATGAGGTTTGGAAATGAAGGGTGTTTTTGACTTTTCCCACTTAAAATGGGGTTTGGGCCTAACGTGCGGGATTTGTAGCATTCTAAGAACATCAGAAACAGTAGCAAAGTCTTTGGATGTCTATGTTGTTTACATTGGCGTTTCGCAATAAACGGATTACCTCAAGTTGTGATTCCAACGAGCACACGCAAGGAAATAATGCTACAGTATATCCTAAATTCCAAATGTAAGAGCCGTATATTTTAAAAACTAATGAATTGTACGGAGATGCGCAAACAAAAAACTAACCAAGAATACATCCACTCATGAGACGGAGATGTTTCAGTACCAGTCTCATCAAAGAAATCAAGGTTGAGAATAGAAACTACATTACAGATGCCCTTCGCTTTCATTACCATAGACTAATCAATGAATATATTCCGAAGAAACAAAGACTTCAGAGCAATGAACGCCAAGGCAAATGTATTTAACCAAGTTTGCCCCCAAAAATCAGAATAAAATTCTTAAATTAGAGAACTCTGATAACAGTAATCAAAGCTTAATAAGAGGGAATTTCACCAGTTCACACCTACCACCTAATGTTGATACACATCTAAAATTTCATTGTTCAGATTGCAGACACCCGCGGGACATCGACAGGAAACTGGTGGATCTCATCCATCCAAGGGTTCTTCTCCTTAGCAGGATTGATGGTCTTGAGAGCCTTCCACACTGCACTATTACACTTGAATCCAGAACCAAATGCTATTTGCCATGTTCTGTCTCCCTTCTTGATCCTCCCTTTGGCTTCTGTGTAAGCCAATTCATACCAAAGTGAGCTGCTTGAGGTATTTCCGAATCGATAGAGTGTCATCCTTGATGGCTCCATATGCCAAGAAGACAGTTGCAAGTTCTTCTCCAGTTCATCCAAAACAGCTCTGCCTCCAGCATGGATGCAAAAATGTTCAAAAGCAAGCTTGAAATCTGGTATGTAAGGTTTGAGCTTCATCTTGAAAAGTTTCCTCCCAACTAACGTGGCGAAGAACAGCAGCTGTTCGGATGTTGGAAGTACGAGAGGCCCCAGTGTAGTGATGTTGGTTTTTAAAGCATCACCTGCAACTGCCATCAGATCTTTCGACAAAGTGACACCGATCTTGCCATTAGCATCTTCTTCTTGAGTAACGCAGCTAAAGCACTTGTCATCAGCACCCTTATTAGTTCGAACGGTGGTGACCAATCGGTATTTGGATCTTCTTCTGTCACATCCTTTGTTGGAAAGAAGCACTGCAGCTCCTCCCATACGAAATAAACAGTTAGACACAAGCTTTGACCGATCGTTTCCAAAATACCAATTCAGTGTGATATTCTCCATGCTAATGATCAATGCATAGGATTTGGGATGAGCCCGGAGAAGATCTTTAGCAAGATCAATTGAGATCAACCCAGCACTGCAACCCATCCCACCAAGGTTGTAGCTCTTTATATTCCCTCGAAGCTTGTAGTGATTGACAATCATTGCAGAAAGAGACGGAGTTGGGTTGAACAGGCTGCAATTCACAATCAGGATTCCGATGTCTTTAGGCTTTACATAGGTCTTAGCGAATAGCTCATCAATGGCACCAAACATCACAGCCTCGGCCTCTTTTCTAGCTTCTTTCATTGAAGGGTTAGGAGGAATGTTAAGAACAGCCTCCGGAAGGTAAGTGGAGTCCCCAAGGCCAGATCTCTCGAGGATCTTCCGCTGGAATTCGAGATTTTCCTCGGTGAAACAACCAGCCATCCTTGAGTGATCCATAAATATCCTCTTTGTGCATTTCTGAGATTCCTCGGGCTTGTAACAAGAGAAATCAACAAGGTAAACAGTCGGAGGACGAGTCAGAAAGTAGAGGGTGGATAGAAAAACAAGGAGAGCTGAGCAAAGAATAACAGATATCAAATTGTATTGTAAATGCTCCCAGAGATCATAAAGGTCTTGGAGGGAGAAGGTGGAGAGCTGGGCAAAAATCAGCACCATGAGAGGGGAAAGAAAGAGGTACATTCCATGGGTGATGAGGTAATGATAACCAAGCTTCACATACTTCAATTTCACAGATTTCTTGAAATCAGGAAGGTTCCGCGACGACGACGATGGTGGTGGCATCAAGGTTGTTTCTTCTGGCTTTGCATCAGTCATTTTTTCCCTGTTCAAAAGTTGAATCTAAATTGCTCAGATAATTTGCTGACATAAAACAATTTAACAACAAAGGGCATTTAAGCATTCAACATTTTGATGGTCCAGTCTCATTAAAAAAAATCCCTCTCCAGTAAGAATTTCTACCAATATATGTTAAAAATAACAACTTCAAAAAAAAAAAAAAAAAAAACCTAGCTTTCTATAATTTAGAGGCACAGATCAGTCAGAAAATTAAAATCAGATACAGATACAGATAGAAAATCTCCCATCTAATAAGATTCTGACATAATTCTCATTCATGCAAATACTTATTAAGCAGATTTGCGGTAATGCTAAACATTAAAAACACGAAAATATTCATTAAAAAAGCAAGATTTAAGAAGCCAATTGTGGTTAGATAGGAATGAAGCAAGTAGAAGCAGTACATAAAAAAAGCAAGCATTGGCAGAGATAGAAGCATTAACGGTAACTAAAATGAACTCCTGTAGCAAGAGAGAGAAAGAGGTTGGAAGCTTAGTAAGAAGCAAGAGATTATTAATCAAGCAATGAAATGAAACAAAACAAAACAAAACAAAACAAAAGGCAGTTACGTTGTTACAAAAATTGTACCTTGAAGAAAAACCCAGCGGAGATCCCAGCAGGAATGTCGACCCACGAGAGAAGAGAGTGATGTTGATTGTAAAAGAGAGAGAGAGAGAGAGAGAAGAGAGAGTGAGAAACAACAGGTAAGCAAAGAGGAATAATAATAATAATAATGATGATGATGATGATGATGATGATACTAATCTTTATTCTGTGTAGCCCATGACAGAGAGGCACAGAGTAACCGATAACCGAGGGAGGGAGGAGATTACAAAACAACAGTCTTATTTATGCATCTAGCCATCTTCTGCACACGTAGATAGATTGTCCTCATTCGTTCATATTTCAAAAATCTATATCAACACATGAATTAAGGAAGACGGTTATCATTAGGTCCACTTAATTTTGGGTTGTTGATATACAATTTTATATTGAACTAATGATATTTTGTCAACTAACATGCAATTTTAAATTTTTTAACAATGACTTAACAATTACATGTTAGGTAACAAAATATCATTAATCCAATATGAAATTGCATAACAACAATCCAAAATTACATACTAAAAATTTTCTTATTATTATTATTATTGTAAAAAAGATAGTTCATTTTTTGTTTTTTAAGATTATTTTATTTTTATTAGTTTTTCATTTTTATTTGTTTCAATTTTTTTATATAAAAAATAAACTTACTTAATTAGAGCATTGATTTAACTCTGATAATTCTGAAAAAATCAAGTACATATACTGTCTAAAATAACTTAATTATAGGAACAAATAATTGTTTTGGAATATGACATATGTATAAGAAGAGGAATAGAGGGAGTATCGGGAGTATGATTTTAACTAATTTGTAACTTTTAAATTCGATCGACAAATTAGTAGTAATGTTTGGTAAATATAAATCGGAGAAAGCCTGAAACTTTTAAAAATGGAGCTCTTTTTTTTAAAATGAAATGAGGAACTCGTAACTTTTAAAAGAGGAACTTTTAGCTTTTGAAGTCTAGTTTCATAAAGCTTTCAAGAATTTAATCTAACTTTTAATAATTCACGTATTTATGTGTCAATTATACCCTTTATAATTTTACAATATTATATTAATTAATTTGAACCTATTAGGAGTAATTTTCATTGCTCCCTTAAACTTAGATTTTTTTTTTAAATCATAAATTATTTTTGCGTTTGAATATTTTGAGATGTATTATTTTTATTCGACAAATACTTAGGACACTTGTTAGTAAACCCATTTTTATTTTATATGTTCATATTTTATTTATAGCTTCAACCATGGTACTATTAGCTCTATGGAAAATGCTAAGGACACTTTTAATGAGCTATGTGTAGTTGAAAAACATTGGAAAATGTATTCTTTGATATTTTAGAGAGAATAAAATTTAGCGACTTACGTTGTTTTTTCTATTTCTAGTAAATTAAACTTATGATGTGCCCAAAAGCACTAATTAATGAACCCTTATAAATTAATAATTATGTTATACTTCATTGATTAATTAATTAACTGTGTAATAAATAGATAAATAAAGAACAAAATTAATAAATAAAACATAAATAGAAAATAATATAATGCTGCATATTTTTTTAGTCATTTAATAATTTTAAGTTACTTTCACAACTTATTTTGTCGAATAACTCTATTATTTTTTTTATAATCGAATAACTCTATTTCAAACTATTAACATAACAATTATAAGCTAAGAGTTCCCCCATAAATACAAATTCACAACTTTCATAGTTATAAACTAATTTTACCAAAAATATTTCAAATATTAAACAATTTTTTCACAACAAATCAATCAAATTAGTTTTATCTTTTTTTTTCTTTTATCTCTACAAGCTTCTTAAGAGGAAAAAAAAAACTTACAAAAAATCAAAGACACAAAAGCTCAAAAGAAAAAGAAAAACTCACAAAAAAGAGTGGTTGGATGTGGATTATCACATTTTTTATTAAAAAATAAATAAAAGGCGGAACGAGTTACATGAGGAGAGAGAGGAAAAAATTTAAAAATTACAAACACCCCAAAACCAAGAAAGTACAGTGTCTTTTTAAAATTGAAAATCAATTTTTAGTCTGATAATTTAATAATGAAGAATAAATTTGTTAACCAAATGCTATAAGTTGAAAAAAATAATAATAAAAATGAATATGAGATACCAACAGATAATTCTTTCAAGTATTTTATGTTTGATGATTTTTTTAAGCATTATCCAAAATTTTAATCTTGTATATGGAAAAAAAAATTGCAAGGAAAATATTATTGAGGTGGTAAAGACACCAACAAACCATTGATTTGATTAACTTTTATTAATTTAAATTCATAAATTTGAAATCAAGAGTGATAATTGGATTAGGATTATTAATTATGAACTACCTAATAATTTCTCTCCCCCTAAGAAAATTGGTCTTAGCATGAGGATGTTCTTGACGCGGACCAACACTAAAATTAATAGTGGTCTATACAAAAAAAAAAAAAAAAATATATATATATATATATATGAAATAGCTCAAGTTTAACTTTTTAAAATTAATTAATGAATATCTTACTTAATACTATAATTTTATTCTACACTCAAAAATACTCGTGTATTGAGTGCGGTACTTACTAGTGCTATAATAAATTTACTTAATCAATAAAAATAATATTTATTATAATTAAAATATTTGTTACGACTGTATATAAAAAATTAACCAAATGTTTTAAAATTATAAGATATGTATTTAATTTAATAATTAAATTTTTATATTTGAAATTTCTTAAGAGCCACCTTTAAAAAATACTAATCTTAATGGGTTAAGGACTTGGGATTTGGGACAATATTGTCAACATTAATAACTATGCAAACGGAAGGGCACGTTTCTTTTCTTTTCTTTTTTTTTTTACTGTCAACATTAATACTATGCAAACGGAAGGGCACGTTTTTTTTTTTTTTTTTTTACATCAACCAGTACCCGGATCTCGTTTATTGGTTTATCTAGAATACGACTCATCCGATCCGACTCAACTAAATTCGCACTGAGCGGTATGTGTCTTTCAGCGAGGTTGCTCTATACCTAAGATTCGAACTCAAGACCAATTGATTAAGGGACCAAGTGTTACCACTTAACCAACCCAACATTGGCCAAAGAGCACGTTTCTTAAGCAAACGAAATTTTGGTTGGCTTGAAGGTGGCGCCATCGTGTGTTGGCATTTTGTGTGAGGTTTGAAAAATAGCAACTATGCATGGTACGCAACTTCCTCAAAGTTGTTGGGGTTTACAGGTTTTTTTTTTTTTCCTCTTCTTTGTTAATGATAGTTGTAAAAAGAATATATATATATATATATTTTTAAACCCAGAATTTAACGTTTAGTACAGTATTTGCTAAGAAGGAAAGAGTCAAAATTTTGAAGTTGAATTTGAAAAGAAAAGAAATCTGTTAAAAGTGTTAATGTTTAACTTGGATGCCCAAAGTAATCATATGTTTTTTTTTTTTTTTGCAGAGGAAAGGAAAAAGACAACTAACTTCTAACAAAGGGGGTCCCTAACTTATCAGCCAACAAGTACTGTATCATCAAATTTGGAGGAGAGTCCATCACCACAAGCTTATCATGCTGCGCTCCACCCAACTTAGCAAGAGTATCAGCACAAAAATTTGCTTCTCTCGAAGTATGAAGCACTTGAACCCTCCAATCTCTTCTCAACAAATTACGGATTGCTTCAATGATGGCCCCAAGAACATGATGCAGTGGCACATCTTCCATACATAAATGTTGAGCTTCACGAGAATCAGTCTCACACAACACATTCCGCAAACCTCTACTCCAAGCTAGCTCAAGACCATATTTTATGCCCAACAACTTTGCATGAAGCACGCTAGTGGACTTACCTGCACCAAGGAAACCGCAGACCCAGTCGCCATCTATATCTCGCAATAAACCACCAAAGCCCACAACATTAGCACCTTGAACGTAACTACCATCCACGTTTAGTTTCACCCAAACTCCTCGAGGCTTGCACCAAGAGATCTCCCTCTGCAGTTGGGATGCACCTGAGAGCAAACTTCCACCCAGACCCATGTCAATAATCGTCTCATGCACAAAACCAGTGACTTGATTTGTGCTCCAAGTTTCATTAGATAAGGTCACTGCATTTCTCCATCGCCAGGCCCACCATAAAACAGCAAGGAAATTTTTACAGTTAACAACCTTCCCATTAGAAACCAACAACAACAACTCAAAAACATACACTAACTTTTTTTTACCCTTTTTTGGGTAAAAGAATAATTTATTACCAACATGCAAAATTCAAGAAAACATACAGTAACTTCCTTATTTGGAAAAGAGGTCAGATTTAACAAATTCTTTTTCTTAATTTTTCTCTTCTTTGTTATTAAAATGAGAGTTGTGTAAAAAAATATATATGTTTTTTTTTAATGAAGAATCTATCGTTCAGTATTTGCTAAGGTATAAATTGTGAAAAATTTGAAGTTGAGTTTGAAGAGATAAAGAAATCTGTTAAAAGTGTTACTGTGCCCTTCCTATTTTCTTTTTTCTATTTTTCTTTATAGACTAAGTTTGTTTCCTTGGGTGTTTTTTTTATTTTTATTTTGAGTACATGATTGTGTACTTATATTCAAATCCTTTTATAGAAGGTGGAGTTCATGTGTACTATGATGTTTAAATTGATACTTTGTGTTAATAAAAAATTTTCTTGTAAAAAAATAATATTAAATATTAAATATTGTAAGTTTTATATTATTTATTTTGTCCAAAATATTTTTATTTAATCCTTATTGAAAATTGTAATAGCATTTAATTTTTATTATAAAACGTGACCACTAATAAATATATGATACACCCTCCGATCTCATATACTCCCTCCGTTTCACTTTAAGTGTCTTTTTAACATCAAAATTTTGTTTCAAAATAAGTGTCTTTCTATCAAATCTAGGCAACATTTAATACTGTTTTTCCTTATTTATCCTTACATTTAATGTTGTTTTAGTTTTGAAATTTGTAATACTAGTAATGATCCATTGACAAAATAAAAATATTAAATAGGGGTATTTTTGACAAAATACACGTAAAACTTACAATAATCATCATAATCAACACTTTCTTAATCTATGTGCAAAAGTCCAAAAAGACACTTAAAGTGAAACGGATGGAGTATAAGCAAAAAAAATTGACTACACACTTATTAAAGAAGTTAGTTTAGTGCATTTAGTTTTCTCGAGTTCATAAAAAAAAAAATAGACTGCTTTAGAAAATATGCAATGGGAATTAAACAAATCCGGTTTCATTTTAAAGCAAAAATAAATAACTTCACACTTATTAAGGAAGTTAGTTGAGTGTAATTAATTTTCTCAAATTTATATAAAAAAATAAACTACTTTAGTAAATTTACACGGGGAATGAAACAAAAATTAAATGACTCAACCACATTATGATGATATTTTAGGAATGATTGTATTGTAAATAGAAAGTTAGTTAACTTTTGCTTATATTAGTGATATGTCTTTGTTTGCTTATAAATGAGATAGGAGGGAGTACAATCACTTTATTGGGATATTTTATGAATGATTGTATTGTAAATAGAAAGTTAGTTAAGTTTTGCTTATATTTGAGACCATTAATCATGTGTTTTTATTTGCTTATATTCGAGACATAAGAAAGTAGTTTAGAGATGAAAGAGAGAAGAAAAATAGAACTATTGAGAAGTTATAGAAATGATAAAAAAAATTATTGATTATGTTTTCAAAAGCTAAAATTCAAAAAATAATAATAAATAAAAATGAAACATAGGTCAGGCATCACATCGGATCGGATTTGGGGCAAGTTTCATCAATCCCAACTCCACACCCATTAAAGGTGAGATGGATTCAGGTATAAGTTCAAGAAGAGCGGGTATAAAAAAGTGAAACTCAAACTCATCCCCATCGGATTCCGAGAAACATGCGAGTAACTCGTCAAATTATTTTTTAAAATTATTTTTCATCGTATTAAATAAAAATTCTATATGAAATACATTATAATTTAAATAATATATGATAATAAATGTCAAATTTTAAAAATATCTAAAAATTTAAGAATTAAATAATGGTTTTACTCAAAATATATTAGTTGAATTTCACCATTTAACTATTATTATAATGAAAATTATTTAATTTTTATATGAGGACAAATTTGAAAGCATATGAGAAGCTAGTACTTATAATCTCATGCTCGTCTCATCCCATCTTTTTAAACGGGTTTTGATTTCAGGTTTTCCAAACGCAATTAAAACGGATTTTCTTTGTGAAAATTAGATTGAGTTCAAATGGGTATTTAAGAGTGTGGGTTTAATTATTATTATCCCTAACAAAGGGAATATAATTTGAATTGGATGCCCAAAGGAATCTCTAAAACAAAGCTCATTAAAGTATATGGTCCACGCGTTGTAGAATATGAAGAAGCCGACCCTATAATTTTGGCTTAGAGCACAGCCCAGCACATGTGACAATGACATGAGGCAGCGTTCATAGCCATGTTGGTCCTGACCTGAGGATATTAAAAGGCTAATCACATGTATCTCTTTTCCTTTTTCCACTCTTTCTCACGTTGATGTGAATCTGGATCGTTGAGATTTGAGAGTGGTCCAATTTGCTGAGTGTCTTCAATTAAAGGCAAAATGAATTGTTGTTTATTTAGTAATGGACGGTGTAAATTAAAAATAATGCAGCCCAAGATCAATAATGAGAACAAGCTAGGGTGTAGTGTACTACCATTTGAACGATTTTACTTACTACTCCCAAAAAGGAGTGGACAGATCCCCATTGTTCCCTTAACTTGTTACAAAGGGTCATTGGGTTTTTTTGCAAAATACTAAAGAGATACACGTTTCAAACTTTCTGAAGCAGGTGTGGTAAGCTTATGTGCAGAGTCCAACCGTTTCATACTTTCATATATTTAGTCTTCAACTATTATTTATTAATTCCTCTTAATCTTATTATAAGTCACATTATAAAAGGTTTTTTTTTATCCTAATCTACTATCTATATATAAAAAGATCCCTTTTCGAGGCACCCCGTTTGCTGGAAAAATTTTCGAGGCATCACGTATGTTCCGTGAAGCTTTTCTCGCACCAGAGAATTTGTAGATAGATAATCATTATCTCTAATCAAAATTACAATTTAAAATTAAATAAATTATTTAAATTTATTTAATCATTATATGTTTGTAGGTAAATAACATTATCTCTAAACCAAAACTACAATTTGAAATTAAATTAATTATTTAAATTTATATAATCATTATCTGTATGTGAAATCATTATCCTCAATTTATTGAACAAATCATTATCCTCAACAAAAATATTTAAAAAATATTAAAAAAATCACTATATATATATATAATAGACTCTCTCATTCAATTATTAAAGTTCTATCTAATTCTAAGAATCTCTTCTCCAAATTCTTTCTTTATTTTTATTTTTCCCTCATTCCTCTATTTAAAGCTCTTAATTTTGATTTTTGAGTGTTTGATGAATTACTTATTAGATGATGCATATTTTGTTATACTTTTAATTGACTTTTGTTTATTCCTTTACTTAGAGTTCTTAAGTTTGATTTTTGAGTGTTTGATGAATTACTTATTAGATTATGCATATTTTGTTATACTTTTAATTGACTTTTGCTTAATGCTAATTTTAGGAAGAATGACATCAATGAGTTACTTTAAACAAGAGCATGACCTTGGTAAGTTTTTTTTTTTTAAAATTTTGGTAAGTTGTTATACTTACTTACTTTGATTATTCTTTGTTGAAAGAATATGCAAATAATTGATTCTTTTCTCTTTTCAAAGAAGAGATGGACTAAGGCTTCTAGGATTAACAAGAAATACCCTGATCGTATTCCGGTGAGAAATAATTTTGGTGAGTTTTTTGCCAATTTATCCTTAAATTTTCTCATAATAATACCATTAAACAAAAAAGATCAAAATATTTAATTCTGATTTGTTTCTAATTATCATAATAAAGTTGATAATCATATAAAAATATTAATTTATCTATTAAATAAATAAGGAATATCTAATTCTGATTTACTTTTGATTCATCATAATAAAGTTAATAATCATGTAAAAAAATGTTAATTTATCTATTGAATAAATAAAGAAAATCTCAGATAAAAAAAATGTTATTTTTTATTTATATAAGGAAGTGCAAAATTTTTCAACAAGCTCGTTTTTTATTGTTGTTTAATAATAATCTTTACTTTAAAATATTTAAATATTAATAATTCGTCCATTGCACAAGATAAAAATAAAAAAGTTTAATTTTGATTTCACTCTAATTAATAAAACATGTTAATTATGGATCAACTAAATAAGGAATACATTAATTTAATATTGATCTATACATAAATAAATATAATATTAAAAAATGAACTGTCATTATCTTCCAATGAATTCATGTCCAATGAAATAAGGAATATTATGATTTTACATTAATTATTCTCATAATACCATCAAACAAAAAAAATCAAAATAATAATAATAATTTTTTATTTATCATAATAAAGTATATTGAATAATCCTTTTTTTATAATTATTTTTTGTTATTGTTTAATAATAATCTTTACTTTATAATGAAAATAATAATAATCTTTAATTTAAAATATTTAATATAAAAATTTAATATCAACAATCCGTGCATTGCACGGGATAAGAGCTAGTTATAAATTATTTTATATTTTCTATGCATTATTTATTGTTTTATCTTTTTTGTTATTATTAAATACTTTGACTATCTAGGTTTTTTATTGTTTATTAATGAGTGTGAATTTTTTAAGAAAAGTTAAGAGGATAAAATTGTAATATTATAATATATTTTCATAGAATTCATAAAACCAACAACTTTCTTTGGTATGTGCAATTCAGTTATTCGGTTAAATATGCCCTATAATAAGGACGAGAAGAAATAATATTATTTGGAGGAAATACAAATTATAAGTTATAACTATAAATATAATCATTATAAAATACAAATTAATACAATATTTAAATAAATATAACAAAATACAGAAGCAAGTAAAGAGATGGCCATTTAAATTTTATTTTATTTTTTTAAAAAAAAAGGACCTGTAACCAACGCACCAAAGTGAACTGCCGCCGTCTACGCCGTCGAGCACCATCCCCGTCTGTCACCGTCCCTCGTAGTCGCTGCCACCTTCGATCGCCACCGTCGCTCCCGTCGTTGCAACCGTTGTTGCCGTCCAATGCCAGAGTCGCTCCCGTCGTTGCCACCGTCATCGGAACCGTAGCTTGCCGTCTTTGCCACCGTGGCTCGCCTACCACCGACGGTCGCCTGCAACCGTCGTTTTAAACTCGCCGCCATCACTTGATGCCGCTTGCCACCATCGTTCCATTAATGTGTACAGCCAACACTGATTATTTTCAGCCATTGATGGATTATTTTCAGCCATTGATTTGTGGAGGTTAATATTCACCAATGCTTTTAACCATTGATTTAAAGTAACCTGATCTACAGGTAGTAGGTTTTAAAAGTTGACCATTGATGCATTACAAGAACCAAATCAATGGTTACAAATAAGTATAGAAAAGAGTGGATGGGTTCCCTATGTGAAAAGAGGGATCGAAAAACTTAACCTACCATTATATAATGAAATGAAAGTGACGATCGATAATCCTAACCATGAATATTGTCCATAGATTACAGGTTGGTTAATTGGAGGCCAGCAAGCTAATAAGGGCATCGCGACAAAGAACAGAACCCTCTATACTATTTAGGTAATTCTTTTACCTTCAAAATTTCAAGATAAAAAAGCTATCAAGATTTAACAAACTAGGAAACTTGGGGTACCAACCATATTACTCAGATTTAACAAATAGCCTAAAAAGTAACTTTCATGACCAGAAGCTGAAGTGGGGCAGAGGTGACCGCAAACTTTTTGTGACATTCTATTTGAGTTCAAAAGATTGAGCTGGACCCATTAAATTATTATTTTTTTAATCATAGTGCAATATTTTTTGAAGTTATGTATTTATATTGAAGCTGTTTTGAAGTTATGTATTTAATTAATCCAATTTGTAATTAAAAAAAAAAAAAACAGATCAGACTGAATCACTACTATCCTAATTTTAAGTCCTTCTCATCCACGACGATTCCCAGAAAAAAGACACGCACTCCAAATTTCGAAAATAAAAAAATTAATTTACGTGTGTAACTTTATTTATAAATCGAGCAGAGTAATTGATCATATTGATTTTTGACTTTGTAGACGTTGGTAAAGTTAGTCTCTCACTTTATCGAAATAGCATTTTAGTTTCTGAGATAGCATTTTAATTCACATATGTTCTTGTTTTTATTCCATTTTAAAGCAAATACATCCCTACATAGTGACGGCAAGGATTAACTTGATCGACGTTTTCCTATCTCAGGGGTTAAATTGCTATGTCGATAAAATCAGGGACAAACTTGACCGACGCTTACAAAGCCAGGGACCAATCTGACCAATTACTCTTTATAAATTATACTCTCTCCGCCCCTAATTATAAGGCTTTTTTGGGCATATTTACATCCGCCAATATTGTTGAATTCTATATTAAAATTGATATACTCTTCCAAAAATATCTCTCTAGCAATTATTAGAACATAATAATTTTTTTCATTTTTCAGTAATTAATTTAATTCCTAGATACTTCATCATCTATATTTAATGTAATGAATCAATTTTCAAGTCATTTACAACATTAAACAAGCTCCATTAAACAAACTCCATTTCATATTCAAATACAATTTTATTTATTTCTTCTCATAAAAACTTAGACCACAGTGATTAGATGTAAAAGTAATTTTGGAAAAAATTACAAGAGAGTCTTATATTTAGAATCAATTTTTTTACCCAAAAGAACCTTATAATTAAGTACTCCCTCCGTCCCATTATCTTGGTAAAAAAATGCTAAAAAATTTGTCCCATATTAAAGTAAAAAAATAAATGAAAAATCTTAAAGATCATATATTGCATCGATGATTGATAAGTAAATAAGGAAAACACATTTAAAGATTTTTTTGGAGACAATATTACAATATGTATTAATTGTAATGATATGAAATTTTGTATAATATCAATTTGTAATTAATGAATGAATCATGCATTATACTAAACAGATACTCTCTTTTTTTCATTGACTTGGTTGACTTTTACCAAGATAATGGGATGGAGGGAGTAAAAAGGAGTAATATTTAAAATAATATATTTAGAATAGGAAATACATAATAACCGGAGTGCTACATACCAAATAATGTTACAAAATAAAATACTCCTATTACTCTTTGTTTGATAACACCTGAAACTTTGGGTGCCGGGTTGATTTTTCCCATTATTTATTATACACTCACAAAACTATCATACTCCCTCCTGTACTTATTCTATGGCATATTTAACTGAATTACATGTACCAATAAAAGTGATTAGTTTTGTGAAAATCTATAAAAATATATTGTAACATTACAATTTTACTCCCTTCACTTTACTTGAAAAGTTTATATTCATTAATGAACAACAAAAAATATAGTTAGTCAAAACATTTAATTATGACAAAAAATGATAAAAATAATAATTAATGATGCATAAAAATATAAAATACCCTACCCACAGAACCAAAAATTTCATTTAGAAAGTGCTCTGTACATAAGAGTTGAGGAAGTAGCATGTAAGGAGGGACTGAGGGTCACAAATACAAAACTAATTAATCGATAATAAAAAAAGGCGTGATCGATCGGGCATGGTAGCTAGAGGTCCACCTTTTTCTTTTCTTTTTCCCCTCCCGGTATAGAGAGACCTCTATGCCAAAGACTAATGCACTTTAGAGTTTCTTCGCTCGCCGTCTCCAAACCTATGAACCACGGATCTATATCGCATTAAATTTTCAAAAATAAAGAATATGATAGTATTTAAAAAGTTTAATTGCACTTTTGGTCTTCCAATTTTGACAATTTAGTGATTTTGGTCCCTCAACTTTTAATTTGGCGATTTCAGTTTTCCAATTTACAATTAGTAGCTATTTTGGTCCCTCCCTCAATTCAGCCGTTAACGAGGCTAACGAAATGCTAGACACGTGGAGGCCGAGATGCTTGACGTCGATGCGAGGTCGGTGTGACCTCTCGATGGTCGGTTCACAGTCCTTTAAACCCAAGAGGATTGGTTACTACTTAAGATCGGCTGACGCGAAGAGACTCGATGTGCTCGACCGATCGCTGCCAAAGGGTGTAATACGGAATGAGCTCGGCCAATCGCTCCCATGAACTCGGTGCTACATGCTCAGTTATCGTGAGTTCGGTGCTATATGCTCGGTTATAATGAGGTCGGCTGATCGCTGCCAATGGCTTACTTCCTCTGTTGCTGACACGTGTCCCTCCGTGAGCCACGTCAGCCCCGTTAACGGCAGAGTTGACGGAGGGACCAAAATAGCCACTAATTGTAAATTGGAGGACTGAAATCGCCAAATTAAAAGCTAGGGGACCAAAATCATCAAATTGTCAAAATTGGGGGACTAAAAATGCAATTAAGCCTATTTAAAATATGAAAAAATTTATAAAACATACTCCCTTTGTCCCTAAATATAAGACCATTTTGACACTTTTATTTTGTCCTTATTTATAAGACCATTTTGTCAATTTCGAATGATCATTAATTACTTTTTTCCACAAGTACCCATATTTATTTAATACTTTTTAGACTCCCAATAATATTAATAGGGGTAATTTTGAAATTATATATCAAAAATTCACATTTCCAATACAATTAACTAAATTATTCCATTTTCTTAATGAACGTGAAATCCCTCGAAAATACCTTATATTTAGGGATGGAGGGAGTATTAAATATATAATTGTTGTTATAAAGTTGAACATGCTATTTAGAGATTACTAAAAAGCAACGAAAATTATATTATCATTAGGAATCGATATCTATTATATGCAAATAGGAATTATATCCATCTCAATTTCTCATTTACCATTATTATGATTGTTTTTATAAACCAAATTAACAATTTTTTCAATGGAAGAAAAGAATAGTGTGTCTTTTATGCATATGCATTTTCTATTCTCTCTTTTATATATAATACATAATTGTCCACAACTCTATCGAAAGATATGTTAAGAGTATCAGAGAGTATTTTGAAAATATCGGATTAATATTTATTTATTATAAAACAAAATGATTATGATACTTTATGGATATGTATTGATGAAGTATCGAAAAGTATCAATATCAAATATGTATTGGATACGAATACAGATATAGATACACGAGACAAATTGAAGTATCGATGTTTCATAACTCCAAACTGTTATTGTATGTAGGAACTAAATAAAATAATACATTAATATATGCAATTACATGAAATACAACATTGGATTTCAGGCTTACTTATTAAAGACATGATTTCGGTTATGAACCAACATAACAACACCGCTCCAAAAACTTGAAAAGAATGGTAAAGTCATCTTCTGCTTGATCACAAACGAACCTTTTCTCTACGATTATCAATGGAGCAAATTGTAATGTTGTGTATGTGACAGCAAGAAGACCTAGATAATTTATAATATATTAATCCTGATTTTCATCATGGATAAAAAATATTAAAGCTCAAACTGTATTTAACACACTGATGGGAATTTCAAATATTTAAACCCATAATAAATCATCAAATAAATAGGCCTAAAATATTTTCAAATAAATTATATTATTAATCCAATTTTATTAAAACTAAATATTATAATTAATTACATTACACATAAATTATTACTCCCTCCGTTTCACTTTAACTGTCTTTTTGGACTTTTGCACATAGATTAAGAAAGTGTTGATTATAATGATTATTATAAGTTTTATGTGTATTTTGTCAAAAATACCCCTATTTAATATTTTTATTTTGTCAATGCATCATTACTAGTATTACAAATTTCAAAACTAAAACAACATTAAATGTGAGGGTAAATAAGGAAAAACAGTATTAAATGTTGCCTAGATTTGGTAGAAAGACACTTATTTTGAAACAAAATTTTGATGTTAAAAAGACATTTAAAGTGAAACGGAGGAAGTAAAAAATTTCAACAATGCATGCATGTTCACAAAATATTCGATATGTTTGCTTTATGAGATTTACTAAGCTGTGCTTCGTAAGCGGCCACCAATGCATCAAGCTTGGATTTTTTCACTCGTGTATGACACACTCATGGCACGTTTCTCCACGTGGCATCCAAAATAAATTAATTAACCTTGACATTAAAGCTTCTCACCACTATATATATAACTTCAACCTCTGCCCCTTCATTCAATTCCTATACTGAGCAGTTGAGTTCATATTTCTTTGTATTAATATCTTTTATTATTCTCTGTGCTTCTGCTCCACTTTCTCCTATTTTTTAAGGTAGGAAGTGAGAAATGGTGCTACAGGTTCACACGAATTTGCATGAGGAAGTTGATTCATATTATCATGATCCAGAATTATTGTGTGCTTATCAATCCATAAAGCCACTTGAAGGAGAAGGAGATGATGATGACGATGGTGATGGATATGATTACGCTCCTGCAGCTTAGAAGAAGAAGAATAAGATATTAAGAGATATATAGATGTTGATCGCTGTGATCACTTAAAGCTATCAATGTATCAAAAAACAACCCAAGCAAGTTTGTTTGTTTGTTTAGAGGCTAGACAGAGGATAAGAAAACAAATGTTTTATTTAAGCTCGCTGGTTATTAATCTCAGTTGTTGTCGTAATATCGAGTGTGCCAGACTAGAATGACAAAGGTCATGCTTACACCAACTTCATCTATCCTCCAAATTACATGATAGGAAAATAAATATATAAAAAGAGCACAATTAGTCTCCGAATGGATGGCATGCATCCTTAATCATAAATTTATGGTTACTATTTTTAATTATACATTTACTTGTCCTCATGCCACACGGAAATATTAATTATTATAAGTATCAATATATCAATAATGTTACATGCAAATCTATAATAATTAGTATTTGAATTTAATACCTGATTGTCTTAATGCAAAAACAATTGTTTAATATCATGCATGTATTAAATCCAGATATCAATTTTCGAAGTTTATATAACACTATTTTCTTTTTATAACACTACTTTAAATATGTACGTACTTACATCGTTTTAAAAATCTTGTCTTTACTAATAGTCATCACTCAAAAAGTATAGAGCGTGACTTGCTTATACGTTTCCATCAAATAATGTCAAGAAGATAAGTTATGAAGAAATCATTAATTGTTCAATTAAAAATTGGAAAATATTAAATTCAACTTTTATTTATTTTTCTTTTTTTTTTTTTTTACAAAAGTTTAGGTGAATTGAGTTCTAAAAACTCACCAGGTTCAGACATGTCTTTAAACTCAAATATAGCTTAAAATAGGTGTAGCTTTAAATAATCAAATTATTTTATTTGTTGCTGTAGTGCAGAGTTTTGTTTTTGTTTTTAATTATACCAACCGGTGCCCGGATCTGATTTATCCAGTATCCGACTCATTCGGTCTGACCCAACTAAGCTCGCATTAAGCGGTAGAGGTCTCGCAGCGAGGGTTGCTCGAAACTAGTTGGTTAAAGAACCAATAGAGTTTGCCCGATCAAAATACGTAGATATTGGCTGTGTGTGAGAAGGACAGACTCCGTTAATTTGTACAAAAGTTGTACTCACATGTTATTATAGAATAGGCTTAATTAAATCACAAGTCTCTGAAGTTTGGGATACTTTTGTCAGATATTCTTATTTTTTTTTCAATATCTGACTCCCAGAAGTTACTTCTAGGTTTGTCATATGTCCTTACTACCAATTCTGCTCAATTTTGCTGACATGTAACATCGGAATTCTGATTAGATGCAGAAGGTTAAGGACTTGATGCCCCGTGGTTGAAGATTCTTTTTTTAAAAAATTAAAAAACCTAAAAAAATGAATATTTTTTTATATTTTTAGTTAAATAAAAAAAAAGAATTGAAGAAAGAGGTCGTCTTCGCCCGTATGACAACACGTCGCACCACATGACCAACCTCCTGCTTTGATTAGGATTCTGATGTTACATGTCGTCAAAAATTGGGTCAGAATTGGTAGTAGGGATATATGACAAACCCATAAGTAACTTCAGGGAGTCAGACAATAAAAAAAAAGTATAAGGATATTTGACAAAAGTGTGCTAACCACGACCATTGCTCAATAATTAAAAAAATATGAATTATTCTAGATTGGGAAATGTTCTACTATTTGATATCTTTACAATTTTAAAGTTGTGATTTTAATATATAATCTCTATTTCTTAAATATTTAAAGAATGTTTTTATAACATTTGCTAACTTGTTGTATATCTATAAAAAGGAAAAGAAAGGCATTTTATTCCCTTAATGTTTAA
The DNA here is from genome assembly GCA_037953625.1 of Crotalaria pallida. Classification (NCBI taxonomy): domain Eukaryota; kingdom Viridiplantae; phylum Streptophyta; class Magnoliopsida; order Fabales; family Fabaceae; genus Crotalaria; species Crotalaria pallida. The sequence goes on from CM075649.1 coordinate 183,624,100, forward strand.
ATATTTTCAATTATTATATTATTAATCTAAATCATGAATAAGATGATGATCAAGGATTAAGTAATAATAAGTTCTTATCGAATTACCCCCAACGTTCAAAAGTGTACATTTCACCCCAATCATGCCAGTAATATTTATGTCGTCTTAACAATGTTGTCCGTAGTCTATACATGTGTGTGACTTGCTTGCGTTTCCATCAAATTATGTCAAGAAGATCGGTTATCACATGATATCATAAAAGGTTCGCATAAAAAATTCACAAAACTAATAAGTCACTCCTGAAACTTTTTTTTGGCGAATAGTCACTCATGAAACGCATTATGGAACACCAGGTCTTTACTGACCTTTTTAATTGTTTAATTTTCTCATGCAGAATTGCAGCATGGATATAAACTAGTTATGCATGTAATTGTATTAAAAGCAATATGGCATGGATTAATGTATATTTTAGTTTAATTTATTTCTATTGTCACTCGATTTCTTTAGCTAGGCGTGTGTGTCTATATATATATATATATATATATATATATATATATATATATAGATAGAGAGAGAGAGAATATTAATTATAAAGAAGGAGGAAAAGATCGATCATTCGGGTTTGAATCCAGATTTTAGAACTTTGTCTCTCGCAAATCTATTAACTAAACTAATTCTGGGAGACTATATTCACTTGATTATTTAGATATTATAAGTATTCCATAATATATTTATTTTAATCATCTCTTTTTATTTTATTTTTAAATATACAAAATAACATAAACAAATAAGTTTTTAACATACTCGCACCAATTATTAATTATTTTTAATCATGTAGTCCCTTAAATTTGTACTGGCCGGTAAGGATTCAAACACCTAATTAAAAGCTTGTGAACTATATGAACCAATTTTAAAATACTAGTAATTTTACCGGTGCATCGCACGAGTTTAAATTATTTTTTTTAAAAATTTGATTATAGATTTTGGAAATATGTCTTTTTAAATAATAAATTAATATGAACTTTTTATAAAAATGATTTACAAGTATTTAGAAATGAATAGTCATAAACATTAACCTTTGAATCTAGTTTTAGCTACCAACTTTTTCATTAATAAAAATTAACTAATGATGTATCAATTATGCGATTTCTAATTTTAATAACAACATAATTTCTTATATTAAAAAAAAATCCAACTCATTTTGATTTTTGTTTTATTTAATCCATGATTCCAAATGCATTTTGTTAGTAATTCGTTTTGCAAATCCAAATGCAGCTATTTTTTTACCATATATATCATCATCATCATCATCATCCTTATTATTATTACATCTGTCCCAAAATATAAGACATGTTTTCACACTTTTAATTAATTCATGTTTATAAGATTCAAACTTTTAAATTACTTGCTTGTATTAGAACTTCATAATTGTAAATAAGTATATTGTCTAAAGTATAAAATAATGCATCATTATTTTTCACAATTTAAATTGCAACACATTGTATAAATTTTTGGATTTTTTAAAATTTGAATTCATGACTGAGTAAATATTTGATTGTATTAAGCTAAATCATTATACCAAATTATAGCTCATCTTTAATACTTATATATCCGTTTTTTCCGTTATACCCAAAATTTATTATTCATAATGATGCTCTGTTTAAATGTTTAATATCAATTTGCCTATATTATGACTTGTTTGTATTAGAATTTCTGAAATTACAACATTATATTTGTTTTTTTTGCTGGTTAACTATCATATAACGGGTCGTTTAGGCATTATATATTTTTTATGTCAATATTTGATTCAAATTATTTCCTTTTGAAAAGATCATTAATAACCCGTGCAAATTGTAACAATATCGAAATGCAAATTGTATGTTTGCGGACAATTTTTATATTTATGTGTAATCTAAATTGTACTAATAAAAATTTACAAAAAAATAACTTAAGATAAATATTTATTCCCGTGCGATGCACGGACAAACAAATTTGGAGGGAAAAACAAGGATGAAGGAGGGAAAATGAAAATGACAAAAATGCCTTCAACTTCTCCTATTTTATAATATGTTGATGATAATGAAAAAGTGAAAAACTATAGAGATTAATTAAAAACTTTTGCAAAAGTGGTAAATGTTAGGCATTTGTTCAAGAGTCAAATATAATGAAAAAGGCAAAACTGCTTCTTTGGTCCTCTAAGTTATTTATTTGTTCGAAAGTGATCCCTCAAGTTTTTTTTGTTTGAAAGTGGTCCCTTAAGTTTACTTCCGTTAACACAGTTGGTCCTTCCGTCAGTTTTTCCGTTTCCGGTCATCTTCTCTGGCAAACATACAATATTTTCGATGAAACACTATTTTTTCCGGCCAAACTCCATTTTTTCCGACAAATCTTTTTAACATCTAACTCACCTTTATTTCCAACCAATTAATCTCATCCCATTAATCTTATAACATCTAACTGACCTTTTTTTTCTGGCAAATCTTTTTAACATCTTCCTCCCATTAATCTTATTAATATTTTTCTTTGGCTTATTAATTTTTGTTTATTCCGTTTCTCCCTTAGAGAATTACAAGATTTGGTATGGTTTTGTCTGGTTGAACTTTCTACTTTTTGTTGTTATTGCTCCAATGGATTCAAATGATGATTTCTACATTGCCTCCAACCACTTTGGCACAAACTTTACTTCCAAAATTTTTAACGTGAGAAATTTAAAACAAAATCTTCTCGTAACTTATTAGACCCAAATTGACATAAAAAATTTAACAAGCAATTTTTCACAAATTGACTTATTGACTTATACCTGTAAAAAATTTAATATTAAAAAAATGAGTATGCATAACAATGGTTCCCAATCAATTATCATGCACTTTGTGGATGATTGACCACAATTCACGGTAGGTAGGTCTGTTACTGTCAGCTAACAATTCTTCTTGCTTTCTGCGAAAATGAGCAGGGAGAACCTTCATTAAATAATTCATTCATATACATCAAATATAAAGGCAAGGCCATCCATAATTCCACCATAAGTTCATGGGACTTGTTTCATGGAGTGCACTGTAGGTTATAACACTATGGATTTTCAATATTTAGAATCAATCTCCATGTTTTCACACCAAGCACATTATTGTAAATTTTTGTTGATTCTATCCAACTATGCTAGGGCCTGGGTATTACAATATGACTGCTGTCTCAATTATTTTAACAAAGCATACAGTCGCACTATTGAAATTAATGAGATGATAATAATAATAATAATAAAAGCAAAAAAAAAAAATTGATAAAGATGCAAAACAGCTACTTTCTCTGTAGTTTTGGTGCGGATTTTTGAGCTAGTGATTAATAAGCAGAGGTATATGCCTCACAACATGTGCTCTAAGATCAAAGGGAGTTAGGTGTTAAAAAGATTTGTCGGAAAAAAGGTGAGTTAGATGTTATAAGATTAATGGGGTTGGAAAGAAAGGTGAGTTAGATGTTAAAAAGATTTGTCGAAAAAAATGGAATTTGGCCGGAAAAATTGGTGTTTCACCGGAAAATATTGTATGCTTGCCGGATCGGAGAAGATGACCGGAAACGGAAAAATTGACGGAAGGACGAACTGTGTTAATGGAAGTAATTAAACTTTAAGGGACCACTTTCAAACAAAAAAAAACTTGAGAGACCACTTTAGAACAAATAAATAACTTAAAAGACCAAAGAAGCAATTTTGCCTAATAAAAAATTATTGAATATGTACTTTGGTGGTGATTATACCCTTGTTAGGTAGGCTATATGTAATGGTGTTAGGTGTATGCACTAGCTGTATCTTAGCTTTATTTTTCTTAGAAGTATCTCTTGTGCTTTCGGTGCTTTTGGAATAAACTTTTTATTTTATTTAAAAAAATGAAAAATTATTGAAAAGTGTAGTAATTAAAAATATTTTTTAAAAAATTGAAAGTTGTGATATTTTTCCTATTTGCAGAAATGATTAAATATTAAGTTGTGATGATTACAGAAAAATGATTAGTTAATAAGCTGTGATGTTTTTCCTATTAAAAAGAAAGAATGATAAGTTGTGGATTATTAATTAAGTAAACTTATATATATATTTTTCTTACAATTACGAATGTCAAAACTAGGTAAAAAAAAAGTGAGTTCCTTTGCATTTCATAGTTTTTTTTTAATATACCTTTGCATCATAGTTATCCAACCCTGGAACTAAAAAAATGGTATGCAGGTCATAAAATGTAACATTCGTTAAGCAATATTAATAATAATTAGTTTCTATTTTTAATAATTCTCCACTGTTTAATTTATTTGAAAACAAAATATAAATATTTATAGATGATATATATCCTATAAAAGAAACTTACAGGAGCAAATATATCTATAATACTTAAGGGATTTTTTTTTGGACTTGGGGGCAGCTACCCAAAATCCCCAAACCTAGGTGACTAGGTCTCTCAGTCTGTCTCTGAAGAACGATTTTGCCCTGCACCCAGTGCATATGTGTACTTATTTGGTAACTCATTGTCACAGGTAAAAGTGATCTAATTGTAAAATCTAATTAAGTTAATTGTTGGATCGGACTTATTTTCAAAACTAAAAGTAACTTAATAAAAATTCTAGTCACCTTCACCAGCACCTTCGTCTAGGTTCCCGAACTGTTCGTCATCACAAAGGCGACAGTCGTTTTCCTGGATGTATATACACCCTTTGACCAGTCCCACCTTTATCCAATAAAAATTTCCAGCTATTGATCAACGGATTCCCAATATCAATAGCTAATATAGAAGAGTGCATGACAATACCCGGTGTAGAGCAAAATTTCACGTATGTGAAGGCTTGTACCCATCTGCCTCTTAGGTGATCCCATAACTAAACACACACAAAAACAAAAGTAATTGTTAATAAAATCCAGAGAAATTAAAAGAGTGGTAAATTGGAAAATGTTGTTCTAATACTATGAATTTATCGAATTTATCTCTAGAATGAGCAAGTAGAATGTAACACCATTGATTTGATCCAAGCATGGATACAGAATTGTTTACTCACTTTAGAAAAGCATTATCAGAAACCACTAATTCTACTGAAAAACGATATCGATTATACACTACTGCTACCTTTTCTTTTTTTTTTTTTTTTTTTTTTTTTTTTTTAAAGTATAGGCCAAAGTTATTAAAATGCCAATCCACTAGTATTGAATTATTGACCTGTTATCCCTAATTTTATACAGTACTTATTTTTTTTAGTGTCTTTTTATCTAAAGATAATAAATTATGTTAGAAATATGAAAAATAGAAATATTATAGATTGAATGTTGTTTGTTACGAGAGAAATGTCCTACATATATAGGACTAGCATAGTACTAATAAAGCCTAAAATAACATTAACTTAAATTCCTAATTATATAATATAAATATTCTAATAAATTAATCTCCTGATTTGGTTGTTTATGATTCTTATGAATCGAATTTGATATCACACTATCCTTTAATATCTCGATACATACCTAGAAACTGTTGAGCGATTACTAAACCAAGGGACGTTGGGTCCGAATCTTACACCTCAATTGGCCCAACCTTGCACTCAGGGATTCCCTAACATGCCTGGCTGGGTAGGCTGGCTGCTATCTCCAACGTGTTTGCTGACTTGTGTCTATGTGGCTTGAAAAAATGGCACCACACAACTTGGGATTGGGTAATACTCACACCCAAGAGCATAATTCCACACTTCCCTCGTGCCTTCCTTAAGCTAGAACGAGTTCCACATCTTCCCTTCCAAATATATATATGAGCATTGAGTCCTCGACAGGAATACATACTCAAACCACTTATATCTTATTATAGTTTACATTTCTTCTTTACTAGTGCTAATTTTGGACACTAATTTTAATTTTAATTTGTTCTCGTAGCTTAGTTTAGGAAAACAAAATGTCACACTTTTCTGAAGTCATTGCCTCACTGTGCAAGAAGCACGGGAATGGAAATTCAGATTTTGTCCCAGTTGCATTCATGGAAGGCGACGACGACGACGATGGTGGTTATGACTATGCTCCAGCAGCATAAAGTCTACATGTTTTGTTTCTAGCTAGTACCACCCAACTAATAGTGCTTAACAAATTGGAGTGTCTGTTCCAATTCGTTGTATGTTCCTAATGCAAAGTTATTAAATTTCAGCTAATAAAAACTATGTGTTAGTAGGTAAGGTGACCTGATCTTTATGGTGATGTAGGCATCCACCATCGGTTATGTAGCAGCTTTTTGTTATGATTATAAAAGAGTACTAATTATGGTATTGAGAAATGTTGTTGATTAATTTATAGTATCATCCTTTATAACTTGCTTCATTGTTTTAGGTCTAGTGCGTCATTATTGCTTGACTTCTTATTCAAATACAACAACATTAACAATTTAAAAAATAAATAAATAAAAAAAATACAACGTAACATTAACGAAGATGTCATACTCTCTGTAACTCTGTTTTGTTGGGAGTATGTCTTGTACTCTCTTTTGTGCAATGAAATTTTTCTAAAAAAAACAAGATGTCATAAACTAGTTTAAAGGATTGGGATCTCATTGCACATCAGGATCAGGATGATACACCATCACTTTTTGGCTGAAAAACAAATTAACTTAGAGATGATTATTCGTGTTTCAGATATCAAACAAATTAACATTTACTTTCTCACTCTAGAAACAAATTAAAACTGTTTGTGGGAGTACACACCAGATTTTCTCTGAGATTTAGTTTTTAATACCCCTCTAAAGATTAGCGTACCCGATAAAGATTTGACATACATCAAAGTTCAAACACTAGCCATTAAGCGTAACAAGGAAAAATTATATGAACGTAAGTTGATACTTCAATATTGCTTTGTGTTGGTAGCAAATATTTTGAGCTCATTCCATTGTCAAATGCAGCCACCTGAGCTCATTCCATTGGCACAAGAAAGTGTTGGAATTAATGACATTCTCGTTTTAATCCGAGCAGTTAAGCACCTTGAACCGAACATCTGAGTGCATTGGTGAAGAGCTTGAACCGAGCAGCTAAGCGTGAATCGGTTTTTTAACCGAGTGTAAGCCGAGCTTGAACTAGACGAAGATTAGTTTTCGCCTAAAGCTTTAGTTGAGCATTTGCCGAGCTTTTCCATGACTTAGGCTCCAACTCAAGTCGACCGCTTTGCTGTGAGCTTGTCACCTAACCGAGAGTGACCTAGCCGAGAGTGATCTAGCCAAGAGTGATCTATAGCCGAGCATTTTCTGTTAGCTCGTATATCAGTCGAGCTTGGTCTACCCAAGTTTAAGCATTTAACCGATCGTGAGCTCGGTTTTATGTCTGTTTGAAACTGACTGTTGCATTCTTTATGGGTCTTTATTTGTCAGTTTCGATTAGGTTTTAATAGAAATTTATTAGCCTTAATTTCTTGTCTGATGGATGGTTTTAAACCTAAAGCTATATAAAAATATGTTAGATCATTCTGGGTAGACATACACACGATAACTATTCCCTTCTTCCTCCTCTCTTTTTCCTTCTTCTTTCTTTTACTGAAAATCGACCTTATCGAGCAAGATTTCAAGTTTCCTGCCTCGAGTGCACGAGTTAGAAAACTGTTGTGCGAACCTTGGGAACAAGAATCAGTCTGAGTAGTTGCACCTCGGCTACCTGAAAATCTTGTTTTTAAGATAGTGGTCTTTTACCACGACACAACTTCCATCAAATCGTTCAATTTTTTCTAACAGAAAGAATAAATTGTATTATTTGCAACTATATCTAAATAAATAAATAGACCCAAAGATGAAAGAAAATTATTCTAAGATAAAATTAAGTGACCAAGAAAAAAAATAAAACTAAGTGGGTAGCACATGTTATTATTCCTGGAAAAAGTTAGTATGTTAGCCCTTTAGCGTAATGGCAAAAATATTACAGAGCTAGATGGGAATGAGTCAAGTCGAGTGAAGTCTGAATAAAAATATGTCTGATTTATGTTTTAAATTTAAGGCTCAAACTTGTCTATTGACCTATTATGATCTAAATTGATAATTAGTCTCCAAACTCCGTTTTTAGTCTCCAAACCCCAATTTTTTTTCGATGGGATTCTGTCGAAATATTTTCCGATACCCCCGAGTCGAAAAATGCATTTTTACTACTTTAAAATGAATTTTTTTAATAAGATAGTAACCGGAAAAATCCATTTTTCCGACTCGGAGGCATCAGAAAATATTCCGACAAAACCTCATCGAAAAAAATAGGGTTTGAGGACTAAAATCGGGGTTTAGGGACTAATTACCATCTAAATTTTAAGTATAAGCTCGACCTATTTCAAGGTCTGGTCTAGCCTTAAAATCCACTTAAAGTCTATTATTCAATAAAATTCTTACATTTAAGCACAAACCTAAAAATACTTCACGCCCTCAAATTATATATGACTAAAATAGAATAAAGCAAAATGTTAACAACGTCAAAACTCAAACTATATAACAACAAAATTAAAACCATACAAAAACATAAACGATCTCAGACATCAAATTAGTAAAAAAAAAAAAAAAGTGGAAGAAATTATATTTTTATATTTAATTATAATATCATGTATATATATATATATATTAATTTTTTACCTTTAATTTAAAACATTAATAAAATATAACGTATACAAATATTTATAGTTAAATAGCAATAGTCTAATGGGCTTTTTATAAAACTTGGGCCCAACTTATTTAGATACATATACTTTTTAAAAAGCTTTAGCCCAACCTTTTTATTAAACGAGCGGAGTTAAATCAGGCCTTAAGTGAATCAAGGCATAGACCCAATAAGCCAATCTGGCTCATTCCCACCCCTATACCCATCTTAGCTTTTTGAGTTAAAAATATTCCTATTCTAATACATAAGTTCATGTTAATTAAATTGAATGCATGCAAGTCTCTAGCATACTAAACATAAAATAAATAAATAAATATTTGCAAAGGTTTAAGATATAAATAAGTGTGTTTGATGAGGTGTCACATATAAGAAACGAATTAGGAGAAATTATGTTAGATGTAGAGATTAAAGAGGGTGAGATAGTGAAAAAAAATGAAAAAAATATATTCATTTAAAAGTTGATAGTTTTTTATTTTTTTATTTTTTAAGTTGATGCATTAAAAAAAATGAAATGTGAATTTAGTTTTTAAAAAAAAAAAATTGGAAAAATAAGGATAAAAACTATTAGGTTTTTTTATTTATTAAAAAAAAAAAAAACTAGATCCTCTTACTTTACATCTTAGTCAACGATCTAAAGATCCAGCCCAGTGGCAAGGTCCAATAGCAGCCTACTGAGATTTTTGACCCAATTACTAAAGTACCTCCTATAGCTGCTATATCAGTTAAAAAATTGATATGCCACTACTAAGAAAATTGCATTTTATTTCTTTACTTTAATTGTTTAATACGTAATATTTAAAACAAATAAGTTTTTCTTCTAAAAATAAAATAGTATTTGTTAACATGAAAATATTATTACAGAAGTTTTACTTGTTTTTCTTTTAAAAAATGTTTATTTATATCCCAAATTCTACTTTTAATTTTCACCAATTTGTCAAAAAAAAAAAAAAAAAGATAGCATCTACTATCATATTATGTTAGTGTCAATCCATTTACTTCTTATAAGTTAAAAAAATATTAAGTTAACATATATTTATTTTAAAAAAATATTTTATTAATCGACGAAAAAAGATGACAAATAAAATAGAGCAATACATATTGTGAAATAGCATATGTTACGTTGTTTGGTTCATAGAAAAATGTAAATTATTTTAATATAGTTGGTTAAAATAGGTTTTTAATAATCGAAAAGGATAAATTTGATAAAACTATTGTTCTATTTTCTCTTATTGTCTCTCTTCCACCTACACAATTTAGACAACAACAACAACAACTAAGCCTTTGTCTCACTAGGTGGGGTCGGCTACATGGATCAAACGACGTCATAAAGGCCTATCATAAATCATGTCTTTTGATAAGGCATTGATTGCCATATCCTTCTCAATTGTTTCGCCTATAGTTTTTCTAGGTCTTCCTCTTCCTCTAGCCTTTGTAGTACCCTCCATTTGGTCTACCCTCCTAACCGGGGCTTCCACCGGTCTCCTCCACACATGCCCAAACCACCTAAGACGAGATTCAACCATTTTTTCAACAATAGGAGCAACCTCAACTTTTTCTCGAATATACTCATTTCTAATCCGATCTTGTCTGGTATGCCCACTCATCTACCGCAACATCCTCATCTCTGCAACATGAAGTTTATTCTCTTGTGTGCCCTTTGCCGCCCAACACTCTGTCCCATATAACATCGCCGGTCTTACAGCAGTGCGGTAGAACCTTCCTTTAAGTTTAAGTGGTACATTCTTATCACATAACACGCCCGAGGCACTCCTCCATTTCATCCACCCTGCTTGAATCCTAAGATTTACATCCCCTTCTATTTCTGCATCCTGCTGTAAGATAGAACCAAGATACTTAAACTTCAGAACTTGTGCTAAGACATGCTCTCCAACCTTCACCTCCCGAGTAAGGCTCACGTGCCTCTTGCTAAAATTACACTCCATATACTCTGTCTTGCTTCGACTTATCCGGAATCCAGACCCTTCTAAAGCTTGTCTCCACATTTCAATCTTCCCATTTATTTTCTCTCTAGTATCCCCAATAAGCACAATATCATCCGCAAAGAGCATGCATTTGGGCACTGGTTCTTGGACATGTTCCGTAAGCACATCCAAGACCAATGTAAAGAGGTAGGGGCTTAAACTTGACCCTTGGTGTAGACCTATCGAGATGGGAAAATCCTCTGAAATCTCACTTCGTGTCCTCACGCTCGTCTTGACCCCGTCATACATATCCTTAATGGCTCTAATATAGGCAACACACACCCCTTTCTTCTCGAGAGCCCTCCATAGTACCTTTCTATGCACTCTATCATAAGCTTTCTCTAGATCAATAAAAACCATATGCAGATCCTTTTGTTGCCTCCGGTATTCCTCCATCAACCGGCGCAGTAAGTATATTGCCTTCATAGTTGATCTCCCCAGCATGAAGCTAAATTGATTCTCAGTAACATGAGTCTCTTGTGTCAATCTTCGCTCTATCACCCTTTCCCAAAGTTTCATGGTATGACTCATAAGCTTAATCCCTCTATAATTCGCACAATCCGTTATGTCACCTTTGTTCTTGTAGATAGGGATTAAAGTGCTCCTCCTCCACTCGTCCGACATCTTCTTGGATCTTAAGATCTCATTAAACAACTTGGTGAGCCAACTGATGCCCCTCTCTCCCAAGGTTTTCCATACCTCAATGGGGATACTATCCGGACCAACCGCTTTACCATTATCCATCCTTCTCAATGCCTCTTTTACCTCAGTCTCCCTAATTCTACGGTAAAAGGTATGATTTTGGTCCCCTTCTCTAGTGACTATCTGATCATGATGTGAACTTTCATGACCTTCATTGAAAAGGTTGTGAAAGTAACTCTTCCATCTTTCTTTTACATCCAAATCTGCGACCAAGACTTTGTCATCTCCATCCTTAATGCACCTCACTTGATCTAGGTCTCTCGTCCTCCTTTCCCTAAGTTTAGCAATCCTATAAATACTTCTTTCCCCTTCCTTAGTGCCTAGAGATTGGTATAGCCCATCAAACGCTCTACCTCTTGCTTCGCTCACCGCTTTCTTGGTCTCTTGCCTAGCTGCTTTATATTTATCCCAACTCTCTACATTTCTATTCAAGGACCAAGTTTTGAAGCATTCCTTTTTCTCCTTTACCTTATCTTGCACCCTTGCATCCCACCACCATGATTCCTTGCCCTTTGGTCCATAACCTCTTGATTCACCGAGTGTCTCCTTTGTAATCTTCCTAATCCCTTTGGCCATAACCTCCCACATTTCATTTGCGCTTCCTTCTCCATTCCAACGTCCTTCCTCTAAGACCCTTTGTTGGAATCGTTTTTCCCCCTTCAATTTCCACCACCTGATTCTTGGAACCTTTTCTTGTATTTTTCTTTCCATCCTTCTCTTAACCCTTACATCCATAACCAAGACTCGGTGTTGGGTAGTCAAGCTCTCTCCAGGTATAACTTTGCAATCCATGCAAAGCTTTTTGTCTGGTTTCCTCATAAGGAAGAAATCAATTTGAGAGCGCGTTGACTCACTCCTATATGTGATAAGGTGTTCCTCCCGCTTTTTAAAACAAGTATTGGCTATTGTTAGATCGAAAGCTGAGGAGAAATCGAGAATGGTTTTACCTTCCCCATTTGATATCCCTATGCCATGGCCTCCATGGAGTCCTTCAAATCCACAAGGGTCACTTCCCACATGGCCATTGAGATCTCCCCCTAAGAATATCTTTTTTCCCATAGGTATTCCTTGGATTACCTCTTCCAGCTCCTCCCAAAATTGCACCTTAAGATGATCTTCCAACCTTGTCTGAGGTGCATAAGCACTAATCACGTTGAAAGTATCTCTTCCAGCTACCAACTTAAGATTCAAATAAAAAACATATGGAGAGTAACATTTTTTAATAAGGCTTTGTTTCGATATTCTTTTCGGATAAAGGGTTGCCACACGCTTTTTAAATTATCCAATAAGAAAGACTACATATTTTTTACGACATGTCATCTAGATATATATAAAAATCACAAATTTTGCAATTAGAATTTTAGGTTATTTACATAAAAATAATATTTTTATCTCTGATGTAATTTATTCAAAATACCCTTAGTTAATTTTTTATTTTTCATTCTTTCATTAAAGACAAAGGTAAATTAAAGAAGGATTAGGGGAAGATACTGCAAAAGAGGGGGAGGGGTGGCGGGAATAAAAACAAAAGGGGGGATAAAGACGAAGAACAGGGAAATTGGGGTGGGGTTACGGCAGAAGGGTAGCGGGGATGGGTCAGTGGGTGTGTGTAATAGAGACAAGGAATTACAGGGATAATGAAAAAAGAAAATTTAATTGAAAAAAAATCAAAAAATCCTTTTCAATAAACTGATACTCTATTTCAGGAAATGAACAGATGTTGAGTGTACATTTTCATGTGGAAGAATATCAACTATTTTTTTCTTATGTTTGCACAGAAAGGACAAGCTCATGAGACTCAATAATGACATTTTATGCAGTTACATGGTCAATATCAGGTAACCATTACTGTATATAATTTTGAAATCGCTAGTTCATTAGTCCTAACCAGAGTAAGTGAAATTAAAGAGCAAATACACTACGAACAAATTAAAGAACTGAATTAGTAGGCCCATAAAACAGTAGAAAGTATTGAACAAAAAATAAAAACAGTACAAGGTACTTCAGAGTGCTCTAGATAGGTTAACGTTTTGCCCTGTCCCACAACCACTCTTGCTTTTGTTGTAGTCCCTCTCTTTTGTTAAAGTGAGGAATGACGTGCATTGAAGAAACACCATTCAATTCCAATGTGAGGCTGCTTCAATTCCATAAGTAATTCAAAGTATGATGAGCCCACAAGCTAAGAATGATTGCACGTATGATTTGGTTAACCACTTTAAACTTATCTGATGATAATGATATTACTATTGATTGGAGTGATTTACATTCATGCATGTTGCCTGGTTCGTTTGCTTAATTGGTGTAAATCATAACCCAAGCATTACCTATCTATATGATCGAATCAGGACAAAAAGTACAGAATAAAAGTTCCATCACCGCCTTTAATAATCTTTGCCCTTTATGCAAATAAGTACAAGTTACATACGTTCCTATCTTTAGCATGTAATGACATAACATAATGCTAGCTAGTAAGGCCCTGGCTTAAAACCTTGATGTTGGTTGCTGATAGTGGAAGATGAACCAAAAGTGGTTTCAATTATTATTAGAATCTGTCAATGTTTTTCATCCATCTCATAATCACATTACAGTATTTAATTTTCTTGCTTTTTACCCTCCCTTTTATTTTTGCTGTTACCTGTTTCAGCAAGTTGTAGCACCTAAATTTTTTTGCCACGTCTAGCTAGCGTATTCATGTTTATCTGCGGTTTCATGTACAGAAGACGGTAGTAGTGGGTGCATAGGAGAACAAAAATGTCGGGGTCAACCGTTTCCATTCTCTATCTATCCCAATTCTGCAAGTTTTCATTACCAAACTTCTGCAACATCTGATTCCATATCAGAGGAGATATAACATAGAGTCGGTCAATATAATATACTAATATAGCTAGCTAGTCAATGGTAGTGATGACATCACTTGCACATCATTACATTTTAAAATTATGAGTGTCCTAGCTAATAATATTATTTAAATATTAAAAAATAAAAAAAAAATAGACATAATCATTTATAGATTCATGAATATTGACTTTTAAATAAAATAATACAAATGAATAATAAATGATAAATTGATAGGCTTTTTTATCAAAGTGGGGTAATTTTACAAACAATTTACGAAAAAAGGGTAGTTTTGAAAGTATTTACGTAACATGGGGCAGTCAACAAAACTATTTACGCAAATGGGGCAGTCAAAGTAAAAAAAAAAAAGTCTAAGAAGTCATGTGGGATGACTTAACCCAGGTGACATGTGTCACTCTTTGATTCGTCAAAAAAATTTTGCAAAAAAAAAAAATCTGACGCAGTGCCACGTGTCACAATGTGGCGGAACGCGTCACTCCGGGTGACGCAACGGGTCGCGTCATGTGCATTGACGCAACCTCCATGTTGCGACACGTGGCAGCGTCCGGTTGACTCCGTTGACTCATTTGCAATATACAGGTTACATATATTGGCCAAGGGGAGGAAACAACTATGACACATGGGGCAACCACTGAGCCAACAACTTGTTTGTGTTATGAGAACAAACGACTTATATTTATTATACATATATTTCGGTTTTTAATAATTTTCTACATATTCTGATTTCATAATATCATATCCGGTACTAAATATAAAAGTATTCGTTTTGAACTTTTTTTTTTTAATTTCATAAGTTTCATTTCTATTTTTAATGACATTATTTTATTTTTTAGCAATCATCCATGATAGTTTTTAATATTCATTATTCGAATAATTTAGCAATGTAAAATAATTAATAATTTATCGAATAATTAGCAATGTAAAATAATTAATAATTTTTTAAATTATTAATTTTACATTATAAATTTATCGAATAATTAGCAATTTAAAATTTATAATTTATCGATAAATTTATAAATTTATTAATTTGGAAGTGATGCTAATTATTAATTTATCGAATAATTATTAAATTATTAATTTATCGAATAATTATTAATTTATCGAATAACTTATGAAACTAAAAAAAAAATAAAGTTTAAAACGAATACTTTTATACCGGATATGATATTATGAAATCAGAATATGTAGAAAATTATTAAAAACCGAAATATATGTATAATAAATATAAGTCGTTTGTTCTCATAACACAAACAAGCTGGCTCAGTGGTTGCCCCATGTGTCATAGTTGTTTCCTCCCTTTGTCAAGGGGTCGACTCCCACTATGGCATTTTTGCCAATATATATAACGTGTATATTGCAAATGAGTGGGGAGTCAACGGAGTCAACGGGACGCTGCCACGTGTCGCAACGTGGAGGTTGCGTCAATGCACATGACGCGACCCGTTGCGTCACCCGGAGTGACGCGTTCCGCCACATTGTGACACGTGGCACTGCGTCAGATTTGTTTTTTTATTTTATTTTTTGCAAAAAAATTTTTGACGAATCAAAGAGTGACACATGTCACCTGGGTTAAGTCATCCCACATGACTTCTTAGACTTTTTTTTTTTACTTTGACTGCCCCGTTTGCGTTTGTTGACTGCCCCATGCTACGTAAATAGTTTCAAAACTACTCTTTTTTCGTAAATTGTTTGTAAAACTACCCCACTTAAGTAAAAAAGCCTAAATTGATAATATAAAAAATTTTACTTTCATTAATGCATATCCATTAAATTAATGCATATCCATTAAATTCTAATAAAAAACTTACATCGAAAATCAATAACTCTAAGATTTTCAAAATATTCATTATAACACTCTCTAATGCAAGTTTCTCTTTCTTTAATCTTAAAGCAATGCTTCTAAAGTATTTTTTTTTTGCAATGATATTATGTATATATCTAAAATTGACATCTAAATATATATCTATTTGTCTTTTTTCTACATATAAAACAAGTAGATGTACATTTTTTTTCTGTATATAAGACAAACAAATATACAGATGTCAATTATGGATATACATATAACACCACTCAACTAAAAAATAGTTAGAGCATATTGAAATGAAATGAATGAAAAAGAACAAATGAATAAATAAAAATAAAAAGTTCTTGAAATGAAATGAATGAAAAAGAACAAAGATAATACTTAATTGAATTTTCCTATCATATATATTTCCATTTTTACAACGCATACATCAAATATATTTTCGCGATTGTGCTCAACAATTTTGTGACAACTTTTAGATTAATAATAAATAGTATGGTTATTTTTAGCTATAAACATCAAAGTTGTTTTGAAGCTGTTACTAGTCAATGTACAAGAAACTATGACTTTTATCTCCCAAGCTAAATTGACCCTGGTTTGAAAGCAAAAATAATTAAGGGGATTTTGGAAAATATAAATTATGAACAAAATAGCAACGGTTTGAATTTGACACTAAATAATTAAGAGCATCTCCAACGACTGTGCTTGTGATGTTCTTAACCAGTAAAGATTCAAGAACAACGTAACAGCTGGTTGGTTCACAGATTTAAGAAAGGAGTTCTTTGTTCTTAAAAAGGAACATGTTCTTGTGCAGGATTGTGAGTCATGCATGCTTATACGAAAAAACATATTGAAGTAGAGAGGTATAGAAATTAAGAGTGTGGGATGATTTGCAAGGTTCATTTAATAATAAAAGTTGGATTTAGGAATGATTAGAAAAAGTTGTGATATTGCTTAAGTTACGAGCATGTTTAAAAAATTATAAATAATTATAAAAATTATTTAAGAACAGAATTGATGTTTGAGGGCCAACAAATGTTGAGATATATTTGTAGATCGAGTCATTCACTCTTCATCTATCCGCCAATAAAGAGTGTAAATAAATTAGATAAAAATAAAAGTTGAGTGAAAAGGAAAATGATTAATTATGCGTTGGAGCAGAATTAATTTTGGCTCTAAAATCATGTTAGAGCAGAAGCAATTGTTAATAACGTTAGTATTCCAGAATTAATTCTGCGTTAACTCACCACGTGACCAAACATGGACACATGAAACCATTCTCATGATCTTGCAAGCCAAAAGTTTGAACATAAAACAAAGAAAAGTAGTAGTTGATACTACTGCGTAAATGGTTTTTAGGGTCAGGAATGTAATGACCCTTCTTTGTTTTGGTGTACAAATTAAAGTAAAGCAATGATCCTTTTCAACTAAGAAGACAAATTAGCATTCAAACTCTATTCAGGATTAAATTATTTTTTTATTTATAAATAACTATTCAGGATTATTAGTAATGATATATATCACATCTAATAATTTTACGTAAAATACTGAGCGATCATTATATTGTTCTTTAAACCCTTTATCATTCAAGTACTGCTTTGCTGTTATTCGCGAGAATGATGATGCGATGCATCCACGAAATAATTATTACCTTTATGGATATCAGGACATGCATTCCCCTTGATGATAACGTTTTGGCAATCATTTGTCTTGGTGGGACTACATTGTGTAACATGTATTTTCACAACTTTTGTTTTTATAAAAAGAAACACAATGATTTCTCAATTTGACTTCAAAATTTGTTCCTTTGTGCCGAAAATATTGGTTTTTTTTTTAGTTACTCCCAGGCAATCTAATTTTAGATTATAATTATTCAATTTTATATTGGATTAATGATGTTTTGTCACTTAACATATGATTGCTATATTATTGTTAAAAAATCAAAATTGCTTATTAGATGATAAAATATTATTGGTTTAATATAGGATTGCATAGCAACAATCCAAAATTAACTTGAATACTAAAAATATTTTTTTTTCTTGGGTCGTGCTGTGATCATTTTTTAGTTTTGTCATTCTATATTTCGTTTACTTGACATCATTGGTTTACTAATTGAAAGTTTTAATGGTTAAGATTGAAAAATGTTAGACAACTTTTAATTCATTAAAATTTTATTTCAAACCTAAAAATATATATACTATCTTCGATCCATTATCTTGGTAAAAGTCAAAGTAATCAACATAAATAAGAGAATATCTTTTTTATATAATATATGATTCTATTTTCAAAATAAAACATAATGCATGATTCATTTATTAATTACAAATTTCTATCACACAAATTTTCATCTAAAATTAAAAATAAAATAGTAGTGCATTATTTTAATTTAAAAAGGGAGATCAGATAATTTTTCTCTTTTCTTTTCTGACACGCGTACTGTACTCAATCTAATTAAATTGGACAAGTTATTAAATAGATCAAAGTGCAGGTTCAAAATTTAATGGTTGGATCGTGATTGAACCGCGATCAAACCTATGTTAATATAGGTGTGTATATATAAAATCATATAATAAATATGTGTAAGTGTAAATATTAAATAATATGATATCACATGGGTAAATGGGGTACGCTTATCATAGTATAGCTAATTAAAAGAGGCAAAGGAAAAAAATGATAAAAAACTACTATAAAAATATAATTTAAGAGAGAAGTAAGAATCAAATATGTATAATGAAAAGAAAAATTTAAAAGAGGACATACTAGGTTGATAATTGATATTTGATAATTTTGTGTTTTGCGTTTTGCTTGCACAACTTCTCCTTTGTTTTTTCACTTTTAAGTTTTTTCAACTGAGTACGTAATATACTACATGCATTACTACTACATTGATATATATTTTTTGCCATTAAGTAGCTTCTATTTATCCTGTGTCGTTTCATTTCTATTAGGAATCAAGAATATTATGATTTATTTCCCAACAAAAGCTACCCATTTTTTTTATAAATTTGGTCCTTCCATTGCAAACCGGTCCAAACCGATGAATTACAAGTTTTGTTTGGGTTTCACAGTTTTTAACCGGTTTGACCATTTCACGTTTGGTTTATTTTCTGAACGACTTTTCGATTCTAACAAACCGATGTTATTTTCACCAATTTACTAGCTTTTTGGTCAGACTAGCCGATTCGGTCCGATTTTCAAAACCATGCAAAAAAAATTATATCATAGCTGGTATTGATAATTAATCACCTCCTTTGTTATACGTTTAACCTATTAATTTTGTTTTTGTCCTTAACAATGCAGTGCTGAATTAGCCAAAATTTTAGCCTATAATAACTCCCATTGCACGATATATAGTCTAACGGGTCAAATCAAACGCAAGTCTTGGCTTTTTCATGCTAGTTAATATAATCTTTTGCTTTGTGGTGCAAAGATTGCAATAATGGTATATTATTTGTAGGGAACTCTCTTGGTAGTGCCTAGTCACATTTTGAGTCTCAACTAATCCTCCAGTATGTCTGACCCAAATAAGTACAAATTCTGCAACATTACTTCATGCATATCTTACGTAACATCCTTTTAAGGTAATAATTAAACAGATACCAATACAAAGAGCTAAGAATTGGTAGCATAGGGGTTTCTTCTCCCCTTTATCTGCTTCAGTGAGTGGAAGCTAGTGCTAGACACATATTAGTGTTGTGTTTGGATCTCAATCGGTAACGTACGTTTGTTGCAATAATCACGTTTTGGTTATAGCTTCTAAGTTTTAAACTTATGTCGTCTCATTTCCACCTACTTTCCAAATACACACTAAAATGGTTCCAAGAGGTAGGTTGCGTTATGTTTGATCAAATCAAATTGGAGCCAGTGAGCCTTAATTATTCTATGTATTTATGATGTTTTTGAGGGATTGGCGTAATTCTTGTAACCTGCTCTATTATTTCGGTGTAAATTTTATTACGTAAAAAGTATGTAGTATTACTTATTTTTTTTCTTTAGATTGAATTTTTTCTAATAAGAAAATAAGAAAACTAAAGCCAAGGAGAAGGGTTAGAGCTTGTCGTGATGATCCCTTGGGCATTTAAAATAATGAAAAAGCTCCTTAAGTACGTTATTTGCTTATCATTTTCTACTAATTTCATAATAGTTTTAAAAAAAAATATGGATTGCAAAAAATATTTTCCTGACAAGCTAGAAATTGTTTTGTAAAGCACCCACAGTGGTGCAATTATATTTGGCTTTTAGCTTTAATAACATTCTATCATTTATTATTTTGGATAAAAAATGATAAAACTTTCAATTATTTTTTTAATATATTTACTTAAAATAATAAATATTGAATTATTTGAATGTTTGATGTAAATATTCAACTATCATTCATTATTTTTGCCTAAACCAAACTTTTTTTCTCTGCAAATAAAAAGTTGTACACGACCACCACTCTCCCATGTGCTTCTCATCCTGGCCTCTCTTCGTGCTCTTCTTCTCTTACTGTTGTGGCTGCTGTGCCTGTTCTCCACTTATTTACTTCCTGACACGCACTCCCGGAATCTCAAATTCCGTCCGGTAGGTGATATTTCCGTCAAAGATAGATAGAAGCTGACACAAGTTTGCTTTTCCCTTACCTTTTTATTTATTTATATTTGTTACTAGAACCTCTTTCTTTATACATACTACAAGCTAAGGCCACGCCACATCTATCAAGAAAAGAAAAGCAGATCGAGAAAACATACATGCTCCCTCATGCTGGGGAAGTGCACTGAAATTAAGCTTTAACACTTGCAGCACAGCACGGCACGGACCACTTACCACTGCCAAAACCCCACTTTTATTTTTCTTCGATTCTCTCTGCTGAATGTATGGAATCTCACACACACCTTTGCATTATTTTTATTATTATAAGCTAATATTTAATTTTGCTTTCTATGCAACATCAAAATCTTGCTTTCTGCAATTATTCTTTTCTTTATTTTACTGTCATGTTTCTTTTATGGTTCCCAAAAGATAAAAGGTCTCGCTATGTTTTTTTCCCCTTTTAATAATCTAATGGCATGCTTTCACATGCTCTGAAAAGCCTCAATCAATAATAATAAAAAAAAAAAAAACTCTTTCTCTCTTTTAAAGCTCCTTTTTTTTTAAAGACTGTTTTTTTTCTTCTGAAAGTAGTGATCTTTCACACATGTTTTATCAATCTTAGAAAAGAGAAGCATTCCCAAGTAACAGGTCCCCAAAATCTATGCTTCTTCCTCTTCCTAGCACCCCCTAGCTAGCTATATTCCTGCTCCCTGCGTGCCAAACTCCTCTGGCTTTGTTTACACTCTCTAATCCCTTTGCAATTTTAAACAGCTAACAAGGTTGGTAGTTCTGTTCTGCACTTCTAATTAGAAGCAATAATGCATGTGGCTTTTGAATTTATGTTCCACCGAATTCAGTTTAATAAAACAAAGTATACTCGATCAGGTTAATTAACTTGGTATATATGAAGTTTTTCTGTCAAAAGCTAATAATAATGTGCATGCTATAGATTAATTATTGTTTCACCATTCCTTAATTACCCACGTTTATGTTTAACATGATGATAAACTAGTTTTAGCTTTGCTTTAAATATATGAGTATGTTGCAAAATATAATCAAAAACATTTTGGTGGCCTGGCCTACGTATTGCATACTCCGTATCTGTTTCATCAGTTATAGGCTAGCCATCTAGCTGAAGCTGTTGCTAAGCTTTCAAACCCTTAATTGAAAGTCTTGTTGTTACACTTGTACGGTAAATTATACAGTATACTACATATATACTCTTCTTACATACAGTGGTATTTTACCTTCTTGTGCGCAGGTAACCTTGCTAACTAGAAGGTGATTGATATCTATCTGAGGTTCTGTTCACTTCGTACTACTTCACATAGTTGGAGCTCACAGTCACATGCATTAAAAGCTAAGTCTGCAGTTAGTTGCGTACGAAAATACATGGCGTAAACCAGAAGGTTTGCTTCCACTAACAACTCCTCTCGCCGTTCTACTTCTATTTCAATTAGTAATTGGTTTAACATATGACATGTTACACACTTTATGTCATTTAAGGTAAAACAAAAAACCATAAAATAAAAATTTTTGCAATTATATTTTATTTTATCAATTTTTACACTTTGATGTATGAAATACTACCTCAGTCCTTAAATATAAGATCTTTTGACACTTTTATTTTATTCTTATTTATAAAACCTATACCAATTTTCAATAATCATTAATTACTTCTTTCTACGAACATCCTTATTTATTTAACACCTTTTAAATTCCTAATAATATTAATATGGGTAATTTTAAAAATACAAATCATCAAAAGTTCATATTTACAATATCATAATACAAATTTTAAGATAGCAAATATTGTTTCCTCTTACCCCTCTATGCCATAGACACCGTGCGGAGAGGAATTTTTTTTTTTCACGAGCTGTCCTTGAAAAATATTTTGTGTACTAATTTAGTCAATGTAAAAATTGGAATTGGTCCTTAAAACTTTCAAACAAAGGTCAAAATAATCTCAGATAAGGATTAAATATCTAAAAGAGTTATCATTGAAAAGATTAAAATTACTAATTTTGACATTCATTTAAAATTTACTAGGACCTTTCAATTTATTTTTGGTTTCCAGAAATCAAGTTCGATACAGGTAAAAATTTTGTGGAAACAAAATGGATCTTTTGAATTTTATCATTAATCCCTTAATCATAATTTCTTAGCTAATAGAACCTTCCAAATGATGATTTTTTTTATAGTCTTTAAAAAAAAAGAGTTCCACCTATCAATTATAATATTATATTTATTTATTTTTCACATATTTCCAAATAAATTAACCACTTAACATAGTACAGTATATATTTAACTTTGAAAGTAATTATTTCATTGCTTCGGATCTATTTCCAAGACACGTTTTTTAATATGTATTTTAAGATTCTTAAAAGAACTAATAGTAATTGGTAAATTTAATATTAAAAATTGATGCATTTAATACATTTATGTACACTAATGATATCAATTTTTGATATAAATTTATTTACATGTGGCTATTACACGTAACACATTACGAAAAGCCCATTATGTATAATGAACTAAAATTATAAGAGTTCATTATGGGTGTGTTTGGGTGAGAGTTAGCAAAGCGTGATTCTAGCTAGGTGAACTTCATTTTGAAAATTGATTTAAATTAAGGGTTTTCTTAACCTCAGCCCTTAGGGCTGAGGATAAGACCTTAAAACTGGATGTATTTCATTGAAAAAATAAATACAAAGTCTTTTTATTCTACCAATACAACACTTCCCAATGAAATACATCCATTTTTAGGCTCTTATCCTCAGCCCTAAGGGCTGAGGTTAAGAAAACCTTTAAATTAAAATTGGGTTTGAGGTAAAGTGATTTATGTTTGGATATTTTTATTCGAAATGTACTTTTGTGATAAAATTCAACGTAAAAAATTGAAGCAAAAAAGCTACCTTAAGTTGCTTTTGGCTCAACGTGCTTTTGGATGAGGGAATCACGTTCACCAAGTTCATCCAAACAAACTAAAATTGCCCAAAAGCCCGTTTTAGGTTAGCAAACTCACGTTTGGGCTCGGTTTGGGGTAAAGTGATTTATGTTTGAATATTTTTATTCGAAAAGTATTTTTGTGATAAAATTCAATGTAAAAAATTGAAGCAAACACAAAAGCTACCTTAAGTTGCTTTTGGCTCAACGTACTTTTGGATGAGTGAATCATGTTCACCAAATTCATCCAAAAGCCCGTTTCAGGTTAGCAGACTCATGTTTGTGCTCTATCCAAACATGCACTACATATCAACAATGAAGATGTATCCTAACCAGTTGCACTTCACAATAGTCCAACTTAACGTATATGCTAAGTGGAAATACAATATTAAACAACTCTAATACAAGTTAATATTGAAGTTAATATGCTAAAGAGTTAGCACAACATTGGAGATATGGCACAGTCTACTGCTGGATTTTAAGTGTGGTTCATGGATGCTTTCTTTAATTTTTTTTTCTTGTTTGTGGTCTCACTTTGTTATAATTGCAGTGGGTGTCCACGGCTTTAGCCTATAGCTTAATTTGGATAATAATGTATGTTTCACCCAATTTCATTATACTTTTAAACCGTGTGCTAAGATTGCAAGGCTTCAAGTTCCCATGAGACACCACACTAGTTTCACATGAGTCTCTCTTTCTATCACTAGACTATAGACATCCATATTACTCTAGTTTTTCGACCGTACATAGTCGCAGATATGAATTGGAGTAGTAAAAGATAATAAGCACAACCAAACTAACAACAACGTACAATAATCCATGGAGCTAGCCCAAAGCCGGTTCCAGTCCAGTAGGTTCTATGGTCCATGTTTCAGAACCCTGTCACAAACGCTCCCCACCCTCATTTTTTTTCCTGTCCCCCATCCATCTTCTGACATATTTATGCAAATAGGAAAAAAAAAGGCAATTAGAATATAATAAAATTAAAATTAAAATTAAAAAGTATTAAATATACTTATAAAGTTCAAATAATTTCCAATAAACTTACATCAAAGTTTATCAAGCTGAAATAATTAAATTCAAACTCAAATAATAGTAACATTCGAAGATCCAATATACTACTAAATCAATAAATTCATTTATATTTAAATTCCCATTATATATATTTATATGTAATATTAGTAAGGGCATGCACTTCCTGTGTGTTTCAAGAAGAATCTTTATTTGATGTGCATTGAGAGTGTGGTGATTTTGTTTTCAGTACAGTATCAATCTATTATCGTCCATGAATATATTATAAATCATTGATTTTTAAGTGAAGATTATACACAAAAACAGTGCATGACCTTTTTTTTAAACAATTTACTTAAATTTTAACTCACTAACCTCAACCTTTAACTAATGATAGAGTTATATTAACTTTTTAAAAAAATGATAGAGATACATCATGAAACATGTATTTTATGTCGGGTTTTGTTTCTAGTTAGATTAGATTTGGATTGTTTTTCTAGATGCTCTTCAACCTTATCTATAACAAGATGATATTTTAATTAAGGAGTAAAAGATCAACTTAAACAACAATTTGATCTTTAATTTTACATTCTTATGATCAGTCAAATTGACTAATAGTTTTTCATTTCAAAACTAGGAGCCGAATTGATCCACCGTTGATATTTTTTAGCTAAAATTGATGCAATTATTAAATGATAAATTTATTCATTTTTTCTTTGATAAAATATAAAATTTATTCATTAGTATAACAATGTACTCTCTCCCAACTTATAAGGAAAAAAACTAATTTCATATTTGTTAAGAAAATTAATTGATTGCATTTAATTTTTTTTAAATCTATAAAAAACTATTTTTTGAAAATTGCATTGTGTACGAAACAAAAAATTAAATATGACTTTATAGGAATATTTTAAGAATAATTGTATTAAGAATAGATATGTAAGTTCTTTATATATATATATATAAATAATAGAAACGGGAAGGAGTATCGTTTTTAAGAATGTATTTTGACATATATATTATAAGACAAATGTTAACAAGTGTCCTTGGAAAAAAAAACAATTACACTTGATGCAATTTTTAAAAAGCCAAATGTAATAGATTTTTTTGAAGGGCCAAGTGTAATAGATAACCATTAAAAAGTAATTTTTTTTAGATTCGAATAATATGCAATAATGCACATTCATAATTATTTTTTAAGTATAAAAATCTTAACAAAAGGCATACTCTAAAATGTCCATTAAGTGCAATTTTGATTTCTTACGTTACCTCAAGTATTGAATTAATTCGGGCATGTGTACCAATAAAAATCAGGTCCTGCAGAGTGAGTTTCCAGGTCATGGTCATTTAAGAAAGTCTTAAATACCTAGTAAAGATTTCATCTATTTGAGCTTATAAATAAATATTTTTTTTAAAAAAAAAAATTCAGCTATTTGAATAATAAAAGAAAGTATTTCTCAAGAAAAAAGAATACTACAAAAAAGATTTCAACTATCGTTACATTTGAAGTGAATATGTGATAATTCTTAATCTTAGCTGTTGTAATAAGTTGTAACTATTCCATGCATAAAGGATAGTTTTGATTTGCTTTTATCTTTTAGTTTGAGGATTCAATCTCCTCTCCTCTCTCGTTCAATGAAGCAAGAAGCTTGTACTATACATACATTTCTCCATTTCTCTATACCTTATTAGAGAATTAATAGGCTAGTACATTTAATGCCGTATAGGTGAAGCATGTTTTTTTTTATAAGGTGAATATGTTTTGTAAATAGGATTTGGTTTGATCTTCCTTTAATTTTTTAACGGGTTCTTTGGGTCTGTTTGGCAAAACTAACTTATAGTTGTAAGCTTGTAACTGATAGCTGTGAGCTTATAGCTGATAGCTGTGAACCTAACTTATAACTGTGAGATTATAGCTGTATAGTTAGCTTATTGAACTAGAGCTGTTTGACAAAACTAGCTGTGCAACTAATTTAAACATGTTAAATGACTGAAAAGTACATAACATGTAGAATAATAATTAATATTGACATTCATGTTTCAATGACGATAATACTACACTAGTAGCTTATAGAGAAAGACATATACTTCATTCATATAGATATAAATGATAAAAAAATTATAACATTCATAATAATTATTACTAAGTATTAAACATTTTTATTATTTTTATAAAAATGTCACGGTATCTTTATTAACAATGACACGAAAGAATGACAAAACTTTTAGCCTATTGATTGGACGCACCGCCATCTATCACAAAATCACACAAATCCAATTTGAACCAAATTCATAAAATAAAAAAAAAATTGAGGATAACAAAAAAGTAAAAGAGAAATTTGATGATCAATGTTGAAATAAATATCACATACATTTATGTTTCCTGAATCAATAGTTAAATATAGGATTTCTTTATGAGTGGTATTGGTGTGGTGCGTACAAATGTTGAATATATAGAAGGATTCTAGGTTTTTGGGTTTGAAGGAAAAAAGTAAAAAATTTGGAGGGTAATATTAATTTGGGCGAGAATAAATAATAATATAATTTAATAAAGAAAAAGGGTAAAATTGAGATATGATTTATTGAAAGCTCTTATTTATTTTCTAAAAACTACCTGATGTAGCTTTCTAAAAGCTAGCTTTCAGAAGCTATAAGCTTCCGTTTTGAAAGCTATAAACTTCTTTTATTTTTTGTTTACCAAACGGCTCTAGTAACTTATTGACCAAATCAATAAGCTAAAAACTACTAAATAAGCTATAAGCTTGTCATACCAAACAAACTCGTAGTTTTAATAAAATATATATTTTTTTAAAAAAATCATGAATACATAATTAATTTGTCCTAATACGGACCCCCCGCTCGTGGGAACCAAATCCATGGGATAGAGATAGAACATGGCGGCAAAGTGACCGGAAGGAACACAAAAGATGGGAGAACGCGGGGGTTGGAGGAGGGGGCCCCTGCCCTGCAGATAATTGGAAATTTTGCACAGGAAGCAATTCACTGCTAGATGTGACAATATTGCAAGAGATGACATTGACCATAGATTCAGTCACATTACTTCGGCCGCAACATTAGTATTTATTATGCCAATTAATGCCTCCTTATCTTTTTCCTTTAGCAAGTTGCCATGCCTCCTGGCTAGTTCGGCTCAGGAACTAATTTCGCTAACTTAAGAACGACCTTCCCAATCATTTTAATTAACAAGTAGTACTATTAGTATTATACAATATTCAATATAAGACTTAATGATCACGTATATAACTGTATCAGTCTAATCGAAAAGAGTTTGAACCAATTACTTAAACAAGATCTTGAATTCGTTTTCTAAATTTATATGTAAAATACTATAAACAGGTGTCCTCACTTAAGTGTAGAAGAACTTTTTTCCTATGTAACCATAATTACTATGAAAGCTAAAATCATATAATGTGATAAAATTAAAAAACCTTTAATTAGGGGAATTGATTTTTGGTATGATATATCAATATAAAGAAGCGAGCAGATTATGTATTGTCTAGGCTTCACGTGTTGTGTTAACACTAGAGGTAATGTATTAGGCATAAAATTTAGAGCCTTTGCATGACAAGTTAAAACAAATTAGTCCTTCACAAATGGCAATCACATGACAAGTCTGGTTGGTTTACATTCAAACTTTGGAGATTATTTGTTTTTTTATAAATGTATTGTTGGGATGCTGTATCTGTCTTGTGAAAGGGACAGGACACATGATTGTTCTTTGTGTCTTTGTAATGATCCCAAATAATATATTCCATGAGCGTTTCCAGCACTTATACCATTCTCGGCTATCCTTAGTTCCCCCATCTCCCATCCAAAACAGAGAAAAGAGCCAAAATCCAATTTTGTTTTTTTAAGGCAGCATAGCATATTTTGCAGCATTTACCCCTTAATTGTACGTACATCTGGGCATCTGGCGTTGGCATTTGGCACTTGGCAGCAAGCCATTATGGCAAGGCAACTACTTCATGCATTGCATTCATAGTTACATGATATATACGCCATATTATTGATACTTGGTATGCAGTTCATTCATTTAGGTATATGGATTGTTACTTATTACATTATTATTAAACTCTTTTAATTATAATGAATTTTATAAGTGGCATGCAATACAGAAAAATTTGCTATATTATAAATAAGGTAAATGAGAGAACAATGTAAATATTTCAAGGCACAATATTTGTCTGGATATCTGAGCACAATAAAAGGCTTCAAAATTTGTTTGACTCGTTGCTTCATTTTTCTTGTCACTTGGTTAGTTGTTTTTATTTCTCGTGGCCCTTACATGCCTCGTGTCCCTACTGCCCCTGCTTGTGTTGTCTAAGTGAACTGTTATAGGTCCCGTTCTGTCACTATAATTCAACTTGGGAAGGAGTTAAAGCTCCTTTGTGGCCGCTGAAAAGCGGTTTTATTCTTGCAATCTTACAACCTGTCCTACCAGGAACTTGGAGTATGGTAAAATTTAAACATCCCTTATTCTTCTTGTTGGGACCACGTGCATAAAGCTCCTTTGGACTCAAGGCTAAGAGACATTGATATAAATACCAGACACAAATATGACACAATATAAATATGTTGATATCATTAAAAAAAACTAATTAAAAAGTTGATTGATGTTTTAAGAAAAACATGAATTAGGTGATACATGTTTGCTTCTTTTTAATTAGACTCGAGCAAGGGAAAAAAATATATCATTGGAAAAAAATAACCCTACTACATTGTAAATAATTTTGACTGGAACAAGATTATCTCTCGTGATCAATAATTGTGATAAATATTATATATATTAGATATATACCCATGCAACCAAGTATTTATAAGCATCGGTTATTTACTGTGTAAAAGTACTCACATTCCCCCAAATAATTAAATATAGCAGCGCCAACATTTTATCTCTTGTACAACGTCTGTGGCTTGGCCTATATATGCAACCTATGGCTGTGAAGTGTGAACTATGGAACATAGATTATTTTTTAGGAAAGTGGTGGTTTTGAGGAGAAAAGTTTTTATAATTATGCCCATAACTTTAAAAAACATGCAAGAGTGGTAAGTCAAATTAGGCATCACATACTCATATACTGAATTCCAATGTGGGTCACTAGAATTTTTTTAGGAGATTATTCTTATTATTTTTTGCATGTATGCATGTTACTTTATGTTTCTCCCCATCTTTTCAGAGAATGTACAGCGCCTAGGAGAAGATGAAACACTGTCAAGATTTGATGCCATACCATACCATACCTTTCATGTTCTTCTTTTATCGTTTTTGTTTTGGTTTCTGTGTTGAACTTGCAGCCTTTACCATTCTAATTGTACTTTGTTTTTCTCTTCCTTCAAGATCAGTTTGTATAAGTAAATAACATAACCGGTTCTCAGTGAAAAAGTGGAACTAATTTTGCTAAAAACCTTTCAGTTTGCCATTAAAAAAAAGAGTTAAGTAAAACTTCCTTATTTCTCAACAGAACACTATTCTGCAAGTGCAAATGAAGGACCCTATGGAGGATCAAGTGAAATCTAGGAGGGCTCATCAGAATTCCAAGGATTATAGGAGAAGGGGTAGAAGAAGTTACCTAAGCAAACAACAGAAATTACAAGAAAGAGGAGTTGATTCACAACTTGGTTTCTCTGCTTCTAGCAAAAGTCTTGTGTTTGCAGCCAGGCCTGGCTATGGCCAGCTTGGGACAAAGTGTGTGGTCAAAGCTAATCACTTCTTGGCAGATATTTCAGCATCTGACTTGAGCCATTACAATGTAAGTTCAATCTTTAGGTAAAACAAAACAAGAAGTTGCTGCAGCTTTTTTGAAGTTTTTAACTGAATCATGATTAGATTTGGGCAAAAGGTTTTTGTTAAGTTATCATGTGTATTTTTTTGTGAAGGTTACAATAACACCTGAAGTTACTTGTCGTAAAACAAACAAAGCTATCATAGCTGAGTTGGTGAGGCTTCACAGAAACAGTGAGTTGGGGAAGAGACTCCCAGTTTATGATGGAAGAAGAAATCTTTACACTGCTGGCTTGCTTCCTTTTACATTCAAAGAGTTCAGCATTCTATTGAGTGAGGAAGATGAGGGTAGTGGTAGTATCAGGTAATTTAATTTAATTGTGTCTTCAAAATAGTGAAATACTATTGACCTTAAAGTGGACTTAAATAAATCATTTGTGTCAGTGAAAGGGAATTTAAAGTGGGAATCAAGTTTGCTGCTAGTGTTAGCATGCATCAATTACGTGAACTTCTCAATGGGAAACAAGTGGATACTCCACAAGATGCGCTTACTGTCATTGACATTGTGTTGAGGGAGGTTGCAGCGCAGAGGTGAATTTACGTTTGTGGTTGTGAACTTGTGATTGTTCTTTTATCATTATATGAATATCCATTGCTTTGTTTTGGATAATGCTGCTAACTATCTTCTTATTGATTATGGCTTAATTTGCATGTTTAGTTATGTATCAGTTGGGAGGTTTCTCTATTCTCCTGATTTAAGAAAACCTCAACAGCTGGGAGGTGGCCTTGAATCATGGCGCGGCTTCTACCAGAGTATAAGGCCTACTCAGATGGGATTATCACTTAATATTGGTCTCAATTCTACTTCTACCATTTTCCTTCTTATTGAGACTTTTAAGTCAATATTAACAAGCAGCTTTATTTTCTTTTAATTTATCTGTCTTTTGTTCTTCTTTAATTCAGACATGTCATCGATGGCGTTTATTGAACCACTTCCTGTAGTTGACTTTATTGCTCAAATTTTGGGAAAAGATGTGACCTCAAAACCATTGTCAGATGCAGATCGTGTAAAGGTATTAATACCATTTTTTTTTTCTTCTAAAACTTTCTCAGTTTATAATTTATTCAAGTGCACCATCCTAAGGCTGAGATTGTTGATTAATTCTCTGAACTCAAGTTCCTTTTCTTGAATATTCAAGAATATAGTTGGTAATGTCTCTAGCTCATAGATCATTAGAAAATTTAAGTAATATCTAACCAATAGACCTTTGTGGTGACACTGACTCAAGCAGATTAAGAAGGCCTTAAGAGGTCTTAAAGTTGAAGTTACACATAGAGGAAGTTTTCGAAGGAAGTACAGGATATCAGGATTGACATCACAACCTACAAGGGAGCTTATGTATGGTTTTGTAACTCTTGCATTGCAAGATGGACTTAAAACTGCCTTTTAGATATGATCTCTTTAATGAATGATTGTCTCTTTTCATCCAAAACAGTTTCCCACTGGATGAGAAAATGAACATGAAATCAGTAATTGATTATTTTCAAGAAGTGTATGGGTATACAATCAAATACTCTCATCTACCTTGCCTTCAAGTCGGAAGCCAAACGAAGCTCAACTATTTGCCCTTGGAGGTAAGCACTGCTTTGAATTTATTCATACCATTTTATTAGTACTTCATTTTTTTATTTTTAATACATAACTTATGTCCCAGGCATGCAAGATAGTTAGCGGCCAGAGATATACTAAAGGGCTGAACGAAAAGCAGATAACTTCTCTGCTAAAGGTCTCATGCCAAAGACCACGTGAACAAGAGATAGATATTCTTCAGGTCATTGTCATGCATTCTTCACATCACCATCTCCTTCCTTTTTTATTATTATTATTATTTTTATTTTTGGTTAGAATTTATTGGAAATTGAATTGCCATGAATTGTAATTATGTCATTCATTCTTCTCCAAGAACATAAAATTTGTGTTTTGGCTTAACTAAACTAGAACTTTGCTAATAATATACTTGCAGACAATTCAACAAAATGATTATGAGTATAATCCCTATGCAAAGGAATTTGGTATCAGCATAGACAGCAAGCTTGCATCAGCTGAGGCTCGGGTTCTTCCTGCTCCATGGGTAATTTTTCCTTAGTTAAGTTTATCATCATATTGTTTGCTTTTGGCATCATGCTAATAGTTCATTTTGGATCTTATTTATAGTTGAAATACAGTGACACTGGAAGAGAGAAAGAATACTTGCCACAAGTTGGTCAATGGAATATGATGAACAAGGTTAGATCAGAATTCAAACAAAGAGATTGTAGTTACCATTTTTATTTTTTTTTAGGAAAGTGAAAAAAGGTAAAAGGAAAACTACTTGTTCAGTGAGAATTGTAATTCTACCAACTCCAATGCAGAAAGTTATAAACGGTAGCACTGTGAGATATTGGGCATGTATCAATTTCTCTCGAAGTGTCCAAGAAAGCACAGCTCGTGGATTTTGCCAACAGTTAGTTCAGATGTGCCAAATCTCAGGCATGGTAAAGTTTCAAATTTTGTTAGAAGAGTTTATGCATTAGAAACTTCTTTAGATGTTGTACTTTTCCTTCATTCATTTTCTTTCATCCTTTCACAGGAATTTAGTCAGGACCCTGTGATTCCGATATATTCAGCAAGACCAGATATGGTAAGGAAGGCCTTGAAGCATGTACATTCTGCTGCGCTAGATAAACTGGGCGGAAAAGAACTAGAGTTTCTAATTGCTATTCTTCCAGACAACAATGGCTCTCTGTATGGTATGATTCTAAGTAACTCCAACATGCCTATTAGCATCAATTCATGAGTGTAGAGCTAAGAAGGTATTGGCGTATAATTTAGATTTGTTAAGTGACTCTGGTACCTTAGCACTTCTTCATTGCCAGCTTTCTTTGTTTCTCATACCTATGAAAGTGGGAATGCTACCTGGCTTCACTTTTTTCTCCTGAAGACTATCATGTTCCAAGAAAAAATGCTGATCATTTCTCTCATTGTCCATATTTTATTTCACTTTTCCTGTGGAGGATTTCATGCTTGCACAGTTTCACTAAACAAACTAATTCTTCATTCAGGTGATCTCAAAAGAATCTGCGAAACTGATCTGGGTTTGATTTCTCAGTGCTGTCTGACAAAACACGTATTCAAGATCAATAGACAGTACTTGGCAAATGTAGCACTAAAAATCAATGTCAAGGTCTGTTATTATTAAATTTATTTGATCTATCAAACTTTATTTCTATCCTAATTAACATGTACGCCACATCATACTTAATACTATTAGCTTCATTTTCCTGAATAAATGCATTATACTTTTAGATGGGAGGAAGAAACACAGTACTTTTGGATGCTTTAAGTTGGAGGATCCCATTGGTTAGTGACATCCCAACAATAATTTTTGGAGCAGATGTAACTCATCCAGAATCTGGAGACGACTCTTGTCCGTCCATTGCTGCTGTAAGCATTTCCGAACTCCGAAAACTCGTAGTTAGCCCTATGTTTGATCTCTTCTGATTGCTTTTATTCAGGTTGTAGCCTCCCAGGACTGGCCAGAAGTAACAAAGTATGCAGGGTTGGTATGCGCTCAGCCTCATCGTGAAGAACTCATTCAAGATCTTTTCAAATGTTGGAAAGATCCTAACCACGGTATAGTTTATGGTGGCATGATCAGGTACTTAAAAGCAGCTCTTCATATCATACAATCATCATCACAATAGGATTAAGAAAAATTATGTTTTGCTTCTTAAATTTTATTCTGTGCTATTGCAGAGAGCTCTTACTCTCATTTAAGAAGGCAACCGGACAAAAACCATGTAGAATAATATTTTATAGGGATGGGGTAAGTGAAGGACAGTTCCACCAGGTTTTGCTATATGAGCTCGATGCCATCCGTAAGGTACTTGGACACTATATCTCATTACAGTACATCATGAATATATATTGATTACTGCATTAGACAATGCTTAAACGCTCACTATGTGTAGGCTTGTGCATCTTTGGAACCTGGTTACCAGCCTCCAGTAACATTTGTTGTGGTTCAAAAGCGGCATCACACTAGACTCTTCTCAAACAATCATGACGACAGAAACAGCACTGATAAGAGTGGAAATATTTTGCCTGGTAAAGGTTTTTCTAATTTCTTCTGGTTACTAACATTATTGCATGTCATCAACCTGAGGATATCATGAAAAGCAAAGAAGACATGAATACTTGCAATACTCTAGTTTCCGTCAACAACCGTGATAAACATTTGCTATACCATCCAATTTCATTTAGCAAAAATAAATTATTAGTGCAGACTTTGAAATACATGTCTGATTTGTTGATGCAGGTACTGTGGTAGATACAAAGATCTGCCATCCTACTGAATTCGACTTCTATTTATGCAGTCATGCGGGAATTCAGGTACAATAATGATATCTATGTTGCTACATTAGATAGGATATAAGTATCAAATTTACATAGTGATTGTCATTTTACAGGGTACAAGTAGACCGGCACATTATCACGTTCTCTGGGACGAGAACAATTTCAGTGCCGATGAGATTCAGTCTCTGACCAACAACTTATGCTACACGTAAATAATTTCTCTCTTATCAACTCAAGTTTATTTGTTCTATTCTTGTGATGAAATAACCTCCTTATTGTTTTAATTGTAGCTATGCAAGATGTACACGATCTGTTTCCGTAGGTAATTCTCCCGGCTCTTGCTTAATGCTTATGTAATCTGCCTGCCCCTTTCAGTGTCAATGTAGAATGTTAGGTTCACATAGGAACTATATATTCAACACAACTTACACATTTGTATTAACAAAAAGTTACTAAATTTCTGTATTAATTAAAAATATTTACATGAGATGAGCGTGCGGAGTGGAATAGTGCATGCAACTAACTTTACTCACTAATATACAGTCAGCATTTTTTCTTTTGTTTGATAACTTAATATGTAGTCAGCATTAGTGGGTTTTCTGTGAGTTAGTCACTCACCTAATATAATTTGCATATTATGTGTGCAGTGCCTCCTGCATACTATGCTCATCTGGCAGCTTACAGAGCTCGATTCTACATGGAACCTAATGTTTCTGAGATTGCTAAACCATTAGGTGCAAGATCAAAAGATGGGTCAGTTCGACCACTACCAGCTCTGAAAGAGAAGGTGAAGAATGTGATGTTTTACTGCTGAATGAGGAGCAATAAAGAGACTTCTGAGTAGAGAAACAGCAGCATAGGAAAAGGGAACTTAAATGATGGTTAGGAAGTTCACATTGTACAAGTACAAACTAACCTGTTCATATTGTACGATTCTCTACATGGAAATTTTTGACAACGTCTAGGTTTTTGTTTTTCAGTCTTTCTAGTGCTTAACCGATGATAATACTAACCCTTGTGAAGACAATGGATGTTTTAGATGACTCTTTCAATCATGTGTCAGCCTTCAAACTTCAAAGCATGTGCTGGCCTGATCTCTTTATATTTAGCCACTAGTCAAAAGTTCTAAAGATGGTGAAATTATTGTGCAATCTTGGGCCACCCACTTTAGCTGATTGTCCAATCATTCAAATTTGGACAATAATCCTCACATTATTTGATGAAACACAAACACTTTGTAACCCTGAAAAGCACTTCAGTTAACAGCTTAATTGCTCACGTGCAGCAAAATAGAATTTGCTTTTACTGCTGCTAACAACTTTCATTGAATCTCAATGGCGACAATTTAACAGCAACAATTTAACAGCAACAGTAACGTTCAACAACACATTAAAGTATATGATTAATATTATAATCACAGCAAGAACAAAAATTTGATACTCAATAGACAATATTCACAACCCAGCGTGCCTTGGCAGTTGTCTTGTGAGGGGCACTTCTGAGTTCTGACTTCCCTTGTGAGATGGATAAAGGCTAGTTGTACTTTGAAGTTTGAACCCAGCCCATTCTCAAAAAAAAAAAAAAAAACAAAACAAAACAAAACAAAAAAAAAAAAACATAAATTCAAGCATAAATGAAAACTGCTAACCCAACGCGTCAAGTTCCAATTGTTGTGTTGCCTATGCAAGTATGCATGCTTGGAGCGCATTAGAAAACATATCCATGCCTTCCTTAGCATCATGCTTTTAAATTGGTGTCATGGTTGCGATTACGTTGTGTTCAATGCAATGATCATAGATCTAAATTTAAAACCTTGCCTAAGCACTAATCCCAGTGAGTACATATTTTCTTCAATCCATTGACTTGTGAATAAACCGCGAGTGCTTAAGTTTAAAATGTAGGCAATGGATTTGGATGATATAAAAGGTCAAAAAGCATAAGGGAATGCACCAGGATATATTGGTTTCTGTACCAAACATGCAAAAACCATTCGTGGACCCACCACACGACATTATTAGGGGCCATTCCATTTCATTTGCACAAAATGCTCAAGATCGGCACCAATAATCGGAGAAAAATGGAGCTTTTGTCATCCTACTCTTGACTTTACACACCCCATTTGTTAATTTATTTCCAAAACTACCCTCTCCATTATCTCTTTCACTTTATCTTCTTTTTCTTCTTCTTATTTTCATATTCACGCACCCCACATTCATTCAAAAAAGATAAAAAACTAACTCCCTCCTTCTCAACACCAAACACTCCCTCCTTCCTCCCAACATAACTCCAAAGCATTATATAGAGCTAGCAGCCTGCATCCAAAAATCATATGAAAAACACAGTTTACATCGCACAAAGCCACCAACCAAGCTGTAACTCAGTCACATGGTAAATAAGCAAGTTATCAAATCATGTAGGTATTGTGATCACCGCAAGTTTCGTTTTTAGGTTAGAGATAAGATATTGAATTATGCTTAAGAACTTTAGTGATAAGGAAATTAAAATGATCTCTTTGTTTTCCATGGATGGAGTAATTTACGGATGCAGACGGAGGGAATAGTAATGTGAAAATGCAAAAATGAAAAAGAAATTGGAGGGAGTAGTAATGTACAGACGGAGGGAGTAGTCAAATGAAAATGAAATTAAAGTGATTTGTTGATTTGCACAGTAATGTGAAGAAGGTGGGGAGTAATTTAGTGTTTCCTTTTCTCAATGAAAGTGGGGTGTGTGAATATGAGAAAAGGAAGAAGATGAACCGGAAAGTATGAGGGAGAAATAAAAAAATATCATATTTTTTATTAAGGGTAATTTTGAGAATAAGTTAATATGTGGGGTGTCTAAAGTCTAGAGTAGGTCGGCAAAAGCCCCACTCATCGGGGAAAGGTATTAGATTGCTCATTAGCCCAAAACTTATTGTCATATTGGTTTAAGATACAGCCAGCTAACGTCTACTATATTCTGCTCGAGTTCCGATCCGTTCATACTAATGGAATTGGTGTTTATCTGGTACCAATTGAAAGTCTAAGGTTATGAGTCTACAACTCCCTTTGGCTATGCCTCCACAACTTCTGCGTCTGCCAGTTCTTTTTTCACTCTACCATCCTCAACTTGCAGTTCAGCTACAAATCCACCAGCCCAGGCATATTAGTTAGCAAGGCTTAAATCAAAGTAGATATTTCTATCCGATACGAAGGAATGATAATGAGTTATGATGATAATAAAGCACATCATCATTAGAGAGCAAATTGAGATGCAGGTAGTAACTTCAATGGTAAACTCAGCAGAGGCAACAACCAGAAGTAATGGCATTGGGTGCTGGTAAAAAGACAGCAAAACATTTACACTATATATATAATTATATATTCCATGATCCTGATTTGTGATTGGGTTATGAGGACTACAGTTGTGTTTTACAGATCACCTACTTTTTTCTTTCTCATGTCCAAGCTTAACTGCAAGTTCAGTGAATCATTGAAGAGAATTAAATAACAAAAGCCAAAGAGCAAATTATTGCTGAATGACTGACAAGACATTGGCGAGATATTACAATATGAAAAACAAGTGTGTCAGAAAATTTAAAGCCTGTAATAACAGGACAATGGTTCAAACTCCACAAATTTTGGCTATAAGAAAAATGGGTATGGAAAATCAGGTTTGCAATTAAGGACGAACACTATACAATATCTGTAAATCGGGGTCTTACAGGGAAGTAACCTAGTTTAACTAAGTTGACAACTAACCCTCAAAAAATATGAGGGAAGTTTTTCAGTAGAAAACACCTGATAATCGATTTTGAAACAACCTAATAACCTTGCTCATCTGTATAATACACTTTTTGCAAGGGTCAAAAGACATGACAGTTCACCCAACCTCAGATAGACAATAAATGTCACAAGAAACAAATAACTATCTAGTATTGAAGTCTGGGATTATGCAAATCAAAGAGCAGATAACAATGAGGAAAAACAAGAATAATAACTGAAAAAATTCATGAATAAAGAGAGCAAGAAACATCTCAAATTTCATATCTTAATGAAAAGAATACCTCCCATTGCATTAAAAATTTCCTGAGACTAATGAGATATTCATTCATAAGGCAGTAATGATACAGCTCAAAAATGAAGGACTGGCCATAAAATAAATAGTAGTACAAATCAAGGTTCTAAATTGCAGTGGTATACAATACTGCGGTTTTAGCAATCATTCATAGCTTCATTCGCCTCATTTCCCTATAATTGACTGCAATCATGGTAAACACATAATAATAGAAAACATAACCGCAACCACAATTTAGAACCTTGGTACAAATGCTCAAACGGAAGCAAATTTTACCCTTTCCTCGACTTCTCACCTGCCAAATCAACAACATCATCATCGTCATCGATGTCATTTTCGATATCTCCATGCTTAGACACCAACGGCAACGCATCACCACGCTGCGGCTGAGAAGCATTAGCAGGGCCAGTCACCGATTGCTGATAAAGCACTCCCCCGACAATGGTGAAAAGCAAACAAACCAAACCCACGGGACTAGCATGCTTATCCCATATAACCACATTGATCGCCACGGTAAGAAACTTATTCACCACACCGGTCACGGTAAACGCCGTAGCAGACACGGCTTTCCTCGCCGCGAACCCGAAGAAACTAATAAGCAAGCCGAACACGCAGGACAACGAAACGGCGGCGAACGCAGTGGGGTCGAACAGAGACCCCGAACCGGATCTGAGCGCAGAGAAAACCTCAACATTCTCACCAGTCAAGAACCAGAAGAAAGGAGCCATCATGAGAGACAAAAGATTGTTATAGAAAACAAAACCCCAAGTGTTCAAACCAAGATTCATGACCATGTGTTTGATGTAAACCATCTCGGTGGTGATGGTAACGAGATAAGCAAAAGCCCAGGAATAAGCGGTGAGGGTGAAGGCGGAATCGGTGGAGACGTAGCCAACAGCGCCGGCGAGGATGACGAGGAGAGAGAGGAAGGTGAAATTGGAAGGGAGGGGTTGGTGGCGGAAGAGAGTGTCGGCAAAGGCGACGAGGAGAGGGGTGAGGGAGCGGAAGACGATGAAGGTGTCGACGTTGGCGTGGCGGAGGAGATTGGTGTTGGTGAAGATGGCGAGGTAGAAGACGAGGGCGGCGGGGAAGAATTTCTTGGCGGTGGGGAGAGAGAAAGGGTCGTGGTGGAGGAAGCCTAATTTGGCGAGGAGGAAAACGCCGAGGGCGGAGGAGAGGTACTGGAGAGCGGTCAAGAGGCCGGGGTAGTTGAATTGGGTGATGGCGTATTTGTTGATGATGGCTAAGAGGCTTGAGCAGAGAGCGTAGCCGAGAACGAGACCAGGTGTGGTGAATTGTTGCTTGGCGATGGAGGAAGGATCCAATCGAATCGAAGACATTGTTGATGTTGATGAAATGAGAAAGAGGAGTTAGTGAATGAATGAATGGGGTTAAGGAGAGATAATGAAGGGGAAAGGAACAGATTGGATCACCGACATGAAGAAATGGAATGGGGGAGAGAAGAGAGAAGGAGGGAACAAGGAAGGGAGTGACTGTGAAATGTGAATAGTGAGATAGTGAGGTAAATTGGGGGAGGAGGGTAGAAGAAGAAAAAGGTAAATAAATTACGGGAATTAGTCCCCAAACCCCTTTTTATCCCCAAACCCATTTTAATGGTGTAAAGTCAAAACTGCACCTCCCTCATCTTCTACTTTTTCACCCCAAAACCCCAAACACTGGCTCTGAATAATAATAATACACAAAACTCACATTTTGAAAGATTAATCATGAGACTTAATCTAAGAGAATAGTGTTCTTCCGTTGTTTGAGAGTGAAAGTTTCTCCTCCTCTTGCTCCTATTTGACGAATCCCTTTCTCTTCCACTTTCTCTGTCTCTATCTCTATTCCTTCCTCTCTTACTAGAAGCTTCCACCGTCGCACGTTCCTCTGTCAAACAAACACAGTTATAAAGTAAACAGTGAAAATAAAAAAAAATGAAAAAAAAAAAGAGCAATGAGAAAGAGGAACGGTTCGTATTGATTACCAGAAGAGTCTCTGAGAACAGAAGCTTTTTGCCTGCGTTTGTGAAAAATTAATGGATTCAGCCATGTTCTCCTTCACATGCTTTCAAACTTGTGATTCCCTCCCTCTCCTTCAACGTAGTGATGATGTTGGTGGAGGAGGAGATATGGTGTTGGTGGAAGGTTTGGGGTTTGGGATTTGGGATTGAAGAGAAGGATAAAAATGGAATAAAATAAAAATTGGGGTTTGGGGGGATAAAAATGGGGTTTAAGGACTAACTCCCATAAATTACCAAACTCAAAAGCGCGTTACAGTGATATTTATTTTTTTTCTTATTTTTAAAATTTTATTTTAGTTTTTAATAATATTTAATTACCTTTTTTTTATAAACATCTTTATTCTAGTAATAATTAGGAAAATGTTAATAATTATAGGGGTAAGTTAAAAAAATTATATCAAATTTTTAAATTTCTAATGTCATTAACAAGTTAACTACCTTACAACAATAAGAGGCTTCTCTCTAACCCCCCCTCCCCTCTTTTTTTCGCTACTCCTACTTGTTCCTCTATTGGTCTTCTTCATCATTGAGAGCAAGAGAGGGGGAGGGAGATCAGTCCCTCCTCTTCCTTTGGTTGGTGTGTGGGTTTTCAATCCCGGTGTTTCTAGGTTTCTCTCCCAGGTTTTCTAGGTCTTTCTCTTGCCTCTCTGCAAGTTATGTTTTATAAATAAGTTGTTTTTTCCAGGTGTTTTGAGTGTTTTTGTTGATGGAGGAGGATGTGTTTGTCCTACCTTCCAGATCTGATGATCCTCCTACCTTTTATAATAATTGAAGTATGTTAGCAGTGACAGTTTTTTCATTGCAGGTTTATGTTTTATTTTCTGCTCATCGGCTCTATCCCCACATCTTTGAGATTCCTTATCGCCGATCTGTGCTTACTCCCAAAATTGATGAGATTG
The DNA here is from genome assembly GCA_037953625.1 of Crotalaria pallida. Taxonomy (NCBI): domain Eukaryota; kingdom Viridiplantae; phylum Streptophyta; class Magnoliopsida; order Fabales; family Fabaceae; genus Crotalaria; species Crotalaria pallida. Next base: position 183,665,685 of record CM075649.1, read on the forward strand.
TTGTCTTGATGATAAAGGTCGTTGAATCTCAAGCTCGAGCTCACTTTTGGAAGATGAAGCATGTCTGCTTTTGGAAGGCTGTTAATGCAGTTCACCTGTTTCTTTATGACGTTTTTTTCGTGACCATTGTGTATTTGTCTTTATTATTGCGTGTTATGTTTGTACTCCTGTTTATTATGGAATTAAGCTTTTATTTTCCCCTTCAAAAAAAAAAACAAGTTAACTGCCTTACTTTTCTTGATAAAAGAGAAAAATCCAAAATGATCTTATAAATAAGATCGAAGGGAGTACTCCTTCAAATATAAGATTGTTTTGAAAAAAATCACGTCAATCAAAAAAGTAAATTAGGATTGTTAGTGGTATTGAAAATATAAATATTTAATATAGTTTTTCAAAATTATCTTTATAATTGATGTTGAGATTCTAAAAAGTATTAACTTAATAGAAATGTTTTTAAAGAAAAGTAAATAAAGTTTTCCAAATAAAACCAACTTTTTTTTTCCAAATGATCTTACATATATAAAACCGAAGAAGTGTATTTCTAATGGATGTTAATCAATTTTTTGTTAAGGTTTCATCTCAAAACCAATTGGTAGTGAGAGGAGTAGTCCAATAAATATTTAAACCATGCCATATATTATGAGGGTGACGATGTGGAACTTCCAACATCTCTTACATGAATGATAAATATTAAAAAGATGTACAAACATGATTGATATGGAAAGGAACATGATACACACAACTATCATCATCATCATCTTTCTCACACTCTCTTGTCAGCAATATTTATTTTTTTTAACAATTTAATATTTTTTTAATTACAAGAAATTTTAACATCATTTACACTCTCTGCTCATGGGTTTGGAAAGCAGATCATAATAGTGAATTGTCTGATGATGGAGACACAATTATGGAGCTTATAAACCTGAGATTATGGACAATACTTAGAGTTACACTACTTTCTGGTTTCTATTTTTCATACAGTGAATGGTCTGTGAATATGGCAGCATGCATAAAACAATGCAGGGACCATTAATTTTTGTAACAACTCTTTTATATAAACATCTGTATTTGACATCTGTACGGGATGCTTGTCTTTTTTAGAAAAAACTGATGGATCCTGCAGTTTCTCTTTCTTACAAGTCCCACTAGTTTTTACCAAAAAAGGCAGGTGTCACCCCAAATATTAAATACGGATGTCATTTAAACATTTTTCTTTTTGTAATACTGTTACTACAAGATTGGTGAACTATTGTATTACTACTGTTATGTTGGTGATGTACAACTTGAATGCTCGCCATCAAACAAAATCTTTAAATATTACTGTATTTTGTTCAAAGTTCAAACACGAAGAGGATGTTTTGTATTTTTGAGGTGAGATTGGTGATTTTGTAAGGGATTCTTAGCTTCGTACTTCCCATATATATGGTGATCACTTAAAAATTAAAATCATGCACAAATCACTTCTATTTGTATCGCTCATTATTTAAATAATAAAATTACGTATTACCACCAACATGGGTTTTGGGACGAGTGGTAAGCGGCTCGGTCTCGCTTCGGCAATGTCTTGAGTTCGAGTCCTTATGAATGCAGAAAATTCATGTTGGGAGACTCACCTGTCATAGTCAGGCACGCGACCCGGGTCGGATCCGGATGTACCTAGGTAATACTTAGGGAACCGGGTGGGAAAAAAAAATACTTATTACCTGCAAAAAAAAATGTTACTCGTAGAACAAGTTGTCGAGCTTTTCAATTTATAAAGTTGACGAGTTTTAATAAAATTTTTGTCTTAAATTTTTTTTTATAAAGTTGGCGTAGAAGAAAATACTTTTGTTTAAAAACTACTATAGTATATTAAATCATTGGATTTTTTGGTAATCCAAATTTCAAAATAAATTTAATGATTATAATTTGTGAAAAAATATTAAATGACAAAAAGTCTAAAATATTCTATTCAAATACTCAAATTTTATGTCATGCAACTTTTCTATTGGAAAATGTATAAAATATTATTATCATGAGTGAAGAGACATTTTGGTCCCTCAAGTTTTTCGACAGGGACACTTTGGTTCCTCAAGAAATTTAATTCATTTTTAGTCCCCAATGTTTTCCAAAAGTATCAATTTAGTCTCTGTCTTATTTCCGTTAGCCACTTCGTTGAGGGACTAAATTGGTACTTTTGGGAAACATGAGGGACTAAATTGTTACTTTTGAAAAACATGGAGGAATAAAAATGAATTAAATTTCTTGAGGGACCAAAGTGTCCCTGTCAAAAAACTTGAGGAACCAAAGTGTCCCTTCACTCTATTATAATTGATTTGTGAATATTTTTCATTTACTGTTATTCAACTTAAAAAAAAAAATCAACTCCATATTTATAATTTTAAACTATGATTTATTTTTATTTTTTATTAATAATTTCAAACTATGATCTAAATGGTGGATATATAGTCATGAATAAACGTGATTTGAAATAAGGAATCTAATTATCATTTCACTATTATATATAGGATTTTTGAATTTATGCACCGATTATATAAAATAATCAAAACTTAAAAAACATATCTTTGTTAAAAAATATTTCACTTAATATATTAAGAAATAATTATTTAATTATTCAATATAAGTTATCTTTTATATGCTTTCATTTTACCCATGGTCTATATGATAAAATAAATCTCATATATAAACTATGCTGTGAGAGAAATTACCTGGAATCCGAGATCATGATAATAAAATTTATATAGATTTATTATTAATGAATGGTATGGATTTCTTTTTTAAAAAATGAATGGTATGGATTTGATGTGTCATATATAAACCACTCAATAATTCCGTGGTGAGAACATACATTGCTGCTATTTTAATAATAAAATTTAAAAACAAAAAAAAATTAAAATCAAATAAGTTATCCATCAAACCAGAAAATGCATGCGAAGCATGAGAGTCCAATTCTTCATAGTTCATACAAATGATACAATACCAAGAATTCCATGTTAATACTATTTCGTCATTTTACCGGCTCCACTCTGAATATCTAGATATATTAAAAGTACACCTAATTAGGATTTTTTTTTTTTTTTTCTCAATTCGTGTTAATCTTGATTAATGAATCCAAATGATAAATAGTTGAACATATCAAGACACATGCAACAAAAACCTAAAATTCTAAAAAAAAAAAAGCACTTAAAAGAGAGGCCATTCAATTAAGCTAGAACTAGAATTTGAGAGTGATCTCACTTCCATTGCTCTCTTTCCTTTCTCCTTCGTTCTCACCACTCTCCCCTTTCCAGCTGCTACTCTCCGATTTCCCATCTTCTATACTCTCTGACCCTCCTTGAACATCAGACTCCGGCGAACTTTGCCTCTGCGGCGCTGCCGCCGTCTTGTACATCTGCAGGAGCTGGTGGTGGTGGTGGAGGGCGTTGTGGTGTGGAGGAGGAGGAGGTGGTGGGAGCAGGGGCTGAGGTGGTGGAGCCGCAGTGTAGTACTCTTGGGGGACTGAGTAGTGTGGAGGTGGTGCATGGGAGTTAGGGTGAGTGCTGTAGAGCGTAGGAGCACCTGCTGCAGTGGCGTATTCTGGTGGGACCCAGATTCCTCCTAGGACCACAAGTTGTGGGGCTGCTGCACCTGTTTGCGGACTTGGACTTGGTCTTCTTGTGTGAAGCCTATATTTCTGTCAACCAAAATATATATTGAATCAGAAACATCATTTGTAGCATACCAAACAAAACATTAGGTATATCTTATTTATATGTTTCGTTACATAAAATAATACTTTCGTTACTAAATATAAAATCATTTTGAGAATTTTATTTTGTTCTTATTTATAAGATTTTATATCAATTTTTAATGATAATTAATCATTTATTTTCATAAATATCTTTATTTACATGATACATTTTAGATTTTTAATAAAAACGATAAGAATAATTTTGAGAAAACATATCAAATAGTCATATTTTCAATATTATTAAATAAATTAACTAATATTTTTAATAAATGTGAATTTAACCAAAAAATCTTATAAATTAAAGAATTGAAGTAATATATTTTTTATTAATTATTAATTATTTTTATTATTTACATAAATCAAAATTTTATTTAAATAATAAAACAATAAAAATTATTATATTCTTAAATTTTTTTTTTTTTGGTGAACATTTTTTAAATTTTTAAATGAGCAAATAAAAAACATTTTTTTCCTCTTGAAATGGATAGATAAACAGAAGGATGAACTAAAAATAGGAACAGAAGTTAGTTAGGGAAAGTGAAATATGCATTCTGCAAATTGTTTTGTACGTTGTCAGAGGCAATGATAATAGTACAAGTAAAACAACAAAGGTGCTCTAATTTCATGCTTTCTGTATTGTGTGTGACAGAGAAATAATACCTGGAGATGGCTTTTAACTTCATCATTGGTCAAACCGTCAACTTTCATCAACTCCCTTATCTGTTTTGGGGTGGCCACTGTAGTAATTAAAAAAACCCAAAAAAAAAAAATCAAAAATCAAAAGTTATATCATATATGTAAAGCACGCCTGGTTTATAATTTCTTTTTAAAAGGTATATGTATTAATCATCTGTTTTAAACACAAAACAAATTAATATAATGAGTGTGCAATGATTATGATGTTTAGATTATCTTGATGACTAGTGAATAATTACAGGGCTAAAGTATTATGCAACGGTTTTGTGGCGAATCTTTAAGAATTAAATTGTTAAATTATGTTATGTACCTTGAGAACCACCAAGCATTTGAAGAGCATTAACAAATCTCCGGTGCAACTCCGGTGACCAGCACCTTCTTGCTTTCCTATGAGTTTGGTTATTAGCAGCAGCAGTAGTAGTAGCTGTTGTGTTTTGTGATGCTGCTACTTGAACCCCTTTTTCTTGATCAACTCCAATTCCATCACTGCTACAACTCTCCCTCTTGTGGCATGGCTTCTCTACCTCTGCTGCACATTTCTTATCCTCGTCAATTTCTTTCTCAGTAGCAGATGAAAGAGCCAATTCAGGGAGAGCTCGCAATGCAGAAACTTGGGAGGAGGAGGAGGAGGAGTTTCTTTCTTTTGAGAATGGAAGAAAGGCTCCACCATTATGATTCCTCTGTTTGTTGTTGTCAAGGACTAGCTTTGGACTACTCATGCTGAAGCAGCCAATGTTATCAACTGCTTCTTTTGTTTGTGATGATGTGATTATTGTGGATTGTTGTTTGGTTCCTTCACTTGCTTGGCTCCATAGTTGAGCAGATGTCATCCAATTTGCCTTATTATCACTCATGTTATTTGTTTCTTTTTCAGCAGAGCAAGTCTCAGAGGTTGAATGCTTTATTGGTATGAACTCTTCCAGAACTGGCCTTGTCCCTTGACTCACTCTGAACACCTGAAGTTGCTGCCTTGATGCCTCCATAGCTGTCCCAATTTAACCAAAATCAATTTTAAATTATATATTAAGGCTAATTAAATTTCTTGTACAAAAAAAATAAATATAGAAAATAATTTAATAATATTAATTGCATGATATGTGTGTAACAGTTTATACCTGTTAGAATGGCTGGTCACTATTTTGCAATAATCAAAGAAATGAAAATGTTCAAATATGTAGACAGGAAAAAAGTGAACTCTTATTTCTATTTGAGGATGGAAAAGAAAAAGAAGAGGAATTTCAAAAGACAGAACGGAAAAGAAGAAGGACGAGCTAAGATAAAGGTTAATCATAATTCATAAACATTAGCCTTAATTTATTATTAGCAAAATCAGAAGAAAAAAAAATAATATACGCCTTGAGATATAGAATTTGATAGTATAAAAGCATGCGTTGAATCTTTAAGGTTTCGGATACTACTGCATGTTGAATTAGTTTATTGAGGGATTTTGAATGAGCTTTAATTTAATTAGTATAGATGTTTTGTAGAATCATGCATGATTTAATTTGAAGGTGGGTTTATTAGCATATATACCGTTAGTGAGAAGTTGCATGCAGAGAGGAAGCTCACGCTTGAAGGCATCAATCTTGACACGTTCTTCCTCAAGGCGAGAAAGGAACTCTTCAAGCTTGTAAGTCTGATCGGTAGTGTTCTGATCTCCAAATGATTTGAGTGCCATATGGGGCTTGGAATCAAGGCTAAGTTGTGATGGTGATGATGATGCCATTCTTCTTGTATTAATTTTATTTTATTTTCACGTATATATAATAATTGAGTAATTAAAAGGCACCGTTTAAGATTATGTTCATATATACCAAAATAGGAACGAACAGGTTGGTATGTAGGAAGGAAACAAACAAGAGCAAAAGAGGGTGCTTGGCCTCTTGTTCACTTTCTAGTTCTGGTGGGGGCGAGAGAGAAAAGAAAGAAAGAGATACAGAGAGAGAGAGAGAGAGAGAGAAAGAGAAAGAAAGGGAGGCAATGTTGTTTGTGAGCACAAGGAGGATCAAGGGGGATCGCCCTCTTTTTAGAGGTGAGTTCAATGGGAATAAAGCATAGGAGAGAGACTAAGTGAGAGAGACAAAAGAAAAAGTATGGGATAAAGCAAAGGCAAGTAACTTCCAACACAGATAGATAGAATAGAATCAATGTAAAAAAATAAAAAATAAAAAATAAAAGGTTTTTTAAGAAAAGAAATGAGAGAGGTGCTGTTAGTGAAGGGAATCAGATAGTCTGACATTAGAGGGTCATGTGCTTTGAGCCTGGTTTTAGAACCTCCAAGTGTTCTTTAATTGTGCCAATTCAAAATCAACAATGCAAAAAAGATTATTCTTCTTACTATTACCCCTTTTTTCTTTACTCCTTTTCTCTCTTTCTATCCCTCCTGGTACTCCTTTTATTTTGGCTTTTTTTTTCCCATTAGGGTATGTTATGCCTAAATTAAACAAATCAGACATAGATTTTCCTACAATTTTAAATCAAAGCCTCATTGCTCTGTGTTATCTTTCTTTCTTCTCTTAATTTCTTCAATTCCTCAATCTATTTCTGTCTTAAATTAGTCTAAGTAGTTTACTTTACTTGATATATTCATATCCATGGAATTAAGTATTCGGATACGGAGGAGTTATGTTTCAAATGTTCTTACTCCAACTTAAACAGAAACTAAAAGTGAAGTGATAGGAAGTTGGATCGTGAAATTAAATTAAGTGTGGTAGTTAGGCATATCTTAAGATAATGGATATGATTTTTTTTTTTGGAAGGAAGATAATGGATATGATAGTAATTATATATATTTTAGACAATTATATTAAATTTTATTATCATACTCCCTCCGGTTTTTATTATAAGTTTCATTTCTCTGTCACGAAAATGGTGTTTATAATAAGGATAGGAGGGAGTATGATTTATTTATGATTATTATGCTATTTGTATGATTTATAACACTTTTAGAGTTTACATTTTAATTTGATATATAAAACTTTGTAGTTATTGTCATATGATCAATAAAAAATAAAAAAAGTTTAATTAATTATCATTTTTTATTTTTAATTCTCCTTAAGATACTTTTAGCATCCGAAGATGAACAAACGAATAAAATTTATTTAGGATGTCATTTACGGTATGAATATTGTCTTCAAGGATAATTGGAGAACAGAGTAGGATTTATTAATTTACATTTTTACAGGGCATAAAGCATTATGTTGGATATTAAATGGATCAAAGAATTATAGATAAAAAAAATATGGTATTCTCGTTTTATTTGTCACTTACATAGTTAGTTAATGGGATAATATTTGTTATTTTATTTTATATGTTATAAATATGTGTCATTTATTTTTATTGTTTTGCTCATTTAAAAATTATTAATTAAAATGATAAATTATATTTTCCATCAATAAAAATGAAATGTATATAATCCGGCACACAAAATTTAACCGCAGTTGTTTTCTCTCACTCATGCTCAAGAAATGATCAAAAGAACCAACCATTCATGAAACCAGTGGGATGCTAGATGTTGGCCACGTCTTAGGCAACATAGTTTCTTAATTGATAATTGGGGGTATCCATTTATGCACCCATGTATGATATGTATTGCTATTATTGTTGGAGCAAGAGTTGATGATTCTATTGTGATTAAATAATTGCAAGAACATCGTGGATTGTGGTGGAGCATATACCATGAACACATAATTTTTACCAACACGGTGAATAAAGAGAAAAGGAAAAAAAAAGAGGGAGAGAGAAAGCACTTATATTCAAATAGGTTTTAGTATCAATCCACCTTGCAACTTTTTCTTAGAGTCCAAAAGTTGAATAATCGCCATGAATTTGAGTGCATTTAGAGAAGGGGAGGAATATCTAATCTAAAAAAATGAGAGACATTCACCGTATAGAATAAAATATTTGCCCCAAGAAAGGAATATCTTAGTTCCAATTCTGCGTCTCTAAGTTAAGGGAACACAACCCACGAAGCTTAAAGGGGTTTTAAAAAAAATCACTCCTAAAAGAGTGATAAAGGAGGCTATCGGAGGGGAATCATATAGTACTCTCTTTAGCGAAATGGGTAGGAAGCCAAGAAGATTCTCTTTTGCGTTTTAAACATATTTTTGTTATTTTGGTTATTAGGAAGCCGAGTTCAAAAGCTCCAATAGAAGGGTTCTGAAAAGTTAAATTAATTTGATGGATCACGTCTAGTTTACTTGATTCCTTGCGGGTTTCATACAAGCAAGATGAATGGATATTTTTCTCTTAAAACTATTCGTAGACGTAGTAGTTTTCTGTCAACCTCATTAACATTCTTCTTTAAATATCTACTATACTATCAACCAGTCCGTGCATAGCATACTCCACACAAATTCAGATCCTTTCTGGTTGGAGAGGGGACCAAAGAGGCCAGCCCATATATAAGATTGAGACATGCGGTAAAAATTTAAATTAATGACTGAAATTTTAAAAAGAAAATAAATTAAATTTTTAATTAAAAAATAGGAAAAAGAGTCTATTCCACTTCTCCTCTATTACATTAATTAAATTTTTAAATTCATGACCTCCCCATTGGAACATTATTTCGCCATCAATATGCCACTCTGACAAAGCGACGCCTCCCCCTCCGGCAGTTGTCCATCGTTGCGACCCCTATCTTGTACAGTTGCTTTGCACATGCGATGCTTCTCCTCTTATAGTTGTCCACGTTGTGACGCTTCTCCTCGTGCGTTATGAGTAGCAGATCTTAATCGAAGGAGAGAAGAGCGGGGGCGTGAGGAGTGCAACAAATCGGTGTGGCCCCAGCTAGGCGGAGTGGCGGAGCAAAGCAAAGCGATATCAATAGAGAGAGAGGGAGAGAGAGAGAGAGAGAAACAGTTGGGCTAGAGCCGTCACATTGCATATTCATTGTGGTGAAGAAAGTGTTGCTAATAGTTTGCAAAACTGTAATGTGAAAATGTGAATTGTTGTATTGATTCATCGATGAAAAGAAGCATTTGTAATGAAAAGATACCTTTCTTTATTCATGAACAGACACAACTATTGAAGAAATATGTTATAAATAGAATCCCTTTGCATGAATGTTATATATAGATTCTTATATAGAAATTCCTCTCTAAATCGTTCAGATTTTTTCTTGAAAGTGATATTCTCATGATTGCTAACTGAAAATCTCTAGGTGCTTGGATAAATCCTAGAGTCGATTTGCCATAAACCTGCAGCAAATAGTGGGGGCGAATAACGACTTAAGGACAGTGTTAGAACACGTTTCAAGTACATAATTATTATTATGGTTGTTTCCTATTATCCTTTGCAAGTAAGATTATCCAAGTAAGTTTCTTCTCTACCCCATACCATTTTTTTTTACAGAAAGAGACATTCATACAGATGCGGTGGCACGACGACAATGACAACGAAACTCATGCGAAGAAGAAGAAAATCGATGTTGTTGTTTTGGTTGGAGGAAATGAGGTTTGAAGGAGTTTTTTGTTTTTTAATCTATTTTTTAATTAAAAAAATAATTTATTCTTATATTTTAAATCTCAACCATTAATTTAAATTTTTGCCATGCATTTTAATATTAGAATATTTTTATCATGCAACCAAAATTTGAATGTTAGCATGCACAACAATATATTAATAAACCAATAACTATATGACAAGTTATTCAATTTTGATTATAGAAGCTGACGTGACCATGATATGACCTTGTTAAATGTTTTGTTACTAGATAATTAATATATTAATGGATTGTTGTGCTATCATCCAAATTTTGATTGTACGAAAGCAGTGTCCTTAATATTATGCATGGACTAGCCTATCCAATGCTGGAGAGGGTCTTAACTCATCACTACATGCATATCATGTCTCATAATATGGTCCATCCATGCATTGGATACTTTATTAAAAAAGTTAAATTAAATGGAGTTATCTATATCGATATATATATATATTGTTATTAATAATATTTTCACATTCAAGCAGTTCATGATATAATATATACTAATTGATAAAATATAAAAAAATGGAGAACTCATTATTTAAATCCAAAATATTTTTTTATAAGACAAAATAAAACCTATAGCAATGCTATTATATGTTTATAAGCACCGGGTTGACAATAAGCATCTAAAAATAATTATATTTTCTTAAAAATTAAAAATATAATACTTTAAAAATTTTTTAAATTATCGTTCCCCATAAAATACATTCATTTTAGGGTATTTATTCTCAATCCTAATAAAAGCTGAGATTAAGAAATTCCTAATATATTTACACACCACTCAAATCATTCTAGAAAAACAGCCCAATCAAAAAATTGACCGGAGTTTGATAAACTCATGTAGTACAAGCGTATAATAACCATATGAAATCGAATCTAAATAAAATAAATACTTCCTTATCTTTTGCTAACGAACCTTTTAGCTTCACTTCATCGAGTCTTTGACAATAGGCATGCATGTTGCCCGTATATACGTACAGCATTGTGGTGGTACATTGGACCAATAATGTTGTACTAGAAGACAAATGAGTTAGGATAAGTAAATTACCAATTTGATTCTCAAAAGTAAAAAAGGGTGCTGGACAATTTAGTTCCTAACAATCCAAAATGATTTTTTTTTTTTTTGCTAAATATTCAAAATGTAGATCAATTAGGTCTTTGAGTAAAACTCACTTGATCTTCAGTTTTACCATTCGAGTTCCATAAGAAAACATCTTGCATGAGTTGAAGGTTACAAACCGTTAGCCGCTAGTTAGCTAGTTTTTAGTCAAAATTAAAGCATGCTTCTTTAATTTTGTAACATCTGCAGAGATTTAAAAAAAAAAAAAAAAAAAAGTTTCATGGGGTTCATCTCTATGGCGTGGTCAGTATTAACTTGGTGTATCTGTATCGGGATGAAGAGAAATGTTATGATCTTTAATGATGGTTCATTTAATTTGAAGCTTTTTTTTTTTTTTTGGTAATATTTGACGCATTTTGTTGGTAATATTGGTTTAATTGTTTCCATTGTAATATCATATTCTCGAATTGGTATATATCACATTTCCTTGTATACTACATTAGGAGAATAATGTAAACATGTAATTTCGATCGTGTGTTTTGATAGATTGAATCATTGAAGTATTTTTAGTACTCTCCCATAATGAATTTAGGTTATAAAAAATTAAATTTACTTTCTTCTTTTTCTCACTGCATTTAGGTTTATGTAGTAATTACAAGTGAGTTGAACTTTAATTGGATAACCCTTAAAAATAAAAGGTCTTAATTACATCTTTTGTCTTGTATCTTATTTTCAATATTCATTTTGGTCTTTAATTTTTATTTTGACTTATTTTGATCCTTTAATTTTTTTTTCAAAAAATGGAATATGGTCCTTCCATAATAATAATGTTAGTTTTACTCATAATATTCGCATAATATTTCTACTTCTACGGCTCTATATCGATAGAGCTCCTAATGTCATTTACATTCAAATCTTTATCCTATGCATTGTCATTTCTATCCATATCAATCAACTATATCGTTAACCAAATTGCTCCATCATTTGCGAAGGAGTTCCACTGTTCCTATTTTTATTAAGTGGTGGCCTGAAATATTTCCAAATTTCGGCAACATTTGTTATTTTTTCGATTATGAATGTGAATATTTCGATAAAACTAATATTGTTATGATAAAAGGACCAAATTGAATTTTTTGAAAAAATAAAGGACTAAAATAAGTTTAAAAAAGATTAAGGACCAAAGTGAATCTTAAAAATAAGATAAATGATTAAGCCAAAATAAAATGTCTACATTTCATAGGATTCACAAGCAAAAGATTACGTGATTTGTCAATTAAAAATAAAAAGGAAAAGTTATGCATGTGTAACAACATAGAGGAAGAAGGCATCGAATTCCCTTAGCATGCAATAAAAATGGATGGTTGCTTTCCAACTTCAGTCTTCAAGTACAAGCTACATTCCAACCCACACCTTTTCTTCGGATTCTTTCTTTTTTTTTCTTTCACCCATGGAAAAGAAAAGAAAAAGGAGAAAATAAAAAAAGAAATTATAAAAAGAATGAGAAGAAGCGATAATCCCCGAGACGCGTGTCCATAATATTCTCCCATATCATATCGTCCTTCCTCTGAATATCCCTTTTGCGTGGCCCATTTTACAGAGCCAGTCAGAATATTCCTTTCTGCTGCTGCTGCCTTCTCTTTCTCCTCATGCTCCTGCAAATTTTTCATTGTTACTGTATATTTTATTGTATCATACGTACTTTTGTTATATATTTCTCTAATTTCCTTTAATTTTAATATCACATACTCCCTCCCTTTAATATGTAGTGTATTTTAAGATTATGCACAAGTTTTAAGAAATGGTTAAATGATGTAAGCATTTTTGTATTTTGATTATAATGCTCATATATAATCATTATTGAAGAGAGAGGAAGGTAATGGAAGTAAAGAAGAGAGTGTAATAAATAAGGGTGTGTTTGGAAAAATAGCATTGATTATGCATTGAGTTTATAAAATAACAACACTTGTAAAATATGGTACATGATATTAGTGGTATTGATAAAATATTTTGCTTAAGGAGGAAAACAGCTAATAACCTGTAGAATTTGTAATACTCCATCCGGTTTCACAGAAAGTTAGTTAGTAATATTGTTAGTGGTATTGAAAATGTAAATATTTGATATACATTTTCAAAAGTATCCCTATAATTATTATTGGAAATCTAAAAAATTTGAGTAAATAAGGGTGTTTGTGGAAAAGAAATAATTAGTGTCATTAGAAATTAGAAATGAGACTTATATTAAGAAAAAAAAAGTCCTCAAAATATGCTTATATATAAGACCGAATGGAGTATAATGTATGAAAACGAAACCTCAGTCCCTAGAGATCCCAACTATTTCGAAAACCTTTGCACTAGCTGACTGGAGTTTGTAACCTACAACTTATAGATTATGTGTATTTCCCTAATAAAGCTGAAAGATCTTAACCTTACGTAATTTATTATTTATTAATAAATTAAATTCTGGTAAAAAAAACAATGACCATCGGATGATGAAAATAAACCAGATATGGAGAAAAGAAATCTCGATACTTGAGAAAAGAACAGTACCCAACACTCGTCGAATACCGCTTTTAAATAAAAACCTCAACACACAAGCGGATTTTTTTTTATTTTAAGTGCGACTCATCGTATAAATGAAAGGCTTAATATGCAAGTTTTTGAATTTTAGAATTATTTTGTAGTATGTTCTTGTTTTTTTTTAATTTTAATGTTTGGTTTCCCAAAATTATTTATGAGTTTACCATATATTTTATTATCAATTTTTTGCTGTCATGCAGAAAGCTGTCAAAATGGATCGGCCCGTTCGAGTGTGGGCCAAAACGGGCTGAGGCTAAATAGCATGGGATACAAATTCAATACACTATCATATAGTCCAAACCCGCACTATACCGGGCTGCGGGCTTGTGCGGGCCAGCCCGCATAATTTTTTTTCCAATTTCTTTTTTTAAAAAATTTAAACCAAAAAAATCTGAAATCATTTTTATTTCTTCCAAATTTTAAAATTTTGAAACTAAAAGTCATATTAAAAATTGACAATAGCATATTAAACCAACATTGAATACCTGTTTTTCACAATACCATGGACAGTGGACTGATAATAGAAAAAAGTGAATAAATTAAAACAAGCAAGAAATTAAACCCTAATAATACAATTAAAACTCATTTCCAAACCATCAAAAATGATCTAATTTTTTTAATAAACAAAAAAAACACCATGGACAATGGACTGAGGTCTGAGGGCGGAGAGCGTGGACTACTGTGTCGCCGGGGTTGGCGGTGCTGCGTGCGGTGCCGTCGCTGCTGTTGCTGTGTGTCGCGGACTGCTGCTGCTGCTGTGTCGCGGACTACTGCCTGCTGTGCGCCTGTGCCGCCGCTATGAAGACGAAGACTCGAAGAGAAAGAGGAACAGAGGTGCAGCACGCTTAGTTTAGGACTTTAGGTGTGGATTGTTGAGCATTGGCTACTGCACTGCTGATCTTTTAGTTTTAGGTCTTAGCATTTTAGTTTTGGGTTTTATTTATTTATTTATTTTTGTTAATATTAACATACGAGCCTAAACCCGGCCGGGTATACCCGGCCCAAGCTCAGGTTTTTTTAAGGTCCGGTCGATTTGGGCTAATAAGTCGGGGTTGATTTTATGTCTAAAATTATGAGACCCAAGCCCTATATTTTTTCGGGTTTTTTGGCCCGACCCTATAAGCCCGACCCATTTTGACATCTCAGTAGTAGGTGGTTAGCCACATGATGCCACACGGAAGAGAATAACTCTCTATCTAATTTTTGTTTAGTTTTTTTTAAAACTAAAAATACAAAAGTATTAATTTTTTAGATTTTTAATAAAAAAAATTTTCCCAAATGACATCATGCAACATCACATAACTAACCTTATGCTTCTGACTAGGATTTCAGTATGGCATGTTAGCAAAATTTAATCAAAATTGATAGCTGAAGTATATATCAAATACAAAGTAATTTCGAGGAATCAAACTATAAAAAAATAAATAAATAAACTTGTAACAAAACTACCATAAAATTCAAAAAACGTAAAGATAATTAAGCCTAAATGAAAATATGGAACTCATCACGTGATACAATTCATCATTTCCCATCTTTTGCATATCGAAACTTTAATACCATATTTCCAAAAAAGAAAATTATCACCAAATAAAATATGCTTCTCGAAGAGATATTTTGGTCCCTCAAGTTTTTCGACAGGGATACTTTAGTCCTCAAGAAATTTAATTCATTTTTAGTCTTCAAAGTTTTCCAAAAGTACCAATTTAGTCCCTATCCTATTTTCGTTAGTCACTTCGTTGAGGGACTAAATTGGTACTTTTGGAAAAACACGGGAACTAAAAATGAATTAAATTTCTTGAGGGACTAAAGTGTCCCTGTCGAAAAACTTGAGGGACCAAAGTGTCCTTTCACTCTTTTTTTTTCCAATCCATACATAAAATATGCTTCTTCCTTTTTTTTTCAATCCATTTTAAATAATAAAATATCACTTTTATGGGAAGAAAAAAACTAGTCCATTGTGAGTGATACTTCAATTTTTGTTAAAGTATTAATTGGAAATGAGTTTTGGAATTCAAACCCCTTTTTTTTATCCCAAAACCCTTTTTTTTTTCCAAAAATCTAACATATCCCAAAATTACCCTTATAAACCCCATTTCACTTTTTTTTTCTAAATTTCTGCAAACAACAACCACCACCATGGGTGTAAATCTGAAACCACCACAACATCAAAACATTTTCTAAACTATTTCAAACCACCACAATCACACAAATCTGCAAACTACCAACA
Source organism: Crotalaria pallida (assembly GCA_037953625.1). Taxonomy (NCBI): domain Eukaryota; kingdom Viridiplantae; phylum Streptophyta; class Magnoliopsida; order Fabales; family Fabaceae; genus Crotalaria; species Crotalaria pallida. Next base: position 183,681,463 of record CM075649.1, read on the forward strand.
CACCTCACGTTCCTGCTCCCTGTCCATATTCTCATCCTTGTCTCGGTCTGCGGTGGGGCGGTTATGGGAAAGGGGGAGGAGGTCTTTGTGGTGGTGGTGGTGTTGGTGGACGCGTTGGGCTATGAGGAAGGAGGGCTTGAATATGGCAATGAGAGAGACATCATCGAAGAAAAGAAGATGAACGTTTCATATTTTATTTAGATCGAAGGGTTTCATATTTTCTTGCATTGGCTTCTACTGCTCATGTCCTCATCTCTTCTTTTTTTGCTATTAATTCATTTCAAGTGTATAAACTTTCTTTTTTTTTTGAGAATGGTGGCACTTGACAAGAACATGGAATGAATTTGGTAGTGATAGTAGCGATGATGGTGGAATAGAATTTGAAAAAAAAAAGGTGGAATGAGATTTGTAATGGTAATTTTGGGATAATTTAAAATCTCAAATAAAAATGAAGTTTTAGGATAAAACATGGGATTTGTATTCCATAACTCATTGGAAATGAGACCGTGTAAGTCCAACAATTATAGTGGGCTTACATTGTAGTATTTCTCTAACCGTATCTCACCTCACGTACTTGGCAATTAGTCCCCTAACCCCATTTTTTTAAAATATACCTAAACTACCCTTCCCCATATACTCCCTCCTAATTTTCCCCAAACCCCACACTTTCTCTCCCACTCTCTTCTCCCACGTTCAACTCCCTCCTTCAACTTCCAGCACACCAGCACCACCATGTACTCCCTCCTTCAACTTCCCACCGCTTCTCCTTCCTCCTCCTTCCTTCCAGCGTTCGAGGTTGCTGTCGTCGCCACCATTCCGCCGTCGTTCGAAGGTACAATCGTTCTTCTTCTTCTCTGTGTTATGTTCTTCTTTGTTTTCCTCTATTGTTTTGTTTATTTGATTTAGGTTTTGTTTAGGTTTGGTTTAGGTTTTGTTATTTCTTTTTAGGGTTTTGTTCCTTTTTCTTTATTGTTGTTTTAGGGTTTATTCTTGATGTTGTTGTGTTGCTCTTCCTTTCTGCCATTAACGTATTTGATGCCCAGGTTTTTCTGCAATTTTCCGACACAGGGGTAAATTAGTAAAATTCCGAATGTGATTTATCATAAATTAATCATGGGTTGTTTTAGAAATTGTTTGTTATTTTTATGTTTAATATTTTCGAGTTTTAGCGCTTAGATTATGAGAACATAATTCTGCTCTTTCAATGATTGAATATAGCTTTTATTTATAACTTATACTCCCTCCGTTTCACTTTAAGTGTCTTTTTGGACTTTTGCACATAGATTAAGAAAGTGTTGATTATGATGATTATTGTAAGTTTTATGTGTATTTTGTCAAAAATACCCCTATTTAATATTTTTATTTTGTCAATGCATCATTACTAGCATTGCAAATTTCAAAACTAAAACAACATTAAATGTAAGGGTAAATAAGGAAAAACAGTATTAAATGTTGCATAGATTTGGTAGAAAGACACTTATTTTGAAACAAAATTTTGATGTTAAAAAGACAGTTAAAGTGAAACGGAGGGAGTACCTTTTTTAATTGGGATGAAATTTCAGATATGGCTAAAACGAAACGTATGGCTGAAACCGTGCAAGCAGAACAAGAAGAAGAACAACGTAGAGCAACAGCAGAAGAACAACCTAAAGCATCAGGGGAACAATTGCGGCAGGGGAGACGACCACCCACTGCATCATACAGGAGAGAAAAGAAGGCTGAAAGTAAAATTGGTTCATCATCACAAACGGCACCGGAACCGCAACCTCAAGTGCATTCATCTTCTCAAGCGGAACCGCAACCTCAACCTATTGATATGGAAGCACCGGAACCGCAACCTCAAGCACCAGAACCGCAACCGCAAGCACCAAAATCGCAACCTCAACCCACTGATATGGGAACATCACATGCATCATCACCTCAATCACCACTACCACCTCTCGCATCACACACATATTCACCTCAACCACCCACTGATATGAGATCTATGTTGGTTGGATTTTGACCTTCTTAGTATAGGAATTGTTATTTGTTTTGGTTATTTGTATAGCTATTAATGAATTCTGAATTATTTGAATCAATGAATTAAGTTTTCAATGTCAATTTACTTTGTTGCAAATGATTAAGTTAAGGTAGAAATTTGAAATTTGATGTAGCAACAGGATTTCAACATAGTAGAAATTTGATGCTTTGCTCATTTGCTGCAATGACATTAGCACATTATTTAGAATTGAACAATTCCGAGAAACATATTTCAGAATTTAAAAATTTTCTGAAACATGTATTTCGAAATTTAATTAAATTCTGAATTTAGTATATCGGAAAAAGGTTATAGAGATAGACGTTTTCATATGGTTTTTTAAAATTATTTAAGTATACAATTCCGAGAAACATATTTCAGAATTTAACAATTTTCTGAAACATGTATTTCGGAATTTAATTAAATTCTGAATTTAGTATATCGGAAAAAGGTTACAGAGAGAGACGTTTTCATATGATTTTTTCAAATTATTCAAGTATACAATTTTGAGAAACATATTTCAGAATTTAAAAATTTTCTGAAACATGTATTTCGGAATTTAATTAAATTATGAATTTAGTATATTGGAAAAAGGTTACAGAGAGAGACATTTTCATATGGTTTAGTAAAATTAAATTCCGAAATACCCGTGTCGGAATTTACACTGGTTAGTCGGAATTTTAACAGTTACGTAAAAAAAATAAAAAAATCATAAAAGAGATGATTTTACCTTCAACAACACCAATAGAGAACCCACTGGAGCTTCCTTTATGAATAGATAACCAAATGAAATGGTTTGTAGGTAGAATATGGTAGGGTTTTGAAAAGGTGAGAGAAAAGTTAGAAGAAGAGAGAATGGGGTTTGTAAAATTATGGGATATATGGGGTTATGGGGTTTTGCTTGGGTATGGGGTTTGGGGTTTGCATGGTGGAAAAATGTGAAGAGGTGGTTGGGTTTGGGGTTTGTTTCCTTTTTTTTTTTAATGGAAAAGTGTATAATAGACATTTCACAATTAAAATGGAATTTGGTGGATAAATTTGAGATTTGGGGACTAATTGCCCACGTACTTTACCCCAAATACAACCCTTGTGACACTATCAGCACTTACCAAGGACCACACTTTCAAACTTCCATTTCATTCAAGATATTTTTATTCTAATTTTAACCATGACATTGATGACAAAACTTCTCTTTATAAAAAAAAAAAAAAAAAAAATCTCTTTATCATATGAAGGGGTATTGGAGTTTTTTTTTCCCTCTTTTTTACTCTTCTTTAAAAAAAAAAAATACATAATCAACGGGGCTATACACCCTTCTTTTTTCCTTTTAAATTTTAGGAAAGTAAGAAGGGAAATAAAAATGATACCTTGTCTTTGCGTTAAAAGCTTCAACAAAAGAGTTAAAAAAAAAAAAAAGCAAAAGGCATGATAATAATAAATTTTAGATAAAGAATGATGTAGGCAGATCATTGGCCCGAAGTGACCAATGAAGTTTCTACATAACCAGGGAAAGAAGGGAACCCACCTTTTAACTATAATTATTGCACTTCTGAAGCTAAAAAAGAAAAAAAAAAAGAAAAATACTATTAAAAAACGAAGAATACTACATAGTTTCAGTTCCTGATAATATATGCTTTCATTACTATGCCCGCTAGACAGGCAAGCATGCATGATTCAAAATAGAAATTTTAATTTTTAACTTCAATTCTAAGGATTAATAATAAAAATTTGAGATTAATGGGTATGCACTGAGGATGTAAAGTTTTTTACATCATCAGTTCACCATTCACCATTCATTTGTATTACTTTAATCTAAAAATCAACGACCATAAACGAATGAATGATAGATGATACACTGATGATATAAAAAACCTTTACTTTGACGTTGCATTCTCCATTTTCTCTAAAAATTTAAGAAATAATATAATTGATTTACATTGAAACCTGAAAAAATAAATTAACCGCACCCTTCAAAATATAGTTGTATTATAATTCTGTCACCCCAGTGGAGTAGAATAGTAGATGTTGTATATTGTATAATTTTTTTTTTTTTTACATTAAGGGTATCCCCAGCCGACAGCCGAAGACTAATCCCCTCCGAAGTGACTAATTCCTCCGAGGTGTAGAGATCATTTTCATGCCCACGACAGGGATCGAACCCCTGACATCATGTTTAAGGAACTCAGCTATCTACCAACTGTGCTGAGCTTTGTTGGTTTGTATATTGTATTATTTATTACTGTGCGGGCAAGCATAAAAATATAGCTATATTATAAATTTATAATTAAGTTGGTCCAGTAGATCAAATGATGCGTAGTCTTTCCGCTCTTTCGCCTTTTTTTTTTATTAGGAAAAGTTATGTTATTTTAAGTTTTTAGTTTTTGAAATTAGATGTTTTTTTAATAAGTTTTTGAATATCGTTTTTTTTCCTGAACCTTACTCAAATAATTGAAAATGGGTTTTTAATCACTTAAGTGAATAAGTGATGATATGATCAACATGTTACATCACTTTTGTCACGTTGATTAGTAACGTGTCACATAAATTCTTAAAATTAAAAATCAAATTTATTAAAAAAAATTAATTTTTTAAAAAGTTGACTTTTTTTAAATTAAAAAAAATCACGAGGTGCCACGGGACACCACATATCATCACTTATGTGACGAAAAAACAATTTCCAAATATTCGAGCAAAATTCAAGAATCCAAGACATTAAAAAAAATAAATTCAAGGACTTATTTTAAAAAAGCAATTAAGTTCAGTGACTAAAAACTTAAATACGCCGAAAGTACATTTGAGCAGTATATAAGCATATAAAGTAGATGAGAAATTCGTTTATTTTTTTATAATAAAAATATATTATTCCAACACAAAAGGGTCTACTAAAGCATTGTAATATACATGAACCCCACCTTTTATATGCGAAGGGTTTGAACTTGGATGCTTAAAATAAACCAAAATCAATCTGGAGTAATACAAGAGAGTCTAGATAACGAGAGAGTGAATCAAAAATTTCAAAACTAAAACAACAAACAACCAAAAACACCAGCTACAGGAATGCCTTGTCGCGAATTTATATATGAAATGGGCATAATCATAAATTAATATTACTGGATGAGACTCCAGCAACAATTAATCAGCTAGCTATGTTAGTGCGGTCTAAGATACTTAGAATAAGAAACAAAGTTGAATAATTAGTGGTATGAATATAAGAAATTAGATATTCTATTACTTTGAATCCAATTATTTATCAAAAGGTATAGTTCTTGCAATACAGTCATCAAGATTATCACCAAATTCAAATTCAAAATTATATTCAACGTGGATAAAAAGAGAATAATAATGGAATTATATGAGAGCTAGAAAAGGGTCAATAAGGAATGGACTTTATAAGTTGCATGATATAAAGAAAGATATTCTTGTGGGCTTTGCTGAAAGACGAGGAAAGGTACAGCTACGGGTCGAAGGATATTTGTATGGGATGAGAATCGCTCAGTACTGCAACTGTTGATTAAAAAATTGCAAACAATATTGTTCTACCAAATTCCTTGTTTCACTTGAGGATAGAATCTCGATCGGAAGTTTAGGCATCCAAAAAACACAACCTGACTCAATTATGCTAGTATCATTTTATAATAATTGCTAGCTGTTTGCATATTTAATTTATGCTTGCATGTTGGATTCAATAACTTTATGCTTTTTTGGTCATCAACCCTTTAAAATATAATTTTTTTTAACAGCAAACAAAATATAAATATATTAATAAAAAAGGCCACCCAAGCATCAAAGTACTCACCAAAAACCCCACCTTCTATAAAGGGTTTAATTTGCCTAAGGGTACACAATCACGTGCTATAAAGGGGCCAAAAAACCACATACAAAGTTCATGACCCCATTCTTGGGATGAATACAACATAAGAACACAAGATATGAAACTTACAATTGTAAACACCCACTCTAAACCAGCCAAATACAGCTTATTACATTCCCCTTTAACTGATAGACACTCTACCTCCTTAAAAACCTTAAAAAGAAAAAAACTCAAAGGGAAAACTCAAATTAAGGGAAAAAGAGTATAGCAGACATACCCTGGAGCAAATATCAAATGGGGTTCATTCGCCATCCTTCATACGATACCTCCCGATCCCCCAAAATATTAACCCAATGCCAAGCCTTTAGCTTGATCGATTCCAACATTTCCAATACATCTAATTCCTCTCCTTGAAACACAATTCTATTTCTCTGTAACCACACCATCCAGATAACCGTCGCCCATATTGCTAACCCCTTAGCCTTGTCTGATTTAGTCTTCCATGCTGCTCTGAACTGCAAAAAAATTGTCTACAATACTATCCTCTCCAAAATTGTTAGGTACCTGCAACCACTTATTATTGATCTGCTTCCACACCAATTTCATAACAGGACATCCGAAAAATAAATTAATTGTGTTTTCTTCACCAGCTTTACAAAGCAGACATTCTGTATCAACCACTACCCCTCGTCTTCCCAGATTAATCTTTGTAGGAATTTTATCTCACATAAGCTACCAAATAAAAGCCTGCACTTTTGATGGGACCTTCAGTTTCCATATATATTTCAAAGTATGTATTAGAACCTGTTCCTGTACAACATCAACACAACTAAAATTCTGCATGAGGAATGAGTATGTTGTTTTAACAGAAAACACTCTACCGTTACCAAGACCCCAGCTTAATTGATCTTCTTCCTGCGGATTTAAATAGCAGTCTTTAAGAATACTGTTTAGGTGCTCTTCCTCCTGCAACTCCCAATCATATAGTCTTCTCCTCCGATTAAAGTCCCAACTGCTGCCTTGTTCAAAGAACTGATAAAGCTGTTGAACCGTTAGCTCTTTAGAGTTAGAAATCAAATATAGACTTGGGAACAGATCCTTAAAATATGCATTCCCAAATCAAATATCCTCCCAGAATTTTACAGAGTTAATTTCCACTTCTTATACTCCTAGAAATACCATTCTTAAACCACTCACACCCTAAAACTCCCCCAACCTTCAAAGAACATAAATCTCTCCACCATTGAGACCCTACAACCCGCCTACCAGAGGAACCCAATGAAACTGGATCAAAACTACCATATTTACTTTTAATTACATCTTGCCACAAACCCCCCTCATTTTTAAGTAACCTCCACCTCCATTTACTTAGAAGAGCCTTATTAAATAACAACAAGTTTTTTATACCCAAACCCCCCTTATCCCTTTAAAATATACTAATATATGTTTCACTTAAGCTATAAATAATTTTGAACTATACACACAATGACATGTTAAAATTTCAACTATACTAATTCTATCCGTGGTCAGCAGATCATAATGTTGGTGTCTCTCACACAAACGAACACATGTGAAATGGATTGAGTGTCTCACATTAATCACATATATGAGTAAAAATTTACTTTTAAGACTTGGATAACCATTTCTCTTGAGTTTGTTTTAGAGTGAATTGAGACCCAATAATAATACTAGTATTTTGCTATTTGGGTAATGTATAAAGAATCCAACGGTATAAAATTAATTTTAGGAAATTAAAGAAATTAACTTTTAAATTTTAAATACTGCATTGTTTTTAGATAGACTTTTTCATCTTAAATTACTTGTACATTACTCATATGATAATGAATAGCAAAATCTTGTAACAATGCCTATAAAATATATATATATATATATATATATATATATAATTTAGCCTATAATTTATGAAAATTGGTACTGAAACCCTATTTTTTGGACCTCAAACTCCATTTTTTTTTCGACTGAACCCTATCGAAAAATTTATTTTTATGACAAAACCCTCCGTTGGAAAATGCATTTTTCCAATTTGAAGATATCAGAATAATTCTGAAGGGGTTCAGTAAAAAAAAAAAAAAAAAAAAAAGAGGAGTTTGCGATCCAATCAATAGGATCCAGAAACCAACGCTCATAGTTTATGAGAAATATTTCTGTCATCCTATTATGAATTTATGCCACGCACCAATTGATCATGACTTTATACATGACCAATTTTTTACGGTCATAAGTATGATTACAACCGTGTAAATTTTTTTTTTAAAGTCGTGACCCAACTCACAATCTGAAGATCGTGAACAAGGTCACGACAGTGTCTGATGGAAAAATATTTCTCTAATTTATAACAACATGCTACCAAAAGGCATACTTATCTTGGGCCATTTTGTTTCTGTAAGGCCCAATTATTCAACGATAATAGTCATGGAGCACTGTGGTGAAAATAAAAACAATAATAGTTAAATCCAAAAAACAAATTTATTCAACAATTATATATCTAAAACTTTTAGCTCTAATAGAGATATTCTACTATTATTTTTTTTTACAAGAAAAGATAATCTACTATTGGTTGGATAGAAAAATAGTTACATTAAGATGCACGACCTGAACATCACAAAATACTAACCAACACATTGTTTAAAAGCTGATCGAAAAAAGAAAAAAAAAACACATTGTTTAAAAGACAAATGAAATCCACTTCAGTTTTGCTGTTCTTGGTCAAAAGTCAAAATGGACATCAGAACCAACCATACTTGGATTGGAAAGTTATACTATCATCCAACGGGAGCCAAATTTTGTTAATGAGAAAATTGTATAATTGGTAGGATTCGAATGTATTTGCTTACACTTTATTTTTTTTTTTAGCTTTACCAATTGAGCTCTTCATTGGAGAACCAACTTGAACATTAAGTTCTCAAAACCATTCAAAAAAAGATTCGTGAATTAATAAACTTCATAGCATAAAAAGCTTTCGTTTAAAAATCATTTTAACTGTGATAAACAGGTTTAATCAATTTAATCCTTATATAAGGACTACGTGGCTTTATATAAGGATATGCCAGAAGAGACATTTTCGTTTTTAACAAGATCGCTAGCAAGATGGTAAACAAATTAGGTAAATATTGTACGTGCATATCATGTGAGAGAGCAATCACACGGCTATTATAGCGTATCTTTTACAGTACCAAACAGGTTGAGCACTTAAGATTGACCGTAGATGATATAAATATCCATATACACAGCATCGAACTGAAGCATAAGATAAGTGGAGGATGGAATAGAATCACTTTGGTCGGCCTCTAATGAAAAGATGAACTTGTTGAAAAGAAAAAAGGTACTCTAATTCAGAGTCTTGGCGAAGACTCGAATTTTAACCATGATGTTAAAATAATTGTTGACTCGTCATTATTTTTGGTGTCATGAGAAAGAAAAGTACGTATATGAAATATCATTGTCAAAACAAAATTCTGCACTAAGTCGTGACACTGTGTAAGGTTGAGTTTTGTGGGAAAGTGAATGTATCTATTTATTTGAATTTTTTGTACATGTAATTGACAACTTTATAATTACGATTAAGATAGGATTGAAGTTAGAACTAACTATTATCATATCCTTGAACTGGATGTTGTACTTTAACTTCTAAAATGCACATTACGTTTTAAAGAAGCCTCACCCCAACTCCCAAGTATTAATTTATGTGATAGCATACATATATGGATATGGATTGGATAAAGCAAGCGAGAGTAAAATATAATGAGTTACATTATTTAAATATCAGAATTGACAAATTTTATATTACAAAATGACCGTATCTCACTTACCTAACATATTTTATATACACACTTAACTTATCTAAAAAAAATATAAAAAAGATATATATATATATATATATATATATGCCTGTTTGATATCACAAAATATTGGTGTAGTTTTTGACAAATAACCCCATAGTTATTGCGGTTTTCCTTAAGTTTTGTGCTAGTCTTCTTGAAAGAAAAAACATAACCCTAATAAATTCTTTTTTCTTTTGGAAAATCAGGAAATTGGATCTTTTAATATTGAACCCTTTTTCTTTTATTTTATTATTTTTTTTTAAATCTCAAAATGTCATCATTTCCTTCAATTAAATTCATCATTTGTTATCTTCAATCTCTCAATAACACATTTATTCACTCAATCATCATCTTCAACCTCTTTCATCATGGGCAAAGGTTGCAATAGCGGCTGGTGCAATATCAGATTATATTAATGAGAGACAGTGAGAGTGTTAATGGGAGAGAGATTAGATTAAGAAGAGATTGTGATAGTGTCAATGAGAGAGAAGTTGAAGATGATGATTGAATGAGTTAAGAAGCTAATAAAAACTTAGAGAAAATGAGTGAATGAGATGAAGATAGTAGATGAGAGCATCTTAAAATAATAATAATAATAATAATAATAATAAGATTCAAAAGTCAAAACTACTACGACCATGGAAACCTAAAAATAAAGCTAGTCTAATAAACTCTCAATGTACAGAGGTTCCGAGTTCATTTGGACTTTGGAGCAGCCTTTGTTTTTCTTGCCTTCGATTTCTGCGCAGATAGAAAAGATTCTCGTAAATAATATTAAGGTTAAATTTTTTTTCACGTAAATAATCCAAAAATCTAATTACAAAATTTATAATTTATATTTATGTCGGGTTGAATTGACATTAAAATACATGTGACATTTTTGATTGGATCACTTAAAAATAGTACAACAACCCTTTTTTACAGGTATCTAGGGACAATCCTAATTATTAAAAAAAAAAACCAATTTTCCAATATTTTTTTTTTGGTTTGCACCCTGGTATCCGGCCTACTGGGCCGACTAATCCAGTTCGAGGGGGGTCCCGGGGTTAAGGTTTTATTCCTCTCCCAACGTTGTTGCGGGGGATCGAACCGTGGTCCGCCCTACCAAGTGCAGCCCCTGGCACCACTGCACCAACAGCTCGTTGGTACCAATTTTCCAATATTACATTCAAATAACTTTTTTTTGGCTCAAGACAAAATTTTATTAAAGACAAAGAAGTATATATGAGATATACTTCTTCAAGCGAAGATTTTACATTCAAACAAATTAAAATCATTTTCCAAAGTATTATAGTTTTTTAAGACAAGTAGCCAAAACAATCAGGAAATAATAGCTTCTGATTGTATACAAATCACTTTCACCAAAACATTTCTAGATTTTTTTTTTTAAAATCAAAGCCTAAACAAGCGGGCTCTAAATTATTGATCATGTATATAAATATGTTAAATTTATTTAAAATAACTTGGTCACTTAAAACAAATTAATAAAAAGGATTTGAAATCCACATGGGTCCACGGATAATTAATTTGAGCGAAAATTTTAATTTAGTTCATCTGCGAGCAAAGACCACAAGCGGTACCGCCGAGAGTCAATGTAGACACTAAAAGCTTTCCTTCTTGGATACAGTATAAGTTAAGGATTCTGTATCTATGGAAATGATTCGCCGTTGTTCATGGTGGTCTTGATGATGAACTACTTTTGCAAGGGACACAATACTTATACTTCAATGTAGGTTGGCCTAATTCTGCACTGGTTGTCAAATTCTTAATATATAAAATAAATGTTCATAACGTTTTTGTGATAATGATCGTAATGACTAAAGTTACCACGTAAGGCTTTGCCTTTTCCACACTCTAATATAAACCCAACTACCATACAACAGATTACTAGGATTTAAAATATCGAAATCAATAATAATTTATTTGGACATGTTTTATTTCGTGTATCCTTCTATTATGATAAGAATTTGCTTGAATAGAATAAGAGGAGAGCCTTCCCAACCCCAAATGGCAAAGCTAAAACCATTATTGTGAATGTTGATCAAATATAAACTTGGACGGCAAGGAAGATATCCTCCCTTGGTTGTTGATCATTACCCCCCAACTCCCTTTTTTTTTTCTACACAAGGCGGATGGGCATCAAATGGCAATGAATGGGGAATAATGTATTATAAGTTGTAGTTTAATTAATTTATTCGTTACAACTACAATAATAAGGATATTGAAATTACATGATTTTCACACGTTATAGAGACAGAAGGAATACGATTACTAACCTCTATCCATTGCCAGAGTTGTTAGAGTTAGAAGGAAAAAAGTTCTCCAAATGTCCTTTGACCAAAAGCCACGATTACTAACCTCTATCCTTTTTTTTTTCCCTACACAAGGCGGATGGGCATCAAATGGCAATGAATGGGGAATAATGTATTTCAGTGTGATGCGGGAAGAACACTCCTCACTTGTCAATTGTTATGAAGTTAGTTTTTTTAATTTATTTATCCACTCAAGAAAGCAAAAGGAAGACCTTTGAGAATTTATATTATAGACTTTACCCTTTTAAAAAAGAATCAAGGGTTGCCCTAGCTGAAGGTGAAAGACGATTTTTTTTTTTATACATAGAGATTATCAAATTAAATTTTGCCTTTATCAATCTGATCATTTTAATGCATACTGCAGTAAAATCATGTTATATTAGCTAGATATAAATATAAATTATAAATTTTGCAATTAAATCCGTGACTTATTTTACTTAAAAAAAATATTATTACCTCTAATATAATTTACCCACCGTACATCATTAATCTTCCCTTTTTCATTATATTCCATAAGTTTGATGCTGCAAACAGGGACTTATTTGACTGAAAGAAAGAGATCCAATGGCAGAGGAAAGCAATCGTAGATCACTGTGTCGTCGGATATATTCCACATGACAAATTGAAGCCCCTTGAAAAGGAGGTAAGGGACGATGATGAGAGAATTGAGCCCTCTGTTTTCAATAAATTAATTATTCCCCCCATTAATTTACTAGGAATTGAAGAAGAACTACTCAAAACTCAGGAAGAAGGACCGAGGAGGGGTGGTAAATTAATTGGGGATATTATAGGTAAATGATCACGTTTGAAGTAAAAATATTATTTTTAACGTAAATAATTCAGGGATTTAATTACAAAATTTATAATTAATATTTATGATTAGCTGATGAAGCATCAAAATTCATATGACACTTTTTTATTTTACCATCTAAAAAGGATATAGCAATCTTTTTTTTTTTAAGGGTACAAAATCAAAACCCTTACCAAATTCAGCAGTTTTGACAGGGTTAGCTTTAGCTATATATTTAAAGGGGATGCATGCATGGCAAATATATAGTAATCCCAAATAGCTATGGCTTTGGCTGAACTTTGTCACATTATAAAAAAAAAATTTGCTTAAAGTACGATTTGTATTTTTAGCTTTTTTTTGAAATAAAATTTCATTTTATTAAAGAAAAATAGGATTTTTTTTTTCATTTGATACATTGCCCCCCCCCCCCCCCCCCCCTCTCCCTATCTATATATATGTAAATGTTTTAAGAATATTTCAAACACAACCCTTCAAGCATGTGGAAAGTATATACTCCAAAAGAAAAAGAATTTTTTTCAAACAAATTTATTAAAGCGCGTGGAAAGTATATATATTTTCTCCTATCCATAAAATTAGTGAATAAATATAAAATTATTTGGTTCAAATTAAAGTTAAGGTGATAAAAATAATTGAAATTGCATATTACATTCTATGATTATTAGTTGATTAAATAAATAAGCATTAAATTATTACTTTGATAATTAATTGATTTAGTAAACAATGCATTTAAAACTTATTCTCTTATTTTATTGACTTTTCAAAATTTAACTAAAGTTATAAAATGGAGAGAGCATGCAATAACCATCTAACATGTTAACCAACCGATATCAATTAGCCAAAGTTGATTAATCTCGAAGTCATGTTTGATTTTCAAATTGTATTCTTTCCTATTCTTATAATAAGTCGTCGTTGCATTCTAGAAAATTGTTTTTGCCATATTTATAAGTAATTTTATATTTTTTATGCATTATTCATTGTTTATTTTTATTAAAAGTTTTGATTATTTATGTTTTTTTATTAATAAACAATAAAAAAAATTAGAGGATATTTAAAAAAAATATTTTTTTTTAGTTTTTGACTCACTTTGAGTATTTAAAAATATTAGACTTAAAAATTCCTATAATATCAGTTAATGTATTTCATTTTTCTCTAACTTCTAATATCATTTACGTCATTTAATTAATTATTTGGGATAAATTGTATTAATTTTTTTTACATTATTTAATTGATTTTTTTATTTATTTTTAATATATGCGGGACGTCGCATGCCCGCCTTGCCCATATGTAGGTCGGGTAGGGCCTAAAATTTTTAACGGCGAGCATGCCTGGGCCACAAAAATTGATGGCCATTTGCGGGCTCGAGCGAAGCTCGCCCCACACCCTAATTGTCTATGTTACTTATTAATGAGTATAAATTTTCAAAATATAATTAAAAAAGTAATATTATAATATTTAAAAAAAATAAATAATAACTATTTTTATTGACAGATGTAATTTGGTTAAATACTATACATTATACTTTGGACATAAAAAAGTATTACAGTATTTTGTTTCACTTTAGGGAGAAGGAAGTATTGAATTAGATCATTAATTATTAAATGTATTTTACGCTCGGTTACACCTAATAACTTTCAAGTCTTTTCTTTTTAGGTTTAACTTTCAAGACATGTTTAATTAATAAGAAAGCATTTTCAATTTTGATTTAATGGGAAGAAGAGGATGTAATTATGATCATACTTTGGCCACACCTTACATAAAAATATACAGTAAACAATAATCCAATATAATTGATAATTAGGCAGACAACGACACAGCAAAGCTTTTGTTCACGCCCACATGAACAAATTCTTGGAAGCCTGCTCATCAAGAGTTGCATCGTCTCACCGAAATTGGACATCTTCCTGCATAGGAATTAGGTAATCGCCGTGAATAACTAATTTTAGAAAAATGATGCTTTTATTTTATTTATTTATTTTTTTTTTTTGAAGTGTATGAGGTACTATAGAGAAAAGAGAACAAAAATAAAAGAGAAAGAAATGATTGATGATATAATGTAAGAAAAAAAGAAAAAGAGAGAAAGATAATATATAAATAAAAATCTAAAAAGAAAAGTCGTAAGAATACAAAAGTTATAATAATTGACCTCGGCTTATTATTATTAAAAAAAAAATTAACCTCGACTTAGTTATAAAAATAATATATTATATATCTTCAAAACCAATCTACAAATCAACTTATATCATATAGAAAGTGACATGTGTTAATAAAAAAACATTTTACTTTTTTTTAACAGCAAACCAAGAAAAATGTTATTAATAAAAATCAACCAATCATCATAATGCCATAGAGGCCCTACTTTCTATGAAGGGTTTGCCAAAATGACACACAATCATATGCTCCAATTGATTACCACCAACTGTACATGAGAGTTTTTCACACCATTGTGAAAGAAATACAATAAAAAAAACTATAACATTATGCCCCAAAACACCCACCCAGAAAAAGCAAATTACATGACCCCTCCATCACATCCCTCTTGCTAAGATCCCTACCTCCTTAAAAACTTTGCAAAGAAAAAAATCCAATGGAAAAATTCAAAGCAAGAGAAAAAGAACATAGGAGAGCCTAGAAAAAAAGACTAGCCACTGTATATACAAATAGAGAGCACAGGAAATACTCAGCCCCTACATATATTATGTTACCTTAACATGGACATGCAATCTCGTGGACATAGACACCAAACAGAATATGTAAAAGATAAACCACCCAATATAGTAATCCAATGTCAAGTTCTAATTTTAATCAATGCCACCAGCTCCGTTGTATTAGGATCCTCATTTTGGAAACATTTTACTCAATATTAATTAATTAACAAACGACACATATCATATTTTTATGATGTAAACTTTATTTAAAGGCTACTCCGATTCATATATCATTATTCATCTAGCTAACAGAGGATCCCCTCTTTTCATAGGATGCTCGAACTTTAAGCTTACTTGTGTCTCAAAGCAGGGGACGATGCACTGATGCTTCATTCATTAGTTTAAGTGGAAAGTGTTAATGCTGATTACAAATGAGACTAAGAAAATTATATAGATATGCGTGCACGATACTAAGAAAAAATTAATATTTCTTTCGTGTTTATTTATATAAGATTTCTTTTTGGTAAAATTTACATGTATTGATGAAAAAATTGGTTAATTTAGTTAATAATACTGAAAATGTGCATATTTGATATATTTTTTCAAAAGGATTCCTATATATAAATACTACCGAAAATCTAAAAAGTGTTGGATAAATATGAGTATTTGTGAAAATAAATAATTAATTATTTTTAAAAATTGATGTAAAATCTTGTCAACAATAATAAAATAAAATTCTCAAAAATATTTTATATTCACTGGCGGAAGGACTATAATCTGAATTAGGGCAAAGATTAAGCGAGATAGACACAATAAAACAACCACATTCAAAGTGACTAGTTAGACTGTGAGAGTAACACGAATGAAAGAGCCTAAGCCAAAGAAGGCCAGAAAGAGTCAATTTTGCGCCCGACCAAAAGCCTTACTAATGTCCATTTTCGGTGTCGTCCCAAATCCAAAATGTGCTTTCGCCAAGAGCTATCGTTGTTATCTGTAAATCCATAATTAACATTTGTATGTATATTTAATTGTCTTATATACAAAAACGTTTTTTCATATAAGATAAACAAATGTGTATACAGGATGTCGATTCTGAATGTACATGTAACATTATTGTTACGACGATGAACAAACTCACTAATAGTAAATTAACAAATGTATGTGTGCGTGTTTGATATAGCTGATAAAATTATATTATGATTATTTTTATATGTGATTATATTCTAGATAAAATTATAATATTTTAAAAATATAAATTGTTTATATTTGAGTTTCTTAACTGAAAAATGAATTTAAGTTATGTTGATCAGTTTTGTTTGGATAATGTAAGGAATATTATTATTATCGAGTAAATTACACAAAAAGGTATAGAATGACAAGGGAGTAGTTAATGTTGTTGGAGTGATGAAGATAAAATATGGAAATTACATGAATCTAAAAAAATAATCTAGAACTTCGATGAAAGATGGTAGATTTTGATTATTTTTTCAAGAATCTAATATAAAATTATAATCTGCGTTAGCAAACAAACACATAAACACATTAGTCCCACAAAATGTGGAGTAATTATTTTTAGAGTGAAGTACCACTTTGGTCCCTCATGTTTTTTGATGGGACATTTTAGTCCCTCAAAATGTGGAAACTCATTTTTAGTCCTTGAAGTTTTTTTTATGGGACACTTAAATCCGTCGTCTACTCCCAATTGCCTTAGCTGCGGACTTAAGTGTCCCATAAAAAAATCTTGAAGGATATAAGTGTTTCATAAAAAAATTTCAGGAATTAAAAGTGAATTTTCACATTTTAAAGGATTAAAATGTCTCATCTAAAAAAAATAAGGGATCAAAATGATACTTTACTCTTATTTTTAAAATTAATAAAAATACAATCTTATGGGAAACCAAACACGCTAAAATCTTAAGCGAAACCAATCTTAAGTGATATAGTAACAATTGATTAATTTTTTTTTTATCATTTACAGAAAAAAAACATTTAATCCAATTTTTTTTTTTAAAAAAAAAATCAATGTAGACACGTCAAATTTTTACGAACAAAAACTTATTTGTGACTGGGTAAACATAAAACTTTGAATATCCCTTTTTTAGAGAAAAATATGTAATTTATTTCATAACAGAAAATAGTACAAGTAGATTCAACAGTACAATAATAAAGCACATATTTTTCATGCAATAAAGATTATTGCTAGAAAAAACTAGATATTCAGCCATAACAGAAAACTCCCTGTGAATCAGGATCATCATCAACATCCAGCTTCGAACTCTAATAAAAGATTCAACAGCCTTTGTTTCCAAGATAACTATCTCATCGATGTCGGAAGTAAGCACAGTTCTGCGACAAACAATCTCAGATCTGAGGAGGTAGAGCCTAGGGGTGTTCATTTTTGTGAAAAAAATCATCCGATCCAAATATAAAAATTAATATCGGCTCGGTTCGGTTCGGTTGGTTTCGCTTAAGACATCCGATCCAATCCAATCCAAAAAAATACATTCGGTTTTGGTTCGGCTCGGATCAGTTCATTCATTTTCTTTTCAATATAAAAAATATCTAATATTCACCTAACAAGAAACGAAAATTATCACCAACGCCAAAAATTCATCAGCAACAAAAAAAAAACATCATCAACAACCAAAAAATACACATAAACTCGTCATCATCATTAAAAAAAATATTTTTTGTACGAATTTACAGAGAAAATGTGAATATTGACATAGAAAAAACAGAAAAAAGGAAGGGTTTTTTCTGATTCAGAGATCGGAGATCGAAGTGGCAGAGATGAGCCGATCAACACCGGTTTGGAGATCGACAACAGTGGATCGAAGTAGGGAGAGTGGTGGATAGTGAAGGGGTGGATCGAAGGGAGGTTTTTTGTGGCTGTGAGAAAGGAACCAAGAAGGAAATCAGAGCAGCGAACCACCACCAGCAACCGAACCGCCACGACCAGCGAACCACCGGTGAATGGAAGCAGAGGAGCAACCTGAGCCGTGAGCATAGCAGCGGCGCCACAACAGTGAGGATGGTGAGCGACGCTTTGGCAAGAGAGGAAGGAGCAGTGGCCGAATTGATGAGAGAGAGGAAGGAGCGGCGCCGACTTAGGTTTGAGGATTTAGAGGAAGTGAGGAACTGACTACTGAGAAAGTAGTGAAGTTAGGGTTGGCCAAATTGGGAGTTGGAAGTTGGAACGGTGGAGTGGTTTCTAATGAGATTCACTTGGGCTCAAATTTTACTCAAGGCCCATACGGAAAATGGAGAAAGAGCATTAAACACCGGTTCGGTTTGGATCGGTCCGGTTTTGAATCTAGAAACCGAAAACCAAACCGAATCGGCCGGTTTTGCCATCAACTCATCCAATTTATCCAATTTTTTTTCGATTTTTTTTCGGTTTCGGTTTTTTGGATCGGTTTTTCGGTTATCCAATGGATCAGTTCGGTTCTGAACACCCCTAGACTAGAGCCACTGGACAGAGGAGAAGGCAGAGATCTGAAAGGAAAAAACTGTCCCGAATATCAGTCTTCTAGTTATTGGAGAAGATAGGAAGATCATTATATCTGGACAAACAAAAAGCCTTCCCACACTCAAACACACAAAAACAAAATGCAGATGAAACTGGGACAAGAAAAACCACATCACTTGCACAAAGGCAAGATTATTTAACCCAAATATAATTGGGAGAAAAAAAACTCACACACCAACCAAATGACCGCTATCACAGAAGTGAGGAAAACTAAAAAGAGAGGAGAGAAGGCAGAGCTAAACTTTGAATATCCTTGAAAGAACAAAAGTTAAAATTGACTTCATGAAGTGACACCTGCTAAATAAACAACCACTATATCTGAAGAAGATTAATCTCTTATAAAAGGTGAAAAATACAATTAAAAAAAGTTTTTTTAATTCAGCCTTAAAGTACATCAAAGTGGTTATTATTTATTGAAAATGATGCATCAAATAAATCAAAAGATTTATTCTTTCATTTTTTTCAAAAAATAATAACCATTTTTGGGTGCTTAAGGGTTGTGGTTAAGAAAAAAAATGAAAAATTACACGTCAAATTTTCTCATGCTATTTGAGGTTTTTTTATACAAGATTTGTACACATTAAATTGGTACTCCCTTCGGCCTGAAATATAAGTAACAAAAAACACATTTAATTTGGTTTAAAATATAAGCAAAAGTAACTAATTTTCTTAGATTTTATTTCATTTTCAATGATACTTTCCTAAAACATCCTTAGAAAATTGTTATCCTTATTTAATTTTCGTTTCATTCTTAATGCAACTTTTTTAAAATACCTCTATTCTTTTATAAATTTGACAAAATTAAATATAATTAACTAACATTCTTAATAAGCGTAAAATTAGTTATTTTTGCTAATAATTTGAGTCGAGGGTGTAAAGGACAATTTCAACCTTGGATGCCATTTTTCCACCACGTGTCAGCTACTGGGGCTGAATCTGAAGGGAAAGCGACAGAACGAAGTAAGGGGCATGAGCGCGTTCCGTTGTCTACATGCTCCGATTTGATAAATATCTGTTACAACTTCGCGAGTGACAACAGTCACACACTAAAATTGCATTTTAAAACCACCTAAAATAAACTGCTTCCTTACTTTAAGAATTAAAAATATGATTGTATCTGATTTAGTAAGTGTATGTCAATCAGAGTTGAAATTTTATTATTAAATACATGAAAATGCCTTCACCTTCAGCTGATAAGTAGTAGTTTACACTTTAGAAAGAAGCCAAATCTCTGTCCGTTAACTTGACAACTCCGTACGTAAGATAGTAACTCAGAAATATCATTTACTATACAATCTTGTTCAACATGGCTGACAAAATTACAGTAACATTCTTAAAAATAACTTTTATACTCTTACAATTTCTTTTCACATTAGTGTCGTTTACTGATCATTTTTATTTTTTTTACTTTTTTTTTTATTTATCATATCTTATCATCATTTTTTTTAATTATTTCATTCTTCCATACACCTCATACTTTTTATTAGGGTTTCCAAGAAAAATTCATACAGCATGTATATTATATTAGGATTTTTTTAATGGGCAAAAATTAAGGAGTTAAAAATAACATATTTGTATTGAAAAATTAAAGTTTTAACATTTTGAAAAACAGTGGTTTATCTTATCAACACATTTTTACACTTTTTTAATTAGTTATTCTCAATTCTAAAGATTAAGAGTAAAAAAAAAAACAAGTTATATTATTAACTTTATTATGAATTAATGAAAATAAGAAGAGAGAAGAGAGAAATTGAGGGAGAAGAGAGAAGCAGGCAGAAATTGTATTTCACTTTTTGAGGCAAAGTTTACAATACATATGAGTCCTATTATATAGGAAAAGAGGAAACCCTATCACGAATTTGTTTCAACTAAAGATAAACATAAATTAGGGATAAACACAAACTATGATAGAGTCATCCACTTATTAGATAAATACAAATTGTTCATAACACTCCCCCTTGGATGACTATTAAGAGAACATGCCTCTTTAAAAACCTTCCTAAGAAAAACCCTATGGGAAAAATGAGCGAAGGAAAAAGAGTACACAATTCTTCTTACGCAATTGGATGCTGCCTCATTAAAAACCTTGTCAGGAAAACCTATTGGGAAAAAACCACGACTAAGGGAAAAAGAGTGCAGTGCGTATTTATTTCTCCCCCTGATGCGAACAATTATCTCTGAGATATTACACTATTACCTTCGCAGCATAAGTTTCATGATATACCAAAATTTCATTAAACATTCCATTTGTAATTCAAAACAAAATTTTGTTCTTTCCAAATCCTTCATTTCAAACTCTTTCTTTAAGCAATTTACAACATTTGTAAGCTCTTCAGGAGTTCTAATAAATTTCAAATCATCAACGTAAACATCAATTATAACAAATTTCTTGTCACATCTTTTCATAAAAATACATGGACAAATTCGACCATTTTATATCCCTCATTGATTAAATATTCACTTATACGATTATTCCACATCTCAATTTACTTCAAACCATAAAGACTTTTATTCAATTTATCACACTAAAATGTGTGTTTAGTTTCATTCCAACATCTTCTTATGAATGAATAACAATATCTTGCTAATAAATTAATATCAGATGACATATTAAGTCACGTACGACATTTAACAATCAAACAGAGATTAGTATATAAATTTGTTGTTATTTATCAAAGCAAATCACTTTAGAAGTTGTTGTCCCCAACTTGATAGGCACAAATTGAATTTGTTAAATGTTCGATCTTCAGGCAGAGATATTTCATTTTGAAATGTTTCATTTAACTTTAGGTAATTCAAACAATATTGAAATAAAAATGTATAGATACTAAAATAAACACATAACATGAACCATAATCATATAAGTATTCTCAAACAATTGCAATAAACATATCCATAATTGCATGACATTCATGACATCATATATATATATATATAAGTCAAACAATATATAACTAAAAAAATATAAATTATTAGCTAAATCTAAATAGATATATATACATGTATATATCAATATCCTTAATTCTTCAGCAATTTCTCATATTGATATAATGATATCATTCTCGAATGAACCATGATAATGGCTAGCTACAAACATATAATGCATTTTATGTTTGCTAGAATTAAAACTTCGAGTCTATTAAAAATCTCTTGGAGTTTGAACTATAGGTTCAAAATTATTGCATTTTGCAATTTAACTAATTAAAGAGCACATGTCGACATTTTATATTTTATGCTTCAAACATTTTAATAATCCATGGATATGGTTTAACCATATTAAATAATTCAAGCATATGCTTCAAGCATATTGAATCCTTAAGGGGTATTCATATATATGTTATTAATCAAGTTAGCCATAAAAATCTGTTATAACATCATTTGGCACAAATTGAATCTTTTATATATTGCCAGACTAATCAAGTCTCGAAAAATATTTGCATCCACCATAGGGAAGTATTATTCCTCATAATCAATGTCAGATCTTTGTGAACTTCTTTGGGCAATCAATCTTGCTTTATATCTCATAATTTCTTTTGTACAATTTCGCTTATGTACAAAAACACATTTATATCCATCTGACTTTACACCTTTTGGTGTACGGACTATACGTCCAAATACCTGTCGCTCTTCAAGCGAATTCAATTATGCCTCAATTGTGTCTTTCCATTTTGGCTAATCATTTATTTGTCTATATTCCTTAATAGACTTTGATGCATGATCCTCATCTTATATCATTTAAGCGCTATATCATATGTAAAAACATCGTCAACGTTGACTTCATTTCGGTTCCATTGTATTTAAGTCATGACATAATTTATTGAGATCTCTTTGTTTTCACACTTTTCAGGTACCTGACTTTCTTCTTGAACTAAACTATTAATTATGTCTAAGGACTCTTCAAGAGTCACTATATCCTCAAATTGACCATCTTATTTCTTTGCTCCTTTCCGTTTTCGAGGATTTTTATCTTTGGAACCGATGGATCTGCCACGCTGCAAGCGTGCTTCATACTCATTTGCAATTTTAATTTGTCCAAGAGGGACATCAATTTCATTGGAGCATTAGCAGCTGGAATATGTGATTTAGTCACTCTTTTTAGGTCAGTAAATGCGTTTGGCAATTAGTTATCTAATTTTTGCAAATGAATCTACTTTTGAACTTAAGTTCAAATTGTTTTGTTCGAGGATCAAGATAATATAACGATAACTCTTTTCAAATAATTTCTTTTTCCAACTGCTTATTTTCTCCCCCTAATGTTGGGAAAACAAATTCATTAAAATGATGATCGGAAATCAATCCATAAATGACTCTCTTGTTTTTGGTTTGAGTTATTTTATCATGGATGGAGATTCATATCCAACATATATTCCCAACCTTCTTTGAGGTCCCATCTTAGTGCGTTGTGGTGGAAAATATACTGCACATCCAAAAGTTCTTAGATGGGAAATATTAGGTTTCTGACCAAAAACCATTTGTAAAAGGGGAAACTCATGATAATTTTAATGGCTTGATGCGAATCAGTGCCATACATGTTCCCAATTAGTAATGACAATAGACATACAATAGTTAATAACTAGATTTTGATTGATACAATTGCACAAGTAATCTCGCAAACTTCTAGTTGCGAGTTGCTAATGAAGAATCATGTGACCATCCCGTTGATGCATCAATTAAAAATATAAAATACCTAAATGATCCACATGATAGAAGTAATGGCACATAAATGTCACATTGTATTCATTCCAGATTCCAATCCAAATTTTATAGTGATGGCCAAATAAACTTTCTTTTGGGAACAATTATTAGCACAATGAGATAATCAGATTGAAGAAACTTCGGGATGTCAACATAAGTTTTAATTATTAATATTTTTTTCGCGACATATAGTTGATCCAGGATGGTCTAACCGATCAAGCCAAACAAAAAAATTTATATTATAATTTATAAACTTCTAGTTTATAAACTTTTGGTTTTACGCACTACTACAAAAAACACATTTTAGACCAGTTAATTCAGGCCGGTTCCGTGTTGAACCAGTCTCTTAATGGACATTTGTTAAAACTAGACTGGTTATTTTGTATAACCAGTCTGTAAATATATTAAATAAGACTGGTTCCACACGGAACCAGTCTCGTTTTTGGTATTTTGTTCAAATCAGACTGGTTCCGTGTTGAACCAGTCTCATAGACTATTACATAATCAGACTGGTTCCGTGCTGAACCGGTCTGGAATTGGTTTACAGCAGTCCAAAATCAGAGTGGTTCGTTGCTGAACCAGTCTGAAATTTGCATTAGTTCGAACCAGACTGGTTCAGTTAGACAACCAGTCTAAAAAAACCCAAAAAAAAACCGCGTATAATAAAAAAAACCCTTCACTCACCAGTTACCCTAGTCACTCATCTCCCTCACGCAGCTTCTTCCACAACGCCGCCGTACCTCTTCTTCTTCACCAGAAAACACGCAGCTGCCCTCCGCCGCCACAGCCCCTCCCTCACGTACTTAGCTGCCCTCTTCTTCTTCCACCCTCCCTCCCTCACTCGATCGAGCACACGCACTCACACCGAAACACTCATTCACTCTTCTTCAATTCTTCTTCTTCTTCGCACCTTCACCGTGATTCACCGCCATCATCGCCAACCTTTCCCATCTTCACCGTCACAGAACCGACATTGTCTCCCTTCGCACCTCCATCCTCAACCCTCTGTTCTGATTTGCTCATTTAGGTTGTTATTTTTTATTTTTTATTTTTTATTTTTTATATATGATTTTCCATTAATGTGTCACTAATTTCATTCCTGTTTTGCTTTATTTTGGTTTAGATTGCTTTGATTTTCTTTGCATGCAACTTAGGGTTTCTTCTCCCCTCTTCTTTCAACCCTAGCACAGATTATCACTTCATCCCAGGTACTATATTGGCTCTATTTTTTTTATATCTTTAATTTTATTCGTTTTTATATTGTTCAGTTATTGCTTAGATACCCCCTGACAGTATTGTTCAGTTATTTTGGCATTTCTATGGATTTGTTACACATGTTCTTTATTTCTTTTGCCAACTCTGTACCCTATTAGTTGTTACACATGTTAATTGTTAATGAAAGAAATGAGATAATATAATAACTATTACTACTGCAAAGGGATGACATATAGAGAGAACGTGCTTGCTAACTGGGTGAGGTGTTTCTAGTCAAGTTCAAGTTGAAACTTTTTCTTGTTAGGTACTAAATACAACAATTATATCTGCGTAATTTATTGATTTATCACAGAATTTCTTTGGCGATGTATAATACGGAAGCAGCTTGAGAAATCATTGACTATTATATTAGGCATCATGTCATTTGCAATTCTTTTAGCAGAGGCTACTATACCAGTCAGCGGTGTTGATTTATCCCTTTTTTCCATTCTAGTACATGTTGTTGCAGAGCATGAGGTGCTAGTCCAGGTAATATTTGTTGAAAGATTTCAATTGTCCTTTCCTTTAAAATAAGTTGATTTTCAATATCTTAATTTCTTTCTGTTGAGGCTGTATTTTTTTTTCTTAGATCTCATAAGTCATAAGTAAGGATAAATTCACTTAGTGATTAGCAGCAAGTACAGGATTGAAATTAAATTTATAGAGCAATTAACACCATTAACAACTAGCATTGGTACCAGTGTGGGATTCATCATATCTTTTCATATAATTAGAATACTTTTTGTATATTGTGAAGTACCATGAATTTGCACGCAATCAACAAGAACTGGTATGGACTATGGAGTTTGCCGAGTTACTTAGAAAATTTGGTAACTATTTTCAGGACAACTTCTATTAGAAAGAAGAAATATTCTTTAAAACTCACTGCTTAGGCAACCAGATGCAATTGGTTTTGACTGATACGTGAAATTATTATCTTTCCTTATGTTCATCTTGTTGAAAACTGATTGTTGGATTCTTTTCCCAGTTAGTTGCTGCCATCCCCTTGATGTATATGTGTATTTGTACATATTATTCCTTGTTTAAAATGGGAACGATGATGTTCTACTCACTGACACCTAGACAAACAAGCTCAGTAAGCTTGCTTATGATATGCTCGTAAGTTTTCCATTTTTTTTCCTTTTATAGTTTTAGTCATTTGTGTGTAGCATACTTATACTAAATAATATACTAAATAATTGCCCTTTGCATCTCACTTTTTTTTTTAGGATGGTTGCAAGATATGCACCACCTATTTCATACAACTTTCTCAATCTCATTAATCTTGGTGGGAATAGAAAAACCATTTTTGAAGAGGTCTTTTACTGCTGCCTTGTCTAATTTGTTATGCTTCAATTATGATATTGTACATTAATCATTGGTGTTCCTTGCTAGTATAAAATAAAAAGATTAAGGATATCATACCTTGCTCCTAGCAAAAAAAAAAGTGTTTCCATCGAACAACGATAAGAATTATAATGTTTGATTTATGTTGTTTATAGTTTGCCTAAGTTGAGCAAGTAAGGATGTAATCACCCCTAGATCATTTGATGGATTGAGATTCATATGTGCATTATCATATTAATGGTAGATGCACCCTTACTCACTTTAAAAACAAGCTGCAAGCATTGCAAATCAAATTACTGAGTGTTACCTCTTCTTAACTATTCATTAATTACTCCAGTGTGTAACTACTCAAATTTTTTTTGCAGAGGATGGGGAACATTGATGATGCTGTTCCTTTTTTTGGGGTTGGATTTAACAAAATCTACCCCCTCATCATGGTTATATACATTTCACTAATAGCAAGCAATTTTTTTAACCGGATCATCGATTATTGCGGAAACTGGAAAATTTTCAAGTTTAAAGAGGATGCAGAAGATAGGGATGGATTTGATCCATCTGGAGTAATAATCTTGCAGAAAGGTGAGTTCAATCCTTTTTAGTTAGTCTTGCTAAACACTGTACTGGTTAAGGAATAAATAAATAGAAAGATTTTTTGAGAAGTACAACTTTTAAATTTTCATTACATCATTTTCCAATACCAACTTTTTATTCTTGATTCATTAACATTTTATATTTGCTAGGATTCTTTTATATTTGTGTGTTAATTTTCTTAAAAATGTTGCAGGAAGGTGGCTGGACAGTGAAGCTTCTTGAATTTTGGAATTTTGCAAGAATTAATATTCTTCAGTTACAGACTGGCTTTCTCATTTTGTGTAGTTTATATATTAGTTTCACTGAGCATAGAAATGTGTTAGAGGCCAGCTTTTTCGTTTTGCGTAGCTTATGTTAGTTTCCTAGTGTTATGTCACAGGAATGTACTTGGCGTTGATAAAAAATGTAGTACAAATACATACATATATATTACGTGGTTTTTATAATATAATTTTAGCATTTAGTTATTATTTATTAGTTTTTATATATTATATATTATATATGTGTGTTTTTTTAATTGAGACTAGTTAAAAACACTAAATGAGACCGGTTCAAAATTCAAATGAGATTGGTTCAAAACACTTAATCAAACTGGTTAAAAATTTAATTGAGGCCGGTTCAAAATCTCAATCAGATTGGTTATTTTTAAAATTTTCAGACCGGTCAAAATCTCAATCAGACTAGTTATTTTTAGAATTTTCAGATCGGTTCAAAATATCAATCAGACTGGTTATTTTTAGAATTTTTAGACCGGTTCAAAATCTCAATCAGACTGGTTATTTTTAAAATTTCAGACCGGTTTGAAATGCTCAATCAGATTGGTTATTTTTAAATTTTCAGACTGGTTCAAAATATCAATCAGACTGGTTAGTTTTAAATTTTTCAGGCCGGTTCAAAATATCAATCAGACTGGTTATTTTTAAAATTTCAGTCCGGTTGGAAACCAGTCTGTTTATTTGTTAACCAGACCGGTTCGGAATCAGACTCATTTAAAGGCATAGCAATAAGACCGCATTTTTTGAGACTGGTTAATAACCAGTCTGAAATGGGGTGCGGAACCGGTCTGAAATGGCTAATCTGTAGTAGTGACGATATGAGACATGTCAATTGTACTATATACGTGTAAACTGAAAAAATTTTCAATACCTCTGGATAACAACTCTTTTAGAGCTCTAAATTATTGACGTACACGAATTTTGATAAAATATACTAAACTATTTTGAAAATAAAATTTTACATATACCTTCGAAACTTGGTATATTTATTCGTGATCCACTACATTATAACACATTGTTAACCCCAATAAAAAAAATTAGGATATGCTATTTTAAATTATTTCTTATCCGTAAAATTTTGTTATAAAAATATATTATGTATACATGTGATCAATTATTTATGTGGTTCGTAAATTTCAATCTAATTATTTCAATAATGACAATATAAAAAAGGGATATAAAAATTCAATGAGGGATATAAAAATTAATAAATATCTCACAAAAGAACCACATTTTTCTTCAATAACTAATTTATATGTCTCTTCAATGGTATAAACAAATGCACAAGTATATCCATAATTATATTGGCAAATTATTCTCTTCATCATAATGGCAGTAATCATTTTCAATAAAAAAATATTAGAATTTTTTCATTACTAATACTTTTAAAACATTCCAATAAAGAGGCACATAAATTTCATGTTGTGAGATTATCGCATTCTTATAATTTCATATTGAAAAACAAAACGACAAGGCACATGTACTCATTTAGGATAAATTTCTCCACTTTTGCATATTCTTAATATGACAATAGCTATAAAAACTTTATAATTAACCTCGGAAAATGTACTACTCAACATGTGTGTAGAGCCAAGAAAATAGAAGTCGTCATAAGAAATGAGTCAACTTGATGAAGCATAATTTTCCTTATATAACTTTCAAAATAACTCATAGGGAGATCATTAGGGAACAATAACAAAAAAAAATTATATCAAATAAAGATCTACTTTAATGTCATATTAATTTACTTCATGAAAAACATTTGTATTTTCATGTTTCAACATAACGTTCAATAATCATAGACAAGAAACACAATATAATTAAATATATAAGGCAAAATAAAGAAAATTATTTTTTCTTAAAATCATATTTGTTTGAATGTCTTTGCATCATAAAAATAAACGTGCTAACATTTAAAACTAATAATTTATGGCACATTGCTAATATCATCACATAATAATTATCACTACCAAAGAAATATTTGTATTTAAATTAGAACTTGTCGATATAATAGTGAAATTATCCAATTTAATAAAATAATATCACATATTGATTTCATCAATAAAGGCACAATAACCCACTGCGATTGAAATGGCTTGTGGGATCCCGAGTACGACACTCGGTCAAAACAACACATTTTTTTTTAATAAAAATTTTATTAGTACAATAAGACAATCAACCCAAATAGTTGGAGTTGCACGATGATGAGTGTCACGATGATGAGTGTCAGTACGTGTTCAAATTCCATCCAAGACAAATTTTGCTAATTATTTTTCAATCATTCTTTGGAAAATATATAAAATAGAATGCAAGGATCAATCTTAAACTCATGACTTGCAGTGATTGTTGCTACCAATATATCAACTGTTTGGCATATTGATTATAAAATGCAAACATTATAAATACTACGGTTACTGCCTTGTTTGCATCGATTCTGGTGTATCCTCCTTAACAGTGATCGAAGTCATTA
This sequence comes from Crotalaria pallida, assembly GCA_037953625.1. Taxonomy (NCBI): domain Eukaryota; kingdom Viridiplantae; phylum Streptophyta; class Magnoliopsida; order Fabales; family Fabaceae; genus Crotalaria; species Crotalaria pallida. The sequence continues at coordinate 183,711,065 of CM075649.1, forward strand.
TTCGCCAAACAATAATTTTAGACTTCACAATGTTTCAAATTTGATAAGGTCATAAGAATTGCTGCCAAAGAGATTAACTTACATGTGTAAGCTTGATGAGATTACAAGTCTAATTTCCCGTAATATTTATCTATATCTCATCTATCACAAGAAAATTTATCTGTCAATCACATCATTAAACTATTATTATTGAGAACTGATCGAACTCAACAATGTAGCATTGCAAATCACTGGGTTGTGACAACTTTTGTTCGAAATAAATTTCATTTTCATCGGTTGCCAATGAGTTCTCCTCTTTTTTTTTTCGAACTATAAAATTGTTTTTGTATACATCGGCTCTTTCTTTCTTTCTTTTTTTTTAATTTTTTTATTTTTAAGTTTTTCATGAATCTTTTTTTCGATGGACATGATAAATGGTTTAATTCTCAAAAACTTGCATCTCTTGTAAAATGTTCATATTCATATAATATTGATACTTTGGGATAAATATATTATATATCAAAAGAAGAAAAATAAATAAATAAATTAAACATTAATAATATTAAAGTTTACCTTGTTTTAATACCCTTTGATGTATTAGCTTCAACATACCTTTTGGAGAAAAATGAGATACGTAAGCAAGGTTGATTTCCTATGGGAGAATGTAAGGAGGAACGAAGTGGAGATCCCAGAGTTTGTGTTTGATCGTGATGAGGATTTGGAGTACCGCCCCATGATGGATTATGGGTTGGAGAGTGATCATGCTAGAGTCTATGGTGGTGCTCCCATCGTGGATTCACCTGTCTCCACATACTCCATGAGGTGCATCTCTTGAATATTGGGTCTTTCGGGTTCATATGTTTATATCGTGCTCATAACGTATTATGAATTAATGAAAATAAGAAGAGAGAAGAGAGAAATTGAGGGAGAAGAGAGAAGCAGGCAGAAATTGTATTTCACTTTTTGAGGCAAAGTTTACAATACATATGAATCCTATTATATAGGAAAAGAGGAAACCCTATCACGAATTTGTTTCAACTAAAGATAAACATAAATTAGGGATAAACACAAACTATGATAGAGTCCACTTATTAGATAAATACAAATTGTTCATAACAAACTTTAATTAGTCATAAGTGCTTTTAAAATCAACTCACAAATCACTTTTAAATCAATGGTTAAAAGCATTGGTATATAGTATTCATCTCCACAAATCAATGGCTAACAATAATATTCATGGCTAAACACATTAATGAAATAATGAATGATTAAATATCCTATTCAGCCCCGTTTTTTTAAAAAAAAATTTTATTTTTAATCACAGTGAAATAATGAACGCTGATTTCTTTCTAATACTAATATGTGTCCCCTTTCCTAAATATAAGACCTTTTTTTACACTTTTATTTTGTTCATATTTATAAGATCCTATATCAATTTTTCAATGGTCATCAATTAATTTTTTTTCCACAAACACCCTAATTATTTAACACTTTTTAGATTCCCAATAATATTAATAGGGGTAATTTTGAAAATACATATCAAGCATTCGCATTTCAAATACAATTATGTAAATTAATCAATTTTCTTAATAGACGTGAAATCTCTCAAAGTAGTCTTATATATAGGGACGGAGGTAGTATGTTAAATGTTGAATCATTCATGTTTTTAATTAATTTTTTAAAAATATTTTTAGCAATTACTCCCTCTGGTCTCTAATATAAGGAAAAAAAAAGACCTACTTATATTGATCACAAATATAAAAAAAGTTTTAAAAAAAATTTATTCTCAATACAATTATTCTTAAAATATTTCTAGAAATTAATGATTTCATTTAGTTTCTGTTTCATTCCAATGTAACTTTCCTAAAGTAGCTATATTTCTTTATGAATTCAAGAAAATTAAATTCAATTAACTAATTTCTTAATACTGTAATTATGATTTTGGTTATTCTTTTTCTTATGATAAAGTCTGGAAAAAAAATATCTTTAATAAAGTCTAATTTTGATTCATTGGCCATAATATTACTCTATTAACTATTTTTCACTTTGTCCCTATTTATAAGACATTTATAATTACTAGTAATTTACATATATTAAAAAAAGTAATTAAATATAGTTATTACTCCCAAATTTATAAGAAAAATATTAAAATTTCGAAGATACCTATATAAAATTTATTGGAAAACGAATAGATTAATTATATAATAAAAGTACATACAATCTGCAAAAATTATCCAAACAAACAAAAGTATTATTCAAACTGCTCTAAAAGAAGAAGGGATAACGCGGAGATTTAGAGCAAACATTTGTAGATTAATTTCAAAGTAAAAACATTGCAAAACATCACAGCTGCAAACTGCTAACAACAAACTCTTAATGAAAACATCCACCAACTAGGTACCTCAATTGCATGTAATAAAACTAAATTCATTAGATATTCACTTGCATCCTAACATTTTCTATGGAAGGTGAATTGACACATGCTCCCGCCATCCAAGCAGTAACAGCGAAAGAGGAGGAAGGAACTTGAGCAAACAATGACCTCCTTGCTCAAATCTAGGCTTCAACAAGCTGCTCAGGTTGTGTTCTTGAAGCCCCCGTTTACCAACAAAATGGACCAAGCGGTGGCCTCCTTGTGGAGAGAGGCCAAGAACACTACTCGGATGGTGAGAGTAAAATGGAATAAGAATGATTTAATACCAATTGCCTTTACTCTATCAAACCTTCATCCTGCTCGAATTACAAGCAAAACCAACTAATTTTATACTTATTAAGGAGGTTAGTTGATTGTATTTAATTTTCTCAAATTTATAAAAGAATAGAGGTATTTTAGGAAAGTTGCATTGAGAATGAAACAAAAATTAAATAAGATAACAATTTTCTAGGGATGTTTTTGGAAAGTGACATTGGGAGTAAAATAAAATTTAAAAAAGTTGGTTAATTTTGTTTATATTTTAAATCAAGAAATATGTTTTTTGTTGCTTATATTTCAATCCGGATGGAGTATACGTGAGTATAATATGAATTACACTCGAGACCTGTTTATTTTTGAAAAAAAAAACCCAACATAACGGTCTATAAGGTCAGTCCAGTAAACCCCGAGCGTGTGGTTCAGTGGTAAGGATTGATCACGCTTAAGCAATGTCAGGTGTTTGAATCCTGCCTTGTGCATGCAGCAACGTTAAATCTCGGGGCCAGCTGTCCCACCCATTAGAGGTGCCTGCAAGCCAGCGAGGAGATTAGTCACTGCGGTCGGCGGTGGACACTCCGGTCATGAACAAAAAAGGTCAGTCCTGTGGACAGTAAAATCGTTCGCAAATTAGAGGTAGAGAGAGATATTTCTTGTATGAAAATTAAAAAAAATATTCAATCATAAAATTTCTTTAAAAACAATTATGAAAATTTATGTTAGATATTCTTATATTTTTTAATTTTAATATATGATTTACTTTTTATAGGGGTTAAATCCACCTTGTACATACATCACTAATTAATATGTTTCTTTATAAAAAGTTAGACATGTGACATGTTGCTCCACAATTTAAAATTTTTAGACTTGTCACTACCTCTTCCGACTTTAAATATAAATTTCTTTTGGGTTTTTTCGTTTTATTTATAAAACTTTTTTTTTCAATTATTAATGACATTATTAATTATTTGTTTTTACAAATTTCTTATTCATTAAATATTTTTTAAAGTCTCATTAACAATTATAATGATAATTATGAAAAAAAATATAACATATGATGATAATTTTAATATTACTAACAATATTAATAATTTTATTAATTCTTGTAAATTTTTTCAAGAGGTTCTAATATTAAAAATAATCTTATTCTTAATATAAGACCCTTTGAGATATATTCAATTTTTTTTTTTTAAAAAAAAGTGGTTAATTTACTAGTGATATTAAAAACGTAAATATTTGATATATATTTTTTTCATATTTGTCTTATAATTATTATAAAACTTTAAAGTGTGTTGACTAAACAGAAGTATTTGTCGAAAAAAAATAAATATAATTTAAAATTAGAATAAAATCTTACAAATAAAAAAATCTCCAAAAAAATCTTGTATTAAGAATCATAAAAAGTGATTACATTTTTAAACCAAGACAAATGCTAACAAAAACACAACAAAATCCTTAAACCAAAAATAAGTTTGTGGATAAGATTTTTTTATAAAAAATTTATTGTTTACAAGCTCTAATTTGCCGCTTATATGGACTTATTCCCTATGTCTATTAAGCTAGAATAAACCTTTGGTCAAATATTTTTATCTAACACTTTAGATTTAATATGTCAGTTTAATTTTTTTTATCAACAAAAGAATTTATTCAAGATACAAGAAGATTAATAGATTGCTCTAGGTAAGCTTATTTTATCGTTTTTTAACCTTGCTATACATGTTATAGTATTATTTTAGAAACTTAAAATTCATCTGTTCTTTTCTTTTTGACTTCTCCGGTGATTTTATAAGGATGGTAAAAACTGCTAAATTTTTTCATCATAAACTAAAGTTAAGGTAATTAATAAAAAAACATAGAAATTATAAACATTGAATTGTGATTAATAAATTATAGGGATGACAATAAAACTCATACTTGTGAGTGTCCACTTGAAACTGACCCGATTTCGATAGGAAAAAACCATTCTGACTGGGTTTGAGTTTCACTTTTTTCATACTCGCACCAGTGCACACTATGTCACACACTCCCACTTTCTTTTTTTTTTTGTCGAAACCATGTGGTGCCTAGGCTTCACATTTTTTGTGGTTCAACTAATCCACCTCGGATTCGCGAACTGTGCGAGTTTTTTACTCAACGGTATGGATCATCCCAGAAATTGTTGCCTCACTGAGAGTTGAGCCTTGGACCCTGAAGTCCCTAAACGCTCAGTCAGTTTCCGTTAGGTCAATCCACTTGGGTACACACTCCCATTTTTTTCACTATATTTTTACTTTTATATTCTCCTTTTTAAATATAATCTCCATGAATTCATTAAATTCTCTCTTCAATAACTAAATAAAAATATCTTAATCAAAGGGCCTTATTAACAAATGCTTTTTTTATTTTTATACATGACTTTAAATAAGGTAACTTATCAAACAGATGAAGAAGTGATAAACGAGATCCATAGTCGCCTACATCGACGGCTCATCGATGGCTGGGTCAAATGTCTTCCTTGTTTGTCACAACTCAACGCACAAAGTCCAGCCAGCCTGTTCTCCACCCCTTTCTTCACAAATGGACACACACTACACTATGTCACACACTCCCACTCCCCCCCTACCCATGTGAGTTACTTACACGCTTCTATTACGGATCACACTCGCACCACCTTTAACACAAGCGCGCGTGCTCAATTTTATATAACCCTAAACTTAATAATTTGATGTCAATGCTGATTTTCATATAATTGTTGTACACTGCGTCATAAAAGGACAAGTCGTGTAGCTGAAGAGTGAAAAGATGCACATGCTGACATGGGAGCATGGCGACAAGAGAACCAGTACAAATTGCCAAAGATTAGCTTAATTCCGGAACAAAAGAATTAACATAAACAAATATGGAAAATTGCAACAAAGATTCATGAAATGGTCAATCGCAATCAGTCCATGGACCTGCCTCCCCAAACACCCACCCTTTTACTTCATCAACAATTCAAACTCCCCCACCTGTAAAAATAATTGAAAATAATAAAAAGAAAAATAGAAAAAATAAAATTTAATAAAATAAAATACACATTAATTGGACAACCCTTTCTGAAGCCAGCCAATCAAGGAAGAGCGCACCGCTGCATAATTCACTTAGGTAACGCACCTTGGCACATTTATACGAGCGACCCACCACCTTGTCTTGTCCTTTCCTCTTTTCTTCTTTTTCAGTTTCAACAACCTCTTTTCATTTTCTATCCTTTATTGGTTTTTGTTAAGGTGTGGACCTGGGTGGGGTCCTAGACTCTTGGGGTGGTGTGTGACCCTCAGATCCTTTTGAAGGGTCGTCGGAGGACTGTCTTAAACCCTCATCTGTCTCTCCCCTATTCATGTCCTCAATCATACGTACCACTTCCTGCATATTAGGCCTTTGATCAGGCACCACAGAAACACAAGCCATTGCAATCTGCAACAGCTGAACCATCTCTTCCTCTATGTTGTGGAACCTCATGAGCTCGGAGTCGAAAACCTCGGCGGTCCACTCTTCGCGAACCACGGACTGGACCCACCTTGGGAGGTCAATGCCTTCTTCCCCTAGTGAAGCTTGGTTGGGTGCCTTACCGGTTAATAATTCCAAGAGCAACACTCCAAAGCTGTAAACATCAGACTTGAAGGTCACCTTCCGGGTCTCTAATACCTCCGGGGCGCGATAACCCGCAACCCGGTTGGATGGAGCTCCGTTGCCGAACAATGGGTTGAGGCCAAAGTCCGAAATGGTTGCGTCATTGTCGGGTGCCCGGAGGAGTATATTGGAAGACTTGATGTTGCCATGGACCACCTTGCCTGACACGTGGAGGTATGCTAGCCCTCTTGCGGCCCCTAGTGCAATTCTCATCCTGTTCTCCCAATCTAAGGGTGTTCTCCCAGACCCTCTGCTCCCTGCATTCCACAATAATAATATAGTTAAGTGAAATGATTGTCACAATCAAAACCAAACTCATGTACTACAATGCTAGATACACAAAAACAAACTCCTTTAAATGCTCTTCTCCTTATAAAAAGTTCATGCCAGTTTTGGACATGTGTCACAATGCAATAAATTTTATTTCAAGACCACAAAATATCAATATTTCAATACATGAGCGAGAATTATGAAAAATGATATATTCTTCTAACAAAACAAGCCTAACAACCTCCTAAACGAATTAATATGACATGTCTTACTTGTGAACCAATCACTAATGAATTAAGTGCTACCATATAACACATGTTACTTCCTATGGGGTTACCAGGAAATTAGGCTAATTTTGTTAGAAGGAAAGGTCATAGTTTATAGGATTTAAAGACAGAACCGTTTCAAAAGAAAAGCAAGAAAGCAGCATGTCCGTGGTCAACAAAATGGCTTTCCTCTTTTCTTTTCTCTTTAATTTTATGAGTGAATTGCACATTTTCTTTTATCTTCTTTTACAAGTTAAAGGAGGAATAAAAAAAGGTCCAGAAATAATGTCGGTGAGGCCACGCTGCTCTTGCTGTATCATGAGTGCATGTTGTGGATGAGGTTGGGTGAGGAATAAAAGGGAATGGAAATTTTATTTATTTATTTTTTTAAAAAAAAGGAAAACAAGCTCTTCACTCATGAGTTGAGAATGTTTGCTCCAAAAGCAAGAATTATGCAAGCACAATAGAGGAAGCAGCGCACTCCACGCTGATTTAGAAACTTGCCACCTACGATACACTCCCAAGTCCTAACTACTGCTAAACAACTCAGCTGAATCATTAATTGATATCTTAATATTTAATTAATATCACTCCAGTGAATAATAAAGTAGTACTACTACTATAACACACACTACCCACCTCCATGGCTCCATTGCCATTTCTCAGCACAAATGCATACCACACATACCTAATAATAATAAAATATTTCGGGTTATCAAATTAAAATAATCTAACTTCCACCCCTGTAACAGCTGGACGAGGAATTCAGACAAAAATTCCATAATCCCATAAATAAACAATGCCTATTCCATCAAAAAGCAATGTTTTTTTTTTTTTTGCCGTTTGAATGGAACCATTGCCGGAAATGCAAAGCCCTCCACAGTGCAAAAACCATAAACTCAGAATTACAACTTAAAAATAAAAAGGTAACATTTTAATGAATAATCAAATGTAATGAATTGAAAGAAAGAAAGAAAGAAAAAGAGGGGTTTAGTTTACCGTGAAGTAGAGCAGACAAGCTACCAGAAGTCATGTAATCATAAACAAGCAATTTCTCATCTTTGGAGAAATAGAAAGCTCTCAGAGGAACCACATTCTCATGTTTAATCTTTCCAAGCATCTCCATTTGCATCTCGAACTCTCTCTTCGTAACCACCACATCCTTCAACCTTTTCACCACCACCGTCGTCCCTTCCTCCAACACCGCCTTATACGACGTCCCCACGCTCCCTTTCCCTAAAACTTCCGCCGATGCCCGAAGCAGATCCTCCAAATCGAAACTGTATATCCCTCCTTCCAAGAACACCAGCTTGTTCCTCTCCGCTTCAGCAGAACCTCCCGTTATATCGTCCTTCGACGACGACGTTCCCGCCTCCGCCACCGGAACACTGCGTGCCGCTGTCGTCACCGGCTTTGGTGGCTTCGCCGGTTGCCGGCGCTGCCGCTTCCGTAAACAAAGGAAAAGAAGCAGCAGCAATAACAACACACCGGCAACGCAGCCTACAACGATTCCGACAATGGCACCGGTGGATAGCTTCTTAGACTTCTTCTTCTGCACGGGGTTCGACGGAACCGTGGCCTCCGGTGACGGCGCCGGTGCGGGAAAAAACGGGTTACACGGCGGTAACGGACCACCACACAGATCTAAATTTCCGGCGAAGGAAGACGCAGGGAATCTCGAAAGCGTGTCGGGGATGGAACCGTTTAATCGGTTGTTGGAAACGTCGAAGTCATTCAATTTGGTAGTAATGGCTGGGAGTTTGCCAGAGAAAGCGTTATTCTCGAGAAAGAGACCAGTGAGGTGAGTCAAGTTGTTGACGGAGAAAGGGATAGAGCCGGTGAAGTTGTTGGAGGAGAGATCCAAGCGAGTCAAACGAGTCAAGCGAGTGAGACTCGGAGGGAAGTCACCGGAGAATTGGTTGGTTTGGAGATAGAGGCTGCGGAGGAAAGTGAGATTGGAGAAATCGGAAGGGATCTGGCCGGTGAGGCCGTTGGAGCGGAGACTGAGGATGCGAAGCTGAGTGAGACGGCCGAGGGTGTTGGGTGGGACGGGGCCCACGAGACCAACGCCGGGTAAGCGGAGAGAGTAGACGAAGGAGCGAGTCGAGTCGCATTGGACACCGACCCAGTTGCAGGCGGAGTCAGAAGCGTTCCATTTGAGACGGTTGGCGTGTGGGGTTTGAGAAAGGAAAGCAAGGAGGGCTTGCTTGTCTTGAGTTGGCTCCGAGTTGACTCGGAAACTCAGAACGGAAAGAACAAAGAAAATAATCAGCGCCATTGTGGGTGTTGTGTTTTGTTATTATTTTGGAATTAATGAAGAGAGGAAAAGAATGTGAGGGCGTTTCTCTGGTGTGCCATAAGAAGAGAAAGGGGGAGGGTAGAGAGGTTTTGTAATACTAATAAGAGAGAAGAAGAAGGGAGGGAGGAGTATCTGTCTCAAACTTACACCCTCGCACATACGGAGTACTACTACATAACACTGTCACGAGATGTCTCAAAAGTGAAGAGGAAAAAAAAAAGAAAAAAAAAAGGAGGTGATCCCAAACAGAAACCACTCTTGCTGGCCACTGGTCCAAACTCGTAACTCCATACGTTTTTACTTTTATTTTTTTAATTCAATTAATTCTACAGCTCAATTCTTTTTACAACGCTTTTTTTCACTCCCCTCCCCCTTTCACATATCCTACGCGCTTCTTTCTTGCCTGTAAATCACTTTTTTTTAGGGGGGGTACATTCGCCTGTAAGTCACTTTATTATTTCCTTAAAGTAATGCGTACACTCCAATTGTTTTATTTAGTTTTACTCCAATTTAAAAAGAGGCACAAAACAAAAGGGACAAAATAAAACAAAGAGGTGTTTGTCACTGCCTGTGCATATTATTATAGGAATATAAGAGTTTTGGTTTGGAGTGGTTATGACTTTAACCAAGAGGGTAATCAAAATATTTTTTAATCTTTATAGAAAAGAATAAAAATAAAAAGGCTTTTAACAAGGGCCAAGGTGCGGTAAGAGTAGAAGTAAGATGCATGATTGATGCAATCGGGTAGAAACGTGGACCCGGTTTTCATCAGACGGGTCAGGTCCGTGAAAAGGTGAAGCAAATACTGGAGTAATAGCCTCTAAATACGGTCTCATATTAATTTTTTTTTTTTGATGAACCAGGGTATCCACCCGCGCAACTGGGTGACTAATCCCTCGCACCACGGTTGGGCCCTTTCGGGGACGATGCTCCCAGTGAGGCTTGCTCCATTCACATGCGCCTCGGGTACGACTCGAACCCGGGACCACATGCTTAAGGGACACAAGCCACTTCCACTTGTGATTGAATAATTTAATTTTTAAAATATTTTTATAAAGTGATTGAATAATTTAATTTTTATTTCATTTATAACGTAAGTTATATAATAATCTATTTTTTAAAAAATTTAAGAAAATTAAATACATTTAACTAACTCTCTTAATAAATGTGAAAGTAGTACTTCCTCTGTTCCTATTTGTTTGTCATATTTCAAATAAAACATATACTTTTAGAAATCTAATTATTTCTCAGATTTTCAATACATTAATTATGTTTTTCTCACTATATTATTTCTCTTTCTATAATCATTAATTTTTTTCACTACTTACATAAATCAAAACGGACAAATATAAAAAATATCATTTATTACATTCTTGAAATAATTTTCAATACGATAAATATAAAGAAACAATAAAAATATCTTAAAAACAACATATAATAAGGAATGAAAGGAGTATTATTTTTTTCTTGAAAATGAGTTTGAAAGGAGTTCTCACTACCCACTCTTAATGAGTGTTAGAGAGCCTTGTTGACTTGGTGAAATGGACGGCGGTCACCGAACTATTTTCATTGGAAACGGAAAGTCGCGGTTTTGGTCATCCAACCATACATACGGTTGTACTCCCTCCGATCCTATATATAGGGCATACTTAACCGTATTCCCCGAATCAAAGAAAGTAATTAGTTTTGTGAATTTTATGAGAATATATTGTAACATTACAATTTTACCCCCCTCCACTTTCTTGGAAAGTTCACATACATTAATGAATAGCAAAAAAACATAGTTAGTCAAAACATTTAATAAGGGCAAAAAAGAGAAAAAACAATTAATGATGCATAGAAAATATAAAGTAAAGTGACTTATATATAGGACCAAAGATTTCTTCTAGAATGTGACCTATATATAGAAGGGAGTATTGTATTATACACCGCGTTTTGCATTAATTAATGCCTGCATTAACCGGCGGGGCTTGTCAATCCTTCATCTTCGCAGTTCATACTGTTCAATTGTTCATACGATTATACAGTAACTAGCTCTCACCCCTTGCAATGCATGGGTTATTGATAATTTAATTTTTTGTATTTAATATTTTAAAGTAAAGATTGTTTTTATTTTAAAGTAAGGATTATTATTACACAACAATAAAAAAAAATTATACAAAAAGACAGAGACTTAAATCAAACCCTATACTTAAAAAATTAATTTAAATGAGCTTGTTGAGAAATATTGTACTTTCTTGTATAAATAAAAAGTAACACTTTTTATCTGATAATTTTTTTTTATTTTTAATATTATATTTGTTTATTTTTAAGAAGTAACACTTTTTATCTGATAACTTTTTATTATGATATTATGATTAACTAGAGTGGAATCAAAATTAAACCTTTTTTTTATATTTTTTTGTTTGATGGTATTATGAGTTATTTAAGGATAAATCAAAACATTTCCTATTTTATGGGACATGATAATTTAGTATTATTTATTACTCCCTCGGTCCCTTAATATAGGGCACCATTTTGGTAGAATTGGTGTCCCTTTTTATAAGTCGTTTTAGAATATCTAGGTAGCATTAAAGAGTTTATTCCAAATACACCCCTCATAATTGCATAGGGGTGATAGGGTAATAATTACAATAGAGAGAGAAATGAATAGAGTTGTAAAGTTTTAAATATGAGTAACATTGGAATAATAATAGATTTTTTGATAAATTTGAGAATAATAATTACTTTTATTAATTTGCGTGAATTAAGTAAAAGTGACTTATATTAAGGGACAAAGGGAGTATAAATTTTCTTCTTTTTAATATGATTATCACATTTATTATTGTTATTCATATTTAAATATTTTGATATTTTTCATCGTTTATCTTATCTCAAGTTAATCATAAGATTTGATCCTAAAAAATCTTTATCCTAATTGTTCTAATCATCTTGAATTTTTTTTTTCAATTAATTTGGAATATATGTACCTTTGTTTTTAATCTGTTACAGTTTTTTTTAGAGATTATAACAACTAAAGTATTTATACATTGTAAACTTTTTACAAAATGATAATCATTATATTTAATCATATATTCATATTATTTGTAATGTTTGAAAAAATCTATACTTTATTAGTATTTAATTTGTTTTACTTTTAAAAAATATTGAAATATTATCAATTTCGATATTGCAATATATTTTTTGGTTTAAAATTGTCTCAGGTAAAATTAAAAAATGAGCTCATAATAATAAATAATATAAAATTATGTAAAAAAAATTGTCATTTTTATAAGATAATCTACCTTTATTATATTTTTTATTATAATTATCATTTAAATTTTAAATATATATATATATATATATATATATATTTTTCTAGTTTAGTTTTAGAGTTGACGTGTTGTGCCAAATATTAAGGGAAGTTTGTAAGCTACGATGTATACTTCAAACTCATCAACTTATACAGATTTATGATCTCTCCATGGATTACGTGGAAATTTCTAGATGAGACATGCAAATTCTTTTTCTTATATGTTTATTTTATAAGTATTGAATCTATCTCCTATTTGTAATTTGTGGATAGCATCAAAAAATTTTATTCCCGAATATCTTAACCAAATAAATCCTAAGTTTTTTTTATAGATTAATCCCTATGTTTTTTAATATAACACTTTTTATATTAATTATTATTTTTTCATAATTATTGTGATAAAAAACAAATAAATTTATCTCGATAATACATTTAGATAAAGTGGTTATAAAAAAAGTAGGAAGAGATTTAGATTGAATTTAGCTGTTTTTATCTTTGGGTCTGTAGTTTGTATTTTTTTTTAATGTTGTTGTTATCTTTTAATATACATTTAGATAATGAGATTTAGATTGAATTTAGCTGTTTTTATCTTTGGGTCTGTACTTTGTATTTTTTTTTAATGTTGTTGTTATCTTTTAATATACATTTAGATAATGAGATTTAGATTGAATTTAGCTGTTTTTATCTTTGGATCTGTAGTTTGTATTTTTTTTAATGTTGTTGTTATCTTTTAATATACATTTAAATAATTTTCTTTTAATATTGTTGTTGTTCATCTAATTCCTTGCCTTTTCAAATATTATTTTAAAAATAATGAATTACCCTAATCCTGTTGACAATTTGGGGTTGGAACATACTTCTATGTGTTTATGCACCCCAATGTTATACTATCTTTATGACATTCAAATATAAATTCAGAAACTTACTTGTATTTTGATCTATTCCAATAAATAAAATTTATTTTGATATGTTACAATAAATAAAATAAAAAAATTAATTATAAAAGAAATTGCCTCATTGACACAAAGGAAATAAAAATCAAAAACATAATTACTTATCTGAATGTTGTTGAAAGGGTAATTGGCCTTCATTCTAAGGCTGCTTCTGGAGTTGTTTGATGATATATACTGTTATTTGATGCAAGTGGTTTTTGTTTTCCCTAAATTCCTATTTCTTTAAGTTTGAAAAAAAGTAATTTTGGCAAAAGTTATTTTCGGAGAAGCTGAAAAATATTGCTTATAAATAAGTTGAATTTCAGCTTAGGGTTCCAAGTGACTTTTAATAAAACTAAAAAAAATTAGTTAACATTTTTAATGATTTTAATTAATAATATTGATATATTTTTTTAAAATTATTTTCATAATTACCATTCGGACTATAAAAAATATTGAGTAAATAAATTTATTTCTGCAAAAGAGATAATTAATATAAAAATGAAATAAAGATTTGTAAAAAATAGTAAGACAAAATTTAAAACTAATAGTAATACTTATATTTAAAAGTATACTAAAGAAAAAGTTTAAAAAAAAAGCTGTAAAAAAGTACTCGACACATAGCAATCATCCGTGGCTCTTCCCTAATTCCTAGCCGAAGGGTCTCTTTAACAATAAAAAAGAGAGGAGAATAATGAAGATAGTGACTTTCATGACTTGATAAATCATCATATTTATAGTTTGAAATATGTGATAACTAAAAAGATATTTGAGTTTATCATGAATTCAAGCATCATCTGTTTGGGTTTATCGATCTTTTTGAGGATAATGATTTTTTTTAACAAAATGAGGATAATGATTCCACATATTCCACGTACAGATAATTTATTTAATTTTAAATATTAATTTTTGATAGATAATTTATTTAATTTTAAATTATAATTTTGATTAAAGACTATGTTATCTACCAACAAATGCTCTGGTGCGAGTATTCCTTAAACGAACAAACGTGGAGCCTCGAAAATTTTTCCGACAAATATGATACCTCGAAAAGGGATGTTTTTATATAAGTACAGTGGATCTACTTTTGTTGTTACTACTATCATATTATTATGTGTCGTGTGATAAGAACTTCCTGGAAAATTACAGAGAATCTGGTGTATGTCAATAATGTTATTGATTAGGCGATGATAGTGGAAGATTGTCATATTATATCTTACTCATACATTTTTATATCAATTAATTTCGTATGATATAAAATATATTAAAAATAAAATAATATTATTCTATCATATTAATCTACTAGACTCAATATCATGTCTGCAAGGAAAAAAAATCTAATTTCAAATATATTCATCCATATTTTGAAAACCAAATTGATCATTGAACCAACATAAACACTAGTTGGTTCATTGGTCTGATTTGACGGAACCATCATCAATAATTTTTTTTAAGTGGATCAATATTTGTTGAACTTATTTTTTTTAATGTAAATTATTCTTTATATATTTTGGTCTTATATTTTTAAGATCATTTTAGGAAAAAAATTTCCGTTTAATTGGTAAGATATCATTTCAATATTTAATAATATTTTATTGTTTTTTTCAAAAACATTTTTATTAAATCAACACTTTTTAAATTACTGACAGCAATTATAAAAATAGTTTTGAAAAAATATATTAAATGTTTATATTTTTAATGTCATTAACAACATTAATCTATTTTTTGATAGATGTAAAATTTTTTTAAAAATAATTGTACATATAAAATCGGGTGAAGTATAATTAAGTGCATTTGGAAACATACATCCTTCATGGAGATGTATGTGTCGCTTGATAACCCTATTTGTTTATTTTTAAATAAATAAACTTTATTTGACTAGAGTTTTTTTTTTCTTAAATTGAAAAAAGAAAACTCCTCAACTTGTAAACCATGATGTTGTACTTTTTTGGCTCTATTATATTGATTTAAAAATAATATATAAAATTTTTTTATCACAAATTATAGTAAAAATAATTAATGAAAAATTTTAAATATTGTATATTATATTTATGATCGAATAACTAAGGAATAATTTTTTTTGGAAGTAATATTGTAACATATATTAATTACAGTGATATGAAAATTTTAATCATAGTAGTTTGTAATAAATAAATAAATCTTGCACTTCATTAAAAATACATTTTCTTATTTTCATTGATTACTCAAACTTTTGCCAAAATTTTGATATAGAAAAAGCAAATAGAGCTGTCAAGATGCGTGAGACCTGTTGGGTTGACTCATTTAGCCAAACATAATGCATGAATTGAACCTACAAAAAAATTCGACCTAGCTTGGCTCAATAATTAAATTTATCTAATATGTGCTCTTGCTCATTAGTCATTACTAAGCAAGTGAACCTGTTGGCCCCCTTTTTTTTTTTCAAGAAATTACTTATAATACATTTTTTAATTATATTTTCATAAATAATATTTATATTGTTTTTATACTTAATATAGGAATATTGTATGTGATCCAATTATAATAATTTTTATATTATATAATGAATAGCTCGTGGGACATTTTGTTCGGCTTACAACCTAACCAAGGAATTGATGGCCTAGATCTGGTCAACCCGAATTAATAGCTCAGTTTATATTTTATAAGGTAGAAAATTTTAAATTATGAGTATTGCTAAGGTTACTACATATGGAAAAAATCATAAGTCCACATTCACCACTCTCTCGAAAACATAAAAAATCATACTTTCCAATAATTTTTATCTATAATTACTCCCTTAACAAGGGCACTTGTTAGCATTTTCCTTAAATTATTTATACTTTTGAATTTGAATCAGTTGTTTAAATAAATTTTATGAAGAATTTTTGAAAACTACATTTGTCCTTTTTATAATAAATCCTATTTTGATTTGTCTATTTTATTAATTGATTCTTTTCAAATATGATTTTATTTAACCAACATTTTAGGAGTACTAATTAATTCGTAGTCGCTAAACAAAAATTAATGTGAGGAAAAACAACAAGTACCATTGTAATAGATGGTTTTTTAAATTTATATATTAACTTTTGACAAATTTATTGCTTTTATTTACATTGTTTAATTTATTTAATTCAAATTAAAAGTTTCAAGTGGTCTGATAAAAACGATAGGAGGTGATAATACATTTTATAAGATCCTCGCAAAAAAATTGTTTTGATCATATTTGTATGCATTTTCTAATTTATCAACAATATTATACTGTATTTGTTTTAACACTTTCTTGTACTCAACGAACAAAAATTACTCTATCAGATCACTTTTTTTACAATGCTCCACCAGATCTTTAATATTAAACACTTTTTAGAAAAAATTAAGTTAAAAAAGGAAATTAATTAATTTTTTAGTGCCATTGAAATTTTAATTATTGTGATTTTTTTGTCAAATTTGTTGTTATCACTATCATTATTTGATTTAAAACTTCTACTAATTAATTAGAGTTGGAATACATTAGTCATCTCTCTTCATCTAATACGAGTGATTTTGAATAATTGATTGATGTAATTGTCTAATTAGAAAATAGTTTAATAAATAAGAAAAAAGTCATCAAAAATATCTTAAATTAAACACGATAAAAAGTAAAAAAAAAAAAATCATTGTGAATAATAAATACTAACATGCGTACTCCTTATGTCTCTAAATATGCATGATTAGTAGAAAATGAATTTACATTGTCTCTTTTTATAAATTTTTATTTCAATTTTCAATGACATTAATTAATTTTTTTTAAGAACATTTCTGTTATAAACCGGTCTCACATAGCAATAAATACCGGTACCTATATCTATGAGCACCAATTAACCGTGAATAATTGATATAATGACTCATATTGGCGTCATCAAGTCTTGAGTCCATTACTCTTGAATTCCTTGGCTGACAATAATAACGGTCATAAACAATCCATCATTGTTTTGTTAGTGACAACCATAATAACTTACCATGGCTCATCGTACCTTTCGCCTTATAAATACATGTAGTGATCAATATATGAACACACTCTCAACTCTCGTTTTGCCCACGACACACCTACTCCTAAATATCATGACTCGAGTGGTGGGGTTATTTTGATCGAGAACTCGTCACCGTACCATTGTCACATATTAACAGACTGACTTGTCAGTGCATATGAAATAACACCCCATAACAACTCTTATTTAGCTATTCTTTTAGAATATTAATGATAATTATATAAATAATTTTGAAAATGTATATCAAATATTAAATTTTTTATATCATTAACAATATTAACTACTCACATTTAATTTACATGAAAACTTATTCTAAATACTTTTCAATATATATTAAAATTGGAGAAGTAGAAGGGCAAAAAAGATTTCCCTCCTAAAACACCCATTTCCCTCCTAATGATGTATTTCTCTCATAAATCCATCATTAAGTGTATGTTTTGTATCTTTTAATCTTAGCCGTCCATCATATTTTATTAGATTAAATCATAACCGCCCATTTGTATCTTTAAATCTTAGCCGTCCATCATATTTTATTAGATTAAATCATAACCGCCCATCATGTTTTCTTAGAAACACAATATTGATAATTAATAATAGTCATCATCAACATAATCATCAACATATTATAAAATAGGAGAAGTTGAGGGTTAATCTTACTTTCCCTCCAAATTATTTAAAAAAAAATATTTTCTCTATATATATATACATATATATCTAATGCACTACACAATACCATTAAAACAAGACTAATAAAAATATAAAAAAAAAATATAGGTAAAAAAATAGTAAAAAAAGTCTAATAAAAATATATATATCCAAAATATTTAGCAAGAAATTGTCAATGTGTGTGAAATTTCAACTAAAAAGTTTCATTCAAAATATTAAAGTAAAAAATTATCATTTAATCCACATATATTTATTCATCTGTATCTATAGTTTTATTTTTCCAATTTGCATAAACTCATTTCAATTTCTAATAAAACTTAATTACCTTTTCCAAAAAACACTTATAAAAAAAACTTCTTTTAAAAAATATTTCAATTAAGTCAGCACCTTTTAAAAGGTCAATAATATCTTTAAAGGTAGTTTCAAATAAGTATATTAAATTTGTACAATTTTAATGTTACTAACAAAATTAACTTACCTTCATGATGGATGTAAATTTCTCATAAAGATTTTAGATTTAGGATTGAGGGAATACTCTCGGCCTTCGTCTCATTTAACGATTGAGGAAATACTCCCGACCACAAGGATGGTAGAAAATCACAAAAATAAGAAATATCAAGGAGACAAACAATTATTGAAGGTGGCTGCCTTCAAAATGCTTGAGGCAACTAACGTGTTTTCGCCGGTGATGTAAGGATAAAGATCTTTTTCTCTTTTAAGTATTTTGCTTCTCATATATAAGTTTGTTCATGATTCTTTCCATATAGATGTTCTTAAGCCGTGTCTAAACTATAGAAGTTTGTGTATTATATATTATACCAATTTTATATTATATAATTATCCCAAAAAAAACACGAAAAAAAATAATAACAGTTATTCATAACTATTTTTAAAGTATACATGATTGTTTCATATATTATAAATATTTTTCAAAATATTTATCGCATTTTATCTAATTATAAGTATTGTATTCCTATTTGATTACATAAATTTGTCTGATTATAAAAAAAAAATAAATTTCAATGTAAATTTGTAATAATTAAAAAAAATAACATATAAAATATAATTCCAAAAAATGATAGATTTATTGTTCGCTAAAAAAATTCACATGTAAATAAAATTAATGTTTAATGTTTTAACAAATGGAAAGCCCTTAAAAAAAATAAAGGATAGCAAAATTTAAGACCTATGCATCGCACGGGCAATTTTCCTAGTCAACATATCATAAAATAGGAGAAGTTGAGGGCATTTTTGTCATTTTCATTTTCCCTCCTTCATCCTTGCTTTTCCCTCCAAAATTGTTTGTCCGTGCATTGCACGGGAATAAATATTTATCTTAAGTTATTTTTAGTAAATTTTTATTAGTACAATTTGGATTACACATAAATATAAAAATTGCCCACAAACATACAATTTGCATTTCGATATTATTACAATTTGCACGGGTTATTAATGATCTTTTCAAAAGGAAATAATTTGAATCAAATATTGACATAAAAAATATATAATGCCTAAACGACCCGTCATATGATAATTAACCAGAAAAAAACGAATATAATGTTATAATTTCATAAATTCTAATACAAACAAGTCATAATATAGTCAAATTGGTATTAAACATTTAAACAGAGCATCATTATGAATAATAAATTTTGGGTACAACGAAAAAAACAAATATATAAGTATTAAAGATGAGTTATAATTTGGTATAATGATTTAGCTTAATACAATCAAATATTTACTCAGTCATGAATTCAAATTTTAAAAAAATCCAAAAATTCATACAATATGTTGCAATTTAAATTGTGAAAAATAATGATGCGTTATTTTATACTTTAGACAATATACTTATTTACAATTATGAAGTTTTAATACAAGCAAGTAATTTGAAAATTCGAATCTTATAAACACGAATTAATTAAAAGTGTGAAAACATGTCTTATATTTTGGGACAGAATGTAATAATAATGATGATGATGATGATGATATATGGTAAAAAAATAGTAGCATTTGGACTTGCAAAACGAATTACTAATAAAATGCATTTGGAATGATGGATTAAATAAAACAAAAATCAAAATGAGTTGGATTTTTTTTAATATAAGAAATTATGTTGTTAATTAAAATTAGAAATCGCATAGTTGATACATTATTAGTTAATTTTTATTAATGAAAAAGTTTGCAGCTGAAAATATATTCAAAGGTTAATGTTTATGATTATTCATTTCTAAATACATGTAAATCATTTTTATAAAAAGTTCATATTAACTTATTATTTAAAAATACATATTTCCAAAATCTATAATCAAATTCAAAAAAAAATAAAATTAAACCCGTGCGTTGCACGGGTAATATTACTAGTATTTTAAAACGAGAGGAGTATTTAATCAAAGGCGGGGTTTATAAGCCAGAACCCGATAATGCTCTCCCTTCCAATTTAGAATGAACAACTAACAAATAGCAAAATATTAAGAATTGATCACTCTGCTTGCAATTGGCATTGTATACTTTAAAGTTTAATAGATACTGTATGCCGGCAAATGGAATATAATTGGACCTACTCCAGGTCATCAACCGGCACGTTGGATCTTCATCTTATGTTTCCACCCAATAGACGTATGCCAAAAATTATACATTTCCCCTTCTTTTGAGTCTATGTCCCCACCCTAGCCTTATTATTGTTTTCATATGTGCTAATTTTGCACTTGACAAATAAACAATGTCATGCGTAAATCTTCTAGAGCACATATAGAAAATAAATCATTGCTCCAAGAAATGGTCCCCCCACACAATAACTTGCAAAGGTCACAATAAAAATGAATAGAATCAATCCAGTATTTAAGGAAATTTTTGTCTAACATGAAGCATGTTAGTCCAATAGAGATATAGAGTCATTCTATGTCCCGGGTAACTCGTGTATATGTGTATATAGACCCACACGTACATAATAAGTAAATTTCAATTGTTAACTTTATTAAAACAATAGTAGTATTTTTTTTTGTTCACCAAAAAAAAAAAGCAATATTTTTTTTATTCATTAAATATATTATTTTTAGGTAAAACATACTCTCTCTCTCTCTCTATATATATATATATATGTATATATATGTGTGTGTATATATATATATACAAAATAAAAAACACACACCATTTTCACCATCTACTTCTAGGTTGCAGGTGGTTAGAATCTGAGGACTTTAGCCCTCACCTTAAGACAAGGACTTCACATAAGAATTGAAAAGGAGTATGGGGTAGAAGAGAAGAAAAAGAAGATAAACACTGTTTCCCCCCTTTTTGATATTGGAATTCTAAGCGAGGAGGGATTTTCTACATATGTATGTGGTTAATGTCTTAACGACATGGTTGAGGGAATGTTCATTACTTTTTGTTGTTCCTAGTATTGTTGCTTTGACGGGAAGAAATATCAGATAATTGCAACAATGGATTGGTTCATGTTAACGGCACATCTTAGTATATATCCCCCGAGGTGTATTTTGGCTCTCTAATTTCATTGTCGTCAACACTCTTCGTTAACTCATCACAATTTCCCACTATGAAATTCACGATTATGATTTTTTTTATAAGAACAATTATGATTGATTAGTAAAAAGTGTAGATATATAGGTGTGTAATACTTGTTGATCAATAGACAGATGATCATAAAAGGTGGGCTTGAAATTACAGAATTGCCACTTAAATAATACACAGCAGAATATACGTATGAGCTGAAACAACTCAGTTCTTTTTATGGCCAAAAATTCGTTAGGACTAACTCTGTTATTATTTTTGTTTCATATCTTGATCTTCAGGTAAATCGACTGCTTGTAAAAAAGACTCGTTGACAACTTTGACATTATTAACAGTATCAAACTTTATAATTTGATGAACTTATATAGTTACTGTTAAAAAGACTCGCCACTTTTTGAACAAAGGCAGAAACCGAGTGGTTGTTAATTGTTAGTACTAACTTGGGGGGATTCAGAGGATAAATTTGTAAAAAACATGTGTGACATTGCGTATTATTAGATTTACATTTTGGTAATTGCAACTCCAATATACAGTGTGCTAGAAGTTTCTCAGTATCACGTGGTCTTAATTTATTTCATGAATAATGAATAATGAATAATGAATAATGAATAATGAATAATGAATGGAAGACAGCAGAATGCAGATTATTTCTGTCACCTAGCTACTTACACAGCATGAATTTAACTATGCAGGTTTTAATTCAATAAGATTTCCATGGAAAATGGCATCTGGAGCAATTATAAGAGTACTGAAGAACATAGTGTGGAAAGTGCTGGAAATCAGAACGTGTATGCACTACTCTTTATGTAAAATAAATTACAATAAGATTGCTTGTAAAGGCAATTAACTTTGCCTAATAGCATCACCAACTTTCCTTGTGCTTTTGAAAAGCTTGTACTGTCCTTCTTTGAAGGTTACAGCTAGCTCGCTCACAATATTTTGCTAAAGATGACACTGTTATCAGTCTTGGGGTCCATAATCAACCATTGAAGCACATGTCCTAAAGCATATATATGGTCCCCTGATTAAGCCCACGCCATCATGGGAATCATCCTTTGCCACTGCAGACTACAAAATATTGCCAACCACTCTGTTCCAAATCAGACTTTGATCATATTAGTTAAATTTTTGTTGGGATAGTTAGAGTGAAAGCTCTGTATAGTGCTAGCTAGAAATATCCATAATACTGTAATCTCAAATTGGACCTATAGGCTATGGTTATTGTGCAAATGTAGACTCAGAAATTGGGAATTAAATACCCGAAGCGTTGAATTGCATTGATCATTAAACTATGCATGCATCCACTGATAGGTGCAGATTGAAGAGTAAAAGAAAAATACTGCACAACTAACTTCCTAGCTCTTGTAGTACCATCTAGCCGAATTATTTAACGAACACTTTAAATAAATAGTTAAATACGGAAAGTAGTTATAATTATTGAAAAGCAGGTGCGCCAGCTCACAATTTCATGCTCTTGTTGAAAATTTCAGAACTTCAAATCTTAAGTTCTATGGTATATATTTTTTAATTGATTTCTAGTAATTCCTACTAGTATAATGGTAGGAGTAATATGTTGGAGTAATAGACTTATAGACTAGCATTGAATTTGAATCTTGATACATGTTCACAAAAATTGGGGAACATTAGGGAGGTAAAAATAGCACATCTATGAAATCATACAAGTGAAATGGCCTAAAAATATTCATTCTCCTCCCGTGTGCTTTTAGTTAGTCTATGGTATGGTATGAGTCAATGGATTGGCAAGCTGCCAAATGGCAAAGTATTACACGTATAAAACTACGACTCTACTCAACCCAAGAGTAGTTATGACAACTCATTTTTTGTTTCTTCCCTGTACCACCTAGAAAAGGTATGATTATTTTGTTAACTTAGTCTCTCCGATTCGAATTCTAAGCAAATTTTATATTTATTAAAAAAGTTAGTTGATTGTATTTAATTTTATTAAATTTATATAAAATAGAGGTATTTTAGGAAAGTAGTATTGAGAATGAAACAACAATTAAATAATATAACAATTTTCTAAAGATGTTTTAGGAAAATGACATTGAGAATGAACAAAATTTAATAAAATTAGTTAATTTTGCTTATATTTTAAACCAAGAGAAGTATTTTTTTATTGCTTATAATTCGAGCCGGAGGAAGTATTAAAAATTAATCCTTCCCATTTTATTTATATGTTCTATTTCAAACAAAATACACCATTTAAGAAATGCCCCATAAGTTATGATCTTTTAGAGATTTCACACAAATTAAGAAATGAGTAAATGATGTAAGAATTGGTATAATTTGACTAAATTACCCCATTTAATAAAAGGAGAGAGTAATAATAAATGTATGAAAATTATGTTGAAGAGAGATGAAGAAATGAGTGATGAAAAAGAAAATGCAATAAATAAGAGTATGTTTGGAAAAAGAAGTATAAATGAGTATTGAATTTCTAAATGATCATGACTTATGAGACAAAAAAAAATATTCAAAAGATCATAACTTATGGGACGAAGGGAATATTTAAATTTTCAATATATTAATTATGTTTTTTCCTAGTATAATCTTTAATTTTTCTCCACTACTTACATAAACCAAAACCTATTAAATCTTCGTAAGAGTAAAAAGAGAAAACATAATTTATTACACTCTTGAAATCATCAAAATCACAGATAAAAGAAAAAAAAAATCTCTCTAAAAAATGATAAATAATAAGAAACTGAAGGAGTAAATACAGTAAAAAAGTATAGAAAAATATATTATTTTAGGTTTTTAAGGGGAAAAAACAATTTGAATATATGAATTTTTTATTTTTAATAATTTTAACAAATGATTTTATCAAATTTCTAAAATAATTTATAATTTATGACACCGGATGGCTATTGTGTATCATGTAGAAATTGATTTTAAAGTGACTTGTAATTAAGATTGAGAAAATCTTCTAAAATGCAATTTATAATAAAGATTGGAGGGAGTAATAATGAGAAAATACTTTGCATTAATTTAGTAGTAGGTAAAATATTTTGGTCAAATGCACTACATTACAGTATATTACTACTACTTTTTAATTTTTTTTAATAAAATTCATAAGTTGCATATGTGTTTTGTTTTATTCTACGTTGTTCTTTTTCTTTTATTATTATTATTATTATTATTATTATTATTATTATTACATTAATTATTTATTTATTTTTTAAAATAAGGAATGCAGCCATATTAACTGGATGCAGACAGACAAAGCATGTGTTCCTCCTGAAGTTACTTGGAGGCAAACAAACATGAAGGAATGAACTCAATGGAAGAAAGAGAAAGAGAAATTTTGAAAGAGAGAGATAGCATTATTATGGATTGGATTAGAAATCAGCGTTTGTGGTTTCATTGGTTCCCACGATAGCCCCTCAATTATCCACAACCCCCCAAACTAGTCAATTCTCTCTCACTCTCCTTTCCAAGATCAACACTCACTCACTCAATCAAAAGTGCTTCATTCACTTCCTCTTCAACTCTAAACCCCCCCAACTTTCAACTTAAACCCTTCTAACTCCAATTCCCATGGCTTCCATCTCTAGAATCATTCTCAAAGACTATAAGCTAGTCTCTTATGATCCCCTGTTTAACTCTACCCCTTTTACCTCTACTTTGAACAAGCTTCGTTGTAATTGTAATCATTTGGGTATTTTTTTAAAATTTATTTCTTACTGAATCTTCTGGAAAATGGGGTCTGTTCTTTCTTTCTTTACCTTTCTGATATGCTTAAAAAGTTTTGATTTTTCGTTTTGTTTTGTTTCTGTGTTTTAGATGTAAAAGGTGGATTGTATCTGCTTGAGAATGGAAGAAGAAGAAGCTGCTCAATCAGAAGTGAGTTGCGTAGTCCAGTTCCCGTAATTCATCAAATAACGTCAAAAAGGTAATTATTTTGAAACCAAGCTCTGATGACAGTTCGTCTTTTTCTTTAGATTTTCCTGTCTTTAGTCAGGCACTAGTTGGTAGATTTTCTTTAGGTGCTTGCACATTTACTGTCACTATGTTGATTTAAAATTCTAATAGTGTGCCGATATTCAGGAACCCTCAAATATTGTGCAAGGCTTCAGCAAATGTTTCTGGCGATATTCCTGAAAGTGCTGGGGGGTTGAGCCAGTATGAGAAAGTGATCGAAACCTTAACCACTCTTTTTCCTTTGTGGGTAAGTCTAATAATTTTCTTCTTCCGTGTATTAGCTCAAAAATTTCTCCCTTCTTACTTAGTAGTTTAAAAATTGTTTGATTTACTTGGGCAGGTTATCTTGGGTGCTATTGTTGGCATTTACAAACCAGCTGCGGTAATATCTCTCTTTTATAGTTATTTACATGGTTGAGTGTAAATATGTTGATTAACTGCTGTGATATTATGCCTTTATTCCAGGTAACTTGGTTGGAGACAGACCTTTTTACCCTTGGCTTGGGTTTCCTTATGCTATCTATGGGCCTGACATTGACATTTGAGGATTTCAGACGATGTCTGCGAAATCCATGGACTGTAAGGGACAATCGGTGACATTAAGGGAAAATTTATCTGTCTGTTTCTCCTTTTTAAGATAATTTATTTTGTTCTTGCAGGTGGGTGTTGGGTTTCTTGCACAATATTTGATTAAGCCCTTGCTAGGCTTTGTCATTGCAATGGTACTTTTTAATTATTAATTAGTCAATTTCATGCTTTGCTATCTCTTTGCTTCGTTCAAATTAGTTCTTGAAATGCGTCAAGTCCTTTTACTTTCTATATTTTCTCCTAAGATTGTTATGGAAGAAATAATGTCAATAGTAATGACTTGATGAGTAATTTGCACCTCAGTTCTTTTATTGTAAATTCTACACTTTATATTATCTTTTGAGTAGAGATTGTATAATAAAGATTAAAAGATTTCTTACCCTTAAGAGTTAAGATGAAAATGATGATAAGATTGGTCATTTATTAGTTTATCTTATACTAGCTGGTGTGTTATGCATCATAAGAACCTAAATTATGCATAATGTTTTAACACATTAATCTCTGATTGTCAGACTCTCAAACTTTCGGCTCCTCTTGCAACCGGTCTAATTCTGGTCTCATGTTGTCCTGGAGGTCAGGCATCAAATGTTGCGACATACATATCAAAGGGAAATGTTGCACTTTCTGTTCTTATGACAACGTATGTTTAACACGCATGTAAATTCCCATGTTTGTTTTTCTTTTTTTCCTTGTGTGGTTGTGGTTGAATTTTTTAAATTTCTGCTTGCAGTTACTGTTGCTTTCAAATAATATTGGTGCTAATTTGAATCATTTATTAGTTCAGTACCCATTGTTGCCACTCGCATTTCTTGGCCTCTTCTTTTGGCTTTTGGCTCTTGGCTCTCCTCCAAGCTGTAAATTTTATCATTCAAGTTCAAAAAATTGTTTTCCATTTGGTTAAGGATTTATATAAGTGATATAGAATCAGTTGATGCATTGAAATTAGAACTACTAATCATCCTATGATTCTAAATCCTATCCTTCTTTGCCTGTACACTAAAAAACCGAGTTTCTGGTTCTTTTAGAATTTGCTTTCAAAATGGGTGCTTGTTGTTACTTACTAGAGAAGAGAAATGGATGAATTTGGATTAAAATGTTGCGCTAATTACTAGTAGTGCCTCGTGGTTTTGCTCAATTTTGGCAGTTCAAGGTTAGAATACAACTTGAAAAGTAAACCTTATATACAAAATACTAATAGATAACAAAGTACCCAATAGTTTTATGTGTAGATTGTTGGGTTAACTGAAGCAATTTGGCTATGAAGTAACTTTAGCTTGACACTTAATCTTTTGGTGCTGTATCTGATAGGAGCATGAAGAATCTTCACTGTGACATTTCTGAATGCAATGTAAATGTCCTCTTTATAATGCAGAGCTGAAGGAACAATCAGAGAACAATATGCAATTACTAAATGAGTGACAAGATTGCAATTGTGTTATGTTATGTCTAGATTCTAGAATAAGTTATTTTAGCTTTATTACTTTCATATATTTTCCAAGGAATGAATTTATCTGGTGTATATCAATGTAGTTAATTAATATAATTATGTTTCTAGATATTAGGTTTTGGAGATATTAATAGATATTATTTGCTGTTGTACAGGTGTTCAACTATTGGAGCTATTGTTATGACACCACTCCTTACAAAGCTTCTTGCTGGTCAACTTGTTCCAGTTGATGCTGCTGTAAGCTCTTGCATACATTTCCCTTGACATGAAAGGGATGTTGAAAAATGTTTCCATTTATATGATATGATGCCAGCCTCATATTGGCAACCAAATACGAAAAAACATAGTTGGCATTTAACAATACAAATCATACCTAAATACATGTTTATCTTCTTTTTAATTGTTTATTTGGTTTGAGTACATTTAGTTCCAAGAATCATTCAGCTTATCAGTTCATGGTATACATTGCTTTTATTGATTATTATCATGTCATCCAAAGTTGGTCCTTAGCATACAGAAATCTATTCATTCTCAATTTGTCTTTATTTATGATATTCATGGTGTCTGCTGTCTATAATGAGATCTCCCCATCATTTCTGTCACATAAATTTACCCCCCTTGTGTTTGTTATCTTCACTCATGGAATGAAACTGATATTCTTTCTTTTTCAGGGCCTGGCTATTAGCACCTTTCAGGTTGTTTTAGTCCCAACAGTTGTGGGAGGTAAGAGATGGATCTCTGAACTGATGTGAGTTAGAGTTGGTTTTATGGACACTTGAATATATATACTGTTACACTGCCTTGACTGGATTTAAGGTTTGGTGCCTAATATTAGGATGATTTAGCTGACCAATATATATATATATATATATATATATATATATTAGGATGATTTACAATGTTTTTGCTTTATCTGGCAGTTTTGGCAAATGAGTTCTTCCCCAAGTTCACTTCGAAGATAATCACGATAACACCTTTGATAGGAGTTATTTTGACTACTCTCCTTTGTGCAAGTCCAGTAAGTTGACCAAGTTATAGAAAATGAAGTTCGCTATCACTAATCTTAGATAACAATTATTATTTGTAATTCTTGATTTGCATGGAAATTTGACTTGTATTAACTTTTCAGATTGGGCAAGTTGCAGAGGTCTTGAAAACTCAAGGAGCACAATTGATTTTGCCTGTTGTTTTCCTACATGCTGCTGCATTTGCTCTTGGTTACTTTCTTTCAAAAATATCATTTGGTGAATCCACATCCCGCACGATATCTATAGAGTGTGGAATGCAGGTAAACCCCATCTTCATGCCTAAATACATTATTTGTTTTCTTCTTTTTGATTGTTTACCTGGCTTGATTACTTTCTTACATCTTTAGTATCTATGAATCACTCCAGTAATTTGGAAATGCTTAGTCATTTTATCTCACCCTTTTTTGTTTTACTCTTTTTAATCTACAGAGCTCCGCACTTGGGTTTTTGCTTGCTCAGAAGCACTTTACAAACCCTCTTGTAGCTGTTCCCTCTGCTGTTAGTGTTGTCTGCATGGCGGTATGATAAAATAGATATTTCTGCTATTAGACTGTTTTGTTTTGTTCAGTTCAGTTCTCATAAAAGGATCAACGTATAAAATAGTCTTATTTATGTTTTTGGTCCCTAAAAGTTCAACGTGTTTTGATTTTAGTCTCTATAAGTTATTTTGACCGGGACCGGTTCTTAATTTTTCAAACATTTTGGTTTTGGTCCACTTCGTTATGAAAAATCTGTTATTTGTTGAAGTGGCTAGCGGAATACTACATCAGCAGCACGTGGTGTTAGACAGACTGTGCCAAATATGTGATATGACATGGATGATATAGATCCACGGATACAAAATGACCTCATACGCATAATTTTGCGTTTATGAACTTGGATCATCCATGTCACATTACTTATTTGGCGTTACTTAACACTACGTGGTTGTTGGTGTGGGTTTCCGTTAACCACGTAAGCAAATAATTGATTTTTCTAATGGAGGGGATCAAAACCAAAATGTTTGAAAAATTAAGGACTAGTCTCGGTCAAAATAACCTTTAGGGACTAAAACCAAAACATGCTAAACTTTTAAGGACCAAAAACATACATAAGCCAATAAAATATATCAATGACCACTTTTCACTAATGTCATGCAGCTCGGGGGGAGTGCTCTTGCTGTGTATTGGAGGAATCTACCAATTCCCCTTGATGACAAAGATGACTTCAAGGAATGAAAACCATGTTCATGGCTTTATCTATCTTGCTTGATTTGTATTTTACCCTGATATATTTTAGGACAATTGTTTCTGCATTAGTTGACTAGTAAGTTGGATTTTTGAATTCATGTAGTAAGGGAGGGAACATTTAGAACATTAAGAATTTAAATTAGGGAGAGTTGCATTGCAGCAAAAATATTTGCGATAAACATTAGTACTAATATCAGGTAGCAAGTGATTAATTAGCCCATCTATTTGTTTTAATCATCAAACAGCTTAAGTTAAACCTCGGCGCAACAATAAAATAAACTGCCTTAGGATCAAATCCAATCAATGGGTTCTTCGTTTGCGGTGTAGTGCTGCCGGACATGTACTCTTTCGAGACTGCATTAGGTGTGAGCTTCTTGCATTGAATTGTCATTTTTATCTAACACCTTAATAGGGTGTGAGGATTTTGTCACTCCACTCATACCTTTATACCCCCATTTTAATGTTAATTTTTAAATATCCTTATAAACACAAAAAAAAATCTGTTATTCTTTTTCACTTCCAAAAACCACCATACCCTATTCATAATTTCACGTCGTACTAAAGACATTTTTCTCTAAAGGAAATCATCATAACCGCGCTTAATTGACAAGGCAATGTTTTTGAACTTCAGGTTACCAAGTTTCAAACCATCTTTGTAGCATATCTCCCAAACAAATAAATAAATGAGTTCTATTATCTTCCTAATACCCAACATTTCATTTTTCACGACCCAACTTCTCCATGTTTTTTTATTTGGTCATGACTTACAAGGTTTTTTAGTCGTAACCTGAGCACTCACGTTAAAAAAAAGTGTGAGTGAATAGTGGAATGATAAGGTGAAGAAGTGGGTGTTATTTGTGACAGAGATGAAAGAGGGGATGAGGTAAGGGGAAAGATCCGTGAAATTAAGGATGGGGATGCAGTGGTTTTTGGAAGTGAAAAAGAAGAATATGTTTTTTTTTTTTAAATGGTATTTTAGGAATTAAATATTAAAGTGAGGTGTATGGAACCATGAGTGAAATGGCAAAAGATCCACTCTTTAAGAGTTTCATTGTTGTACCTTACCTTGGGTGGTACAAGTAACCTTAAGCTTCACCCTTATATTTTGGTTTCATTGTTGTAATCACAATTAATCTTTTTTCTTCTTTTATTTATTTTCCCCCTTCTTTTAATCGCGAATTGGGTAGGTTTTCTGAATAATTAAATAGAATATTTTATAAGATTAATCGGTATATGTTAACGATATAAATTTTTTTAAACCATTAGTCCATTATCCACTATTATTTGTATTACTGTATTACTTTTATTTAAAAGTTAACGATCATAAATAGATTATTGATGAATGATGCATTGATAAACATAAAAAAATTTATACTCTAGATGCATTATCTATTTTCTCACATGTTTAAAAAAAAAAACCTTTTTTTTTTAATATTTCGAAACAAACCTTAACAAATTGGTAAAGCAAGTTAATATATATAAGAACAAAAAAACTGCTACTCTCTCCGTTTTTTATAATCTGTCATTTTTTTATTTTTTTTTTGTTTTTTATATGTCATTTTAAGGATTTCAAGAGTGTAATAAAGGGTATTTTTCATGTTTACCTCTATTTAATAGGTTTAGATTTACGAAAGTAGTGACCAACGAGCTGTTGGTGCAGTGGTGCCAGGGGCTGCACTTGGTAGGGCGAACCACGGTTCCCGCAACAACGTTGGGAGAGGAATAAAACCTTAACCTCGGGACCCCCCTCGAACTGGATTAGTCGGCCCAGTGGGCCGGATACCAGGGTGCAAACCAAAAAGATTTACGTAAGTAGTGAACAAAAATTAACAATTACTGAGAGAAAAATGGTATAGTGGGAAACAACGGAATTAATGCATTGGAAATCTTATTAAATATTACCTCCATCCCTAAATATAAAGCTCTCTTGACACTTTTATTTTGTCCCTATTTATAAAGCCTCATACCAATTTTAAATGATCATTAATTACTTTTTTTCACAAACACCCCTATTTATTTAACACTTTTTAGATTCTCAATAATATTAATAGAGGCAATTTTGAAATTACATATCAAAAATTCATATTTCCAATACAATTAACTAAATTATTCTACTTTTTTAATGGGCGTGAAATTCCCAAAGAGATTTTATATTTAGGGACAGAGGAAGTTATATGTTTTTGTTTGAAATAGGACATATAAATAAAAACGGAATAATAACTAGTCATTAAATGCTCCTTAAATATATCGCATCAATTGAGGATATTAAATGATCCTTAATTATAGACATTTATTTAAAAGCAAATTAAACTACTAAAGCTATTGAATGCTCTTTAAGTTTTACCCATTATTTAAATGAATATTACTCCCTCCGGTCTAAGAAGAATATTAAAAAAAAAGTGGGGAAGCCACTTGATTTGTCCTTAATTTCTAATAGTTTTAACTTTTATTTGTTTTTGTTTTTGTTGTTGTTTTTGTTATAACAAAAAAAAAAAAAAGAGAAGTGAAGAAATACTATGCGAATGAATTCTCAATATCTCAATAATTTGAATTGCTACCTGCTACTTCCAGAGTTAAATGTTGTTGACTTCTATTCTTCACCAAATCTATTATTGTACTGGGAGGGTTGTTGGGCTATTAGAGTAATCAAATAAGGATTCATAATCTGGTGCAAAAAGCCTACGGGGCTTTTGAAGTTATAATGTAGGCGGGGTATTTTTTCTTTGTTGACATGTGCTCTTTCATAATATCAATATTAACTTCCTCACAAAAGTTACCTATTTATATCCTATATTTTTATGTGATTATGGTAGTTTAGATACAAAGGCTAAAGTGAAAGATATTGTTTTAGGTTCTTCACTTGAAAAAAAATGATGTAATGGCTGGTGGTAGTTTAAAATATAACCTTATTTTGGTGCATTTCTTTGCATGTTCAGCACCTCCCTCCAATCTAGAGGAGCTGGCCATGCAATACTCTGTTTAAAACCAATATAGTTGGCCTTTTAGAGAAAAGGGTCATTGGCTCTAACAAGTTGACACTTTTTTTTTATTTAAATTATGCATTTTAAACCTTTTTTTTTCGGAGAACCTGATTTAATTTTTTCTTTCTTCTCTCTTCTCCTAAATTTTAAATTTTCTTTTTCTTACTTTTTCCTCATTTTCTTATGCATTTTTTTACGTCACCTATTTGGAACGTTTGGCAATATCGATATGCCAAATAACTATTTTAATAAAAAAATTATAAAACTAATTATAAATTTCAAACAATTTATCAACGCACAATACTACTATACAATTTCTTTTGTTTAAACAAATGAATATACCTAATAATTTTTTATTTCTAAATTTAACAATTTCAATTTCTTTCCCCACTCTTAATACAAATACTACGTTACAAATTCTTCCTAAAGATAATTTTAATATTATTCATTTTTTCCACCGAATTTTACCGTTTATTTCTTTTACAACGCAATTTTTACTAAAAATATTTTTACACATTATTTTTTTATATTTTATTATTACATTCTTTTTGTTATGACCCGTCCTGAGGACGGGTTTACTTACTAGTTTAAATGAATATTACTCCCTCCGGTCTAAGAAGAATATTAAAAAAGGGCAATTTTTTTTTGTTAAATAGCTAAAGCTAAAGTAATTAATGAAAAATTTAGAAATTATAAATTTTAGATTGTGATTGCTTTATCAATACAAAAATGCATTAAATTAGGTATTTGATGATTGCTTGATACTCCATCCGTTCCTATTTATAGGTCACATTCTAGAAGGATTCTTTGGTCCTATTTATAAGTCACTTTGTATTTTTTCTTATTTTTCCTTTGCCCATTAATGTGAAGTAATACATTGTGAAATTCCCGATGCAAGTTAAGAGGTAAGATTGTAATGTTGAAGTATTTTTTTAAAGTTTTAAGAAATCTAACTACCCTCCTTGGTCTATGTGATATGGTTAAGTATGCCCTATAAATAAGAACAAAGGGAGTATGTTATACATATTACTAAATGCACGTCTCCTAAATTTTTTAACTTTTCAACTTTGTTACCATCCTTCTGGGACAGGAGAATACTGTATTAACTTAAAGGTCTTGCTAAAGATACTTATTAAGATTTTTAAACTTAGAAAATTAATCACAAATATACATTATTCTATATTTTTAAAATCTTAAAAAAAAATCTAAAAAAATAATTTTTTAATATTTATTTATTTTATTTGATTTCTTAACCATTGTATTAAGAAGGCTTATTAACTGGCGAGACCTTCACCGACTTCGACTTCTGCTGCTGTCGCTATCCCTCCAAGAATAATAAGTATGTAAAAAAAAATAAAAAATAATAATAATAAAAAAAGGAAATTAAAAAGTTGATGGCGACCGTCAACATAGTCATTATTTTATTGGAATTTCAATGCAACGAAACAAAATGCAAAATTCCAAAAACAAAATGGAAACAAGAATGTGCCGTCAAAAATGACCCCAAAAAATATTTCCAAAAGCATTAAAAAAATTAGTACAAAATAAGACAAAAATAGTACTCCTAATACTAATTTTGTAAGTGTCATGTTTAAAAGGAGGAGGGGAAAGGGATTTTCTTTTCTATTTTAACAAAATAGTACTCCCTCCGGTTTTATTTATAATATCTTTTTGGAGTTTTCATTTTGATCATATTTATAAGACTATTTTTTAATTTTTAATAGCATTTAATTACTTCTTTTCATTGATATTCTTATAAAATCAACATTTTTAGAGTTTCAATAACTCAAAGTGGAGTGAAAAACCCAAAAAAAAAATAAATAAATATTATAAATAGGACCGAGCGAGTATTGTGGTAGCTTTCACAAAAAAATAAGCTTTTGGCTGTGTATGTAGCGGGAAACAACACTTTTCTTCACTCACCATACCCCATACCCACTCTCCTTCCTTCCTTTGAGTATCGTCCAAGTTCTCATTTTTTTCACTCTTCTGACCTTATACCATGTCTATCACCAACTGGGAAGCTGATAAAATGTACGCTCATCGTTGCAGTTCGAATTTGCACTGTCATTTTCTATTTTTTACGTATTTCACAATTTCCTTATATTCTTTTTCTTTTTTTTTTCTTCCGATGGGACTAGATTTTTGTCTTCTGGGTTTTGCTCATTTGATTATGTTGGTCGGTGCTGTGCATGTTTTTTTTGGGAGGTTTATTTTGTTCTAGGGTTTTGGTTTTTTTGTTCATTCGGGTTTTTCTTGCATCCCTTACCTTCCCCAAATAGCAAGTTAGTATTTTTGCTGCACCTTGCCATGTCTTTCGAGGTTTATTTCATGCATTATTTGCTTTTCAGTGGTTGAGCCGTGTCTCTCATTTCACTCTTTTTTTCTCTGTTTTTTGTTTGTTTGTTTGGTTTTTTTTTTTTTTTTTTTTCCAGGCTTGGACTACTGCTCTATATGTATATTTGCATAACCTTTTTAAACCTTGCCAAAATCTTACTACCACCCGTTTCACTGTTACTCACACACGTCGGATGATCCATACAACCGCGTAAAAAAAAAATCAGACGACTTATTGGACCGTGTGATAAAAATGGGATGCCTTATGCGACAGGTTGTGAATAATAGAAAAATGGGTGTTAATAAAATTTCCCTTAAACTTCTGCTTGTCTCGCTTTTGTTATTTTATTAAGCCCTAAAACTGTGATGGCATTTTATCTTTTGCCTTTCAACTATGTAATGGTTTCTTCTAATTTTTATTTTTTTAAAATGTTTTACCTGCATTGTTGTCTACTTGTATTGTCTCTGTTATGTTACTTTGAAAAAAGAAAAAAAACGGAGAAAGTGTTTCTTACCTAGTCCGGGTTAATGTTATTTGAGTAAGATAGATGTTTTGCATTTGTTAGGCTTTTTACACTTTACATCCTGGATTAGTGTATTTTTCTCCATTTCTAATCGGTACTTTTTATCCTTTTCGGGGGTTGGGGAGTAGGTTAGATGTGTATATCTATGATTACCTCAAGAAGAGACAGTTTCATGCGTCTGCAAGGGCATTTCAGGCTGAAGCAGATATTCCAACTGAACCTGTTGGTAAGATAATAATATGAGCTGTTTTAGGTGAAAGAAATTTGGTATATGGAAATGTGAATTCTCTTACAATGTATTATGACATGTTTTGCTTTTGGCCATATGCTCCAGCTATAGACGCACCTAGCGGCTTTCTCTTCGAGTGGTGGTCTGTCTTTTGGGACATATTCATTGCCAGGACAGATCAGAAGCACTCAGAAGCAGCAGCATTTTACAGTAAGGTGGGTTTTTTTAGAAATTTATTTTCCCCTCTCGCATTTACTTCCCTGGTATTCTTTGTAGCTGTTCGCTTTTATCTATATTGTGTTCATTGTTATTTAGTTATTTACCTGCTTCTAGTATCGGAAAATGGAAACCAAGGTTAATTACGTGTTCAGTAATTATGTTTTACTATCTACACTTTCCTTTGTATACATGGCCATTTTGCCATTGGTGCAATAGTCCATGGTTTAAGATTTTTTTTTGGGTAAATAGACAAATATCATTACTTGAACATCCAATACGAACAAGAGCATAGCTTGATTATTTACTAGGAATTATTTTTATTATACTTTGTTATCATTTCCTGTGGTTTTAAGACGATTAATATTTTGAATTTTGAAATCTGTGACAAGATGTTACTCGGTCACTTTCAAAGTCACAACTAGATGCCATATTAACTAAGTTTTGTTTCAATATCTGTTTCTAGCTCTTGTTCCTATATGTTTAGTATGTAATATAGAACATATATCATAAATGTGCTCACCGTAAATTTGAAAATGACAGAGCCAACAAAGCAAGGCTCGAGAAATGCAGAAGCAACAAGAGCAGGAGCATCAGAGTCCAATTCCAAACCAGAATCAACAACTGCAAATGCAGTTATTGTTGCAGAGGTATGCCCAGCAGCAGCAACGTAGCGATGGGACTCGACTCGTTAGTGACAGTGCAAGCATTCCTATTAGCAATGATCCTTTGATGAGGCTGAACTGTACAACTTCCAATGCCATGGCAACAAAAATGTATGAGGACAGGTTGAAGCCTCCACTCCAGAGAGATGCTTTAAATGATGCAGCCATCAAGGTACTCGGTCTATTGGATATTATAATGTGGTCCCCTTTTTTTTTTTATTTTTAATACAATTAGCATCCTTTGTTTATACTATTTATTGTGCAGCATAAGGTAGGTGGTAATGTTGGTCAGCTGCTGGAACCGAA
Source organism: Crotalaria pallida (assembly GCA_037953625.1). NCBI lineage: Eukaryota > Viridiplantae > Streptophyta > Magnoliopsida > Fabales > Fabaceae > Crotalaria > Crotalaria pallida. The sequence goes on from CM075649.1 coordinate 183,748,130, forward strand.
TCATGCCTCATTGTTGAAAGCAGTAGCAGCGACAACTGGTGGACATGCTACAGGGTGCCTACCAATAGTTTTATATAAGAATATTTAATATTCATCTCACCTTGTTTAGGATGCTTGCCTCAATATGGACTGAATTTGCAAGTTGACAAATTCTGTTGCAGGCAAACATTGCTCAGTGCACCTAGCATTTTACAGGGGAATCTCCAAATTCAAACTCAGAATCTTCCAGGGTCTACACAGGTAATTATGAACATCATCTTTGTCTTCATGTGTGTGTGCGTGAGTTACCCCCATTTCAAATATCTAATGTTTTTGTATTTACTGATCTTGTGTCCTGAAACAGGACATAAGGAGTGATATGAATATAATGATGAGGTCTCAAGCTGTTGTTTCAGAAGGATCCTATATTGGTGGTCATGGTACCAGTTCTATTTAAAATTTGTTGTTGCCAACTTTATCTTTTCTGGTTAGTGTTCTAATATGGTTTTAGAATTTGCATTTGATTTTTGGTTGGCAATTATTCTCGTTTTCAGGTTCAAATCAAGGTAGTGGCAATTTGACTCTGAAAGGATGGCCTTTAGCAGTACGATTTACTTTGCATAATTCTCCATAACAAAATGATGCTGTTGCTTATATGTTGTTTGGGGTGATTTTTCCCTGGTTCATCTTTCTTAGTTCACTGATTTGTCAGATTTAAACTATAAAGCTGGGTAAATTAGGGAAAATAGCACTTATGGGGTGCTGCACTGCAGTGTAGCAAACTTGGTTGGATCAAACTACTTATTTAGCTCACTTGATAGATAACATCGTCTCTTCAATGCACTAATCTTTATTACCTTTGTCTGTGCATGCATTTTATGGTTGGATTTGTGGTAATTTTCTTGAAAAATGGTATGTAGTAATGAAGTGAACTTTTTTGTAACAATAAAGGGAGATTACCTTTCTGATTGAGCATATATCTGGACCACTGTTAAGAAGCCTCTTTACTTGGACTTGCAGAAGTAATCTGTTGCCTCTGCTAAAGATTTAGCTTAGAATATGAGTAGTTAATGAGAAATAGAAATTGCCGAAATTGTTGATTTATGGCTTTTAATTTTTTTAATTGTGCTTTAACCGTCTGATCTGAGACATTAACATGAGAGCAACTGAGCAAGAACATATAAGCTATCTTTCTCATCTTCAACTTTTCTTATATTCATCTTGATAATATAGGTGCGTGAATGTTCTTTTCTCTATTCAAGCAATAATATTTCTGATTATATCTAAATTATTTTAGGGATTGGATCAGCTTCGTTCTGGACTTCTCCACCAGGATAACTTGATGCAGTCTGCGCAATCTTTCAATCGGCTTTCACTACAGCAGCAGCAAATTATGCTTCAGGCACAGCAGAATTTGATATCCACATCTGTCAGTGATTTTGAGAGCAGGAGGCTCAGAGCGCTTCTCAGTAATCAAAATATGGGTCTTAGGAAAGATGGCCGATCAAATTCTCTAGGTGATTTAATTCCTAATATCGGAACACCCTCACAAGTTGATTCCCCAATATTGCCTCATCTAGACTCAGATGTGTTCTCGAAGGTATCACCTATGCATGTACCTGAATTGAATTTTTCCACCACTTTAAATGTATTCCATAAGAAATTGTTCCTTTTGAACTTCCCTAGTATTCTCTCACCCTATATTATTAAATTGTATTATACAGCAACCAGATCCGAAGAGTGATCAGCAGTCTCAACAAGGTTCACAGCATCCTCTTTCAAAGCAGCAGTCTCAGAGGCTCCAGCGGCAAAAAAAAGTTGGTTCTGGCAGCATAGCAATTGATGGCTGCATGTCCAGTACCTTACAAGGAAATGATCAGGTTTTCACTCTGCTGCCTGTGAGCAATATTCAGGGGCTGCAATGTATCTAATACATAGGTTTTTAATAAGTTTTATTTTTCCCTTTTAATGTTAATTTAAGACACCCAAAGGTCAAGGTGGGCGAAAGCGAAAGCAAGCATCATCGTCTGGTCCTGCCAATAGCTCTGGAACCGCAAACACCACAGGACCTTCTCCCAGTTCACCCTCAACACCATCTACTCAAACACCAGGAGATGTGATTCCAGTGCCAACTCTTCAACAGAATGTTCCTCCCTCTAAGTCATTTCTAATGTTTGGTACCGATGGATTGGGCTCACTTGCATCAGCACAGAATCAATTGGTCAGAGATTCCTTTATAAATCTTCTGTTAAGATTAATTGTTGTAAACATAACCTGATTTGAAATAAGCATATATTTTCAACTCATGTTTGTGCCATCTTAATATTGCTCCTTGTTTTGTTTAGATTTTAGAAGTCCTGTTTATATGTCTGTTGACCATTAAATAAATTTTTTTATTATCGAGCAAAAAAGGGCCTGAGCCCTGAAATACTACTAGTTTTTTTATTTATAAATGTTTGCATCACCTGGTCTCTATAAGAACTACATGAAAATCAAGCCTTTGAATTATTATTTTGCAGGCTGATATGGACCGCCTTGTCGGTGAGGGATCTTTGGGTGAAAATGTCGAGTCATATTTATCTCCTGATGATGCAGACCCTCGTGATAGAGTTGGCAAAGGTATTATGATTCTAATATATGGATTATCTGCCCTGTGCTTCCCCATTTCGAAAAAATCCCTAATCCAATAGGCATTTGAGCGATTGGGTTTTTTTGTGTGACATAGAATTCTAATATATGGATTGTCTATTTAGAGAAGCCTGGGGTTTCAAATTTAAATGGTCTTCTCTGCTTGTTACATAGAATTCTCATTCAAGGAGATCAAGCATATAATGGCAAGTACACATAAAGTTGAGTGTTGTCACTTCTCATCAGATGGAAAACTGTTTGCTACTGGTGGCCAAGATAAAACGGTAGGGGCTGGATTTTTCCATCTTCAACTATGAAATGATATCCATTATAGTAAAAATGTTATAATCCCTTGTCTTTTCGAAAAAGTTTCTCCTGGTTTGAATTTGTTAATTTTTGGAGAAATCATTTTTTCACTTTGTGGTGCAGGCTACTTTGTGGTGCACAGAATCCTTTGAAATGGAATCTACTTTTGAAGAACACACACAGTCGATAACTGATGTTCGGTTTAGTCCAACCATGTCACATGTTGCTACATCCTCAGCTGACAAAACTGTTAGGGTTTGGGATGTTGATAACGTAAGTCAAGACATTCATTGGTCATTAAAATTTGAATTTTTTGAGGTTCAATCAATTTGTATTTAGATAAAAATATTGAGAAATTAATAATTATAATGATCTTTATATTATTTCTTTTTATTTTATCATATAATTGATGGATTTTGATTACAATCTGCAGCCTGGTTATTCTCTTAGAACATTCACGGGGCATTCAAAAACTGTAATGTCACTAGACTTTCACCCTAGTAAAGACGACCTTATTTGCTCTTGTGATAATAGTGAGATAAGATACTGGAGTATTAAAAATGGTAGCACTGCTGGGGTTTTCAAGGTATGGACTCTCAATATGAATAGTGAAGCAGATCCCAACATTCTGCTATCATCTGATAGCAAATAACTTTTTTTTTTCCCAATATTTTACCAGGGTGGTGGTGTAACTCAGATGAGATTCCAACCTGGTTTGGGAAGGCTTCTTGCAGCGGCAGTAGATAATCTTGTAACCGTTCTTGATGCGGAAACCCTGGGTTGCATACTTAAGTTACAGGTTAGTCTTGAATTTTGAGTTTGTATAACCCTTATTTACATGCATAAGGCACGTTACATTTTAATTTCTTGTCTGTTTGTAAATTTGTCTAAGTTTTGATTGATCACAAAGGAGACATTAAAAATTGCTAATGAATCTTCATCCTTTTGATAATGAAAGACCACCAAGTCCCAACTTTCATTTGGAGAATGCTATGGTTCACGTATACATTCTACAATATTATATTATTTTGCTATTTCTTCAAAAAATAAGTTTAATTGACTGTTAATTCTTAGTATAAACTATGAAGTCTTTAAGCAGTAAACACCCTTCCACCATCAAAGTTTTAATTAAATTTGCAATAATGTATATATGAAATGTATATATGATATTCATTATAAATGATGTGTGGTAGCTGGTGTAAACACACTGTTGGAAAGGGTGGCCGGGTGCACAAGACCCTACCATCCTTTCACTTGTTAGTCGAGAGGTTCTTTCCATGATTCGAGTAGTCACAACTTGGCAGGAATAGCATACTGCATAGTAGTAACAATTTCACTTGATTTACTTGTTTCACAAGTCTTATTGAATAATAAAAAGAGGGCAGCCCAGTGCACGTGCCTCCCGTCTACTGAGATCTGGAAAGGGTAGGTGAAGGCAGCCTTACCCCTGCTTGCGGGGAGGCTGTTTCTAGAATTTAAACTCATGATCACCCAGCTCATAAGCCAAGCAACCATCTAAGATAAACCGAGCCAGTTAGGGCCCACCTCATCTCTCCTCTCAATTGAAATCATGTTTGTTTTAGCATATTATTCTCATTGCTGATCAGTGTGTGTGCTTCATCCATTACAACCCTTTTCCACATGACTTGCCTCAATGGTGTGTCTTGTTTAGACGGATATAAAGATGTGAGCACTGGGTTTGGCTTCAACATTTCATAAGGTTCCTGCATCATAAATGTTTGTCTTCAAACATTTTGAAGACAAACATTTATGATGGGGTGACAACAACTTGCCAAGAACCTTATGAACTCTTGAAGCCAAACCTGGTGCTCAACAAGACACCATTGAGGCAAGTAATGTTTAAAAGGGTTGTAATGGAAGAAGGGCACACATTGATCAGCAATGAGAACAATCTGCTTAAACAAGCATGTTTTCAATTGAGAGATGAGATAAGGTGGGCCCTAACTTGTTTGGATGGCTCTTGCAACTTGTTTCCCCATCCTCCAATTCCAGCCATTTGCTGCAAAAAATATATTGGCAAACATTGATTCAATGCTCTGTTGACCTAGACCCTAAACCTTTTGCCAATGTAAGCTTTTATGGCAACTACTTTTCCTCCTCCTGACTATTGATGTAATTTTAGGGCCATAATAACGTTGTCCGAAGTGTGTGCTGGGAATCTTCTGGAAAATATATGGCATCTCTTAGTGATGATCTAGTTAGAGTGTGGACAGTTGGATCTGGTACCAAAGGGGAATGCATTCATGAGCTGAATGCCACTGGCAACAAATTCAACACATGTGCTTTCCATCCATTCTATCCTTTGTTGGTCATTGGCTGCCATGAGGTAATATTTGTTATCTTTTGCCATACAATTATTTAATATATAAACTAACATGTTTATTTTGAATCTGAGTTTTGTTTTTTTTTGTGGAATCATGGCATTTGGATTTCAGACTCTTGAGGTGTGGAACTTTGGTGAGAACAAGACAATGTCTATACATGCACATGACAAGCTTGTGTCTTCCTTGGCAGTATCTAATGTTAATGGGCTGGTGGCTTCAGCTAGCCATGATAAGCATTTCAAGATCTGGAAGTAACAACCTTCCTTTTAAGCTTGAGGGGTTTTTTTTTTTGTATAGGTCCTCCTTCTAAATAGTTAAAGGGAAGTTTTGGATTTTGGCAGTCCCTGTTAGCCCATATAATTACAAGGATATACTTTTTGGTTTAGAAATAGATAAAAGAAAAAAAGAAGAAAGAAAGAGTGGTATATAGTGAAAGTGGCTAACCTTGATTATAAATAGTTTAAATACTTGTTTTGTAATTATACTTTTAAAAAAAAAAGATATCGTAACTTTGCGCTTATCCTATACCATATGTTATTTTATTTGAATGGTTTGTACTTTGCCGCACTCCTATACAAGTATACATTACTAAAATACTACAGACAGTACAAACCAATATGTTCCAAGCCAAAATGAAAAGAGAAATATATCGTTATTTACTAATTTTTCTCTCTTTCGTATCTTTTGTTGTTTTAGCTTTTCAAGACATAATTTTTTTTTTCAATTTTAACATTTATTCAATCATTTTTACCACTCTTTATTAATTATATTTTTCTCCTTTCTCTTATTTTTAAATTATCATACAATAATTGATACACTGTTCAATAAAAATTAAATATTATTTGTAATTTTAAATAAAGATTAAATAGAGATATTTTAGATAAAATGCATATAAAACTTGCAATATTCAATATATCTCAATAAATGTGTGAAACATCCAAAAATATGGATTAGAGTACTATTTATTGGTATTTTGCGAGCAAGAGGAATCATCCAATATCTCATGCTATATATTATAATCATGTCACTTTTAATGATAGGTTGAAAAATGTACTTGATATGTTAATTTACTTGTCAAATATTAAAATCTAGTAAAAAATCAAAAAGAGTGACATATGGTGGTGGTTCATGTATAAAATGTGACAGCAGGCTCGTACACGGTCATTATTCAATTCCTATCCTTATTTTCATAATAATAAGCTCAAATTTCTTGTTTAGCGTTGGCAACACGGTATGATTTCTTATCAAGGAATTCCTTCCAAGTGACTGGGCCACAGAGTGGTGGATGTTGTTCATCAATCAACTTCATCAACGGCCCAAACTCAACATCCTTGGGTGGTAAATAAAAGTACGCAAATGAGATTCGGTCTTGTGTGTTGTGCACAACCGCACGATGATAAAGGCTTTTGAATTGGCCGTTGGATAGTATGTGCATAAAGTCACCAACATTCACAACTAGTGCACCGGGAACTGCATCAACCGGTAACCAACCAATACCATCTTGATGGGCTTGTAAACCACCCGAAGTGTTTTGGTAAAGAACTGTGAGGAGTGATGTGTCAGTGTGTGGGGATAAGCCCAAGGCCCGGTCTGGCTCTGGACACACTGGGTATGAGTTCAGTTGAAGCGTTGATTGGATCTTATCCAAGCCCGTCTTTGGCTTGAACCACTCAATATCTTCTGACGTTAAGCCCAGTGATTCAAGCATTAGCTCCGTCATCTTTTCACAGAATTTCTTCATCTCTTTCTGGTGCTCAACCATTACGGTACTGTAACAAAATATATAGATATAAATATATATATTAATACACGTACAAGAAAAAAATTACAAATTCTAATATTAGTATTGAGTACATATGAAACTCATTTTATTTTTGATAAAAAGAATCATCTTCGGATTTTTCGTTACTATTAATTTTACAGTTTGTGTTGGTGTGTTTATTATTTCCACATGCAAATGCTATATGTATAAAGCATTTCACAGATTTTTTATATGACTTTTTCCTATGAAGATCACATGGATCACTTGAAATGACACAAGTCATTTTATATAATTATAATGATTTTTAGGCTGATTTATCTACATAACATATCATTTTTATTTATTTTTATTAATAAAGGTAACCATTTTAAAAATCTTTTTTTGTTGTTATTCTATAATATAGAGGAATAATACTTTCAATATTTTCAAGACTTGCGCAATTTAGGAGAGCCAAATTCATAGGAGTATGTCATATTGGTAACATGCATGAACCTATGCAAATATGGAGGTGATCCAATCACTAAGCTACGTGAAAGACAATGCATGGCAATGCATGTTTTAACACAAGTTATGCTTCATGCAAAAATACATAATGTCTCAAGCTCAGCCACCAATCACAGAACAAGAAGTGGTAGAAACATGCAAAAAAATCCCTATTTTGGCACGCTTCTAATGTTCTATCGCATCAATGCTCCATGTAGTACAGTAGATATTAACCAAACACTATCAATAGTATTTACGAGAATCCACGTACCAAGCTACAAACAAAACGACGCGCGCTAGTGTTTTGTACACCTCGTTATTATTATCGTGGCAGCACTTCTTCCCAAAGATCCATGCAAATATAAAATATGAGAAAAATGCTAATCATGTATTTAGGTTTTAGAGCATTAATTAAAAAATAAAAAATAAATTTATTTTAAAAAATACTGAATTTAAGTAAAGACATTAAAAATAAAAAAATTTAGTTTATCAATATAATTTTTTAATAATATATTTTTAAGATATTTATTAGCAAAACCCAAAATATAAATTTCAATAGTGAAGTCACGGGATGTAATATAAGTTCCATAACAAACAAAAGAATATGAATAGCGATCAGAATTACTCTAGTTTGTCTCCACTACACTACTTCCATCGATCCTGCACTATTGTGGGAATAAACTTATAAAAATAGTTTATTAGGATTAGCACACAACTTTTTCGTAAACTTGATTTAATTTTTTTCAATTAGGTTATGAGACAAACTTATAAAAATAAGCTCTTTTTGGATTAATTACGATTAGAAAAATGCTAACAAGTGTTCTTGTGCTATAAGTATTGTAAAATGTAATTTTTGGGGTTTTCGAGAGGGAAGATAATATTGATCTATTATATCTTTTTTCTATCTTTAATAATATTAACAAGTGTCCCAAGAACAATTTTAACAAGACCTTTAAAACATTCTACAAAAAAAAAAAGACCTTTAAAACAAAATACTAATAAATAAGATCTTGAGCAATTTAACCAAATTTACGCTTTGTATATGAATATGATGAGACGTTTAAATGCTGGATTTTTTTCCTTTTAAAGAAATTAAGAGAAAAATATGACTATATATAAAATAAAAACACAAATCGTCCACAAATTCTTAAGATTAATCCAATCACTTTTACCATGTTTGATTAAATTTAAAAAACGACTCTATCTTATTAAAAAAAATTTAAATTGTCGATCACAAAAAAAAAAATTAAATGGTTGACATTTCAACATTATCCATAATAGAGCCGGCAAAAAAGCACGGCACGACCGGGCCGGGCCGAAAAAGCACGAAAAAATGCCGGGCCTAAACAACAAATTTGTAGCCCGAATTATACACGTGCTTTTTTAGCACGGCACGCAAAAACCAGAAACCCGTTCGGGTTTTTGCCGGGCTAACCCGGCACGGCACGCCAGGCCCGATTTATTTAATATATTTTTTTCGTTATTTTTTTTGAATAAAAAAAAAGCCCAACAAACCCAAATCACTTAAATCCCTAATTGATGATATAGAATTATTACGTTGAATTATTTTGTGTTTCTCGCAATCATAATTAGCATAATGGTTGTGAATGTGAACTAAACATTTTATTGGGTGTACAAAATTATCGACACTATTGTGACTTGTGACACATTGACAATAGGTTTTAGGCCATTTGGGACTAAAAATCTATTTTATTTTTTTTTTCCTTTTTGCCTTAATCAATAACAAATTTTATTAAAAAAAAAATTTTGCTGAGCTGCACGAACAAGCACGAAGCACACACGGTGCGGGCTTAGAGAGCATTTTTGAAGCACGATTTTAAGCCGTGCTTTTTAGGCACAGCACGGTTATGGCCCGAACACGAACCGGGCCGGCACGAGCACGGTCGGGTAGCACGAATTGCCACCCTTATCAACTTTTTTTATTTTTATCTCTATTTTAATTATTACCCTATCAACTTTGAAATTGTGAATAGTGTATTTAATATACATTCTTTAATATTACTTAAATATTCTAAAGTAATTTATAACAAGAGACAAAAAAATTTCAAAAAGTTAAGGGACGGATGGAGTACAAAATATGATACATCACTATCACTAATCATTTATGTGTATATTAACATCTAATAATAGTAGTGTGTATATATTTATACATATACTCCATCCGTACCAAGTATTTAATGCATATTTTTTAATTAACTAATTATAAAATATACAATGCAATTTCAATTTTTTTATTTATTATTTTAACTTTATTATGGAACAATTTTTTATTTTATTTTTTTACTAACTTTATGGGACGAAGGGAGTATATATGAATATCGGTTTTGACATAGGCTGAGTTTAAGCATTAAATATGATGCCAAAATTATCTTAATATCCAAATTAATCAATAGATATTTAATACTCATTTATTACTTTAATGACAAATACCTTATTTTATTTTCTCACATTAATTCCTATCAATAGTGAGTTTTAATATTCTCGAATTACACCCTACGTCTTTTCTTTTCTTTGTTTTTGCATAACTTTTTGCTTCTTCTTGTAACTATTCTTTATTCTTCTTCCGCTTCTCTTCTATGTTGGTTTTTCTTCTTTTTTCTTTGGCTTTTTTTTTCTTCTAAAAAAACATATTACTATGTATTTCAATTACGAGATCCTGTTTATCTAAAAAATATATATTATTATTATCCGTACTATTTATTAAACATTGTTAATGAATAATAAAAATTATGTTTTGGGAATATTATTGAAAGAAGAAGAAAAGCCAAAAAAGAAAGAAGAAGAAAAACCAAGATGTAAGAGAAGTTGAAGAAAGATAAAGAAGAGAAATCGAGAGAAATAGTTACGTGAGATTGGGAGAAGAAAAGCCATAGGGATAATTCGGAAATAAGTCATATTTGATAGAAAATAATGTGAGAAAAAAAAATTATGATTAAAAGTAATAAATGAGTATCAATTAACTATTGATTAATTAAAATATTAAGATATTTTTGATATCCTATTTAATGCTTAAAATGAGTGTATCAAAACCGTATCAACTTTAATTTAGGGGAAAAAAAACCTCACGTACATACCAGAATTTGGTTATCTGATCAGGTTGATTTGGCCAAATTTTTGTGGCATGCTCCACCGGAGAATCCATCATTGTGAAGCCTTCAGACCACAGCAGCTTTGGAATCTGAGGTGAAACGTGATGCGTCCCGTACCCAAACAATTGTCCCTCTGACTTAAGTGCACAAACTTTGCGTTCACTTGGTAAAGAAAATAATTCAATAGCTTGAAGTTCAACATCTTTGATGATGTTCATAGGAACACCATGATTGATGACTTGGATCACACCCCATTTCTCACATGCATGTCGTATGAGTGACACTGCATTTGGGTCTGTGAGGTCTACGATGGGAACGGATTCAAAGTTTTGTGGATTCGCAGCTGCTGTTATTTGGTGGTTCCATTTATGGGAATCTGGTATGGTTTGTAAACTCTTGAAGTCTAGTGGAACCCTGGGGTTGTTCTTCAAAGACTCTGATTCTGTAGAGTTCATTCTTATAGTGATTCTTTTGGGAAGAACTTGGAGATTCTTTTACTTTAAGAAAGGGATGAAAGCCTTTTATATTGAGAGCTTGTTATAAAAATAGAAGCAAGCTAAGCAATAACTTCTTGTTGTAACAATAAACAAACAAATAAATCACCTGTCATTCAAAATAAAAATTGATTTACTAACTTTTTACTAAGTTTATCTCACGGTTCCCTCTTATGAAAAACAGAAAAAACAAACAAATGTCCAGATTGAACACATTTTTTTTTCCTTCTACATACTTTTCTTAAAAGTATCAATGTTTTTTTTTTTTCAATATTCACTAGTCTACATATAATATTACTCTTTGAGAAAATGGTATGTGCGTAAACAATGTCAATACATTATATACTATTTATTATTAAACAGTAACTAACTTGTAAATAAAAATAATATACACAAATAATAAATGACATACTAATGGAAAAAATTGTACATTGCAAATGCATATATTAGACTCTTACTCTTTCTTAAAAATCTTTTGCTTTTATGTAATTCGTTTTGTTCACGTGACACCTCCCCTTGTATGTTCATGCTCAATTTCTCCGAATGCGATACTCTGATTTATGCATCTATCACCATTCACATGCATAAACGTGCTATTATTTTTTTAATAGTATTTTATATTTTTTATAAAATTTGATGACTTTTCTTGTGACAAACAATTTTATCTTTCCCTCGCACTTGCTTTTTACTTTTATTTATGCACACAACTAAAAAAAGGTTTTCCAAAATTTAAAAAATGACAAATTGTTATCTCAAAGATTTTGAACATATAACTGATGTGTTGAGCTGTGATGAATTACTGAGTTTACCTATTTTATATACTTTCGAGTGTGTATATATACATATATTGTTTATCATTATATTATAATAATTTATTATTATTTCAACTTATATTATTAAATGGCTTTAAATATTTTATTAAAAAAAATCAAAGGATATCATTTTATAGCTATCTTGTTCAATAATCTAGGTTAATACTATAATATATAATATTAATTTTATATTGAGACATTATTTTATTAGAATATTTATATACTCATATGCTATTTTCAAACAATATAATATCTTTTATTTGATTAAAAATATTATAAAATTATATATATATATATATATATATATATATATATTACTACTTTCATATGTTTGTTAATATGTCAAAATAATTGTCTGCGTGACCAAGTGAGATACTGGTACATCACAAATTAAAACCAAAGATTTTTGAACATATAAATATTAAAACCATAAAAAAATATTTATATATAAGTACTAAAATCAAAACTCATTAAATTTTCAATGATCGAAAAATATATTTAAGCCCAAAAGCAATATCATTATAAATGAGTATGTGTATTTACATAATTTGATTTTTTGAAGATAACGTCTATAGCACAAGTTTAAAGTACTAGTTTTTTATTCTTATAAAAATAAAATTACTAGTTTTTTATGCACCATGGGTGAAAATTTGTAATAAATATAAAATATAATGCTATATATATTCTCGTCAAATTTATTTTAATTTATAAATTTTTCTAGCCACGTAAAAATTAAATTTATCATTTATAAATCAATTATTATTAAGAAGAGTACAACCTTGTCACATATATCGCTTTCATATAAGCAACATATATGTATGTGGATGGTTTAAGTAAATGAAGTTTGTCTTTTTATAGGAAACACATAAAACAATACTCATTTCGGTTTGAAATATAAGCAACAAAAAATATATATCTCTTGGTTTAAAATATAAGCAAAATTACCCAACTTTCTTAAATTTTATTTCATTCCCAATGCCACTTTCCTAAAACATCCATGAAAAATTGTTATCTTATTTAATTTTTGTTTCATTTTCAATGAAACTTTCCTAAAATACCTCTATTCTTTTATAAATTTGAGAAAATTAAATACAGTCAACTAACCTCCTTAATAAACATAAAATTAGTTAGTTTTGCTTATAATTCGAGCAGGATGAACTACAAACCAACAAGTTCCATATAAAAGGAAAAGAACTAGGAAGATAGTGCCATTTTTCTAATTATTACTTTGCGGCTATTAATATTGCATTCCAATTTTCCTAACAAAGCTCAAGTGCATTTATTCACATAAGTGCACTTAGGCTTGGTATCAAGGTATGATTTCTTATCAAGATATTCCTTCCAAGTGACAGGGGCATAGAGTGGTGGATGATCTTGATCAATCAACTTCATCAGTGGTGCTATCTCAATATCCTTTGGTGGGACATAGAAGTATGCAGCTGAGATTCGGTGCTGTGTGTTGTTCACAACCGCACGATGATAAGGGCTTATGAATTGGCCGTTGGATAGTATGTGCATAAAGTCACCAACATTGACCACCAGTGAACCGGGAACTGCTTGAACCGGTATCCAGCCAATGCCATCTTGATGTACTTGTAAACCACTCGAAATGCTTTGGTAAAGAACAGTGAGGAGTGATGAGTCAGTGTGTGGGGCTAAGCCCATGGCTCGTTCTGGGTGTGGACACATTGGGTATGAGTTCAGTTGAAGTATGGATTGGACCTTGTTCAAGCCCGTTTTGGGCTTGAACCATTCCACATCTTCATCTTCTGAGGTTAAGCCTAGCGATCCAAGCATAAGCTCCATTATCTTTTCACTTAATTTCTTCATCTCTTCTTGGTACTGCTCCATTATAGCACTGTATCACACTTTATTATTAGCACACGCTCTTATGGACAAAAATTACAAATCCGGTACAAATATGAAACTCTTTATTTTTTTTTTTAAGAAAAAAAGGACCTTTGGAATATTCATTTTTATCATTTTTTCTTTTTTTGTGTTTATTTTAGTTTATATTTCCGTATACAAATACAAATACTGTACAAAGCTTTAAAAAAAAAATAATAATAAAATTGTAAAGCCTCCATTAAGTAATACTCGATCATATATATTCTTGTTTTTACATTTTGATTTAATTTCAACTTTCAACAATACTTTTGAAAAAAAATAAATTTAAGACAACAGAACATAGTACACACGAAACAGAACTGTATTTTGTGACAAAATTGAGATGCTAGAATCTAATGATTTAACGGACTCGTTGTAAAATGCTCAGCGAAATTAAACAAATAAATAAACTTGTTTAGTAGTATATATGTGGGATATGATATGGTTACGTGAAAGACAATGAATGCATGGCGATGCAAGCACACGTAATGTCCTCTCAGCTCAGCCACGAATTATAGAAGGAGACGTCGCAGAACCATGCATGCATGCAAAAGAATCCCCTGTTTTGGCACCGTTCCATGCATGTTCATGTTCCATCCCATCATGGTCCCCATAATCATAGACTCAGAGATAGTACCGACGAAGCACTAGTAGTCGTAGTATTTACGAAAATCTATGTAACTAAGCTACAAACAAAACGACGCGCGCCTTTGTATTTTACACCACACCATCTTTGTCGTGGTTCATCTTTCACAAACTTCCATGAACTTTATTTCATCTGTTTTTATTCAAGTTGTTGAATCAAATTTTAATGATTATATAACAATTTTCTAATAAATTAGTAATTGTTTGATAAATTAGTTAATGAGTTGATATTTTTACTACGTCAATTTTAAGTTATTGGTAATGCCAACTTTAAATTAGTCTAATTAATTGACTTGTAAAACAATCATTGTTATTCATTAAGATATTATCATGCAAGTATCCAAAATTTGATTATATGAAATTAATTTTATTTATTTAATTTACATGTACTATGGCATAATACATCTTTTAAAAAATATAATAATTATGTTAATTCCTAATATATTAATTGTATTATTTTATAATATGACATTTTTTTTGTCATTTTTTATTATGTTATTTTCGTAAATTAAAACAATATTAAACAAGATAAACGTGAAGAATAATAACAACTATTGCACTTTAAACTTTTAAACCATACAAATAAACTATTTCTTATACCTCTTTGTTTTATTTGGAATGAATTTTTATTATAATAAAATGAAACAAATAAATAAAAATAAAAAATTCTTTAAACGAGAGAAATAAAAACAAGGCTTATTTATGTCTTTAGTCCCTGAAAATCGGGAGTGTTTTGATTTTGGTCCCTGAAAGTTTTTTTGACTTTGACGTATCCTTAATTGTTTTGAAAATTTGATTTTAGTCTCTGCCATTAGAAAAAATGCGTTAACTGCTGACGTGACTAATGGAATGTCATATCGACATACGTGTGTGCAAGTACTGTGTGTCACCAGTAGGATAACTTGGATGATCCGGGCCAAAGCCCAACCACCATTTTGGTTGGGCTTTAACCCTTTTGGTCCTGCAGGTCCAGATCATCCCCATCATTATACCGATAGAATGCAATACTTGCACGCGTATATGTTGATGTGACATTCCATCCATTAACCACATCCGCAGTTAACGGATTTTTCCTAACAGCATGGACTAAAATCAAATTTTCAAAATAATTAAGGATTAATCAAGGTTAAAAAAATTTATAAAGACTAAAATCAAAACACTTCCAACTTTCAGGATTAAAAACATAAATAAACGTAAAAACAAACGGACACTGTTTCTAACAAATGACAAAAGTAGAGCCACCCATAGTGATACAGTAAGTGTTCCTTAACAACAAAATAGCAACGAATATTTATCTGACACTCTGGGTTGGCTCCACTGGAAAAATATGTGTATAGCTTAAATTGAAATATTTTTTTCCCTTTTCTTTACTTATTTAATGTATTTTAACTTGCCAAGTTAAATGCCATATTCGAAATGGGACAAAAACTAACGTTTTATTCTTTTAATAACAATATCTTCTTAAAAAAATATTTGATTCACAAATGTATATATTTTTATTAGAGAAAAACACAATTAATTAATTTATTGGAAATCAACATAATTGTTACCTTTTTCAAATGGTACATTTTTAATAGGATATATAAATAAAATGACTAAACTGTCACTTTAGTCCTTCACTTTGTAAGGTGCTTTCACTTTAGTCCCTGACTTTTTAATAATTCTTCTTTAGTTTCTCACTTTGAAAAAAGTTACTCACGTTAGTCATTAACAACTTTCTCCGTTCATAGACGTTGACATTAACTTCTTACACACGTAACCGTTAAATAACCTATATATACGGAGAAAGAAGTTAATGTCTATGAACGGAGAAAGTTGTCAAGGACTAATGTAAATATCTTTTTTCAAAGTAAGAGACTAAAGATGAATTATTAAATAGTCAATGACTAAAGTGAAAGCTCCTTACAAAGTGAGTGACTAAAATGACAGTTTAGTATAAAAAAAACTAATCGGGAAGGAAGTACACATTTTAGTTATATATAATAATTTTCAAATCTCGGAATAAAGTGAATTAGTCTCCACTCGCAAAGTGAATTCAAAATAAATCACTTAAGATTAAGGGAAAAAAAAGGAAAAAGAGAAATTATTACTTGATCTTAAACCACCACGAACTCTGTGATTCAGGCCGGTCAATAATAATAAGACACATAATATAAATAACTACTCATTTGTATTATTTCTTTTATTTTTTTAATTTATATTTTTCTAAAGTATGATTAACCTGACTAGATGGACCAACTAATAATCAACCTCATTTGCGAGATGGCAAAGCTCAAGGGATCCGAAACTCTTGTCTCAGGCTAAAAATACAAATGGATGGACCAATACTTTGGTTACAAATACATACGATACATCACTAATTATAATGTATGGAAGAGAGGGGCTAATAAAATAAAAACTAACGTACGTACATACCAGAAATTGGTTTGCTGCTCGGGTTCGTGAGGCCAAAGCTTTGTTGCATGCTCCACCGGAGACCCCAACATTGTGAAGCCTTCAGACCACAACTGCTTTGGAAAGAAAGGTGCAACTCGATGCATCCCATAGCCAAAGAGGTTTCCCTCTGGCCGAAGTGCACAAACTTTGCGTTCACATGGTAAAGAAAATAATTCAAAAGTTTGAAGTTCAGCTTCTTTGATGATGTTCATAGGAACCCCATGGTTGATGACATGGATTACACCCCATTTCTCACACGCATGTCTCATCAGTGAGATTGCATTTGGGTCAGTGAGGTCTATGGTGGGCACGGATTCAAAGTTGTTTGGATCCACAACTGTGGATTGTGTCCATTCATGGGAATCAGGTATGGTTTGTAAACTCTTGAAGTCTAGTGGAACCATGGGGTTGTTCTTCATAGAGTGTAATGCGGTAGAGTTCATTCTTGTAAAACGTTTAGCTTAGCTTATGCTTATTATGTGCTATCTAGGAGTATTTATAAAGTAATATATAAGTTTATTATAAATCAGCTTATTATACTATATTACCGGAATAAAATGTGCTACTTGTTAATTACTAATAAAAAAGGAAGAGATTTTTATTAACAACTATTCTTTATAGTATTCTTTTATTTTTAGTATTTTTGACAAATATTTTAAAGACACACTTTAGCATTTGCCAAAGAAATAAAGTACTATTTTACAATACATATCACTTTCTTTATAATGTTGCTAGGTTAATTTATAAATTGATTTTGTAAGTTTATATACTCCTTTTAATTTTATACGTAAGATCTTTTTAAGTAAGTTAATGTCCGTAAAAAAAAGTGAATTAATGTTATTAGGATATTGAAAATGTAAATATTTAATAAATTTTTAAAAAAATATATTAAATATTATTGATATTTTAAAAAGTGTTGACTTAAATTATATTAAGTATTATGGGACCAAAATAATTTTTTAAAAGACTTTCACGTAGGTTTGGGGGGAGTATTATTAACAACTAACCAAATTTTCTTTGAATATGTGCGGGGAAAATTTACATAAGATGGAGTGTCTTAGCTAGGGAGGTTGCAAGAGAAACATGCACTAGGTTGTTTTTTCTAAGCACGCAACAGAGAGCACTTGGTTTTGTCTGTTGCGAAATCTCTGTTTTCCGGAACTTGGCTCTAGCTTTTCGATATCTGTTCCGTTTTTGGCCCCTTCCATTTTTTGTCGTTTATAACATCGCCTCTTCATTTTCTCAAAATGAGATATTTGATGAGTGTAATGCAGAATCAGCACCCTACGCCAGATTCATTCAGACCACTTTATATTGGAACAATTTGGTTTCCAGTAATTTTAATTTCAATATAGATTGATTGAGTAGAAAATTATGGAAAATAATAATAAAAACAAGACTTAATTATATTTTTAGTCTTTAATCTTATTTTCCAAATTTACTTTAGTTTTTAATTTTTTTTGACATATTTTGATTCTTAATTTTATTTTTAAAAATTCAATTTGATCATTTAGTCATAAAAAATTAAAAATGTTAGTTTTATTCAAAATATTTACACTCATTATCATTCAATCGATAGAACTTGACATATATTTCTACAGTTTCATCGATAATGTTTCGTTTGTCATCTCTCTATTTATATCTCTATCACATTATCATCTTTATCCATATCGATCAACCACTATCGTGAACCAGCTCAACTTGCTCTACCAATGAAGAAGCAACACAGTTCCTAGCCTCAATTGAGTGGTGCATGGGCTAGAAATTTTCCAGATTTTAACATTTTTCAGTTTTTCGTAATATATGTGAATATTTCGATAAAACTAACATTGTTATGACAAAAGACAACAACAACAACAACAACAACAACAACTAAGCCTTTGTCCCACTAGGTGGGGTCGGCTACATGGATCAAACGACGCCATTAAGGCCTATCATAAATCATGTCTTTTGATAAGGCATTGATTGCCATATCCTTCTCAATTGTTTCGCCTATAGTTTTTCTAGGTCTTCCTCTTCCTCTAACCCTTGTAGTACCCTCCATTTGGTCTACCCTCCTAACCGGGGCTTCCACCGGTCTCCTCCACACATGCCCAAACCACCTAAGACGAGATTCAACCATTTTTTCAACAATAGGAGCAACCCCAACTTTTTCTCGAATATACTCATTTCTAATCCGATCTTGTCTGGTATGCCCACTCATCCACCACAACATCCTCATCTCTGCAACATGAAGTTTATTCTCTTGTGTGCCCTTTGCCGCCCAACACTCTGTCCCATATAACATCGCCGGTCTTACAGCAGTGCGGTAGAACCTTCCTTTAAGTTTAAGCGGTACCTTCTTATCACATAACACGCCCAAGGCACTCCTCCATTTCATCCACCCTGCTTGAATCCTATGATTTACATCCCCTTCTATTTCTGCATCCTGTCGTAAGATAGAACCAAGATACTTAAACTTCGGGACTTGTGCTAAGACATGCTCTCCAACCTTCACCTCCCGAGTAAGGCCCACGTGCCTCTTGCTAAAATTACACTCCATGTACCATATCATAGATTCGACAAAATTTTACGTTGGCTGTCGAGGCCTAACACAACCTTCACCTTTTATCCGGGCTTAGGACCGGCTATGCAGCATACACCGCATAGGCAGGATTCCACCTATGCAGCATACACCACATAGGCAGGTTTATTGTTATGACAAAAGAACCAAAATAAATTTTTTTATAAAAAAATATAAGAATAAATAAGTCAAAAAAGAAAGGAAAATGCTAAAGAGTGTCCATGGGATATTTGTTAAGAGATTAAATGTGGTTAAAAGTTACGAGAAAATGTAATTTTTTTGGATTCTCGAGAGAGTAAATTACTTGAACTTATGAATTTTTTCACTTTTAGTATCCTAACAAATGTCCTTAGCAAGACCCGAAAAATAAAAAACTAAACTAAATCTCAAAATAAAATAAAAGAAAAAATTGTAATTAAACCTAAAAACAAATTACGGGACAAGTTTATTTTTTCCTTTCTTGTTTTGGGTCAGTAGCCGTTTTTTCCTATGCCATTTTTCCCGTTTCGAAACAGTCTTCCGATCTAGCTAGTTCTTATGCAATCTGTGTTCATGTGGCCCCTCCCAGTTTTGTCTTTTCTGTGGGCAAACTTTACTTCAGTTTACGCCTTCAAATGTACTACGAGTACTTATTATATTTTGGTTTATTTAAATTTTTAATCTTCAAATTGTTTTTTAAACTTTTTTTATGGTTTGGATTTTTTAATTTTGTTCCAGTTTTTGAAAATGATTCTTACATCATTTAAATAATGATATAATCGATAACATTTTATGTCATATTCGCAATATTGACGGGATATGCCATGTAACGTCACATGGCATCACGTGATTTTTTTTAATAATCAATTTTTTAAAAAAATTATTAAAATGTTGGATTTTTTTATTAAAAAAATAATTTTTAATTATTTTTAATAAATTTGAAAAATTTTAATTTGATAAATTCATGTGGCATCATGTGACACGTTACTTATCGACGTGATAAATGTGACGTGTCATATTGTCAATAAAATCATCGCTTAAGTGACGAAAGGATCATTTCAAAAATTTAAACAAAGTTCAAGGAATATATCCATGTTTCATACTTAGTGTCACTTCATGTATCAAAGTATGGGGTTGATAAAAAACTATAAAACAAAATTTTTTTGATTAAATTTAGATTTTCTTTCTTTCTTTCTTTTTTTTTTGGGATCGATTTCACACTTTAACATATTTATATATAAAGTGGTACAAATTGTAGGACAACGGATATTCTCTCACAATTTAAATATGTTTAGGTGACATTATTATTCAAATAAATTTTTGTAATATGTGCAACATATGTAATATAAGATAAACTATCTTAAAAAAAATATTAAATTGAAAAACTAAAACATACACCATTTCTTGTTCCACTGAGTACATCATTTTTCCATAAAAATTATGTTTCCATTTAGTTTATTTATCTTGTGCAATGATGTGCATAGGTTAAAAAAGTTCTGTTAAAGATATATAGGATTCACGAGTTAATGAGATAAGTTTTTATTCAAGATTACCTAAACCATAGAATTTGAGAATAATGATTTCATGTACAAAACATGTACTACGTTTATATCAAACTGTCAAGTTTGTAAATGAATATAAGTTTGAACATTTATTTTTCGAACAAGAAATTACGGATCCAATGAATAGATCCAACAGGATGCAGTGAATTCACTCCAACGGGATCCAATGAATCGTGACAGACAGTACTACTACTGCTGTAGGACCGAACGCGAATGGAGAGTGGAGAAAAGTGATTCATTGGATCGATCCAAGGAGGAGTATTTCTCAAACGCTAGCAATAAAGTAGATAGTAGAGAAAAGCTGTTTCCGAAACGGGAAATATAAATGAAGCTTTCTTGTACTGTACATCTATCTGGGGAGTGAGATCGTACCCTTTTTTTTTTTATATAGAAGAGATTGTACCTTCTTAACTCTACATGAGATGAGACCTTGATTTTTGATGCGGGGAAACAATAATAATACTCGCTACATTACTCCTTTTTTTTTTTTTTTTTTTTTGGAAGAGTATCATAATTTAAGTATTTCAAATTATAATGGCTAATGTTATTAGTGATTTTCACTTGATCCGCTTATTCGATGGTAGTCCCTTTTTTTTTTTACTTTACTCATCTATTGATGATATACCTTAATTCAGTTTATAAATAATCATGATTGCAGCTGAGTCTCTCACTGAAATACATTAATTGAAATACATTAATTGTTAACAATTATGCATATAAAAAGAGACCAACCGAAAAAAACTAGGGCATTCAAGAGAGACTCATAACTTAAGTAGTCCGTCCGCAATAAGTTTAATTTTTGTATTCAGCATGGGAATTTTAACACCCTGTCCACAATTTTTTTTAGAAACAAAGGAGTCCTTGTTGCAATAAAGGATTTTCTTAGAAATGAGGATAAAATACTAAAAAATTGTTATTGCATAAAAAAACTTAAAATATTTAATAAATGGATCATACACATTGAGAAGATAACATAAATAATAAAATTGTATCAGAAAAGTAAATAATTATTTTAATCTATTAAGTATTTAATTTCCAATTAACACTTATTTTTTAAGATTTAATTAACATATGCACCTAGTGCATAGGTTAAAAAGACCCTTAATAAATAATTAATATTTTCATGTATTCTTATTTTTTTTGACTTTTTATTCTCATGCTGACATTAAACAAACCTTAAAAATATTTAACATCACAAAAGTTGTTTACACAATTTCATAAAAGAAACTTCTATCGTATCAATCGAACTAAATAGTAATCTGACTTCATGTCTAACAGAAATCCTAGAAACCAATTATATGTCACTTTACAACAAATTTGCCCCCGGATAATGTAAAACAAAATGATTTTGATAACGTATTCTTATTAGTAGTTCACAAATCCTAAAAACACAGTGGTTCTTCTATATGCTATAATCATGTCACTATAGTCTATACAGATGTAATGCTTGTTTTATTGGAAACCTGAGCACAACAGAGAATACTTTCTATCCCATCATCTCCTTTGGAAATTGAAGGATTTAATTGCAAAGGCAAATATTATTGCAAAAAATATGCAGAAGCCACCTACCATAATAGCAGCAACGCCCATGAAATCACGCCTGTACCCAAACACTTCTTTGAGTACTTGATTTATATGCATCGAATTTCCATCAGATAGCTTCACTTGCTTGTTATCATCACCATACTGTGAAGTCAGGAGACCGTACAAACTCCAGGCAACAGGGTTTGCCCAATAATACCATCTCCACCAAATAGGAATTCTCTGACAAATTTAAGAAAAAAGTTATTTAAGTACACAAGCACAATTTGATGCATTCCACTACATGCTTCAACATGCCAATCAAAATGTTAAGAGAAGATCACAGAATCACTTGTTAAGGTTTCCAATGGATCAGCCTAGAAGTGGCATCCCTTAAGTTTCAGAGTATAATACTTCTAAAAGAACAAAAGTCAGCAGTACATTAAGACTCTGAAGTTGAGGAAAATCTGTGGCAATGTGAGATTAGATGATGTTTTCTTTTCCATTGGAACAATTGCAAGAATGAGACATCCTAATTGTATGATTAATTAATTAATGAAAACATAACGCATAAATAAAATGAATTCTCAAAGAATCACTGAAACAGAAGGGTTGGCAGCCTGACAAGATGCCAATAGCTATTCCATTGAGTAACCCTTATTTAGTCCTCACAATATTTTGAGTATGTCAATGCGGTTCTTGAAAGATTACTGCATCAAGAACATTTATCAGGACCAATTGATTGACATTGGTGATCAAAATTGTCATTTGATTGATACACTAATATTTTAATTTTTAAGGACTCAATATTTCAAAAATATTTGGAGTACCAAATATGAAATTGGGCATTGTTATTAACTTATTATTCCTTATTAAATTGGGTTTACTTCAACATCGACCAAAACTTCAGAAAAAAGCAAAGCATCAGTTTCCATACCTTATGAGGAATCATAAAACCACTGAAAAGGTTCCACAACATATAAAATGGAGCAGCTATGATCGCAGCAACATTGTGATTTGGTGTGACAGCCGTTGTCATCATTCCATAGAAGGTGAAATATAGCATAGTAAAATACATGAAGAATAAGTACCAAATGAACTTATCAACAGTCCAGACAAAGGCACCCAAGGAATAAAATATGGAGGAGTATATAATAGCTTGTCCGAACACATAAGGAAACTCAATAACAACCTGGCCATTGATTGAAGGATAACTCATTAGTCAACGTACGGAATCCAATAGTTTTCAAGCACTAAAGAATGTTATATGCCAAAAAAATACCTGAGCAATAGCAAACGATAAAGACGAATACATCCCTGCCGCTCTTTCTCTATATGAAACAAATCTTTCCACAGAAACAACAGGTTGAACAGCTGTGGCATTTGTTATGCCAATGAAGAGGATAGCCGAATACATCGATCCCATGGCGTTGAATAGATCTTGCTGCGTCTCCCTGTGAAAATACAAATATAGTTGTTATGATAAAGAAAAATTAAAACAAGATTAAATAATACACTGGAAGCATACATACATCAGACCCCGTGGCAGTACAGATAAATTAAAATTAGCATATCATAGCACAATTTAATCTAGCCATTCTGTGAACCTACGGACTTCTTTGAACAGCATTTGATCTATTTTCTATTTTGGCATATCTTTGTGTAATTTGGAAATTTTTAAATCCCAGTTACATTAAAACTTAAACATTGTAGATTGATCTCAGCTATATTATGACTAAACTTAATAAGCATGATGACTGATGACTCCTTCAGTTGCTTCTGCCTAGAAGGGTTTTCTTTATGTCTTGAAGAGACACATTTATAGGATACATCATAGTACCTTCTACCAGCAAGAAAATATTGCAGATATGTACCTAGTTAAAGAAAAAGTGGACAGCTTATTGTTTCCTTGTTTATAAGGTATTGAAACAAGGTCTCATTTGAAATTGAATATCCATAGTAAGGGAAACAAATTGAAGGGACCTTTTAGCTCCAAATCGCCAGCATATTGTTCCAAGCATCAGTGAGATGATGATGGTGTAGAAGAAGCGAACAGCAGTGTACTGCGGGTTACGCCAGTAAGATAGATTTTGCTTCCATAGACAAGTTAGGAACTGATCAAAAGGTGAACGGCAATACTTGGATGGAAAATGCAACTCTTTTGAATTAGTTGGCTTGCTCAAGCTTTCAACCAACTCTTGGTTATATCTGAAAAGATGGTACATTAATATTCAGCAATTTGCTATTAAGCAGTTACTGCCAATTCATGGATAAAATTTGCAACCAAAAATCACACATACTGATATAAACTTGATCCACGGTAGATTTCTGCAAAGTCCACCCCCAGGCTGTTTTCTTCTGCAGAAGAAGTAACCTCTAGCATCCATGTGGCGGGATTGTATCCAGACTTGATCTTTGGAACTCCTTCTATTGCCTATACATAGATATCACAAAAAATTGAGAATTGCCTTATCAGTTATCACCATTCAAGTATTCAACCATATATCACATATTCAGTGAGATAAGCATGCATCAGCTGACCTCGAAATAACTGATTAGTTCAGTGGATTTAGGGCCAAGTGGACCAGCATATATGAGCTCTCCTCCCCGCTTCATGAACAAAAGCTATACAAGTTGGGATTTCGTCAGACCAGTAAGTTGTAAGTGTTAATGAGAAATTCAACTAAAAAGACAATATATGATGCTGAGAGTTATCAATTTCAATTGGAGACACGATCATAGGAACTAGAATAAATATATTACAGCTGCTGGCATATGCTATATATACACAAAAGAATAACGTGGAAAGAAATTAGGGTATAACAAAAAACAAAATATATAACAGTGACAATCTCAACATCAAAGTATGCTCAAGTTGCCCCCTAATAACTCCAATTCCAAATACCCATTTTTAAATGTAATGTTTGAAAATATCTCTAGTAATGAGAATATACCTCATCAAAGGATTCAAATATGTCTATGCTAGGCTGATGGATCGTGCACACAATTGTTCGACCAGTGTTTACTATATTCCTCACAGTTCTCATTACAATGGCTGCAGCACGGGCATCCAACCCAGATGTGGGCTCATCCATGAAAACTATAGAAGGGTTGGCAACTAGCTCCACTGCTATAGTTAACCTTTTTCGTTGTTCTGTTGACAAACCATCAACTCCAGGTAGACCAACTAATGCTCCACTCAATGGAGTGAGCTCAACAAGCTCCATTACCTCCTCCACGAAGGCCTGGCATTCAATACTCTAAAGTTATTTTTTGATACACACACAAACACGTAAAAGTATAGCATGCCTATATAATATGCAAAAGGGACATACTGTTATTCACATTTACCTTTTGTGTTTCCAAGTCAACATCTGAAGATAATCGAAGCCAAGCAGAGAACAGTAAGGACTCCCAGACCGTCAAGCAAGGGGAATGAACATCAGTCTGCTCACAGTAACCAGAAATTCTTGCAAAAGTATCTTGCCTTTTGGGATAACCAGATATATATATGCTCCCCTCTATGACTCCACCGGTTTTCCTTCCAGCTAAAACATCCATCAGCGTGGTTTTTCCAGCACCACTTACTCCAACCAGGGCTGTCAACACACCAGGCCTAAAAGCTCCAGTAACATTCACAAGCAGCTGCAGCCTGTCTTCTGATATCCCTTGTTGTTTCAATTCCTGAAGCAAAAAATCATTCAGAAACGCTTTACAGTTTTACTCTACCAGGATGGTAATATTTAAGAAATAAAAAGAATGAACTGGTTTACGCACCAAAGGGACATCTACATAGTAATTGATATTGCTGAAAGCCATAGAGAGTGGTTGAAATGGGAGAACCATTCCTCGTTGATTAAAATGCTTTCCTGGGAAGATAGACAATTGGACGAAATGACATTTCCAAGTTATATAGAAACAGTCAACAACACTCAAAATAATATATAATTTATAATTCACAGACCACTTGATTCTGAATGCTTCAAGTACTCTCTCAGCTCAATAACAACACTTTCCCCTTTTCTTCTCTTTTCTCTTTCTAGCAGCTCACCCTTTGAAACTACAGCTTGTTGCCTTCCCAAAGCTGAAGTGAATATTAGGAGAATAAGATGTCATAAAAATTGTCTTCCAAACAAATTATTTTAGGTCTATGAAACACCAGAAGGCACTGCAATATTAGACAGTTAGAGGGCTTATATAAAGAAGAATGTGTCTTACGATTAAGGTAAGCTAAGAAGATCGTAAATAGCATGTTGAACAAAATCATATATCCAACCATTGCACCAAGACCAATCCAATACCAATAGCTCTCTGGATACATACTCTGCACTTTCAATATTGCCTTACCCAATGTATAGTTGGTCTGATTTCCAGCTCTCTGTACAGAGATAAATATTGAGTATATTTTCAAGGCAGTGAGGAAATTTCTAAATATTCATATGAAATAGATATTATCACCGCACAACATTATCATCTGCATTTCTCAACCAGAAAAATAGTTACAATGTTTCAGAAAAATAATCACAAATTCAAAAGGACTATACCTTATCCCATGAATGTCCAAGGAACTCATTTACAGAAGCTGAATTTTGGGCATACATCAAAGGAGAAATCCAAAAACCCCATATCCACCAACTTGGTATATGATCTGCCAAAATATGAAACTAATTCAGGAAATTTAGCTTACCAAATTGCATGTTGAAACACAGAGACTGAAATTCCTATTTGACCTCCTGAAATTATATATCCACCAAGAGCCATTACAACCAACATGGCAAAGGATCCAAAAGTATTAGCTACTATCATATTCCGCCCCAAGGATCCTATCAAACGAAAGAGCCCTATAGACATCTGGTGCAAAAAGAAGTAAAGCAAGAACTGCCGCAAAAATCTGCAGATCCAGAAGTGTACAAAATAATCACTTGTGAGAGACTATAAGAATACAAGAAAACACCAAGTGAACATGAGAGTTACCTAGTAATTGCCGGATCATATCCCATTGTATAATATGAGACCACCACCCAGCATCCAGCCTCCATGAAAGAAGTTGGGATACTAAGAAACCAAGAAGGAAGTGTATATGCCCAGCTAGGATAGAAGTGCAAGTCTCTATGCTTGTAAAGAACTGGAAGTTTTGCAACTAACATTGACACCTCAGTAAAACCATTGAAGAGAATAATAACCATAGAAAAGTACAATGACCCAAGATATAAGCGTCCATCATCAATTGTATTGTGGTGCATTGTTGAACGGAAGAAAACACTCATTGTAATTAAAGCAACCAAAAGCAGCTGAAAATAGTAAATAGAAGTTAATATCAGCTACATAAGCCTTACATACTTGCATCCATTTTAGAATCAATGAAAAGTTTTTAAAAAAATTAAAATCAATGTAATAAGTTCATAACCAGAAATGACAAAAGCTTTCATATATTTTTAATGCTAAGAGTGGGAAGTTTGGACTAATTAAATAGAAGCAGCCTGTTAGACACAAAAAAATATTAAAGAAAGAGAGAGAAATGAATGCACAATAAAGAAGATTATGATACAAGTAAAATAGTTATTCACAATAAATTAAGAAATGAAGAACTATCTAGTTTAAGAGACAACAAGATTATTGCAATTTCTTTAGTTAGGTGAATCTCGTTAGTAGAGTTACTTTAAATCAATAAATTAATCAACTCTTTTAGGCTTTAACCATAGATTTTATACCAGTAGGATCACCTGAACAAATTTAAAAACATAAATAAATGAATTCCGTTTCATAAGAAGCTTCTGCCACTGGAAGTTAGTCTTCAGAAGATCAAGCCTTTTCGCACCATAGGTACGAGTTGCCAAGGCTGCTGGATGATTATGACGTTTATCGAAAGGAATATGCAGTTCCTCAGACAAATTCTTTCCCTCACGATACAAGGAAAATGCTTCGGCAAACTTCCCAGCAGGTATGTACCGGTAAGGGTGGTCGAGAACAGACCAATACTGCTCTTGGTCCTTCTTAGACGTAACCTGTGAACAGGAATTCCAAGTTTGAAAAGTAACTAAATCAAATATAGCAGAAATATATTTTCCATCATAGCTACAACTCACTTCTTGTAAGAAATCTGCTACATTCTTTCGCTCAGGGCAACTAAATCCCATCATTCTGAAAAAATCAAGAGCAGCTACACGGGGGCCCTGATACACAATCTGACCCTCACACAAAAGAATAACATCATCGAACAATTCATAGGTCTCAGGAGCTGGTTGAAGAAGAGAAATAATAGTGGTTGAATCAAGAGCATGGGTTGAATGCCTAAGATATCTGATAATTTGATAAGTAGTTGAACTATCAAGGCCATTTGATATCTCGTCCATGAACAGCACTCTTGCTGGACCAATTAGCAATTCACCTGAAAACCACACATCAATTGATAATTACTTGATTAGCATATACTAAATGCATCTAACTTGCTAGTAAATAAGAGAAAGAATACATGTCATAAATTAACCTGTTGTAAGCCGTTTCTTTTGTCCCCCGGAGATGCCCTTGAGCATTTCATCGCCCACCAATGTTTCACCACATATGTCCAAACCTAATATCTTTGTGAGAAATATTTTAGAACTTTGGATTGATTTATAAAGAAATAGACAAGTAAATAATAACTACAAAAAACAGACATAACATTGATGCTGGTAGCTAATGAATCTATGTTTTTTAACCTTTTAAAAAAATCCAATGACATGAGCCAACAAAGATTTCAGGTTATAAATTACAAAGAGAATTCTTTGTCCGCCTAGATTAACAGTATTTAGAGAGTACCTTCATTATGTACTCCACCACAAGATTTGTTTCCTGTCCTCCAAGAGCTAATGACTACAAAATGAAACCAGAAGAACAGATTAACTTGTGCCCATGAATGTAGTATAGTTTCTTTTTTTCTTTTCTTAAAAAAAGAGAGAAATACTTCCCCTTGAAAAGAAAGCAAATTACCTTCATGAATATATCCAGATCTTCATCTGGTTTTATTCCAGCATTTTTTTCTCTTCTGGCAAGTTCCAGCAACATATCTGTCAAGAGTCCAGAATTTAGCACTTAACGGTAGCATCAAAAAGAGCTGATCGAATATAAGTTCAAATGGTCTAAAAGCATACCAAATTTAAACCCCACGCCTTGACAACGACCAGCAAACTGGAGTGTTTCTCTCACAGTCATCTCTGCCACATGCAAATCTTGTTGGCTGACATAAGCAGATGTTCTTTGGGGAACAAACTCATTCATACTATGTCCATTGTACGTTATGTTCCCTGACATCTTCAAAGGGTATAAAAACATCAATGAGATAGGGGAAAGGGCCAAGATATAAATCCAAAATGGAGAATAGCAAGACTAGGGGTCCACCATTAGGCTAATTATGCTAATAAGATGTTATCATTTTAATCAAATTGAGAAGGCATCCATTCACAAGCTCAATTTACCTAAAAGAAAGGGATGAAAGTGCAGTCTGGTTGAGAGTGCAGTCTGTTCTTCCACTCATATGTTGTGCACTCAATATTAATCTTAAGCATCATGTTGAGCTAGGATTTCTATGCTACTATATGACACAATAGCTGGCCAACCAGAGAGGAAAGAACCCCATTCTACTCTGTTTAATGCAATTGTAAAACTTAGTACCTGCAAACCAGATCCCAGCCTTCCAGCAAGCGCTAACAGTAATGTTGTTTTTCCAGAGCTTGGCGGACCCAGCAGCAACGTTAGTCTGCAACAATAACAAAACAACAGTTTGTCAAACACATACGAGAATTTTTGAATAATAGAATTTAACAGTGACAACGATATACATATGTAACGCCACGAATGTAACAAATCCATTATCAGGAAAAGAAAATTGAAAAACATCAATCATTACCAAAATTAAGGATTTTATCTATATTTACATTGGATGGCGCTAGTGAAGTAAGTATTGCACTGGGATTGAACCGCTGCTTACCCATAAAAAAAAGGTAATAATAGTAGTATATACAGTAGTAGTATTAAACTGCAGTTGTGTGTTTGAGTTGCTTTATTTTATATTTAGGAATGAGGTTTTCTTAATATCTTAAGGTTAAAAAGGAAATAAAACTTTGCATGATATATACTCTCTCCGTCCTTAAATATAAGATAATTTAATTAATTGCATTGAAAATGTGAACTTTTGATATATAATTTCAAAATTATTCCTATTTTTTTTTTTTTTTGTTTACATGGGAGGTCTGGGACTAGAATCCATGACCTGGGGAGGAGGAAATCTTAAGTGTCCCTACAGCCACCAACTGGACTGTCTTACACGGACTCAAAATTATTCCTATTAATATTATTATTATTATTGGGAATCTAAAAAGTGTTAAATAAATATGGGTGTTTGTAAAAAAAAGTATTTAATAATCATTGAAAATTGACAAAAGGTCTTATAAATCTGGACAAAATAAAAGTATCAAAAGAGTCTTATATTTAGGGATGAAGGAGTATTACTTCTCTAAGTATATTAAAACTTAGGAAAATCATAACCACATTCATAATTTTATTATTCACACTTATCATATGTCTTCAATCGTGTATTAACAATATTGAATAAGCCATTCGAATTTTTTTTACTAAATTTTATACTGTGGAATAGCTTATCAGATCGATGTGTATAAAATATTTTTTCTCAAAAATTTAAAAAATATTGTTTTATTTATTTTTTGAGCTCCTTTCATCGCTTTAATGGTTGATATTAAAAAAAACCTTAAAAATGTTTATAATCATAACTCAAAAGCTGATGGTGACAAATTTTTGAAAATTAGTAAGTGAAAAAAAAATTGTTTACCTATAAAATAAATATTATTTCTCATATAGTACAGTATATGTTTAAAAAACTTAAACAAACGGATTTTTAATTGATCCAGATATGAAGCTTCTTTATTTATTTATTTTTTATGAAAACTTTTAGATGACATTACTATTAACGAGATCCTTATGTCTACAACAAATTGAAACTTTTATGAGCTGAATACTTACCGTCCCATTAGACCATGGCCATTAATTAATCTAATAACACAAGATAAAATGGAAATACTGTAAATTATAAGCATTGACCTTGAAGGCCTAATAATCCCACTGATGTCAGCCAGGATTGTCAATTTGCTTCTCTTTCTTCTATATATCCGCAACTGTCTTAGTAGAGCCTATTATTATTCCCAAAAAAAAAAAAAAAAAAAAAAAAAAATCAAAATTAGAAGCCTATGTCCAAAAATAGCAGAAACACTGTTGAATTGAATTGAACGCATAACGAAAGTGATCCAGATCAAAGAAAGAAAAGGAAAGTAAGTGGTACCTCAGTCATATTGAAAATGAAATTAGGAATAGTAGGCAGGGCTCTGCTTCCTACATGAACAAATGTCTCAACATTCAAGTTCTGAAACCGAACTTCAATCTTCGGGAACTCCAAATCCACTCTGCACATTTCAAACAGAGAAACATCGTTAATACCTGAAAGAAAAAAGAAAACAGAGGAAAACGGAAATGTAAAAGATTACGCGTCGAAACGGCGTCTCATGCGGTGGAAGAAGGTCTCGGGATCATCGTCAACGGAGTCAAAAAGCCTTTCGATGAGAAGCTTCTGCTCCTGCGTCTCGAGGTCGGTGACGTCAATCTCTTTCGTATCGCCGGTGAGATTCTTGAAGAGTCCTCTCCTGGCTCTTGTGTAAGTAGGGAGCCTCTCGAGTGCAGCCCAGCGCAGTGCCTCTTCGTCATCGTCAGCTTGCTCCCTAAACGACGCCGATCTGGCGAACGCGTTCTCCGCCGAGTTCCACATTCACGAAATTCAAAACAGCAGAAGAAGGAAGGCTGAATGCTCTGAATGTTGAAAGAAATTGTGAGGTTAGAATAAGGCACATTGGTTGTGAGGGTTGGATAGGTGGTTAGTTAAGCTAAGGGGGGCATTAATGGCTTTCTTTCTTTCTCTCTCTTTCTTTCTTACTTTCTTACTTACTTACTTACTTTCTCCACAACCACACTCGGTCTGAGTTGGTGACTTACGTTAAATCGCGACGTTGTGACTCTATCTGTGTGGGTGAGAGAGAGAGAGAGAGAGAGAGATTGTGCAGTTGGAAGGACTTTAGAGGACCCCCTACGTCATTTAATAGCCGCGGGAAAACAAACAACCGGGTGGTTGTGTCTCTCTTAATACTCACCTCACGCGCTTCCCAAATCTCCTACTACCCTACACGCTCTCCCTCTCCCTCATGTAGGCTTAAATTAATTAGGGTTTTTTTAACATCATTCTTTGAGGTTAATGATAAGTATTCAAAATTGGTTATTATTTCTTGAAAAAATAAAATTAGGGCATCCACATCAGAGACCGGAGAAAGTATGATGGAGAGTCTTAAACTCAGATTTTCTACCAGAATCTACAAAATCTGGTGGAAAGTCTTAAGTTGAATCTGTAAAATAATAAACTCAACTTAATAATTTGTGGGATCTTTTTTTTTTTTTTGTCTTTTCTTCATTTTTTTCTCTTTTTACTTTATAATACTCTGATAAATAAAAAATAAATAAATAAATAATAACAATAAATAAATAATAATAAAAAATGAATTAATAACAAATAATAAATAATTATAATTATAATAATATTTTTAAATAATAAAAATATTATTATTTGGGATAAGTTTTATAAATTGTAGGTAATTAATATTATTGAAATTATATTACAAAAGTATTATTCAAATGAAATTATGTCTAACATGATGATATATGTAATGTTGATGCATGAGTTTGGTGAGTCTGGTGTTAAGACTCTGCTGTGGTGGAAGATATGAAAAGTCTGAAATTGAGTCTTATAGCAAAATGATGATGTAATGTTGATGTGTCAGAGTATGATGAGTCTGAAGTTAAAACTCTCTTGTGGATGTCCTAAGTCCTTTGATTTATTTGATGCATTATTTTCAAGAAATAATAACTACTTTGAGGTGTTTATCCTTAGCTCTGAGGGTTGAGGTTAAGAAAAGCCAATTAATTAGATCGCGACTCATCTCAAATCATTCATAATTTATTTTTTGTTAAAATAATGCATAAAATAGATAATAAATAATGGTGATTTATCCGAGATCAATTATCTCAAACCACCTAATAATTTCTCAGGGCATAATGTTCATCCCGGAGACCGGCTACTAGCTTCTTCCTCTCACTCATAAATTAAGTATAATTAAAATATTTATTTACATTAAATTTGTGTTTTTTTTCTATTTTACCATTAATTTAAAAAGTACTATTATTTATATAGGCTTTTTCATAAATATTGCTCTTTTGTAGATTTATTGAATAATTAATATTATTTTTTTAACTATTATAACATCTTTTTCATCTTCAATTTTTTTTTAATAATGATTATATAAGAGTACTATGTTCAAAATACTTCAAATTCTTACATCATTTAATGATTTCTTAAAATATGTGTATCACCTATATAAACAATTCTTTTGAATATCTTTCTATAATACAATAATTTTTTATTTATTATATCTCCATAATAGTTAAGTTAAAATTGTAAAATTATAATTAATGTTCTATTTGTTTAGGAAAAAAAACTTATATTCTGGTAAGAAAAAAAATCCTCCCGCAAAACTTAAATTTTAAGAAGGGGAATAGCAAATGGCGTGACGATCAGTGTGTAGCAAGCACACTACTGTGAATAATTGTTGAATGTTCCTTTTTTTTTTTTTTTTGAAACTTTGTTGAATGTTCCTTGAATTTTACAGGTAATGTAAAAGGGTTATTAAGGTTGCAGAGTACGAATTTACGGGAGATGGCAATCGAACGATGGGTGTAGCTATCCTGTTTTGGGGGAAACATTCACAACTTGATGTTGAAGCGTGATTGTTTTGGTGTAGCGCACAAGCCTGAGTTATGATGATAGCATGGGTCAACAAGCTAAGGCTTCACGTTTTGATTTCCTTCTCATGAGATTTTTCTTTTTTTCTTTTCTTTCTAGTTAAACCATTTACCCTTAGACACGATTAATTTGATTGGAATCATAATACCTATTTAACGGCAAAAAATTATTCTCACGTTAAGGGTTTTGTATGTCATATATATATACATCATATTCAAATCACGTTTCCATGCCTTTCGCACACGGTTTTCTAATTGATGATTTTGTTAACGTGCTTGAAAATTTTTAATTTGGTATTTCGAATATGATATAGGGTTCAAAATTGATTTGTCGAAAGTGACTTTAATTTGCTTTTGAGTTTAGTGAAGGAAATTCACAACCTTATCAATATTGTCTAATGAACAAGAGAACAGATTGGTTATCGAATATGCGATCCCAATCCTACGTATTATAAATTAATTTTAAAAAGTTCAATCGAGATTTATTATAAAAAAAATATATCACTTATCTATCACTAAATGATAACCTTTTATATTAATCATTTTTTTCCATCATTTTTCTCCTAATATATAGAATATAACTCAGTATTGCAAACCTCTGCCACGACTGTAATTCAAAATGAAATAATTAAAAATGTCATGTGGTATTTTTTTTATAAGGTGTTAAATTACTCGTACCTCCATGTGAGCTTTACTTGCACTGCCAATAAGGAAAAAATGTAGCTCAATAATTTCTAACACCCTTCTCCTTGGTGGGCTTATTTTTTTTATCACCTCCGATCCTTGCTCTAATTAATTAACCTAACCATTTCATTATGCTTTTTTTATGTAGTTTAACTTAAAATACTACCTATGCCTCGAATTATAAAAAAAAAAAACTAATTTTATGTTTATTAAGGAGGTTAGTTGATAGTATTTAATTTTATCAAATTTATAAAAAATAGAGGTATTTTAGGTTAGTAATATTGAAAATAAAACAAAAATTAAATAAGATAACAATTTTATAGGGATTTTTTAGGAAAATGACATTGAGAATGAAACAAAATTTAATAAAGTTAGTTAGTTTTGCTTATATTTTAAACCAAAAGATGTATGTTTTTTTCTTATAATTCAAAACGGAGGGAGTGCATTGACAAAAGTAAATAGGTAGTTTTAGAATATTTGTTAAAGTTCTTATAAATAGAAAAAAAATATCACTAGTCTCAATTTATTATTCTTTAAAAAATTGAAATAATGTTACATTTTTAAATAATTTTTATTTAACAAATGAAGTATTTTCCTTTAAAAAATTTAGGGTTGTAAAAAAAATGATCTAATTTGGCTCAACTAAGAGTTTTATATTCCAAACCCCATAAAGTATCCACAAACCCCAATTTTAATATGAAAATCACCAAATTATCTTAATTAAAAATAATAATAGAATATGACCCCCATAAATTATTCACAAACCGCATATTCTTCTTTTAACCTTAAATCCCATAATCACCTTATCTTCTCCCTAATAACACTAGTTGTTAATCTTAGAGCAAAATGTGTTCATAAAATCTTCTAATGCTAGTTTTTGTGCCTAATATTTTAGCATTTATCTAAAGAATAATAATCTTCTATGTAAGTTGCAATGTTAGTGGAATTGTGGAAAACAGAATTTTAGAGGGATTACTTCTGTTGTGCTGCGAATGAAATCATCTCGCATTTCAAGGGCCAAAGAGAAAGCATTTGAACATGTATGAGAAGCAGACCAACAGTGAAAGATCATTTAGCAAGACTAGTTTTGTACTATTCAGTATCTTCCTTGGAATTTTATTTTCACAATACCAAGACTAGTCAGAGTGATGTTCGATTCAAATCAGTTAGAAGCTACTTTATTTTTGTGCTATTAGATTCAAATCAGTTGGAAGCTACTTTATTTTGTGCTATTAGGAAGAAGATAAGGTGATTATTAGGTTTAAAGTTAGAGGAAGAAGATGAGGTTTGTGAATAATTTATGAAATTATATCGAATTATTTTTTTAATTAGGGTAATTTGGTAATTTTCAAATTAAAATTGGAGTTGGGATACTTTATGCGATTTAGAATCTAAAACTCCTTGGCTAATTTCCACCTGGGCCAATAGCAAAATGAGATGTAACCCATGTATGACCCACCACAACTACCAATTTATATTGGCAAGTAATGTACAAAAACAAACCATAATGTTAGCATGAATCTAATTTATTCATCTATGTAAAAGATAAACAATCACAATGACGAATTTTGACCTAAATTATAGCAGGTACAGTTAGTTATGTTTAGTTGAATACATAAATAGCGAATGATAACTTATAAAACATAAACAAAAACCATAGGAAATTAAATTTTGTTTGGTTTGTAACAAATAATGTTTTATGTTTTTATTTTAAAAATTATTGATAATTATAATTATGACATCGTGTTTTTTATTTCAGTTTTTGTTTAATTATTATGAATGTGATTCAACATTTTCATTTTATTTCTTGTTTTCAAATTTTTTTTATAGAAAATAATAAAAAAATAAAAAGTTCTCTTTTCACCGTTTCTTATATAAATATTTGAAAACATGGGGTGGTATTCATAATTAATAAAATATTATAAACTAAACATGGAGTAATAATTATTATTATCAATAAAATTTGAAAATGAAAACATAAAATGCTTTCTCATCAAATAAACCCTTAAATTTTGAATATTATGAAAAGATTTGAATATAATATTACTAATAAAATGATTTAGTTAAATGAATTTGGTTGCCTTTTAAACAAGGGTTGGAATCCTTGAAGTTATTATTATTATTTTGCCCAAAATTTCATCATTTTTGAAGGAAAAAAAAATGAAATGAAAGAGTACTAAAGGTGGGATTCAAGCATGCACCCCGTCATTATATCTTAAATTGCCCAGCCACCATGGCACATAACAGCAACAGTTATGTAATGCTCCTTAGATCTTGCACCCCCAAACAATCACAAACATTAGATATGTATTGTAAATGTAAAACAACATTTCTTCGTCCTTCAGGCTTCAAGTATATAACACACTTTCACGTAAAAATTTATTTTTTTAAAAATTTATTCATAAATTAGAAAAATTATGCTCTTGTTTGTCTTATTTATAAGTCACATTTTATAAGAATTTTCTCATCTTATTTTTAAGTCACTTTATATTTTTTTTAAATATTTATTTCTTTTTTATCTTATTTGTCATTTATTCATTAATGTAAAATATAATGTTTATGAAAATTTCAATGTAAATATCTGAAAATAGTAAATACCCTTCTTATTATGTGTAATATGATTAAGTATGATCAATAAATAAAATTATACGGTAAGAAAAGAGGTTTTAATTTAAGAACTTGGCTTTGCTCTCATGCCATCAAACAAAAGAGAGCGTGATTTGGTCGTCCAAAAGATTAATTGGTTGATTTAGCGGTAATTGTTTTACTCATCTTTTTGGATGTTTATCAGCTTGAAAATTGTAGCATCTATCTATATTTTAGAAATGATTTCCTTAATCTCAATTGTAAGAGCTGGAATTGAAAACAAGGGATACAAATGATAAATTGCTATCGGTTAGATATTTAGTCTTTGGTTACAAATTTACCCCCTTTTTTTATTTTTATAGAGCTGAAATTAAGATTTTTCTTTTCATATTTTTTTTTTGTGAACTTTTCATATTTTTTTTTTAAAGCAAAATCCACGGAAAGTTTTGATAAATGCGATGGGTCTTCTCTCTGCTTCCATGAGTCGGTCATGTGACGTGGACTATTCAGATGTGTTTGGTCAACCAGTTTGTGGATCTGAGATGAGAAAAAGAATGAGAGAAGGAGTCATTGTCCGGAACACTACCATAAGTCTTTGAGAGGGATGACTTAACCCTCTAAAATTTGCAATGAAGACATTGTCATAAATTAAAATGATAATAGAGTAATAATAAAAATAATAATATATAGATCTATAAATTAAATCTACAAATAAATTTATATTTTAAATAAATGGCACATATTATTTATTAATCAATCAATAATAAATAAAATAACACTTTTTGATATATGTTAATTTATTTATGGTGTAATCTTATTTGTAAGTTGGTTTTAATAAATTTATAAATTATTTTTATTAAAAAAATTGGAAATCGCATACTAAGGTTCTTGATTGAAAAATCAATAAAAAATTTCATTAAATCACTGATTTAATAAATGGTTGATTTGTGCGGGAGAAAAAAATTAACTAACCCTTTCAAATTTTCCAATATCAACTCGTGCGAGGGAGAAAACATAACAAATGATTCAATGCTCATCTACCAGGTTGCCGGGTTAGTTCAATAGAGTGAGTAGTATAGAGTGGGTATACTAGTACTTGACTGAGTTCAATATGTCTCAGTTTTCCGTTTGAAGTTCTGAACACCGCTCAACAAGTTTATAATTTCTTCCCCCACATTTCTTACTGTACTTGTTTTATGATCAGTAATTAATTTTTTCCACCGAAATGCCTCTACTTAAAAAAAAAAATAATGAAGACTAATTACAAATAGAGTTAATAGTCACATAGGTTCTCGAAAGATATTTGTGGGATAAGTTAGATCCTTGAAAGATACATGTGAAATAAGTTAGATCCCTGAAAAATTTGTGGAATCCCTTAAACCCCTCAAAAATCATTTTGGTGTCACATTAGTTCCCTCATTCAATTTCGTCAGGATGGACCTGATGTAATTCTACGTGGCACGTTAAATGCTTTGTTGGTCCTAATGCGATGTTGGAATGTTAAGAATGTGAGCCAAAAAAACATTTAAGGTGTCATAGAGGATTCCGTTAGGTCCCTCATTTGGGGACTAATGTGATGCCAAATTGATCTTTAAGGGATTTAAGAGATTCCACAAATCTTTCGGGGACCTAACTGATTCCAAAATGATCTTTGGGGTTGAAAAGTTTCCACTAATCTTTCAGGGACTTAATTCATTCCACAGATATCTTTCGGGGATCTACGTGACTATTAACTCTTACAAATATTATAATAAAGCATATCTTGAAAATGAATACGAAAATAGGAGTATGACATCACTCGCTGCATCATACCGGAGTCGTGTCTACCGCATGCAAATTGAGGCAATCTCCTAAAGCCCCATATGATCATCTAAGACTCCTGAACTTTTTTACACAATAGTAATAAATTTGATTTCACATTAAATTAAGTTACGAGAAAATAGCTTATTGTTAGAATGGCATGAATATAAGATATTGAAAATGATTTTGAAGCTTAAGCTATATCAAATTAGGTTCTAAATTCAAATTTCGTCGAAGAACTTGTAATGTGTTGACACGACCTTGCATTGCACCACACCAAAAATATAAAATTAAAAAGATTTTGGCAATTATATGATTTTTTCTTCTTTGTCAAAAGTTTTTCCAATAAAAAATAGGTGCGGTATGTATTTGGCACTTGCCCCTCATTGTCACATTCTTGGTGAGAATCGAATTTTTACTCTCTTCATTTTATGAGTTATGTTTTTTTAGCTATTGTAGACAAATTAAGAAATGAGTAAATAATGGAAGAATTTAATATGTTTTGACTAAATAATCCTTATTTAATAATTGAAGAGATAATAATAATAAATGTACAAAAAATATGTAATGAAAAGAGATAAAGAAATGAATGGTGAAATAAAGAATATCATAAATAAGGATATTCTTAAAAAATATATAAATGAATGTTAAATCTTTAAAAATACATAATATATAAGACAAAATAAAATAACTAAAAGAACATAACGAATAAGACGAAGAAGTATTGTTTATCAAAAGGAAAAAGAGAAGGGACCATTTTTGCATGTGGTTTATTGGGTGATACAGTAATAAAGAGGGGAAAATGCTAATGGAGTATTTGCACAACTTGTTTTATATTCCCTCGGGTCCTATTTATAAGATTTTTTTGGGGTTTTTATTTTGGTCCTATTTATAAGACCACATTTCAATTTTCCATAGCATTTAATTACTTCTTTTCATAAACACCTCTATTAAGTCAACACTTTTTAGAGTTCCAATAATAATTATAGGGATAGTTTTGTAAAAGTATATCAAATTTTCATATTTCCAATATCACTAACAAATTTAATCACTCTCCTTGATGAGAGTGAAAAACTTCAAAAAGGTCTTATAAATAGAACCGGAAGAGTACACAAATTTAATGGTTTTGCATGTGGTACAGTAATTCACTGCCCCCTTGAAAAAGACTGATAGAGCCCATGTACGGTACGTAATAATGTACTCCCTTCGGTATCATATTTAAGCAAAAAAAGCTAAAAGTTAGTTTAGTGTATTTAATTTTCTTAATTTCATAAAAAAGTAGATCATTTTAGGAAACTTGTATTGGGAATAAAACAAAAATTAAATGATACCACCACTTTATTGAGATATTTTAGGAATGATTGTATTGGGAATAGAAAGTTAATTAAGTTTTGCTTATATTAATGAATTATCTTTTTTTTTGCTTATAAACGAGACCGGAGGAAGTAGTGCATTTTTGTTGTCGGTATTAATTGTTTGATTAAATGATAAGGTCCACAACCGCAAAACAAAGTCGATTCTAAGGGGAGATTATTGACCGAGTAGTTATGTTAACGGGCAGCCTCTCTCATAATGAAATAGGTGTAGTACATTGCTCCCTCCGGTCTTATATATAGGATATACTTAATCATATTTTCCGGATCAAGAAAAATAGTTAGTTTTATGAATTCTATGAGAATACATTGTAACATTACAATTTTACCCTTTTATTATGGACCGGATCTAGAAGGATACCTCACGAAACCAGTTTACTTGTTTAGGAGGCTTTATAAGGGCCCAGACTTCACGAAACCGGTTTACCGGTATAAAGAGGCCCTATAAGGGCCCAGACTTCACGAAATCGGTTTACCGGTATAAAGAGGCTCTGATCTATAAGGGCCCAGACTTCACGAAACCGGTTTACCGGTATAAAGAGGCCCTATAAGGGCCCAGTCCTCAAGAAACCGGTTTACCGGTATAAGAGGCTCTCTAAGGGCCCAATGCCCCTCGAAACCGGTTTACCGGTACAGGAGGCTCATTAAGGGCCCAAATCCTCCACTTAACCAGATTAACAAAGAAGAAGCTTTGCAGCTGACAAGCATAGAGATGGAAGATTCTCTTACATCGTGATACCGGTATAACGGTTACCAAGAGGATAAGGGAGTTAAGCCAGCTTCCTAGGATTCCTTCTGCTATGATACCAGCAATAAACCTCAAGTACCCGTTTAGCATGGGATTCCATCTTCATTATAGCCGCCATTAACCACCTACCAATAGTGGGAATCCGGTAAAACCCATTGATGAGGAGGAAACACAACGGTAAGGATGGAAGGCTTATATAAGTGCACTGGAGGTAACCAGGTATGTACCTTACCCACTCACACTGACACACACAACACCCAATAAAACGACAAGAGAGCTGGTATCTTGGTAAACAAGGTGTCATTCTTCAGTCTGATAGCAACAAGTGGAAGACTTGGACACTTGACCGTATAGTTCAAGTCCAGGAATTCCACGACAAAACATCTTTCAACTTTTCTTGGAAAATTCACACAATCACACTCATTAATGAATAACAAAAAACACATAAATAGTTAAAGCATTTAATAAGGGCAAAAACGAGAAAAAACAATAAATGATGCATAGAAAATACAAAATGACTTATATATAGGACCAAAGATTTATTATAGAAGGTGCTCTATATATAGGACCAGAGGGAGTATTTAAGTACTAGTGCAGTACCTCGTGCATTGCACGGGGTGAAAATCAAATTTATTTTTCTAAATATAAAATATAAATATTACTCCCTTCGTTTCTTTTCTTTTGTCCTTTTGGACTTGGGCACAGAGACTAAGAAAATGTTGATTATTATAAGTATTATGTATGGTTTGTCCAAAATTTCACTATTTAATCCTTATTGAAAATTGTAGTAGTATTTAATTTTTATTAGTAAGTGTGTTCATTAATTAATGTATAGTGGTTTAGAGATGAGAGAGATGATAAAAGTATAATTAATGAGGAGTGAATGAAATGATTGGATGAAAGGTTAAAATTGGAAAGAAAAATATGTTTGTGTATTGGAAATGTAAAAGGACAAAAGATGTGAAACAAGGAAAAAATGCCAAAAGGTCAAAAGAAAAGAAACGAGGGAGTATTTGATAAACAAATGACTGAATTACGAAAATCCTAAAAAATAAGGTAAATATTACTCCCTCCGTTTCATATGTAGTGTGTTTTAAAGTTATGCACGAGTTTTGAGAAATGATCAAATGATGTAAGAAATTGGTGTATTTCGACTATAATGTCTCTATATAATTATTATTATTGAAGAGAGAAAAAGAGATTGAAAGTGAAAAAGAGAGTGTAATAGATAAGAGTATGTTGGGAAAAATAGCAATAATTATGTATTGAGTTTTGTAAAAGAACAATACATTTGAAACATGAGATAAAACATCTATAAACACTACATATGAAATGGAGGGAGTAACTAGTACTCCCTCCGTTCCATATTATCTGTCACTTTAGCATTTTTAACTTGTTCCAAATTACTTGTCGCTTTAGGAATTCGAGAATGTATTAATTGATTTTTTCCACCTTTAACATTGCATTTAATATGTTGAAATATGTGAAATGGGTGATAATTAATGTACTTTGAGGGTATTATAGTAAAGTTATCTAATAATAATTGGCTTTTTTAAGTGATAGGTCCCTAAACTTAGGGGGTGTTTTGGATTTAGTCCTTAATCTTTTTTTTTGTTGGATCTGATCCCTAAACTTTAACGTCGTTTTGGAACTAGTCCTTCCGTTAACTCAAAGTTAACTCCGTCAGTGTCTTCCAATAAGATGTTGCCACGTGTCCCAACTTGCATTTTTTTTTTTTGACTTTTTTGACTTTGAGGTCTCTAAACTTAGGGGAGAATTGAATTTAGTCCCTATCCTTTTTTTCGTTGGATCAGGTCCCTAAACTCTGGACCATTTTGGATCAAGTCCTTCTGTTAGTTTTAATCTAACACCGTTACCCTGGGAAAATTTTTATGCCATGTGGACCAATAAATTAACGCCACATGGAATTTTTCTTTTAAAATTGAAAAATTACAAAAAATAAATAAAATTAAAAAAAAGCCAAATATTACCTGA
The DNA here is from genome assembly GCA_037953625.1 of Crotalaria pallida. NCBI lineage: Eukaryota > Viridiplantae > Streptophyta > Magnoliopsida > Fabales > Fabaceae > Crotalaria > Crotalaria pallida. Next base: position 183,791,717 of record CM075649.1, read on the forward strand.
TTTGAAGCACAACTAAACCAAATATCATTAACAGACCCACCATACCACAGAAAATTTTTCAGGCCAGAATGTGAACCACCTTCCCTATCTTCCTCTCGTTCCTCGTCGTGCTCGATCGTCTCGTTAAGGCTTGACGTCATGGTTTCTTCACCTTGCTTAAGGGGTGATATTGTTTTTCAGAATATAAAGATCTAAAAAAAAAAAAAAAAGAACACACACAGCGTCAAGTGATAAAAACTAAGTTAGACACCTACCAAACCTTCATCATCAAACTCTAAAGTAATAAAAAAAGAGATTTTTCTGTGTCAATCAAAGATACTTGTTGCCTTTCTTCCTCCCTCCAGACTCTGCATATGACGCGCCACTAAGAAGAAGGCGGAGGAAGCAGAGAAGAGGGTGGAAGCTGGAAAACAGAGGACGCTGAGGTTGTTGAGGGTTCGAAGTTGCGAGGCTGCTGCATGGTGAAGGAAGTGCGACTGGTCTACTTCAGTGTCACATCAGATTTGCAGAGAAGATGACCAAGCGAAGGATGAAAAACGAAGAGGTTCTTCGGGGTCGCCGCCGCAACTAGGTTCTAGGGGCTTTGTCTATAACTAGCGTCGTCGCACACCATCAAGCGAACTCGTGACTGTGACAGTGATTTTCGCTGTAAACCGAAGCAAGCAAAAAACTCAGATTGAGGCGCGACCTTGAGGACGCTGGCGAAAGCTTCTCAAATCGTTACCCTGATGGCAGTGGTGAGCGCTCGAGACATCACGACCATGACGATGATGCATCTCGTCGCAAACGCATTGTATTCCAATCGTTATAAAAAAAATCATTTTTTTAATTTTATTTATTTTTTGTAATTTTTCAATTTTAATAGAAAAATTGCATGTGGTATTAATTTAATTGGTCCACATGGCATGAAAATTTTCCCAGGGTAACGGTGTTAAATTAAAACTAACAGAATGACTTAATCCAAAATGATCCAGAGTTTAGGGACCTGATCCAACGAAAAAAAGGAGAGGGACTAAATTCAATTTTTCCCCTAAGTGTAGGGACCTCAAAGTCAAAAAAGCAAAAAAAAAAAAAGCAAGTTGGGACACGTGGCAACATCTTATTGGAAGACACTGACGGAGTTAACTTTTGGTTAACGGAAGGACTAGTTCCAAACGGCGTTAAAGTTTAGGGACCAAATCCAACAAAAAAAAAGATTAAGGACTAAATCCAAAACACCCCCTAAGTTTAGGGACCTATTGCTTAAAAAAGCCATAATAATTCTCTTGAAAATTGAAGTATTAAATGACTTTCTTAATCCGTGTGAAATTTCTAAAGTGACAGTTAAATTGGAACGGAGGGAGTACTAATTAAGAAATCAAATGTAATAAATTGTTGTAACAAAAAAAAATCTTAATCTCAACCCTTAAGGCTGATGATAAGAGGCTTTATAAAGTATTTTTGCATTAAAAACCTAAACATTTAAGACTTGTAACTTAGTAAATTTATGTTTCAAATACTTTTTTTCTATTTTTTAACCTCTTATTTATGCAAACCCATAAAAAATATATGTTTTTTTTTTAATGTTTTTTGAAAACGGATTAATATTGACTTGTGATTACTTCACCATTTTTAATAACTTTAACAATTGTTGTTAGCAAGATCCTAAAAAATAATTATCCGTAATTAGAATTAACAAATTATATTTTTTATTTTTTTAATTTAAAAAATAAAAAAAATATGAATACTCACTCCTTCCGCCTCTAAATATAAAACTCTTTTAAAACTAGTATTTTATCTCTATTTATAAGGTCTTTTCACAAATATTTTTAATTATAATTAATTAATAATTTTCACAAACACCATTTTTTACTCAATATCTTTTTAAAGTTTCAATAATACTTATAGAAATGATTTTGAAAAAATATATCATATATTCATTTTTTAATATAATTAACTAAATTAATTAATTTTCTTAATGAAGATAAGTTCCACTGCAAATATCATATATTAAGGGAGGAAGGTACCCCCCGGATCTCTATTAATATAAGAATAAAAAAATTATTTTTGCACTAATTAGAGATACTAGTTAGTTGACTATATTTATTTTTTTTCAATTTCATAAAAAAATAAAATTACGTTAGAAAAGTTGTACCGAAAATAAAACAAAAATTAATTGAGATGACCACTTTTTTATGAATATTATAAAAATAATTGTATTAAAAAAATATTTATTTTTTATAATACTTGAGATAAGATAAATATATTTTTTTTCTTATACTCCCTCCGGTCCTATTTATAAGACCCTTTTGGGGTTTTTATTTTGGTCATATTTACAAGACCCCTTTTCAATTTTCAATAGCATTTAATTACTTCTTTCCAAAAACATCCCTATAAAGTCAACACTTTTTAGAGTTCCAATAATAATTATAGGGGTAGTTTTGAAAAAGTACTCCCTCCGATCTCATATATAAGCCAAAATTACTAATTTTGCAAGTATTAAGAAAGTTAGTTGAGTGTATTTAATTTTTTTGAGTTCACAAAAGAAACAAACCATTTTAGAAAAGATGTATTGAGAATGAAACAAAAATTAAATGATACAACCACTTTGTTGAGATATTTTAGGAATAATTGTATTGGAAATAGAAAGTTAGTTAAATTTTGCTTATATTTATGACCACAAATAAGATATTTTTATTTGCTTATATTTGAGACCAGAGAGAGTATATCAAATTTTCATATTTTCAATGCCATTAAGAAATTTATCTACTTTACTTGGTGGGGTGAAAAACCCAAAAAAAATTTATACTCGTAAATAGAACAGGAGGGAGTATTAAAGATGAGAGGGAGTAGTTCATAAGAGTGCCAATAACCTTCCCACTTAATACTCCAGGCAATACTGCTATTAACTCGCCACCAAAATTCTGGTGTTTGCACACTCAGCACTTCCATAATCTCATGCTTTAATTATATAGTAATCCATCAATGTTTCTAGCATAAGAAACGGTGGATTCTCCGGTGCATGTTAAGATTAACATGCATGTTAAATTTTTTTTTGTTTTTTAAATTTTTTTAATATAGATTTATTCAGAATATTTTTTAACACAGATTTATTAGAATATGTAAATTTTGAATACAGTTTTACACAGTACAGTTTTTTTAAGAACATAGAGTAAAAAAAATAAATCCAAATTATAAAAATCACTTCATATCGGTAAAAAAGAAAAGGCATAGAATATTTTTTAATTGATTAAATTTTAAAAAAATAAATAAAAAAACCCAAAAAGAAAGGCATGCACCGGTGCACTTAACATGCACCGCAGCCTCCCCCATAAGAAACCTACCAATGATATTAATGTGTTTACGTATAATGATGAATATTTTTTTTGTCAGCACAATACAACTGTATTTCTTTTGGTCTCATTTTTAAGCAAAAATAACTAACTTCACGGGTATTAAGAAAAGATAGTTGAGTACATTTAATTTTCTCAAATTCATAAAAAAAATATACTTCCTCCGGTCTCGAATATAGGCAAATAAAAACATCTTATTTATGGTCTTAAATATAAGCAAAATTTAACTAACTTTCTATTTCCAATACAATTATTCCTAAAATATCTCAACAAAATGGTTGTATCGTTTAATTTTTGTTTCATTCCCAATACATCTTTTCTGAAATGGTCTATTTCTTTTGTGAACTCAAAAAAATTAAATACACTCAACTAATTTTCTTAATACTTGCAAAATTAGTTATTTTGGCTTATATATGAGATCGGAGGGAGTATTACTTTAGTAATCTTACATTGGAAATGAAACAAAAATTAAATGATTCAACCACTTTATAAATATATTTTAAGAATGATTGTATTGAGAATAGAAAGTTAATTAAATTTTACTTATATTTAAGACATTAGTGAGATGTTTTTTTTCTTATAATTAAGATTGAAGAGAGTACTATATTACAGTATTACCTAAAAATAAATAAAATTATTGACGCTTTTCAGATCGTATAATAGATTGAGGAAAGTACTAGAAATTCTTATATGTGGTGGTACATATGTTAAACATTGGAATTACTGCCCGAAGTCCTAAACTACCCAATTTTTTTTTTATATAACCTAAACTACCCAATTTAAGTAGCAAAAGGATTTTTTTTTTTTTAAAGAAAAAAAAGTAGCAAAGAGGAAGAGTAACAATAGTTCTCGCAGCTAGGGTAGGAAAAATAAAAAGAGACGATAAATTCTTGTATGCTTAGTTAACATTTAGATTTATTTGCATTTTTTGTCCCTCAATTTTCACAATTTGGCGCTTTTGATCCCGGCCCAATTTTTAATTAGTTGCGATTTTGGTCCCTCCGCGAGCCCTGTTAACGGAATAGTTGACGGAGGGACCAAAATCGCAACTAATTAAAAATTGGGGGACCAAAATCGCCAAATTGTGAAAATTGGGGGACCAAAAGTGCAAATAAGGAAAAAAAAATTAAGTTTGAAAAAGTTAAAAATGCAAAGAAAAAGTTAAGACTACTAAAAAATAAAGATATAGAAATCCGATATCTAATAAAAAAAATAAGACATGTTTATCTGGATCTCTTAAATATAAGAAAAAATTAATTAACTTTGTATTCGCAGACAATTATTCCTAAAATATTTTTAGAAAATAGGGATTTTATTTATATTTTATTTTATTTTCAATACAACTTTTTTAGAGTAGTTATATTTTTTTATGAATTTGAGAAAATTAACTAAAATCAAATAAATTTTATTAATAAATAAAATTTCAATTATTTTTCTAATGATAGAGATAAGAGGCAGTATTACATAATTAGAAATATTGAATTTTTATTATAAATACTTCAAAAAAATTTAAAATTAAGATATACTACAAGGGCCCCACAGTGACCAACCCAAGTAGCAGTATGATAGTAATATGAACTGAACCAGCTGGTCCTATAATTCAAAGTCTGTCTTAGCAGTTGACAAGATCTCAAATTCGTTCCAGGAGGATCAGAATGCTAGAGGAAAATCAGGCTCTGCAGCGACAGCTATTACAGAAGCATGCAAAAGAGCTTGAGAGCATGCCGGTCTTGACATTTAAACCATTGATTATTTGACTTTTAAGCATGTTGTGTGTGGATTGTTTCTGATTTGTTTCAAATTGTCATTTGGCGATTTTGGTCCCCCAACTTTTAATTTGACGATTTTGGTCCCCCAATTTTTAGTCAGTTGCGATTTTGGTCCCTCCGTCAGCCCTGTTAACGGAATAGTTGACGGAGGGACCAAAATCGCAACTAATTAAAAATTGGGGGACCAAAATCGCCAAATTAAAAGCTGGAGGACCAAAATCACCAAATTATGAAAATTGGGGGACCAAAAGTGCAAATAAGCCTAATATTATTCCAGTACATTGTTTAGCTTTTAATACGTCAGCGTTGTGAGTTATTCTTATTGTAACACCCTATAATTAATTAACCTTAATTTCCCTTGTATTAAAAATACGGGCTTAAAAATTCCTTTTTATTTTAATGAAATCAACCGTCAAACGGACGGAGTTTCGTTTGTTTATCGGACTTTTCTAAAATTTCACCTGTGAAAACATTTATCAAGTAAACATCCAGTAGCCAGCAGGGCTTGCACCAAGAATATATTTGCGTCATATCGAGGCCCAAAGGGCTCAAATTTATAAAATCAACATCAGAATTAAAAGTAGCAGCGAAACACCAAATTAGAATAATAAGTTGAAAGACCCTAAGCTTTAGCAAAAGTGATGTATCCTAAGCCTCGCTCAAAAAGTATATACAACACATTTACATCAAAATAATATAGGAGGCTTAGGTCCAGTGCCATATCCTATCCCCTAACACCCCTACTCTCCCTGTAAGGGATAGTAATCCTGCTCGGCCGAATCTGGTGTATGCTCCAGCTCAGTACCTGAAAAATGGTAAGGAGGTGAGCACTACACAATAAAATAGGAATAACAGTTTCTCATATGACATAATAACCGACCAAGCCAAACACATACAATTCAAGTAATTCATTTATTCATTAACACATGGAAACAATATTACAAACAAATGCCAACGATTCTTTTATCTCTATACCTTCATCTTTTCTTTCTAATCAACTCATTCTTATTCTCTAATTTATCATGCTATAGGTCTACTTTATTTCCCCCTGTTTTAACCTTTTATCGCGTCGGGTCGTTGTCGACCTCGCATTAATTAAGTACCAATGATCGCGCTGGGTCGATAAGACCTACGCATTAATAAGTATAAATGATCGCGCTGGGTCGATAAGACCTTCGCATTAATTAATTATAAATGATCGCGCTGGGTCGATAAGACCTTCGCGTTAATAAATTCTATTATCACGCTGGGTAATATGACCTTCGCATATCGCGCTGGGCACATAGAACCTTCGCCTTATTATGTTTTATTATCGCGCTGGGTGATATGACCTTCGCATATCGCGCTGGGTACATATACCTTCGCATTATTATGTTTTATTATCGCGCTGGGTAATATGACCTTCGCATATCGCGCTGGGTACATATACCTTCGCATTATTATGTATCTTTACCGCGCTGGGTCAATACGACCTTCGCTTTTATTAAATTTTCATTCATTTATTCATTCATAATTCCCTCTCTAACCTTCACTCCCCTTTCCTCCTCACTCTTAATCAATCCATTTTCCAAACATTGTCAAGACTAATCCCATACATTTATTTCCATAATCAATTATTCATTTAACCATATTTCCATCAAAACGTCATCACAAACGATTTCCACAATTACACACTTAAGTTCAATCATACACATATTTATAAAAATAATACACATATACCCAATATCATGATCAATAAAAATTCCTTTATTTCCAAGCTTTATTCATTACTCATGTTTGCTACCCTATGGTTTTATGTCCTAACTAACACTTAACTCTTAGCAAGTATTATATACATACTAGAAACTTATCCCTAAATTAAGGTAATACTCACTCCTTACCTCAAAATATTAAGAGATAGAGTGTTTGCCCAACTTGTCCTAGCTTACAAATCTTGAAACCTTGAGCTTTCTCCACTTAGCTTTCCACCTCAAAAGAGGTACTATGCCAAAGTTAATGAATAACCTATTGTGAGGGTGGTAAAACAAAGGTTACTATTATCATCTTGCTATTTGTTAGAATCCATAAAATAGTGAGGTTTTCATGGATTTGAGTTGGAAATCCAGAATATGAGAAAGAGAGAGAGATCGACTAAGTTAAAGAGGAAAAGGAAGGATTCTTTAAACTTAAGCACTTACTTGAAGCTTGATAGGAATATGATTATTGATGAGGATGATGATCACTTCTGGTTTCTTGGATGAGTATTGATGAGAAGAGAAACCTTAGAGGAGAGAGAGAAAGGCGTGGAACTTGAGAGAAAAGAGAAGGAGAAGCTTCTAACTCATGGCTCCTTGATGATGAAGTTGATGGAAACCCCCTTTTGCTTCTTGGTTGAAAGTTGATGATGGAAAGTAGGAACCCTAGAAGAAGAAGAGGGGTTCGAAGCTGAAGGAGGAAGAGAGAGGAGAAGTGGGTTCTTTATGTTGTTGTTGTTGTGTTTTTACTTCTTTCCTTTTCTATTATGTATTGATCTTAGCCTCCCATTGGTTTGTGTGGTTGAGAAGGCATGCTTCTCACTTAAGTCACGAACGGGTGGCTCACACGTGTTATATTTTTTTTCTGATTTTTCCAGTGAGTAAAGTAATCGATTACCTATGTGATGCAACATTTCTTAGTACATTCATCAGAGCCTAAGTAATCGATTAACCTCCTTAATATAATCGATTATTTACTCAATGTAATCGATTACTTTACCCTGGTAATCGATTAAAGTGCTGCAACATCTTAAGTGTTTCCACCTGAGGCCTCGTAATCGATTACTGCCATGCAGAGTAATCGATTATTTCAGTGAAAAGTCATTTTTTGATGATTTTCTAACTCCAATTCATTTCCTTAGGCCCCCATTCTCATTCAGGCTTGGATTACTACTTAAAATTCTCTCTTAAAACTTGATAATTCTCCTAAATGCTTGGCATAAATCATATTATACCGAAATTAAACTTAGGGATGTTACACTTATTTTTCACGCATGTTTCTTATCTTTTCGGATAAGAATCTCACGACAATATATAAACGGAGAAAGTTGTCAGAGACTAATATGAGTAACTTTTTTCAAAGTGAGGGACTAAAAAGAAATTATTCAAAAGTCAAGGACTAAAATGAAAGCTCTTTACAAAGTCAGAGACTAAAGTGACAGTTTAGTCTAAAATTATAAATAGAACAAGGACAATAAAAGATGTCACCCAATATGACCAGTCAAAAACAAATTGATAAAATAAAAAAGATAATGCATAGTCACTGTTAAACTAAATTGAAATTAAATTACAATGGCAGTACTGTATGGTAGATCATTGATACCACTCAGACAAATAAAAGAAAGAATACAATAATTTCAACCATTTTATTCATTTTATTGTTTGTGTGTTATAAAATTTTGATGCACTGGCGACAAGTAGCATAGACAGAGTTGTAGACCTTACAGAGATGTGTGTGTGTGTTTTTTTCCCCTCATATCAAGGCATATTAGGCATCACTATCTATAAACATATATAGACACACACAAACAACAAGATATCCAAAGGGTCCCTCACTCTTTTTTTTGTTAGCCACCATTTGGAGTTAAGAGTAAGCAAAGGGGAGAAGTGATTGAATGGGCCTCCATTCTGGATATCACATTTGGGGTTTAGTCTACAAACCCCGCTTTTATCCCACAAACCCCATTTTAATGGGGAAATGTCCACTTTGCCTTTATATATTCAAAACACAAAAAAAAAAAACCAACAAACCCCAAAAACCTTACACCTTCCCAAACCACAAATCCCAAAAACCTTACAACTTCCACCATTCTTTTCCCACACCACCGCCACCAACGCCACGGCTGCCACCCCCACCACCGCCGCCGCCAGCACCGCAACTGCAACTCCTCCTTCATCCTCCTCCTCTTCCTTCTTCTTCTTCTTCACATATCTGAAAAAAAACAGATCTAATACAAAAATAACAAAAATAAAACAAGAGCCAAAAACAAGACTGAAAGAAACAAAACAAGAAAGAAAGAGATGAAAGCATGAATGGAATCGAACAAGGATGGTGAAATACCGACAACCTAGTTAAAATTCCGAGAACCCCGTGCCGAAATTTCAAAATTCCGACACTGGTTCGCCAGAAAAAACTTGCACTGCGTTTCTTTTCCGAGAACAAAGGTTCGGAATTTTAAATTTCCGACATCCCCGTGTCGGAAATTTACAACGAAGTCAGGGGTTCATCACAACAATGGCGGTGGAGGCGTGTCGGGAATTTTTTCGTAGAACACCCATCTAAAAGCGAAAAAGGAATAAAAAAGGAAGGGGAAAAACACGAAACAGAGATGATGGAGGAAAAACGAATAGACAAAAACGAAAAACAAAGATGGAGATATACCTTCAAGGAGGACAGCAGCAGTAGCGGCGGCGGAGGCGTTGGAGGCGGCGCCGGAGAAGATGGAAGAAGGTTGGAAGTTGAGTGGGTGTGGGTGTGGGTGTGGGGAGATGAACGGTTGAAAGAAGGTTGGAAGTGGGGTGTGGGGTTTGTTGAAGGAAGGGCAGTTTGGGGATTATTTGAAAAAATGGGGTTTGGGAGATAAATTTGGGGTTCGTAGACTAATCCCCATCACATTTTACCCAGAGCCCAGTTAGTAAACAGTCCGCCCAATGAGTGGAACTTTAATTTCACATACATATTAATAAAATAGTACATAACCAACATGAGTTGGAACGAATGGTAAGCGGCTCGGTCTCAGATAAGCACGGTCTCAGATAAGCAAGGTCTCAGGTTCAATTCCTTGTGAATGCAGAAAATTCATGTTGGGAGACTCATCTGTCATAGCCAAACACGCGACCCGAGTCGAATCTAGATGTACTTAGATAATACTTGAGGAATCGGATGAGAAAAAAAAATAGTACATATTATTTTAGTTTCATCCTCAAACAGAATACATGTGGGGTTGAAAATATGTATAAGACACAAGAAATTTTGATAATATATTATAACAAAACATGTGGTGTGTCTAAAAAAAAATTATTTGTGAATGCAAAGTATATTTTGGTGACCTTATGTCTTGAAAGAACCGATATTCAACTACTGGCTAGTGTTCTGTCGTAGGATCACAGTACTTAGACAATTCGGTCTAAGAGTCCAACAATCTCACTCTTGATGTCAGACGTGAAATGTGCACCTTGAACACCAAGATACACACTCTCTTGTCGTTTTCAGCTTTTGGGGGGTGGTGTGTGTGTTTGTGTGAGTTAAGTTAGTTCATACCTGTCATCTTACCAGATAATATAGGCTCATACCAGTGATACCGAATTGATGGCCGCTTTCATGTGGCGGGTAAGATTCTCTCCAACGGTTCTGACATGATGGCGGGTATTAACGCGAAGGGAATCCCATGTTGGTGTGGTTAGTGAGATTCTTCTGGTACCCAGGCGCACGTGTCCGAATTCGTATAGACATAACGGAACGAAGACCATTTGAGACCATATCCGAATTAAACCTTCGTGATTCGCTTAGGATACCGTTTTTTGCCTATCTCGAGTTCATGTGTTTCGTACCAAACCATTCCGGTATCCGAATTCGGTTTATTGGGCCCTTCTTGGTCCCAAAGCTGAATCCGGTTTACAGGGCCAATTCGGCCTCAATCCGGCGGTCCTGTATCCGGAACCGGTTCAGTGGGCTTTTCGGCCCTCTATCCTGAATCTGGAATTGGACTTGATGGGCCTCTTAGGCCTCAATCTGGATACCGAATCCAGCATACCGGTCCTGCTTAGGGGGTCCATAACAGCTAGGAAACCCTCCGAACACAACCAAAAAAAACTTAATATTGATATTTTCCATTATTATGTTATTATAATAATTTAATATTAAAAAACACAATTAATATTAAAAAAAATTTCAATGATTTAAATTGATTTTTTTAGTAGTTTCCTAACAATTGTTTTCAAATACTTTTAACTGAAATTTTATGCTTAATTTCATTTTTTTTTTCATTTTCTTTTGTTTCTTTGGTCTTTTATACACAAGTACATCCCCCTTTTATTTTCCTACAATATCCATTCGTGATTGGACAATTAATCCATTTGAGTAAGGTCGGATTCTTTCAAGGGGTCATTTATAGCTAGGTGTGTTCGATTTACATGAGCCCAATATCAAACACATGACTGCATGTTTAAGGAATACATATCTTTTATAACTGAGCCAAATTCTATCGATAATACATCTCTATTATGAAAATTGATTTCATTTTGCCTTTTTTAAAATGAATATTCTTTGTTTTTCAAATTTAATGAATTTTTTTTCTAAACCTGAGAAATCCTATCTATTGAGTTTTTATTTATTTATTTGTGTCGTGGTTCTTAATTTTTTTATATTTGTTTAAGAGTGACTTTTTGTAAATGAAAGTTCATATGTTGAATTCAAAAATGAATTTGAATTAGGTAAATAGATGTTGGAAGAAGTCCAATAATCCCTATCCAAATTGATCAATTTTATTGACTCCCGTGTTTTGTTATCTTAAATTTATTGATTAGCCTATTCAACAATGTAATAATTCCAAAAATATATTATCAAGATAACACATATTCAAAATTTAAAAGGCTTAATTGCGCACTTTTTGTTCCTCAATTTTAACAATTTGGCGATTGTGATCCCCTTAGTTTCAATTTGACCAATTTAATCCCTCAATTTTCAATTTGTGGCGATTTTGGTCCCTCTGTTTAAAAACGTTAACGGTGTTGACTTGTCTCACGGAAAGACACATGTCAGCACCATCTTTTCCGACATGGATAATTTAATTATTAATTTAAAAAATAAAAAATAACATTTTTTTTTAGTTTTAAATAATAGAGGGCAATATGGATATTTCACATTTAAAGTGTGGTTTGAGGACTATTTCCCCGACCATTTCTCCAACTGGACAGAGGATCCAAGTTCAGTTCGTTAGACGAAGCCAATTTTTGGAGGGAAATGTAACGGCTTAAAACAGACTTCAACCGATTTAACCGACCTGCATTTCATTTGATACTCTCCATTTTTATCTGAACTCAATATACATTTTGTTTTTCTCACTTCTCTGCATTTCATTTTGTCCTCTCAAGTTTTCTCTGCATTCTATCCACAATTCCACATTATTCTTGCTAGTTCTCTCTTTTGTTCTCTCACCATGGCTAAGAGTTGGATCCCGCCTCTGGTTAAGGTTCTCAACACTGCGTTCGCTTCCATTGCTGTAGCACACAAAGTATCAAAATAAACATGATATCAATCTCTGGAGCAGTTTCTACTTTCGCTATGATGTACATACACATGTACCTGGGCTTTAACTTCGGAATAGGATTCGTTGCTTATCTTCATCACCGGCTGGAGGTTCTCAAAAGGGAGAAAGCAGAGATCATGAACTCCTATCTTGCAAACTGGTATGTTTATCTGTCTATTCCTAACTTTTTATCTCTCTTTAATTTTGATGTTTCGGTTTATGTAAATTAGTATATGTACAAGTACAATAGGGACGGGTCTAGGTTCACTCGGGACACGGATGAATAACATTAAAAAAAATTCAAACCATTCAAATTTTGAAATTTGCATAATCTTTTTAGAATTCTATAACTAACCACAAGAAGTATACTAATACTAATATAATTCCTTCAACAACAACAAAGTATAATTCTATAATTCTTACTCACAGAAGAGAAGAATTCGCCTTTGTTGATACTGCACCATCCATATTCCGCCCATCCTTTTCCAATAAGTATAAGGAACTCATGTATAACAAATGAAACCTCCTAACAACTTGGCAAGTTCATACAGTATGTATGTATGTATCTCACACACACACCGTAGTACAACTTTAGTGTTTTATATTTTTTATTCATGTTTTAGTTTTTAGAAATAAGAATAATAATTATAATTAACTAGTTTTAAGCCCATGCAATGCATGGGGCATTTTTTTCCTTATTATTGGTTAATTATTATTATATAACTTAAGTAGACATTTTGTTATATTTTTAATATAATAATATAATTTCTTATTTTTCTCATTCTTTAACCTTCATGATAGGTTCATAATTTTCATCATGTCATAAATTACAAACAAATGATTAGCTTGATTAAGAAAAGTGTATTATTTTTTAAAATTTTCATAATGTGAATATTTTGTTCGGAGTTTTTTATTTGACATACACATGCCTAAATTTTAGCAATTATAATATCTACTTAATGGTTGAATGTTGATTTACATCATAAATTTAATATCTTTACGGTATTTCTGTTCAAATCGATGTGGAAGCATTAATGCATTATCAGTGAACATGATATCTGCAAATTTATTTTTCTATTCTCATCCAAAATTACACGCTTTTGTATTTTAATTTAATCACTATTTTTTATGGTAACAGCAAGCATAATAATTATCATAGAAAGCTACAAACCCTTCAAGCACCCCTTTTTAATCGCATCACTAATTTTAAATCTCATATTTATATACATATAACCACCTATCATCTGCATAGACTTCTTACATTTTGAACATACATTGTGACTTGTTAGCAAATTATGCTCTTTACAATTGAGTTTTTTTTTTCCGTTTTATAAAATGTAAAATTAACTAAAAAACAATAATTCTACCATTTTTTATTGAGTACTAAAAAAATGTAACAAAAAAAATCAAGTAATCAACTCTAGAAATAATCCAAAGGTAGCCCTCAGGTTACAGAAAGAGTCTAAAATCAAAAATTAGGTGAGGAGATTAGAAAGAAAAGTGATAATGCATTGACTAAGCACATACAATACCAATGAAGTTCCAACAAACATAATTGCCACGACATATTCTTTAGTGAAATTTTTGATGGATGATGAATTGCTATGTCAAATTTCTTAAAGTAGGAGGAAAACAAAAGAGCATACCTCGTCTGATAAAGACATGTCTACAATGCAGAAATGTCTTGAACGCAGAAAGTTGAGAAGCCCACCGAAAAAAAAATCATCACTTTTTTTAATAAGATAAAATTTCATTTCAAACAAAGAGAAACATAAGATATAGTTCTCAAAACAATACAATGTCAATCTAAAAGCCAAAAACCAGAGAAAAGCAAAACCAATACAGAGTCAACCATAGCCAAATGGAACCATATGATATAAAAAAAAACACTTAAAAGATGATATATCTTCATTCATTCGACCCTTGACTAAAAAATATCACTCATAAATGAAAGTAGTGACAAATTGAGAATTATCAGTGATTTTAGTAAATCTGCATTCAGTTTCGGAAATCAAGTACCGTGTAAGGAAGACCAAATTCAAAGTTAAATGATACTTCGGAGTGTATGAAGAATTGAAGATTGCCTGTTGAGCATTGAGTTGTTTAGAAGAACAAAAAAAATACCGGGGAATTAAAACTGCCCACATCATCATAACAGCAACCAAGAGGAGATCTTTTAAAAATAAAATTTGAAATATCAAATGTAACTTGATTGATATAACTTGATTGTAACTTGTTTTTCAAAATTCAAATTTGAAAAATCTGAATAATTGTGAGAATGACATGTGGCAGCATAGATTTTTAGCATTTGATAACTTTTAATGTGGAGGCTCCATTTTGAAATGGGAGTTTAATGTGGAGGCTCCATTTTGAAATGGGAGAATATGGAGCCTCCATCGGGAGTCTTTTTATACTAAAGGGAAAGATATATATATATATATTTAATTAATTAATTATAAGTTCGGGCCGGGTCCGGGTGACCCGGGCATGAACCCGAACCCGTCCTTAGTAAGATCGGGTCTGTCCTTTTCTCACTCGGGTTTGTCCCTTTGAATAATTGAAGACGGATTTGACCCGACCCGAGCCCACCGGGTTGGGACGAGTCTTCCGGTAGGGCCGGGTCATGCTCACCCCTACCGGGAGCTGCCTTGTCAGGTGTATTTGGCCTTATTTTTCACAATGTTCTCAAGTTAGGCCTTGAAAGGCTCAATTTTAATGTGCCAAAGGTAATATTTACATTTATGTTCCATTATTAGTTTTAAGGTTAGATTTTAATTTTATAACAATATCTTTCCCTCTTCTTTTTTTAGATTGTGGATTACATAGCGGACATATTTTCCATGCTTTTGGCATTAGTATTCTGGTTCTATGTGTTCTAAACGAGGTGGCGTGTGAACGAAGGAATGAAGTGATACAGATTTTTTAGCTCTAGGACCCTTTACTGATTTGTACATTGCTGTCTCCATATTCTTACTGATTTGTGCATTGCTGTCTCCATTTTCTTTGGCTAGATCCAGAGAAATGGATATATGCTATAGAAAATGAAGCAGTGGTATTAAACCAATTAAAGCAACTTGTGTAGAGCTTATAGAGGTTTGAGAATTATAGAACTCTTGAATAAAAAAATGTGTTTTTTTCTTTTTCGTTTTGTGAGAAAAGAAAAGAATGAATGATACTATAGACAAAGAAATGAAACGGGGAGGGGGTTTCACCTTGAAATACAAGTTATGAACGAAATGAAAGTAAAGGCAAAAGGGTTGAGGAAAGAGGAGAGGAAGAAGGCAACCTATGATTAAGTCTGAGTTAACAAATCTTACTGCTATTGCTGTATGAATAATTATCGTCGTAGTTAGTAACAAGAAACGAGACTTTTCAACGTGCACGTGGGAATAGTAAAACTACTATTTGCAATGGAAATGGATCTTATGCTACTTTTTTTTGGTCTCTTTTAGAAGCACTCAACTTTCTATTGAATTGTACACTCAAAATACTTTTCATCGTCGACAGACAACATACAAATGCTAGATTTAGAAAGATTTTTTGTACAAAGTTTAAGGCAGCCTCATACTCCTTCGCAAAAGTTGTTGCCTGGGCAGTTTAGTTGTTTATGGTGTATCCCAAGAAAAGGGCTTTCTTGGATTGGCCTTCTGCCTGAAATCTTGTGTAAATTTATGACGAAAATATTTGTGATGCATTTTGTTTTCTTTCTTTGTGATGGATGGAACATTATAATTGCCGGCGAGAAAGCATATCTTTTATCGACTTGGTCATTGTAGTTAGAACCAAACGTATTGCATGAATCATATTGCAATTGAAAACGATTCTGTTTTTTTGCTCAGCTTAAAAATCTCAATAATTGATGCACATAAAATTGGAATTAAAGAAATTATTTCATTTTTGCTCGTAGTTTAAAACTAAGTTTAAATCTTACGGTTCATGATAAGTTTCGATTCACAATTCTGAAAAAAAGCTTTTCGATTCACAATTTGATAACCACAGGCTTGATAGGTTTGCTGGGGTGGTGAGGTTAGACTTAAAATTTTGTTTCCTTGTTTGATCTACCTTGTTACATTCTGCTGTCTATTTGGAATGCTTAAAGGAAGCACAGTGCTTTTTGTGCTTGACATGGTGGACTGGTGTTTTACAGCCCAAACCCTGTACCTGATTTTTTTATTTATTAAAACCAGTTTTCCTGAAGAGATCTCTTCAAGATTTAATGATCATTTTCTTGAATACGTTAATTATCTCTTCATCATCATCAATGACTTTATCCATCTATTTTTCCAGGCTCAATCACCTTCAGAGATAAATTTCATTCCACTAAAGCAGGTAGTTTTTTTTATGGCATTCGGTTTCTAGGTTAGCATATTTTTGTTTTAAATGACATACTTTTATAGCCTCCTTTAGTGCACAAGCACATTATTTAACCTATACTGCCTAGTGCAATGTTTTACTTGGAAGATTAGTAGCTGGTCTAAGAATTATTAATGCCAACTTTTGAACTAATCTTTGAAAGTTTTTTTTCTTTTTCTTTTTTGTTCTTTTTGGCATGACAGGAAAGGAGCTTCAGGGCCGATGAGTTGATGGAGTTCTACAAAGTGAGTTTTTTTTTTTTTTTTTTTTTTTTTTTTTTGTAATATTGCGTATGTCAAAATATATTATAAGCCTCACATAATGAGGTTTATGAGTTATTTGAGTTCACCCAACTATGTGTTCATTTAATCCTCTTTCCTTTTGATTTATGTTTGACAGTCAGATTTGAAACTGAAGAAATTCTTGCATATAATTTTTACTTCGAAAACTAGTTATGCTACATATTATCTAAGAATTGAATCAAAAGAGCTACCATGACATGCATTACAGGATGGTGATGCTGCTTCATCCAGGTTGTTTAAGATGTCATCAGTTTGCCAAAGCTTACTGGTCTTTTTTTTTTTTTTTTGCTGTTGCTTTGTATTGTTTTCTTTTCCGTTTTTATCCTGCTGCTATGTGTTGCAAGTCACAACTAAGATGCATAGACTGTTTCCCAGAATTGAATGGCAATCTGAAGTTGCACATTCTTAATTAAACCAGTCAATTGAATTTTATCTGCAACCTATCCATTTGGGGTTTTTATTTTGCCACCCCAAGGTCTATGGATGCCACCCCATATGTATAAAATATACCTATTATGTTCTTTTTAAAAAAAGAACAACTTTTAATACGGGTCGTAAGAGATACATACGACCTGAAGGTCATAGCACTCCCTTACGACATTTTAAAAAACTAAGTTTTAACACGGGTCGTAAACAGGTGTTACGACCTAAGTTTTTTCACAAGTCGTAAATAAGTGTTACGACTATAAAGTCGTAATAGTCATATACGACTTTGTTGTACTTCTTTTTCTTTTCACAAGTCGTAATAATGACATACGACTTTGTTGTACTCTTGAAAACTTCATACAACATGAGAAGCTTTTTCATAAAAGGTGTTACCTCTGGCTTCTTATCCTCGGGATCAGGAATATACTCGTTGTCATCCCAATCTTCTGGCTGTGAATAATAGGATAAGAACTTATCAATACCTAAAACTAATATTACAATTAAACAACAGCAGCTAGGTGAAAACATACTTTTTTGGCCTCAGGATCCTTGATTTTCTTTGGAGGGAGAATATCCCAATCTTTGTAGAGACTACCAGTTTGCTTCTCCACATTATCAATCAAGATGCTGTAGGTTGCATCGGGACGGAGGATAAATGTGTAGACATGAGTGAGTTGGTCAGTCTCACAAGGAACATCCTTCTTAATCAAGTGGTTTGTGTCGTTGTAGGTGAGAATAGCATGTACTTTTTTGGTGCTGTAACCACAGATATCTGGTCCAAACATGATACTGCAATATAACAATTTTTTTTAAAAAAATAAATAAATAAGCAATTTTAACATATCTAAGGCATCTATAGCAAAAGAGCAATGGTACAATCGGGATATGTAAATCATCACCTGTAAGGAGTATCTCCACCGAATTTCTTCTGGTCAACGTCACCGCTAAGCAGCTTCATGTAACCACCACCGCCGCCAAGTATCTCCACCGAATTTATTAAGCATTTATCAGCATGGTCGTAAGTGACTATTACGACTGTAATCAGCATGGTCGTAAGTCACTATTACGACTTTACAGTCGTAATACTTATTTACGACTTGCGAAAAAACTTAGGTCGTAACACTTGTTTACAACCCGTGTTAAAACTTAGTTTTTTAAAATGTCGTAAGGGAGTGCTACGACCTTCAGGTCGTAAGTACCTCTTACGACCCATATTAAAAATTGTTTTTTTAAAAAGGACATAATAGGTATATTTTATACATATGGGGTGGCATCCATAAACCTTGGGATGACAAAATAAAAACCCTCCATTTGTGGTTTACGTGGGATAAACTTTGAAGTTGAGCCAGTTGTGGACTAGGGTGGATACAAATCATACCATCCATATTTATTTGGCTCATATTTGGTCATCGTATGTATTTGGGTTGATAGTTAGTGTGTCACATATGTTCTCTCCATTACTTGCATGTCTATGTTGACCTGGCATTTTAGTCAGTTCGTTATATTGATTATGTTTCTTACTTTCTCTTCTCTCACTTCTCGCCGATCTTCCAAAATGAACTCAATTCTACAATTTATCTGTTTCTTTGATTTTACTGGTCTTATATATTTCTTGACAACTAAAATTGCAATCTTGTGGTTTGATGTTTGTATTCATTAGTGATATAATAGTTTTGTCACCAATATAAAAATAAAAAAATATTGATTTTTTTTTAATTATTTTTTTTTAAAGTTTTCGGCTTTAAACTCATTTGCTTTAATTTTATATCTAACTTATGCACAGGCCATTCGCACTAGCCTTATGCTCACAACAAGGATTATCCAATGCCTATAAAGGTATTATTGTAGTTCTTCCCTGGGGTTTTCATTTTTTGTATTCTGAGCCTTTAGAATATTGTACTTTCTACCGATGAACTCAGCTAAAAACTAAGGACCTGTGATTGTCAGTTGTATGGGATCTTAAATTTTACATAAACCTCTCATTGTAATGTTTATGCTTTGAAAATAATTTTCCAAAATTTTTTGTTATTTTACATTTTCGCGATTTCTTAGTTGAAGATATCATGTAATACGCAATGTCACAATGTGTCTTGCGGTATTAGAAAATGGACCTATTAGAATACTAAACTTAGTCAAATTGAAACTTGTTTATTTTGTCACATTTGCAAACTTTGAGAATATGGTTAGCAATTTATTTGATAGGCCGCGAACTAACTCCCAAAAGAAAAACAAGAACCCCCGTGGCAAACCACTAGAAGTTCCTTTCGACTTGAGCAATTTTCCAAATATTCAATGTTGCAATTTCTCCACAACGTTTTCACAATGTATCATCTACTCTTTTTCAAACGTCTAAGAAAATACTCCTATCATGAAGTTTTGGTTCAGATTTTTGAAGTGGGTGATATAGCTATCTTGGATGACAAAAAGGATGTTAGAGCGAAAAATCTTCGCCAACTTGCTGCACTGTACTGTGGTGCTAATGCAGGATTGGAGGTATGCTTAGTGTGTAAGATTTTTTATATCTTAGTATGTCTCATGTGATGTGCATGTGATATATATTGAATTGTGTTTAGTAAATAATTAATTAAATCTTAATGGGCTAAATCATATTTAGATAATAAGGGGATTGTTTCTAAAGGCCCATTAGCTTGATGGAAGCCAATGGATAAGAGATAGGGTTTTACCTATTTATGATAAATAGGTCCTGTTCCTGGCTATAACGTATTCTCTCTTTTACCATCACACAATGATACAGAAAGAATAGTAGAGAAGGCAAAGGAATAGAAACCTTGTTTCCTGGCTTTGGTCAAAGACATTGGAGAACTCTCTTTCAAGTATAGCAATTGGATAGAGGTTAGTAATTATGTTCTCTTATCATCTCTATAAACACGTGAAAGTCATGTAATTTCAAGATCCCTATTATTGTAGTTGAAACGAATAAATTAGAACTACAACTTATATGTGGTATCAGAGCATTAGGTTGAGAAATTCATGATTTTCCAATTAAAATTTTGTAAAGTGGTATGAACCCTAATTATTGTATTTAGGGATTTAATTTAGTATGAACCCTAATTATTGTATTTAGGGATATTATGATTTCAGCGAAAGTGTTATTTTCATACCTATTAAAATATTTATTTGTCAATTAACTTTTGAAAATCAATAGTATTGAGTTTGATTTCATATTACTGTTCAACAGTAATTGAAAATCATGAATTGAAATTAATAGTGTGATCGAATTGATTTCGTATTGATTTTCCCCAATGTTTCCGGTTGAAACTCAAGTCACGGCTTCACGCAATTATATTACTTTGATTTCGTATTGCTTTGATTTCATATTTGCAGTAGTAATACTAAAACCAGTGTATATTTACTGGTCACGGCTTCATGCATGGTCACGATTTCAATATAGATAGTAGATTGTGTTTGATTTCACGGCTTCACGCAAATATATATATATATAGTTTATTTTTTCTGGATATTATGTATTGATAATTTAATAGTTTATTATTAAATTATATAATAGATTGATTTGAATTAATGTATGATAAGTTAGTTAATCACCAAAGTGGTCAAACTTGAAAAGTTAAATTAATTCTAAATCATATAATAGTTAATTTCAATTACTCATAGATGATGTTATAAACGTACAACATGATGATTTGTTGTTCTATGAGTCATTGAGTTTATTGTTATAAGGCATTTATGGATCACCCAAAGGTTGATTAGTTGTTCTTATGATTAATAAACATGATTGAAGGTAATGCATGTGCATCACTGTTTTATTTATTTCCAAAGATAATAAATATTTAATTCTTGCACGTTGCATTACCCATTATTGATTTGATTTGATATTAATGTATGATGATTTGATCATCATTAAAGTTGTCAAATCATAAATATATTAATTTCGATTGGCTAATTTTATTATAATAATGAATTTGATTTGAAGTTAATTGTATGTTGATTTTGTTAATCACCAAAGTGGTCTAATCAGTAAGTAAATTAATTTCAAATCATATGATGTTTTTTCAATTACTCATAGATTTGATGCTATATGAATGACATAATGGTTTGATGTTCTATGGGTATATTGTAGTTCATTGTTATAAGACATTTATGGATCGCCCAAAGATTTGATTAGTTGTTCTTATAATTAATGAACATGACTGTAGGCAATATGTTTGTGCTATTGGTTTATTTATACATCCAAAGACAATAGATAATACAAATTGGTGCGTATATCATTGCCAATTATTGATTATTAATTTTATTAGCATCATTATGTTTGAATGTCGTGTGCTAATGTGCAACCCAAAGGAGAGCGTTAGTGCACATTAATTGTTTAAGTAATATGTACCTTATGTCTCAAAACATTTATGTAGTACGTGTTCTTAATTTTCTGCATTCTCATGACTTGTATGTGTCAGTGTTATTTATTCAACTTTCTGACTAGAGTTTGCAAGTCTTTCTTATCAGATAAAGAAAAGTTTGTTGCTATTAATACTGTTAGCAACAATAAAGATAAAGTTTATTATAAAATCTGTGTAATTTTTAGAAAGATTTGACAAACACTTATGTTATGTTAATGAGGATAAGTGTTGCAGATAACAAGATAATTCTCTCTAAAATTGAAAGTAATTAAAAAAAAATTAAGTGAATTTTGTGAGAGTGCCCAATATTTTTTGTGAGTCTCTTTCTGGGACATTAATGAGTACTCTAACCCCATAAAGCTTGGTGATTTGTGTACTATTTATGAATGTATAATTAAAAGGAAAATTATTGCAGCAAGATTTAAGTTTAAGTCCTTAGGAATAGTTGTGGATGAGAACTTCTTAATATAGTTTATGCTTGCTCATTACCGATTGAGTGTTACTTGTTTTGAATGAGCTATAACGCCATGAAAGATAATGGGTTGTGCAGTAAATTGCACAATATCTTAGTTTAAAAGGAAACAATACTTAAGAATATAATAAATCTCTTTATCCAACTTTTAAAGACATTAAGGAGCTGAAAATAAATGTGTGAAGAAACATGATAAGGGCAAAGGATCACTTGGAATTAATGAGGCATATGTGAAAATTCATATGAAAGAACCTCATTATCATAAATGTCATTTTTGTGCAAAAATGTTGAATTCAGAAGAAATGCATAAAATGAAAATCTTGATTCTATAAAAGATAAGTTTAAAGCTTATGTATGTTTGAGTCCAACTTAATCAAAGATTCACATAAGATTTGGTGGATTGATCCTGGATTAATCGAAACATATTTCTAACATAATGAATTTTGTTTAATCCATACCATAAACCCACATGTAAAGTACGTGTTTGCGGGAATAAAGTGAAGGTTCTAGTAGAACTTGTCAGGATTTAATGTTTAATCCTTGATATTGGGCATCACCTAGACTCATCGGAGACCTTTTAGGTACCTAGTTTTTCTAGGAGTTTGGTTTATTATCTAGGATTGATGTTGCTAGATACTCTTTTATGTTTGGTTATGGATGTTTCAATTTATTTAAGTATAATTATCACATTGGTATTTGTATATTAGTGATAGTTATATAAATTGAATTTTAAATGATTTTTTTGCTAATTTGTGACATAAGTGTTTGGGTCATAATTCCAAGGAAAGAATGGAAAGCTTTATAAGGAATAAAATCTTTCCAGATTTGGATTTTATTGGCCTAATTATTTGTGCAGATTGTATTAAAGGAAAGAAAAAACAAAGACACAAAGAAAGGAGTCACAAGAAGGATCCAGCTTCTTGAAAATGTGTTCTTCAAAACTTGTGGACCTATGATGTTAACTTTCTTTTTAGAAAGGAAAAGATATGTGATCATCTTTATTGATAACTATTCATGTTATAATTATGTCTTGAAAATTTACTTGAATAAAGTAGAAAGTTAAGTACATATAGATGAATGTTATCAATTACGATAGAGATGAGAACTAACATGAAAGAATTAATTAAAATGGGCAACATCTGTGACTGTTCGTTAAACTCCTCAAGGATTGAGTATTTTGTGTGTATGCCAGTTACACTGCAGCGAAATGGTGTATATAGGGCATAACAGAACAGTAATGAATATGGTTAGGAGTATGATATTTAGTCTTTACCTGCATTTGTGAATGTATGTCTTGAAACTGCCATTTGTCTATTGAACAGGGTTCCTAGTAAGACAGTGCCAAAGACAATTTTGAACTGTGTTTATAGGATACCCAATTTAAGGCACCTGCATGTTTAAGGTTGTCGGCAGAAACAAGGATTGCAATCCACCAGAAAAGAAAATGGATATAAAACATCAGTGAATATTTCACTGATTATCCATATAAATCAAAAGGTATAGACCTTATTGTTCTAACCATAGTATAAGAACCATTGAAATTGTGAATGACAAGTTTACTGAGAACTGTGAAATTAGTGGGAGTATAGTTCCACTTAACGTGGAAATTAACGGAGTTAGAGTGCAAGTTCCTGTAATTTGTAATTTGTTCTTCTACCTCAACAATAGTTTCTTTTATTGTTGAATCGTATAACAATAAAGTACGAAATGAATTCACTATTCACAATGATTTTATTGTAGAAGAACCATGAAAAATAATATTAAAAAAAAAGAAATTGCTATTTCGAATGTTTTAAGTGGTTTATCTACAAGAATGTAAATTTGACTTAGTCATTAATGATAACGATGTGTTGTTTTACAAGCCGTAAGTTATGATAATATTGATAAATATTTTTATATATGAGACCCTGTAGAATTGCCTAAAGGTTACACGAGAGTTGGGGGTAAGTGAGTCTTTGGGCCAAATATAACTCTCGTGACAAGACCAAATTTGTTGTCAATGATTTCCCTCGCAAAGTTGGCATTGACCATTAATGAGGTATTTTGACCAATTACCTGAAAGAATTTATTCAATATTATCATCATGGCATATGTAGTCCGTAATGATTTGGAACTGCAGTAGAAGAATGTGAAAACAACCTTTATGAATTTTAGAGGAGGATGTTTATGTGGATGACCCACTAATGTGGTTCTCAATTGAAAAGAATGAACACACAATGTGCAAATTTGAGGAAATTAATATACATATTTAAACATACATCCCACCAATAGTATCTGAAAGATAGTCAATGATACTATTGTTTTTTTTTTTTAGATTTAAGGAAACAAGATTGACTTGTGTAAGTATCTGAAGGTCAGTGGGAGTAAGTTTATTATGTTGATTATGTATGTTATTATATCTTGCTTGCAACTTATTATCTTGGTCTTTTACACTAGACTAAGAAGTTTTTCTAGTAACTTTGAATGAAAGATATAGGTGAGTCGAGCCATGTGATTAGAAAATGAATATTCTAGAATATGTCACATGAATTGTTAGGCTTATCTCATAAAGCATATATCATTAAAGTACTAGAATGATTTAGAATGAATAAAATTTACGTTAAGGAAGTATTAACTATACTCATAAAGTCTTGAGGTATTAGCATGGAACGAATAAATATATGCTTACTTCTATAATGAATGATCACATTGAGGTGATCAGAATGTTGAAATTGTAACAAGTTTTGAGTTTACAATTCAAACTAATTGACTGCAAAATTTTATTTCGGGGCTTAGAACTGTCGACAATATTGCTTAGCCGCTGAAAATGTACTGTGCTGTTTTGCAGCAATGACAAGTACTATAAAGGTGCTAAAAGTATGTGAATGAAGTACTTTATCTCTAAAGAATGAGATCAGAAACAAAAATTGTCAATAGAGTATATTAGCACCAATCTTATGATTGTTAATCCATTGAAAGAAGAGTTATTGCCTAAACATTTATTGAACATGTTGAAAGTATAGGAATTACTGTTGTTAAGTAAAATTGAATTTGATGTTGACATCCTTATGTATGATGTAATTGACATGCTGAGCTCATTTATGATATGTTTGATATGTTTCTGATTACCTGTTCTCTAGAACAGCATGCATTATTGTGTTAGAGTAATGTAAACAGGTATTGTCTTGAACAAAGACATTATGGACCAATTATATATTTCCCAATTATAGATCAGGTTAAGGAAAAGACTACTTTGTGGTACATGGAAGGAACTATGTCGAATAAATGACATACAACCGCTATGACCCGAATTAGTTCCTATCTTTAACTATGATTAATCGAGTATCTAATTATATAATGATTTAGCTATATAAATGTGCATTAATTGTTTGTTTAATTATTTGTTTATTAAACCATAATGTTGAATTATGTCACATGAGTCAAGTGGGAGAATGTAAGATTTTTTATATCTTAGTATGTCTCATGTGATGTGCATGTGATATATATTGAATTGTGTTTAGTAAATAATTAATTAAATCTTAATGGGCTAAATCATATTTAGATAATAAGAGGATTGTTTCTAAAGGCCCATTAGCTTGATGGAAGCCAATGGATAAGAGATATGATGTCATGTTCCTGGCTATAACGTATTCTCTCTTTTACCATCACACAATGATACAGAAAGAATAGTAGAGAAGGCAAAGGAATAGAAACCTTGTTTCCTGACTTTGGTCAAAGACGTTGGAAAACTCTCTCTCAAGTATAGCAATGGATAGAGGTTAGTAATTATGTTCTCTTATCATCTCTATAAACACGTGAAAGTCATGTAATTTCAAAATCCCTATTGTTGTAGTTGAAAGGAATAAATTAGAACTACAACTTATATAGTGACATCATGGCTCTATATTTGGTTCTTTGCTTTTTTCTAAAGCTCAACGATTTTTCTTTGCTCTTTGAGTACAAGTTATTAATAATAAAGTGTTAATGAATAGCTATCGTTCATTCAATAATGTGCAGATTATTTATGGCTTGGTGGACAGAGTAATGGAAAAGAATGGGGCTCCCTTTGTTTCGTCTGGTGATACATCGGGTTATTATATTGAGCGATCAGATGTAAGTTCATGCTGCATACTTGTTATGTGCATGTGCGTGGATCATGTTGAAAGTTTATTCTGCTTCTGATTACTTGTTTATGCTCTATTGAAGGAGCAGGAGTTTCTTTCTGGCAGACAAGCTAAGCTAGAATCATTTACAAGGGAAACCATATTGGCACTTTTGGAATTGTTCATCCAGGGGTACTTCTGATCAGTAAAATAATACTAATCTTGCCAGTTGTTGGAAATAATTTTCATATATTTGATGTGATCAGCCACATCCCTTTTGAGGGATTGAAATGATTAAATAAGAGGCCATGTGTGGAATGGATGCTTAAACATTCCATATTTTAAAATTTGTCGAGCAGATTGTATCTCACTGGCCATAAATGTCTCTGTTTTATAATTTCTTTGTCATTTTCTACATCACATAATTTCAGCTTATTCTTGCAAAAAATTTACTTAGATACATGTATTTTGGGGTTATATACCTCAACGACTGATCATTCTTGTTATTTATTCTTTCAGGTATTAAACAACTTCAACATTCCTGATCCTTGCTCCTTTGTAGAAAATAAAATGTAAGTGTTTTCACATCTTAAACTATTTTCTATTGTCAGTCTGTATTTTCTCCATGTCATTGCTTGTGCGTCTTTCACTCCCTTTTCCCCAATTACTACACCAGCTCCATGTCGTCTGATATTGACTTCTTTGTAGGTAAAAAATTTGCATTTTGCCCCCATTACTTTTCTGCATACATTGTTCCTTCTAGCTGTGGGAAATCAAGAAGCTCAACTGCTTCAGTGTCTTTCCAACTGCTTTGAGCTTCATACTAATCCTTGGAATTTAGAACAACACTAGCTGGGTTTAAATAATGTAACTTGTATGCCCTAGATTGGCGTTTGTTTGTTGACCACAGTTGTATCATTCTCGTTTATTCAATTATACCTTTATCCTGGTTATTGCGGAGAGAGAAAATAATTGTAAATTTGGAATAAGAATTGAGAAGGGTACAACAGAAAAAACCATAACAATCTTGTTAAAAAAAAAGATCGAATAATTTCCATGGTGATTTATTGGTGATATTATTTCTGTCTCTTTTCACGAAGAAAATTAGCTTGTGCAAGAGTTTGCTAATAGCATTATTTTTCTCTTTTAACAATGCATATAAATAATTTTTTGTCGTACTTAACAAATATAAACCATATAAAAAACAATAAAATATTTTCACATACAAAGCAAACCCCGGTCCAGCCAACAGTACAATGGCATCCATTTTCCTTGTAATTAAAACGGGTAGGCGTTGTTAACAGTTTTTGTCATAAGTTTATTGATAAGAAAAAATGGGTAATGCACCGACGGTATAAAGTTTTTGTCATATCAATATCATCAGTGCATCATCCACCATCCACTCATTTATGGTTATTGACTTTTAAATTAAAGTAATATAACTGAACGATGAATGATGAACTAATGGTGTAAAAAACTTTACACCGTCATCGGTGCATACCCATTAATCTCAATTAATAACTAATATAATAATATAGTATTGATATGGCAAAATATCACTTGAAAAACATAGATGTTTGTAAGTGTACATGCAAATGCAAAACTCCTTTTTTTTAAAGGGTATTGATTTTTTAACCTTCCCAATTGAGTTTTTGACCCCCTTTTAAATTTTTTCTCAAAAATACCCCTCTTTCTTTTTTTTTCTTCATTTCTTTCTCCGCTTCCTCCTTTTTCTTCTTCCACCACCCCCACCCACACCCACCTTGTCCTCCTTCTTCTTCTTATTTTTCTTCTTCCACCACATCCACCCACACCTACCTTCTCTTCTTCTTCTTCTTTTTCTTCTTATTCACCCATCCCATAACCACATTCTTTTCTTCTTCTCCTTCACCCTCACACTCACATTTCTCCTTCACCTACACTCACTACCACTCTTTATTGTTTTTTTTAGTAAAAAGTGTTCTACGCCAATGTCAAAGCGTAGGAAATAGACCCTACGGCTCTGAAGTATGTGCAAAAATTTGTGTCCCCTACGCCCAAGCCCTGACATATGTGCAAAAAAAAAAAGTACTTCAGGCCCCTGAAGTATGTGAAAAAACACGTACTTGAGGGTCCTGAAGTATGTGAAAAAAAAACACGTAAACACGTACTTCAGGGCCCTGAAGTATGTCAAAGAAAAAAACACGTACTTCAGGGACCCTCAAGTATGTAAAAAAAACACGTACTTCACTGCCCTGAAATATGTGTAAAAAAACACGTATTTCATGGCCCCGAAGTATGTACAAAAAAAACAAGTACTTCAGGGCCCTGAAGTATGTGAAAAAAAACACGTACTTCAGGGCTCTGAAGTATGTGAAAAAAACACGTACTTCAGGATCTTGAAGTATGTGAAGAAAAAACATGTACATCTGTAAGAGAATTTTACAGAAAAAGAAAAGAAGAAAATTTTAAAGAAGAAGAGTTTTACAGTGAATGAGGAAGAAGAAAAAAACGAGAAAAAGAAGGAGGAAGAGAAGTGGGAAAAGGAAGAAAAAGAGGAGGAAAAGAGGAAGAAGAAGCGGTGGAAGATGACGAAGGAAAGGAAGAATAAAGAAAATAGGTAAAAATGGAAAAAAAAGTTAAAAGGGGGGTCGAAAACCCAAAATGGGATGTTAGAAAATCAATGCTAATTGTGCATACACAGGCCGGTCCTAGCAGTTTCTGGGGCCTAGACAGAAAAAAATGTAAGGGCCCCTAATATATAAAAAAAGGCTTATTTAAGTTTTTAGTCCCTGAACTTAGGTGCTCTTTTGAAATTAGTCCTTGATCTTTTTTTTTGTTGCTTTGGGTCCCTAAACTTTTTCAATTTTTGGAAAATGACCTTGTTGTTGCTTAAGTGATGATATGACCGATGAAATGCTACATAACCTTCGCAGTATCGATAGATAACATACTAGATGATGCCACGTGAATTTTAAAGATTAAAAAAAATTCAAATTTATTAAAAATAATTAAAAATTGTATTTTTTTTAAAAAAGAAAATAAAATCCTTTAATAATTTTGAAAAAAAAAATTAATAAAAAAAAATATGTGGTGTTACAAAACGCTACATAGCACTTCATTCTTCGATGTCGGACAAGTGACGTGACATTTCATTGGTCATATCATCACTTAAGCAACAACAGGGTCCTTTTCCAAAAATTGAAAAAGTTTAGGACCCAAAACAACAAAAAAAAAAGATCAAGGACCAATTCCAAAAGAACATATAAGTTCAGGGACTAAAAACCTAAATAAACCTATAAAAAAATTATGTATGTAAAATTGTTACAAGAAAATTTAATTAGAGAGTCGTGAAAATCTTAAGAGTGAAATAAATATGAGAATCTTTAATGTATTAAAAAATTATGTAAAACTTATACATCAAAATTTGAACAAATATAAGAGCACGTACAAATTCTAATGTTATAAAATTGCAATTTATTTTTTGGCTAATTATTATTGACTATTAAAAAATTTAAACTAAAAAATAAACAATAAATTTTTTATGTTTTTGGGGCCCCTTTGACCCAGACCCTAGGCGGTTGCCCCTTGGGCCTACCCCTAGGGCCAGCCCTGTGCATTCAAATTAATCTTTTTTATGGTTAGAATTCTGGAGAGGACATTGAATTTATTAACAAATATTGTACTGATAAGGATGCTTTCATAATTTTGAAAATTGAAGTGAGTTTTAATCTTTATACAATTTGCATTAAATTGACTTTTATTTTATTAACTACTAATGTCTCAGTGGAAGCTAACACAATTGCCTTTACTAAGGCTATTTTTACTTAAACAATTAATCAAGGGTTCGATTCTGACTTTTGTGAATGTAAGAGTTCTTGTTGGGAGAGTCATCTCCAAAGGTCAGTCAGTACCTGAAAATGACTACTAACGTCAACGTCCCAATTAGTATAACTGCAGAAGTCGGTTGCACCCACAAGTGACTTATCCCTTCTCAGTCAGTATCCAAAAAGGACTACTAACATCTCAATTAGCATAACGCCAAAGTCGGTTGCACTGCTAGTCACCGATCCGTTCTCTCCGCTTCTTGCCATTATGGCTTCACTGCACGTTTTTATTCCTCATCCTTCACGTGTTGTATACTTATTCATGGAACATTTAATTTCCAAACGGTTTAACAAACTATAAACGTTATTTTAACAGAGAACACTTGCTTTCCAGCGTGTTTTTTCACTTCGATTGGGCCAAATTAAAACGTGCTAGCTATTTCACGTTTCCACCTCGTAAATGATGAAGAGGCAGGGCATGCTATTACAGTACACTTCAAGTGCGCCTATAAATATAAATTGAGTTCTTAGCTAGGCTTCATGCATCAAGTGTCAAACTCAAACGTCATACAAATCATGTTGAACATTACATTACAATGATGATGGTTGTCTATGCAATAATTCTGGTGTTCCTCTTGTCTTCCCAATCATCAATTGCTTTAACCATGCTCGGCAGGCAGGCTCCAGCTACCAGGCCCCCGAGTCTCTAGCATTTGATCATATCGATCGGTACAGGGTCGTACGCTGGTGCTTCTGATGGAAGAATATTTAAAATGTCACAAATGATAGTTTCAAGGAATATGCATGCTTACACTTCTCCAAGCAGGTATTAGGTAATAGGTACTGTAGTTAATATATTTCTAATTTTCTATTTAGTCACAAAAGTGGTCTATAAAATAGTCTTGTTATTCACAAAATAAAACTAAACAACAACACAATTTATACCACCATTGTGAATAGCTAGCAGAACAACTGCTTCAAACGTGAATGCCGTTGTTATTTTTGTTGGTCCAGTAACAAGACAATATGCATGCGATGGCCTAGCTGACTTCTCAGCAACGTGTGGAAGGCCTTTAGGATTGGAATTCAATCATCACAGGTGAACTGTATGTAGCTAGTGCTTATTTTGGACTAGTCAAGGTTGGTCCCAATATAATGGAGGACCTCCTACTCAAGTTGTCGGAGCTGTACAAGGAAGCCCTCTAAACTTTACTGCGGGCTTGGATATAGACCCTGACACTGGAGTTGTTTATTTTACAGAGGCTAGTTCTAATTTACTTTAGGGAATCCAAGTATTATATGCACATACCTTTTTTGTTTTCATTTTCCTCTTTAAATATAGTAAAACATCAATTTGATCTATGAGATTGATATGATTGGTCGATTTGGTCTTTTGAGATGACAAAATTATCATTTTGTAACTCTTTGCACACAATAATTTAATTTGGCTCCCAACGGAACGTTGATATTTTCCGCGAGAGGCCAAATTGACCAAGTGTTTAAAATCAAGGATAAATTTGACTTTTTATTATCTTGATTACCAAATAGACCGATGCTGATTGCTGTCAATTTCAATGACCAAGTTGATTTAGGCCCTTATGGATGATTAGGAGGTTTATTATTTTATTTTCTGGGGATTTAACATTTTTCATATGGACAAAGTAGCACATTCTAGTGTAGGCCACTGACAAATGCGGAACATAACTTTTGCAGAGATTACCAGAAAATGACAGAGAACAAAGATAGATCTGGGAGGCTATTCAGATATGACCCAAGCACAAATCAAACCACAATGTTGCTAAGTGGTCTTGCTGTGGCTTCTGGGGTGGCTGTAAGCAGAGATGGATCATTTGTCCTAGTTGAATTAGTAGCAAACAGAGTTACGAGATTCTGGCTCAAAGGACCCAGAGCAAATCCAGAATTATTCTGGCAACTTGCAGGAAGATCAGATAACATCAAGACTCAAGAGGAACTTGAGGGGACAGTTTTGGGTGGCAGTGAACAGTTATTTAGGACCATCTCCACCCTCCAAGAGTCCTTGTTGTGCCTGCAGGAATCAGGGTCAATGAGAATGGTTTAGTATTGCAGGTTGTAAATCTTTTGCAGGAGTATGGTAGCGAAGGAATCAGTGAAGTGCAAGAGTTACTCTATGCTGGGTCCCTGCATGTTTCCTATGCGAGCATTTTTACTCAGCCTTAATTTTTCACTCAATTATGAAATCTATGAGAGGGAACTATGAAATTAATGAAGAAATTATCTTTGATCCTTACTTGCAATAGCACCAGAAAGCCTATGCGCTCTTCTTATCATCATTTACATAGATTTACATCATAGTTGAATACTTGAATGTAATGTTGACGATTATGAGTCTATAAGGATGACGCCAGAGGCCATTAGCATGAAAGAACTCATTCAAATGAAAAACAAAGATCATACAAAGGGACATGCAACAAAAACTTAAAGAATGTCTGTCATTATAACACTGATTTTCTAAAACCAGTGGGGGCAACTTAGGATTGGAAACAATCCAACAATATGTAGCCTGTTGTTGGATACACAAACATATAGCCTATTCAAGAAATTTTTGCCTATCAAAACAAGGCGGGGAACTCTAACATAAAGGAATTAAGAAATAAACAGTGGAGCTAATGCTTCTAAAATTAGATGGACAAGCATTTCTTCATACATTCATAGGAACCAACATAACATTTTCAATAAACTTTACATGAATAACACAAATTTAGTTTGTCATTAAATTTCCGAGTAATTCATGGTATCAAGGAGTTATTGCCCACAGTAATTTCAGCATTAGAGGTAATTTCCAACTAGTCGCCACAGAGAAAGATGGAGAAATAACAACAGGTTATAATAAGTCCATCCAAACAAGATAACCGAAAATAAAAATACACAAGTTCACATACTCTTCATAGCAATTAAAATTTCTTGAAGATCTTCTAACTTTGCATTTGAGAGGCCTGCAAACAGTAATGGTCAACCAACCTGCGTAAGTTAATGCAAGTTCCAGGGGAATGAATGATATTCGGGCTACCTTTGGCGGGGTTTATAGCAGATAGATCCATTTCTTTGCTGTAAACCCTTTTTGTTTTCACTTGTTCGGTCTCTTCGATCATGCTGGTCTTTAGCTTTTTCATCTTCGTTCTTAATTCTGAGGCAGTTGTTATCATCTCTGCTTAATTAAATTGGAAAGCATGCATTTGGCGGGCTTAATGAAGTCTTCAATGGTATTTGCTAAAGGTCAAAACATGAACTCAAAGATGACGGCAATCACTTTAATTACCTTGAAAAAGCAAAGAGTTTTTCGCATATAATTGTACTGCCTCATTGAGACTCGACTGCCTTTCAGCCCTTTCTAATGCTTGAATTTCTTGATTCAGAACTTCAGACTCCTTCCCCACCTGACAACATAATTAGAAGTATCAAGATAAATTGAGTAAGAAACAAAACTTCTGCAAGAGAAAGAATTAAGCAATCAGCAGCGTTGTTATAACCTCAGTTTGTTTTTTTTCTCAAGGAATCTAACTGAGCATCTAAATCTGGATCGAGGCTGACATTCTCACTTGATTCATCCTGGAATTACATTTTCTCCAAGGTTAGATAATTAAACCAAAATGTTAACCCATGTCAGGAAGCAATGTTTCTCAACTAATAATACATAGACTTGTCATATTAAAATGCAAATACTTAGCAGGGGAAAAACAATTAACAAACTTTATGACAAAGACAGCACGAGAAATAATCCAGAACAAGTTTATTATTATGCATTTATTATATTTTCCTATTAATCATTATTTGTATATTTATTATTCCCTCCGTTTCATATATACAGTAATGTTTATAAAATTTTTGTCTCATATTTCATATGTATTATTCTTTTACAAAATCCAATACATAATTAATGTTATTTTTCCCAACATTCCTCTGTTTATCACATTCTCTTTTTCACTTCCAATACATTTCTCTCTTTTCAATAATGATTAAATAGGGACATTATAATCGAAATGCCTCCAATTCTTATATCATTCAACTATTTGTTAAAACTCGTACACAACCTTAAAATACACTATTTATGAAACGGAGTATTGGATAAGATGTGTGGTTTTATGTTTTCTGATTTTGCCATTAGTATTACTGAAACAGGTCATAGTAGCGCAATACAATTCACATCGACATCTCAGTGTCCTCCATACGGCGCATTCACATGCGTACTCCCTCCAGCTTGAATTATAAGTAAAACTAACTAATTTTACGCTTATTAAGGAGGTTAGTTGATTGTCTCAAATTTATAAAAGAGTAGAGGTATTTTAGGAAAGTTGCTTTGAGAATGAAACAAAAATTAAATAAGATAACAATTTTCTAGGGATGTTTTTGGAATGTAGCATTGGGAATGAAATAAAATTTAAGAAAGTTGGTTAGTTTTGCTTATATTTTAAGCCAAGAGAGATATGTTTTTTGTTGCTTATATTTCAAGCCGGAGGGAGTAACAACGAGTAAACAACCAAATAGGTACCAAATAATAAAGTCATAAGCGTCTTGTTTCCCTGAATTGCACAATGCAAGTAGTAGTGTGTCACGCCAAGTGCAAAACGCAGAGTAACAATGTTGTTGCATCCAAGCCAGACAGGAATTTCGTCAAAATCTTCTTCAACATAATGATAACAATAATAATAATAATAATAATAATAAATGCTATAAAAGTTAAGAATTCAAGTTCCTCTACTAAAGTTATTACATCCAATTCATTTCGATCGATTTCGCAAAATGATAGTAATCATAATCCTAATAATAATAATAATAATAATAATTATTATTATTATTATTATTATTATTATTATTATTATTATTAGTAGTAGTAGTAGTAGGCTTATTTATGTATTTAGTCCCTGAAACTTGGGGTGTTTTGGTTTTGGTCCCTAGAAGTTTTTTTGACCTTGACTCATCCTTAATTGTTTTGAAAATTTGGTTTTAGTCCATGCCGTTAGGAAATATCCGTTAACTGTTGATGTGGCTAACGAAACTCCGCATCAGCATACACGTGTGAAAGTATTACATAACATCCATATGATGACGTGGATAATCCGGACCTCCATGAGCAAAAGGGCCAAAGCCCAACTCAAATGTGTTTGTGGATCGGGCTATGACCTTTTTGCTCATGGAGGCCCGGATCATCCACGTCATCATACTGGTGGCACGCAATATTTGCACAGTGTATGCTGATGCGGAGTTTCGTTAGTCATATTAGCAATTAACGGATATTTCCTGATAGCATGGACTAAAACCAAATTTTCAAAACAATTAAAGATGAGTCAAGGTCAAAAAAAACTTCTAAGGACCAAAACCAAAACACCTCCCATAAATAAACCTAATTATTATTATCTTTTTGAGGATAATAATGATTACTTTTTTGTTAACAAACAAAGGATAACTATTTCACAATGCTCTGAGGATAATGATTTCACGTATAGATAATTTGTTTAATTTCAAATTATAATTTTGGTTAGAGATAATGTTATTTACCTACAAACGCTCTAGTGCGAATATTCCTTAAGCGGACAAACGTGGTGGATTTTTTATAGTAGATACAGTAGATAATAGATAAATAGATAATAGATATAGTAGAAAGTAGATTTCATATCATATATAGATTAAAAAATTGAGTAATTCCAATAATCTACTATACTTATATAAAAACATCCCTTTTCGAGACACCATGTTTGTCGGATAAATTTTCGAGGCATCACGTTTGTTCGCTTAAGGAATATTCGCACCAGAGCATTTGTAGGTAGATAATATCGTCTTTAATCAAAATTATAATTTAAAATAAAAAATTATCTATTCAAAATTAATATCTAAAATTAAATAAATTATCTATTTGTGGAGTATGTTGAATCATTATCCTCATTTTGTTAAAAAAAAATCATTATCCTCAAAAAATCGATAAACACAAAGATATGATGCTTGAGCATTATCTGTATGTGAAATCATTATCCTCAGTTTGTTGAAAAAAGAAGTAATCATTATCCTTAAAAAAATCAATATATATAACATGACCTCACCTTTATTCTTTACCTTTGTTTCACCTCAGATTTCTCTACTTCCAAGAATTCTCTAATTTTATTATTTCATATTTTATGTTCTTAATTATTTATTTCTTATTTTATATTTGATTTTTGTTGTGTGTTTTTGCCATTTATTCTTATTTATTGCCATGTTATATGTTGTCTGTTACAAACTTACAATATTTGAATGAAAATTGGTAATGTGTTAATTAAGGAGGGTTCTTCCCTTTCTCATGGCAACAGTAAGCTCGACAAAGACAAAGGGATTGCTCATGAAATTCCAAATTTGCTGAAGCCAGGCACCACGGATACAATTTTCGTGCTTAACGATGGAACAAAATCAACAACAAACCTCATTCGAAAATCAAATGTGAGGTTTGAAATTGTTGAGAATGATGAGCAACCCATTGATGATGGCCACGGTCTCTCTACTGATGCTTTGCCACGGATTCAAGCACAACCGATGGAGGAGGAAGCGGTTGACGGCCATTCCAACGCTAATTAATTTTGTTTATTGTAATAAATTTTGGTTGAATGTTTTTTTTATGGATTTAAAGAACTATTCTCTATTATTATAAAGAGAGAAGTTTTCCACTGGAAGGTTTTATTTGAGTTTCTACCTTTTTGTATTATTGTTGTTAATAATAGTCTTCACTTTAAAATATTTAATATTAAAAATTTAAAAATCAATAATCTGTGCATTGCACGGGGTAAGAGTCTTTATTATATAATAATAAAGATGTTTTGATTGTAGCTTTAGGATTGAGATTGAGATATCAAATTTGTTATAGAGGGTGATAGGTCTTTCAAAATTTCTTAACGAAGCTTATAAAAAAAATTCTTGATGAAATTTAAAATCTTAATTAAATCAAATCATATATTGGCATGGAAACAAATTAGGGAAAATAAAACGCACATTAAACTACGCATGTGGGCTTAGAAGACCACTCTATTGTTGTAACCTATTTATGGGATTTGAGTGTGAAAAAATTACATTAGTATAATAGTAGCCAAGCACGTAAACATGGATTCAGTTTTGATTTTTATCATTGTCGCCCTTATTATCTTTTTAGTTATTGTGACAATTTTTTTTCTTTAAAAAAAATATAATATTTCTTTTTCTCTTTTAAAAAAATATTTTTCAATAACCTTATAAATAAAATCTATCAATGTATATAATAAGTATTACCCTTGGGATATGTAAACAAAAATTATAAAATAGAAACTATTTATTTAAATTATAAGTAGTATAGTAGAACTTTTATTCCTACACAAAGGAGTAAATAGATTTTCTCTCTTAAAAAAATAATATTCGTAACATCAAAGTTGAAAAGTGTATTCTTTAAAGATTGATATATTGGGCTTAAAATTTAAAAAAAAAAATATTGATATATTGAAAACTACAATTGGCGTAACGTTTGTTCGCTTAAGGAATACACACACCAGAGCGTTTGTAAGTAAATAATATTATCAGTAACCAAAATTATAATTTGAAATTAAATTATCTATACGTGAAATCATTTTCCTCAATGTGAAATCATTATCCTCATTTTGTTAAAAAAAAAAGTAATGGTAATAACAAACAGTCCATGATAAACTCAAACATCTAACAAAAGTTTATATTTATCTAAAAAGATTGATATACTAAAAATTACGATTCCAGAAGCAAAAGATAAATACTTTAAATAATTATTTTATATTACAAAAGTTTATATTTTTAATGGATAAATATTTTAGTTGTTATAATCTCTACACAAAAAAAAAGTTATAGATTAAAAACAAAGTTACATATATTTCAAAAAATTAATTTCAAGATGATTATAATAATAATAAAATGTGATAATCATGTTTTAAAAAAATGATAATATTTAAATATGATTTACTTTTGATTCTTTAAAATAAAGTTGATAATCATATAAAAATGTTAATTTATCTATTAAATAAATAAGGAAAATATCATTCTCATTTAAAATATTTTCTTTAAGTGTAGTGTTTGATTTAAGTCTCTGCCTTTTTGTATAATTTTTTTTAATTGTTGTGTAATAATAGTCTTTACTTTAAAATAAAAACAATCTTTACTTTAAAATATTTAATATAAAAAATTAAATTATCAATAACCCGTGCATTGCACGGGGTGAAAGCTAGTATAATATAATACGATAGTATATAGATTAAATTAAGCTAATTACAATTCTCTATGTAAATTAAAAATTGAACTAACTACAGCAATATATTATATTATGATAATTTATAAATTAAATTGATTTAATTACAAAAATTTATATATATATATATATATATATATAAATTACATTATATTTAATAAAATAATTTCTGCTACTTTTTTTTATATTGAAGATTATCAGCTTTATTAACGTAATTATTATTAAATTAGCCTTTTTTACTAGACATATAACATCCTCATTTTTTTAGTTCCACGAATTTTGAAACAGAATAATTTACAATATCATAATCATAATATTTTATAGTAAAAATAAAATAAAGCTTATTTAATATTTTAGTATCTGAACTTAGATGCTTTTTTGGAATTAATCCTTAAACTTTTTTTTCGATGTTTTGGATCCCTGCACTTTGATTTATTTTTTTTAAATGGTCCTTTCGCCATTCTAAGTGATGATATAGTCGACAACATGTCACATCATTTTTACAATAACGACAAGCGACGTGTTATGTAGAGTCAAGGGACACTACATGATTTTTTTTATTAAATACTTTTGTTATGTAGAGTCATGAGACACTACATGATTTTTTTATTAAATACTTTTACAATAACGACAAGCGACGTGTTATGTAGAGTCATTGGACACTACATGATTTTTTTATTAAATACTTTTACAATTATTAATAAAATTAATAAACTGTCAGTAAAATCTTATTAATTAATTTTGTAAAATTGTTATTGTCTTGCAAGATTTCAACACAGTCTTGTGCTTTTTTTTAGCTATGGGCCTTTTCTCTTAGAAGAAGAATGAAAGTGTACTATAATGCCTTTATCAAAATGTAGAAAATTTTTATTAAAAATATATAAGTTGTTAATCGCGCTAGTTTAGTTTTGAGATCAGAGGCCCCTTCCTCCTAGAAATAAGATACAGTTGTGTTTCATCTTGAATACATTAGTATATCATTATCAGCACTCGTTAGTTATATAATTATATCATATGTTTACTCTGTGAGAATGCACACAAAGAAATTATAAAGTATATTCCTCTTGCTATCAAAATTAATTTTAGTTGTTGATTTTTAGTTCGTGGCTGGCACTATTTACAACATTGACAACATGGACAATGACGATTGTGACAATGGCAAAACAAGCAAAAAAGAAAGGAAATGCATGACTAGCCTGGACAATTATGACGAACAAAAGAATGAAAAAGTTGAAAATTAAAAGATAACAATGAGATGATAGAAATAGAGGAAGATTATCCAGGCGGTGTCTATCAAACCTTAGCACATCTTTTCATTTCATACATAGAAGACAATTTATTACCCAATTATGATTCGGAATAGAATTAATTTGATCCATTTTTTATAGCAAGCTTATAATTATTTTTTTTTTTTATAAACACCGGGGGCGACAGCCCCAAAAAAAGGAAATTAAACATAAATAAGTCTAGGGGAAGAACCCCTCATAACATCAAACAGCAAGCTTATAATTTAGGATAGCAAGATTATAATTTAGAATAGAATTATTTTGATCCATTGTTTGTCAAGTGTGATTATAATTTATGACCGAAGGCTGTGAATTTCATTCATTCGCCAAATTATGAGTTGGGTGCTTTAACCATTCAGCCATGGATGCTTAGCGAGAATTGTTGTATGTGGTGAATAACCAAATACTAATTGAAGAATTCACAAGGAATAATCTCAAATGTAAATTTTTTAAATTAAATTTATTTTTGATTTACTAGGAGAACAATAGGTGTTTTTTGATAGCTTTTTTGATGGATTTTTATCTATATGAAATTTTGGTATTATTGACAAAAACTATCGTTTGAACATATTTAATTCAACTTTGAATCTTTGCTGACAAATTTTATCCATCGAAAAACTTTTAATTGATTTTTGCCACTTTTCTGATGGATTTATATGCTAGAAAATTAATTTTTAATTATAAAATAAATATAATCATAGCAAAAAAACGAATTGTATCTGTTGAAAACTTTATTTTATTTTTAAGAGATTACTTTTCAACTTACATAAGAAAAGAAATTACTTTTTAATTAGATTAAAAAAAAAACCTTAACAAACAAAGGGAATCGACTTAGCTCGTTTCATTCGGAACTAATTTAATTTAGAACTCATAGAAAAGGAGAAGGGAATAGAATTCCTACCTCAATATACACCACCGTGACCTATCTAATCTTATCTTTATCACTGATGGTGAACATAGTTTATGCAAAATCCTTTGTTCTATCTTGTCATCAAGCTCAGACTTGTCCAAACCACTCGATTTGAATTTCAAATGTCGTTTGTTGCTTTCTAATTTTAGTCTTGGGTTGAAAGATTTCTGTTAGATTTGTTGAAGGTCTTTGATGTTCTTTGATTTCATTTTCATTTAATTATTTTATTTTCAATTTATTACCCATAGTTTGTGTTTTAGAGTCTCAAAAATTGATTAGATTGCGCTTATTTGTATCACTATAAAGGCTTAAATATTAAATTGATCACTTTTTTTTGTATTTTTTTCTTTTTTTGATTTTGGTCTTTGTTGCTAACTTTGGATTAAAAATGTTGAAGTGATCAAATGAGACAGGAGCAAAACTAAAATGAAAGGGAAAAACAAAAACCAAAACCTTCAAATCCTGAAAATATAAGAACCAAAATCAAAAATATATTTGCGTTATCTTAAACCATAATTTACAACAAAAACCAAAATAAAAAATAAAAAATATAAAAGAGAATAATGTATCTCCTGGTGAAAGGAGAGAAGTTATCTTCTTAGTCCAATAATACAGAGACATATGTCCAATTCTTTTTTATTATTTTTTACTTTTTTTTTTAAACCCTCTTGCCTCTGCACTTTTTTTCATAATTTAGGTTTCTTCTCTTTCTGCTAAGTGCTGTGCAACTCGTTTCTTCTCTCATTCTGGAGATTTTTTTTTTATTTTCTTAATTTTTTTCTTTTTCTTAAAATTCAAACATGAACATGATGTTTTTTTTTTACCATAACCCGAGCCATCAAAACTGACCCCACCATTTTGATCACCGCCGCCGAATCTGATCATGGCGTTGATCTCTTTGCCGGAGGCTGAGAAACCAGCCAAGGCCATGAAACTCTTCAAGTCATGGTGGCCATGAATTTGATCACCGCCCTTGTTCATCACCTGAAACACGTCCTCCATGGCCCTACACCCCAACGCTTTTCTCTTCTCCCCCGTCACCACACGCTCAAACTCCTCATACTCTACGAAGCTGTCCTTGGGCGTGTTTGCCATTGTCATCATTGCCCCGATGACGTTATCTTCACCAGCCTCCTGTGGAAAAATATTAAGAAAGAGAGAAAAGAAAGAAGATTAAGAAACCAAAAAATTTTCTAGAAAGAAAAAAGAAAGAAGATGCACAGCTATGAAGCCCAGATACTCCAAAAATGAAAACGTATCTGTGTCGTATCATATCGATACGCGTACGATACTTTCCGATACGTGTCCCAAAAGTATCTAATTATTTTTTATATAATTTTAATTATTTTTTTAAAAAATACTTTTTCGATACTTCTCAGATACTTCTCGATACTCTCAGATACTTTTTCGATACTTCTCAGATACTTGTTTGACTTTATTTTGAAGTTTTTAATAATTATTTTTTTAAAAGTAACTTTTTAATTAGTATTTTTAATAAAATTAAATAACCTTTTTTTTTATGTCTTTTAAATTGTGGAGATTAATAGGTGTGCACTAACGGTCTAAAGTTTTTTGCATACCATTAGTCCATCATCATCCACCATTTATGTGTTTATAGTCGTTGACTTTTAGATAAAAGTAATACAAATGAACGATGAATGATGAACTAATGGTTTAAAAAAACTTTACACCGTCAGTGCACTATCTATTTTATCTAAATTGTGATCATTATAGTTATGTACTAATGTCATTTTGAACTAATGACAATATGAATGAAAATTATCAATGTATAATCTCTCTTTTAAATTTTGTGTATGTGTATATATATATATATATGTAAATTTGTGTTCACGTATTCTATGCCGTGTCACATCTGAATTTTCAAAAATTCTCGTATCCCCGTATCCGTGTCATACTACGTGTCGGGGCTTCATAGATCCACAAAGTAAAAGAAGAAAGAAGATGCACAAAGAAAGAGAAGAAACAAGTTTCAGCGAGTGGGTAAAAAAAAACAAATAAAAAAAAATAAGAAAAAGGATTGGATAGGTGTCAATATATTATTGGATTAAGGAGATACATTCTCTCTTTCACCGGGAGATACATTATTCTAAATATAAAAACTAATTTTAAAAAAATCAATATTTTAGAGACCAATTTGATATTTATGGCCAATATAAAATTGATTCACTGATTCACTCCTTACGACCATTTTTATGTTTTAGGAGCATTTGCTTTTCATTCCTTTATCAATTAAGAAAATATTTTACAAATATGAAATATCTAAAGGCATTAATTGTTAAAATTCGAGATGTTCAACAATTTAAATTTAAATTTAGATTATTGTTCTTCACCTCTAAATTTAATTTGGATTTAATTTGTTGTAGAAAGATGGTGTCTTAAGCTTCTTTTTTTTTTTTTAATATTTACAGCTGAAAGTTGCCATAGGTTAACGAATATTTCTTTGTGAAATATATAAGTGTGTACTTTATCTTTCCGCTGCTTTTTAGAATTTACAAGTTGGTTAATTTAGTTAGTTTCATTGAAAATATGAGTACTTATATGATCTTTTAAAATCATTTATAAATATTATTAAAATTCTAGAAAGTGTTGAATAAATAAGGTTGTTTGTATAAAAAATTAAAAAAGTAATTAATTGTTATTAAAAATTAATAGAAAAATCTTATAAATAACAACAATCAAACCATTATCTCATTAGGTGAGATCAACTAAAAGAATCAAACGACACCATAAAAATATATCATAAATCATGTTTTATAAATAAAAACAAAGGATTTTTCTATCCTATGCATCTCATGCATAGAATAAGAGAATATAAATAGTAAAATTGTATTGAAAAATTAAATAATTAATTTTTTAATTCATTAAGTGTTTCAATTTCAAACAAACACTTACCTTTTAAGGGGTGATTAACCTATGAAAATAAATAACAAGTGTCATTATGGTACGAATTCATTTAGGTTCCTAAATATGAGAAAAATCACAAGTTTATATTATTTCATTTTTTGAAAATATGAAAAATCATACTTTCAATAATTTCTTAATACATTTAGTTTATTAACAAATGTTATTTAGACAATATAAGCAATTGTAATAAATTGAGATTTTTTCGTTTAAATTTATAAAAACCAGTCCTTTAAAATACGCTCAGAACACACATTACAAAAACTTGTTTTTATATCTAACATTACTTATTTTTAAAAAAGAAAAACAAGTCATCCTCGCAATTGTTTTAGCATATGATCATTGCTTGTATCCTAGGATATAGAAAAATTATTATTTTAGAGAGATTATTAATTTATAAAGGTTCTATTGTATAAAAAAACTTAAGAAAAAAATGTATACCATTAGAGAAAAAAATAAGATTAATTTGTTAAAAATCAACATAATTATTACAATTTTTTAAAGAATGTATTTTCTCTAATTTTATTTATAAGTTATACTTAACTATATGACACAAATTAAGGAATGTAGTTACACTTTTTAAAACTTTTTAAAAAGTATTTTAATACTGTAGAAAAAAAAGTATTTTGACATTACAATTTTACTTTTTTAACTTGCATTAAAAATTTCATAATGCAATAAACAAAGGGCATGTAAGAGAAAAAAATAATAAATATCTTCTAAAAAATACAAAATAA
Source organism: Crotalaria pallida (assembly GCA_037953625.1). NCBI lineage: Eukaryota > Viridiplantae > Streptophyta > Magnoliopsida > Fabales > Fabaceae > Crotalaria > Crotalaria pallida. The sequence goes on from CM075649.1 coordinate 183,835,990, forward strand.
CTTATTAAAGTAGTCTTAAAATTTTTTTCTAGAATATGATCTTTTAATAAGAACGAAAGGAGTATTTTTTTTCTTTTTTAAATGATAACTTTCAGGATAGTATGATTCATAATTAGGAATGCAGAGGAAATTGGATATGTGGTTTTAATTTCATTTGTTAGCAAGTGTTACAGCGATACCAACATCCAAGCAGAAGTCCAAGACATACGAACGGCCGTTGATCTGACCCGGGAAAGGGATACTTCATACTTGTGCCCTTGTTTGAGAATCTGGCATTTCGGACTTTGGAGTCTACTCACTTTTATGTTCGACGTGGCTGAATGCTGATGCACAGTTTCAGCATGAGAGTGTTATCCACTTAGATGCCCTCAAACAAATAAATAAATAAGTAAATAAGAGGGTATTTTTTATTTTTTTACTTACATACGAGGCCCTAATATAGCTAAATTTTTTTAAAAGAATAAACGTATAATTTTTTTTTATTTATTAGATGTATTATTTTTCATAAATCCCAATCATTTTGGGATACTCATTTTTAACCTTAAGAGTTAATATTAACAAAATCAATATATATATATATATATATAGAGAGAGAGAAGGGGTCAAATTACTTCAAAAACAACTCTTTAAACTTACTCTCAATCTCATGTTTATTTTAATTAAATCTAAATGCTCTAATTTATTCATTAAAAAAGTCATGTGATAAGTATGTAATTTTTCTCAACCCAAAATCTATCCCTCTTCTCTTTCTTTCCTCCTCCATTCACACTATTGTCTTTCCTTTCAACCTACTAATTATTTTTCTTCTCTTCTTCTTCCTCATCCACCTCACATCTCCGATATAGAAATTCCACCATAATTGAATGCACTCATCTATATGTTTATTAATGCTATTTGTTGTTTCTTTGGAAGCCTAGTGTATTGCATTTCTTCTTAATCAATTAAATTATGCGAATGACAAGGAAAACTACAATAAAGACATTATTGGCACAATTGAAGGATTGAAAATAAACTTAATAAAAATTTTAACTTTCATATGAGATATAATTTTTGCATCACCATCAAAATCATGTTTTGTTTCTTTTGATTGTTTTGAGTAACTATCCATTCTGCAAGAGTTAGTAGATCGTGCATTTTGTGTGAACCACCATGAATTATGATCATCAACTAGGATAATATATATAGGCTTTTTTAACTTTCAGGTCCTTAAACTTAGGAGATTATTTGGATTAAGTCCATGTTATTTTTTTATCAGATCCCTTAATTTTTCATTATTTTGTTAGAGATCAATTCGTTAACTTCTAAGCAACTCCGTCAGTAAGCTGCTAACGTGTCATTCTCTCGGCCAACATGAGAACAACACGTGTCAAATTTCTTTTTTGAAAAAATAAAAAAATAAAAAAAAAACAATTTAAAAGTGAAAAGAGTGATTCCATCCATTTGCATCACTAGGGATGGCAACGGGGCGGGGAATAGGCGAGGAGTACTTTCCCATTCCCCATCCTCGGATCTCATTCCTCCCCCATCCTCATCCCCAAACTCCACCTCGGGTAGAGATGGTTCCCCATCCCCATTCCCCACCACCCCACGGGGAACCCAAATACACGAGAAATATTAAATATTTTCATAACTTCAATTTGACTTGTTATAAAATTAACCCTACTGAATAGTATTTTTAAACCTGTATACTACTTAAAATTAACAATCATTAAAATTCAAATAATTCAGTCCAAAAAATATGATAAAACTACTCAAAGGTCTTAAATTATAGCATTGTAACCCACATACACATTATAATCTCAAATATTAACTTTTAAGAAATCCAAATAAGGAGAAGAATGAAGAAGGAGAACGAGAACGAACATCGACAGCGGCGGCGGTTGGCTACCAATGGGCGATGGCGGAGATTGAAGAAGGAAAAGAACAATCTGAAGGGTTTATGCGTTCGACTCTTTGGGACTTCAAGGGTTTCTAATTATCCATGTTTCTATCTCTAATTGAGCAATGGAGTAATAGATCAGTTGAGGATCTTTTTGTTTTTAATAATAATTATTATAATATATGAGAAATTACTAAAAAACCTAATAATATAACTACATATAAATAAATAAATAAGGGTATATATTTAAAATGCTTGGGCATGGAGGAACCAATCTCATTCCCCGCCCCAAAATTGCCTCGGGGGAAAATTCACCCCCATCCCCATCCCCATGGGGAAAATTCCCCGCATTTAGGGCCCCAAACGGGTCGGTCCCCGCGGGGATCCCCATGAGCAGTATGAAATTGCCATCCCTATGCATCACCTCCGCCAAGTGGATCTCATAATAGTCATCGTCGTTCCGGATCTGGTTCACATAATAAATCACGGGGTTCTGATAATGAAAACACCACAAAGGCCACAAAGGGACAAAATGATAAACGGAGTACGCATAAAACGGGACGAAAAAAAAATAACCGCATCGTGAAAATATGTCTACAACCGGTTCGAGCATGTTCACTACATAAATCTCAACCGTTGAAGATGTACACCCAAAGTCTACAACCGGTTCGAGCATGTTCACTACATAAATCTCAACCGTTGAAGATGTACACCCAAAATCTAACGTATTTATATTCCGTTACCCTAGGTGTCCCCTTGACCTCCGTCCCTCTTTCTTCCTTCTTTTTTCATTCTCTCCGACAAGTAACTCTCAAACATCAAAAAATCTAGCCTCGAAATTGCTCAACCAAAATCTCCCATTTTCACTTTACCTAATGCAGACCAGACCACCACTATGCTACCTTTTTGTTTGTCTACTCAGTAGAATTGAATGACCAGATGATCAGGACTTATAGAGAGGGAAAAAAAAGTTTCACTTAGTTGGTGGGGTTTACTAATTAGTGATTACCAATCCTAATCCTTTCATCATGTCTTATTATCTTAATGCTACTAATAATTTTTCAGTCAATTTTGGTTTCGTTTTTACCGGGCAGCCGCACTTTTTCATTATTCCATTTCATAGTGTGTTCACTCTTTTATAAAGTTAATCCAAATAGTAAGTCATAGACATTTTCGTTATAAGATAGAAAATATTTTGCTTCTTTAATCCGCGTGGTTAGCAATGTCTAAAGTTTCTAGTAGTACCTTCCTATTAGTCTCGAAACTACTAACTAGCGGTGTCCTGGACACGGACCAGACCCGGTTGTTCCGGGTCGGGTTGAACCCGATCTCATGTGTAAGAAGAAGATGAATTCGGTCTAAACAAAACTACTCGACACCGGGTACGGGTCGGGTTCGGGTTTGACTTAAGGTCATCCGACCCAATCCGATATATGTAAACAATTTTTTTATATATATAAATAATGTAAACATGTTTTTATTTTATTTTTATATTATATATTTGTACAATACATCATATATTAAATGTCATCATCTCTAACTTAGCAATTTAATTACTTTTAATTTTTTTTATTAAGTGACACTTTATTACTTAACTTTACTACCAAAAGTCCTATTTTCTTTTCTTTGTTGTACGATATTATATAAACGGCATTTTTTAAATAATATTTTCTTAGCTTAATTATTTTTTGTAGCAGTAAATGAAATCTTGAATCTAAATTTAGCATAGTTTTTTTTTTTTAACATCGAAACTTAGTATATATCTTGCAATGACTTGCTTTAGTTTGATCTCACTTTTAGGTTTGTGATTCTTGTCCCAGGTCAACCCGAACCGGTCATCATGTTGACCCGTCTTATTTAGACCCATATATATTCGGGTTTTTTTTTCGGATTTAGGAACATGTACGAGTTTAAAAATTGACCCTATTGATAGTTATGGGTCGGGTGACGGCCAAGTCAAACCCGTCCCAACCCGTCCCTCGCTCATCCCTAAAACACACTATATACTCTTTCTTATCTCAATTATAAAGGAAAAAAACAATCTTGAATTCAATTATTACTAATTTTAAATATAAGAAAAAGTTAATTAATTTTTTAAAATTGAATTTAATTATTTCTAAAATAATCATATAAAATGATTGTTTTGTTTGATTTTTGTTTTATTCACAATGTTACATTATTTTATTAAAATATCTATATTTTTTTAATGATAATTATGCTAATGTTTATTTAATGGTATCTATTGTAATAGAAGAGATTTATAAATAATAAAGTGTAAAGTAAATAATCATCCCTCTTTAACAAATTCTCTAATAAGTATTCAATCAATTACATTAAACAAAGTAAATACGTAGATTTGTTTATCTTGCAGCTTAAAAAAAAATGAAAAAAAAGTATTTAATTTAATTAACCCAGCTCAGCTCACCCCACCCCAGGCGTCTAAAATTTACTGCCAAACAAAAATGATAGGAGGAGTGAATGAACAGTGACGGGGTAGTAGTAGTAGTAGATTAGTAGTAACAGTAGTAGCGTAAATCGAAGCGAAGAAGCAGCTTAATACTCCATTATGAAGATGAAGATGAAGATGAAGATGTGAGAGTGAATGAGTGAGTGGGATCGATCGGTTAGTATAGTATTCTCTTGAATCGAATCGAGGCATACCATAGCATAGCAAATCAATCATCCATCCCTTGTCTTGTGTTTGTGTTGTAAGGATGGATCCCATTCTCACTCTCCTCCTTTTTTTCTTCTTCTTCTTCTTCTTCTTCATGATTGATTGATTCATTCACTCACTCTCTCACTCTGCTCCTACACATACACTACACAAATCTCTCTCTCTCTCTCTCTCTTTCTGTCTCTGTGTCGTCATCACTCACTCCCTCACGCATCCTATCCTAATCAGGTTGGTTCCTCCTCTCTCTCTCTCTCTCTCTCTCTCTCTCTCTCTCTCTCTCTCTCTCTCTCATCTGCTGCGTTTTTCGCTTCTTAATTTTAATTATCTTCCCTTATTTCCTTCTCTTTTCATCTTTCCTCCTTCATATCCTTTTCTTTACTTTATTTATTCTTCATTTTCAACCCCAGATCTCGCTTTTTTCTTTTCTTTTTCCATTTTAATTTTAGTAGTATTTCATTACTCAATTTTATTTTGTAAGCATGAACTACTTGTTCCTCTAGTAGTATTCTTCTGCAGCTGCCTTGCCTTTGTTTCTCTGCTTAATAAATATTTATAATTCTGTATGTATCTTGTCTTGTGTTGTGTTGGGGGGTAAATTCGTAATCAAGTGTTAGATCTGTGTAGCTAGCTTCAATTGTTTGCTTACTCTCTTCTCATTACACTTCCCCCAAATGCTATGCTATGCTATGTTTTACTAATTAGAGTATCTCACAAACAATTCTTTTTATTTTATTGCAACCAACAAGCACTAAACACTAGTGTTTGTCTCTTGATCTTCTCTCCCTCTGCTTATGCTTATTTCAAATGTTTATGCTTCTTCTAATTCACGGTCACATTTTTGGTGCAGGTCTTTTTCTCTGCTCAAGATTGCCACCATGATAAAGCAAATTCTTAGCAAATTGCCAAAGAAAGTGCCGAAATCTGACTCATCGGATCCTGCTGCGAGGGCTGATTCTGGGAATACCACTAGTTTTGGGAATGTCTTTCAATGCACCAATGTCGGAAGTACCATTTCGAGCAAATTAAACGTTGTGAAGCGGGTATCTTCAGTTGTTTTCCCTTCTAGCGTTAATGCCGGAGTCGAAGCAGTTGATCCGTGCCTGTCATTCAAAGATGTCTCGAATGCACAGAAACAAAGCCTGTTTATTAGTAAGTTGAATCTTTGCTGCAAGGTTTACGATATGAGTGATCCTGATAAGAACTGCGCCGAGCAAGATCTTAAGCGTCAAATATTGGTGGAGCTTGTTGATTTTGTTTCATCCGGATCTGTCAAGTTCACGGAACCTGCAATTGCCGCGTTGTGTAAAATGTGTGCAACTAATTTGTTCAGGGTTTTCCCACCTAAGTTTCGATCAAGTACTACCGGTGGGGAAACGGAAGACGAAGAACCTATGTTTGATCCTGCCTGGTCTCACCTGCAAGTTGTTTATGATCTGCTCCTCCAGTTCATCAATTATAACTCCCTTGATTTGAAGGTGGCGAAAATGCATATGGATCATCCTTTTATTCTAAGATTACTTGACCTTTTTGATTCCGAGGACCCTAGAGAAAGAGATTGCTTGAAAACGATTCTGCATAGAATCTATGGGAAATTCATGATTCACAGACCTTTCATACGAAAATCTGTTAGTAATATCATCTACCGCTTTGTTTTTGAGACTGAACGGCATAATGGAATTGCTGAACTGTTGGAGATTTTCGGGAGTGTGATTAGTGGGTTTGCCTTGCCTTTGAAGGAAGAGCACAAAATATTTTTGTGGAAGGCTTTAATTCCTTTGCACAAACCTAAATCTGTTGGTATTTATCATCAGCAGTTAACATATTGTGTTGTACAGTTCATTGATAAGGATCAAAGACTGGCTAGCTCTGTGATCAAGGGACTATTAAAGTACTGGCCACTAACAAATAGCCAAAAGGAGCTTATGTTTATAAGTGAGTTGGAAGAGGTTTTGGAGATGACTAGCATGCCTGAATTTCAGAAGGTTATGGTACCACTTTTTCGACGGATAGGCTGCTGCCTTAATAGTTCTCATTACCAGGTAGTTTCTGCTAAACTGATTCTGTTTTTCACTTGCTTTTTATAGTTAAAGAATCTCCTTTTATGTCTGGTTCTAGATTTAATCCTTTTATGACATCATCTTTTCTTCGAACTGATTAAAATAGAATATACAGTTAAATTCTCAGGAATTAATCTGCAAGTCCCATTTTTAGGTTCTCTTACTTAAGAGAGTAAGTGGGTTTCTAATGTAGTTTATTGTAGTAATTTTCTTTCTCAAACCTGAGCTTGTAGATTCAATGAATCGTTTGCAGTTCTTCAAATATCTAAGCATTTCAGATGTAGACATTGTTGTGTCCTTGGAGATCATGCTAGCAATATCTGTTATTTGGTTAATTGATTATGATGCTAATGCCTCTATAAAAGAATATCATTAAGCTATAAAATAATGTCTTGATTCAGGTGGCTGAAAGAGCTCATTTGCTGTGGAACAATGAGCACATCCTTAATCTCATCACGCAGAACCGGCAGGTGATTCTGCCACTTGTGTTCTCAGCACTTGTAAATAACACCAAAAACCACTGGAACCAAGCAGTGCTGAACCTGACTCAGAACATAAGGAAGATGCTTTGTCAAATGGATGAGGATCTCGTACTCGCATGCCAACGCAAATTCGACGAGGAAGATTCAGGGTCAAGTGCCGCAGCTGAGAGAAGAAGGATAACATGGGAACGCTTAGAAGCTGCTGCAAAAAGTGTCCAATCTGTAGGTACTGCTGATGTTATAGTGCCAGTAAGATCTGCTGCTACATGCTCAGTGGCTTGTTAATTGCATAATGCATAATGATGTAAGGTTCTAATTACTACATAGTAGTGGTGTGGTGGTTCTTCAGTTTTATTTACCATTTTAAGATGCCATTGCCAATAGGGTATGTAAATCCTATAGTATACCTTCAAAATTGTGCTGACGGGGTGTTATTGCTTTAGGTTCTTTTTTCACAAACTGCTGAGTGGTTGATAAGTTTTTATTTTGTTTTTGGAGTAACAAGGGATGGTGGTGTTTGTGTGTGTCGGTGGCATATTCGTGCATGCAATTATTTGCAGTGTCAGCACCCGTAACCTTGACTCTTTTATTCAGTGTTCTTACTTACCTCTTGGCCCCCACCTTCCCTGCCAAACTGCAATGCTTTGTGTACCTGAATGCGGTGTCATTGCTACTCTCATTGGCTATGTTCTATCTTGATGTCCTTTCTTTAATAGTATCCAGACTAATATCTTCGGGAATCTCATCAAAGTTCAAACATTATTTAAGGTCAAATCTCACCAGCTTCGCCTTCCAAAGAACAGTGTTACTTAAGTAGGTCCTTAAAATTTTTATCACTGCTCCTTTTATAAACTAATTTGGGTATATTTTAAATTTTACCAGGGATTTAATTTTACATGTTAGGTATTTTAAATTTTTATGGACTTACTGGGTAACATCTTTTTTTGGAGGATAAGTTATTGACACTTATCTTTTGAGGCTCAAATTTGATGTTTTAATTTATTTTTACCATACAAATTTCACGTGGATGTATAAGCATGTCTTTTTTCATCATATGTTCATTGCTTGTATTCCGTAGTCTAATTTTGCCTAAACATGTGAGCTATGAAGTTCAATAATCCAAACATAAAGAAGTATCGATATTATACCCGTGTTCTATGCCGATAAAGTATTGATATGATACCGATAAGCGTATAACACTTTTTGACATGTTTCTCAAAAGTATGTCCCATTATTTTTCTTTTTTTTTAATTGTTTTTTTTTTTAAAAAAACACTTTTAGGACACTTAGATTTTTCTCAATTGACAACGATACTTCTTTTGATAATTTATAAAATACTTATTTTACTTTTATTTTGATTTTTTCAATAATTAATTTTTTTTAAGTAGTTTTTCAAATTAAGGGAGTTAAATCAGTTTAATTCTGGAGAAGCAGCATCAACGTATTTGCATATTAGTTGTAGTCAACATATATTAAAATAGATGAAGTTGAGGGGTATTTTTTTACTTTCCCTCCATGATAGTTTTTCCCTCCAAATTTGTTTTTAATCCTAACCATCCATTGCAAATAAATCACATTCGTTCATATCCCTTATAAATTTCATTCTAATCCTAGTCATCTATCGCTAGTAAATCACATCCGTCCATATATTTTTAATCTTTTCATTTTCCTTTCATTTTATGACTGCTTACAATTGAAACAATTAGTATTTTTCATTATTTCCTTTCAATGTGCAATGCAACAAATGCTATTCTGACCGCTTACAATTGATAGTCATGGAAAGCTTGAAAAGTGACAAGGTTACATTAAACATATGAACAATTAGTATTTTTTTTTTTAATTGGTAGAAAGTCTTCCTTTCAATTAGTATTTTTTCCATTTTTTTTTGGTATTTTTAAGTGTTTGAATTTTGCTCAAACATTTCTTAATACAGAGACTTGAGATTTGATGGTGCACAAAAGAAGATCAAAGAATGTGAAGAAGTAAGTGAAATTCTTTTCAATATTGCGTTGATCTTTAACACAATATTTCTTCTCAATATTTCTTTTTTTATAATATGTTGATCATGAAAGTCTTCCTTTCAATTTATCATTTAAATTTTTGTTTAAACATATTGTCTTGATGATTTCAATGAAATTCACTTCTTTGGTGACCAAACTTACAAGGTAGTCCATCAGATTATTATGCAAATTTTTTATTTTATCAAAGCTACTATGTGCACCATCGTACATTTCCTGCCCCTCTAGGCCTCTACAATCTGCATATATATATATATATATATATATATATATATATATATATATATAAATGCTTGGTCATTTTGTTTTCTATTTAAAGCTTATTTGTTACCGATCTTTCGTCTTTCAATGGGAATTTTTTTTATTTTTGGTATCAAAATGCCACTTGCAAAAAAAAACGTATAAAGAAGGAAACCTTGGTTGTTTGAGCATATGAACAATTAATATTTTTTTTATTTTTTATTTTTTAAATTTATGGAAAGCCTTCATTTCAACTGAAACTATTTCCTTATTAAGTATATTTTATTTCCTTATTTGTCATAAACATTAAACATATGAACAGTTAGTATTATTTTTTTTAATTGGTAGCTAGAAAGCTTTTCATTTTTTTTTGGTATTTTTAAGTGTTTGAATTTTGCTCAAACATTTCTTAATACAAGGACTTAAGACTTGATGGTACACAAAAGAAAATTAAAGAATGTGAAGAAGTAAGTTAAATTCTTTTCAATATTGCGTTGACCTTTAACACAATATTTATTCTCAATACTTATTTTTTTATAATATGTTGATCATGAAAGCCTTCCTTCCAATTTATCATTTAAATTTTTGATTAAACATGCATATTACCTTGATGATTTCAATTATTATTATTATTATTTTTTGGGTATCAAAATGCTTCAAGTTGCCTCACAAAAGTTGTTGTAAGTTGTAACATGCAAGCTGTTGGCATTTTTACCCAATTCTGGATGCTGACACGAATCCTCTTTCTTGCTTTAAATTATTCCTTTAATGCCCATATAACTGTAAATATGTGTGTATAATAATATTTCTTTTCAATATTGTGTTGATCTTTAACACAATATTTCTTCTCAATATTTCTTTTTTTATAATATGTTGATCATGAAAGTCTTCCTTTCAATTTATCATTTCAATTTATTCAATCACATGTAAATAAAATTAATGTTTAATGTTTGAACAAATGGAGAGCAAAATTTTAAGACCCGTGCATCGCACGGGCAATTTTCCTAGTTTATTTTAACTTGATGAGTTAGGATGTGTGTTTGTTTAAATGTCATCTAATTCCTAGGATTACTAGTTAAGATATACGGCTATGATCATAGATCACTTGGATCACAAGCCATGAATATAAATAGTTTAGCTCTTGTATATTTGTAGTTAATTGAGATTTTCTTTTTTCTCACATTTGTTAATGAGATCAGTTTTCTCTCAACTCACTCTCTTCGTTTCTCAAATACTTTGAGTTTTTTGTGATACTCAACCTCCAAGCTTTTGCAACTGTGCAATTATGTCATTTCTACAATTTTGGCATTTAATAACCACAATTCTATCGATCCAATGATTCTTGGAAATAATGATCATTGTCTTAACTCTTATCTTTTTCACCATTGATGTAGTTTTGTGACCTCAAGGAATGACATATTTTATGATACTCCCTATGGTTTTATTTATAAGTCGTTCTATAGAAAAAAATTTGGTCCTATTTATAAATTATTTTGTACATGAGGTATTTATTGCTCTTTTATCTTATTTGTCCATTTGTTTATAAATGTTAAACAATATATTGTGAAATTTACAATGAAAATTAAGATAATAAATTTGTAATGTTAAAGTACTTTTTTAAAAATTCAAAAAATATAACTACTTTCCTTATTTCATGTAATATTGTTAAATATAAAACAAAAAGAGTATTAACCATTAAGAAATTTATAGGTTTTAAAGAAATGTACTTCTCTCATTCGGATTCTCTAACCCAACTTTTAATTTTTGAAATAATGTTCTATGTGAAATCTATGTTTTCTTTAATGGTCTTTTTAACGAGTTTCTAAAGGTTATTTTTTAAGTCATCAATAAAAAGCAACATTTTATTGAAAGCATATACATAAAATTTATTAGTTTATTGAATATTACATTTTTCAACAATATTTTACTCTCTTTTTGCTTTCTTGAAAAATACCTTTTGGACACTTATTAACATTTTCCTTCTTTAGTTTATTGAATAATATCAACGTTATTTCCACGAAAAGAATCAAAGTTAGCTATATTACCAAAAAAGTTTATTGGTTTTAATACATCTTGTCATCTAGCTTGTAGAGAGATACAAGATTGTTATAGCTGTAGCTAAATCGAAATATCTCCGGTTTGAGTTAAAGAGAATATTAGTACGCTAAACACTTGATAATTTGAGTCAAGCACTTAAGAATGCAAATTTCTGTCAACGCCCTATTTTTTTTTTCTATTCACATTACCCAAACTCAATACGTCTATTCAAGGCCCACGGGAATCAAACACTTCACCGTATATGGATACATGCTTTGTTTGACTTTACAAAGAGAAACGTAGGAGTAGGGGTGGGCATGGTAGTCACGGGTGCGAGTAGTGCATATCCATGTTCATATGCACGGGTATTTACGGGTATTGATGTGGATAACGGATATCCGCGGGTTTTAAGTTTTTATTATATAATTATATACTTTGTAATAATAATTATACATAAAAATAATTATAAGATGAATAATCATATACATGTGACAAATGTTTATCATTATAATTTCATCTTTAAAATTCAATATGAAATATAAATAAAAAAATATTAATATGTTACCAAAGTAATAAAAAAATATTAATATACATATAATATTTATTTTTAAATAATATTTAATATATGCGGGTACCCACGGGGCGAGTATCATAATACCCATCCCCACCCGCAAGAGAATAATGCGGGTATCCGTTGCGGATACCCGCGGGTATGAGTATTTTGTCATCCCTACGAAAACAATAATATGATATTTTTTCTGTTCACCTGTTAAATACTATGTTTTTGTTACAACTATTTTAAATTTATTTATCAAATTCTTACTTTTGCGAAAATAAAAATGATACGTAAATCGTTTGGCAGGAAGTACATTAAAAAAATGTGAAATTAATATAAATCTTGAAAGTGGACGCCGTGACACACTGACACCTAACCATTGAAAAAATAAATGAGTATAAAATAATTTGAATAATAATAATATAAATACAAAAGGAATAAAATAATTTTATGATATATTTTGAAATATAATAACATTAAAAAAAAATTTAATTTACATTTTAAAATATAATAATATTAAAAAATAAATAATGTGATATAATATTATAATCTCATGACAACAAAAGTTGCTTCAATTAATAAAGAATTAATTCATAGCTCATAAAATCTTTAAGTTGAAATCCATTGCTTTGTATAAAAAAATACTAAATCTGTTATATACTCTCTCCGGTATTGTTTATTAGAAAAATAACTACCGATACAGGTATTAAGAAAAAATAGTTAGATGCATTTAATTTTCTCAAATTCATAAAAAAAAAAAAGTAGACTAGTTTAGTAAACTTGTATTGGGAATGTAACAAAAATTAAATTATTCAACCATTTTATAAGAATATTTTAAAAATGATTGTATTGAAAATAGAAAGTTAATTAGTTCTTGCTTATATATAACACCATTTTATGTACTGTATTTTTTTTTCTTATAAACAAGAATGGAGGAACTATATCCCAAAAGTGTTACTCTTGTGAATTACTCAAGACAATCACATGAATGACACACTTTCCATCACATCAGATTTCATGCAAAAATCCATCAAAATTAAATATCCATCTAAAATATCCATAAAAAAAATAAAAAAAAAAATTCATGCAAAACCTTCTTCCTTAAGTTTTCGCACCCCTATTTATTGTCTATTTTTCGAGCAAGATTGACATACACCGCCTGATCTGATCAAATGTTCTTGTTTCATTTCATAACCTTGGCCTGTGTTTCCTCCTCCACCTTTTAGTTCCTACAGAGAAAAAATGAATGCACCCCCAGTGTACCAACAAGTAACTTATGTGGAGCACGTTCGCAAACGCCATGAAGAAAAAGGCTGCCTTTATGCTTGGTATATATGCTTAGTTATCATTGGTGTTTTTTTTATTTTCTTTTGTTAAATTTGGTTACTCACTTACTATTTTATTGCTGCTATCACTTACCAAAGGGTCTAACACAAAGGATTTAATTATCATCATTCTGTTCTCTTTGTTCCCCACACATTTATATAATAATTTCCTTTCTTTAATAATCTAATTCATATTTCTTTAAGTGATTAATAATCAATTTTATTTTATTTTGTGCAGTAATTTGTTTGGTTAGGATTTTTATTTTTTTATTTGCAGCTTGTTTACCTTGTGTTGCTGCTTCTGCTGCTATGAGACCTGCGAGTGTTGCATGGAGGCGGTATGCTGCTGCTGACTTTAGAAAGATGATCATCTACACCATTCCTATAATCAAAATATGATTAATGTCTTATGACCAAAAATAAATATGAATATACAGTATAAGTATATACAAATATGTTTTGTTTATAAAAATTTTGTACCCACTCAACTCTATGCGAGTGGAGTCAGTTATTATCTAATATTATGAATAAAGCTTAAATAAATGTGAGCAGAGTGTCATGTCGAATTAAAGAAATTCAAATACTAATGAAATTCACTCTTTTATGTTTCGATCTAATAATCACAATTTACTGGTGAAGATATAATGAACTTTTTTGAGTACGTTTATTTTGACTTGTTGATTTGCTTTCCCTGTGAATAAAATTTACTTTATCATCGAGGAGGCATAAACCTAACAGGTCCCCCTTTTTCATTCTTGAATATATATATATATATATATATATATATATATATATATATATATATATATATATATATATATATATATATATATATACTGGGGAAGACTCCCGTGCATGGTTAATTAAACCATGCATCGGTGCATGGTTTATTTTTTTTTGTTTTTCAAATTTTTTTAATACAGATTTATTCAGAATATTTTTTAACACAAGTTTGTATATAGATTTATTAGAATCTGTAAATTTTGAATACAGTTTTACTCAATACAGTTTTTTAAGAATGCAGAGTAAAAAAAATAAATCCAAATTATAAAAATCACTTCATATCCGTAAAAAAGAAAACACATAGAATATTTTTTAATTGATTAAATTTTAAAAAAATAAATAAAAAACCCAAAAATAAAAACATGCACCGAATGCATGTTATATTTTTTATGCACCGGAGCCACTGTCATATATATATATATATATATATATATATATATATATATATATATATATAGCGAGTGTAAGTTTCTCTCTCTATCGTGAACTGAACAATAAGCATGAACGAACACAACTTTTTGCATTGCGTCGGCAAAAGGAGTCAAGCCTATTATAATTTATTGTAGTGAGAGATCAACGCTTACTTGTTTTTGACTCGAATAAAGTAAAAGTTCCAAACCCTGTCACAAGTGCTCCGTTACCAAATGGATTACACTAACAGCTCAGATATTTTTAACTAAATTGATCCAAGATTTATATTTAAAGGCTCTGTCCCATGGTCAAGTTTCAAAATAAAGAAGGAAGGAAACAAATGTAAACTTGTACACATTGTATTTTATTATTAATAGTCTACTCTCTCCAATCTAGCTAGCTTACATATAAGACATTTTTGATATTTTTTTACTTTTATTAAGAAAGATAGTTAAATTTTGGCTTATTTAACGTTTTGGTTCCTGAACTTAGGTGTTTTTTTGGAATTGGTCTTTAAACTTTTTTCGATGCTTTGGGTCATTGAGCTTTGTTTAATTTTTGGAAATGATCATTTCGTCACTTAAGTGATGATATAACCGACGATATGTCACGTTACTCTCTCAATATTGACGAGTGACATGTTGTGATGTACAGCCACGGGATACTACACGATTTTTTTTATTAAAAAATAATTTCTTTTAAATTTATTAAAAGATTCGATTTTCTTTTAATTTTTCTTTAATTATTTTTAATAAATTTGAATTTTTTTAATTTAAAAAATTCACGTGGCATCATTTGTCACGTTATCTATTGATGTGGTGAAGGTAACATGACATATCTTCAATCATATCATTACTTAAGTGATGAAATGATCATTTCCAAAATTTGAGTAAAGTTTAGGAACTTAAAATATAAAAAAAAAGTTTAAGAACCAATTCCAAAAGAACACCTAAATTTAGGGATTAAAAATTTAAATATTTTTAGTGGCATTAGAAATATTAAAATTTGATATACTTTTTCAAAAATATCTTTATCATTATTATTGAAACTTCTAAAAAATGTTGAATAAATAAAAATGCTTGTAAAAAAAATAATAATTGCATACTATTGAAAATTGAAAAAATATCTTATAAATTGAACCAAAATAAAAATTTCAAAAAATTTTATACGTATAGGACGAGTATTATTAATATGATTCTGTATAAATTACACAAAGTTGCTGAGATAATTGTGTTGTAATTTTTATTTTCCATTTCTATAACATGAATTTTTTTGTTTAAATGGCACAATTATTATTCAGAGGCATTGCCCTTTTTTGTCCATTCCCTCACAGTTCCACAATGTGGAGCTGTTCAAACTTTGAAAAACATCAGAGGACCCACTGGAGGCAGGTCTTTAGGACCGACCCCAGCAGTTTTGTCTCATTGATTATCAGGCCTTCTAATGTTTTGGGCCTCATCACCATTTTTCATCATCATTATGAGTATTGTCCGAGAAAAATTATTTTGCCACCTCAAATATATCATGTCATCCTAAAGTTGTATGAAAAATCAAAATTATTTTTGATTAAAAAATTTTCATCACATTGCACTACTTCTATGCAATTAAAATTGGAAGGATAGCACAATAACCCAATAATAAACTAACGGTCGGATGACAAGTCATACAAATATTTTCTAACACGAGCACGGTGACTACTCATTCAAGTACGATTCACCCCTTTCGAGACTGATCCTCCCACATAAAATTATTTATATTTATTTTTTCATTAAAATATATCCACTATTAGATTATTAAGGATCGAGATTAAAAAGGTCATTTTATAAAGATAAAGTTGAAAATCATAACTTTAGGAAATTTATCTTCCCTTTGTTGTGCATAAATTCATAAATTCATCATCAAGTGTGTGTTTTGTATCTTTTAATCTTAGCATCCATCATATTTTATTAGATTAAATCATAACCGCCCATTTTGTATCTTTTAATCTTAGTCGTCCATCATATTTTATTAGATTAAATCATAACCGTCCATCATGTTTTCTTAGAAACACAATATTAATAATTAATAATAGTCATCATCAACATAATCATCATCATATTATAAAATAGGAGAAGTTGAGGGTTAATCTTACTTTCCCTCCAAATGATATTTTTTTCCTCCTTATTTCTTTTCTAATCGCAGCCATCCATTACAAGTAAATCACATCCATCCATATCATTTCTAATCATTTCATTTCTCTCTCTCTCTCTCTCTCTCTCTCTATATATATATATATATATATAATT
Organism: Crotalaria pallida; assembly: GCA_037953625.1. Classification (NCBI taxonomy): domain Eukaryota; kingdom Viridiplantae; phylum Streptophyta; class Magnoliopsida; order Fabales; family Fabaceae; genus Crotalaria; species Crotalaria pallida. The sequence continues at coordinate 183,852,737 of CM075649.1, forward strand.
GTATTCTTCACTACATATTTATAATAAATGCGATCAATCAATATTAAGTGTAAAAAAATGTTAAATTTAAATAAAAAACTAATTTTTTTAAAAAAATACTTTATATATAATGCATTACATAATATCGTTAAACGAAACTAATAAAAATGATAGAAAAATATAAATTAAACAAAATAATAAAAGAAAAGTCTAATAAAAATATATACATCCGAAATATTTTAGCAAGAAAGTATCAATACATGTGAAATTTCAACTAAAAAGTTTTATTCAAAATATTAACATAAAAAATTAATATTTTAATTATTCATCTTTATCTATCTATCTGTATCTACAATTTTTTCGTTAATGAATCTATATTTATAGTTTTTGTTTAATTTGCATGAGCTTATTTCAATTTATAATAAAACTTAATTATTACCACATTTCAAAATTTGCTTATAAAAAAAATTTAATAAATATTTTGCTATATATTATTGTATTCTTTACTACTCATTTATAAAAAATGTTATCAAACAATATTTAGGGTAATTTTTTTTTGTGTATTCCTTGCGGAACCACCGGTATTCCCAAGAGCACCCTTAATACCAGGGAGTCCTTGAAACTATTCCAGAGCGAGCTGCATGACTGGATGTTTTTAGTGGAAATCGAACACGGAGCTACTAGCACCCGTGTCCCATTCCCAAGATTTCAGTTGAGGTCTTACACCAACTGAACCAAACCCCGTTAGTTAAGGGTAAAAAAATATTAAATCTAAATAAAAATTATTTTTAAAAAATAATATTTTCCATATATATATATATATATATATATATATATATATATCTAATGCACTACACAATATCATTAAACAAGACTAATAAAAATATTAAAAAAATATAGGTAAAAAATTAGTAAAAAAAGTCTAATAAAAATATATATATCCAAAATATTTAGCAAGGAATTGTCAATGTGTGTGAAATTTCAACTAAAAACTTTCATTCAAAATATTAAAGTAAAAAATTATCATTTAATCCATATATATTTATCCATCTGTATCTATAGTTTTATTTTTCCAATTTGCATAAACTCATTTCAATTTCTAATAAAACTTAATTACCTTTTCAAAAAAACGCTTATAAAAAAAACTTCTTTTAAAAAATATTTCAATTAAGTCAACACCTTTTAAAATGTCAATAATATCTTTAGAGGTAGTTTCAAATAAGTATATTAAATTTGTACAATTTCAATGTTACTAACAAAATTAACCTACCTTCATGATGGATGTAAATTTCTCATAAAGATTTTAGATTTAGGATTGAGGGAATATTCCTGGCCTTCGTCCCATTTAACGATTGAGGAAATACTCCCGACCACAAGGATGGTAGAAAATCACAAAAATAAGAAATATTAAGGAGACAAACATTTAATGAAGGTGCCTTCAAAATGCTTGAGGCAACTAAAGGTAACGTGTTCTCGCCGGTGATGTAAGGATAAAGATCTTTTTCTCTTTTAAGTATTTTGCTTCTCATATATAAGTTTGTTCATGGTTCTTTCCAAATAGATGTTCTTAAGCCGTGTCTAAACTTTAGAAGTTGGAAGTACAATTGGTTTTTGTTTTGTTTATTTACATTTTTAATTTTCAATTCACCATGTTTTTATTGGTCATTACAAATATATTTTTTCACTTCAACATGTGTCAAATAACTATGATTTTTCCTTGATAATGATAAGTGTGTGACAAAGGACATATTTAAATATTTACATTTTGCTTAATATATAGATTGAAGTTTGTGTATTATATATTATACCAATTTTATATTATATAATTGTCCCAAAAAAAACACGAAAAAAAAATAATAACAGTTATTCATAACTATTTTTAAAATATACATGACTGTTTCACATATTATAAATATTTTTCAAAATCTTTATCGCATTTTATCTAATTATAAGTATTGTATTCCGATTTGATTACATAAATTTGTCTGATCATAAAAAAATAAATTTCAATGTAAATTTGTAATAATTAAAAAAAATAACATAAAATATAATTCCAAAAAATGATAGATTTATTGTTCGCTAAAAAAATTCACATGTAAATAAAATTAATATTTAATGTTTTAACAAATGGAAAGCCCTTAAAAAAAAAAGGATAACAAAATTTAAGACATGTGCATCGCACGGACAATTTTCCTAGTTTTTATAATTCATGCTCTCAAGTGATGGGGGTTAGCCTTCTAGTAAAGAAAGTGCTCATCCTGAATATTTCCGACTGCCCAGTAGTCGGAAATTAAAAATATATTTCCAACTAGTATAAGTCGGAAACATCTATAAATTTGTTTCCGTCTTGTAAAAATCGGAATAATTATTCCGACTATTAATAGTCGGAAGTTGAAAAAATTATTCTGCCTTGTTAAAATCGAAAAGTAACTTCCGCCTTGTTTCAGTCGGTATAATAAGGGCAACTTTGTCCTTTTAAAAACAAATGGGGGCCAAGGAGTAAAACTTGGGGGCTAAAAAGAAAAATTCGTCAAAAAATTGCTGACATATAATTCAAATGGGGGTACAGTACATTTTTTTTTGGGCAATTACTATTAACAACAAACAAACTGTCATACATATCCTAAAAATGTCATTAACCATGCCCTTTATGTTCTATTAACAAGAAGGTATGTGATTGATTATGCTCTAAAACCAAATAAACTTGGGCCATTCTAATGTTAGAGTAACCAAATTCTCTGATTGATAGTTGAGAATACAACACCATAACAATACATGACTCTCTACCATCACAATATTACAATTTTTTAACTCAGGAACCTTTATCAGCCACAAAAAATCTGCTTAATATGAATTTAGAAAGTGTACAAACAGACAAATGAAGTTAAAATTGAGGTCAAGAGTATTGATACAAGGTTCACGGCATTGTTGTCAAGAACGTTGACACCTGAAATCTTTTTAACAGTTGGTCCTGGCTTTCCAACAATCTACAAAATGAATAAGAAATTTCAAGTATCAAATATCCTAACCATTAACATAGGAGGGTTCTATGGTAGCACCATTAACCAATGGATTTTGCATCGAGATTCAACCACCATCTAATATAATGCAAGAATTCAAGCATTATATGCATATAGGAGTGAAAGTATCCTTAATATGTGGCATATTTAAATTTACCTTTTGGCGAACAGAGCAGAATCCGGTGAATTGCAGTGTTGCACCCAACAAAGAGTCGATGAGACTTCCACATAGTCCTGCCAAGGTGGCGATAGGTATGACCAATAGTTGCTTAAGAGCTATATCAAAGCCACAAGTGGTTGTCAAAAGCCCCAAAAGAACAAAGGACAGTCCAATGACACTTCCCGCTGCTGCAGCAGCTAGCAATCCTGATTTTGTCACTCCACCGTTTGTACCCTTCCTCACAGGCTGATAATCATACAAAAAAGGATTTATAACCATAATCTCAAACTCAGTTTCTATTTTCTATTTGAATAATTCGCAGATGTTATAAGACATTTGTCACAAAATGGAAATTTAAAGCAGTGTTTGATAACACTAGCCAAGTCACCAAATGTTTTATGTAGAAGCTCGTTGTGACAATCACTTGAAGAGAAAAGGTTAATGTTTATCAATTGCAAACAAAACAAATTAAGTCATCAGAACACAATGTGAGAAATATTTTAGGAAAGTTTTGGATCTTAAACTCTCGTGTGCAATTCAAGCACAGACAACAAATTCTCAAGAATTTTTCATTCCCAGGAAGGCAGTTTTCCTACATTTATCCATTTCTTAAATTCTTGAGGGGTTGGGTAAGACAATATTACCAGTAACAGGAATGTTTTTGACAATGTAGAAAACCATTGATCTTTCCCTCATCACCTAACCCTCCCAAAGCCCCACCAACGTCATCAACAACCTCTGCTCGTGCTGCCTTCGTTTCCTCCACAGTTTATGACCGTGTCTTTAGGGACAATTTTGACTAAAACCTACTTTGGTACCTCAGTAGTTTTTTGGCTCTCAATCTTGTCCGTCAATATATTAAGGGCAATGCAAAATTCATTTATGTTTCAACTTCTCACTAACAGCTGGTTTGTGGACAGACTGAATGAAGGTGAACTTTGATCAATGAATGAGTAGATTGAGAAAATTTACTTAAGGAAAACAGAATTGAGAACTAACCAACTAATGGTTAGAACAAATTGAAATTTTATCAAAACTAAACAAGGGTGATTTTAGAAAAATGCCAAGATTATTGACAACATGGAATTTGAACCAAAAACTCCATGCAAACATTCATGAGAATGTTTCTAGCAAACTGTACACCAAACACATTGGTTACTAAACCTGCACTTAAAGTAGCATTCATGTTGAACTGAACTGAATAAGAGAACGCCAAATACAAGTAGAATGATCCATCAATTTTAGGGTTCTAAGCATGAGATTATTCACCTTGAAGGTTGTGATCAAACGAGGCTGGTCGTCACTGAGAATTCCAAGCTCAGAAGACCAAGTGTCTCCATTGCAGCAGGAGTAATGGCCGATAACACCACCAATGAGAAATGTAATCAGAGCTGATTCTTTAGAGTTCAAGCAAGTGTCATCCCCTTTTGTCAATACCCATATTGTCATAACCAGAACTGACGCAATGGCACTATTTGCTAGAACTTGTAACCTGAAAGACACAAGTAGAGGAAGTTTAGTCAAAAGGAAAAGAGAGTCAGATAAGTGTGGGATAGGAAGCACAAACATACAGATACGAGATATTGATACAATACTATACAAATATGTCGATATGAACAAATTCATAACATAGTGAGAAGAAATATTATAGCATGAGTTTTTGTAACATATGCATAAGTTCTTAGCATAAACCAACATAGTAGTAGGTTAAGTTATGTTGGAAACTAAATACATCATTTCAACTTCTATTTCTCATGAGAACATACATTTTTGTGCTTGTTTATCGTCTGCACTAAGTGTATAGTTTAAAAAACCCATATTATAACAAAATGTACATACAAAGTATTGAACTATTTAATATGATATGTACCGGATGCAGTTACGGAAAGTCGGAACCAATTTTGATGCATCGGTTCTTGCATAGAGCTGGCCAATTTACTATCCGTCTATCCCCATCATAATGGGGTGTCATATTTCAGTTACAGGCATTGTATTTAAAAACCTATACCTGACTCTAATTGAGAAGTATTGCAAAAGTGAATATTCATATCTCAATAAAAGAGTACATCCAAAACTAAGTTAATTATTTTGATAGCAACCTATGCATGAGTGAGAATAGTGAGCCTAATAAGACCCATTTAAATTTTAGTCTGACACGCAATAAATGTTTTCCTTTTCTTCGTAATACTCCCTTCCTTCTCTCTTTAACGCATAATTAACCTAATTACACGTATAAGGAAAATAGTTAGTTTTATGAATTCTATTAAAATATACAGTAACATTACTATTTTACCCTCTCAACTTTTCTTGAAAAATTTAACACTCATTAATAAACAACAAAAAATACATAAATAGTCAAAACATTTAATAAGGGCAAAAAAAGAAAAGACAATAAATGATGCATATAAAATACTTATGATTAGGACAAGAAAATCTACCTTTTTCACTTCCAATACCTTTCTCTCTTCAATAATGATTATATAGGGGCGTTATAGTCAAAATACAAGAAATCCTTACATCATTCAACCATTTTTCAAATCTCGTGCGTAACCTTAAAATACACTTGGATATGAAAAACGGAGTGAGTAGCTCAATTGGTTAAGTTGCGGTGCATAGAATGAGAGAGCTCGAGTTCGAAACGGGCTCTCTTCCCCCTCCCCTATCTAAAAAAAATAAATAAATAAAAAGAAATGTTTAATTGGCAGAAAAAGAAAGCAAAAATAAATACCAGTTTCTTTGTCCGCCGTGTTTGAACTGAGGATCGATTTTTTGCTTCTTGTCTTCACCGACCTTTGTGAGCTTAGAAGAAGTGAGGAAGAAGGTAAGTAGCATCGCTCCAAACCTGAAACCGACGAAGATGTGAAGGGCCATAACGATGAAACCCGCAACGGCGCCAGAAGTGGAGAGGGATTTTCTCTTGTGAGCTCTGAAGGCGATCAAGAAAGAGACAAAGACAGCGACTAAGAGTTGCAGCCATTGATGAGGAGGAATAGGGTCCATTGATAATCGTGGAAGAAGAAGAAGAAGAAGAAGAAGAAGAAGAAGAAGAAGAAGAAGAAAATGGGTATGAGCAGAGCAACCACCACACTGTTTGTTTGTTTGTTACCGGGTAGTGAGTACTATCTGTAGGTTATTCTGTTGTGACCTGTTTTGTCCACGTGGATTACACGTATTTGCTCTTTTTCTTTTTTCTTTTCTTTCTTTTTTTTTGCCTACTTAGTGTAGCACCCGTGAGATGCACAGTTAAATACTGTTTAAGGAAAAAAAATGTAAAAAATTATTTTTGATTGTTAAAAAAAATATACTGTAAAATGAATTTTATAAAGTATAAAATATAAATAAAACAATGTGTAATAAAATTATAAATCGATTAATATAAATTAATTGCTCCATTCTGGTAGAGTATTAGTATTAATGTAAAACAACAAAATAAAATTTTATAATTGTTGCTCATCTAGGAAAAAAATTTATTGTCGTGCTTTTACTTGAAATTATATAGTACAATATTTATTATTTTATCACTTGAAATTTAGATGACCATTTTGTATTCGAGTTTTTTTTTCCGTTCGCACTTATTTTTAAATTTTTGATATCAGAAAAAAGTTCCTCCTTGTATGAGGAGGAAAAATTATATCCTCGAACCGTTGAGATTCTGACACTTGGCAAAATCATAAATTATACTCCTTTCATTAATTAAAATTAAAAAAAAAACAAAAGAAGGCCAAGACATCATTTGGAAAATGCGTAGAGAAGAGAGAAAGAAAGAGAGAGAACGCGTTGATGGAGAACCTCCGGTCGCAAGCCACCGCTGGAGAACCACTCCGCCGCCACAAGGAAGGTTGTTACCTCCGTCGCTTCCGGTCGCAAGCCACCGCTGGAGAACCGCTCCACCGCCACAAGGAAGTCTGTTACCTCCGTCGCTTCCGGTCGCAAGCCACGACTATGGGGTTGGTGACCTTCGCCGTGACAAGGAAGGCGATGACTTCTAACGCTAGTTGCCGCCGATGACTTCTGCCGCGAATACACGGCATCGGTCCTCCGCTCTTTCTCTCATGGTGGTCTCCATCAAGGTCTCCTCCTTCTCTTCTTCTTTCTGCAATTCTTTTCCCCTTTTGCATCTAATCTAATCTTTTCTCATTTTATTTTATAATTATTTGAAATTATATCCTTGAGTTAATTCATTTATTCAGTAAATAGTTGTTAGAAAAAATGATTAAGATCTGGAATTGACCTGTCACTTTCATATTGCAATTGAAGAGGAGATTTTGATTTCTGTGTCACTTTCATATTGCAGTTGAAGAGGAGATTTTGATTTCTGTCACTTTCATATTGTTATTATTTTGATATAACAAACTTGGCTATATTTTACATTGATATACATTGTTTATGGCTGTGTTGTTCTTTACATACAAAATCAAACTCATGTAACACAAAAACCGTTGCCAAGGAGGCTAACAATATAGGCACTGGACCCAACATCCATAACATGAATGGAATAGAAACACATAGAACCCAATTGCCAATAAAAGCTAAGGTGAACCCTGTTTCTAATATAATTTGTGTGTAACCATTAGAAATCAAGAAGTCCCCATTTGAATTCATTAGAAAATTGGCATCAATTAGAAATCCTATGGCCATGGAGCTGAACAAGAAGCTAATCACCAAACAAAGTGATGTCGAGTCATACTTCAAGATGAAGATCTTATCTGATTTTGAGCCAAAAAATGAGCTCTTAAAGAGATGATGGCTAACATTGTAAGTGTTGTTGGTCACATTGGGACAAAACAAAGGGTAGAGGATCGGAACTTAGGATTTTATTTTATGTATAATTTTATCTTTGATTATTATTTTGTAGTATCGTATCTATTATTCTTGTGTGACCAATTTTTTTTGTACTTTTCTTTTTCTTTTCAATATATCCACTCGCATAATTCAGTGACTAAATTTTTTGACATTGTTTCCACCCGTACCAATTCGTCTATATAATAAATTCTATGAGCTCAGCCAATCTTTACCGAAAACGATTTCAAATTGAAGCTCATCACGTTAGAAATATAAGTAGTTACTGGTTAGAATATTCAAGAATATGAATCTTTCATGTTGCAGTTGAAGAGGAGATTTTGATTTCTGTGTTCTTATGGCGAATGGATCTGTAATTGATATGTAATTGAGTGTGGTTTTATGTTGGTCTGCTGTGGGGTTAATTATTTTGCCCTGTTTTCTGCTTGTATTTTTCTATTCCGGTACTGTTATGCAAACTCTGCTTTGGGGTTAATTATTTTACCCTGTTTTCTGCTTGTATTTTTCTATTCCTATATTGTTTTGTAAAGTATGTTTCTGTTGGATTTTGAGTATGTCTCATACTCCACTGTTTATCTTTTCAATGAAACTTCATGCATAAGAGTCTAAAGATTATGGAATATTTTGACTGCGAGTTGTGTTAATCTAAGTTAGAGAATTCCCAAGATTATATTACATGTAGTCAGTTTCTGGTTATTACTGTAGTTTGTGATATTACTATGTTTTTCAATGGATTTCATTACCCTCTTATTATTTTATTGGAATTTTGGTTGTGATTAAATCCTATTGTGTCCAATATTAAATCAGGAGACGAGAACTTGAATTACTGGAATGTCGGTTGTTATTAACTCCTTCAATTATTAGAATGTTGGTCACTCAGCTTGCCACCTTGATAAAGAACCAGAAGTTTCATGCAAGCATTAACCTGTGAAAGCTCCTAAAGCTCACCAAAGAGAAAGCCGTTCTAGCAGCAGAGAAAACCAGGGAAAAGCTTGTGAAAGAAAACCAAACTGGCGAAAATAATAATTCATTAAAAGCACTTCCGGCACTTACAAAATGAAGACACAATTACATGGAGGTATTTGGCTTAACACCTGCAAGTGGATTTTCAAGCCTGCGAAGGAGATTAAGCTCGCTGGCAGTGTTATCTAGCTTCTCCCCAAATTTTTAAGATTGTTTAATGTAAAATGTTAGATATTTTAAGGTATTTATAATGTAGGATCCTAATAGAAACTCTTGTAATTACGGTTTTTCAATGTAATATTATGTGACATATAATTATTGTCTCAATTTTGTGAATGAAATGCTATTAGCTCAATCTCAATATGGAACAATCTCATTTCTTGTGATTTTATCTATGTTCAGGTTTTATCTTTGGTCTTGTGATATTAGAAGTTGTTCTCGGTCACACTTGGCCTTAATTGTTTTGAATTCATTCCTCTTTTTATAAGGAAAGAAATTCATTCAAAAGCCACGCAGCAAAGTCACAGCCCAACATGACAGTATATAGATTACATAAAGCACCAAAACAAAGCATAAGTATTAAGACCACTAGCCAAGAACACATAATTCAAAATGAAAACTTCATCTGCAATATGACATGAAACATTGTGGAGGAATTGAAAACTATTCAAACAAAGACATAGGATCTATTAGTCACATAACTAGTAAAATTTGAGGAGGAACACTATTCATAATAACTAGTAAAATTTGTAGAAAAATTGAGTGTTCTACACTACATAAACATCATGTAAAAAAAAATCATTCTACATATAAAAGTCGAACTTATTCACAAGACTTCTTCAATCCTTCAAGATTTCTTCGCGAGTGCTTGAGCTTCCTCCCTAAAGAAATGAAACAGTATTAAAACACTTGTTAGCATAAAAATATGTAAACTTACTAAAATTTTAAAATATATATTTAGTCATAAGCTACCTTGATACGAGGGCATGTCCTTTTATTGTGACCCTTCTCATGACAATCAGTACATGTTCGCATTCTTGTTTGAGATTGACTTTAAGCCACCACTTTTTCAAAAGGAAATCTTGTAGCCGCTTTTGGTCTTCCTTTGGTACTAATGCTGGTTGGATCACGAATTGTGATGTTTGAATTTTCCAAGCATGTTGTATTAATGGTTGAATCAACTTGATTGCATTCTTGTGTTACTCCAACTAAGTCTGCCTCCATGATAGAAATTCTCTTGAATCCTTCTTGCAAAAGATCTACACCAATTTGGAAGTACTCGCGTTTACTAATAATCTTTTCAAAGAAATTATTAAACGAAGTTCGAAAACTCCAAATTTCCATAGGAGTTAGTGGCTTTCCAACTAAGTCAATGTTTGTCTCTGTCAAATCACCAAGACACGTAGTACTATAGCGAACACCAAGCGTCCACCTAGGCAAAATATATTCATCTGGAATCGACTTCATAAACAATTTTTGTTTCATGATGTACAAAATGTGTTTGCAAAGTAGCCCCCAATTCTCAAACTTTGCACAACTACATTTGAAATCTAGAGTACACAAATTAACATCAACATTGTGTGAAACTACTTTTCCTCTGCAAGTAAATATTACCCCATAAGTGGCAAGCTCACCATCCTTCCTCAATTTCTTATGTTGACAACTCCAAACATGTTTAAACTCTTCAGCAACAAGTTTAAAAATGTTCCTCGTATAGACTTTTCCGGCGTGAGACTCAATATCCTCGTCAATCTCAAAGGCATAAAAAAATTGAGAGTCTAATGCTTTTCTATCTAGGAATTTTTTAAGAACAATCATGCATTCTTTTCCAATATTATTTTTCCTGTTAACTCTCAAATGTCTAGATATTTGATTTGGTTTCAACATAACCAATTCATCACTCATGACATTAACAATACGTGAAATTTGTGTCGGACCAAGGCCACAACCATGAATGTTATCTACAAGGCTCTTAACACAAGGGTTCTTATGCGCCTTGTTGTGAGAACGTAGTTGGCATTTTTCAGTTGGAGTTAGAATCAAATCATGGTTGTGAATATTGGAAAATTTACTTACTACCCAATCCCCTTCTTTTGTTCTATCAATATGCATGTGAGCATTGCAACCTTCTCTCTGAACACGACGACGTTTTACTTCTTTTCCAGCATCTCTCTTATCTGGTTTTTTAAAGCCCTCTTTGTTACACACAAAGTGATACTTTGTGTCGATTCCACTATTTTTGGCCTTATAATTCCAATTCTTACGAATCGAGAAACCTTCCTTAAATGCAAATTCATTATAAAAATCATAAGCTAGTTTGTCAGTAGCAAAACTCATACCGACACGTGGGCCTTCTAATAGATTTAAGTTGTCTTCAAAATTTGATTGAACTTGAAATTACTCTTTTTCACCAATCTCTTCCATTACATGTGACTGATTATTCTCATCTTCTTTGATAGTCATTTTTTGATCAAGGAAATAAACATTTATTAAATAATTATTTACTATCGATTGTGGATGAACTTAAATAGTAACAACTGCTTAACACAAAAATATTGAAAAATTCATTAAAATGAAAACTAGAATGCTTTAATATGGTGGATAATATGACTTACAGATGACTATGGGGTTTGGATTTGGCGGGATGATGGTGGATGGTGCAAGAGACGGTCCCGGTGGTTCGTGGTTGGTCGTTGGTAACGGGTGACGAGAGGTGGTGCGAGGCTAGCCTTTGACCGCGGACAATGGTGGCCGGCGAGTGGTGGGCAGCGGCCGACGAGCGGTGGTGCGGTGGGTGGTTCTTCTTTCTTCTTCCTTGCGTTAGCTACTGTTATGTTACCTTCAGCCTTTGACCGCGGCCAACGGTGGCCGGCGAGCGGTGGGCAACGACCGACGAGCGGTGGTGCGGTGGGTGGCTCTTCTTTCTTCTTCCTTGCGTTAGCTACTGTTATGTTACCTTCTTCGTTTATGTTTTATTTGTTTTGTTGTATTAGTGATTTTATTTTTAATTTGTGATTCTCATTTTAAATTAATGATTTGGTTTTAATTTATGATTTTGCCAAGTGTCAGAATCTTAACGGTTCAAGGATATAACTTTTCCTCCTCATATAAGGAGGAACTTTTTTCTGATTTTATTTTTTCAATAATAATGATTACAGGGTTCAAATGTGAGCGAGTCGGTGACAAATCCTTCAGGTACGTTTTGGGCCTTTCGGGAGTGATTCTCTCAACTGAAATTCTTAAATTTTGTTATCGATATGGGATGAAACTAGTGATGAATAGCTCGACTTTGTTTAACCAAAATTTTAAATTTGATATCTTGTAAATGAAAATAAAAAAATTCATATTGAAAGACCCATTTATTATAAATAATTACCTGGATAAGATCCAGATATACACAAATAACTTACATTTAACTGTGAGGGGAAAAAGGGGTCATTTTACTGAATTATCGTTCATAATTTTTTTACTGTTTTTATCAATCATACACTATGCTTATCATTAAAAAAAATCTACATTCTCACATTATTATTTTCACAATTTAAATTATTTCAGATTTAATAACCTCGGTGCTTTCATATTGAACTATACTCTTTGTGTCTCACAAAGATGATAAAAAATTACAAATATCAAAAAATTAAATAAACATGTATTTAATTATTTGTTCAACGCATCAATCAATTATTAAATAACACATTTAATACATTTTTTATTCATCAATCAATCACAATTCAAAGTTTGTACTAATTTTTAAATTATTTCATTAATTACTTTAACTTTAATTTTGGGATTAAAAAAACTTGTCATTTTTTACCATTCTTGTGTGAAGATAGGAGTGCAATATATCACTTACCTTCCAATGTCACATAATAGCTTGGTTAGCTATCTTTTATCACCAACATGGGGTTGGTCAAGTGGTAGCTCATTTGATCCCTAAATCAACTGGTTTTGAGTTCGAGTCTTGGGAATGGAGCAACTCTGCTGGGAGATCCCTACCGCTTAGTGCAATCTCAGTTGGGTCGGACCGGATGAATCAGATTCTGGGTAAATCAGATCCGGGTACTGGTTGGTATTAAAAAAAAAAAAAGAAAAACTATATTTTATCTAGAAAGATCATTGTTTAAGCATCCCACAAGACACAAGGCTGACGTGGTTAAGTTACATAATATGACAAAGATATGCACTTGAAAAACTCTCAATGTCACATCATAACTAGAGCATTACCGTAACACGATAGATCGAAATTAAATTGTATTATTTTTGGTAACAAAAAGTCTAAGACGTGTAAAGAAATAATAATAATAATAAAACAAAGGTGACTAAATCCACGATATGTGCTGTACAAGTTACAGCTCTGGGATGAAAACTCAGTATTTCGACCCAAAAGTGTTTATTCTTAACCAAGCAGAGGAATGCCAAGAAAATCATAGACGAAACATTTAAAAATGATATAGAGAAATCAAGATGGCATCTTTTAATTAATGAAGCCAACCTCATCTGGAGAGAATAAGGCTCAATCTTTTTGTTGTACACTTAAAAGGGGCACGGACTTTCAACCTTAAAACAGTGATCACCAGTGTCCAAACGAAAAATGGATTAGACAAATAGGCTCTGTAGCACATGTTTAGGCCCCCACATTATCCAAATCCCACCCATAAATTTTAGGTAGTAGTATGTACCATTATTAAAGACTTGGAGATGAAGGTATCTTGTGCACCCAATAATTCCCATGTGAGACGCCGAAATACAAGCTGGAGCACACAATCATAGTTGTATCAGATGAACAAGTCACTTTTGCCTACAGGTTATACATATATAATAATAACTCTGCTTTGCTCACAAGAAAAATTGCATCTTTTAACAAAGGCCAAAGAAAATAATAATATACATGCCATTTGATCAAACAAATAAATACTGAAGACAGCCTAGCAGTAGCAACAACATAAATGAAATAATATGAAGCAGAGAGAGAGAGAGAGAGAGAGAGAGAGAGAGAGAGAGAGAGAGAGAGTATAGAGCAGGAGCTAATTACAATGAGAATGAGATTTTACTTCTACTTTTCCCCCCTTAGCCACCAAAGTAAAATAAATTAGGTGTATATATATATTAAGGCATGTAGACCAGACAAAACACAACCAATACTCTCCACACAAGCCAGAACCAGTTTAAACATCGCAAGGAGGTTGACTGTTGCAGCTCCAGCCATTAACCATGCAAAATCTTAGGTGCTTTCTGCTGGAACCTGGTTAACAACATCAATGTTGTTCACAGGTTTGGGCCTCCACTCAGTCCTGCCCCTCACAATTTCAGCACCATCTTCAAGTCGAAGCAAATGCTTGCACTCAACATGTCCACTGTGAGCCAGATTCCCAACATCAGCACCGGAAACGGCAGTCAGGGATTGCAGCACACTGTCCCTACCACACTCCCTCCTGTACTCCAGAGTCATGGCAGATAACTCATGACTCTCCAAGATTGACTGTGGAGCACTCTGCAACAATCAACGCACAATCCACATATCAAGCTTTTTATATGACGAATAAATCAACAAGTAAAAATAAATAACAGAGGAAACATAAACACTCCACAAAGGATCAAACATTAAGAGTTTTTCTTTTCAGCCCCCACCCATTTCTCTTGAACCCCATTTTCTTCTGCCTCTTGAGAGGCGGAAGTGTAATTTTTTTTGTTTTCCACCTCATGGAAGGCGGGAAAGCCATTAATTTTACACTTCCGGAAAATGGGGTTCAAGAGAAATGGGTGGGGGCTGAAAAGTAAAACTCAACATTAAACCCTGCTGTTCAATTCTGTGTTTCCAAAGCACTATAGATCATAGAATGAAAGTAATTGCAGGAGGTGCTAGAAATCAATAATTGGACTGCTGTTAAAACACCCTGCTGTGAATTCAATTCATCACAAAAGATCAAACATTACACTCTACTGTTCACATCTTTTTCTTATTTAGATCATGATAATGATAATGAATGTAAATCTAGTATACATACTTTCAGGCTTTCAGCCATCAGATCAATTATTGCAGGAGGTGCAGTTCTTCTTTGAACTTCACCTGATTCCCCGATTTCCTCAAAAAATAAAACATCCATACACTGCAGACTGTTGATTAGACACATAGACCAAAGGGACTCACTCAAGAGCAGGATTTCTTTTTGAGGAAAGTGGGTGTCCGAGTATCATTAATTTATTAAACTTGCTTAAGGCTAAATCCACCCAGAATATTGAGTTGGTCTCCATATTCATTATCAGTAAGACTTAAGGAAATCTACTTGGAATTACACTTCCACATTTATGATCAGTAAGACTTATGGTAAGCACACGGTGCAAGAGATGTGCCCTATGAAGAGAGAAAAAGATAAAACAAAGATGGGGTTGATAAGTATACAGGAAGAGAAGACTACCTCCAGAATCCAGCCAATGTACTTCACATTGTTAACATGCTGGTTGACGTCCAGATCATTCCATCTAGGCTGAAAATTCAGACACAATAGGTAATTTGATTAGAATACAACATCCAAGACAATTTGAGAAAATGAATCCATTATAGCAGTTGCAGAAAGTGTTAACATACACTTAAGCCAGTACGAACATAATCTGCTGTATTGTCATCAAGTTTAGGGAGTTTTCTGCTATCCTCTTCCAGAATTGGAGAAGAATTCACAAAAAAGGAGCCTATCTCCTCTCTGACTTCTGCTGGAATTTTGGACAGCCTCCTTGTCAGTTTATTCATCATGACCCAAACACTGTAGATCACAAAAACCAAAACCGGGATCAGAAAATGTTTATATGTTACCACTTAGTAGCTCCAAAAGTGACGCATGTGCGCACAAGCTCAAGTCTTAATTATAATCTATGAGTATACTAAGTATTGTTAATCAAAGATTTTCACATGCAACAAATGATCTACTTAAATCTGTCGTTCATTGCTTTTCTCAATATTGCTAAATGCAAATTAGGTAGCTGTTTAGTTTGAAAATACATTTTCAGATTTCATTCTCAAAATCATTTTCATTTTCAGGTTGTCATAGATTTGAGAATATATGTTATTCACTTATTCCTAATTTCCTATTAGCAATAAATGACAAAGGAAGAGTTGACATGCAAATGAAATTGATAGAAATGCCACTATTTAAATTTTAAGCAGTGAAAGTATGTTTTTGTTGTTTCCAGATTTGAGCTCATTTCAAGAAACACTTCCAATGAAAATAATTTCTAAAATTCAGCCAAACATATTATGAAGTATATTTTCTGTTTTTATTAAAATTTGAAAACAAAAACAGAAAATAGGCTGTAACCAAAAAGTAAAAAAGTAATGTAACCCCCAAAAAAAAAAAAGGTAAACCGAAAAGGCTTGTTTAAGAGAAGACAACTGGACCCATAACTTAGCAAAAGCATGCAAGAGTCAAAACCCTGCCCAAACCAGTCATGCACATGCAAATAAATATTTGAAAGCATGTCTGGTGTCGGCAGCAAAAGGAAGTTCGAATAGAAAATTCCTGAAAATGATTGGTACCTGGAGGCTCTAGTCAATATTTCACCAGTTTTGCCGTCACGCAAAAGCCAATCGCGACGCATACCGTTTTTCCCTGATGCAGAAACCCAGGTGTCTACTTGAACAACATCACCCCTGAAGCAAATATAGATTCACTCAATTTCAGATGATCAGATAATACTTATTCCACATATGCCTAACTAATAGTTTATCTAACTTTAGCCAAGACCAACAGGCCAAAAAAAGACCAAGTACTCAAGCAGAACTGGCATTACATTTGTAGTAAACAAAAAAGATGAAAAGTACACGCAAATCGCAATATCTGTTGCTTTATTCAAAAGTCGACTCCTACGCAACTTTTTTCCATAATTAGAACATGATTGAATCACCGAATCTATAATCTATATTAATTAATCAACACCACATTACATCTCATAAAACGGCTGTACAACACTATGCTTCCCATAGGTCACTATGCTAGAGCTTAATTTTTTGGAAAAAATTACCCTTTTTTTCGTCAAAAGCTCTTTTAGTAAGAATTTGAATATAATCTGTTTCTAAATGCAAAATCAGCTAATCCAAACACATACATATATGATTATCCCAGACGAAATTCACAAATATTAATATATAATTAAATTTCAACTAGGAAGTAAATTCTGAGATAAACTATCATAATCGATAGATAAATGGGAAGGAGACAAAAACTCCCACGTGATTTTTTATCTACTCACCAAGTCACCATACATCATAAAGATATAAAGAATCAAAAGATTACTAAAATAAGCAGAGAAATAGCAGTTTGACTTAGGCACATGAGCAAATCACTCATTTATGAGTAAGTATGAAAGACTTACCATGTAGGATAACAATCAACGGCAACCTGCATCCGTGTAACTACCCATATCAGGTTCTTTTTGCACATTTCTGGTGTAGAACCAAATCCATCACCAAGAAGCCCAGCAGTTTTAACATGATTAAGTGCAGTTTCCTATAGTTAAACAGATAGTTAAGATAATCAAGTACGGAAATTGAAAAGTATTAAGGAGCTGTTATTATCTGTGCATGAATTTCAAATATTCAGAATAAATATACAAGCCTGTTTACTTATAACATGCTCAGCTCCAAATCTACAAATAGTATAAATAACAAGTCCTTTCACTCATATAAATGAGCATGAACATGCCTGCAAATGGTTCATTATCGTCTCTATAGATGCTGTCCGATCAGCACCTATTTCATATGATCTAATAGAAAAGTTTTGACGAAACACAAGACCATCCTGAACAATTTTTCCTATACCAAACGGGTCGATAAGCATATCAGATCGCCTTGGCTTCCAATCAAGCATCATCCACTGCTTTTCAGCTGCCAAGAAAATTGTAGTGATAGCAGCAAGAAGCATGCTCCAATCAGGTAACTGGTTGATAAAAGTCCTTGGAGGAGGTGACTGGAAATCATCCTCATGCTTGAATGTTTCGACAGACGTAGCAACCGAAGTTCCATTAATCTTGGGAGGGGCTTGGGCATTTGCCTTAACCTTCAAGCCACGAGAAGACACGTGTTTGGATTTGAACCCGCCAAGGTTCGCAGGCCCACCGCCATGCTTGTTGCCTTCTGCACCCGAGTCGGGTGAGGATGAAGTAACAGGGAAAAATGAAGAAGCAGCGGCAGTGGCCACCATAATGAATTATACAGCTGCATGCAAAGTTGAAGTTAAAATATTAATATACAAGTATCTTCTTTCCCAACTTCCTTAGGAAGAGGGAAAAAATAAGAAGTTGCAAACAATGAGAACCCTGTTGAAAATCCAAACAGCAACGTTTATGACACAAACGCCGAACAAACACCTCGAGCTGAAAGCACTTTTTTTTTTTAAAAAAAAAAAAAGGAGAGAGTGAGCAAGCCTGTTTCAATTATTACTAGTAAAAAAGAGAACACGCGAAGCATGAGCAATCACTTAAAACCTAAACTAAAACCAGTAACTAAAATTTCATATCAGATCCGTATATAATTCTCATTTTCTTTCATATTTTATCACATTTGAAACTCGAGTTCCTGGTTAAGAACTTCAACCTGCTTCTTTAAACAGTTGAGATTCTTAAATTAAGTGAAGAACCAATTAAAGCAACCTTATGAAACAAAGCTACAGACTTTACAAATAATTAAACCAAAAATCAAATGACAAGTTTATTTTATTAAGTGAAATTCTCACAAAGTGATCAATAAGCGGTAAAAAAAAATAATAAAAAATTTGGAGAAATAAGAATAAATTAATCGGAGAAGCCGATGCAGATCTGGCCTCGAATGTTGAAAACATCACAAACCATAAAATGAAGAATAAATCAAAGACATTGCAGTTTAAAGTTAGTAATAACGAAAATCATAACCTCATTGCATCGAAATCCATTATGAACGCAATCCATCGAACCCTCGTTAATTAATTAATTCAAAAAAATAAACACACCGCCGACACAAAACAAAAATAACGAAAACCTTCACAGCAATGCTAGAATAGTGGATGGTAGTAAATGAGAAATGCAGAAAACATTGGTTCATTTTTTGTTTATTATGTTCCGACCTCGATATTCGAAATCGGAGAAGATGAATAAAAATGAAGGAGAATTTGAAAGGTAAAAATTGAGGTTCGTTTTGGTAAGAAAGCGAGAGAGAGATCAGAGGAGAAGATTCCATACCTGAAAGAAGAAAAGAGAAGAGAAGCGAGGAGAAGCTAAACGAAGCAGAGAGAGAGAGAGAGAGAGGCGCTCAACAAACGCGAAAGAAATTATGAGAAGGAGAAGAATAATACTAGTAAGAAGAAGAAGGGGCTATTGTGTAATTTTAGATCCTGAGAGCCCTTCTTTTATGTGTTTTTTATGATTCTCATATTCGACTCTTCTTCTTCTCTCTTTCCCTTCTTCTCTGAGTCTCTCCCCCACTTTGTTTTTTTTCTTTCTTTTTTTATAAATGAAATTACGGAAAGAAATTAAATTAAATAATACAATGAAGGAAATGAAGAAAGAAAATTAAGAGAAGAGAGCGATAATTATTGTTGTGAATTGTGATTGGCAACATAATGATATCCACACACTTTATGAGAGTATATATACACCCCATCCCGCCCTCTCTCTCCTTCAAAGTTCCCAGCTCACCACCCCCTCCTCGTTTATTTTACTATATTGCCCCCACTTTATTCATCCATTTTCCACCAAAATAGTACTCCTCCAATTTTTTATTTGCTTTTCGATTTAAATTGATCCTTTACGATTTTTTTTCATATTGGTTCCTTATATTTTTTTTTCGCTATCAATTTGGTTTCAGAATCATTGTTTATTTTATGTAGATCAGTATGTTATGGACACGTATCACTTTCTCTCTCCAACAATATATACGTGGATCAATATAATATTGACACGTAAAATGAACAATGATTTTTAGACCAAATTGACAGCGAAAAGAAATATTATGGATCAATATGAAACCAAAAAAAAGTAAGGGACTAATTTGAAACTGAAAAATAAGGTAAGAGACCAAATGAGTAATTTAGTCATTTTTTATTATAAAACATACTTAATCAAATTAATTGGAATTATATATACCAATTAAAGTTGTTAATTTTTTTAAATTTTGTGATAATATACTGTAATATTACAATTTTACCCTCTTATGTTTTCTTGAAAAATTTACACTTATTAATAAATAACAAAAAAAATAGGTGGTCAGATCATTTAATAAAAATAAAAAAAATAAATGATGTGTAAAAATTAGAAAATATAAAATGACTTATAATTAGGACAAAAAAAATTTCTTCTAACCTATAATAAAAATGGAGGAGAGAAATTTCAATTAGGCCAAACTACTGGATTGATCCCTTAAGTTATTTTTAAATTACAAATCAGTCCCTAGGGTTTTTTTCGTTTCAAAAAAAATCTGTAAGTTGTTGCAGTCTAACAAATTTGTTATTTCCGTTAATTTTTTTCATTAAGTAGCATGTGTCATTCAACTAATTGAGTAAAGTGTTAAAAAAATGTTTAATGTTTTTAAATTTTTTTTAATGGTGCCACATGTCACTTAACTGAAAAAATTAACAAAAAATACCAATTTATTAAATGACAACAACTTACAAGACTTATTTGAAAAAAAAATAACGAACTAACTTATAACCTAAAAATAACATAAGAAATCAATTTGGTATTGTTATTTTGTTATATTTATTCCATTATTGTTAAGACCTCATTGTAAGCAAATAATTATTTAAGTAAGTGTTCAATGGTTTTATCTTTTAACTTTTTCAAATGTAAAAGACCTTAATGTAAGAATCGTCCTAAAAGGCCAACCAATGCTAAAAGGATTATTCACCCTATTTGCGCGGGTGGATACCATTAAATGACAAATTTTAAATAATGATTAATTAATCAATACAAAATGTATTGAATTAATTAAGATATTAAATAAATCATTAAATACATGTCATTTTAATTTTTTAACTTTTACAATATTTTATTATCGTTGTGAAAGAGAGAGTAACTTATAAGCACTTAAGCATATTATCACATGGGAATTTAAAAGTTTGTATCGAATACTAATGACTAACTTATTTTTATTAATTTAAGTTTCTTGGTGAGATTAACAAGCACCTTGAAAACTTCCGATTATATATTTTATAAAATTTTCATTAACAAGAGAGCATTAGGATGCTCAAAATTCAAAAACAAAATATAGCCTATCCTTTTAATACAATCGATAATGCTTATACACCAGTATGAAAATATAATGTTTAACCCCTCAAATGCATCAATTTTTCAGCCAGCAATGCGAAACAAAATTTATCTATCATGATATTAAACTAATTTTTTTTTTCCGATTTTACATTGGAGAAGTAGTCTTCTTATGTTTTTAATTTCTTTAAAAAAAGAGAGAGAGAAGTGCATAAGTTTATGGAAGCCTTGGCATAGAGCTCCCAATACCACTTTGAGTCCTTTATATAAAATTTTTTAAGAATTTTATTTTGGTCATATTTATAAGATTTCAAATTTATTTTTCAATGAAATTAACTATTTTTTTACACAAATATTTCTATTTATTTAACATTTTTTATATTTTAAATAATAGTTATAGCAATAGGTTTGAAAATTATACTCTCAAATATTCACATTTATAATATCATTAATAAAATTAACCAACTTTTTTCTAATTATCGTGAATTTGTTAAAAACAAAATCTTATACTATTATTAAGTATGGAATGAAGTATTTGCAAATTCCACGTGTCTAATCTCTTCACGGAACTTGTATATAGTGATGGTATAATTTAACCATTCGTTGTTTGCTTAATAAGCTACTGTTTGTGTTAATGTGCACGGGAATCTTAAATTTAAAGAATGAAAATATAGTTGGGCTACCTAATACCTATGCCACCTCCTTCCAAATTCTTATGAAAGTTGCTTTTTGGCGAATGATTTTTTGGCCCCCATTTCAAATTTTCATGAACCAAAATATTATTATTCTTAACAGTGTTAATATTTCCGGTTCTATGAAATCGGAAAGATCTTTCTGGTTTTGTTGAACCAAAATCAATTTAAACACTATTGCGATTTTGCTAAACCGCTAATATGATTTCGACTTTGTAGTAGTATCGGAAATATAGATTTCATATTTCCGGTACTACAGTATCGAAAATGTTGCATGTGGTTGTGTGCAACATAAGTACATAACTAAGCCCAAATATAGATTTCCACTGCGCCAGCTATGTGGCTTCCATATCCTGTATAGAATCGGAGCTGTTACACACTTACACTCACTTTATTCACGGAATCGAACGTTTCTTTGAAGACAAAGATTTCGGGTATTGAAGACCGTTTTATAATTACAAGCTCTATTAGCTAGCTCATTACTTCAACCACAAATAATTAGAACGTCAAATTGAGCAGTACTTACTCACACAAATGTTGCTCCAGATTTGGCAGTATTTATTGAAATTGGAGCACAAGAACATAAGGTTCGCTAGTTAAAAAATCATATCAACTTCTTACCAACAACCCCAACTCACATTCATATGCAGCAAAATCATAATGCATTCTCAGAAATAAATATGGTTGACTTTATCCAAACAACATATCTCTAGTTCTTCAAAACCAAAGGGCGAAAAAAGAATATAGGAAAAGAGAGCTCAGAGCTTCTTTGAAACACCAACAGTTTTACCAGAGATATATATTTCCGGTTCTGTAACACCGGAAATATGAAATCTATATTTCCGGTCCTACAAAGTCGGAATCATGTTTCTGGTTCAACAAAACCGTAATAGTGTTTAAATTGATTTCGGTTCAGCAAAATCGGAAAGACTTTTCCGGTTTCATAAAACCGGAAATGTTAACACTGTTAAGGGTATTATGGTCCATGAAAATTTGAAATGGGGCCAAAAAGTCGGTCATGGGGCCGAAAAGCAATTCCCAATTCTTATTAGGACCAGAAAAAAGAGTTACTAGTTTTGGATTGTAGGTCCAAGCTAAGAAATCAATAGTCAATGAATAAGAAATGAAAAACAACGTAAGTTGATTTCAACGATGGCTTGCTTGTAATTTTCTTCGTGGTCGATGCCCATGCTTCTCATAAAAGAAATCGAGGAAGTGGAGAAAACAAAATGGAAATTTTCTTGGAATATTTTACTTTGTCAAATGAATTGAATACGTTATGTAGAAGTACTCACAATTACAAGTAGGAGTTTGGTGAACGAGATTTCCCCATCCCTTGTCGGGATCGCGTGTCTACGACTTCATGTGGCGTTTTCTGCTGTTACTACTCTCTCATCTTATAGTAAGATTTTTCTTTTTATTTTCATCTTCTTTATAAAATTTTACTATTTTAATTTTAAATAGCATTTAATTATTTATTTATATAAATATTTATATTAATTTAACATTTTTTAGAATTTAAATAATATTATTATAAAGATAATTTTTAAAAAATATATCAAATTTTCATATTTTTAATATTACTAACAAATTTAACTATCACCTTCTTTAATAGGAGCGAAAAATGTAAAAATAATCTTATAATATAATAGAGGGGTACCATTTTTAAGGCACAATGATCATACTGTACTGTACTAATTGCCACTACTATTTTTTTAGAAAACTATCTTAATTACTTAATAAATGTTGTAATTGAGGGACTCATTAAAATTCTTCGTGATTATTTCTTGCTTGGTAATGTAGATTTATTGAAATTAAACTAGAAGTCGTGTAATAAAATGGATCAACTAAAATTTGGTCTTATTGCAACGTGTTTAAGTTTTAAAATGTTGGACAATGGCCATTTCAAAAAAAAAAAAAAATTTGTTGGACAATATAACTACTGTATTTTTTTTTAATTATGTCACAAGTCTTTGAAGTTTGGGGTACTTTTGTCATATACATTTATTCTTTTTTTTCAATGTCTGGCTTCCCAAAATTATTTTTGAGTTTGTCATACTACTAATTCCGACCAATTTTGCTTATATATAATATCATAATCCTGGTTAGACGCAGAAAGTTAGGCACGTGGTGCCATGTGGGCAAAAATCTTTTTTTTTTTAAGTTAAAACACTAAAAAATTTAATATTTTTATATTTTTAGTTAAAGAAAAAATTTAAAAAAATTGAAGAGAGATGTTGTCTTTGTCCATGTGACATCACGTGGTACCACATGGCCAACCTCAGCGTCTGATTAGGATTCTGATGTACATGTCAACAAAATTTGCCAAAAATGATAGTAGAGATATATGACAAACCTAGAAGTAACTTTGGGGAGTCAAACATTGAAAAATAAAATAAAGAATAAGAATATCTAGCAAAAATACCTCAAACTTTATGGACTTTCGACATTTTAATTGGGAGATTTCACGTCTATTAAGAAATTTGATTAATTTAGTTAATTGTATTGGAAATGTGAATTTTTTATATATATTTTCAAAATTATCCCTATTAATATTATGAGAACTAAAAAATGTTAAATAAATAAGGATGTTTGTGAAAAAAAGTAATTGAAGGTCTTGAAAATTGATATAGGATCTTATAAATAGAGACAAAATAAAAATGTTAAAAGGAATCTTATAATTAGGTAATTAGGTAAAAAACAAAACTTATAAAATGGAAGGAGCACGGACGTAAGTTTGGGCTTCGGCTAGCCTAGTTAATACTCCCTCTGATCCTATTTATAAGACCCCTTTTCAATTTTTAATAGCATTTAATTACTTTTTTCTACTAACACTCCTATAAAGTCAACACTTTTTAGAGTTTCAATGATAATTATAGGGGTAGTTTTGAAAAAGTATATCAAATTTTCACATTTCCAATATCACTAACAAATTTATCCACGCTCCTTGGTGTGAGTGAAAAACTCCAAAATAGTCTTATAAATAGAACCGGAGGGAGTAGTAATTAGCTTTGGGCATTACCCCTAATACTCCATTAGTAAAGATTTATTAATTGTAGATAAAAAAAGGTTTTTTTTATCACACTTCTTAAGAATATTAATATTGAAAAAATAGTTATAAATATGCATTATTTCATATTTTCATATTTTGATAATATAAAAAGTTAAATTTTTTCATAAATTTTTATTATGTTTGTCTAATACTCCTCCTACTATGTAAACACTTGTTAGTATTTATCTAAAAAACTTTACCAATACTAGCATTTATGATACTTATCTTTTAATAATGTAGTACTATTGTTAGGTACGTAGTGCAATATGTCATGTGTATTAATCTTAAATAACCATAATATAAGTATGTTTATATATATATATATATATTACCACTATATTGCAACTCAGATGGAGTATGTCACCAAGATTCTAAAATAAATTTATTGTACAGCGTACGTACTATTGTAATGATATTGATTTTGAATTAAAAGTTTGGGCTGGTAAACCAACATTTTTGTCTTGTATAAAGAGTGTTTGACCTTTGGGTCATCAGAATCTTAAAGCTTTGAAGAAAGAAACGTTGTCATGGTAATTTACAGCACTCTAGATGTTTCCGTTGAAATCGTAGTCAGATGGGCCAAGCCGAGAGGGCAAATGCACATCATCATGCAACGTCACAATCTGCTTTCCTTTTCTTTTTCCAAATCAAGCGGCTATTAATTCCAGAAGGATGACAGTTGGAAAGCCGTCAACAAAACTAGTCCTATTCAGGGAAATTTTTTAATTTTTTTCTTTTTAACCCCCTCATACTTATTGGCCCTCATTTGAATTTTTATGAATGAAATTGTCCTTTATTTATCGAAACAAGCGGAAGAGTTTCCCGATTTTAACAAGGCAGACGAAAAATAGCATGTTTATGCACAACATGCACCTTGTGGCAAAATTTAACTTTTTAAACCGTGTATGTACTCTTTCCGTTTTTATTTATCCTCCAATTTACACAATAGCATGTTTTTTAAGAAACATATTGATTGTGTTGGTTTCTAATAAGATGGTTGTGTTATTCCCCAATACTCATTTTAGTTTTTATTATCGGTCATATTTGACAACATTACATATTCTTGAAAATTTAAAAACTATATTCAGTATCACAATTTTACATTTTAATTTAT
This sequence comes from Crotalaria pallida, assembly GCA_037953625.1. Lineage (NCBI taxonomy): Eukaryota > Viridiplantae > Streptophyta > Magnoliopsida > Fabales > Fabaceae > Crotalaria > Crotalaria pallida. The sequence continues at coordinate 183,878,742 of CM075649.1, forward strand.
ATTGAAAATTTCACAAATGTTGTGATTCATATTAATGAATAAAAAGAAACAAAAAAAAAAGAGAGTAATAAATGCATTATAGAGAATGCAAAATAACATATAAATAATATTGAATAATTTTTCTAGAAAACAACTTAATATAAAAGTTTGTCATTTCTCTATGTGATCATTAATATAATTTTTCTACTACCCACATAAATCAAGATAATAATGAATAAAGGTAAACATTAAAAAAAAATTATTGCAGCTCCAATTTTTAGTTTTTTTTTTCTTTTACATATCATATTTTTTAAGACAAAATACTAAGGAAATTTTGTTTTTTCCCCATTGTCACCCACCATTACCAAAATACTAAGGAAGAAGTTCACAATCTACAGTTCATTGAGTAATAACACACACATACGTATACGTATGTATGTATATATATATATATATATATATATATATATATGCTAATTATTGCGCCCAGATTAGGTTTAGATATGGTGGATTACTGTCTAAATCATACACACGGTGGAGTGTGTGTGTATATATATATATATATATATATATATATATATATATATATATATATATATATATATATAGGAAAGTGATTGAGTTGTCTCAATTGTCACACCATTATCATGTGGGGAAAAATTGTGAAGGGATTTTATTTCAAGTGATAATTAAAATATTTTCGGAAATATATAGTGGCTATAAAATTTTCATGTTTAAAAAAAATATAGAGGGGCTATAAAATTTTCAATTTTATATTAACATTTTTAGAAAATGAATATTTTTACATAAAAAAAATGTACTTATTTTAACTACTTTAAGTTCTCAATCTTTCGTTTTTAAGGTTGAGAATGTACTATTATTAAGAATATAACATTGCAAATGCGTCCACACCACTTTTTGAGTAACGACCTATTTCAATCTCTACTGTATGGTAAGAGTATTTTGATAATTATGCCACAGATTCTTACAAATATACTTAAAACCATAAATAATAGCCAAATATTTATTTTTACATTCCTAATAATAACATTTGAGATGATAACATTCTCAGTAACGTGATTCCCGAAACAAACACCCTCAGAAAGAATTTAGTATAAGAAATGTTTTGTCATTTCATGAAATGTTACTGATAATTACTCCCTCTAATCCTATACGTGATTTCTTTTGGTATAAAAACATATATTGTATTAAATAATTTTTGTTCTTTTACAATATATTCTTTTTTCCAATTTTAACCATTCATTTAATATTTTTTACTTATCATTAATTATATTTTTATCTTTTTTCTCATCCCTAAACTACTAGTATACATTAATTAATGAACACATTTTTTTAATAAAAATTAAATACTACTACAATCTTAAATAATGATTAAATATGAGCATTTTGGACAAAACACATATAAAACTTATGATCAACATTTTCTTAATATGTGTACACCATCCTTAAAAGCCAAAAGTGTTTACAGTAAAAAATAAGTGATTAACACCATATATAAAACTTTTACGTATTAAGGAAAAAAACCTTTAAAAATAAAACTTACATACGGAAGGGAGTACTATAAGATTATCATATTTGATTAAAAAATATGCCGAAAAGAAAAAAAAAATCAATGCGATGTAACGGACTAACGGTTAACAACTTTTTTTTTTGTTACAATATATGATCCAAACTAAACCCGAAATATCGCTAAAAAAATATATATAACCCAAACTTACTCAAACCAAATTGGGCCAAATTTGGGAAAAGAATTTCCTAAGTTGAAGTTGAAAAATGACGCTCTCGGCTTCGAACGTTGCATGTGACTCTCGTACCACTGAAGAGGACGATCAGTTGGATCGTAGCACAAAGAAACCCAAACCTAATGAGGCTGATTCCACTGAAGCTATTATGGATGATAGTATCACTGAAGTTGAAGAGGAGAAGGAGACCGCTACGGGTGTCCAAGGAAAACCTTCTTTTAGTGAGGTTGTCATGAATAATATGGGTTTCAAACCAAATGCTAAGGAGATCATCAAAATGGTACAGGAAGAGCTTTGTCCTTTTTTGGAAGAGGAGTTACGTGTCAAGGATTTTAATAAAGCACTGGATTTGAAACCTGTTATTGATGTGTCTCATGAAGAATACGAAGAGTGGTGCAGGCCCTGGAAGAATGCTCTTATAGTTAACCTGATAGGGAAGACAATTGCCTTGCGTTTTATGGAAGCAAAACTACAACGTATATGGGCGATTCGTGCAGGGATTAATGTTATTGATTTGAGTGAGGGGTATTTCCTGGTCACTTTCCAAGATCCGGAAGATTATAAGCACGCTTTATTCGAAGGGCCTTGGAGATATGCAGATCATTACATTCAGGTGCAAAGATGGAGGCCAAACTTTAAACCATCGAAGCATGAATATAGTCGTATTGCTGTTTGGGTCCGAATTCCAGCCCTCCCTATGGAACTGTCGAACCAGAAGTTTTTATGGCGGGTTGGCAATAGTCTTGGTACAATGCTGAAAATTGATGAGCATACTTCTATACATTCAAGAGCAAAATTTGCAAGGATTTGTGTTGAGGTAGATTTAAGGAACAAACTGGTTCCTATGATACTGGCGATGAGAGAGGAGTATAAGATTGAGTATGAGGGATTACATCTCATTTGCTTTCATTGTGGTAGGTTTGGCCACCGCAAGGATTCTTGTCCTGAAGGTTTATTAGTGATTAATCCTGTTTCCAACTCTGAGACGGTGGTGCATGCAGATAGCTTGGCGGTTACCACCACCCAGCCCATGGTTGCAGAGGCTAAGCAGAAATCCGAAATTCATGCTATGGAAGGCGAGATTTCCGCACCTCATGCGAGTATGGAGTTGACTAGCGAAGACCCCTGTTTCGGTCCCTGGATGATAGCAAAAAGTCATAACCGTCGCAGGTAGAATGCTAAAAGTGAGGGAAGGAATGTTTTAAATTCCATGCCAACCACTGCTGGTCCCGCTATGCACCTTTAGAAGTTGATACTCACGAGGTTTCTTCTAGTAGTCCTCCCACTGAGCAAGTTATTGAGAAAGTGAATCCCAAAAGGAATTTGGGCCATAGTACTAGCTCAAAGCCCAAAACACCAAAAGCAAATAACACAAAGCCCATTTCCCGTCAAATTAAAATTAATTCAGCCAAACCAAAGGTTCATACCAAGGTACTTCCTCCTCCTACCTCGTCTTCCCCTGCTGTCTCTAAAGTGAACGAATCTCTCAAACATAAAGAGAATGAAATTCTTCGTATTATGAGCTGGAAAGAAAAGGAGTTGTTGAAAGCTTTTAAGGAGAAGAAGGATTCAATGGAATTTTTGAATCAATTTGTTCGTAAACCCTCCGAGGAGGAGATTGCTTTTGTGGAGAACTTAAGGGCCAGAGGTACAACCCTTGAGGAGTTTAACTCTAAACCTTCGGATCTTGTAGGGACTTCGGGTACTGAAGTTGGTGATGGGGATGCTCCCGGTGTGGGATTTGGAGCTGGGTTTTCTCAGCGTTGTGATGGAGCTACTATCTTTAATGCTTAAGGCTACCTTTTATTGGGTTTGTTCTTGCCTCTATTTATTTTTTATGATGAATTCTATTATCTGGAATTGTAGGGGTGCTGCAAAAACTTCTTTTCCTGGCCTTATTAGGGATTGTAAGCGTTTTTATGACATTGATTTTTTGGCTATTCTGGAGCCAAGGGTTAGTGGAGCTAGAGCAGAGTCTATAATCAGGAAGTTGGGCTTTGATGAGTCCTTCTGTGTTGATGCAAGTGGCTTCTCTGGTGGTATCTGGTGTCTGTGGAATCATTCACGGGTTAGTATCAGTGTAATTCGTTTCTCTACTTTTGTTGTCCATCTGCAGTGTAAAACTAGAGAGTTGGATTGGGTTTATTCAATCGTCTACGCTAGTCCACAAGAGCACCTTCGTTCTTCCTTCTGGGCTGACCTCCGCTGTTTTAGTCAATCTGTTTCGGGACCTTGGTGCTTAGGGGGTGATTTTAACCAAGCACTTTTTGCTCACGAAAAGAGTGGTGGAGGGGCTTTTAATTTTGCTGCTAGTGAAAGATTCTCGTCTTGTCTGGAGTTTTGTGGTTTACAAGATGTTGGTTTTAAGGGTCCCCCGTTTACTTGGCATCGTGGTGATCTTATGGTTCGTCTTGATCGAGTTGTTGCGAATTCAAGTTGGTTACTAGCTTTCCCGAATTTTTCTATGATCAACTTGCCTCTCCCCTCATCAGATCATACGGCTTTGTGGTTGAGACTTGAGGTAAATCGTACTACTTCTAGAAAGTATTTTAAATTTCTGGCTCCATGGCTTTCTCATCCAGATTTTGCGTTGCAAGTCAGAAATGCTTGGCATGCCTCGAGTAGCTGGGTTGATAATATGAGTCGATTTACTGAACAAATCTCAGTTTGGAATAAGAATGTTTTTGGCAATATTTTTAAAAAGAAGAGGAGGATTCTAAATCGGTTGGATGGCATTTACCGTGCTATTTCAATTAATTATAACCCGCATTTAATTGATCTTAGACAACGACTTTGGGATGATTATAATCAGGTCCTGCTGCATGAAGAGGCCTATTGGTTTCATCAAGCTAGATCAAAGTGGATTGTGATGGGGGACAGAAACACTAAATTCTTTCATCAATCTGCTCTGATTCGTCGTAGCAGAAATAATATTGATGCTCTTATGGATGATAGGGGAGTTTGGGTTTCTGATCCTGTGCAGCTCCAAAATATGGCCATTAGCTACTTTTCCTCTTTGTTTTCTGACAGTGATGGTTATCATGATGCTCTTCATACTTTGTGTGGTTTTCCGGGTATTGATGATACAGTCTGCTTGTCTCTTGGCTCTTCTGTTTGTGCTGAGGAGGTTAGGGCTGCTCTCTTTAGCATGGGCAATTTCAAGGCTCCTGGTCCGGATGGTATGCATGCCATTTTCTTTAAGTCCCAATGGGAGATTATGCAACCTTTTATGGTTCGTTTTGTTCGGGGTGTCTTTGATAATCCTTCAAATATCAAGTCTGTCAACCAAACTTTAATCACTCTGATTCCTAAAGGAGTGAACCCGGTTAGGATGGCTGATTTTCGCCCAATCTCGCTTTGTAATGTTGTGTACAAGGTAGTTACTAAGGTTTTAGCTAACAGATTGCAACCTCTAATGAAGACTCTGGTGTCTGAAACTCAGTGCAGCTTTGTTCCTGGTCGCCAAGGCATTAATAATGCTATAATCTTGCAGGAGGTTGTGCATACCTTCAAGAACACCAAGGGGAGGAAAGGTTTTATGGCGATTAAGCTGGATCTTGAGAAGGCGTATGATAGGTTGAAATGGAGCTTTGTGCATGATACTCTTTTTAGGGCAGGGTTGGATAGCAACTTTATTAACTTGGTGATGGCTTGTATATCTAGTCCTACTATGTGTATCAATTGGAATGGGTCTCATTCAGCCTCCTTTCTTCCCCAGCGAGGTCTGCGCCAAGGTGATCCTCTTTCACCTTATATTTTCGTTCTTTGTATGGAACGGTTGACACATATGATTAATGATGCGTTGGATAGTGGTGCCTGGAAACCTATTTCTATAGGGAGGGGTGGTCCCAAACTCTCTCATATGCTGTTTGCAGATGATATTATCCTCTTAGGGGAAGCTTCTATTGCTCAGGCAGAGGAAATAAATACTATTCTTGATCTATTTTGTGGCGCTTCGGGACATAAGGTTAGCCTCTCTAAATCCTCTGTTTATTTCTCCAAGAATGTCAGTGATGATGTTGCTTCGGATATTAGCTCTATCATGGGAATTAGTATTTCTGGAGACTTTAGTAAATATCTTGGAATTCCTATGAAATGTGCTCGCTCCTCAATTCCTTCCTTTGCTTTTCTTATTGATAAGGTGAAAAAGAAATTATCTGGTTGGAAGTGTAGGTCCCTATCTTTTGCAGGTCGCATTACTTTGGCTCAATATGTTATTATGGCCCTTCCCAGTTATGTTATGCAAGCCACCGTGGTTCCCCTTGCAATCAGGATGAAATTGAGAAGATTTGTCGAAGTTTTATTTGGGGAAGTTCTAGCGAGTCCAGGAAATGTCATTTGGTATCATGGGAGAAAATTTGCCAACCTAAAGCAGATGGCAGTTTGGGTTTTAGGAACTTGCGAATGGTAAATGAAGCTTTTATGATGAAACTTTCCTGGAGGATCTTAAATGAACCGGATGAGCTTTGGGTCCGTGTGCTTAAAGCTAAATACAAGTTTGTTAATGCCCACTCTGTTTGTCCCACATTCAGAGGACCTGCTACAACTGCTTGGAAAAGTATTGTGAGGTTGTTTCCTAGGGTGATTGTTGCCTCGTATTCTATTCTGGGTAATGGTAGTCGTACAAGCTTCTGGAATGATAGATGGATTCCGGGTTTCCCTCCTCTAGCTGATTTAAATGATATTCTTATTCCGGATTGGTGTAAAAGCTTTTCTGTCGCCAGTTTTGCCTTGGATGGTTCTTGGAACTGGGCCGTTTTGAATGATCTCCTGCCTACCAATGTCAAAGCTGCTATTCAGGGTGTTCTTCCGCCATCTGCTGATAAAAGTGATGATTCCTTAGCTTGGGGATTAGAGGCAGCAGGTCTGTTTTCTGCTAAATCTGCTGTTGCTTCCTTAGCTTCTATGGGTTCTCCTCCTACTCCTAGATCCACTAATCCTCTCTTTACGTCTCTTTGGCGTTGGCCTGGTCCGCAACGCATAAGGGGTTTTCTTTGGAAGGTGTGCCATGACAGGTTACTTTCCAATGTGGAGCGGTGTCGTAGGGGAATGTCTGTTTCTAATTCTTGTCCAAGATGTGATTGTCATCCTGAATCGCTTATTCATCTCCTCTGGGATTGTCATGATGTGAAGAGGGTGTGGATGCGGGTTGTGCAACCTGACCACCAGCATCTTTTCTTCTCCTTGAATTTGCAGGATTGGTTATGTTTCAATCTTATTAGAAGCAATCTTGGCCGTGTGGGAGCTGAATGGCAAGTATCGTTTGGTGTTCTCATTTGGAGCTTTTGGAGGGAGAGAAACGAGTTGGCTTTCAATAATGCAGGTCATCTAGACTCAGCCTTTCTGTTCCGTGCTTTTAGTTTTGCTAATCATATTGTTGGTAGTGCTCATTGTCCCCTCCATACTGCTGGTTTGAAGCATGAATTGTTGATTTCTTGGGAGGCGCCCAAGAATGGCTCCTTGAAGTTGAATGTTGATGGATCTTTCAAGCATATTAATAGCACGGCAGCCTGCGGTGGTTTATTCCGGGATGCTACTGGTAAATTTATCACTGGTTTTTATTGTTTTTTGGGCTCTTGTTCTTCTCTTCTTGCTGAGTGTTGGGGTCTCCTTTTGGGAATCAAACAAGCACTTTCTATGAGCTTTGGTCACTTGGAAATTGAACTCGACTCCCTTGTTACGGTTGAGATGGTTGCTAGGTCCTTTAAATCTAATTATCTCTGTTCGGCGATTGTTAGCGAGATTAAGCAGCTTTTGCCCCAGTTTGCTTGTTGGAGTATTCGCCATGTTTATAGAGAGGCGAATCGGGGTGCTGATTTTCTAGCTAATATTGGCCATCTGGGTTCTCATGATATCACTATTATTTCAGAAATTCCTCCTATCCTCTTTAGGATAATTAGTGAGGATGCTTATGGGATTGCGTTCCCGCGTTATGTTATGTAATTGTGTTTTTCTGGGCTAGTGCCCCGTTTATTATAAAAAAAAATATTGGGCCAAATTTTAAAAGATAATTAGTTCCCAAACCCTAACTTTTAGCCCCGACCCCCAATTTAATTGAGAAATGACAAAAATACCCCTTATTTTATTCTTTTTTTCACCAAACCCCAAACTCCCTCCTTCTTCTTCTTCCCCAAACCACCAACAGAACCCCAAACCCCAAACCATTCATCTTCCACCTTCGCTTGAGCCTTCGCTTGGTGGAAGCAACGATCGATTTCCATGCCTCCGCCATCACCATGGCAGCCTCCATCGCTCCCAACGAATTAAGAACCGTCCCTCGAATCACCCAGCAAGATAGCAATTCGCGGGTCATCATCAAGATTCGAACACCGTGAGACCCGTCAACACCGGAACGTCATGACGGAGACCACAACCCGGCGAGCATGAACCGCTGCGTGGCTTTCTTCTTCTCCTTGCGTGTCCATGAACCGCACCCCTGCTACTGCGTTTGTTGCTCTTCCCCTTGCCTCCATCATCATGCTTTGCCCAGATCCGAGACGCCCCTTTTCAAGTTGTCTCCTTCGTTCACGGTAGCCAGCGATAATGCCAAATAAACATGCTTCAGTGGCTATAGCCATATGATTGTGAATATATTAAGAGCCAAAAAATAAGCGGCCATAAAAAAAATTCAAAAAGAACAAAATTTTCGAGAACCCCGTGTCGGAATTTCAAGAAATAATTTCAAGAAATTCCGACACGGGGTTCTCGGAAATTTGTCAGACCTAGGAAAAAAAAACATGGCCGGAGAAGGGGGATGACAGCATGGGAGGGAGGCCATGGCCGAGGTTGGTGGGGCGTGAGGGTGAAGGGGTGTGGGGTTTGGGGAATGGTTTGATCAAGGAAGAACTGATTGGAAGTTATATGGGAGGTATTTTGGGATTATTAATAAAATGGGGGTTTGAGTGCTAATAGATGGGGGTTGGGAACAAGGGTACAGATGGAAACACCTCCTTACGACCCGTTCAAAAATTCAGTTTTTGATTGGTCGTAAGGTGGTGTTACGACCGCAGGTGGTGTTACGACCGCAGGTCGTGAGCAACCCCTACGACACGTGTAAAAGTAATTTTTTTTAAAGGCAGAAAAAAAATAAATTATAGTATCAGGATGATATTAGTAGATAATTTCCCCTGACACAAAGGGTGATTCTCTTCATTTCCTTCTTTTCATTTTTTCGGCCAATAATTATTATGTTTTAATCTATATTTAATTAAATATTTTAATTTATTACGTAATTATTCAACAAATGTGATCTTGTTAATTTTTTTTATTCAGAAAAACTTATATTTTTCATGAAAAATTATACTATATTGCATATTACTCTCAAGTTAAGAGTGACATCTTTAGAAAGATGAGGAATTTATTAGTATGGAGTAGAATGAGAAACATGAAAATCATGCTCAAAAGGTTATCAAATATTATTATTTTTTTTCTTCATACAATCTCCTTTTTAAGTAAAGGAATGAAAGAAAAGAAAGCGTGCAAATTGGTGCTTCTGATCTCTCTTACTATGTTTTTTAGTGGAAAGAAGTTGTTATCATATTAAACACCAAGTTAGAGTAAACACCAATACTACCCTGATTCTATAGTCTATAGTGGTTTCTTCTGCAGTTAGTCTTGAGCTTTGGCCTCCACTTGGTCCTAGCCTTTAGAATTTCGGCACCATCTTCAAGTCGAAGCAAATGGTTGAACTCAACATGTCCATTATTCTTGTAACTTAGTTTGTCGTCGTCATCATCATCAGCATAAAAAATGGCACTCAGGGACTGCAGCTTTATTACTATCCTTACCACACTCTCTCTTATACTTCAATGTCATGCCACACAGTTCATGACTCTCCATTATTGAGTGTGGAACACTCTGCACCATTCACAGCACAATACTTTTGTCAGCTAAATTAACACTCTACACCAAGGATGTTATACATATATCTAAATCTAACCTCTATTCCCAAAATTTAAAGAAAATAAAAGAGGAATGACTCAAATCCCCATATTATTTTTTATATCTCCTTTATTTTCTAAAAAATTACTCTTGCGGTCCTATTTATAAGACGCTTTTGGAATTTTTCACTCCCACAAAGGAAAATGGTTAAATTTGTTCGTGGCATTGGAAATGTGAAAATTTAATATACTTTTTCAAAATTATCCCTATAATTATTATTGAAACTCTAAAAAGTGTTGACTTAATAGGAGTGTTTATGGAAAGAAGTAATTAAATGTTATTGAAAGTTGAAATGAGGTATTATAAATATGACCAAAATAAAAACCTAAAAAAATCATATAAATAGGACCGGAAGGAGTAAGTGTTAGCTATACTCTCTCCGGTCCTACTATTTATAAGACCTTTTGGGGTTTTTCACTCCCACCAAGGAAATCGGATAAATTTGTTAGTGACATTGGAAATGTGAAAAATTTGATATATATACTTTTTCAAAACTACATCTATAATTATTATTGGAACTAAGTGTTGACTTTATAGGGGTGTTTGCGGGAAGAAGTAATTAAATACTATTCAAAATTGAAAAGAGGTCTTATAAATATGATCAAAATAAAACCCCCAAAAGAGTCTTATAAATAGGATCGGAGGGAGTAAATGTTAGACATAGACATTTAACATTTTTATTTTTTGTACTTTGACTTAATTGACATCTAAAATTTTTGAAAAAATTGGTTTACGAAAACAAATATTGGCCGCTAAAATCAAGAAATTAAAGATTTATCATGATGGGACTAATAATCAAGTTAATTAAGAATATATGAACAAACAACCTCTAGAATCCAATCAATGTACTTCACATTGTTAACATGTTGATTCATATCCAAATCTCTCCAACTAGACTGAAAAACAAAATGAAAAATTATTAGAAATTAAAATAAATTAACGAAGAGCAAGGTAATAATAAAAAGAGTTGGATGGTATATACATACATTTAAACTTGTGGAGATATAATCAGCTGTATTGTCATCAAGTTTAGGTATGATTTTGTTATTATCTTCTGTAAGATTTGGAGCAGAGCTCACAAAATATGACCCTAACTCCCCCCTGACTTCTTCTGGCATTTTAGATAGCTTCCTTGTCAATTTATTCATCATCACAAAAACACTGTAGATCATGTAAAGCGATTTTTTATTATTATTGATCACCAAAATCATCACACTATATATATATATTGCAATTAAGTTACCAACTAGCAAATCCTAAATTAAACTAACAACTGGCTTTAACAACTTAGCTAATTAAATTGGTTATTAGCATGCATGTAAAAGGAAGAGGAAGGAAATTGTAGAGATTAATTAATTTATACCTGGTTGCTTTCGCCATGATTTCACCTGTTTTGTAGTCACTCAAAAGCCAATTAACAAGTATACCATTTTTCCCTGATGTAGAAGTCCATGTCTCTACTTCAACATCATCGTCGCCCCTAAAACAAATTCGAATTTTTCATCTGCAAACTTATTTTTTTTGGAATAAGATTTGAACTTAGGTGTTTTATCTTGTACTAGTACTTATCATGTTTTGCAGCTCTATATCATTTGAGCCGATTCATTCAAATTAATCCATTATCCTAATCAACATCATCCTTATGAACAAGACTTCTCATGATTCATTAAATATAAAGCTTATGCATGCTCGTGGGATTGATTATGAAGTTTATGCTTAATGAGATATGTAATCTACCTAATAATTTTCAGATTAAAGGTACCAAATAATTAATTTGTGATATATATATATATATATATATATATATATATATATATATATATATATATATATATGTAAAGGATAATATGTGATATACTAAAAAGTCGTCATTCATTGTAAGGGTGAGTTTGGACAACTTACCATGTAGGATATCTATAAGTCACAACCTTCATCTGAGTAACTACCCAAATCAAATTCTTTTTGCACATTTCTGGCGTGGCACCAAAGCCATGGTGAAACCTAGGTGTCTTAAAATGATGATTAATCGCAGTTTCCTGTCGTTGTTAAAGAAATAACTGAGATGATGAAATAATTATATTTATATGTGTTAATCATTACCTCTTTTTTTTTTTTTTTTTTTTTTTGCATCTGACACAAAACTGTCAGGATCATGTTTGCTTTTGAACTCATAATGAAGAAACATGTTTTGATCTATGTTAATCGATCATAAAAAAAAGTCAAGTTATGCTATCATATAAATGTTACATCTCAAAATCAATTATTATTAAAAAAAAGCAACAAATATTTAATCCATAACGAGATAAGCAATAATGCCAGAGTTCCAACACTACTTGCAACACATTTTTCTCTGAAAAATCCAATTAAAAGGTCATTTATATGAGTATGACTTTGAATCAACATCACAGCTGCAAATGATTTATATACGAATTGTAGAATGAGTTCTACCGTAACTACAATGACTACGGGTAAATAATAATAAAAAATAATAACCATGCACGAGGTCTTTGAAAGCATGCAGTCAAAGGAAAAAAAACAACAACAACAACAACTAAGCCTTTGTCCCACTACATGCCCAAACCACCTAAGACGAGATGCTATGTTGATTGATGCTTACAGCTTACAGCTTGATGCTAAAAAAAAAAAAAAAAAAAAAAACTTAGCTTACATCTTGATGCTATGTTGATTGCAGTATTGCAATCTTGCACCTACCCACATATATATGGTTTTAATTGCTTGTTTTGGCTCATAAGAAGGACTCTTTTCTCCACTTTTCCCTCCATAGCACTTCCATTTGTATATATGAATATATGTTTTGTCACATTCTATCGCTCAAATCATTTTTTTTAAGAGAAAAGTTTCATTAAAAAAGAACTAGGGTGCCCAAAACAATGTATGAAAAAAATCATGAAGTTTTATGGATTTCAATTTAGCATAACGCGTTTGTTATTACCTATCTTCTTAGAACTTTTGTTTTTGAAGAATATATATATTCTTTTGATAGGCTTAATTACAATGCACTTTCTGATTCAAGTTCTAATTAGAGAGACAATTCTACGAGAGTGTGAGCAAAGGGTAAACCTGAACATATCTCATCAATGTCTCTATTGATATTTTTTGATCGATGCCTACTTCATATGATCTGATAGAGAAGTTTTGACGAGACACAACACCTTCGTGAATAGGTGTAGAAGCTGTGGTTCCATTAATCGTGGAAGGGGCTTGGGCCTTCATCTTCACTTGCAAGCAACCAGAAGACACCTCTTTGGATTTAAGTCCTTCAAGGTCCGTAGGTCCACCACCAAATTTGGTGCCTTTTGCACCATTGAAAGGTTTTTTTTTAGATAAGGTTGCACCATTGTAAGGTGATTGTAATGTAACATGAAAAAATGAAGTACCACCAGCAGTAGCTAGCAATGGCATCATAATGAATTCTGCGTGCAGCTGCATGCAAAGTTTTTTTAATAAGAAAAAATTCATTTCAAAAGATAGTTGTTACATAAAAATACATTATTGTTCAATAAAATAAAACAACAATCCCCACACTTGAAGCAACTAATAATGCCCTCACCCTTGCTGTATCAGCTGCATGCAAAGCTAAAGGTTGTGTTTGGTAACATAAATTTAAGTTGGGTTCATAACTATCATGTGTAAATTCACAATTATCAGTTATAAACCCACATATATGAGATAATTTTGTCAAAATGACCCAAAATACATTAAAATAATCCGAATAATAAATAAATAAACATACAGAACAAAAATTATGTAGAGGTGTCAAAGTGGATTATTGAAAAGATAGTTTATTTTCTGTATCAAAGAAAAACTATTTATGTAAATTTTATATATTTATTTTTTAAAATCTATCTTCATATATTCTGCTACATATTTTCTTATTTTAGTTAAATATTTTCTAACTTTTATTCATTTTTTTAATCTAATACTGTGTATAAGTCAACTCACCAAGTGCACCAACCCATGATAAACTAGCCGAATCATAAAAAAATTGTCTTACAAGAGAGCGAATTCGGCTTCAGGTCCCTTTAAAAATATTACATAAAAGTCTATACGATAACATTTTAATATAAAAAGATATGATCTAAAGCACCACCAATGCTTTAACTACAACTAAAAAAAAGGGTGTGTTTTGTTATATCATTATAAGGTAAATAAATATGGCGATGTTGTTATTGATGTGTCATGCGTAATGATTTTGAGGAGGCTTTTTTTGGTATCGTTATATGGAGGAGCTGAACATGCATGGTTTTTAAGCATGATCATGGTCACGCAGGGAGTTGTATGGAGAGAGAGAGAGAGAGAGAGAGAGAGAGAGAGAGAGAGAGAGAGAGAGAGAGAGAGAGAGAGAGAGAGAGAGAGAGAGAGAGAGAGAGAGAGAGAGAGAGAGAGAGAGAGAGAGAGAGAGAGAGAGATTCACGGAAGAGCAGGGGCATGAATTTGGGGTTTGTGGAGTATAAGCTATAAACATATGGGTCAATACAAATATAGCACATAAATGCATTGGTGGATCTTAATAATATACCCATGCCTTAAAAAGTTAAAATGAGTTTAATGCATTTGAAGAATAGTTTATTTAGGCCAAACATAATTGTCAAACAATTGATATGGTATGAATGAATCTGTTGCAAAGGCCGTAGAATCTGACCCGTGAGCTTCCTACAAAATCCAACTTCGTCAATCACAAGTACCCTTTTTCACTTCTTCTCCTTTTCCTGTCTCTCACTCTCTGATTCTTAGTTTTTTTGCCTCTTTACACATATGTGCGTGTGTATATACATACATATATATACTCGATATTTATCTATTTTGAGTGGTGCAAAAATAAAATCGAATACGTGCCAAAATATTAGGCAAGAAATTAAAGTTGCACATGCATATGCTTGGCGCCAAGATGACTTATATCTGCCATGATTTTATTTTGTTCTTTCATTTCTCAATGGATCTTTTTAGACTCACGTATAGTCCTACTTATAAGATCCGTTGAAATACCAATCACGACCACAAGTTTAGCCAAGATTTGGAGTTAGTCACTTTATTGGAAAGCAGAAGAGATAATGTAGACACCGAGACAAATATAAGTTAACTGTCACGAATTGCAGAAAATCACCTCACTATTTTGTACCAAATTAGTAAATACATCATCCAATTTACAAGAAGAAAGGGAGGGATAGGGGGGAATCCCTCTTCACACAAACGAATAAAATATACTCTCAAGAGAAAATTGCTCATACTTCCCAGTTGCTAACCCAGGAGCAAGTAGACAACAAAACTGTACAGTGTACTATACAAGTGAGTTATAAGTATAGGCTCAAAATGTGCTTCATCATCGTGCAGCTAAAAATGTATGCTTTTGCTATAAAGGTTGATCCTGCTTTCCACTTAAGTCAGACGGGGATGATGGAGGTCGAGAAGTAGTAGGTCGAGGCGGAGGAGCTGTAAGGGCATAAGTGAGTCTAGATGATGATGAATTCTCAATCAAACCAGCAATGCCAGCAGCTGCGGATTGAGCGTTTGAAGGAAGGAAGAGATCATGCTTCTGGTCTTTGTATGCACTCCAAACCTGGATCACAGGAGGGAAAAAGCTCGTAAAAGGTATAACGACTTACAAATTTGAATGGAGTGCTTGCAATAAACAAACAGCAAAATGCAGAAGCAAAATTTTAACGCCATGAGATAAGAGTCAAATCTTAAAACAATCATATGATGTTACTAATCAAAATGTGATGGGACTCACATCAGAATTATTCAATATTTCTCGCACTTTAGTACAATGGGCTCCTTCAGTTGCAAAGGCGTGCAATACCTGATTCAGCATGTTAGTGTGACTTGTCAGCAACATATCAATTAACATAGAATCGTCAATCCTAAATGATTTTCTTTAAAAACCACAAGAACTTTCTTTCAAATAATTTGTGACCATTTGTCCAATTATTCCACTAAATCAATGAAAAAAAATTAAAATACTTGAAGAAAGAAATACAAAATCTAGATTGACGCAAATGTAATAATTATTATTTTGAAGATGAAGATGTCAGGGAATTAAGAAATGGGAAACTTGTCAGTAAAAGCTGGTTTCACAGAAACCCATAGCCATAAAAACAAATTGTTGACTGATTAAAAACCACTAAATAAATCAAATGCAATTCTCCCTAATAACAAGGGACATCACAAGCAATTATAATTGATAAGTGGATCAGAGAACTCACAGAAAGGCAATTATGATGTTTTCTTTTTTAAAAATTTTTTATAAAAGGAAGGATAATAGACTTGATATATAGACAAAGAATGTGCAGTACAACAAGAAATATGAATGAGATACTCCAACTCAAATGGAGGAATAAATGGAATACGAGAATCTAACCTCAATAGCAAGCACCCTGCCAATAGATGCTTCAGATTCATTCCACTTCATCTGAGAACAAATCCCATTCCTTCCCCCTGCCCTCCAATCAAGAAGACCAAGAAGTACTTCAACGAGACCAACTCTGCATTGATTGCAAAATTTTAGTATTAGGATTGAGACGGAGAATTTGGAATTCGGCTTCTCCACTCCCATCAACACAGTGTAAACAGTCTTTAAGCTAAAAATACTATATTAAATGATTTAAGCAAAAAATGACATTAAAAAAAATTTTTATTAAATGATTTATTAATTATTCAGGCAGTCCCACATTGACATGCCAAGTGGATGAATAGATGGCTGACACTCGCCAGAGCCAGATGCAGTGGTGTGAGGGAGTTGATTGAATTTTTTTAATCATTGGCTCCAACTTCTGAGAACATAGCAAGTTTTCACCAAAGCAAACAAATAAAAAACAGGCCTCACAATTGAAATTAATTTCATGTTTACTATTTCACCAGCATCTTTTCGTAGTTTTATTATGAGTAATGCAAAGCTCTGTTGTGAGTTTTCAATTAAGATCTCCAAAGCATAAAATGTAGGATTAATTAAAAGTGGACCGATTTTTAAATACATAGGGTACTCACTTAAGTCCTTGTGCAACAAGAGCATCCCTAGCCCGGTTTCCTGCAACCACAACTCGTTTCAAGGTCTCAAGAGCTAAAATGCTCCCACCTTGCCACCCTATAGCTTTCATTAGCAGTGGAACAACCTGGACGAAGAAATTTAAGAAGTACAATAAAACTATTAAACTTCTGTTTGGTTATCGACAGTTTTACAAAATAGGATCCATATGAGCGACAAATAGATTACAGGTAATGGAAATAGACAATCAAAACATAGTTACATTATAAAAAAAACTAAATAGGAAAAACCTTAAAACGAGATTATCAAAATCTATAATTTTTACAAAATTTTCTGGTAACTACCCCGCAAAGTCAAAAAACTGACTTCAGATGTCCTTCCCTTGTCAATGTCAGCCTTAATCCCCAACAGGAGCAGATCCAAATCCCCAAAAAAATAACAGAGATAATCAGAGCCAAAATGTCTAGAAAAATAGCATTATTTTCCCCACAAATACGAGTATTCACATTCACTGTTGAGATTCATTTGCTAAGAAGTTTTAAACTAAGAATTCAGAATCAATAGTTGCTTTCAAGTCAGGAATACCAAGGAACAAGGTTACTTTGTGGAAGTTGAAGATGAACAAGACAGGGTCCAAACATATTTCAGGGATACAGGAAATGGAGAGAGATGATCATTGAGCTGAACCACGAATCTCATGACAGATAAGCAAGAGCTATGGTGGTAATCACTCTCTCCCCTTGTGTAAATATGTTTTACATTTATTTATTTTTTCTTTTTCTTTAGTCTTCACAAAGTTTTCTCCAGAAAAAGGTGAGATACTTGTTCAAACTTCAAAGTAACAACATGGTGTAAACCAGCCAGACCAAAGGCCATTTCTATTAGCACTCACGCCCAAAAAAGGGGATACCATCACGGTTTAATGAAAAGGAGAAGTTGGATAACCATAATAAAGGAATTAAAATAAATAACTTCAAGATTATTTCTTGTCGTATACCTGAGGTGTTCCTACACTTGTTGCTGCCATGGCTTCAGCACACGTGGTACTAGCTGCAAGTTGATGCAGGACACGCAAACAACTCAGGCGTACACGTTCTTGAGGAGTTTGTGCTTGCTCTGTTGATCCATTATTTGTGTCAAATGTTTTGTCCACATGTTCTCCATTGTTTACCTCTCCCGATGACATTGTTTCTCGCCTTCCCTCATATGCAACAGCAGCAACTAGTTTGGGTACATACCCAAGAAACCCAACATGATCTGCAAGTGCAGGATGCACTCGCAGTAATGAAACCAGCGCAGCCGAGAGAAGCAAAGGCAGCTCTGGGTCAGCAGACTGAACCTCATAATGCGTAGCAGCAATAGATGACAAATACTGATCTAATAGCCCTTCCAAGAATCTTTTAGGATTTCTCAGAGGAAATTTGGGATCTTTCAGAAACAGCCGAACATAGATGCCACCAACCTGCATCAACACAAATTTTGAGTACATCCACCACAAGAGGATATACAAGAAAATAAATGATTCTAAAATCATGATTTAGGTGATACCTGAGGCTCATCTCTCATTTCCTGCTGTCCAGATGCCTGTTCAGGTACATCCCAATCAACAACACGGCCTTTCATCTGCTCACGGTATAGTTCTGATGCCATGGTTGAAATTTGTGCAGATAAGGAGGCAGCCATCGCCGGCGTCCATACAAGTTCTGGTGTCTCCGTAGTCTGCTCAAGGGCAACAACAACAGCTTCACCAGGTCCATCCCTAATTACTGATACAAGGCCATCTGGAAGAAACCTCGCAAGTGTTATAGCAACTCTCGGCCCGTGCATTGGTTGTCCAACAAGCTTTCCCAACAAGGAGGCAGCCATAGCTCTTTGCTGGAGTGGAATTTCTTCTGCATGGAATTATTTTTTATGTAAATATTTATTGATCTACAAAAATATTCTTGAAATGAGAAAAATAATACTCCCTCCGGTCCATATTATAAGCACTCTTTTTGTGAGAGAGAAAAGGTGCTTATAATATGGACCGGAGGGAGTACCAACTAGGAAATACAAATTTTATACCTTTCACTGGCAAGAGCAGTTCAAGAATGTACACAACACCGCCATGCTTGGCAACTGCCCATGCCAATTCTGGAGTAGTTGCCAATGCATAGAGAACATGGAGAGCCCCTTCACGACAACTTGGGGCTGAGTGAAGCATTTGTAATAAAAGAAGGAGATTAGAACCATCTGCAACCATGGCTTGCAAACAAGGAGCATGCCCTGTTAAAAGTGAAAGCACTCCTAGGCAAAGCTGAGGAATGTTACTGTTCGATGCTTCAGGCACAGAAAAGCATTCAAAAAGAGGTAGTAACTTCTCTTTATTAGAAAAAACAGACCCCAAATTTGGATTATTAGTTAGTAGATTCTGCAGAAAATAAATAAGATTAGTCAAACACAATGCATAAAAAGTATTTTAATATACAATAAGGCAGTCAGGCAATTAACCTGAAGGGAGGTCAATGCAGGACGGAGATTTTTAACCAGCTCAACTTCTTCCTTCCCAACAATTTGCTCATCAGACATTGTGCCAGAATTATCCAGGACACGCTCTTCACTAACAAATTCACCAACAGCATCACTTGGACGCTCAGAAGTCTGAATGAACTCAGTGGAGCTCTCATCATTATGATCAGAATCTTCAACAAATTGATTGTGCACAAGAGATGATATAAAATCGATTAGAGCAATACAAAAAGCTTCAGGTTCACTAATTTCAAAGTCTGGCTGATCGTTGTATACTCTCAAGTAAACATTGCCAATGAATAATTCCTTGGATAGTGCGTCATAGGCAAAGTCATGTGAATCTTTTATATCATATGAGCCATCAGGACCTTGAGCTGCACGTTGATGATCCACAAATTTAAGCAGTTCTGCTCGTGTTGAAGAGTTCCATATAATCTAACACAGCAAAAAAGTTTTAAGATAGTATCAGCATGCGTATACCAAAATGTAAATGCAGAAGCCAGGGAGAGAGAAAGGCTACTTATTGCTTAATGTTGAAACATAAATATTTTAAACAAAACAGCTGTGATTTATCTGTTGGTGGTCAGGGATTAACTCATCTACCAAATGACCAGGAAAACCAGTTAGAAATAACAAATGGCCACACAAACTAGTTTGTAGGCTACGGCTAGCATTGTGTGTGTGCATGCATGTGGGGAGATAACAACTGGGAAAAAAATATCAGATTACTGCAGCCATGTAATTCACTAAGCTTGACGAGTTTAACGCCAAAGGCCAACAGGGGTAAAAAATCACCTCCGGAGACTCCAGGTTTGTGTTTAATTTGGACAGCAAATCTTTAGGTAATTGATCCTTTAACATGCTAGAAAGCTTAGGAGTTAGCAAAACTCGGAGGGCATTAGCTGCTTCCTGGTTATAAGGAATTGAACTACCATCACCACACAAACCACTGAGCCTTGACAAAGCCTGGGATGCTTGTATAGCAAGCATGTTTTTTGCAATTTGAACACTAGCACCAACACCATGTGATTCTGTTGCATCAGATTCTTCTGCGGTTGAATCATACTGAAGCAGCAGCGGCAAAAGGTACCTATCATGGACCATATTAAATGAACAAGTCCAAAAAAAAAATTAATGAACATGACATAGGATAAATCATTTTATTTATGTACCACACATAATAACAGTTGATGCATATAAGTTAAAGTTCATTAGCCAACCAACGACTGGAAAAGTCAATGCTTCACAGGATTAACTGCAAAGCATACAGGAGTGAACTCCATATGGGCCAGCCACAAAATAATTATTTATAGAAAGTCAACTACTAAATTATCACTACAGAAGAACATGAGCAAGAATCCAGGTTATGCATAACCAAAATAACATGAGGATGAGGAGAATGAAAATAAAAAAGAAAATTTCCATAAGGCTTGCCCAATCTAATCAAATTATCAGTAAACTACAAAATAATAAGACCACTCCTATACAGTTAATAAGGCCGTTACCTTTACAAATCTATTGAAGATGAGGACCAGTATGAACAATTAATTGTCAAAAAAGGTTATTATAGTGCATGGCCATTCTAAGAATAAAATGAGTCTACAATTTCTGTTCCTCCACAATTCAAGTGGCATATATTCGAATGAGTGTAGTAACAACCATGTTAATAATCCAAATAGCCAAATCATGATTCAACTCCCTTAATAAAGCTTAAGGCATTCATAACCCAGAAACCAAAGACCCATTTAGATGAGCTAATTTCCAGCATATTTGGGCTTATCTACTGCAGTTATCAGTTGAGTTGATTATTGAATGAGGGGGTTGCAGTTATCAAAAGCTACAAATTTAAGCTTATGGAAGTGAATACTAATAAGTAAAAAACAGCTTAGATGGCAGCTTCTTTCATAATAAATCATTAGCATTACCCCAAGCCAGTTACCAATATCAATTCACGCATTAGAGCTTCTCAAAGTGTCTATACAAACAATATTCAGCTTATTATAAACCACAAGTATAACAGTGAAGCTTATTTCAATAAACTCAACTTGAATAAGTACTTAAGGTATTTATCCAAATAAGGTCGATATAAGTTCTTGTCTAGATTTTACACCAGAACCTAAATTAACAGGAGACATCCTTCTGCAGACTTACGGTTGAGAATTTTAGATAGATAAAAAATACTTTATCCAATAATAGAATAATTAAAAAGGCAGACATACCACAAAACACCAGCCCTCAGTAAAGCATTCTGCAATTCTGAGGAAACGGAAACATTAGCTATAGTCTGAAGGGCAGCATCAACAGCAGCAGGTACAAGCTCAAATTCAGTGCAATGCACAATATCCTGAACTAATCCAGAAAATTCCAGTATCTCAGCTCTTGCTGCCTCAAATTGACTAAGAACAGAAAATGTCCGCATGATATTTGTAACGATGATTGCTGATGGTTCATTTCCGGGAGTAGTTGGCTGAACAACACACATGCAACGGGAAAGAAGAGTTGCAAGAAGATGTACCCCTCCATCCCTTACCAGCTCTTCACCATTCAATGAAGAAGATGCACATCTGACCACAAGAAAATTCAATAAAATAACAAAAATTAACATGAAGGGTTTATTTAGCATAATGCCAAAACAAAACAGAAAAGAAGATAGAATGTTTACGTCTGCCAGACAAGTTCTGATGCTGCAACGAGGAGAGGTGCTCTGTCTGAAGAAAGAAAATTGTTATCATCCTTGTCCACAGTAACAGCACTTAGCAGCATAGGATAGCCAGCATATTTGAATGGCTCCAATATGTTTCCATATCTTCGGTATAAAATGCATTGACCCTTCAACAAAAGAAGTAGTCTCCAAGGCTGAGGGCCTTGCAAACCTTGCATGGTAGCCTATGATGTGATCACATATGGTAAATGTTTTAGCAACAAGCAAGAAGAGGCATGAATATATTGCAAAGGGGAAAAAAACTGGACAAATAATTCATTAATGACAGCTATGAACATGAAGTAATCAAATGAATATAAATGAGCATAATTGTTTTGATATGATATTCCTATGGTCGTTTATAAGCTTGCATGCATGCATTAAGCAGCCGGTTCATTAGAAGATTAAACACACACTGTTCTAAATTAACAAAACAGGAGCTGCACCATTTTTCTCCATATCGGGCTGACAAGTCACAGAAACACACCCAAGAGAAATCATATTTTCATTGCCACCTCTAATATAAAAACCAAGTACATGGATATCTATGCATGAGATACTTAAATTTCATAAAGTAATAACTTAAAGCAACAAAACAGGTCACCCTAACTTGTAAACTATAGTACTATGACTTTGGATTTAAAAAAAGCTTGCCGAACAAGGAAATTTTCAAATGAGAACTCTTATGTGGAAATAAGCAACAATGTCTTAGTCTCTTGGTTACTCCTCTAAAAACATGATCCCAATGAAGCCTGTGTATAACATGAAAACTAATGTCTACCTGGAGGCGTTCATAGGCCTTCTGTATAGCAAGAAATCTCTCCCTTCCTTCTGGGTTTTTGTCAGGATGATATTTCATAGCAAGTTTCCGATATTGCCGCTTCAATTTTTCTTCATCAATGTTCTCAATCTGCTTCGATATGCTAGATGCTTCATCTGCGACCTCCAAAGAATGCTTTTTATTTACATCATCACTAGATACATCTTGCAAGGATATTTCAAGGATCTTGCAAGCTTCTTCTTCAGATAGATCCATAGGTTTTCTGGTCAACTCTTCACGCCACATTACAAGTAATGACTGCAAAAACTCTACATGTTCAACAATAGGCCAATTTGGAAAACGAATCTCATCACATAGATTCCTGAGATAATAACGGTGACACCACATTTCATCTCTCAGCTCTGGGTATGTCACTGGAGGCATGGGAGCATAGTCGTATAAAACATGGCAATGCTGTGAGAGTTTCTGTGGAAAATCACCAAGATGCTGCAAAACCTGATCAAGAGTACATGAACTTTAATCAAATTTCACATTGTGAATATCATATTGGAAAGTAAGCAAAGTAAACATTTTCATTCAGTGTGATAGAAATCACAGGATTCACAATTCAACTCATATGGAATGACACAAGTCTGCAGAAAAACGATATGCATAGGCAGCTAGAATCAGAGGTGACTGGAATCGCCCCAAGAATAGCCCAATTCAGTGCCATATAGTGACTCGGCGGTAGAAAATGATTCGCATTTCTGCATACCCAAATGGGTTCATGTTCGCGAATGGGTTCCATGACCCAAATGAAACTAACTCTTCATTTATTTATTTATTTTTTCATAATTTACTTGGTCAAACTTTGATATAAAGTTCAAACGGTGCATTTTGTCTTAAGCAACATGTGTTTGGTTTGAATTTTAAAGATTTGCCGCCGTTTTGTAATTTGTATGACGTTTAGTATGATAAATATCGACTTTAAAAATTGAAATATTAATTCCTATTAAAGAGGGTTAAGTTGAACATTAAAATAGATTAAATTTCATTAAATTCATAGGCAATTAGGCATCATCGAACAGAGCAGATTGATGCCTTCTAATCACTACAAGCAACTAAAAATAACCCTTCTCCTACTATTTTTTTAATATTCTTTTTTATCCAAGTTTATGAATTTTTTTAAATTTGTTTTTTATTTTTAATTAATGTATTATATATATATATATATGATATAACATTCAAATGATATTTTTTAATTTATTTTTATTATGTTCATGAATCATACGATTCAATACGATTTACGATTCAAAATTTGGCCTACCAATTCACGATTTGAATCGCGATTTAACAACATTGTTTTCTTTGTATAACGAATAAACACTTTTGTGTATCACTGACAAAGTTTAGAATACCTGACGAATTAGATTTTCCGCCCTCATTTTGTAAGTCCATATTATCTCCGGAGTGTCAGAATCAGAAACCATAGCAGCAGCAAATGCTGCTGAACCACTACGCTCCAGTACATACAACAAAGATTCAGGGAGAAGTCCACCAAGAACACTACGTTTTGCCAAGGGCAATGAACTTGAAACCGCTGCCTCTTCCCCACCATGAAATGCTTGATGGACATGGGTAACAGCAAATAGTTGCCCAATTGAAAGTAGATTAGATCCAGGATAAGCCAATGCAAAATAAAATGCACCAGTGCTGTATAGACGTATCATGGCCTTGGGATTCCGGGTAACAATAGCCTTCAGCAAAGCAGCAGCTGCCTCAACAATACTTGGTTCCCCAGAAAGAATAGCCTGTGTTCATGCAACCCCGCAAAAGGGAAAAAGTAAATCAAAATATATATCATCAGGGTATAGCTAACAAATAACGAGGGTCAAGGTTTCGTTGATAGATACTTTTTCTTGGAAGAGAAAGGTGTAATTATTAAATTAAAGGCTTGAAACTTAAGTTTTCCAAGCTAAAGTTTTTCCTTTTTGAAACCTTAACTAGTGCCCTCCCAAACTGGTTAACATGAACCAATATCATAATATAAAATGTTGGAAGAGTGGAAAATTCTAGAAATTTACAATTAACTACATGATACTATCACATATCAAACTAATTTTATAGAAAGAAATGTTAATAGAGTACACGAGTAACCTTGCTTATCAAGTTACTCAAACTAACATTTAGACTTTAAGAACAGATTTGACAACCTCTTCATGAGGATGCCCTAACCTATAGTGCCATAGCAAGTAGAAGGCACAAATTCTGACTTACTTTCCCTAGTTGCTACATTGTCACTGAAACTAGATACATAATCAAAAAATGTTACTCACAAAGTTCCAAGTCGCAGCCGATATTAATTAATATTTAACATGTCTGATTAATAAAACGCAACAACACCTAAAATCACCTGTGCAATATGTGGAAGGCACCGTGGACTTGACAAGATTCGTTTTACTCTAGGAGTTGGAGTAACAATCTCTCCAGCATCATCTAAGTCTGAATGTGCACACACCATGCTATGCAATATGGCCAAAGCTGCATCCCCAACCTAAATACAATATCAATCTATTAGAAGGGTACCTGGGAAATAAACTGAAAAAATAATGATGACAAAAGATGTATCCTACGAGACAAATCATTGGCCATAAAAAAGCTTGCCAGCTAGCAATTGATGCTAATTTCTGGAGAACGTAACTAACTTTCATCTATGTTACATCTCTGGAAGTGCCAAAGTTAATGGTTAACATTATAAGAGCACCTAAACAGAGAAACTTATACATACGTGGGCCTTCTCATTGGAATTTAGGAACCTCAAATAAATCGAATTACCGAGGAAGAAATAAGCACAGCCTACCAGCTAGGCAGGAGAAAAAATTGCAAAAAACAAATAAAACAAATAGCAGGCGAGGGAAGGGAAAAAATTAGGCTATAGAAAATAGTCATAAAAGCAATTGATATTTTTACAAATATCAATATTATCTTCCATCTGCAACATGATTACCTGGGGTGGGGTAAGGACAGGAACTCGAACAGCAAGTGCCCAACGAAGCTCACGAATATCACGCAATTTCTTCCAATCTAGCATCCCAGACGCCCAACACCGTGTTGTCCAATCAATAGCCTTCTTAGACCATAACCTTCTAATAGCATCTTTTTCCATAGGTCCAACTTGAGAACCATCTTTGTCAATATACATCCATTCCTTGAGTGGCTCCATAAAAGCACTAGCAGCAATCAAATTTGACTGCAAGGGAATAGCTGTCCTCTCTGAAGTTTCATGGACAACTGTGAGCAGATCAACTGCTAACACAGTACCTCCAACTAGAACACAAGCCTCTATATTTGATAAAACCTTCACCAATGCCTGCCATTAAATGAAACAGTTAATTTGAATTTTGAATATTCAAACCAAAAGAGTTGTTAATAAAATTTCAAATCAAGCATTTTGAAATTATTTTCCATTTATGGAGTAATTATTATTAACCAATAGTGACAACTATCCTACAGACAGCAAACATCAATATTATAAACATATGTTTTTGGGTCCAAAAACCTTCCAAAATCTTTAGTACTACAAAGATAAAAGTACAAATATTAGAAAGAATTTCATCCAGAAGCGTGAGAGAATACAAAAGGAAACTAATACTTCCTCAGTTCCTCCTCTCACCAAGAGAAAGGTTGGAAAAAGTAAATTCAATTTACACACACCTTCAGAAGTAAAAGAAGCCGATGCCTCAATGCTCTGTCATCTGTCCTATCCAAGAGAACAGTAATATGAGCTGTGCCTTCAAAAGGACCAATTGTCTTGAAATGCTGCTCATATACAATTGCCATTGCCCTTGCACAAAGCTCTCTCACAGATGACCCACCACCTCCACCAAAACCATCTAACCTACCCATGTCACACCAATCATCAGATGCACCTAATTCATCAGGAACAGCACCATCTACAGTAAGCCCTGTGTCTGCATCACATAAAAACCGATGATACAAAGCTCTAAAGAAAGCAACTGGATCGCGCAATGGGAAGTCTTGCGCCCTGCCACCACTGCCACTCTCAAGCAGTAGACGCAGATAATATTGACCAACACAAACTTCTTTTGACAAACTTGGGTAACGAACTGAATATTCAGGGTAATTCCAAGATATTTGTGGTACACTCTCGATACCGGTCACCATTTCTAGAGTAGTACCACCTGGAACAATATCTTCTGTACGCTCCTTCTCAACATCTAGTTTATGAACTTCAGCCTGCAAAGATTCCCTCAACTCTTGCCTGGTACGCTCATTCCAAATCAAATCTGCACGATTGTGATCAAGACCAAATGCTCGCCAGAATTCAGGCCAGTTACATAGAAGTCGACCAGATCCCACAGGTGTGTTCTCCACAACAACTTGAGCAGGAGCTGGAATGCCCTCACTCTGAAAACCAAGTGCGTTGCCATCAGGGTCAGCCGAATTTGAAAAATCAGATCCTGGTGCTTCATTTGAGTTTGCTGATGGCGCAATAGTCGATGCCCCAAAAGTCGGATACCCATTTTGAGAATCTCCTGTAGAAGATCCATTAGTCAAATTTTCATTAGTGATAACAGCAGAAGATTGAATACTTGAAGGTTGTGCGGAGGTTGGGTCTAGAGCAGCTTTGTGATAGTTTTCCGAACCTCTAACAACAGCTACTCCTGTCTGCCTACCCGGATCAGAAACATCAAAATTATTATCAGAAGGGAAGGGTTGTTCTTGAGAGGCTAATCCTCTCCCCGTGCGACCTTTTCTCTGCTGAAGTAATCGTCTTTTTCTTTTCCCAATCGATGACTCTTCCTGATTTGTGTCTTCAGCTGCAATCCCGTCAGAACGTGTGTGCAAATAAGCAACAAGGCCAGGAGGCAGAATTCGAGACAACAACTCCAAAGCTGGCTGATAGGAATCAGCCCAAAGAGCAACAAGCTGTTGACTAACTTCACGGCGCTCACCAGCAGGAAGGAACAATGCATGCAGTAAATGCCTCAACAAAGCACCATCACGCAGAGAAGCATCACGCATAGACTCAGCAGCAATAGCATCTTCTTCAGCAATTGATCGCATAATCACAGCCACCGTTTCTCTGACACTTTCAGCAGGATGACCGAACAACGCAAATAAGCGACGCTTCAACCCAGCAACTTGGCGTAATAACTCAACAAAAACAGTATACTGGGTGGTCTCTCCATGTGGATCACAAATCATAGCCTCCAGCACTTCAACAATGGCCATTGACAGTAAAGGTGATACAGACATGGGCTTTAATCTGTTGACAAGAATAATGATATAGCTAAGATTAGCAAACAATACTGACTTTGTGTGCATAATTGTGGCATGCCATTCTCCTTTATAATCTATTAGACTTGCATCACCAGGTCCACCACCAACGAGCACAGCAACAAGCCCAGCAGCCTCAGATGCCACACCTTCTGAACCATTCCGGAGCAAACCCATTATCCTTCCAACTGCAGCTGGAAAAGACATCACATGCGAAGCTGCACTTTTTGAAGCAAGTAGTCTACGTAAACATGCAATAAACCCCATTACAGTTGCTGCAGCTTTTGGTGAAGGGGGTGGCAAAGGAGGAGACTCTGGAGGAAGATTTGGAGCGGCAGGAAGCATAGTAATCAAGGCCATCAAAGTGACCTCTGGTACCTCAATGTTTGGAGGCACCCCACTATATGGTATACAGGCATTGAACTCCCTTATTCTACGCCACAGTTTAGCTCTTGATCCAGGAATAGAACCACCTTCAGCAACAGCATCTTTAGCAGCTGCAGCTAAATGTTTCAAATGCATAGATGAACTTTCTGCATCAGCAACAGGCTTTTGTTGACCATATTGCAAATAAACTCTTCCACAGGGAGGATCAATACGGTGCCCAGGCATTGTCAGCCTTGGCAATACAGGTATGGCACATTGACCCTACAAAAACATCATCAAAAGTCAAATATCCACTTGGCATCTGCATTCTGCAATAAGTCATTTTTTGTTTGGTCTTTTCTTAACCAAGATAAGATACATCTACCTACTTCAGTTTGTAACACATCACGAACTGCTGCAAGTAAGCTATCACGAGACGTGCTTGCATAAACCTACAATGCATGCCATATACATGAGAAACTTTATAGCATAACAAAACATAACTATAGTGGCATAACAAACACTTACATGGATGGGGCATCCATCACTGAATTCAATTGCAAACATCTGGGGCTCTTCAGCAAACCGAACCAGAGCACTTACTGAAGATAAAGGACGAACAGTAACAGCCTGCACACATCTAGTGACAATTCTCAACATTTGACACAACAGTTCTGATTAAAAAACTAAAAATCATCATGCATACATATAGATATATTAATTCAAAATTGATTGCATCAGATACACAAAAAGATGACATAAAGCTATTGATGAACACCCAATTGTATATTCTAAAATATGCTTAAATGTTTAGGATTGATTTATCTTCTTTAAAGTTTGTTTAACTTCATAGACAATAGTACTGCTTGCTTACTGTTTGTACTTTGTAACAAGTTGAAGAGAAACTTCATAAAAATTCATGCAAAACAGCGATCAACACTTCCAAAAACCTAATAATGTACATGGTATATGCTTTAAATTATCAACATCTGATACTGTAAATGTATCATCCTTTACTCAGCAGTAAATGTCAAAAAATAGTTGTTTATGTCAATGCTTAATCTTAATCTAACATGGGTCCACCAGGAATTTGTCAATGTTTGTATACATAGATTATTCGATCCACACATGTTTTACCCCACTCACTAATCCGACTTAAAAAATGCGTCACTTACTTCATAGTTCTCGGGGCGCCTTTCAACAATTGAAACCTTTGTAAGGATGAGCTGACGAGACATAGCATCACCATGTTCACCCAGCCCTCCTTTTGGGCCAACTCCTAAGCTCAATCCTGGTACATTTAGAGTTCCATGGGCAGCAGATCGCAACCTTGTTACTGACCAACCCCCCAATGGGGTATCTTCTGCTCCAACTGCCTCTTTTGCTGCATTAGTTAGTTGTTTTAAGGTTAAAAAATAAATTCTCTGAGGATAAGTCAAATTTGAAGTTTTTGAAGTTAAAACTAGAAACCTCTTTGTTTTATATACTCAGAAATGGAGAGAGTTTGGGAAGTCTCCACGGACAAGGACAGGCCAACAGTGGATTTAGCAGTTTTAGTCTGCAATATATTAAAACAGGTAACTATGTATTCCTTGGTAACTGAGAAAGTAGTCAAATCATTGTAACAAATGCTACATTACTAATGCCAAACGGTGACCTAATTTAAGAATTCAAAATCTTGAAAAATAAATGTTTTAAGCTTGAAGAACGCCATCAATACCAAATTTGAGATGATAGATGATATTGTGCACCCAGAAGCAGCTTGGAACGCTTTAGATTTTCTTCCATATAGGGGGCAAAGAACAAATCCACTACCATGATCAACATTTTTCTTCCCAAAAGCATCAGAGAGGAGAATAATTGCAGGGTAATCCATATCTCTGAAATCCAAGCACCAGCGAAGGTCACCTGATTTTGTCTCGATAAGTTCAACACCAGCATAAGTTACCTTCAATTTCTGTGAAAGTCACCAGCCACACAGGATAATTAGTTTAACGTTTCACAGCAAATTCTTTTTCTTTATTGATTTTTTTTTTAAAAAAAGAAATATTATTAAAAGAGAAAGGTGAATACTAAAGAAGAGGGTAAGAAATCCTTACAAGAACAAAAGATGCACTAAAAACTACGCAAAAGGGTCATGCAACAAAGCATGACAGTCTACATATCTACCAAATGAACACCACTAATAAGCCTATAGGTTTTGCACCATAGCGAAGCCAAAAAAGTAACCCTATCTCAGGCATAATCAAGACACGAAAAGAATACATGTCATCAACAAGTCTATCATAAACCAGCAAGTTGTTGACTTGTTGGTGCAGTGGTGCCAGGGGATGCACTGCACTTGGTAGGGCGAACCACGGTTCGATCCCCCGCAACAACGTTGGGAGAGGAATAAAACCTTAACCCCGGGACCCCCCTCGAACTGGATTAGTCGGCCCAGTGGGCCGGATACCAGGGTGCAAACCAAAAACAAGTCTATCATAACAATAGATCAAACACGATTGCCAATTAGTTGCTTAAACGTATACTCCTATACATCACCACCCCATCGTCTGATCATCCTACTCCCAATAATATTTTTTTTGGTAATAAAAGAAATATAATTATAAGAGAAAGGAGGATATTACGGGAGGATAAGAAATCGTCAACACAACAAAAGAAACACCTAAAAACTACGCCAATGGGTCATGTAGCACCGCATGCAAATCTCTACACAAATCTACCATATGAACATCACTAAAAAAAACCATGGGATTTGCACGAAAGGGAAGCCAAAATCCTACTCCCAAGAATTCTTACACCACTACATTCCAAATTCCTTCAACGTAAAACAATAAAACCGTTATGTTCTCTAAATCGGCAAGGGACTAAAGAATGACTAGAATGCACACATATGCGACTAAAAATTTCAAGCTTTCTTTTTTTAATACTACTATCATCCAAAGTCCAAACTAAACAAATTTTAGCAATTCAAAAAGTTGAAACAGAGCAGAGTGACTTACAAAAGGAACCCACTGAGATGCCCTTCGCCGAAGATGCAACACTGGGAACTCTGCCACAGGAGCCAACCTATTCCATCGTATCCTATGCAACTCTGTCAAAATGCTGGCCCTGTATCGCGACGAGAATTTCATGGCTTTGAATTTTCCACGCCCATCGGTCCTCACGCTCAAGCTGAACTCATTGGAACTCTCATCACGCCCAATGAGAGGCGCAGCACCCTCGAAATCGTTGGCTACCTCATACGAATTCGTGACGGCGAGGGTGGAGGGGTCAAGCGTGACGATGGCAACGCTGGAGATGCAGAGAATGCGCTTATAGCGGCCGCGCCACGAGTGCTTCACGACCAAATATCGAGCCAAGTACTCGGGTTCTTCGAGGGGAGGAGGACCGGTATTGGGTGCGGCGGAGGAGGAGGAGGAGGTGTCCATGACGGGAGGAGGAGGAGGAGGGAGAGAGACGGGGCGGTTGAGATCGGAAGCGTAGCTGTTCACGGAATCGATGGAGGAAAGGTGAGCAAGGGTATGAACACGAGGAGCATTGTGAAAACGGAGAAAGAACCAGAGACCCTGAGACGACGACGCCGCAGCCTCCGCCGGAGTTCGGTGAGGCCGAGACTGATTAGCCCCCAGTGCTAAGTTTGTTGATCACATTCAAGTCGGGTGTTCCGATTGGAATCAAACCCTAATTATTAAGTAGCGATCGGTTCATCCAATGCGAGGTTTCGATTCAATTAAGATAGTGAAGGGAAAATATAAATAAAATAAAATAGAATAGAGAGAGAGCCAGAGAGGGAGAGATTTGTGGGTGAGAATCAATGAATGAGAGAGAGAGAGAGAGAGAGAGAGAGAGAGATCGAGGGGTGAGAGGAGAAAGAAAGAAGAAGAAGAAGGAGTAGGGTAGGGATACGGTAGGAGGGGCCCAAGACACCGTGTGTGACGTGGCGTCGTGATTAGTCCTTATTTGTCAACTTCTTCTTCATACCGCCTTAACAGAGTTACACTCACACTCAATTTCCTTTTGTTAACTGTTGTAGTAGTGGTAGTAGTAATTTGTTACCTTTTCCAATATCACTTCTCAACCAAATTTGTGTACACATGTGTGATAAGTATCAAGGCAGTTGCTTTTTTATGCTCCCCAAGTTGAGATGGTAAAAATAATTTCTTACCACTATTTTTTTCTACATTTTTTTTTATATCCTTTCATACTATTTGCAGATTTTTAAATTCACTTTCTCTTTTTATCTTTGCAGCATCGACCATCCGCAACCTCTTCCCCTCGTGACCTTCTCTTTCGCACCCTGGCCCAAATCGAGCCACTGCCATCATCGCCATCTGGAACCACGCGAACATCACTGTCAAGCAACTTCACTTCGTCACTTCGTTGTCGCTATGCACTCGCTTATGTCACCGTCCTATATTGACCTATCATCTCTCCTTGATTTCATCGGCTCTAGCAATAAAGACGCAGTGATGCACAAATGATAGGGTGTCACAGATTTGAAGAAAGGCGTCTCACATGGGTTCAATTCGATGGCGAAGGGGATGGGGATGGGGATGGGGATGACGATGGCGATGGCGGGAGATGGGTGGTGCTGGTGGCAGGAGATGAATATATATGGATGTTTGAATAGATGAAAAAGACAAGGGCAATATATTCATTTTATAATTTATTCATTTCTTTAATATTAAATAATGGCTTAATTTTCATGCCCGGAGCATCATTCATCTAGAGCATGAAAGCAAGTGCCAATTATCAAATGTAATAATGTGTCGATAACGAAATTTTTTAGGGCCAAAGTATATTTATTCCTTTTAGTAGGAGTGTAACTGATGTTATAATATGTTGAGAACGAAATTATTTGAGGGTCGTAATATATTTATTATTTTTTTAATAGGAGTAATGCAAAAGTGTATATATATATATATATATATTTTTTTACTTTTTAAGAGTTTTAGTTCCCGATCCCCACATTTTAGCCCTCAAACCCCAAAATATTTTTAATTCCAAAACTATCCTTTTTCTATATTTTTCTCTCAAAAATCCCAAACTCCACCTCCCTCTCACACACAAAATCCCTCTCTCACTCATTGGAAGTTGTCGTCATTACAACGTCGTCGTCCCATTCGTCTCTTTCGCTCACTATTTCTAATTAGTTTTCCCATACCTGTGATAAAAAATTAATGCTTTTCCGACACTAAGTTGTTGGGATTGCATAAGTGGCGAAAGGGAAAAAAAAAGTAAACACACTTAAATACAGGCAAAATGTGAGTGAGAGAAAATGTTGGGAACTCTAGGTTTGAATAGAAAAGGAAACTTGCAAAGAAAGATAAAGAGATTTGGGATTTAGGATTTAAGGTTTGTTAAGGAAAGTGAGAGGGTTTGAGGTTTAGAAAAAAAAAAAATAAGAACTCAGAATATTATGGTCATTTTGATTTTAAAATGGGATTCGAGAATAAAGGGCAGAGTTTGGAAACTAAAACTCACTTTTTAACAGGGATAAAGCGAGGACTATTAGATATACCAATCCACTTTTTACTTGCTCTCATTTTAATTTTTTTTAAGACTAAATTTCAGTTAATTTTTAACGCCAAAAGGAATACAAATTAATACGTTGGTTAAAGTAGAAAAGGTTTGAGTTCCTTACTATGTGATCTTAAGTTCCATCTTTAGAAGAGATTCCCGGTTTGAACACCAATTAAACAAAAGGAATCTCTGTCAAACAACAAACTTAATACCATAGGAACAGTAGATATCGAGTGCTATATACATTCAAAGAGATATTTTATGCGCTAGGTCTCCTTGACATTGACAAGGAGCACAAGAGCTTGAAAGAAGAATGGAAACTCAGCTAAGCAAATTTGTTGACTTTTTTTTTTTTTTTTTTTCATTTTAGAGCAAGATACTGTCAAGTTCGTTATGCAATACTACTTTAAAAGTTATAGCTCAGTAACAAAAAAGTTGAGTTGTCATACACTACTATAGAAACTGGAAAGTAAGAAGCAATGGAAGGAGACGCCATGACTACCCAATCTCACCAACTCCGTTTGAAACATTTTCTTTAAAGTGTCATAGCTCATAGTTGTTTGATTTGACAAAAATGGTCCGAGTTGAATTGCAACAGGGACTGAACTTGACCAGGGTGTTTAATCTCATCTCATAATATTAATAAGATACCCGTGTCTCTGATCATTCATCATTCAGGAGACGATCAACCAAAATTAGCTAGTAGGTTATTACGTTCAACTATCAACAGATACATGCCTTATTCATCACTTTGGAATCAAGAGCCTGACTCCAAGAACAAAGGAAACATATTCGGCATAAGACACAAACCAGAGCAGAAGAAAGATGAAGAAAATATAATCCTATTTTACCCCAAATAAATTTAAACAAAACTTACTCAAAGTCAAATTATCTAGAGCCGCTACCGATGTTTATTGTGCATTTGCAAATGAACAGGGGGCATATGCTCATATATGATAAATAAAGCAAATAAAAAGTCAAAGAAAATTTGAACAACAAAGAAAAGATACAAATACTTTGCCAGCCTGTTTACCGCACTGGCTGCTGGTTGTAGTGTGCCTTCTCTTTTTTCTTGGCAGCAGCCAGCCTTGCATTCCTTGCAGCAGCCTCATTAGCAGCAGCGCGTGCAGCAGCATCCATCTCCTTGCTTGATTTCTTCTTCTTCATAGAAGCAACTTTCTTAAGCCGCTCTTTGACATCAGTAGCAGATGCATCCTCTGCCTTTTCTGATCCAGCAGTTTCTGTTGTATTTCCAGCATCCACACCATCAGGCTGGCCTTGTGCTTCTTTTTGCTCCTTTGAAGATTTATCCTTCTTCTTCTTCTTTTTGGCACTTTTGCTTTCTCCAGCAGCATTGTCCTTCTTTTCTACCTCACCATTGCGACCCTCTTCTTTCTTCTCAGCACCTGAATTTTCAAAAACCGGATAAAAGTTTCGTTTCAAAATTCAAAATAACTGGTCATTTTAGCAGAGGATAACAATCATATTGATTGCATGTGTGTGGAGAATGTGCACACATTTTTGTTCAAACTTCATATTAGTAGACATTGAATGGTTGGCAACAACATTCTACCACCAAAAAAATGCATGGTTAAATGAATAAACAAATTTTACTTTGCTATATATTCCATATGAAAGAACTATGATATTGAAAATGGTTTTTACACATGATTAAAAGCATTATATTACCATGGGAATCATCCTGAGGACTGGGTTCTTTCGGTGCGTAGCCTAGCTCAGCCAAAACAGCGTCAAGCTCTTCAAGCCCTTTTTTCTTCAACTCCTTCTTCGAAAGTTGCCTTTCAGTTTCTTTGGTAGCCTGTGAAGGCTCAGGAGCCTTCTCAAGAACAGGCTCAGCTTCTGCTGGCACTTCTAGGTCATTCTCATGTTCGTCCTCAGCATCATCCTCAACTTCCTCGAGACCTTCAAGCTCGCTCTCACTTTCCTGTTTTAGATATTCATCAACTTCTACCAGTTAGTGCATGTGTAACCCAATGTCAAACACTAGAACAATAACGCTCAACAAGAGGCTCTCTCTCACAAACACACACAAAGAGAGGAGACTGAGTTCACACTGATTTATTAGTTGATTAAAAAAGAAGATAACTATCCTGAAAACTTTTGATCATAGTGAGCAGGAAATGATAACCTTGTATGGATTTTTTTTGGTTCACAGCACATTTCAAAAGTACAAAATAATCACCAAATCAATGTTTAAGTTTATATAATATAATTGACATGTAATAATCAATACATCTTCAAAAATTTACCTTCTTGCATTAATTTTGTTCCAGATTTGACATTAATATTGTTTAAATACCATTCTAAAAAAGTAAAAATACAATAACAGCAGTGGTAAAGGATCATTATGAAGATATAAAAAAAAAGTGATCAATTAGAGCCCTTGAGAAATCCGTAGTTGCTATTCCAAGTCTTTGAAGGTTATTGCTAAAGCTTGAGGAGATGCTGGCTAAGCAATGACTTTACTCAGCATCAGCAGGCCAGATAGTGATTAACAAAGAAATATCTTAGCGACTCAAGAAATTTGCTGTAGTTATCCTATCTTTCTTTACTATAAACATGAGTTAGTTCAGTTTACTTTCATACAGGAGGAAAGGAAACATGTCTGGCAATTCCGTTTTGATTACCCTTAGTCCCTCACAATCAAAGTGCCACGTTTCAAGGCCAGTCCATGAAGATTACATGCCGTGTTACATCTCCTACGACAGTTATTGTAACAACACAACAAAAAAAAAAAAAAAAAACAGTTTAACTGCACATTACAGACACGTGGAAATGTCGACTGATCTCAAGAACCGCTATACTTAGTTCAGCAAACCGACAAAGGTGAGACCGTTAAATGCATGTACCCCAGACACCAAAACATGGCACCATTAATTCAGCAAATCAACAAAAGCAAAACCGTTAAATGCATGTACCCCACACCAAATCATGACACCGTTAGCATAACCATAAGCATGTCTCGGCAAGGATTGATAAAAATAGTCATAAAAACAGACAACCGGTACAAGGTTTGGATACTCATAATCAACAAACAAGACAGATGGAATATTTAAAAAAATGTATCTTTTCAATTCGAAAGTTCGGTAGCCATTATTAATCCAGTCATGTAAATCATTCAAAATATTAAACACCACACAACACCAAAAAATAACAAAACAGAATTTACAATGAATCAACATCAAAACATAAACATATTGCATATACTCCAACAATAATCATCAGAAATCAAAAAATAACAATAATAATAATAATTGAAGCAATTTTTTAAGGCAGAGAAAATTTTCCATTTGACCTCCAAAGCAGCTTCCTTTTCAACCGCGGCAGTGGCGGAGGAATCAGCTCCAGGAGTAGGTGCAGCCCAAACGGATTCAAGAGGAGCGGTGGTGGCGTAATAGTCGTCATCATCTTCATCATCGACATCAGCCCAAGATTTAGCGGTGAGAGGAGCCGGGGCCCAAAAGAGTTCCTTTTTCTCAGATTCTTGGGTTCTGGTCTTGGAAGAACCTTGCTTCTCTTCTGGCTTCTTCTTCTTCTTCTTCAAACTTCCGAGGGCAGCGAAAACGTTGGAGCTGTTAATCGCAGGGGCTTCATCTCTCCTACTCCCTACTCCTCCTACCATCTCAAATCAAATCCCAGTTCAAAACCAACAACAACAACAACAACTTTTTTAATCTCTGGAACAGTGAGTGATAGGTTTAATTGATGGTTGGAATCGGTAATCGGATTAGAGAGGAGTGAGAAAGATGAGGTTTTTAGTGAGGGGGAGATCGGGACAGAGAGAAATGAGAAGAGAGAAAATTTAGGGTTTTGTTAGAGAGAGAGAAGGTGGGAGAAAGAAAACGATGCGTTTTGAGGGAGTGAAGAGAGGATAACAAACTAGAGTGGGAGAGAGGTGTTGAGGTGTGAAGCGGAGATCAAAAAACGATAACATGTTTCGGGTTAAATACGGCGCCGTTTCTTACAGTGTGTTTCATCGGGTGCTGTAAGGTCCGTATATGGATCATGCTGCTGGGCCTCCCAGACCCAAAAAAAAAGTATCTGGATCTTATATGATTCCCCTTGAGTTGTAGTAGATTACAAATCCTACCTTATATCCCCAAACCCCAATTTTAAAAGTGAAATTACCATAATGCTTTAATTAGAAAAAAAACCTAAAATACAAACCCCTTTTTTTATCCCCAAACCACAAAACCCTTTTCACATTCCTAAAATTATCCATAAACCACAAACCTCTTTTTTCATATATTCTATTAAAGAAACTTCCTACTCCTTATTTTCTCCAAAAAAAAAAAATCTCTTCCTCTCCCTTTTATCACTCAATCTCTCTCTCCCTTCTCCAAAAGTAATAGTTTTTTGGCATCCACTTTCATCAATATCGAGTTTTTGGTGCATCACTGGAGTAGTGTTCGTGTTGGCGATTGCGTTGCCACTAAGGTACTTTTTTTTTTAAACTGGACGTACGTTTTCCGACTGTCCAGTCTCGGAAAACCAAATTCCGACTCGGGACTCTCGGAAATCATGCTTAATTTCCGACTCATGTATCTCGGAAAATATAATTTGACTTTATTGTGTATATGATTTTCGAGAGTCTCGAGTTGAAATTTGGTTTTCCGAGACTAGACAGTCGGAAAACGTACGTCCAGTTTAAAAAAAAAAGTACTTTAGTGGCAACGCAATCGCCAACACGAACACTACTCCAGTGATGCACCAAAAACTCGATGTTGATGAAAGTGGATGCCAAAAAACAATTACTTTTGGAGAAGGGAGAGAGAGAAGTTGAGTGATAAAAGGGAGATGAAGAGGTTTTTTTTTTTTGAAGAAAATAAGGAGTAGGAAGTTTTTATAATAGAATATATGAAAAAAGGGGTTTGGGGTTTATGGATAATTTTAGGAAGCTGAAAGGGGTTTTGGGGTTTGGGGATTAAAAAAAGGGTTTATATTCTAGTCTTTTTTTTAATTAATACATTATGGTAATATCACTTTTAAAATTGGGGTTTGGGGATATAAGATGGGGTTTGTAATTTACAACTCATTAGCCTTTTTATATCTTCAAAAAAAGAAATTCCCATTTTATCTTACTCATTCCCTTTTTTTTGTTTTTTAAATTATGACAAATAGATGAAGGAATATAATTAGTAATATTTGTTTGTGTAAAATTCGTGTACTTTTTTACTTTTTTTTTTGTTATTTATTATCTTTTTATAATAATTAAGAATAAGAATAAAATCTTAAAAATCGTAATTAATGTTACATTTGTTTTGTAAAAAAAAAATTATGGAACATAGGGAAACTTACATTTAAGAACGGTGAAATTATCTTTCTTTGAAATATTTCATGACATGATTTTCTTATCTCAACCTAAAAAAGTTAAGGATAAATAGTAAAAATCATAATTAATATTACATTAACTTTGTAGAAACACTAATATTATGGAAGAAAAAATATACTTGGGACTGGATGGATTATTATTATTATTTTTTTTTTTTTGAAGTATTTTATCATTGGGTTCTCTTGTGCCCGACATAAAAAAGTGAGGATAAGTAATAAAAAGAAATGGTAAAAAAAAAAGTTAGGATATACATCACTACTTTTTAAAGTGTTAAAAATTTTGTTTTCCAATACATAAAAATCATTTTTAGCTCTTTATGATCGGTCCTTACCACTTAAATTAAAAAATTACTTTATCGTAAACACTAATAATATGTTCTATTCCCTTAAAAAAAATAATATGTTCTATGATAGTTGAATGTTTCACTCACATTCTTGAGTTTTGACCGTTGCTAGAAATAATAGAAATAATAACTAATAATTTTTTACCCGTGTAACATTCTCAGTTTCATTTTCATTATAAGTCAAAAATGTATATTCAAATAAGTTTAATTAATATTTAACATGATAAATTAGATGTTATACAATTAATTAATAACAATTCACTTCATCAACTAACTTCAAAATT
Source organism: Crotalaria pallida (assembly GCA_037953625.1). NCBI lineage: Eukaryota > Viridiplantae > Streptophyta > Magnoliopsida > Fabales > Fabaceae > Crotalaria > Crotalaria pallida. The sequence goes on from CM075649.1 coordinate 183,918,570, forward strand.
TGGTTGCCCTTCTAAAATCGCTCTTCCTATACACAAAGAGTGAAGAAAGAAAAAAAAAATAAAAATAGTGAGTGCAATATGAAAAGTTATACAGCACTGAAAATCAATTAACTATCAAGGAAGGAGTGATCGTTTCCTTTAGCATGAAAAGCAATCTGTCACAATCCCAAACACTTAATCCAAAACACTTAAGTTAAATATGGCAAATAAAAAAAAAAGGGAAAAGAAAATCAGGATGAAGCCGGGGAAGCAGAACTATCAAAAGTAGTTCCTACATGCTGGATAACAAAGCCATAGATCTTTCTCTTCAAATTTTCAATCTTAGCTGCCAGTGTATCATTCTCTTTGGAAACCACGCGATCCAGCCATGAATTTACACGCTTCAAATGTGACAAAACAACAGCAATGGAGCCACCGTCGAGTGGCAACGTTTTTTTGCCATCAGCAGAATACTCCCCAAACACTTTAAATCCTGCTTCAAGGGAATCCTCAACGAAATGCAAAAACCAAATTTGCATTTCAGACAGCAAATTTGTTCCAAGCGCCGCTGTCTCTTTCATTCCACTGCCTCTTGTCCACACACCAGCACTGAGATTGGATTGGTGTGGTGATGAAGAACCCTTCAGATGGTTCTTAGGTGCACTGAGAGAGTGTCGCTTTGACAAGCTTTTCTGCAGTGTTGATGGAGGATCAGAACCTGTGCCAGTAAGAAGGGACACTATCTGAAGATCAGTAGCCAAGGCAGCTTCGACCCATAGAGAGAGTGATTTTGATTGCTCTGTTTGAAGGCTGTCATCGGGAGTCTCAGAATTATGACTAATAGCAACAGATTCAGCCATTGCTGTTGATTTTACAACATCATCATAGATATTGAAAAATCGGTCTATGGTTGGCAAGGGATTTCTGGCCTCGCACACTGAACAGAGGTCTGAAAACATGCTGAGGTAGGTAGAAAGTGAAGTATAATTCATGTTAGCCATTGATGAGGAAGTAAATATGTTAAGAAAATATGAGTAGGTGAAATATACTCCCTCCGGTCCTATTTATAAGACCCTTTTGGGGTTTTTCACTCCCACCAAGGAGAGTGGATAAATTTGTTAGTGGCATTGGAAATATGAAAATTTGATAAAAACCCCAAAAGGGTCTTATAAATAGGACCGGAGGGAGTATAAGTGGAAGCAGTGATTCTTACCTTAAATTTCTTATAACACATTCAGTAGCATTGGCCTCTTCCAATGCTTCAGCAGCAGCAGTAGAAGCAAGAAGTTTCCTTTGCATTGCTTCCTGAATTCAGTTGATAAAAAGATATTTCAACTTAGTCTTGAAATTAAAGTGTGACAAATGACCAAATTGAATTTACTGTAATCAGTCTTGAATGCTGATTACTTCATAGTGCTATGAACATATCATGTATATCATTTCTAACCTATTTCTAATTAAAAAAAATAATTGGTTTTGATGCAAAAACTTGTAGAACAACTCATAGATATGTGTAAACTCACACCCTTTATTTTCTCATTGCTCTCATCACCACACTGAATTTTATTTTAGATAAGGCAAAACCTGTTTCTGCCATGCATGATTCCATAACTACAAAGAATCTGTAAATTACAAAAATTTCTTACCTTTCCAAGCCATGCGAGGTTGGAAGACACTGCATCGAATGAAACGCTCCCATCAGTCCATTTCTTATCATGAATGGTGATACCCAGAGCTGCAAAATTGGATTTCTCTTGAGGCAAGCAACTTTCAGGAGTAGCAGGTTTATTTTTCTCATTACTTGAAGAATCAACGCTTCCAGATTTCTGACCATTCACATCACTTAATCGCCTCGACATTGCAGCCTACAAAATGACCTCAGTATCAGATGTAACAATCACACATACAATTCAAGTACACAACAACAACAACAACAACCAAACATTTTGCCATTGGATGTCTTCGGCTACATGAATTAAACAATGTCACTATGTTCTATTTTAAATCATGTTTCTAAACAAACCCAATTACACCAATCTCTAAACAAACATACATAAAAAAACAGAGGTGCATTGTTTCAAACACTACAGATTTGCAATCTACATTACAAATCCAAAGTTTCAACGTATCATTTTATCAATAGAAAAGTTAAGTTCTTTTGAAGTAACTTGATTTACCTGAGTACGCAAAATTGCTTGGGAATCAATCTTATTTTTGGAAGCACCCTTTTCTTTGGGTTCAACATGAGCAACAGTTTCTGCTAGCTGCTCATCCCAGTTCTTCCTTGATCCAACCAGCGCCTCCGAAACCTTAGAGATTCCCGCAGCCACCGACATCTTCTTCTTACTCGCAGAATCCGCCACTTTCAGTCCCCCTGACAACCTCCTCACCGGAGAAATCGAAGCCCTCCGTGGATTCGGCGACGGCTGCTTCCTCCCCGACGGAGAAGGGTTCCGGTACCTGGACGGCACGATTATCGCCGCCTCCCTCGCCACCTTCCGATTCTCCTCCCTAGCCGAAGCCAGGCTCGGAACAACGCACTTCGACGGCACCGGAGACGCGGATCTCCTCCCTTTCCCGGTCGCCGGCGAAGGATCCCTCTCCGGCACGGAACCACCAGAAACAACACTCTTCGTCCTCTTCGCAGTCGCCGGAGACGAGAATCTCTGAGGCGGTTGAGGATTCAAATTCTCTCTCGGAGCAAGCGGTTGTCTCGAAACCCTAACCTTCTCTTTCGGTAACGATGATTCCTCTGTGTTTGGCTCTTTAGCAGCGATCTTGTTGTTGTTGTTCCCGGAGAGGTAGAACGCGAGCGGGTCGGAATTACGATCCGAGTCAGAAACGGGTTGGATGAGGAATTCGCGCTTGGAAGAGGAAATAGTGGCGACGAGGGGGTCGGGGGAGCCTTGGAAGGGGTGGCGGCCGGCGAGGGGGCGGATGCCGGAGACGGAGGGGAGAGGGGAGTCGAAGTTGAAGCGGTCAACGTAGAGGAATTGACCTAACTGGAGACGGTTGGTGAGGATGAGATCGTTATCGTGATCGGAGAGGCGAACGTAGGTGGAGTTGAGGGAGTCGGAGAGCTGGAGGAAGAAGCCGCGGTTGGAGTAGATGTCGTCGGAGCCGGAGAGGGCAGGGACGATGCCGATGACTTGGAGGAGAGGGGAGCGGTGGTCGCCGGTGACGCGGGTGTTGGAGTTCATTGCTTGGAGAAGCTTCAACACCATACCTGGGGTTAGTGAAGCCATTGCTTGCTCCTTTGTGAACAAGTAAGTAAGTGTGTGAAGTGAATAAGAGACTCGTGATGTTAATGTATGTGGTAATGTAAATGACAAATGTATAGGTTCGGTTTATTTGTCCGTTACAAAATAGGAGTAGTGTAGTGAGGAAAACATTTGAATTCAAATGTTCTGTTTTGTTTTTTTTTTTGTTTTTTTTTTCGGTCTTATGATATTCCTCATTTTCAATTTCTTTTGAATTTTGACGTTACCTTCTTTTTCCTATCTCTCTGTTCATACATTACCGCTGGCCGTTGCCTTCGCCTCGTGTTATCATTATTTCTCTCTTTTTCTGTTTTCATCATCATAAATCATAATAGGTATATTCAAGAAAAAAAAATCAATTTCATACTTGAGAGATTAGTTCAACGCATTTAAATTTTTAAAATTTATATAAAAATTGATTACATCAAAAACTTGCATTAAAAATGAAAATATAAAAATTAAATGTTACAATTACGAAGTACAGATATTTTAAAAAATATTGTTTTGAAAATATAAAAATTAGTTTATTTTTACTTATATATTAAACCACTAATCAAATAGTATTTTTTTTCCTTATATTTAACACCGAAAAGAATAAAAAATAAAAGATAGTAAATGTCTCATCAATTTTCATGGTTTTCGTAAGTAGTACATGAAGTAAATATCACATCACTTTTTACTAGAGGTGAGCATGACACGGTCCTATCCAGAGACCCGTTCTAGCCTGATGGGTTTGGGTTGGGTCAAACTCGTCCTCAAGTTTTTGAAGGGATGAACCCGTTTATGAAAAGGATAGACCCGACAATATTAAGGACGGATTCGGGTTCATGTCCGGGTCACCCGGACCCGGCCCGAATATATAATTATATATATATATATTAATTATAATTATTATTCTAATTTCTAAAACCTAAAACGGTAAAACCTGTGAAAAAAATAAAAGAGAACCTAACTACTAAGTACTAAGTGTGAACGTGTGTGCGTGAAACTAAACATAGGGTAGGTCTTCGAACTTGTAGTACCCATATCTTTCTTGTCCTTTCTTAAATATATATATATATATAAAACCAAGATACAGTATGCATTTGCTCATTAATTCTGCAGAAGCTAGCAATATTATCTCTTTGATTTGTAATTTCTTTTTAATGAATTCATCAACTAAATTTTATATTATTTTTAAAAAGATTATGCAAATTTCAAAATTTGAATGGTTTGAATTTTTTTTTAATGTTATTCATCAGTGTTCCAGGTGAATCCGAACCCGTTCATATGAGGACGTGAGGGACAAGCTTAACCCGTCACATGCTCACCCCTCCAGTTTTTACTAGTATCATGGAGTTTGAAACATATTTAAGGAGTTCAATTTTGAGGTCATTTTGTTCTAAGGCTTTGGTATTTTATGAAGTTTCTTCTGGTTTGTTATATATCCTTATTTTTTATTTCAGTAAAATTTTGTTAATGTGTTTTATCAAAATCCTAGTTAAATGCAAGAAAGTAATTACGAAGTGACACGTAAGAGAAAATGACCTATAACTATAATTTTTTTTTATAACTAAAAAAATATAAAAATATTAATTTTTTTAGTTTTTTAAATTTAAAAATGAAGGATTTTCGTCCACGTGACATCACCTGACATTTTTTTGATGCCACATGATAATAGGGGTATATGGCAAAATCAAAAGTAATTTCGAAAAATCAGACTAAAAAAAATAAAAAAAAAAGTGAACAAAAGCCTATAACACAATGACACTAAAATTTAAAGACTTAGGACACTTACACCTTGTTTGTTTCAAGAGAAAATGGGTAGAAAGAAAATGGGAAGAGAGATTTTGGAGAGAAAACTTCATTTTCCCCTGTTTGGTTTAGGAGAGAAAATGGAGAGAAGAGAAAAAAACACATGGGACCCACGAAAAAAGTTTTCTCTCCCCAAATGAAGAGATTTTGGAGAGATAACTGTGATTAACATGTAAAATTACTCATCTGTTCTTCACTTGTCCATTTTACTTCATCTTTTTTCTTTGATTTTTTAATTCTTTAATTGAAAAAAAAATAAAACATTTTTATTTTAATAAAAAAACTATTTTTATAATATTTTGGATTCGAAAATTTTATTATATAATAAAGAATTGAAGTAAAAAAAAATCTTTGACCATATGAAATATAGATATATATGAAAAATAAAAAAAAATATTATTTATATTTTTGAAAATAATGGTGTAATTGTCTTTTGACAAATTTATTATTTTCTCTCTTCTCACTTTTCTCTCCAACCAAACAAAAGGAAAGAAAACTCAACTTTTCTCTCTTTCCAATTTCTTCACATTTTCTCTCATACCAAACAACCATAAAATCTACTCATTTTCTCTCCATAATCTCTCTTCCCTATTTCTTTCTTCTCATTTTCTCTCTTCCTATTTTCTCTCCGTTAACCAAACAAAGCCTTAGGATTTCTCCCTCCCTCAGGTCATGGATTCTAGTCCCAGACCTCTCATGTAACAAAAAAAAATTTAAGACTTAAGACATAATTAACCCTTTAATATTGGAGTACATAATGGATAGTATAAAAATCATAATGCTTTTAATTTAATAATCTAGTTATTGATTCATGCAATTAGTTTTCGTTATTAAAAAAAAAAAAAAAGTTTTCGTTAATCAATCGCCATCTTGCATGCATATAAAAGAAAATTAGCATCTCCGTTGTGTAGTATTTGTGCTTGTGTCCATGCTTTCCTGGCAGACACCTTAACCGGTTAGGTTCAAATTTTGATAGGTTTCTATTATATGTGAGTTATAGGTAAGTACGATTGGCAATTTGGGTTTTTCGATCCTTTTCAAGCTCAATCTTGAGCCTTGAGCTTGATCATGCTGCCTCAAAAATGGCCTCAAATGAAATATTTTTGCGAACAACTTTTATTTGCATAAATTCACCCATTTTCCATTTTGTCAGCTCCACGTTCCAGTAAGTGTCAGGTCCATATTATAGTAAGTGCTTTTTGATCCTTAAGATGTGCTATGCTTGAGACAAGAGTCAATCCTAGCCCTGATCTTTTTGTCACAAGGTGTAAATTTGTGATATTTCAATTTAGACTTATACTATATAATGAGTTCATAATTAAATGAAGCTTTAAGCATTAACCGGTTTTGCAAAGGTTTAATGCAAAATATTCAAGTGAAGTAATCAAAATCAAGCTTGTGATTAAAAGTGTAGGCATGGCTAATATTTCGAGTTCACCTCTTGCTTCCAAGGCCGGAAAAAATATATAGTGAAGTGGTCAAAATTAAATCAAGTTTGAGATCAAAAGTGTAGGCATGGTTTAATGGTTTATGTTTTGAGTTCCCCCTTGCTTCAAAAAAGGCTAGAAAAATTATCTCATCCTCTGCATCACTCTTGATTTGATGAAGAAAACTTGAGATGGATCAACCAATATTCTTAAATGGTGACGCCATATTTTGGAGACAAAACTAACTCTACTGCAATATCCTTACAGATTATGTTGAAAGGTTTTTTTAAAAGGTTTTTCCAATAAAAAAAAGGGGAAGCAATTTGTAGACAAAGTTGTGCAACTTGTTGCAGAAATAAAGGTTTTGCCATTGTTTTCAACGTTTTGAGCTGGTTGGGTGTCATAAAGGATACTATCCACTAAAAAAACCACTATGATGTGTCAGGTTTTCTTTTAAGATTACATCCATGATTCGATCAGCTAGGAACATTATACAAAACATATAGAATTACACATTTATATTCTGTGGCAAGAGGAGATTTGAAAATAGTAAGTTTTATATACTAAAAAATGAAAAGAAAAAAAAAAGGAGGAAATTAAAGGGCCTTAAAACTGTGGAATAGGAATACAAGATTTCTTCAAAAACTATCTCATGAAAGAAATAATTACAATTTGCATTCTATCCCAATTAGCTGCTAAAAGAAATCTGCCAGAACACATTTTTTTAGTGCTCCGTGCATTCCTAACTCAGTCAGCTATAGGAAAAATGCAACAAATATATATACACTGAAAACTTTCTTTAGGATGCCAGAAACTGAAAGCCCTCCATGCAGAAGCAAAGAAGAACAATGAGAGATCATGAGTGGGAACTGGCATCCCTTTTCTGATGGATCATCACCTGTTAGGATACCTAAACCATAGAAATCACAGTCCCAATCTCTCTGGTTATGTATTTGATAATACATATTAAAGGCATAAGATGCATTCCCTTGGAGACTTAAACTATTACAAGAAGAGCCATAACCCAAGGCAGTGCAATCAGATAAGCTACAAGCATAGTCAATGCTATCAGCCAAATAGGACAGGTCAGTAGCATAAGGATCCAATATACACCATTGTTTTTCCATGTACTTTACACCTTCCACAGGGGCAAGACCCTTATCTTCTCCCAGTCCTTTTAAGTCCAATTCATACTTTGGCTTCCCATCAAACTCAAAAATCCCCCAATGTCTCTCAAAGTTACCGGGAGCAATGCTTTTTGCATTTTCATCAATCAGGCTGAATAGATAAATATCAATGATGCCTTTTCTTTTAGGGGTACCATTTCCACTCAAAGCATGTTCAAGCAAACCCATGTTAAACCTTTTTGCATTCTGGACATTAGCATTCTTATCACCATCAGTTGGCCAACCGACTTCTCCAACCATAACATGCATGTCTGGAAATCCAGCTTTCTCTAATGCCCACAGAAGAGTATCAAAGTTTGCATCAAACATATTGGTGTAAAGTGAATTACCATCTCTAATAGGCTTGTTACTTCCATCAAAAAATGCATAATCAAAGGGGAAATGATCATTTCCATAAAGACTTAGAAAGGGATAGATATTGACAGTGAAAGGTGCATTGTTTGAATATAAGAATTGGATTATTTGAATTGTGAGGTCTATTACTTCAGGCCTAAAGTCACCAGCTGATGGCACTGGATTTGAGTCAGGAGAATAGTAAACGTCAGCATTGAAAGGAACAGTGCATTTCACCTTTGTACCAAAACCAGCATTATTGAGGGAAGTTTGTATATTCTTAAGAGCTGGCAGAGTTGCCTGTAGATAGGTGCCATTATAATCCTTAAGGAAAGGTTCATTACCCACAGCAATATACCTGAAAAGAAGGAATTGCAAACATAATGCAGAGTTAAAATATGGTTTAAACATATTATACAAATATACAACAGAAGCTTATGTATCATCAGCAAGAACATTCCTTGTTACATAGAATTCAAGAAGCTTATTGAAAATACTGCTTGGCTTATTACATGGTTCAAGAAGCTAATATACAGATGCAGAAAAAGACAGAATATTCCTTGGAAGAAGAAAGGTATCAATCATCAACTCCTCCAGCATCTAATTTTTTTAACATAAAATCCATTGATACAAAGTGCAAAGTGGTAATTATGACTTGCTAGAAATTTTGATACTAACAAGAATTTGACCAAGAAAGAAAAGAAGAAAGAAAACCGCAAAGATATAATTGAAACTTTTTTATATTAGAGCTTGAAACTATTTAGCAGGTAAAAACACAGAAACACTGCATGGTGATCAACTGATCATGAATTAATATTGAATGAATATACTAATAGGACATGCTACTTACTTGATATTTACTCCACCAGTGTACATGTAACTAGTGACATTTTCTTCAACCCAAGAATCTGCAACCTTAGGATTCTTACTCATCTCTTCCAACATGTTGTTAGGCACTGCCAACATGACTTCTATGTCAGTCCCTATCAAAGCTGACATAATCCACTCATCTGCATCAAACAACTTGAGCTTATCAAACCCGTTTTCTTGAAGCATCTGAACCACCTTATCTAGTGGAAGCTGGCGGGTAGCCATGGTTCCCCAGTTCACTCCAACTCCATAGCCACAAGAGCACATAGTTAACAATACAATGAGGAATAATGGCACTAGGTACCTAACATTATTAGGTGACTTTTCTTGTGTCATTTTTATGATGACCTTTTTTCTATATTCAGTGTCTTTGTCTTGAAACTAGCAAAGATTCAAGAATAATGACAGATGAGAATCCAAATAAATGGGAGTCAATGAAATTGAAGAAAAAGAAAGGGGGAAGGTATGATTCTTTGTACCAGAGTTTATAGACCTGGGGAGAAAGCTTTTCTATCTTAGTAGTCCGTGTATTTCAGTGCCTTCACAAAGAAGGTACTAAAAAACAAAGACTACAAGTTGCATTTTTTTTTTCCACGAGAAAATAAAAAAGCAAGAAATGGAACAGAGATTCTTTCCTTAACTCAGCTAAAATGCCAGGCAATGCTTACATGAGTTGCATTAGTGTTAAGCTCTACTACTATTATATACAGTATTAATTATTATAATGATAGAATGATAGAAATATAGTTAAAGGAGTTTTAGTAAGTCCAATCAGGTGTTTTTCTTAACAGAATGCATACGAGGCCATTTAGGCCACAAGATTATCGTATTAAGTAACCAATTGAATATTTTTAATCAGATAGTGTGAACACCCAATTTTGTCCAGGCTATGTTTTTGTCTTAAATCATTTTTTTTAATAAAAGATGGGTCCTTTTTTTATAATTTCATTTTGTCTCTTACTAGAAAAAATTTTTTAAAAAAAATCAATTGTGAAAAAGTAATTTTGTTGAAAAGCTGTTTGTAAAAAAAAGTTTTTTTTTAAATAAAAAAATGACTTTTTTTAATTTAAATCAATTGTGATAAATACCTTTTTGAGAAAACAATACTTGAAACTAAAGGTTGTTAAATTAATACACCTATGTGTGTTTTCCAAAAATGTATAATTTGTTTTAATTGGGATCCGGATTGCAAGTCATAAAAGAGTCGAAACCTTGTAAAAATACTTTTTTTTTTTTTTATAAGGGACCAAAGTGGTCGACCGTGGCTGGTTGGCAAAGAGGAATATCATGGGTTTTAGTTAAAAGAAAATTTAAAAGGGAATATGAGATGTGCAGAGGGATGGGTTTCGTTTTTCTTGTCTGGTCAATGCAATAATTATAAGGCCAACGGAGGAAGTATTAAAGGAAGCAGAGGCAATCAGCAAAGGGAGGGGGAGAAATAATAGAGAGAAGGAGGATCGGAGAAAGGTGAAGGGAATGAAAGAGGGAAGAGAAACGAAAATAGAGAGAATTGGGAGCAGAGGACGGAGGGAAGTATTGAAAGAATAGGGTACTGGGGGTACTACTTAGGAACAGAAAGAGAGAACTGAAAAAAAAGGGTACTAAAAAAAGAAAGAAAGAAAAACTAGAGTGGGCACAACAAACCAACAATAGGAGGAAGTAGTACTATTATTGAAGTAAGAGAATCTCCATCCCAAGGTTCGTAACCCTGGGTATCCGTGAGGAACCCGCAACGAATGCATCGGCCGGATGGAGGGAGCTAATCTGGCAGCTCGTGGGGAGCACCGTTCCTTGGCCACGTAACGGTGCGTGGAGGTCTCCGGTGGACCCCACAGCGTACGGAGGAGAGAGGAAAAACAAAAAAAAATCAATTTCCTTTCATCTCCTTCCTCGATTCATCAGCAAAAATGGAGGAAAAAATAAGAATGAGAAGCAACAAACACACCAGAGCAGAGAAGGAAGAATTATTTTACAACAAACAATTAATCTATATACAAGATCCAAAATTGAAATAAAAAAGGGGAAAAAAAAACCTAAAAACCAAAATTGGGATTCCAAGCCAAAATCGATCCACATGCAAAATCGATCCATGCTTGATCCTGATCCATGTTCGTGGAGGTCGATCGGTGTTGGGTGATGGATCGCTGCTTGGGTGATGGTCGGTGGCTGATGGATCGCTGTTTTGAGCCACATGCACCGCCGGTCTTCATCTCCACGATCGCGAGCCAAGCCCATACGGTCTTCATCTCCACCGTGGCTTCCTTCATCCTCGGCGGTTTGTGGCTGTTCGTGGCTTGGTTGGGTGATGGAAGGCAGAGAGGGAGTAATAGCAGTGAAGAGAGGGAAGGCAGAGAGGGAGTGTAAACTGTGAGGGAGTAGATAAGTGAAGAGATAGGGAGTAGATGAGGGAGTATAAACGTGAGGGAGTGTACATAGTGAGGGAGTATCTGTGACTTGTGAGGGAGTATAAACCGTGAGGGAGTATTTGTGACTTGTGTGGGAGTATATTTTGATATCAATAAAAGTCATGTAATTAATTTTGTTTATGATCAATCAACAATTCATATGTTACCGTTGCAAAAATTACATACAGCCGTTTACAATTGTTGCGTACACAAATAATAACGTTGCAAATTCTTGTTCTATAAATATGAATACATTGTGTCAAAATTTCACAAGCAAAATTTCAATTTTCATTTAGCCAAATGGATCCCAATCAAAATCATTACAATGCTTATTTCAATTTCTTACAAAATCATTCACCTCCACCAAATACTAATTCCTCATACTCTCCAATTATTCCTAATACACAAGGTAGTAATTCAAACACTAGAAATTCTCAAAATCCTCCCTATTTTCCAAATCCACATTTTAACCCAAACTTCTACAACCATCCATTTTCTATGCCACATTCATACCAACACCCCATGTATCCACCACCACAAACCAACCTCACCATGAGTAATAGCCGTGTTCAAACGATTGAAGAAGATCCCGAAACACCGGGTGGGTCAATTTCTTCATCTCAGGTACCACCATTTTTAACTCAACTCGGATTAGACAATATCAATCTTCATGAACAAGAAGGAGGAGGAGCAACTGAGAAGACAAAAGGTAGAGAAAAATTCTCTCAAGATGAAGATAGGTTTCTCATTGAGGCATGGATAAATATTTCAAAGGATTCAGTTGTTGGAGTGGATCAAAAATCAGCTAGTTTTTGGGGAAGGATTGAGAGTAATTACAACCAGTACCGTGACGAGAAGTTTTCTACAAGGAGAGCACCCCAACTAAAATCAAGATGGCACAGGTTGAATAGTGCAACCCAAAAGTTTGCCGGATGCTACAAACAAGCCGTGGAAAATAAAAAAAGTGGGAGCAATCATGATGACATAATGAGAAATGCATACAAGATTTACGCTCAAGACGAAGGCGGCAAGAAGTTTGAGTGTGAGCATGTTTGGCGTTTGTTGAAGGATGAACCCAAATGGGGTGCAGGTATGTTTGAATGTTCTTCAAAAGAACAAAGATTTCTGCTTCCGGTGCATATTCATCATCTTCTAACCCACCAACCCCAACAAGTTCTGATTGCAACCCAACAGCGCCTGTATTGGAACGTTCGATTAGCCAAAAAGCTGCAAAAAGAAAGGCGAAAGGGAAGCAGGGTCAAACATCGAATTCAATCGATCTTTCTGAATTCAATGCCATACAACAAAAAAAAGTTAAGGCAATGCAAGATTTCAAGCGTGCATTTGATCAGAAGATGAAGGAGGATGCCGACAGGTTGAAGATAAATGATCTGCTAATCCTCACGAAGGATACATCTGAGATGAGTGAGAGACAACTACGAGATCATGAGGTGTTGTGCAACTTCATCAGGGAGAAATATGGGATAGTTTAGTATGAACTTTATTAGGTAGAAATATGTGTGATGTATTATTATTATTTTTTATGATGTTCTTTTTATGTAATTCAATTATGTATTATCATACTGGTTTATGAATTATGTATTATCATCTTATTTTATGAGTTAGTTATTATTATTTTAAAAATGCCGTTAAAAAACTAGCCGTTGTAAAGTAGCCGTTAAAAAACTAGTCGTTATAAAGTAGCCGTTAAAAAACTAGTCGTTATAAAGTAGCCGTTGTAAAGTAGCCGTTGTAAAGTAGCTGTTTCGTCCAAGCCTATATATACTTCAGTCACTCTAGTTCTCCTATCATCCTCCAACTATCATATTTCCGGAACTCTTCTTTCAACTCCCAAATTATTCTCTCAATTTTCATCTTTCCAACAAAACCAATGGACCCTTCAGATCCGTTTGACTTGAACAATGTTGTTAAATGGTATTTTGACAATGTTATTAACGACAACAGTGAGGAGGAAATGATGAGGATCATCCTTGAAAAGCAAAGAGAGGAACAAGCTGGTAGCTCTACTAGGCGTACAGGGAAAAGAAGGTACATAGAGAGGAATCGTGAAAAAGGACATACAAGATTGTTTAACTATTATTTTTCTGAACAACCGGTGTACACAGATGAGCAGTTTCGCCGAAGGTTCCGAATGTCCAAGCATGTTTTCCTTCGTATTGTACAAGCCCTTGGTGAGCATGATGAGTATATCCAGTTGAGGGTGGACGGACGTGGTAGACAAGGCCTTTCACCACTTCAGAAATGCACTTCTGCTATTCGTATGTTGGCATATGCATCACCTGCTGACAGCCTGGATGATTATGTCAGAATGGGGGAGAGCACTTCGGTAGAATGCTTAGAGAAATTTACAAGCGGTGTGATCAAGATATTTGGGGAAGAATATCTAAGGAGGCCTACAACTGATGACATTCAATGCTTGTTGCAAATAGGGAACGATCGTGGTTTTCCAGGTATGTTGGGCAGCATAGATTGTATGCATTGGGAGTGGAAAAGTTGCCCAGTTGCATGGCAGGGTCAATTTTCTCAAGGTGATCATGGGAATCCTACGGTTATGCTTGAAGCAGTGGCATCAAAGGACTTGTGGATCTAGCATGCATTCTTTGGGGTTGCTGGTTCAAACAACGACATTAATGTGTTGAATCAATCACCTGTCTTTAACGATATTCTACATGGCCGAGCTCCAGAGGTGAAGTACACTGTTAACGGAACTGAATACAATTTGGGGTATTATTTAGCAGAAGGCATTTATCCTGAATGGGCTACATTTGTCAAGACCATCCCAATGCCACAAGGAGAGAAGAGACAATTTTTTGCGAAGCAACAAGAAGGTGCTAGAAAGGATATCGAGCGAGCATTTGGAGTTCTCCAAGCTCGATTCGCAATCGTACGTTGCCCAGCTCGACAATGGCAATTAGACTCACTTGCGCGTATAATGTATGCTTGTATCATATTACATAATATGATTGTCGAAGATGAACGAGACACATATGGTGGTAATTTCGATTTTTCTGATGTTGGTAACGACACGGTCGAAGAATCTAACAACGGTCGTGACCCTGATATCCAAGATTACCTGCAAAGGAGATTCGCTGTTCGTGATAGGGTATCCCATCACCAACTTCAAGCCGATCTAGTAGAACATGTTTGGGAGCACCACAGACGTATGAACGACCAAAATTGAAATATTATTATTTGTATTTTTATTTACTTTTCATTTAAATTAATGTAGTTTTTTTAATTTTTTTTATGTATTTTCGTAATTTTAAATGAATGTTGTTGAATTATTGGTATTAATTAAATTGTAATTTAATTTTTATTATAATATGTAGTATTTAAATAATATATAAAAAGTAATGTGGGGTAGGGTGTGGGGTCCATTCAAGAACCATAGTTGGGTTCTTGGGGTTGGAGCAAATTTGTGGTAGAGTTGCTTAAGGTATGGGGAAGTATGAGATAATATAAAAAATGCTACGGGATCCACCTAAGAACCAAAGTGATGGTTTGGCATTGGAGATGCTCTAAGGAAGTATTGAAAAATAGCATAGGAAAAGAACAGAGGTAAGTGAAAGTAATTTATTGTCATTGTTTATTTATTTTTTTTATTATTTATTTTATTATTGTGTGTTATTATTTGTTCTTTTATTATTTACGTTTTTTTATTATAAAAAAAAATTTCAACCGTTTGATTTGAAAGAAATCAAGATCTAATGGTTTGAAAGCCGAGGGTGCACCACAAGAATATAGACAGCAGCATATTGTACAAATCCTAAAAGATTCTCATAATCTTGTGTTTGCAACTTCACATTAAAAATGTAGATCCTATCTTTTAAACCGTCAGATCATGGCTTCTAAAGATCTAACGGTAAAAAGGAGGTGAGTGTGCAGCAACTCGTGCATCTCACTGCACTTGATCACAACTCATTAGATCTCAACCGTCCATTTTTAGATTCCGATCCAACGGTTTCCTCTCTCCCTGCTGGTGCCCCATGTGACCCATGTGGCCCTTGTCCCCTTGTCCCCCACGCGGCCCCCCAAGCTGGTCAGACCTCTTTGACCGGTTCCGTTTGGACTAAACCGGACCAGACCGAACCGGTTCAAACCCTTTTTATTATTATTAAATTTTTTATAAAAAAATATAAATATACCTATTCTAAGGTTTTTGGACCTCCTGAGTCCGATTTTAAGGTCCGTTTTACTGTTTGGAGCTTCTAAATAATTGTTTTGATTTTTTTTATGTCTCAACTTTATTAATATTTACTTTGTCAACTATGCATTATTATTTCGTGAAAGTCGTCGCTCGCCTAGTGCCACTTCGACCATCACATAAATAAGATTAAATTTAATAAGTAATATTAAAAATTAAAAATACATTTATCTTACATCAATCATACTTATATTTCTTTGGAAAACCTTCGTTCGCTTTATGCAACTTCGGATTCCAATAAAAATCAAACATATTAATTGTCTCAAATTTTAAATTGTCATTATTATAATCATAATAATGAATCTCATGTTATTTTTGTGAGAAATCGTCGTCTGCTTAATGTAACTTCGATTATCACTTAATAATTTACCCAGCCTCAAATAACAAGAATTATCATTCATATTCACTTTTTTTTTTTTAAATATGCATACAGGAACAAGAATATGCATTTTTCAAGACGCCATCAGATATAAATAGGAACAAGAATCATACAGGATCATAATGTTTTATGTTTTATTTCATTGTTTATCAACCCTCAATTCTAACACTGTAATATTATCTGTCAAACTTCTTTTGGCTCCACCCCTTCTCCAAAATCTTGGCCGGAACTCAGTGTTTTATATATTTGGTCTTTTGGGGATTGCTTGGTATGTAGAAATGACTAACCTCATGTAGTCACCTGCTTATTAGTTCAAAGTAGTTAAGTTCCTGCACGAGGAGTCTTGAGTTGCAAATTTGGTAATTTGATTAAAATCATGACTTCTGTTATTGCCATGAATTTTGAAGGTTTTTGGTGTTTCGTGTTGTTTAAAGGAAATGCAACACATTGAACTGCCAAATCTCTTTTACGTTTAATATGTTTCATGTGTAATCCAAAGTTTATTTGGAATTGCATGAAGTATTCTAATTTATACTAATTTATCCGTAATTCAAATAATACTTGGCTTTGCAATAAATATTCTAATTTGCACTAATGTGTAATCCAAATTGTACTAAACCTTTACTCAAAATAACTCAAAAGATAAATATTTATTCTCGTGCATCGCACGGGCATAGTTACTAGTATATTCAATTTACACATATATATATATACACATGTATGCATGCTAGTAACTTTTAAAAAAAAAAAATAAAATCTCTCAAGATTAATGCAGATTGTTTAAAATTAATTAAGTTTACTTTTACGCTCCAAACATTTCAAACTGTAAGTAAAATTATAATGCCTTTTCAAATCAGCACTAGGATATTGCATACAAGTAGTCCTCGTAAAATCTCTTAATTTAGAATCATAGAATTTTTAGCAGATTACAAGTTAGCTACCGGGAAACTTTTAAGTATACTTTAATTTTTACAAAAATGGTTCCTGATAAATGTTTTGTCACAGTGACGCTACCAAATACAATTGAAATAAAATTGAGAAAGATAACCCGTACAACTTTGGCATCTTTACTCTTTTTTTAATCTAAAAATTTTTGGAACAACCTTTTATGTAACAACTTTTTTATACTGACCTCTACAACGACAACGGGTTAGGCTATAGCTTTCACCATGCAAAAAGACTACTTTGTTTTGGCCCACAAATCCGTGGATCCTCATCAGACTATGCAAAGTCTTTCTGTACTACTCTGATCGGATCCTGAAGTTTTGTATGAAAGGTCATTGATGCATGTGCATACAACACTTGTAAAGTTTCCTTACATATGTAAAGTAGAGCATATGCTTCGAAGAAAAAACTGGTAGGCTGAAATATATGCACACTCAATCTCATGCTTGTTCATTCTTGAACTGGCAAGATCTGAACTAAATTAAGGCTCAATCGATTAGTGAATGAACAAACAAGTTCAAGCAGCTTGACTCATTCACTAACCCAGATAGTAGTTAGAAAAGCAAAATCACAAAGATGTGTTGCACGTAGGAAAGTAAACAAACAACTAATAGCTTCAGCTGACAGCCTCATTTTCCATGATACTCGATGGATATTGGATACCGTGACCTTGCATCACATATAAATGCGGGTCCATGATGAAAATATTAAAGGTCAACAAGCATGTTAGTTCCAACAACCAGAACATAATATACAGAACAGAAAGCAGGAATCTAGTAATACAGAACTCAACCTCTTGCTCCCAATCAGGCTCTTCGATCAGTTCCACTGATGAACCACTATCACGAACAAAAAACGACCAGTTTCTTCTCAACATTTTCCAAAGCAATGTTTGTGTCACCAACAAAAAACGAAAAGAACCAAATACGATCAGCAAAAAAAGACGATCACCAAACGCTAATACCAGCCCATTAATGAAAATAACCTATTCAACAATCACAAAAGCATCTAAGTCTTAAAATAGAACAAAAAAGAAAAGGAAAAAGGAACAAACAGTCCTAAGCATCAATTTTTAAAACACTTCAACACTCCACAATAAAAATATACACGTTCAACTTGGCTAATAGCTTATTTTCAAGTATTGAAGACTCTATCCAATTATCAAGACTTCCTTCAAATTTTGATGAAAGGGGTATTTGGCTTTCTCATAAACTTGCCTAGAACAAGGTTTCATAGGGCCATGAAAGCTGCAAATGCAATAAGGGAAGAAATAAAAATGATTACAAAGAAAAGGAAAGTGGATTTGGAAGAGAAGAGGGTATCACCTACTCAAGACCTTCTATCACATTTACTTGTTACACCTGACACCGGTGGAAGGTTTGTGACAGAAATGGAGATTATAGATGACATATTACTACTGGTTTTTGCTGGCCATGATACTTCTAGATCAGTGTTATCATCGCTCATGAAGTATCTGGTGGAGTTGCATGAAGTTTATGAACTTGTGTTGAAAGGTTTGCAAATTATAGAGTCCTTGAACATTGTTTACTTTTCTACCGTATAAAAGTTTACTAGAACAAAATTGTTATGTTGTGTCCCTTTTGGCATGCAGAACAACTTGAGATTGGCAAAGGGAGAAAGAGGCAGGGCAGTTGTTGGAATGGGAGGACGTTTAGAAAATGAAATACTCATGGAATGTTGAGTCTGAAGTCATGAGGTTATCACCATCTGAGACTGGTACGTACAGAGAAGCTATAAAGGATTTTACGTATGCTGATTATAACATCCCTAAAGGATCAAAGGTATGTTTGATCTCTCCTGTGTAGCTTTGTTAAACTTTAATTAGCTTATGGCACTATGTAGCACATATCATCTCTAATTAATGATTGCAATTGGTCTAATGCCACACCAACTGTAAGTTTTACTTTACACTCATGCATTAAATTTGTATTTTCAGATGTATCATTAGCTGCTAGTGTAGCAGCACACTTGACCCCAAGGCTAAAGAGACAAGTCAAAATCTATATTCAAAACCTCTTGCTATCCTACTGCCAATTACTGCTATCCTATTATTTTACATTAGCAAGTAGCTTAAATCAAGCCACTGATTCGGTTCAAGTTTTGTTTGATATTATTTCAATCTTTAAAATCTTTTTAATATGTTTATTTCTGTTCTTTGCTTCCATGAATTACTCAAGGTTTCTTATATTTTCTTAGACCGAAAGCCTCTTTCATCTTTTTGAGGTTCAACGATGATGATTGCTGGTGATAGGTATTACAGTTAGTTAATAATAAACAATGCTCCTCTAGTAAACATAAAGAGAACAAGCAAAATCGAACACCAAAATCGAAGAACATGAATCAAATAGAAAAATCAAAGAACGAATTGGAACGAACCTGGACAAGAATGGCACCGTGAGAAGCGTCCCTTATCGGATCTCGAACGGAGGACAAAGGCAACGGCGGCAGCGGCAGCGGCGGCGGCGGCGGGGTTCTCAGAGGAGACCAATAAATTAGGGTTCGTTCTCCTTCGATAGGAAAAAAATAGTGGGCTAGGGTTTTTACAAATTGGGGTTCGAATCGAAAGAGGAAGAAGGCTGGCTATGGTTGTGGTGGCGTCGGCGGCGGCAGAATTGGGATTTGATTTCGGTTTGGAAAGGAAAGGGTTTGGAGAGAGAAGCCGAATAAAAATGGTTTCGAGAAGAAGAACAAGCAAGTCTCGAGAATTAAAAGAAGAAGAACACGGAGATGTTGGCAGTGGAGAAGACGATGCTGCCAATGAAGAAGACAGTGAAGAAGATGGTGTTGAAGAGATAGAAGAAGATACGAAGGGTAGAAGGAATAGGAACTAAGACTTAGGCTTTGTTTGGATTGATGGTATGTGGTGGAATGGAATGAAGTGGGATGAAATTTAATTAAATTCCATTGTTTGGATTGTTTAAATTAGGAAGAAGTGGAATGGTTTATGATGGAATGGATTCCATCCAATCCCATCCAAAACCTCCTTTTTTGTTCCATCCAATTTTAGGGTGTACTTGATGGAATCATTTATTTAATTCCATTCCATCACAAAATACCCAAACAATGGAATGGTAAACTAATATTATTTCATTCCGTTCCACCTCACTCCATCTTATCCTACTTCATTCCACTCCATTCAACATTGTATATCCAAACATAGCCATAGTTACGGGGGAGGGACTTAGCCAGGGAAGGGTAAAGAGAAAGGGAAAATATAATTAAGGTATTATGGGTAGTTGAAATATAATATTAAGATGAGATATTTTGGGTACATGAAAATTAACATTATCACAAGGACATTTTGGATAAATTACATTATTAAAAATAATATTAAAATAATATTTTAAATAAATATATTAGGGACCTCATTACAAAATTCATGAATTAAAAATAAGCCCGTTAACATAAAAGGAAATAACACATAGCTAATTTCTATGGCGTCATATCAAGAGGGTAAAAAACCCTATGTTCTCAGAGGGTTCCGAAGCAAAGCCCCTTTTAATATTTGAATGACTTGGCTTGATAAAGTTTAAAGTTAATGTTATTCAATGTTAGATTTTGTTCAAGTTCTTAAAAAATGCCAAGTGAACACTTGACCTTAATAGCTACTTAAATTTGAGAAGAAGGATTTGGCAAAATTAAGCGCTCTAAACCTAAAAGCATGACCTCATTTTTTTTTTCAACGTGTCCAGTAGACCACCACTAAGAGCCTGGGTGTATGACAAATTTTATATATAAGAGGAATGAAATTTTCTGTTATATAAATAAATAAATATTATTGAAAATTGAAATAAAATTTAATATATAATAAAATAAAAATTTACATGATAGCCAAAGAAAAAATGGAATGAAAGATTTATTGCAATTTATATTTTTCCCAAATGAAAAGTAGTACCATTAGCAAATGTGCGTATCAAATCAAAGTAAGAATATTTTTTTTTTTAAATTAAAAACATGATAGGAATGGTTGGACCTTTTTTTTTATCATCAACGGGCTAACGTCCAAAGAAAATTATATTAAACGGGGAAAAGAAATCTCGTAAGCATCCTCACAAATAAGAGGAAACAAGTCACGGGGCATTAGGAAAGGAAATTACAAGAATGGTTGGACTTTTTTAATCCTTAATAAAAGTTCCGTTTCCAATTTCTAGTGGTATTAATTAATTTTTATTTCGCAAATATTTTTAATTAATAAACATTTTTAGATTCTTAATACTCCCTCCCTTTTATTATGTTTGGTCTTTTAGCCCTTTTTTTTCTGTTTCATATTGGTCTTTTACATTTTCAATACATAAACATATACTCCATCCGGTCCCTATTATAAGAAAAAATAACTGAAATCACACTTATTAAGAAAGTTAGTTGAATGTATTTAATTTTTCAAAATTATAAAAAATATGACTACTTTTAGAAAGTTGTATTGGGAATGAAACAAAAATTAAATTAAATCACTGTTTTGTATAAACATTTTGGAAATAATTGTGTTGGGAATAAAAAATTAGTTACTTTTTTCTTATAATAGGGAGTAGAAGGAGTTTTTTTTTTTTTTGAGTGAAGGACCAATTTGGTCCATGAAATTTTACTACTGGGACACTTTAGTCCCTCAAGAATTTTAATTCACTTTTAGTCCCTCAATAATTCAAAAAGTATCACTTTAGTCTCTATCCGAAATTTTAATCCTCTAAGTTAACGGAATGCATGCAGATAGGGACTAACGTGGTACTTTTTGAATTCTTGAGGGACTAAAAGTGAATTAAAATTCTTGAGGGATTAAAGTGTCGCGATCGAAAAACTTCAGGGACCAAAGTGATCCTTTACTTTTTTTCTTTTCTTCCATTTTAACTTTTCATTCAATCATTTCTATTACTCTTCATTAATTTTACTTTTATTATCTCTCATTTTTAAATCACTCTACATTAATTAATTGACACATTTATTATTTATTAATAAAATTTAAATACAACTATAATTTTTAAAGTTGGTTATTTGTTATTCCTCGTCCACGTGGTCACTAACGGATCCAAGTTGGTTGAGTTGAGACGATCACTTTTGGAGGGAAAAGACCAACCACTTAAAACTGACTTAACTACTTAACGGAATTCAGTAACCACTGATCCACAATCCACAATCAAAATTTCTCTCTCTTGCACATCCATTCTCTCTAGGCACTCTTACACTTTCACTCTTCATTTCCGTTTCTCATCATGGCGAACAACTCTTCCATACCACTCTGGGTCAAAATTATCAACACTGGGTGTGCTTCTGCTGCCGTAACCAGAGAAGGGTTGCTTAGAGGTCTCATCAGCAACTCAGGTGCCGTAACCACATTCATCATTATGTTCATGCATTTGTTCTCTGGGTTTAATTTTGGACTAGGGTTTGTGGGCTATCTCCATCACCGCTTGCAACTTATCAGAATCGGGAATGAAGATTTGATGAGAGGTGCAAATTGGTACGTAAGATCTTTTACGTTTCTATTTAAAAAATTAGAAACATTTCTTCTTTTATTTTATTTCTAATAATTTAATTTGGGAATAAAAGAATGAAATATTTCTAATTGAGTAAAGGACAAAGTACTTGTCTGGATTCAGAAAATGCTCCAGGCATTACGACTTTAATTGGAGCCGTTGTTGGTCACTATGCCTACTCATGTTCAGTTTCCGCACACATGGATGATAACTTTCATCCACGAACCGGAAGCTCGTTGGTTATTCACACTGCACGAACCAGGGTAATTCAGAACTGTAGTGTTTTAAATTTATTTTAATGATTTTATAACACTATCTTTAAAGTGATGCAATTATTGGTTGCAACAAATTTGATTTTCTGTTTTCTTTTGTAATTCAGTCAATGAGGTCTAGAATCACCGCAGAAAACCTTGGCTATGCTTTAAAATCATCTATTCATCTGGGAATCATGTTTACCCATTTAAGTTTTATGGGTTCTTTGTGTGACTCGGATAAAACCATCGCAAAGCAGCTCCTTATCATCCCGGGGGCTGCCTTGTCCGGGGTGTGTGGCCTAATTTCACACGATATCCTTAGATCAATCCTGCACAGGCTCAATCTTAATTGGCCCAAGGTATTATTTAATTTCAAGTTCCATTTTATTTGTTTTAAGTCTCAATTTTATTTTTGATAATATTATCTTTCATTCTCCTTTTTCAGGCTGCGGATTTCATTGCAGACATCTTTTAGTCCCACCTGTGCCAGCTTGAATAAAAAAATGTGTTTTTTTTTCTTTTTCACGAAATGAAAAAGGGGGGGTCACCTTGAAATACAAGTTAGGATCGAAATGAAAGTAAAGGCATCAAGCTGTTCGAATAATTAGAACCTAATTTGATACTCCCTCCAGTTCTATGTATAGGTCACATTCTAAAAAGTTTTTTTGGTCCTAATTATAAGTCACTTTATATTTTCTATGCATCATTTATTGATTTTTCTCATTTTTGCCTTTATTAAATGTTTTGACTATCTATGTGTTTTTTGTTGTTCATTAATGAGTGCAAATTTTCCAAGAAAAGTTAGGGGGGTAAAATTGTAATTTTACAATATATTCTCATAGAATTCATAAAACCAACCACTTTCTTTGGTATGTGTAATTCGATTAAGTATGCCTTATAATAAGGACCAGAGGGAGTATAGCTTAAGCTTCAAAATCATTTTCAATATCTTATGTTCATGCCATTCTAACAATAAGCTATTCCCTTAAAAAAAAAAAAAAACAACAATAAGCTATTTTCTCGTAACTCATTTAATGTGAAATCAAATTTATTACTGTTGTGTAAAAACGTTCAGGAGTCTTGATCATATGCGGCTTTAGGAAATGCCTCAATTTGCATGCGGTTGAGGTAGACACCACCCTGGTATGATGCAGTGAGTGATATCATACACCTATTTTCGTGTTAATTTTCAAGATATGCTTTATAACAAGGAGATTTCTAATATGCAATCTAAAATTGGATTGTTGCTATGCAACCTTCTGTTAAACCAATAAGAAGTTGTCATTTAATTCACCTTTGCTTAAGACTATTTGAATGGTCTTCATCCTAGTTTCCTTCTATGCTATGTTCGAACTCCAATCTTCCTTAAGTTTAGCATAATCATGACTATCCATTGTTTTCACAAGTGGCTTGACATCAGAGTTTGCCGCGTTGATTGCTAGAACTCGCAACGCCTAATAACTCAGAGTTTGGCTTGGCAACAGGTGAATTAAGTAACAGTTTCTTATTGGTTTAAGAGAAAGTTGCAAGGTGAATTAAATGACAACTTCTTATTGGTTTAAGAGAAGGTTGCATAGCAACAATCCAATTTTGGATTGCATGCTAGTAACTCCCTTATAATAATTGGTTATTTAGTCTTCATTATTTCTTTTTTTTAGTTGAGGTTTTTCAGTGAAAAAAATTAAGAGTGAGGAACCATTTTTGGACTTAAGTATCTCATAAATTTTTTTTCAAAAACTAAAAATGAATTTCCACATTTTAAAAAACTAAAATATCCCATAAAAAAAATAAAGACCAAAGTAGTAATTCACTCAAAATTAGTCAGTGATTTTAAAACAAGTACAGTAAAAAGTGTGGGAGAAAAAAATTATAAACATGTTATTTTAAGGCCGGTGGGAATTACCGGATTATAGATTCATCATTGCAAAAGAAAAGGTGTGGAACAGAACCTATTGTTGAGCGGTGAGTTCAGAACTTCAAACGGAAAAGTGAGACATATTGAACTCTGTCAAGTGTCAAGTACTAGTATACCCACTCTATAGTACTCTCTCCGGCTTGAATTATAAGCAATTCTAACCACTTTTATGTTTATTAAGGAGGTTAGTTGATTATATTTAATTTTCTCAAATTTATAAAAAATAGAGGTATTTTTGGAAAGTAGTGTTGGGAATGAAACAAAAATTAATTAAGATTATAATTTTCTAGAGATGTTTTAGGAAAGTGACATTGGGAATGAAACAAAATTTAATAAGGTTAGTTAGTTTTGCTTATATTTTAAACCAAGAGTAGTATGTTTTTTGTTGCTTATAATTCGAGCCGGAGGGAGTACTTATTATTATTTTTTTTAAGGGTTTTCTTAACCTCAGCCCTTAGGGTTGAGGATAAGAGTCTAAAAGTAGATGTATTTCATTGGGAAGTGTTTTATTGGTAAAATAAAAAGACTTTGTATTTATTTTTTCAATGAAATACATCCACTTTTAGGTTCTTATCCTCAGCCCTAAGGGCTGAGGTTAAGAAAACTTTTTTTTTAAAATCTGTACTCTTTGATCAATATCACATGTGTCCTTAAAAGTACATTTAATATTAATAAACGCTTGAGACTAATTTTGCACGATGTTGCGTTTCTATGTTTCTTCCAGCGAGATGTGTTAACTGTTAACTATTCCCAAATTTTCAAGTTGGCAGGATGACACCACTTAAGCTAACCCTATTTATCTTTATACTCCCTCCGGTCCTATTTATAAGGCACATTCTAGAAGAATTTTTTGGTCCTATTTATAAGTCACTTTGCATTTTCTATGAAGTATTTATTGTTATTTTCTCTTATTTGCCCTTTGTCCATTAATGTAAAATAATACATTATGAAATTCTCAAAACAAGATAAAAGGGCAAGATTGTAATGTTAAAGTATTTTTTTAAAGTTTCAAGAAACTTAACTACATGCAATGTACTCCCTCCGGTCCTATTTATAAGACCCTTTTAGGGTTTTTATTTTGGTCCTATTTATAAGACATCTTTTCAATTTTCAATAACATTTAATTACTTCTTTCCACTAACACCCCTATAAAGTCAACACTTTTCAGAGTTCCAATAATAATTATAGGGGTAGTTTTGAAAAAGTATATCAAATTTTCACATTTCCAATGCCACTAACAAATTTATCCACTCTCCTTGGTGGGAGTGAAAAACCCCAAAAAGGTTTTATAAATAGGACCAAAGGGAGTAAATAGAACAGAGGTTTTACTACTTACCCTATTGAACTAACCCGACAACCAGGTAGATGGGCATTGAATAATGTTATGTTTTTTCCCTCGCACGAGTTGATATTGAAAATTTGAAAGGGTTAGTTAATTTTTTTCTCCCTCACAAATCAACCATTAATTAAATCAGTAATTTAATGAATTTTTTTATTGATTTTTCAATCATGAATCTTAGTATGCGACTTCCAATTTTTTTAATAAAAATACTCCTCTGTTCCTATTTGTAGGGTACATTCTAGAAGAATTTTTTGGTCATATTTATAAGTCACTTTGCATTTTCTAGGAAGCATTTATTGCTATTTTCTCTTATTTGCCCTTTGTCCATTAATGTGAAATAATACATTATGAAATTCTCAAGACAAGATAAGAGGATAAGGTTGTAATGTTAAAGTATTTTTTTAAAGTTTCAAGAAACTTAATTACCTTCCTTGGTCCGTATGATGTGATATGGATAAGTATGTCCTATAAATAAGAATATAGGGAGTAATTTATAAATTTATTAAAACCAACTTACAAATAAGATTATTACACTATTAAAAGTTAACATATATCACAAAGTGTTACTTTATTTATTATTGATTGATTAATTAATAAATAATATATGCCATTTGTTTAAAATATACTATTTGTAGGTCTATATATTATTATTATTATTTATTATTACTCTATTATCATTTTAATTTATGACAATGTCTTCATTGCAAATTTTAGGGTTAAGTCATCCCTCTCAAAGACTTATGTGCAGTGTTCCGGACAATGACTCCTTCTCTCATTCTTTTTCTCAGATCCACAAACTGGTCGACCCCAAACACATCTGAATAGTCCACATCATCAAATGACCAACTCATGGAAGCAGAGAAGACCCCTCGCATTTATCAAAATTTTCCGTGGATTTTGCTTAAAAAAAAAATGAAAAGAAAAATCTTAATTTCTCTATAAAAAGTTTTTTAAAAAAGGTAAATTTGTAACCAAAGACTAAATATTTAGTATATGAAAATGAAAAATACTCCTTGCGGTTTTTAAAGTTAATTTTCTAACTAATACTCTCTCCGTTCCTTTTTATCTGTCGTTTTTTGGAAAGATTTTTTGTTTCTTTTTATCTATCGTATTGAGAATTTCAAGAGTATAATAAATGTTGTTTTTCATGTTTGCCCTTATTTAATATGTCTTGGTTTATGTAAGTAGTGGAGAAAAATTAATGATTATAAAGAGAGAAATGATATAATGAGAAAAAACATAATTAATGTATTGAAAATCTAAGTAATGATTAGATTTCTTAAAGGGTGTATTTTGTTTGAAATATGACAGATAAATAGGAACGGAAGAACATAATTTATCATTTTTATCCCTTGTTTCCAATTCCAGCTCTTACAATTGAGATTGAGCAAATCATTTCTAAAATATAGATAGATGCTACAATTTTCTATTAGATGACCATCCAAAAAGATGAGTAAAAAGATATTTACTTTTTGGCCCCCACCATTTACTCACCAGTCCCCATTTATTTCGTCTTATACAAAGCGGAATTGCAAATTTTTTCTTGTTTTCGCCTCTTGGTAGTTGGAAAAGTTAAAAAATGCATTTCCGCTTTGCATAAGGCGGAATAAAACGAAGGCCAAAAAGTCCTTCAAGGGGTTCAAAAAGTAAATGTCAAAATAATTACCAGTAAATCAACCAATTAATCTTTTGGACGACCAAATCACGCTCTCTTTTGTTTGATGGCATGAGAGCAAAGCCAAGTTCTTTAATTAAAACCTCTTTTCTTACTGTATAATTTTAGGGTCCTGCAATGGCACTTGTCAAGATTATTGTACTTAATATAGAAAAAAATCTTAAGTCCACATTTTTTACTCTCTCGTAATTATAAAAAATCACATTTTCAACAATTTTTATCTATATTGGCTTTCTTAACAAGTGCCTTAAGGACACTTGTTAGCATTTTCCATAATTTTATTTATAGATTATACTACTAAATCATATACACATGATAACGAGAGTATTTATATCTCTTTAAATTTTAAAAAAAATATTTTAAGATACTTGCATTGAAAATTTCATAAATAGATTATTTCACAATAATGAACAAATGATAAATACAAATTGCTTATAAATAAGATTAAAAAAATTATTATAAAATGTGACTTATAAATAAGACCGACAAGAGCATAATTTTTCTAATTTATGAATAAATTGTAAAAAAATACTCCCTCCGTCCCATAATTCAAGTCTTTTTGCCTTTTTATTTTGTCCCATAATTCATGTTTTTTTATAAACTCAATACTTATTTATACTTCTTTTTCCAAACATACCCCTATTTACTACTCCCTCTGTTTCAGAACATTAGGCCTTTTAGCATTTTTTTCTTGTTTCATAACATTAGGCCTTTTACAATTCCAATACATAAACATATTTTTCTTTCCAATTCTAACCTTTATTCAATCATTTCATTCTCTCCTCATTAATTCTACTTTTATCATCTCTCTCATCTCTAAACCATTATACATTAATTAATGGACACACTTACTAATAAACATTAAATACTACTACAATTTTCAATAAGGATTGATAGGGGCATTTTGGACAAATTATACATAACACTTACAATAATTAACACTTTCTTAATCTGTGTGTCCAGGCCTAAAAGGCCTAGTGTTCTGAAACGGAGGGAGTATACTATAATCTTTTTCACCACCCTTCTCTCTATCTCTCTTCAATATAATCTTCATACATTTATTATTACTCTCTCCTATTATTGAATTGGGCCATTTTAATCTAAGTATATCAAATTCTTACATCATTTACTCATTTCTTAATCTCCGTGAAATCTCTAAAAAGTGAATCATGGGACGGAGGGAGTAAGTTTTTACGTGAAAGTGTGTTATACTTGAAGGACCAAGAAATGTTGTTTTACATTCACAATACATATTTAACAATGTTTGTGATTGTTTAGGGGTGGAAGGTGGGATTCAAGCATGCACCCCGTCATTATATCTTAAAGGGTCTTGTTAACAAGTGTCCTTAAGATTATTACATATGGAAAAAAAATCATAAGTTCACATTCATCACTTTCTCGAAAACATAAAAAATCACAATTTCCATTAATTTTTATCTATAATTACTCCCTTAACAAGTGCCCTTACACTTCTTAGCATTTTCCTATCTTAAATTGCCTAGCCACCACGCGCACCAAGGTACATAACAACAACGGTTATGTAATGCTCCTTAAAATGATGAAATTTTGGGCAAAATAATAATAATAACTTCATGGATTCCAACCCTTGTTTAAAAGGCAACCAAAGTCATTTAACCAAATCGATCATTTTAGAGATTAATGAGTATGTATTGATGGTGTATGTACAGTTTTTTATACCATCAGTCCATCGTCCACAATTTATTTGTATTACTTTAATCTAGAAGTCAACGACCATAAACGGATGAATGATAGATGATGCTATGATGGTGTAAAAAAACTTTTACATTGTCAGTGCATTCTCAATTTTCTCATCATTTTATTAGTAATATTATATTATATTCAAATTTTTTCATAATATTCAAAATTTAAGGGTTTATTTGATTTGAGAAAACGTTTTATGTTTTCATTTTCAAAATTTTTTGATAATTATAATTATTACTCCGTGTTTAGTTTATAATTTTTTTATTAATTATGAATATGACCCTATGATTTCATTTTGTTTCCTGTTTTGAAATATTTATACAATAAATGGTGAAAACAATTTTTTATTGTTTCATTATTTCTTATATAAAATTTTGAAAATAGGAAATAAAATGAAAATGTTGGATCACATTCATAATAAACAAAAACTGAAATAAAAATACAATATCATAATTATAATTATCTATAACTTTTTAAAATAAATACATAGAACATTTGTCACAGACCAAAAAAACTGTAATTTCCCATAAATTTTGTTTATGTTTTTCAAGTCATCATTCGCTATTTATGTGTACTGCAACTAGACATAATTAATTGCACCTTCTATAATTTAGGTCAAAATCCGTCATTGTGATTGTTTATCTTTTACATAGATGAATAAATTAGACTCATCCTAATATTATGGTTTGTTTTTGTACATTACTCGCCATTATAAATTGGTGGTTGTGGTGGGTCGTGCATGGGTTACACCTCATTTTGCTATTGGCCCAGGTGGCAATTAGTTGAGCTTAACTATATCATTTTTTACAACACTACATTTTTTAAAGGAAAAATACTTTATTTGTTAAATAGTCAAATATAATATAAAATTATTTAAAAATATAACATTTTTTCAATTTTTAAAAAATAATAAATTGAGACTTGTGATATTTTTTTTCTATGTATAAGAACTTTAACGAATATCCTAAGACCTATTTACTTGTCAATGTATTTTAAGTTAAACTACAATTAATGGTAATGAATTAAAAAGAGCTTAATGAAATGGTTAGGTTAGAGCAAGGAGGTGATAAAAGAAAATAATAAGCCCACTAAGGAGAAGGGTGTTAGAAAGCAGTGATGCTATACATCACTAAACGAACAAACACTAAAATTTAACAGCCAATAACATTTTGGCTTTTGGTAAAAATCACGGTAAAAACAAGATACAGGAGAGAGAAAAGCTATCATATAACCCCATTTTATACTACTTCCTCCATTTCTATATATAAGACACCTTGTAAAAGAAATCTTTGGTCCTATGTATATAAGTTATTTTGTATTTTCTATGCATCATTTATTGCTTTTCCTCTTTTTTGTCCTTATTAAATGCTTTAACTATTTATGTGTTTTTTGTTGTTCATTAATGAATGTGAATTTTCCAAGAAAACTTGAGAGAGTAAAATTGTAATGTTACAATGGCAAATTCTCCGATGCATATTAAGACTTAACATGCACCGGTGCATGCTTCCCTTTTTCGGGTTTTTTATTTATTTTTTTAAAATTTAACCAATTAAAAAATATTCCATGTGTTTTCTTTTTTATTGATATGAAGTGATTTTTATAATTTGGACTTTTTTTTATTTTACTCTGTGTTCTTAAAAAACTGTACTGAGTAAAACTGTATTCAAAATTTACATATTCTAATAAATCTGTATTAAAAAAACTTAAAAAGCAAAAAAAAAATTGCATATGCACCGGTGCATGTTATCTCTTAATATGCACCGGAGAATTTGCCTGTTACAATGTATTTAGAATTCATAAAACTAACTTCTTTTTTTGGTTCGGAGAATATAGTTAAGTATGATCTATATATAGGACCGGAGGGAATACTTTGTAGATTTTCACAAAAACGGTTTTTTGTCAAATATCATTTTCCGTTAGAAATTATTGAGCTACATTTTTTCCTTATTGGCATTGCAAGTAAAGCTCGCATGGAGGTACGAGTAATTTAACACCTTAGAAAAAAAAATACCACATATGACATTTTTAATTCTTTCATTTTGAATTATAGTCGTGGCAGAGGTTTGTAATATTGAGTTATATTCTATTAGGAGAAAAATGATGGAAAAAAGGGATTAATATAAAAGGTTATCATTTAGTGATAGATAAGTGATCTATTTATCTATTTTTTTTATAATAAATCTCGATTTAACTTTTTAAAATTAATTGGCTTTGAAAAAAAAATCAAATTTTCTTGCTCATCAGTTTAACATCACTGACTAAGATTTTTTTTTTTTAAATATTAAAAAAATTATAACTTAATTATCATTCGATTTCTTTTAAGTTGGTTGACGACGTACAAAATCTAATGATTTTCATTTAGCCATTTGTATTTGCCCCATTCTTTTTTTTTTCCTTTCAAGGATTTGTTTCATTTAATATACTGCCACATGAAATAATGACATATCGCATTGAGCTCTATTTTAATTTATTAATTTTTTGATGCGAGAGCTCCATTCGTTGATAAGTACCAGTAATTCTTTAGTGCAAATGTAATACTATAAGCGTTGAGGTGTTGATAGTTATCTACGTCTTTTAGGATTGAAAGCCATAAAAAAAAATGAATTAATGCGTAAGTCTTAATTATTACGTGGTTTAAGTTTACGTGTTTGAGTTCAAAACATGATTTCAAATGAATTACATTTGATTATTCAAAGTTGATTTTGATTAAAAGTTGTGATAAAACTGATTAGGCAAGTCGAGTTCACAATACCTATCAACAATCCCCATCACTCCTTAATTTTTGTTCACCATAATCACTACTCCTGATAATGCATCAAATAATGATACAACAAAATATTTTCTATATTATTATAAAAAAAAAATATTTTCTATATTCTCCTCTAATTGTTTGTCTATCAAGTCTAACCCATTTAAAATAGGTCAAGCAGCTCTCCTTTATGAATACAACACTTATCACATAGGTCAAATATAGCCAGGGACGGATCCAGGAGGTCCCTAGTGGGGGCTATAGCCCCCACAATCCTCTAAAATATTTCTAGTAGTATATATGTAACTTTTACCCCAATATAAAAATAAATAACTACATTTTCATTTATCTATTCAATATTTTCAGATTATTAATATTCAGAGAAAATAATTATGAAAATTTATGTTAAATGTTTCTTTGTTTTTGTAATTCTTTTTTTTTTTACAATGATATTATCACATGATTTTGTATATATTTTTGTACGGGGTGTGTATTCATTTTAATAATTAATAGGCTTATTTATTAAAAGGTTGTTATATTTTTAAGGAAAATGTAAAAGAGTTTTAATGAGACATTTTTTAAGATTGTAAAAATGATGATTTTATGTCGAAAATAATGTGTCTAGTAAATCAGAAAATACTAAATTTAAATATGGCTTAATTGCCCTTTTGGACCACCAATTTTGTTAATTTGGTGAATATTGTCCCAGTACTTTTAATTTGACGAATTTAGTTCTTCAATTGTCAATTTGTGGCGATGTCAGTCCTTTCGTGTTTAACAAAATTGCTCAGATGCTAACATATGTTCTTCTATTAGACACAAAAAGACTAAAAAGACTATATTTGCCAAATTAAAAGTAGGAAGGCCAAATTCGCCAAATTAACAAAATTGGGGACCAAAAATACTGCGATTAAGCCTTTAAAATTTCAATAACAATTTTTCATTTTTGCATTCCATAAATAATCGTTAATACTATCCTACTTTTAATACTATATATCGCCCCCATGGCCTAAATTTTCTGGGTCTGTCACTGAGTATAGCCAGCCCTGTTTCCATCAACATATACGTTGAATACTTTCAAATATGTTCTCTCACCCCATTTATAAAATACTATGCGTGCCTTGATTTTTTTCCATCGAAAATACGTAGGATTAGAATTGTGTATCGGATAACCAATTTGTTCTTGTGTTCACTAGACAATATTGATAAGGTTGTGCATTTCCTTCACTAAACTCAAAAGCAAATTAAAACTACTTTTGACAAATCGATTTTGAACCCTATATCATATTTGAAATACCAAAATAAAAATTTTCAAGCACGTTAACAAAATCATCAATTAGAAAACCGTGTGCGAAAGGCATGGAAACGTGATTTGAATATGATGTGTATACAAGGACGGACCCAGAAATTTCTGAATGTGAGGGCGACATATTAAGGGGGTTCTCAACCCACATTACATATTGTAAATTACCATATACCAAAATTTTATGATATACATGTAATGCAATACTGAAATTTCAAAATAAAAGAACATGCATACTAACTTTTATAATTGGTGTTTACGATATTGTTTATTGGTGTCAAGAATACTTCAATGTTTTTTTTCCACCTAAAATTATTTATTTTTTCATCATGAACTTTCCTAAACTTTAACCTACAGTTTTACGAGGCAATTCATCATATTCATCGGTCACCAATTTATCGACTTCAAGACATGGACTTTAAAAAATTAAAAACTCAAGGCCCATTAAATTTTTATTTGAAATCTAGAAATATATATACTTCCTCCGGTCCTAAATATAAGTTTCCTTTGGACTTTTTTTTTTGTCTTTAATGTAAGTTTCTTTCCAATTTTCAATGGCATAAACATTCATATTTGCTCAACACTTTTTAGACTCCTAAGAATAATTATAAGAGTAATTTTGAAAAAGTATATCAAATATTTACATTTTTAACAATATTAATAATACTGACTAATATTCTTAAAAGGCTTGTTTTTGGTAAAAAGAAACTTACACTTAAGACGAGAGAAAATAATATATACTCCCTTCGTCCCTATATATAATACCGTTTTAGGAGATTTTACGTTCATTAAGAGAGTTAGTTAATTTAATTAATTGTATTGAAAATGTGAATATTTGATATGTATTTTCAAAATTACAGTATCGAGAATCTAAATTTTTTTAAGTAAATATAGGTGTTTATAGAAAGAAGTAATTAATTGTTATTAAAAATTGATATAAGATTTCATAAATAGAGACAAAATAAAAGTCTCAAAAAGGTCTTATATACTGGGACGAAGATAATATATACTGTATGTATGTATGTATATATATATATATATATATTTGAAAAAATAAAATAAAATAGTGAGGGCAATTGCCCTCATAATGAGCAACGTAGGTCCGTCCCTGTGTGTATATGACATAACCCTTAATGTGAGAAGAATTTTTTGCCATTAAATAGGTATCATGATTTCAATAAGATTAATCGTGTCTAAGGGTAAAGGGTTTAACTAGAAAGAAAAGAAAAAAGAAAAATCTCATGAGATGGAAATCAAAACGTGAAGCCTTGTTGACCTATGCTATCATCATATCATGATTTTTTTTTCCTTCTCATAATATAAGTTTTTTTTTTCAATAACAAATACAACATTAATTATAATTTTTAACTTAATTATTATGGAGATATAATAAATAAAGAATTATTGTATTGCAGAAAGATATTCAAAAGAATCGTTTATATAGGTGATACACATGTTTTAAAAAGCCGTTAAATGACATAATAATTTGAAGCATTTTGATTATAGTACTTATACATAATCATTATTAAAAAAAAAGAAAAAGATTGAAGATGAAAAATATGTTGTGATAAATGAAATGATAATTAAAAAAAATAATATTAATTACTTCATTAAGTTTATAAAAAAACAATACATATGAAATAAGAAAAAAAAACCCATATAAATAATACTCGCTCTGATCCTATACGTAAGAACTTTTCGGAAAAATTCCCGTCCACCAAGAAAGTAGGTTAAGGTTATTACTTGTACTAGCTCTTACCCCGTGCAATGCACGGGTTGTTGATATTTAATTTTTTTATATTAAATATTTTAAATTAAAAATTATTATTATTTTCATTATAAAGTAAAATTTATTATTAAACAATAACAAAAATAATTATAAAAAAGGATTATTCAATATACTTTATTATGATAAATCAAAAAATATTATTATTATTATTTTGATTTTTTTTGTTTGATGGTATTATGAGAATAATTAATGATAAATCATAATATCCCTTATTTCATTGGACACGAATTCATTGGAAGATAATGACGGTTCGCTTTTTAATATTATATTTATTTATGTATAGATCAATATTAAATTAATGTATTCCTTATTTAGTTGATTGATAATTAGCATGTTTTATTAATTAGAGTGAATTCAAAATTAAACTTTTTTATTTTTATCTTGTGGTATGCACGGATTATTAATATTTAAATATTTTAAAGTAAAGATTATTATTAAACAACAATAACAAATGAGCTTGTTGAAAAATTTTGTACTTCCTTATATAAGTAAAAAATAATATTTTTTATCTAAGACTTTCCTTATTTATTCAATGGATAAATTAACATTTTTTTCATGATTATTAACTTTATTATGATGAATCAAAAGTAAATCAGAATTAGATCTACCTTATTTATTTAATAGATAAATTAATATTTTTATATGATTATCTACATTATTATGATAATTAAAAACAAATCAGAATTAAATATTTTGATCTTTTTTGTTTAATGGTATTATGAGAAAATTTAAGGATAAATTCGAATATCCACTATTTCATAGAACATAAAGAGACATTGAAATTGTTATTTTTGACTTTCTTGTTTAACACATTGCATTTTATTATTAATATAATGTTGGCTTTTTTTTTATATATATATATATATTTAATATTATATTTGTCTATGTATAGATGAGTATTAAATTAATGTATTCCTTATTTATTATGATTAATTATTAGAGTGAAATGAAAATTAAACTTTTTATATATTTTTGTTTGATGATATTATGAGTAGATTTAAAGATAAATCAAAATATTTTCTATTGCATAAGACATGATAATTTAGCATATTTTAAATATAATTATCACATCTAATATGAAAAATTATATATAATTAAACCAAAATTATACATTCTGATTTTTTTATTGGATAACATTATAAGATATTTCTTATATTTATTTGATGGATAAATTAATATTTTTTTTACCATTATTATTTTTTAAATATAACTATCACATTTATTATTATTATTATTATTCATATTTAAATATTTTTGATCTTTTTCATCATTTATCTTATCTCATGACAAAAAGCGGAAACAAATCATAAATAAATTGAAAAACATTGTTTCTTCAAATAGACAAAAGACTCATCAAAATTATTTCTCATCGGAATACGATCAGGGTATTTCTTCCTAATCCTTAGAGCCATAGCCCTTTTCTTCTTTGAAAAGAGAAAAGGATCAATTATTTGCACATGCTTTCAACAAAGAATAATCAAAGTAAGTATGTATAACAACTTACCAAAATTTCAAAAAAAAAAAAAACAACTTACCAAGGTCATGCTCTTGTTTGAAGTAACTCATTGATGTTATTCTTCCTGAAATTAGCATTAAGCAAAAGTCAATTAAAAGTATAACAAAATATGCATCATCTAATAAGTAATTCATTAAACACTCAAAAATCAATATTAAGAGCTCTAAGTAGATGAATAAACAAAAGTCAATTAAAAGTATAACAAAACATGCATCATCTAATAAGTAATTCATCAAACACTAAAAAATCAAAATTAAGAGTTTTAAGTAGAGGAACGAGGGAAAAAATTAAAACAAAAGAGAGAATTTGGAGAAGAGAATTCTTAGAATTAAATGGAACTTTAAAAATTGAATGGGAGATCCTATTATATAAATATATATATATAGTGATTTTTTTAATATTTTTTTAAATATTTTTGTTGAGGATAATGATTTGTTCAACAAATTGAGGATAATGATTTCACATACAGATAATGATTATATAAATTTAAATAATTAATTTGATTTCAAATTGTAATTTTGGTTAGAGGTAATGTTATTTATCAACAAAATAATTTAGATTAATTTTATTTCGTTGTACAGTTTGGTTTGAACTCCTACCATTTTGTATAATTATTTTTAGTTGTTGCTAATAATAATCTTTAATTTAAAATATTTAATATAAAAAAAATTAAAATATCAACAACCCGTGCATTGCACGGGGTAAGAGCTAGTTAGGATATAAAATAAGAAATAATATGAGAAGAAAATTATTAGAATTAGAGAGATCTAAAGGTGAAAAAAATGTAAAAAAAAATGTAAAATTGAATGTGATATCCAATTATAATTTTTTTAATATTTTTATTGAGGATAATGATTACTTTTTTTTTTAACAAATCGTGGATAATGATTTCACGTACGGATAATGATTAAATAAATTTGTGATTTTTAAATATTCTTTTCAATACTTTAGTTGAGGACAATGATTACTTTTTTTTTCCTACAAATAATTGAGGATAATAATTTTGCATACATATAATGATTAAATAAATTTAAATAATTTATTTAATTTTAAATTGTAATTTTGATTAGAGATAATGATTATCTACCTACAAACTCTCTGGTGCGAGGAAAGCTTCACGGGACAAATGTGATGCCTCAAAAATTTCTCCGGCAAACGTGGTGTCTCGAAAAGGGATCCTTTTATATATAGATAGTAGATTGGAAATGTAAATATTTAATATATTTTTTCAAAACTATCCTTGTAATTGTTGTTGAAATTCTAAAAAATATTGATTTAATACGATTGTTTTTGGAAAGAAGTAATTAAATATTATTAAAAATTGAAATAGAACACAAATTTGAAGAAGAACAGGTTTATAATTAAAAAATTGAAATAGAACACAAAAGTCTTATAAATAAAAAAGAGGTTTTTGAAGACAGGAATAGAGTAAAATAGAAGAAAAAACACAAATTTAACGTAAATAAATATTTTAATCATACTTAATTTACGAGTGAGAGGAAGAAGAACATTGTACCCGCAACAATTATTAGGTTGTTTGAGACTAATAATTTTGAATAAATTATCATAATTTATTATCTATTTTATGTATTAAAAGAAGAAATTACATATAGTTGAGATTGGTCCGGGATTAAGGAATAATTTTAGCCTGCTTGATAGGGGTGTAACGGGTTGGGTTGGGTTTCGATGAGGTTTAGCACCCAACCCAACCAAAATAAATTGGGTTGGGTTGGGTTGGGTTGTTCTCAATTTGAGTGTCAAAACCGATCCAACCTAACCCATAAAAATTCGGGTTGGGTTGGGTGATTGTATTTATTACATATTTTGATTTTTTTAAAATAAAAAAAAAAATCTAAGTAAATATAAAAATAAAATTAAAAATAGAACAAAAATCAAATAAATAAGTAATTAAATGTTATCTAAATCAACCAAATTACATAATTATGAATTATTATCTTAAACTATACAATTACACAATTTTGCATTAAATTATGATAAATTAAGCATAAAATATATTAGAAATAAAAAAATAAAAAAATATATTTATATCAGTGGGTTGGGTTGGGTTAATAATAAACCCGTGACCCAACTCATACTTGATTGAGTTACGAAATAGAAAAATCGATCCAACCCGTTAAATATGAGTTGGGTTGGATCGGGTTCGCGGGTCAATTTTCACCCCCTTACACCCCTGCTGCGTGAGGAAGAGCGTGTAGGGTAGTAGGAGATTTGGGAAGCGCGTGAGGTGAGTATTAAGAGAGACACAACCACCCGGTTGTTTGTTTTCCCGCGGCTATTAAATGACGTAGGGGGTCCTCTAAAGTCCTTCCAACTGCACAATCTCTCTCTCTCTCTCTCTCTCTTTCACCCACACAGATAGAGTCACAACGTCGCGATTTAACGTAAGTCACCAACTCAGACCGAGTGTGGTTGTGGAGAAAGTAAGTAAGTAAGTAAGAAAGTAAGAAAGAAAGAGAGAGAAAGAAAGAAAGCCATTAATGCCCCCCTTAGCTTAACTAACCACCTATCCAACCCTCACAACCAATGTGCCTTATTCTAACCTCACAATTTCTTTCAACATTCAGAGCATTCAGCCTTCCTTCTTCTGCTGTTTTGAATTTCGTGAATGTGGAACTCGGCGGAGAACGCGTTCGCCAGATCGGCGTCGTTTAGGGAGCAAGCTGACGATGACGAAGAGGCACTGCGCTGGGCTGCACTCGAGAGGCTCCCTACTTACACAAGAGCCAGGAGAGGACTCTTCAAGAATCTCACCGGCGATACGAAAGAGATTGACGTCACCGACCTCGAGACGCAGGAGCAGAAGCTTCTCATCGAAAGGCTTTTTGACTCCGTTGACGATGATCCCGAGACCTTCTTCCACCGCATGAGACGCCGTTTCGACGCGTAATCTTTTACATTTCCGTTTTCCTCTGTTTTCTTTTTTCTTTCAGGTATTAACGATGTTTCTCTGTTTGAAATGTGCAGAGTGGATTTGGAGTTCCCGAAGATTGAAGTTCGGTTTCAGAACTTGAATGTTGAGACATTTGTTCATGTAGGAAGCAGAGCCCTGCCTACTATTCCTAATTTCATTTTCAATATGACTGAGGTACCACTTACTTTCCTTTTCTTTCTTTGATCTGGATCACTTTCGTTATGCGTTCAATTCAATTCAACAGTGTTTCTGCTATTTTTGGACATAGGCTTCTAATTTTGATTTTTTTTTTTTTTTTTTTTTTTTTGGGAATAATAATAGGCTCTACTAAGACAGTTGCGGATATATAGAAGAAAGAGAAGCAAATTGACAATCCTGGCTGACATCAGTGGGATTATTAGGCCTTCAAGGTCAATGCTTATAATTTACAGTATTTCCATTTTATCTTGTGTTATTAGATTAATTAATGGCCATGGTCTAATGGGACGGTAAGTATTCAGCTCATAAAAGTTTCAATTTGTTGTAGACATAAGGATCTCGTTAATAGTAATGTCATCTAAAAGTTTTCATAAAAAGTAAATACTGTAGTAAGCTTCATATTTG
Organism: Crotalaria pallida; assembly: GCA_037953625.1. NCBI lineage: Eukaryota > Viridiplantae > Streptophyta > Magnoliopsida > Fabales > Fabaceae > Crotalaria > Crotalaria pallida. The sequence goes on from CM075649.1 coordinate 183,958,663, forward strand.
GATCAAATAAAAATCCGTTTGTTTAAGTTTTTTAAACATATACTATATGAGAAATAATATTTATTTTATAGGTAAACAATTTTTTTTCACTTACTAATTTTCAAAAATTTGTCACCATCAGCTTTTGAGTTATGATTATAAACATTTTTAAGGTTTTTTTTAATATCAACCATTAAAGCGATGAAAGGAGCTCAAAAAATAAATAAAACAATATTTTTAAAATTTTTGAGAAAAAATATTTTATACACATCGATCTGATAAGCTATTCCACAGTATAAAATTTAGTAAAAAAAATTCGAATGGCTTATTCAATATTGTTAATACACTATTGAAGAGATATGATAAGTGTGAATAATAAAATTATGAGTGCGGTTATGATTTTCCTAAGTTTTAATATATTTAGAGAAGTAATACTTCATCCGTCCCTAAGTATAAGACTCTTTTAATACTTTTATTTTGTCCTAATTTATAAGTTCTTTTGCCAATTTTCAATGATCATTAATTACTTTTTTCCACAAACACCCCTATTTATTTAACACTTTTTAGATTTCCAATAATATTAATAAGAATAATTTTAAAATTACATATCAAAAATTCATATTTTCAATGTAATTAATTAAATTATTTCACTTTCTTAATCACCCATAAGTCTTATATTCAGGAGGGAGGGAGTATATATCATTAGCAAAGTTTTATTTCCTTTTTTTTTTTGGTTAACAGTTTTATTTCCTTTTTAACCTTACGATGTTAAGAAAACCTCATTCCAAAAATAAAATAAAGCAACTCAAACACACAACTGCAGTTTAATACTACTATATACTACTATTATTACCTTTTTTTTTTGGGTAAGCAGCAGTTCAATCCCAGTGCAATACTTACTTAGTACCTGGTTTGCAGGTACTAAGTTTTTCAATTGCATTAAACAGAGTAGAATGGGGTTCTTTCCTCTCTGGTTGGCCAGCTATTGTGTCATATAGTAGCATAGAAATCCTAGCTCAACATGATGCTTAAGATTAATATTGAGTGCACAACATATGAGTGGAAGAACAGACTGCACTCTCAACCAGACTGCACTTTCATCCCTTTCTTTTAGGTAAATTGAGCTTGTGAATGGATGCCTTCTCAATTTGATTAAAATGATAACATCTCATTAGCATAATTAGCCTAATGGTGGACCCCTAGTCTTGCTATTCTCCATTTTGGATTTATATCTTGGCCCTTTCCCCTATCTCATTGATGTTTTTATACCCTTTGAAGATGTCAGGGAACATAACGTACAATGGACATCGTATGAATGAGTTTGTTCCCCAAAGAACATCTGCTTATGTCAGCCAACAAGATTTGCATGTGGCAGAGATGACTGTGAGAGAAACACTCCAGTTTGCTGGTCGTTGTCAAGGCGTGGGGTTTAAATTTGGTATACTTTTAGACCATTTGAACTTATATTCGATTAGCTCTTTTTGATGCTGCTGTTAAGTGCTAAATTCTGGACTCTTGACAGATATGTTGCTGGAACTTGCCAGAAGAGAAAAAAATGATGGAATAAAACCAGATGAAGATCTGGATATATTCATGAAGGTAATTTGCTTTCTTTTCAAGGGGAAGTATTTCTCTCTTTTTTTTAGAAAAGAAAAAAAGCAACTATACTACATTCATGGACACAAGTTAATCTGTTCTTCTGGTTTCATTTTGTAGTCATTAGCTCTTGGAGGACAGGAAACAAATCTTGTGGTGGAGTACATAATGAAGGTACTCTCTAAATACTGTTAATCTAGGCGGACAAAGAATTCTCTTTGTAAATAACCTGAAATCTTTGTTGGCTCATGTCATGGGATTTTTTTAAAAGGTTAAAAAAAAAAAAATTCATTAGCTACCAGCATCAATGTTATGTCTGTTTTTTGTAGTTATTAATTACTTGTTTATTTCTTTATAAATCAATCCAAAGTTCTAAAATATTTCTCACAAAGATATTAGGTTTGGACATATGTGGTGAAACATTGGTGGGCGATGAAATGCTCAAGGGCATCTCCGGGGGACAAAAGAAACGGCTTACAACAGGTTAATTTATGACATGTATTCTTTCTCTTATTTACTAGCAAGTTAGATGCATTTAGTATATGCTAATCAAGTAATTATCAATTGATGTGTGGTTTTCAGGTGAATTGCTAATTGGTCCAGCAAGAGTGCTGTTCATGGACGAGATATCAAATGGCCTCGATAGTTCAACTACTTATCAAATTATCAGATATCTTAGGCATTCAACCCATGCTCTTGATTCAACCACTATTATTTCTCTTCTTCAACCAGCTCCTGAGACCTATGAATTGTTTGATGATGTTATTCTTTTGTGTGAGGGTCAGATTGTGTATCAGGGCCCCCGTGTAGCTGCTCTTGATTTTTTCAGAATGATGGGATTTAGTTGCCCTGAGAGAAAGAATGTAGCAGACTTCTTACAAGAAGTGAGTTGTAGCGATGATGGAAAATATATTTCTGCTATATTTGATTTAGTTACTTTTCAAACTTGGAATTCCTGTTCACAGGTTACGTCTAAGAAGGGCCAAGAGCAGTATTGGAATGTTCTCGACCACCCTTACCGGTACATACCTGCTGGGAAGTTTGCCGAAGCATTTTCCTTGTATCGTGAGGGAAAGAATTTGTCTGAGGAACTGCATATTCCTTTCGATAAACGCCATAATCATCCAGCAGCCTTGGCAACTCGTACCTATGGTGCGAAAAGGCTTGATCTTCTGAAGACTAACTTCCAGTGGCAGAAGCTTCTTATGAAACGGAATTCATTTATTTATGTTTTTAAATTTGTTCAGGTAATCCTACTGGTATAAAATCTAAGGTTAAAGCCTAAAAGAGTTGATTAATTTATTGATTTAAAGTAACTCTACTAACGAGATTCACCTAACTAAAGAAATTGCAATAATCTTGTTGTCTCTTAAACTAGATAGTTCTTCACTTCTTAATTTATTGTGAATAACTATTTTACTTGTATCATAATCTTCTTTATTGTGCATTCAATTTCTCTCTCTTTCTTTAATATTTTTTTTTGTGTCTAACAGGCTGCTTCTATTTAATTAGTCCAAACTTCCCACTCTTAGCATTAAAAAAATATGAAAGCTTTTGTCATTTCTGGTTATGAACTTATTATTACATTGATTTTATTTTTTTTTTAGAACTTTTCATTGATTCTAAATGGATGCGTAAGGCTTATATAGCTGATATTAGCTTCTATTTACTATTTTCAGCTGCTTTTGGTTGCTTTAATTACAATGAGTGTTTTCTTCCGTTCAACGATGCACCACAATACAATTGATGATGGACGCTTATATCTTGGGTCATTGTACTTTTCCATGGTTATTATTCTCTTCAATGGTTTTACTGAGGTGTCAATGTTAGTTGCAAAACTTCCAGTTCTTTACAAGCATAGAGACTTGCACTTCTATCCTAGCTGGGCATATACACTTCCTTCTTGGTTTCTTAGTATCCCAACTTCTTTCATGGAGGCTGGAGGCTGGGTGGTGGTCTCATATTATACAATGGGATATGATCCGGCAATTACTAGGTGACTCTCATGTTCACTTGGTGTTTTCTTGTATTCTTATAGTCTCTCACAAGTGATTATTTTGTACACTTCTGGATTTGCAGATTTTTGCGGCAGTTCTTGCTTTACTTCTTTTTGCACCAGATGTCTATAGGGCTCTTTCGTTTGATAGGATCCTTGGGGCGGAATATGATAGTAGCCAATACTTTTGGATCCTTTGCCATGTTGGTTGTAATGGCTCTTGGTGGATATATAATTTCAGGAGGTCAAATAGGAATTTCAGTCTCTGTGTTTCAACATGCAATTTGGTAAGCTAAATTTCCTGAATTAGTTTCATATTTTGGCAGATCATATACCGAGTTGGTGGATATGGGGTTTTTGGATTTCTCCTTTGATGTATGCCCAAAATTCAGCTTCTGTAAATGAGTTCCTTGGACATTCATGGGATAAGGTATAGTCCTTTTGAATTTGTGATTATTTTTCTGAAACAATGTAACTATTTTTCTGGTTGAGAAATGCAGATGATAATGTTGTGCAGTGATAATATCTATTTCATATGAATATTTAGAAATTTCCTCACTGCCTTGAAAATATACTCAATATTTATCTTTGTACAGAGAGCTGGAAATCAGACCAACTATACATTGGGTAAGGCAATATTGAAAGTGCAGAGTATGTATCCAGAGAGCTATTGGTATTGGATTGGTCTTGGTGCAATGGTTGGATATACGATTTTGTTCAACATGCTATTTACGATCTTCTTAGCTTACCTTAATCGTAAGACACATTCTTCTTTATATAAGCCCTCTAACTGTCTAATGTTACAGTGCCTTCTGGTGTTTCATAGACCTAAAATAATTTGTTTGGAAGACAATTTTTATATCATCTTATTCTCCTAATATTCACTTCAGCTTTGGGAAGGCAACAAGCTGTAGTTTCAAAGAGTGAGCTGCAAGAAAGAGAAAAGAGAAGAAAAGGGGAAAGTGCTGTTATTGAGCTGAGAGAGTACTTGAAGCATTCAGAATCAAGTGGTCTGTGAATTATAAATTATATATTATTTTGAGTGTTGTTGACTGTTTCTATATAACTTGGAAGTGTCATTTCGTCAATTGTCTATCTTCCCAGGAAAGCATTTTAATCAAAGAGGAATGGTTCTCCCATTTCAACCACTCTCTATGGCTTTCAGCAATATCAATTACTATGTAGATGTCCCTTTGGTGCGTAAACCAGTTCATTCTTTTTATTTCTTAAATATTACCATCCTGGTAGAGTAAAACTGTAAAGCGTTTCTGAATGATTTTTTGCTTCAGGAATTGAAACAACAAGGGATATCAGAAGACAGGCTGCAGCTGCTTGTGAATGTCACTGGAGCTTTTAGGCCTGGTGTGTTGACAGCCCTGGTTGGAGTAAGTGGTGCTGGAAAAACCACGCTGATGGATGTTTTAGCTGGAAGGAAAACCGGTGGAGTCATAGAGGGGAACATATATATATATCTGGTTATCCCAAAAGGCAAGACACTTTTGCAAGAATTTCTGGTTACTGTGAGCAGACTGATGTTCATTCCCCTTGCTTGACGGTCTGGGAGTCCTTACTGTTCTCTGCTTGGCTTCGATTATCTTCAGATGTTGACTTGGAAACACAAAAGGTAAATGTGAATAACAGTATGTCCCTTTTGCATATTATATAGGCATGCTATACTTTTACGTGTTTGTGTGTGTATCAAAAAATAACTTTAGGAGTATTGAATGCCAGGCCTTCGTGGAGGAGGTAATGGAGCTTGTTGAGCTCACTCCACTGAGTGGAGCATTAGTTGGTCTACCTGGAGTTGATGGTTTGTCAACAGAACAACGAAAAAGGTTAACTATAGCAGTGGAGCTAGTTGTCAACCCTTCTATAGTTTTCATGGATGAGCCCACATCTGGGTTGGATGCCCGTGCTGCAGCCATTGTAATGAGAACTGTGAGGAATATAGTAAACACTGGTCGAACAATTGTGTGCACGATCCATCAGCCTAGCATAGACATATTTGAATCTTTTGATGAGGTATATTCTCATTACTAGAGATATTTTCAAACATTCCATTTAAAAATGGGTATTTGGAATTGGAGTTATTAGCGGGCTACTTGAGCATACTTTGATGTTGAGATTGTCACTGTTATATATTTTGTTTTTTGTTATACCCTAATTTCTTTCCACGTTATTCTTTTGTGTATATATAGCATATGCCAGCAGCTGTAATATATTTATTCTAGTTCCGATGATCGTGTCTCCAATTGAAATTGATAACTCTCAGCATCATATATTGTCTTTTTAGTTGAATTTTTCATTAACACTTACAACTTACTGATCTGACGAAATCCCAACTTGTATAGCTTTTGTTCATGAAGCGGGGAGGAGAGCTCATATATGCTGGTCCACTTGGCCCTAAATCCACTGAACTAATCAGTTATTTCGAGGTCAGCTGATGCATGCTTATCTCACTGAATATGTGATATATGGTTGAATACTTGAATGGTGATAACTGACAAGGCAATTCTCATTTTTTGTGATATCTATGTATAGGCAATAGAAGGAGTTCCAAAGATCAAGTCTGGATACAATCCCGCCACATGGATGCTAGAGGTTACTTCTTCTGCAGAAGAAAACAGCCTGGGGGTGGACTTTGCAGAAATCTACCGTGGATCAAGTTTATATCAGTATGTGTGATTTTTGGTTGCAAATTGTATCCATGAATTGGCAGTAACTGCACAATAGCAAATTGCTGAATATTAATGTACCATCTTTTCAGATATAACCAAGAGTTGGTTGAAAGCTTGAGCAAGCCAACTAATTCAAAAGAGTTGCATTTTCCATCCAAGTATTGCCGTTCACCTTTTGACCAGTTCCTAACTTGTCTATGGAAGCAAAATCTATCTTACTGGCGTAATCCGCAGTACACTGCTGTTCGCTTCTTCTACACCATCATCATCTCACTGATGCTTGGAACAATATGCTGGAGATTTGGAGCTAAAAGGTCCCTTCAATTTGTTTCCCTTACTATGGATATTCAATTTCAAATGAGACCTTGTTTCAATACCTTATAAACAAGGAAACAATAAGCTGTCCACTTTTTCTTTAACTAGGTACATATCTGCAATATTTTCTTGCTGGTAGAAGGTACTATGATGTATCCTATAAATGTGTCTCTTCAAGACATAAAGAAAGCCCTTCTAGGCAGAAGCAACTGAAGGAGTCATCAGTCATCATGCTTATTAAGTTTAGTCATAATATAGCTGAGATCAATCTACAATGTTTAAGTTTTAATGTAACCGGGATTTAAAAATTTCCAAATTACAAAGATATGCCAAAATAGAAAATAGATCAAATGCTGTTCAAAGAAGTCCGTAGGTTCACAGAATGGCTAGATTAAATTGTGCTATGATATGCTAATTTTAATTTATCTGTACTGCCACGTGATCTGATGTATGTATGCTTCCAGTGTATTATTTAATTTGTATTAATTTTTCTTTATCATAACAACTACATTTGTATTTTCACAGGGAGACACAGCAAGATCTATTCAACGCCATGGGATCGATGTATTCGGCTATCCTCTTCATTGGCATAACAAATGCCACAGCTGTTCAACCTGTTGTTTCTGTGGAAAGATTTGTTTCATATAGAGAAAGAGCGGCAGGGATGTATTCGTCTTTATCGTTTGCTATTGCTCAGGTATTTTTTTGGCATATAACATTCTTCAGTGCTTGAAAACTATTGGATTCCGTATGTTGACTAATGAGTTATCCTTCAATCAATGGCCAGGTTGTTATTGAGTTTCCTTATGTGTTCGGACAAGCTATTATATACTCCTCCATATTTTATTCCTTGGGTGCCTTTGTCTGGACTGTTGATAAGTTCATTTGGTACTTATTCTTCATGTATTTTACTATGCTATATTTCACCTTCTATGGAATGATGACAACGGCTGTCACACCAAATCACAATGTTGCTGCGATCATAGCTGCTCCATTTTATATGTTGTGGAACCTTTTCAGTGGTTTTATGATTCCTCATAAGGTATGGAAACTGACGCTTTGCTTTTTTCTGAAGTTTTGGTCGATGTTGAAGTAAACCCAATTTAATAAGGAATAATAAGTTAATAACAATGCCCAATTTCATATTTGGTACTCCAAATATTTTTGAAATATTGAGTCCTTAAAAATTAAAATATTAGTGTATCAATCAAATGACAATTTTGATCACCAATGTCAATCAATTGGTCCTGATAAATGTTCTTGATGCAGTAATCTTTCAAGAACCGCATTGACATACTCAAAATATTGTGAGGACTAAATAAGGGTTACTCAATGGAATAGCTATTGGCATCTTGTCAGGCTGCCAACCCTTATGTTTCAGTGATTCTTTGAGAATTCATTTTATTTATTCGTTATGTTTTCATTAATTAATTAATCATACAATTAGGATGTCTCATTCTTGCAATTGTTCCAATGGAAAAGAAAACATCATCTAATCTCACATTGCCACAGATTTTCCTCAACTTCAGAGTCTTAATGTACTGACTTTTGTTCTTTTAGAAGTATTATACTCTGAAACTTAAGGGATGCCACTTCTAGGCTGATCCATTGAAAACCTTAACAAGTGATTCTGTGATCTTCTCTTAACATTTTGATTGGCATGTTGAAGCATGTAGTGGAATGCATCAAATTGTGTTTGTGTACTTAAATAACTTTTTTCAAATTGTGTTTGTGTACTTAAATAACTTTTTTCTTAATTTGTCAGAGAATTCCTATTTGGTGGAGATGGTATTATTGGGCAAACCCTGTTGCCTGGAGTTTGTACGGTCTCCTGACTTCACAGTATGGTGATGATAACAAGCCTGTGAAGCTATCTGATGGAAATTTGATGCATATAAATCAAGTACTCAAAGAAGTGTTTGGGTACAGGCGTGATTTCATGGGCGTTGCTGCTATTATGGTAGGTGGCTTCTGCATATTTTTTGCAATAATATTTGCCTTTGCAATTAAATCCTTCAATTTCCAAAGGAGATGATGGGATAGAAAGTATTCTCTGTTGTGCTCAGGTTTCCAATAAAACAAGCATTACATCTGTATAGACTATAGTGACATGATTATAGCATATAGAAGAACCACTGTGTTTTTAGGATTTGTGAACTACTAATAAGAATACGTTATCAAAATCATTTTGTTTTACATTATCCGGGGGCAAATTTGTTGTAAAGTGACATATAATTGGTTTCTAGGATTTCTGTTAGACATGAAGTCAGATTACTATTTAGTTCGATTGATACGATAGAAGTTTCTTTTATGAAATTGTGTAAACAACTTTTGTGATGTTAAATATTTTTAAGGTTTGTTTAATGTCAGCATGAGAATAAAAAGTCAAAAAAATAAGAAGAATACATGAAAAAATTAAGTATTTATTAAGGGTCTTTTTAATCTATGCACTAGGTGCATATGTTAATTAAATCTTAAAAAATAAGTGTTAATTGAAAATTAAAATACTTAATAAATTAAAATAATTATTTAGTTCTCTGATACAATTTTATTATTTATGTTATCTTATCCTATACATGGAATGTATAGGATCCATTTATTAAATATGTTAAGTTTTTTTTTTTGCAATAACAATTTTTTAGTATTTTATCCTCATTTCTAAGAAAATCCTTTATCACAACAAGGACTCCTTTGTTTCTAAAAAAATTGTGGACAGGTTGTTAAAATTCCCATGCTGAATACAAAAATTAAACTTATTGCAGACTACTTAAGTTATGAGTCTCTCTTGAATGCCCTAGTTTTTTTCTATTGGTCTCTTTTTATATGCATAATTGTTAACAATTAATGTATTTCAGTGAAAGACTCAGCTGCAATCATGATTATTTATAAACTTAATTAAGGTATATCATCAATAGATGAGTAGAGTAAAAAAAAAAAAAGGAGACTACCATCGAATCAGCGGATCAAGTGAAAATCACCAATAACATTAGCCATTATAATTTGAAATACTTAAATTATGATACTCTTCCAAAAAAAAAAAAAAAAAAAAGGAGGAATGTAGCGAGTATTATTATTGTTTCCCCGCATCAAAAATCAAGGTCTCATCTCATGTAGAGTTAAGAAGGTACAATCTCTTCTGTATAAAAAAAAAAGGTACGATCTCACTCCCCAGATAGATGTACAGTACAAGAAAGCTTCATTTATATTTCCCGTTTCGGAAACAGCTTTTCTCTACTATCTACTTTGTTGCTAGCGTTTGAGAAATACTCCACCTGGGATCGATGGAGCCTTTTAGTATGGTGCCCTTGGTCAAAGCCACACACATGGTGCCGGTTTCTTGATCGCCTGGTGCCGGTTAACGGGTGTCTGTGCAATAACAGTAAAATTCCAAGTTTACGGTAAATCTAACTTTGTTACCATATGTTAAAAACGTAACTCCGTCTTCCGTTTAATGAAATGTCAACATCTTGGTACAGAGATATTTTTTGTTTGGTAGTTAGTCTCTCCTCTCTCCTCACACATATTTCAGATCTGGGAACAACTTATTTGGTTTTCATCTCTTGAGCTGCATCTTCATAGTGACCCCGCCCATTTGCATCTTCTTCCTGCTTATTCCAGCTTTATCGTCTTAGTGCGCCAATTTTCCAGGTAGTAGTTCTTTGTCTTGGTTTTGTTGCTCTTTTGTTCTCCATTTCTCGGTTTTGGTTCTCCGTGTCTTCAGCTAATTAATTTGTGTCAACGAAAATTGTTGTGGTATTAAAATCGATAATTTTTGTTTGTTCATTTAGTTCGAAAATTCTCAAAAGATGTGTGAAGACTCAAGCTCCAACATTGTCGGCAACCCCCCTAGTGAGACTGATTTGGGAGATGGTGTCAATGAGGTACAGATTTGGTTTTCTGTGTTTACCTTTATTTTATCTAATTTGTGTGTAAATTAGATTTAAATTTTTTCCATTGACGAATAACGAAGTTTGTTGTGTAATTTGTTCACATAGGTGGAGGATGTCATGGAATGTGAGGAAGATGTTGCGCTGAATGGTGACGATCAGTACCGGATTGATGGTATGGAGGATATTGGGTCGGTGAGGTTCGATTTGTTAAACGTAGAAGAGTTATCGAAGTATCATTTTGCTGATAATGCTGTTGGTTATAACTTTTACAACACTTATGGGTTGGTAACTGGATTTAGCATTCGTAGAAGCAAGATTGGAAAGAACGTCAATGGAGTCGTCGTTAGGCACAACTTTGTTTGTAGCAGCCAGGGCTATAGAGAAAACCGAATGGCAGATAACCGTGTTCGTGAGCCAAAAGCCATTACACGTTATGGCTGTGAAGCTTCGATGCGGATTCGGTTGAATCAAGATTCTGGCCGGTGGGTTGTGTCTTACCTTAACGATGAACACAATCATCCGTTAATGGGTCAAAAGTTTATCGGTACGTTGCGTTCTCACAGAAGAATTGGAGAGGAAGATGCTGCACAAATGCGTGGATTACGAAGTGTTGGAATCAGCACCCCGCAAATTTATGGTTCCCTAGCGGAGCAAGCCGGTGGTTTTGATAAGATAGGTTTCCGAAAAAGGGACATGTACAACTTGATTCACAAGGAAAGAGTGACAACCAATGGAGAAAGGAACAAGGCTCTCTGTTACTTGGAGGATCTAGCAACAACAGACCCTGGAATGTATTGGTCATACACCACTGGAGATGATAATCATTTGGAGAAAATTTTCTGGTGTGATGGATGTAGCCGGTTCGATTACGAGATATTTGGTGATGTTTTGGCGTTTGACGCTACTTATGGAAGAAACAAGTACAATTGTCCCCTTGTAGTTTTTTCCGGGGTGAACAATCATAACCACACCATTGTGTTTGGTGGTGCTATTGTGAGTGATGAAACCGAGGGCACCTATGTTTGGTTGCTTCAACAGTTTTTGAGTGCCATGAAAGAAAAGGCTCCAAAAGCTGTGATAACCGATGGTGATTTGGCTATGAGAAATGCTATAAGGATTGTTTTTCCAAATGCTCATCACCGTTTGTGCGCTTGGCATCTGATAAGAAATGCGACAAGCAACTTAGCTAACAAAAAGTTCACGTCTATTTTCAGAAATGTGATGCTTGGTGACTATGATGTTGGCGAATTCCGACGCAGGTGGAATGTAATGGTTACCGAATGTGGTGTTGACGGTAATAGGTGGGTGAATGACTTGTACATGAGAAAGGATATGTGGGCTGCTGCCTACATGCGATGGAAGTTCTTTGGAGGATTTAGGACCACATCTCGCTGTGAGGCCCTCCATGCACAGCTGGGCAGATTTGTCAAGAATTCACATGATTTAGCTGAATTGGTTCAGCATTTTCAGCGTGCACTAAACAATTTGTGCAACTCAGAGGTGGAAGCCGATTTCAACTCTTGTTATGGTGAACCTGTAATGCAAACCACAATGGAGGACTTGGAGAAGGATGCAGCGAAAGTGTACACAAGGGAAATGTTTTACATGTGCCGAATTTACATGAAGAAGGCAGGTAAGATGAAAGTGGTTGCTTGTAAGGAAACCCCGTCCTACATGATATACACTGTTGCGTACTATCGTAATGGTATGAAGGCTTGGCGTGTCTCTTATGATGCTGATTCGCATCAAATTAAATGTTGCTGCTGGCGATTTGAATCTCAGGGCATTCCTTGTGCGCACATTTTTGCTGTTCTATTTTTCCTTGATATTGGTGAGCTTCCCAAATCTGTAATTTTGGGTCGATGGACGAAAATGGCTAAGCAAGGACATGAGTTGGGTGCCATCGAGCAAGGGAATTGGATGGGCGATAATCTGATATATAGCCGTATTGGAGGGTTGATGTCATGTTGTAGGCGATTGTGCAATCTTGCGGCACGAAATGCTGATGACTACAAAGCTGTTCGCGAGAAGGTTTGCAATGAAATTATGTTTTTGGAGGGAAAGCGTGACTTAGGTGAAGGATGTAGTTCCCAAGGCAATTGTAGCGGGATTATGGACCCTACTCCATTGAGGAGAAGGGGTGGTGGATGAAGAAATGTGTTATTGACCACTGGTATTGTTTATAATCACCTTCCAATCTTTGGTAACTTTTTTTTTAATTTCATTATTCTCATTCCGTGTTTTATTATTTTCAGGTCCTGATTGAAGGTACCGTTTCTGCTTTCTGTGCTTGGTTGTTGGTGCTGGATTGAACTTTGAAAGTCGTTTCCTTTGATTTAATCTATCTATTTGCTTTCGGTAACTAGCTTAATAGTTCGAATAAGCTTGGTTAGTATGTTTAGTATGTATTTGTGTTTGCTTGGGAAACTTGTTAATTATTAGTTAAGTATCGGAGGAGGAGGTGTGAAACTAGTTCATTATTCCCTAACTATGTTGTTTGGTTTATTAATTCATTCGTGTGTTTGAGATTTATTAAGTTATTTCTAAGTTATTTGTATGTCGAATGACTTCGTTTGATTTATCATGTTGTGGTATTGTCTTATAATATCATGTTGTGAAAATTTGTAGCATGCTTTGACATAATTTATGTAGAACAGAAGTGTATAATAAAGTAATGCCGTCGATGAATTGTATAATAAAGTAATGCCGTCGACGAATTTTTTTTAGCAATTTGTAACTATTTACCAGGAATCCCGAAATAGTGTAGCACCGAAATTAAACACACACAAACAGGGGGAAGATTTTATTGATTAAGAGAATGATAGAAGGGTTTAACAGCAACACAACGATAAGGGTATAACAGCAACAGAACGTAGTTCTAGCATGAAACCCACAAACAACGTAGTTCAAAACAGAAACGAAACATGAACATAAAGCAAGACAACATCAGCAACTCTCCTAGCATGAACTTAGCATTAACTTAGGCACAAGAAGCATGACAACAAATCTTCCCCATAGCATCACAGCCCCTACTCATCATCCTCCTCGTCGTTGTCGTCCTCGTCCTCTTCATTCCTGTCCTCTATCTGAACTGAGACGATATTACGAGCTCCATCAATCACACCAAGGACGAGTCCGAAACCAGCTTCTATGCCCATTGCTTGGCAAAAATCACGCCACCCATTAGTGATCCTGTAATTCGAACCACTGACATACAAACCGCATGTCCTTTAAACACCATTCCCATTGTAATTTTCGTCTACACCACGAAGTGTTATGGTATTCAGTTGGTTGTTGATGCAAGCGTTGACGAACATAGGTGGTAGGTTCTACAGGAAAACGAAAATGAAAAATCTTTTGATTAACAAATTGGTAATTAATATTAATTGTTAAAAGTGTTAAGAAGGAGGTAACAAATCGGTAATAAATATTAATTGTTAATACCTGTCCATTATTTGTGATGGTCCACTGGGTTGGGCGGATGCGAACCCGCCAACCCGATTGGTTGGGAGGTAACTCTGCTGGGGTAAATCCTTCAGGCATCTCCCCACCATGGTCCTCTCTAAACCAATCAGTCATGAACGGGATGACCGGTGGTTCCTAGCAAGAAAGATGACAGTCACATTAAGAAAGAAAGACATAAAAAGAGACACACGATAATGAAGATGATAATACAAGTTTCTTCTTACATCTATATTAGTGCAATGCCAAACAAAGTAGGGCTTATTTCCCCTCCTTCCAGTTCCAGTAGCCACACGTTGGCCCCTACTACTACTACTACCTCCAGCGTGTCCCCTTGAAGCCTGGCCACCTCGGCCCCTACGACCACCCCTTGCATGGCCCCTACCACCACGTCCCCCCCTGACACCACGCCCGCTTCCTCCTCTGGTGGTCATCATTTTTTGCTAGTATGATAGTGATAGTTGTTTAGAATTGTGAAAGGCTTCTGTTGCTTTTAATAGAGGAAAACTTTGATTTTGGTTGTTGTACGCATTAAATTATCGTAACTACTGGAACTTCGGTTTTGCAAAAAAATCCTAATAATATGATAAAACAATGCATTGCAGCTAGTAAAGCATAGCCTGAACTCCTAGTATTCCCCAATTAATTCGATGTTGACCAAGTTCAAAGGAATATCTTTTTAAATTGGGCCTAAAACTAGATTGTCACTATAACTAGAATGTCACTCCAGTTTCTTTCAAAGAAATCCTTTGTGGCAGAGAATAAGAGAAGGCAATCCTGATCTTGGCCCAATTAAAATATTCACATGTCACCCGGTTTACTAGTGAATTCTTAATATGTTTGGCCCAAAATTGAACATTGACTCGAATTAATTGTGGCCAAATAATACAAGAGTATTAGTTCCCAGCCCCCAGGTATTAGCCCCAAACCCCAATTTTTTAAAATATACCTAAACTACCCTTCTCCATATACTCCCTCCTAATTTCCCCAAACCCCACACACGTTAACTCTTCAACTCCCTCCTTCAACTCCATACTTCAACTCCCTCCTTCATTCCGAGATAGCCCATCCTTTTCGCCGCCACCAGCCCGCCGCCGCCACCAGCCCGCCGCCGTTCATTTCATTCAGGTACTGTGACATTGTTCTTCATCTTCTTCTACTCTGTTTCATTTAGGTCTTCTTTTTCTCAAACGTTTTTTGGGTTGGATAGGTTGTATGCTTTGTGTTGTGATTTAGGTTTTGTTTTGGTATTGTTTAGATTTCATGAGTTTTAGGGTTTTGTTCGTTTTTCTGCCATTAACGTACCTGGAGATCGGTTTTTCTGCAATTTTCCGACACGGGTGTGTCGGAAAATATTAAAATTCTGACAGTAGTTTATCAGAAAAATAACATGGGTTGTTTTAGAAAATGTTTGTTATTTTTTGGTGTTTTAGAAATTGTTTGTTATTTTTATATTTAATATTTTCGAGGTATGGTGCTTAGATTATGAGAACATAATTTTGCTCTATCAATGATTGAATATAGCTTTTATTTATAACTCACACCTTTGTTAAATTTGATGAAATTTTCTGATATGGCTAGAACGAAACGTACGGCTGAAACCGTGCGTGCAGAACAAGAAGAACAACAACGTAGAGAAGCAGCAGCAGTAGAAGAACAATCTAAAGCATCAGGGGAACAATTGCGGCAGGGGAGACGACCACCGACTGCATCGTACAGGAGGGAAAAGAATGCTGAAAGTAAAATTGGTTCATCATCACAAGTGGCACCTGATCCGCAATCTCAACCCACTGATATGGAAGCGGAAGCGGAACCGCAAGCATCGGAACCGGAACCGGAACCTGAAACGCAAGCACTGGAATTGCAACCTCAACCACCCACTGATATGGAGGCATCACATACATCACCGCCCGCATCACATCAATCACATCCACCACCATCACCCATTCAAGCCACGACTGCTTCTTCAAACCCGAATGCATCACATGCTGAGTCAAGGTCCAGTCAAGAAGGTGAAGATGATGGTGATGATAATGGAAGTGGTGAAGAAGGGCAAGGAGGTGATGAAGATGGCCAAGGAAGTGGTGAAGAAGGAAATGGTGAAGACGAGGATCCCAGCTCCCAAGAAGAAGAGGAGCAAGAGGAGCAAGACGAGGAAGACGAGCAAGAGGAGGAAGAGGTGCAAGAGGAGATTCCTGATCCACAATCCATGACTTTGATCCGATCATATGCAAACCATGTGGCGCATGATATATGGCAAGGCATTGTAAGTATATACCTTTCATATATGGCAATGCTATGATTTCATTGAGTAATAATATATTAGTTAATATGTGTTTTCCAATTTTTTTCAGGAACGTGGTGTTCTTGGCAGAGGTATGAACAGAAAGTGGGGTTTGCCACTCGTGTCTGAGTTGCCAGAGGCGCTTCGTGTTATAATTAGAGCATCGAGGCTTAGACGTCTTGTTAATGCTTCATATGAGCAGATTGACAAGAAATTGTTGTCTGCCTTTGCTGAGCGTTGGTACCCAGACACCAACACATTTCACCTTCCTGTTGGTGAGATGACAGTCACGCTAGATGACGTGTCATCTATTCTTCACATTCCTGTTCCCGGTCGACTACTCCCATGGAAGAAGCCAAATGCAAATGATGGTGCTTTGCTTATGACTGAGCATCTAGGCATTGACGCCGCTACTGCTGCTGCTGAGACGAGAAAAAATAGGGGAGGAGCCATTCGATTCAGCATTCTCGAAGATTGGTTCCAGACCCACCTTGCTAATGGGAGAATTGACCTAGCTGCTCGTTGTTACTTGCTTACATTGGTCGGCTCAACATTGTTCATTGACAAGAGCATGATGTATGTTGGAATGCAGTACGTCCTCGCATTACAGGATCTAAACACTGTCCATGAATGGGCTTGGGGAGCAAGTGCACTTGCACATTTGTATGGCGAGCTTGGAAATATCAGCAAGAAAAAAACGAAGCAGTTAGGAGGGTACATGACTTTGCTTCAGGTATTGTTTTAAATAGTTTTAGTATTAATGTCATGTAAATTATATATGTGCTTCATGATAATGACATTGCTTTTTTGTTATGTTTGAAAATAGGCGTGGATCAAGGAGCACTTCCTTGAGATTGGTTGCTCGATTCCAAGGGATTCTTATTCAGAGGGTAGGCCAAGGGTGTGGAAGTGGGACCAGAGCGTAGGTGCTGGAAATTTGGAGGGCAACTACCGACAACATCTTGAGATCCTGCGAATTGAGCAAGTCAAATGGCAGCCCTACGACCCAGAACACCGCCAGTACCGACCATTTGAAGAAATTAGCTTTTATTCTGGTTGGCTCAGATGTGGCAAAGATAAGGTCGCATATCTACCTGAGCGTGTCCTTCGACAATTTGGATACGTGCAAGGTATACCTCGTGCACCACCGTCTTCGAGCCCTTCACTCGATATCATTTCTGAAGAATTTCTTAATTGGGAAGAGCACATTATTCAAGAACAAGACAGAGGTGTTGTTGTGAGGTTCCCTGGCGAGGTGGAGAGTCGATATTTTGATTGGTTACATCGATATTGTCACCCTTATCTTTTGCGATCATCTGTGAGGGTCCAGAACCACGAACTTCAAAATGTAAGTTGAGAGTACATTAGTTTAAATATAATACTTAGCAATATGGGATACTAAGTTATAATTTTTTGTACAGGTTCGATATCAGGATAGATTGGTGCGAATTGAAGAATTGATCCAACCACATAGGTCGTCATTACCGGATAATGTGTACGAGGAGGTCATTGCATTATGCAGCAGATCGATTAATGAAGATGTACCTTGTATTCAAGCCAGAGGAAGACAAGGGAGACGTGTTCGTGGAAGAAGAAATTAAGAAGAAATTTGGATTTGTAATAGCATTTGTAGTAGATTCTAAACTTATTAGTATAGGATCAATGTTGGTTGCTTTTTGAACTTCTTAGTATATGGCTTATATGCAGCTATTAATGAATTCTGTGATGTTTCGATCTTCTTGTTTGGATTTTGTGTAGCTATCAATGAACTAAGTTTTCAATGATTTTGTGTAGCTATTAATGATTTTGTGTGACTATTTCTCTCAACAAATACTGCAAAAACATTAAGAGAAAGAAAAAGAGAATTTCAAATCTGATATGCCCAGTAATTCAGAAATATATGTCAGATTTAAAGGCTTTTCCGAGATATATAATTCAGAATTTAAGTAAATTCTGAAATATGTATATCGGAAAAAGGTTTAATAATTAAGTTAAGATAAATTCCGAAACACATATTTCAGAATTCTTAATTTTTCCGAAATATGTGTATCGGAATTAAATTAAATTCTGAATTTAGTGTTTCGGAAAAATCACACAGTGAGATACGTTTTCGTGTGGATTTTTTGTATAATCTAAGTATAAATTCCGAAACACATGATTCAGAATTTAAAATATTTCCGAAACATGTATATCAGAAATAAATTAAATTCTGAATTTAGTGTTTCGGAAAAATCACACAGTGAGATACGTTTTCGTGTGGATTTTTTGTATAATCTAAGTATAAATTCCGAAATACATGTTTCAGAATTTATAATATTTCCGAAACATGTATATCGGAAATAAATTAAATTCTGAATTTAGTGTTTCGGAAAAATCACACAGTGAAATACATTTTCAATTCTGAATTTAGTGTTTGGTAATCATTTCAATTTAAATATTCCGACAATAAACAATTTTCCATAACTATTCAAAACTAGAAGGAAAATAAACAATTTTCCAAAAAAAAGGCTCAACAGAGTACATAATATCCAAAAACACAGTAGAATCCAAACATCAAAAACTATGGGCTGATTATAAGTTTTGTTTGCAGCGAGATGAATCTATTCATCATCTAAATTAATGACATCCCCCTCCGTATAAGGCTCTGGTAGTAGAGGCGTGTACAAAATTAGGCGGTCAGAAATAACTGCTTCCCATGCTGCAGCTCCCCCACTAAAATGTGTTCGCCAAAGTTGGTATACTGGAGGTAACGGTGCTCCACCCTTTAAATGCACCTGTGAACGAAAATCCGATGCAATAATTAGGATTTTAAAAATACAATGTGATACAGTGTAGTAATGAACATAATAATTTACCTGCACAAAATGATCCCTATTAGCATTGCGGCCAATCGCCCATATTTGGGGTTTGGCAGGGGGTGCTGTGTAATATGGAAGGAATGTGATACATTCACCGGTAGTGTGACTCGGAATTGAAACAAGGACAACATTGTATCTTGATGCAATCATGCATCCCATATCCGGCATCACTAACCATTTGTCTGGTCCAACAAAGCCTGATGATACATGAAGGCTTTTCAACACAGCATCAAACTTCTGGACTCCCCCCAAAAGCGAAGTATATAGCTGGCGATGATTTTTCATTTCATTTATCAAGTCCAAGCGTATAAAAGCATGGTTCTCCTCTGTGTTGTGCCGATGCATTGAAATTACGCGAAAACCACAATTACCATCGCCGATTACATCTTTCACCGACTCAATATAAGGCTCCAAATCAGGATGGGGCACAAACCCAGAAGTAGACCGCGTACGCTTTGTAGCTTTAGGTTGTGACGTCGGAGACTTATCAACTTTTTTTTATGATCTTTTCTTTTTCAAAGTTTGGGAAGGTTGGGAACCTTCTCTCAGGTTTTCCCTTAAAGATTCGGCAACATTGTATCTTGATGCTCAAAATATGAAGGATCGCGCTTAGTTGATTTTTCTTTCTCAGTCTTGCGTCCTTTCGTCGAAATTGGTACCTTCGGTGGTTGTAATGTTGTCGAATCCGACTTCACCACTTCCCGGAATTTTTGAAGAAGCTTGTTCCTTCCCTCTTCGTCGACAGCATCAAAAAGCATGTTAAACTCTTCCCATACTTGATCTTTAGCATGACAAGCGGACTTCTCACTCCCCTGCTTCTCTATCCATTCCTCATTAATCTTCACTTTCGAAGACAGAGTCTGCCAGAATGGATGAACTGTAGTAAGAGGAATGGGTTGTCCTAGTCGATGGTATTTTGCAATCTCGCAACGACAGGGCAACCCGTGCGTGGTTTTCAACCTACAATCACAAGCAGGTGCACTATCATCCTTTTTATCAATCCCCTTGGCCTCCGTGTATATAATTGACAATGCCACTCATGAGATCTTGTAGTGCAAATCCTTGTACAGCGGTGTCCTGACCCTATTCTCCACGCGGGTCTTGCTCTCTTCAAACGATGTAGTTATGGCTGTGTGCTGAGAAAGCAACAAACGCTGGATACATTCAAAACATGTAGCTATATCCCCTTTGTTGTCAGCTAACGACCTCTTGAACAGAGCATGGGCAGTTTCAACCCTGTTACAATGATTATTACATTAATATGACATAAATACACACAAGTAAATAAATCTTACAAATTAGATATAATTATACCTGTTTGTGGTTGTGTTACCAATATGCATATGCTGGTCAACCCAAGCATCTACGAATCTCTCTCTTCTCGGATTAAGGTATGTGTCCTTAATGTAATCCACAAGTTCAGCACTATCATCCCCACATCTCGCTACAAAAATATCAACACTGTCTGCGTAATTTTCAATGAACTTACAATGAAGCACATTTTCGAATCCCTCCATTACCAAAGATACCCTGTCCAAGTCTTGATAGTGTTTTGTGCATCTTGCCCTAACGTTACACTTAATATGGAACTGACACAATAAATGTGTTGTAGAAGGAAACACATGTTCCAATGCTCCAACCAAAGCACCATCCATGTCGGTAACTATCACTTTTGGATAATACATAGGACTTGGCAACAAATTTCTCAACTTCTCTAGTGCCCAAATGCAGGTTTCTCTGGTCTCATTAGAGGTGAAACAAAACGCAATAGTAAATGTCTTCCAAGTTGAAGTTTGCCCAACAATCTCAATCAAAGGCATTTTGTACCTATTGGTCTTATACGTACTGTCTATGCACAATACAATGTTGAAGTTGCGCAACAATTATATAGAAGTAGGATGTGCAAAGAATAGATGCTCCAACTCATTGGTTCCATCAACTACAGTATGCCAAGTATCATAACCACCATCCGTCAATAACTTCATAAGATGTTGCATCTCAGTTCTAGGTAGCCTAACATTTCTTCTGTAACGCTTACGCTCATTGTAGACATGGCGAATAGTAGACACATTTTTAGGAAAACGGTCCTTCAAAGTTGTCATTGTCCTATTGGCCGTCGATCCACTCTTTGTTAAGTCAACAACTAGAGCTTTTTCTTTTTTGCTAAGAGTTCCAGCAACAGCATGGCCAACAAGGGAATCGTACGGATGATGGTTGTGCTTCCCGCATTTCACTTCTAATGTCCAATCTTGGCTCCCTTTTACTATTGGCTTGGAGTAAATCCTAAAGGGACAGTTGCATTTTTTTGATCCGGTTATATTTATCCCTTTTGATCTTTTGTCAGGCTTGAACACACCACTCTTCTCACATGCAAACACAACCCTCTCTCTTTCCCCGGCATCGGACCTATCAATCTTCAATAAAAATCCTTGTTCTACTCCAACATCTTTAACAAAAGCCACAACTTCCTCACAAGATGCAAAAGGACGATCACGATGGAAGGCATAACCATAGTCCGAAAGCCGACAGCTTCTACTAGAAGATTGTCCATATTGTTCTCTTCAATCTCTCCCTCCTTGTGCTCCATCAAAACTGAAATATTAATGACAAAACATAATCTATCAAGATTTAATGTTATAAATATTAGAATAAATATTAGACAAAGAAGCTGGGTAGTGTAACAACAAAAAATAAAATTCCGAAAGTTAGTTGTCGGAAATTTTTTTCTCAATCTTATAAAATTCTGACATACTCGTGTCGGAATTTTATTTAATTCCGAGTCTGGCCTATCGGAATTCTTTAACAGTACGAAAAAAAAAAGCAAACGTATATACGTTGCTTACCTTCAACAACACGTCCACAACGTCGTATGCACCTTCTTCTGAGCGTCAATGATGAAAAAGTGGAAGCTTTTAGAGAAAAAAAGTGATAAAGATGAAGACTTTGGAGAATGAGAGAGATTGTAGTAGAGGAACATGAAGAGTTTATGGAGGTTTCTTGGTTATGAAGGTGAAAGGTTGATGGGGTTTGGATTTTACATAAATTAGGAATGAGGTTTGTGGCTAATGGGATTTGGGAACTAAGTTTTGGAGGAAAATTATTAAGTAAGGGCATTTCAATATTTTCACTATTAAATTGGGGTTTGGGGCTAATACCTGGGGGCTGAGAACTAAAACTCATAATACAAAGGCTATCCTTTTGAGCGGAGAATTAAAAATGCTATCCTTTTGGCCCAATTAAAAGGTTAAATCTTTTATTTTATTTTTTTATATATATAAAGTTAAATCTTTTAATCACTAAGTAATCGGGAAAAATAAAATTGATTTAACTTGAAAATAAATCATGTTGGACACGTAATTCATTTGGGAATATAAAAATATATAACATATTAATCGCCACTTAACGGCACCCTTGATTCCAATTACTTGGGATTACATTTAAATATCCATAAAAAGGTAGCTCAACACCTAAAAAAGCCACATTATCTAGGAATGGACTAACTACCATAACTAATTACCACACAAAGGTAGCTTAACACCTACAAAAGCCACATTCTCTAGGAATGGACTAACTACCATAACTAATTACCATACCATAACAAAATACACTATTTAAGGTACAACTCTCCCTGTTACACCTTAATTCATTACATTCCCAACAAAAAACATGCTTAATTATGGTGCCATGATATGAGTGTCTTCCAAAAATGAAATTTCAGGTTAAGTGACGATTTAGTAATAGATTAGTTGAATTCATTCCACTTCTCCAAGGCATATGCCTCGGTTTGTCTTTTGAAAAGGTTGTATGGACCCATAACTAGAGCTAGGGGAGTCTTGACTCGAACATGCATGTCCTTCAGCTGCCAAAGGTATTACGACCTCATTAACTTAGTATTGCAAAATTAAGAACATAGTTAAATAAAAAACATTGCAAATTCTTAATAACAATTTACCACTCCAATGAGATTGGGTTGGAATGAGTCATCCATTTCCATCCAGTCCATAACCCATACTGAAGATGAATCACTGTCATATATTAAGAATAATTAAACGATTATTTCCATCCAGGCCTAATGATGTCGTAATGATGTCGCCATTTTATTAATGTTTACCTGTTACCACAGTTCGGTATCCCCCTTGCATCCATCATTTCCCAATCACAGAACTCCTCACAAGAATGAATATTGGCTCCAAAGTACGGAGCCGAGACAATAGCTTGTATCACAGCACACTGTTAGATTAGTAAACACATATTAGTTTAAAAAATTTCAACAAACCAACAATATGCAGAAGAGGTAGGCTTACAATTTGTCTCATTAGTCTGCGGCGGGGTAATATCCTATCAAAATCCAAGTTCGAATCCAAGTGATAAATGGTTTGGTCGACGATGGAAATCACCATAAGATACCAATGGTTGTTTCCTGAATGGTGACGTAGATCTACAAAACCGTGTTAAGTTGGCATGTTCATGTTACGTAAATATGTTGTTTAAGTAAACAACAAAAGACACTTACAAACTTAAGAGCATCACAAGCATGAATCCATCGCCTTGCATATTTCTCCAGCATAAAGTCAAGGTCATTCCCGGCTATCACTTCCTCCTATGATTGTGATAAAAATGATCATACAAGAAGGTATCCACAGTATAAAATGAACAATTAATTTAAACATATAAGACGTAGGATTATTACAGCAAAATCTGGAGGGAAACACCAGGTTGTTATTCCAGTATAGTAATGTTGCATCACAGATAGCTTAAGTGCCACAAGCTTGATCATCTGAAATAACAAGACTTTCGCAAAGTTAACAAGCTTTAAGGTGTGTGTTATAACAAATATAAAGAAATATTTGTATTTTGAACCTTAGCAGAAATAGCCCTTCCAGGTAAGAAGCAATAGAACTCTCCACGAGTTACAAGAATATCTCCAATGCTAAGCAAGACCTCACTGAAATAAGATTTGTGTTTACTCTTAGTACTGTTATTGTAGTTGCCTTTATATAAGCATGATAAGGTTATACAAGGTTTAATATTCATTGAATACTTACTTCAAGTCTAGAGCTGAACCAAAAATGTATGCAAACACCTGTGCCTCTTTCGTGCTTAGCTCCATATCAGAGGTTGGACGAAATAAAGTTTTATACAACTATGAAAACATGAACAGTATCACACGTGTGAGTTTGAAAATGACCAAAACAAGTAAATTGTAGCTAATCAGTAAATCGATTAATTTATTTACCTTAGGAATGCCTGCACCATGTGGTTTACCTAATGCACGTCCGCCCTTTCCAGATGAACACACTTTTACTTTTTTCTGTGACACATTTCTAACTTTTGAATGCGTTGGTGTTCCTAAAGTGCTTTTTTGTCTCTTGTTGGATGTATCAGAAGGAGGGCTTTGAAACAACTGTTTTCCAAGTCTTTCCACATCAGGTGACATTGTCACAGCCTTCCCCTGCAGCCAAAGTCAGAAAATACAAACGTTAAATCAACTTGATTCTTTTAATTGTGAATAAGCATATCAAACAAGACATATAGTGGAAAAGTTAACCTTCTGTTGGTTGTCTGTTGGATGTGCCCTGCTATCAAAGAGCCGCTTCCCTTTGTCCCTAGGTGGTTGCAAATTTGATGCCAATGTTGCACCTTTCAACTCATCATCCGTGTCTGGTTCCGCCAATGCAAAGTCATGCAAATCAATGGAAATGTCATCGCCAGTAACATCGATGACCAAATCCTTCAATGGGTTGGTGTCTTATGCTTCTTGTTACTCTGTGCAGCATTCTCACCAACAACTTTAGTGCAATGAACCTTAATTGGTTCTTAAGGCTTTGGATTGGGATCTTCTTGCACTACAGTCTCGACACCAGATTCACATTCTTTGTTTCTTAAAACAAGGGGTTCTAGCACTTCCTTGTGGTTCATTATTTGCTGTTCAATCTCATCAACTGACTTGATACTATTCATCGTGTTTAGGTTATGGTTTTGACAGACCACCAACTCCAGCATTTTTACAGATTGGTTGGTTTGAGCTAAAGCTGTAACACCCCTAATTTTCGTCTCCCGAATAATAGGAAATTAATAATAAAAAAGTTTTATTATTAATTTATAGAAATTTTCCAAGTTTATGTTTTGTATTTAATTAGCCTTAAATATAAAAATAAGTTGAAATATTTTTATATGGCAAATAAATGCAAAATATAAGAATATTGCATTTTGGTCCCTGAATGAGGGCTTAAAGGTAATATTGGAAAGGTTCTTGGAGGGAAAGATTTAAAAATAATAATTTTTAATTTTTGTACTGATCTAACCGGTTAGTAATGTCCTGTAACCGGTTAGACGATGAACCCAGAAACTGGGTTAGTGGATTTTGATGAGTAATCACTCGATTTACTCCGTAATCGCCACGATTACTGCCTGAAATTAGTGGTAATACACGCGTCAACATGCATGCCATCTCAATTTGTCTATAAATGGCCAAATCTCTGATGAATTAAGGGTTGTTCATCTGATTTCTTGTTGAGAGGCTGATTTAGGGTTCCAAATTCGTGAGGGCAAATTCTCTTTCGTTCTTGAGTGTTGAGAGACGAGTGATACACGAACACGTAGCTTACATCCAGAGCTTCGTGTTGATACCAAACTTGTTAGCCAAGAGTGTGTGTGGAAGGAGGAATCCATCTTGGAAGTTGGAGGTTGAAGTCTGGATTCTGCATCTTTCCAAGTCTGGGAGCTGAGTTCTAGCCTTGATTCTGGTAAGTGTAGCTCACTATTAGGTTCCAAATCTTTTCCATTACTTCGTGCATGTTACCTATTCTGAGTTCTAACTATTTTCCCCAATTTCTTTGGCAAAATCCTATGTCAAATTTGGTGGTTTCTGGACCCTGTTGCTGGAAACCGAATTTGAAAACAGAACTTTGGGTCTGAGAGGAATTTGTGGAGTTTTCTTCAAACCAGTGTCAAACCTTCATCAAAATCGACTTAGAGGTATGAGAGAAGTCTTCACTATGCTAGATTTAGACTAAATGTCAAATGAATTAGGATTTGAGTTAGCAAAACTCAAAAGGGCATTATGTGTTTTTAAGCACAAAGGCTTGGAGGCCAAAGTTTTGGCTCAATTCTGTTTGAGCAAGTTTAGATTGATGCATGCAAGGTGTATGAATGTTAAATCCTGGATTGGAATGATTAGTATGAGTTTTGTTGTGTTAAATTGTGTTTTATGTGATTTTTATGCAATTTGATGCAAAGACTTGATGCATGCACTTTGAATATGATTTCTGTGATGAAACGTATTTGTTTAAGGTATGTAAACCTTTTTGAATGATGGAATGTGGTTAGATTTGAGAAACAAGGAAAATGATGTGTCAAAACCCTTAATTTAAGGGACTGACTGCAAAATCTAACCGGTTACTCGATATTTGTAACCGGTTAGACACTGCAGAATTTCAAAAGAAAATTAGTTTGCAAAACAGTCCTGAAGTTTCAATAAGTTTGCTCAAATCTATACTTACGTTTCACTGGAAACAATCTGAAATTACTGTCTTGGTTCAGAATTAATAGTAAGGGTGAGTACCTTAACTTAATGAGATAATTTTCAAGAGGAAATTATGCTCTTTTGGATCAAAATGTGATTTAGACTTTGAATGATTAAGACTGTGAGTTTTGGGGCATAAAACAATGTTTAATTTGTCTATAGATTGGATAGAGAATTCAAGAAAAAGGGGTTTTTCTGAATTGAAATGGTAGAACAGTTCAGGTCTGTAATTCTAACCGGTTAGCCTAAAACTGTAACCGGTTAGTACCTGAATCTGAAAAATAAAAAGATAAGTTTTTGAATACCATTGGTTTTGTTTTATCCAATCTAAGTTAAAAAGGGCATGTTTTGAGAAAATTCAAAGGAGAATTTTATGCCAAATATTATGCCTCAAATTAATCATTCGAAATGGAAATTGGAATATTTCTAAATCATATTAATTAATGTAAAGATAAAACCAACCCTGATATTTGTGCATACATATAGACTGGGAGTCTGGTTGGTAGGAACGTTTATCATATTCTGGGAATATGAGGAGGGTACTCCGGGAGTACCAAATTATAACCTACTTGATGACACATTATAGATATGTGGCCAGTGTCCGGGACCTAGTTTTTATGCGTTCTGGGAACGTATGCGTTCTGGGAACGTGGTGCACACTCCGGGAGTGATGCTTATTATCCAAGTATGGTTCGACATTACGTTCTGGGAACGAATGTCGATGTTCCAGGAACACAAGGGTGTATTGGATGGACGTCCAAGATGGACATTTAGAGGCCTCAGTTGTGGATAGAAAATCATACATCATGCCACTTGCATTATAAGAGTTATAATGTTGAAAAATTGGTGTGCTCATATGTATTTGCATTATGATCTGTCCATGATATACTTGTGATTGTAACTTTAGTCTTTATCAATTATGTATATGTGTATACTTACTCCCTGTGCTCTGTTTAGGTGATGGCCAGATACCTAGCCTGCATCGAGATACGCCCTATCCCTAGGGGTATATGGACGTATGAGGAGCACCGTGCCACTTTTGAGGGGGAGGTTGAGATCACTCTCTACCACCCTAACCCTCTGGTGCGAGTGCGACCTCGTCGATTTAGGATCCCGTTAGTCTATACTATGCATGTTCCACCTTTTTACACATATAGAGGACCACCCCTAGCTCGACCTATGCGTCATTTTCATAGTTTTCGTTCTAGAGCTGCCACTCGTTCCCATCCTTCCTCCCATAGAGTTGTCACTGAGGAGACTCCTCCTGGTCCGACTGATTACGATAGGACTGCTTCTGCAGATCCTAGACCCAGTGGTGGAGTCTCTACACAGTCGGACGAGGTCGAGGAGGACCCTGTGGAGGATGAGAGCGAGGAGGAGGTGCATGTTGAGCCGACTGTTTCTGCTAGAGGTGGACCCGCTGGTTCATAGGAGCCTGCATATCATAGGTGTTTTGGATCCTAGATCCTAGGGATAGAGCTGTGGAGGATCCAAGGAGCTGTTGAGGACACTGAAGACCTGCTCTGAGACTTCTATTTTGAGACCATGTGATATAGTGTATATATTTTGAGAGGTCTTAGAGTGAGGTTTTATTTCATACAGCTGGGTTGTATATCTTTTTATAAACTCTTGTTATCTCGACCGATGTTACTTGCTACTATTGTACTGATGGGGTTTTATTTTATGCTATAATCTATATATATATATATATATATATATATATATATATATATGATGTTTATTTTCCTCAGCAGAGCCCCATAAGTATCATTTTTACTTCCGCGAACTCTGATTTTAATTTACAAGAGATTCGGCGATAAAGGGCCTGTTTGATTACTGTTTCAGAAACAGTTTTTTTGTTCTCAAGATTTAAAAAACAAAAAAATCTGTTTGGTAGGCCTATTTTGATGAAAGCTGTTCTGAAAACAAATTTTATTTTTTTGTTCTAAAAACAAAAAAATCAGAACAGGCTTCATGTGTTTTTATTTTGTTTTGGCCCATTAGTTTTGAGAACAAAAGAATACACGGAGAACAACCTGTTTTCATTAATGGCATTAGTGCAATTATTTTGATGTTTTCATGAAAAACCTAATACATTCTATGCTCTCTCACTTGCTGCGCTCTGTTCCTCTCTATCTCTCGTTGCTGCTTGTGTCGTTGCTCCTCTTTCTCACTCTCTATCACTTGTGCCGCTTCTCCTCCCTCTCGCTTTCGTTACTATGGCTTTGAATGTTGCTCCTCTTTCTCACTCTCTATCACGTTGCTGCTCTGTTCCCTCTTCTTCTTTGAGGTACTTTACCATTTCTGGTTAGGTTAACTCGTTTGAATGTTGTTGGAATTTTTAATTTTTGATAATCTGGTTAGGTTTGATTTTAATCTGTGATAATTTGTGATTTGAATTTAAAAAGATGACATGGGCACTTTGTATTGAATGAGATTTATACAGAAATGCATGAAGAATTGCTTTAAAGAAAATTGTTGATGAGGGTGTTTTAATTTATTTTAAAGAAGTTAATTTTGATCAACCTCTTTGCTTGAAATATAAGATATGGTTGAAGGGTGTGATGAGGAAGAAGAAGAGGTCATAGATGAATGGGTTTTCATGAAAGACTGAAGTGCTTTCATAAGCTCTTCACTATAAGGATCTAAGAAACTAAGAAAGTGCATGTTGACATAAGCTCTTCGGTTATGTCTTATATATTTATATTTATATTTATATTTCAAAAAATCCTTGATGCTAAATAGTGGTCTTTCTAACTGGTAATTAGTTTAAGAACTACATAGACTTTGTACTAGAGTTATTTTATTGGTCTCTTGCTAGTCATTATAACAATTACTAGTTCACTATTAGGTTATGTTAGATCCTAAATCCTTCGTATTTGTGCTTGTAATATTTAGTACTTCCTGTTGATTAGATTCTTCATATATCTACTGACTTCTACTTATGACCATCTTTAGTTTCTAAATTTCTTTATTGAACTGTATTTTCTTTTTCCCTTTCAAATTTATCCTTGAACTATACATAGATGTTTAATTAAAACTGCCATTTGTTCCTCACAAGTCAAATTCTTCAAGGCATTAAACTTGAAATTAAAGTTGAAGAATTCACTTTAATAATAATCCTTGCTTATTAATGATAGAACATATTACTCTTTGCTTAATTTATGATCCTCCTGATCTCATTGGCTGATTTGTCTATGTTTTTAGCTATGCTGTAATCTGTTATCATAATTTTTTCCTCTCAAAGTAGTGTAGATGACTCAAATGCATCATTAAGTTGTGGCTGATGTATTTATCTTTTGGAATTAGGTTTATTTTTATGCTGAGCATTTTGCTTTAAGTATTATTATCATAGGCTTTATAGTATTCTCACTGCATGAATTCTCTGGTTGCTTTTCATTGCTTTAAGTATTATTATCATAGGCTTATAGTGGAACTGATATTGTTAAGTATACTAAACTGATATTGTTACAAAAATTGATTTTACAGTAATATCCTTCCTGTATATTTAAG
Organism: Crotalaria pallida; assembly: GCA_037953625.1. Taxonomy (NCBI): domain Eukaryota; kingdom Viridiplantae; phylum Streptophyta; class Magnoliopsida; order Fabales; family Fabaceae; genus Crotalaria; species Crotalaria pallida. Next base: position 183,988,759 of record CM075649.1, read on the forward strand.
TACCATATGATAGGAAAAGTGATTGAAGCTAAGACTCCTGCCATGTGGTGCCTCAGAGATTGTGTTGCAATATTCTGTTTGTTTCTTTAAATGGCTTGAGCATGATTAGTTTGCTTTAAAATTATCTCTTTAAACAACTAGTAATCAATATTGACAAAAAAAAATTGGATACCAACTAGAAACATAAATCTAAAATATCTTAGAAAACAATTTATCTGAATTGGAACTACATTTTTATATTGAGGTTGCATTATATAAACTTCTCTGTCTAAGAAAATATATCAGAAAATGCAGTAATAACAAATACTTGGCCAGTAATAACAAAAACACTACCTTGGAGTCTCCATCAGCTCCAGCCCAATATCAGGATCCTTGACCTGAAAATAACATATATGCTAATTGTTGTTCAGAATTGCTGAATTACCAGGAGCAGGCATGATAAATATGTAAAGTGATATCCTAGTTCACAAAGTCTTGATGACTACTCTTGGTTGTTATTGTCTGAAGAGAGTAATTTGCCCATAAAATGCTTTAAGTTCCAAGTACTAAGAATTTAGTATTTGGCTGCCATTTTAGTATTATTAGTGCATTTTCCTATCTGATTTATCTCTTTTTTTATTTCTTCTACTAATAATAGTATGGCCTCTCTTTATTATAATTGACAGTGTTTCTAATTGTCTTGATCCATCTTTAATGCTTTACATGTTTATGCTGAGAACAGCAGAGAAACACTGAACAAAGGGTCCAAACACCTATGAATGCTGGTTTTATGCCTGCATATACCTAGTAATCTCTTCTCTTTTGGGAATTAGATAGCTATGTAGCTGGTTATTATCTTCACAGTACAATAGTGCATTACATGATATAAGGGTATCTTTGATCATTGAGGGCAATCTCCACAAACTGACTCAGGTTAATAGATATATATATATATACTATATATATAGACTTTAATTTTACTTAAGATGCACGTGTAGGGGTTAACTTATAGTACCTGTCTTTTTCTTTTGCTTGGTCTTTCTATATAAGAGTTTCTTGGGTTCTTCGATTAGAAGGAAATGGCAGTAAGCTTTTTCTTCTCTTTGGTTATGACTTATATATTTTATATACATGTGACTGTTATGAAAATTTGTGGGAAAGTGCAAGTGAATTTCAGTTTCAATCTGTCATTATGTTGTAGCTTTTGTTACTTGAGGTGCATTTCTTTGTTTATTTCATTCTTTAATCTATGGTTCATCTTTTAAAATTTTGGTAGTATTGACCAAAATTGTTTTTTTTTCTCTGCAGCCAAATCAATTACTAGCAGCTTCATTTTTCTGCCTCTTAAAACCGTAAGGTAATCTAATTAGATTCTTACTACATTAATTAGATTCATTTTTCGCTACGTATCATTGATGCCTTAAAATTCTCAATAGTTTTTTTTCCATATTCAAGTCAGTATCTGAATTTTATATATATACCTATCTATAAAGGCAGACACTTTTTTTACCTGTATTGTTTGTGGTTTAACTTGTGTTTTCATATTTCTTTCTTATCCTAGTGTTCTTTTTTTATGTTACTCTTTGTTACAAAAATTGTCAGTTTTTAAATTACTTACTTTGAATGTGATGTTCATGATAGATGGAAACGAGTGTTGACACAAATGACTCAAAGGTGTGGCCTGAGCCCATAATTAAAACTTTCGTACGTATTATGGTAGATGAGGTCACTAAAGGAAATATGAAAAATGGTGTGTTTCAAACTAGAATATGGAATTTAATTAAGGATAAGTTGAATTCCACAACTAAGCGTAGTTTTAATCTCAAACAAATCAAACAAAAGTTCAATAGATTGAGGAGTAGGCATCGTGAATTCGCTTTACTTCTTCAGCAATCTGGTTTTGGTTGGAATTCAGCAACCAACACTGTCACGGCCGCTCAAGATGTTTGGGAATCTTACCTTCGGGTATGTTTAATATTTTAATTGATAGAATATTTATATGATTTTATCTCTAGATTAATTTTTAAGTATTTTGATTTTATCACTATTTTGTTTGTAGGTGCATCCAGATGCCGCTCAATTTAAGAAGAAAGGATTAGAGGATTATGAGTCAATGAAAATCATATTTAATAGGAGTACTGCAACTGGAGTACTTCATCATTCATCTACCCAGGATCCACCAAATACTGATGAAGAGAATGAGCTTGACAATCAATACATCAACTCCGGAGTTCATGTAGATCTTGAGCATGAGAGTAGCTCAGATGATGTCACACAAACATTTGAGCGCGCAACGCGTAGTGGAAAACGCAAAATTTATGTCAAAGAGCGCAAACACAAGAAAGAGTCCAAAACTTTTGAAATGGGAGAAGCGCTTCAAGAATGGGCTAAAGCCTCTAAAGCGAAAGCAGAGTATTCTTTGGCTAGGGCTGAGATGTGTAGGGGTAAGAGTAGTGAGGCCAATTCTTCAACAGCATCATCTGATTATTCTGTAGCTAGTTGTGTGATTGCCCTTGAAGGGATTGAAGGCATTTCGGATGACACTTATAGTAAGGCCGTGGATGCTTTTAAGGAGAAGGAATTGCGAGAAGCGTTCCTTACCATGTCTGATTCTAGGAAACCAGGATGGCTACGTAGACTTAAATGATTAAAGAGCTAGTGTCATTTAGGAACACCTCTTTATGTTCTCAAAAAGTACAATTCATGTTTTGTAATTGTGATTGCTTGCTTGTGTCCCAATTGCTTTTATCTCATTTTTGTTTGCAATCAAAAATTATTTGCTTTTCTGGAATGTTAACTTTTAGTTAATTATTTGCTTTTTTGGAATGTTAACTTTTACTGTTTGAGTGTTCGTTAGCTTGTACATTAATTAAGTACATAGATTGTAATTTGAGTGGAGATAACGTTTTATGACAGGTCATAGATATAATGGAGGCTGATAATGCTGTTAGCTTTGATGATTCTTCATCAGATTCAAGTGATGATGAAGAATTAGCTGAGTTGATGGTGGTTAATATGATTTACAATTATAGTAATAAATATTTGTATAAAGAAAAAGTTCGAACGTCAGCATTAAGTGGTCGAGATTATACTGCAGAGGTACTAACTGGATCTGAAACAGTGTGTTATGAGCAATTCAGAATGAAAAAAGCATGTTTTGTTAATTTTTGCAATGAATTGAGAAGGAGAAATTACCTGGATGATTCAAGGTTTGTGCAAGTAGAAGAAAAGGTTTTCATGTTTCTGTTCATACTTGGCCATGATGTTGGCCATAGACAGGTTGCAGATCGCTTTCAACACTCAACAGAAACTGTGTCTCGTTATTTCAAGGAAGTGTTGAGAGCAGTATGTCGGTTGGGAAAGGAGCTGATAAAACAAGATACCGAAGAATTACCCGATAAAGTTAAAAGTAAGCCAATATATTACCCTTGGTTCAAGGTATGACTTTCTAAAATTAGAATATTCATGTTCTCTTTATTTTTTTTCCTACTTGCTTTAATCTATTTTTTTCGATTATTTTTATAGAAGTGTGTAGGAGCAATTGATGGTACGCATATTAGTGCATGGGTTCCTTCTGAAAAACAAACCTCGTGTAGAGGTAGAAAGTCAATCGTCACTCAAAATGTTATGTGTGCTTGTGATTTCAATATGATGTTCACATTTGTGTACACGGGGTGGGAAGGAAGTGCACACGATGCAAAAGTTTTTTTAGATGCGGTTACCAATCCAAATGCACAATTTCCATGGCCATCTCCAGGTGAATACGAATCTTGTTAGAGTTGAATTATTTTGATTAAATGATCATGTATCTTATTGAATGTTATGTACACTTATTTATGTAGGAAAATTCTTTCTCGTGGATTCTGGTTATTCTTGCATAGAAGGATTTCTTCCCCCTTATAGAGGTCAAAGATATCATACAGAACAATATAGAGGTCAAGGTAGACAGCCAAGAAGTCGTGAAGAGTTATTTAACTATAGGCACTCCTCTTTAAGAATGACTATTGAGCGTTGTTTTGGTGTATTGAAGAGCAGATTTCCTATTTTAAAGTTAATGCCTCCATATAAACCTTCTAGGCAACGACTTATAGTGATAGCATGTTGCGCTATTCATAACTATATACGTAAGTGGAATTTAGGTGATGATTTATTTACAATGTGGGAAGATATGGATCTTGCACAATTAGAGACTATGAAGGAAGCTTCTCACATAGAGGTACCAAGTTCAAGCATTGACAACTTGTCAAAATTATCTAATGATGGTGCAACAAGAATGGCAGAATGTCGTGATCGTATTGCAAATAGGATGTGGGTAGCACATAGCAATTCTGCAATTTAGCTTATTAAATTGGACTCCTATTATTAATCGTACTTGTTTTAACTTTAAGTTGTACCTAAAGTGTTTATATGGTATAATTGTAATAGTTGGTTAGGAACTCAAGTGACATTATCAAGTAGTTATTTGGTTATTTTTATAAGTGAAGTGGATTTTTGCTTATAGAAAATATCGTGATTTTCTTATAAACTCAATATGTTGAACATGATTTTATATTATTTTGATTAATAAACATGTACATGTCTTTAGGTTCTTTAACATTATCAAAGAAAGTATAAAATGAGATTAAAAAAAATTACAAACCAAATGAATTTTCTGTTTTTTTGTTTTAAAAACATGTTTTCAAAACATATTTACCAAACGAATTTTTTTGTTCTTTAGTTTTTAAAACTGTTTTCAAAATAGTATTACCAAACATAATTTTTTGTTTTTTTATTCTGAAAAACAATTCTTAAAAACAACATTACAAAATAGTTTCGAAAACAAAAAAACCAAAACACAATTAAACGGGCTCAAAGTTTATATGTTATATTTTATATACTCAAATCCCACTCGAGAAGCAAATGATATGTTGTAATAATAGCTATTAATAATGCTTTCTATAACTAAAGAGATGCTATCTCGAGAGTCTTTTCGAACCCAAGATAGTGCTGAGCCGAATTCAAAAGGATTTATGATCGAGCAAGTACTAGTTTTGAAAAGGAAAAATTTTCTAGCCCTAATTTTGATAGCAAGTATTCAATACTTTGGAAATATTCTATTTTCAAGTTAAAAAGAGAGCGTCACAAAAGCAGTGTCAAACACATCCATTCTTGTTTTCATCAACTCATCAAATATTTGCATCCTTTTTCTCATCTCCTACATACATTTTAAAAAGATAAATTACATACATTTTTATACTTGATTATCAGAAGACAACGTGGTGTTAAGTTATATAAGGTATGAAAGTGAAGGTCGATAACCACATAACATTAGTGTAATCAGGTTACCTCCAAGAAAACAGCCATGCATTGCTGGGGATCCATGGGATTGCAGTGTGTTTCAGCAAAGACATCTTTGGTTGCATCGCTGACCACACGGACTTCTTGATTAGCCGTTGCCAGAGCGTTCAGTGGTGATTCATTTCCGTTCTTAGGAGGAATGGAATCGTTCTCAAATTCCAGTCCTTGTATTTGACTTGAATGACTGCAGAAGCCAAACGAACACATATAACTTTGATTAAGGTGATTTGAACTTAACTTACAAATAAACATGAACAACCAATTAAAATAACTAAGGAATCAGACATACCCCATACACTCTTTCCCGGAGCCATGAAGGTCCTCTCCATTGAAAATGTTGTCATTGCCACCTTCCATTGTCACAGTAGATATTTCAGTAATGGCACTGTATGAACTGTTTTGTTTCCCTTCTGTCTCTGCTATGAAAGTGCAATGAAAACCCCTCTTTATAGATAAACCTCGTACCTTGCCCCCTTCCAGTAAATCCCTCATCCCATGTATAAAAAAAATTCGTTGACTTTTCCTTCATTGGAGGATACTTCGGATACACTATATCCCTCATTGACTATCCCGATATGTGCAACTTCAGAGCCTCATAACAGTGCAAGGTTTACCAAAACTAACCAAAATCATGAAACTTAATTTTGTAAATTTTATCCATCTTCGATGAACAGGCTAAAAGACAAATAAAATTTTAAACACAATCACCTTACACCATTAGGCAATCGAAATATAAAAAACCTACTCACCATACTACAAGACAAGGAAGCACAGTCCTTCCTGACATTTTAAAATGCTAAGAAAGGGACCCCTCAATCGAAACTAATATATGAATCCCTGCCTGGGTCTCTAAAAAGCAATTTATTTGCCTGATATGTCATTTAATTTACTGAAACAGGTGCTTTCCTAACCCAGTAGATACCAGTCCCCTTTTACGTGATTGTGGATATGGATTTTAACAATTTTCTGCATTTGGTTTTGAATCCATCATAAAAAGAAAAAACTCTTTCGGTACAAGTGAGTAAACGCAATTAATTTTTATCAACTTGGATGGGCAAACCTAAACGGAAGCATTCTTGGCAATCGGCTTTATGCCACGCTACAGGACAAACCGGCGCTGGTATCAGTGCCAGAGACGGCAGGGGAAGACAGTGACAGCACGAACACGTTTCCAAGTCGTACCCAAGAACTCTTCTTCACATTTGACACTTACTCCGTAAAAGTGAAAATGAGAACGAGGGAAATTCAACTAATTTCTCCCCTCCGAATTGTTTGACCAAAATTTTTGGGCAAAATTCATTTTGACTGGTACTGATCTTCAAGCCATCAATGCTATTAAGCAATCTCTGGACAGTACATTCAAAATAAAGGATCTTGGTGAATTGAAGTTTTTCTTGGGTTTTGAAATTGCTAGAAACAACAAAGGTATTGCTATGAATCAAAGGAAGTATACACTTGAATTGATCACTGAAGCAGGCCTTCTTGGTTCTAAACCTATTAGCACACCTATTGACTGCAATTCACATTTCAGTGCTACTTCTGGAATTGTGCTTGATGATCCATCCCCATACAGACGTCTCATTGGTAGACTACTCTATCTCACCAACAAAAGACCAGACATTACCTATGTTGTTCAACACTTAGCTCAATTCATGCATCAACCCACTGATTTGCATTACAATGCTGGCCTCAGGATTCTCAGGTTTCTCAAGGGTTGTCCTTCCCTTGGATTGCATTTTCCTGCTGATTCTATGGCTCACATCAAGGGTTATTGTGATAGTGATTGGGCAACATGCCCTGACACTAGAAGATCTATTAGTGGTTATTGCATGTACCTTGGCAAATCTCTTGTTTCATGGAAATCCAAGAAGCAGAAAACCGTTTCTCGTAGCTCTTGTGAAGCAGAATACAGAGCCATGGCCTATGTCACACATGAAGTCCAATGGCTCACTTATTTGTTACAAGATTTTCAGGTTTCATTTCAATCACCTGCTGCCTTATACTGTGATAACCAAGCAGCCTTGTACATAGCTGCTAACCCTGTCTATCATGAGCGCACGAAGCACATTGAGATCGACTGCCACATTGTGCGAGATTTTTGTGATGTTTGATTGTTTTTTCATATGCTAGCTCTCTCGGGGGTCAGCTAGCTTGTAAAATTACAAGCTAGCTGACCCCTGAGAGAGCTAGCTAGCTGAGGGGTCAGCGAGCTTTGTAAAATTACAAGCTAGCTGACCCCCGAGAGAGCTAGTGAAAAATCCTATTTTTAAAGCTAGCTCTCTCCAGGGTCAGCGAGTGTGTAAATTTCACAGCTCGCTGATCCCCCAGCGAGTAGTATATTTTTTTGTTGTTTGACTGCTCGCTGGCCCCCAGCGTGAGTGACAAATTCCCAAAAAAATGACAATTTTGGATTTTGGCAAAAAAAAAAGGATCAAATGATTAAATAGGGAGGTCAATAAATTAAAACCCAACCTTGAAAGGTGGGTCTAGAAATTCCTAGAGGCCACTAGCTACAGTTTATTGGCTTAGAGAGCAAAAAAAAAAAAAAAAAAAAAAAAACCCCGCAAAGTGAGTGAGCACGTGACATCGATGTGTTGCTAAAGAGCACTAACAGCTTCATTGTTGCTTTTAAAATCACAAATCTAATTCTAATTCTATTGTTTGTTAATGAATTGAATTTTGAAGAAGAAGAATAATAATGGCGAATGATTCCGAGAAGAGGTTCCATTCCATCATGGACAAGCTCTTCCATCCTCCTCCTTCCAATTCTCAATCCACTCCTTCACCTTCCAGGTTCTTCCCTCGTCCCTCCTTCAAATTACACTGCACCACACCCTTCCTTTTATTAATTAGTTTTTCTAACACTCATAATATTTTATTTGTTTCTTTTTCTTACTACCTTTCGCTAGATTGCATCATATTATTATTACTATCAAGATTAGAATTATTATTGTTACCATCACATTGCTAGTTTTGTTTCACATACACTTAAAAATTATATATATATAGCTCAATTTATTTGCTCACAACTTAGATTTAAACCTAATCTCGCGGCGTTTCCTTATTCATTACATAGCCTTCATTCTTTTTATTTAGAGTTTTGTTTTGTTTTCGTCAGATTTTTCAAGAACTCAACTATGGATTGGTAATGTGTATTGTTGTGTTTGCAGTTCATCTGGAGTGCCGCAGCTATCAGGTAGGAAGGGTCCGTATCAGTCAATGGAGTTGAATAGGAGAGTGGATGTTACTGTTACTACCGAGGGATACCACTCTTCCTCGGCTACTGCTACTGCCGCAACCACTGCAGTCTGCCGCCCGTGGCATCGTGGTGATCTTATGAAAAGACTAGCCACATTCAAATCCATCTCGTGGTTTGCTAAACCAAAGGTTGATTCTAATTCTACCTATCCACCTTCTTTCATTTTTTTTTCTTTACCTGTCTAGCAGCAAATCAATTTTTGTTCTTTTGTTATCGGAAACTTTTCTTGCCGACTGAATGTTTACACTGTATACGGCCTCCTTCTTTTTGTTAACTTGAATATAAAACAAGTATGCAGGAGTATGAAAACTCGGTCTCGGTGTTCGACTAAGTTGTACTAATAACATTTAGAGTCATGGTTATGATGGAAATTGATTGCTTTTGTTTAGTTCTTAGGCCTTCGATTTTCTCTAGTTCGTGGGAAAAGGCAATGCTGTCTGTCTAAGTTTGGCTAATTCTATCCATATGAGAAAGAAAAACTAAGTGGCTGTTTGCTAAGTGGTCTGCTTTCATTTAAGAAAGTCAAGGGCTCTGTCTACGGAGAAATCTGTCCTTGACAATATATGACGAAGAATAACATTTTTATAGCTAACGTCCTTTGGGTATCCTACCCAACCCTGCCTTACTCAAATTATATGTTTATCTTTTGGCTTCTGATATGTACAGATCGTTAGTGCTGTAAATTGTGCCAGAAGAGGTTGGATCAATGTGGATGTTGATACCATAGCCTGTGAAGCATGTGGGGCACGTCTTCTTTTCTCTACACCAGCATCTTGGAATCAGCAACAGGGTATGCCATTGTCGTTAGTTATTTTATCATTCAAAACAACGTTCAACTGTTTAAATTTTCTAACTGGAATGTTTTTTATTCAGTGGAGAAGGCAGCCTTGGTCTTTAGCTTAAAGTTGGATAATGGGCATAAATTACTTTGTCCTTGGGTCGACAATGCCTGCAATGAAACACTGGCACGATTCCCTCCTACCCCGCCTCCGGTGTTGGTCGACAATTTCAGAGAACGATGTTCTGCTCTCTTACAACTATCAGCTCTTCCACATATTTCCTCTTCAGCAGTACAGTACATGCAAAGCCCACTACTTCAAGACTTTCTTGGAGAATCTTTAATGATGGAGTGTGGAAATGCATCTGCCAAAAATTGTGAGACAGGAATTGCTAGTAATCAAGAGGAACAGAAATTGTATTATCAGGTAACAACAGGTTTTCTAGAAAGTTTAAAATTCTTATTTTTCTATGCAGGCAAAGATTTCTTCAGTTATCTCTGTATGACCTGGTATCTGTATCATGTTCTCATAATCTTATTTAGACTTTCATTTTTAACAATGCTTAGAGAGCATGAGACTTTCTTGCTAGCTAGAATTGTCCATACTACCCTTCTATATTTGCTTACAAGTTTATGCCTTTTCATTAAGAGATGCTAGCAGATTCTGGTACATTTTTCCGGTGTTTTTTCGCATTTAATAACGAAATGCTTTTGACGGTTGTACTATTGTTATCTTTTAAAAAAATCTCATTACCCCATTTATTTATTCCGATGAAATTATCTTAATATTGCAAACTTTTTTTTTTTTTTTTTCGTTTTTCTTCTCTTTTAAATAATGATCAGAGGTCATAAATTTTGCAGGCTCAGAAGCTTATAAGTTTATGTGGTTGGACACTTCGTTCTGTACCTTATATAGTTGATTGCAAGGACATATCAGATCATTCTGTAAAAAATTCAACTATTCTAGACGGTTCTCGGGTGGTTGCTGATAGGAACAATTATAGTCTCCTTGTCCATTCTGCTGATACTGATGAAAGTTCCAAGGATTCTAATGGAGAACAAAAGGATCCCAATTCCGCAGTTTTAGATTGTACCTTATGCGGAGCCACTGTTGGACTCTGGGCATTCCGTACAGTTCCTCGGCCTGTGGAATCAATCAGATTAATGGGATATGCAGAAGTGAATGGCGAACATGATCTTGAAAACAGGGAGGGCGTTAATATTAGCTTAGCCAATATTGAAACTCCATCAAAGGATACATCCTCGAGTCTAAAAATGACAATTGCTGGGGTCCTCCCCCAACAAAGCAAAACTTCAAAGCATTAATATCTCTACCTGTTATCGGGCAGAACCTGAGGGCTCGTTTTTCTTATGATTCTGGTGTTAGAGATCATGTGTCAGATTCACAAAAGAAGATCAGTATTCAGGAGACAACTGATAGCACGGTTAATACTTCTAACGGACAACTTGTTCCTGTGACATCTGAGATCAGGGAAGTTTCAGATTATGAAACTGGTTTGCAAGCAAGTATTCATGATTCAGCTCTAGATGATTTAGCTGCAGGAGATCCTTTTATCTCTCAGGTTAGAGATTTTTTATTTTTAAATGGACAGTTAATTAGGGTAATAACAAAAATAGTTATTGCCTAGTAATTATTGCATATCATAATAATCACTATATTTAACAAACTGGGTTCTAAATATGATGGAAGACGGAAATTTCTGTGCTTGATCATAAGTAGTCTTGCTATTACATATTGTTTGGAAGTCCATGTTAACTAATATATTGATGTACAGAAAGACTTGACAGAAGGTGAAGCACTTTCTGTTTCACGGAAGACTTTGGATGGAGAAGTCGGTAGTCTTGAAAATTATGGGCTCACAGAGAGAGTAGAGAATCCCGTTAACAGTGAATATGTACATTGTAGCTTCGGTAAGCACAATATTTTGCAGTTCCTTGATAAATCATTGTCACTGAATATGGAATTAGAGTGTGACCACATTCAATGGCAGTAGCATCATTGTCTGTTTTTGCATGACAATGTGCAGTTCACTAGTCATTCTTGGATTAATTTATATCGAAATGAAAATTGAATCTTTTCCCTTTGATTTTCAGGAAGAGATGTGAGAGTAACAGTCGATAAAGCAATGGAATTTGATCCAATAAAACAGCACAGGCATTTCTGTCCCTGGATTTCATCTATAGATGAAGGGGAACCTGGGTGGAAACAAACATTATCTGCTTTGTATAATCAGAAAAACCATTTGCCGCATTCACCAAATAGGTCTTCATCATCTTTGCCCATTGTTAAGGTATTTATTTTAACTCTTGCTACTCTTGTATAATCATTGGATGGCCACGTAATGCAATTGTCTTTTATAAACCTATTATTGGTACTTGAACGAAATCCAAGACCTAAATATATGGGTTTAAGTCGTTTAACAAGAACTCATGGTTAGCCAGTTTCTCAACTTGTCTTTTGAATAATTATGCAAAGTAAGAATCAATTAAAGATGCTGTTGATTAAAAGAATAGACCAGATGTTCTTTTCATGGTCTTTCACATGCTCTTTTGTTTTTTCTTTTTGCTTGTGGAATTGTAAACTCAAGAGACTCGTTTATACCATGTGTCCATGCAGGTTGATGACCCTGTTGGTTCAGTTAGAAAGCTTTTCATGTCTCCATCTACTAGAAGAATGAAGCTCACTCGCATTTCAGCCCAATATACAGAGCGTAGGTAGCTGGGACCCAGAGGGGTGCCCCTGCCCAAAACCCAAAATATTGTGTATACATGCCATTTTTGTTGGCATGTTTTTTACATTTAAAAACCTTGTGCATGTTGTATCAAAATTTAATTCTTTTAAAAGATAATACACCTGATTCAATCCCCGTCCTATCACAGAAAAGGCATTTTCTTGCTCCTTGTTTCCTGTGATTGATGATTACTTGCCTTTTGGAATTGAGCTGTAACATTCTTTGCTCATTTGCAATACAAATTTTAGACATTTGGTAGCTCAGATGATAATGAAGATTATTATAGAATGCGATATGTTCTCTTACACGGGACATCTACTATAGAAAAGTGAATGTTACACCATTACACCACAGTTTGTGACGATGACTTTTGAACAAGGGCGGTTGAATCCTCTTTCTGCTACAACAGCCCTCTTGTCTCCTATTAGCTTTGCCACTCTGTAACATCAATATAGCAGATTAGCGATAATGTATCATAGACATGAGTGATAATCCTTTTGAATAAACATGTATCATGATGAGTGCGACTGCAGGTAGCAGTACAGTTATAGCCGGCACTAGAAAACAAAGTTAACTTGCCTAAAGATCTCTTATATGACTAAATTTGCAAAAATATTTGTCTGGTTGGCTTACCTGAAATAAGGAGAGCTAGTATTCTCCTGCACGGTTTTCACCTGACCAATCCTCTGCACAACATCCATTCCTTCCACCACTCTTCCAATTACCAGAGCTGATGCATCCAGTTCTGGGGAGTCCTTTGTGGAAATAACAAATTCTGTCCCATTAGGATCACTTCCAATTTCTTCTTGATCAATCTCCAACTTCCCTCTTCTTGCAACCAGCTTCACCTTTGGAGGCGGTTTTAATGGGTCTCTCACTATAATGCCTACACTTCCAGCCACGTTTTTAGTACCAGGGCATTTCTCATACGCTTTCTTCCATTCCTCAACAAGTGTATCTGGTGCCAAATTACTCCCTGTACCCTTTGCAAGTTCAGCATCCACACCATAGGATCGAAGGCCACCATGTTGGACATAATTTGGCATGATTTTGACAAACTCTTTTCTTCTGTAGCTAACACCAGCAGCTCCACTGACAATCTATACTTTTTATACTTTTTACTAAGAAACTGTGAAGGTGCCTTATTTATACTTTTTGTCCCATAAAGTTCAGCTTATTTTGGTTTTAGTCCCTGAAAATTATTTTGACCGAGACTAGTTTTTAATTTTTCAAACATTTTGGTTTTGGTTTACTCCGTTAGAAAAAATCCGTTATATGCTAACGTGGTTAACGGAACACCACATCATCAGGCACGTCGTGTGAGGTGGCACCAAGTAGGTGGTGCCACATGGATAATTCAGACCCATGAACGCGAAATTTTGCGTATGGAACCATTTTGCGTTTGTGGACTTGTATCATCCACGTCATATCACTTATTTGGTGCCATCTGACACCGAGTGGATGCTGATGTAGTGTTTCGCTTAGATAACATATTTTTCCTAAAGATGGAAACCAAAACCAAAGCATTTGAAAATTTAAAGATTAGTCTCGGCCAAAATAACTTTTAGGGACTAAAACCAAAACAAACTAAACTTTTAGAGGCCAAAGACATAAATAAGCCATTTATTATTATCATTTTGCTCTACATTTGAGAATGTTTCTTACTTTGATTGAATTTTATATTAATGCTGTTATATTTGCCTATGTACAGTGGCATTTCTCAGGGCTATTTTGTGAGTTCTGATAACTACAAGTGCAAAGGCCATTGTTCTGTGCTATCTGTTATCATTTATGATGTCTCGTTCGTTATTTGGTTCCGCAAGAAATTATGGTTTGCTCCATGTTTGTCAACAAGGCTACATTTACCAGCAGAGTTTTAGTCTGGTAAACATAAAGTTGAAATGGGTGAAAGATAGGACATTGGATGCTGTTGTTGCCGGCCAGAGGGATCTCAAGGCAGCCGGTTTCCTTGTTCAGATCATTTCTTCTTCTTCATCTGATTGCTGCCTTCCGATATACCATCTTTCTCGCCATCGTGGACAACTTGGTCTTCCCCATGACCTTAAGCTCTCCACCTTTATCAGAAGATATCCTAATGTTTTTATCGAATCTTTTCTAACTGATGGTGGAGGTACTCCTGTACCGTGTTTCAGCTTGAGTCGTGAAGCCTTGAAGCTCCGCCACGAGGAACTCCACATCCTTGAGCAAAATCAGTTTGAATTTAGGGATAGGTTATGCAAATTGCTTATGCTCACAAGAGATAGGATCCTTCCGCTACAAACCGTTGACCAATTAAAATGGGACTTGGGTTTGCCGTACGATTACCGACACTCTTTTGTTCCAAATCACCCTGAAAGGTTCTCGTTCGTTCACCTCCCTGATGATCGTGTTGGTTTGCAGTTTGTTATTTTGGGATGACGAGCTTGCTGTCTCAGAATTACAGAGGAATGCTTCTCTACAACAAAAGGAAGAAGACATTAAAAATGGATCCTTAGCCTTTCCAATTAGGTTCACTAGGGGTTTTGGTTTGAAAAGGAAATGCATGGAGTGGTTGAAAGAGTGGCAAAAGCTACCCTATACTTATCCATATACCAATGCTTCTCATTTAGATCCTTGTACCGATGTATCCGAGAAGAGGATTGTTGGAGTTTTTCATGAGCTCATTCACCTTACACTTCATAAGCAAACGGAGCGTAAGAATGTTTGCAACTTGCGTAAGCCCTTGGCGCTACCTCAGAAGTTCACTAAAGCGTTTGAGCGTCATCCTGGTATTTTTTATATTTCCAAGAAGAGTGACACCCAAACAGTTGTTCTTAGGGAGGCCTACAATGGTCACGAACTCGTGCAGAATCATCCCCTTGTAAAAATTAGACAAGAACTCGCAAGCCTACTGAATAAAGGGCTACTCGATAGGAGCAGGGGTGTATACAAAAAAAGTAAAGATGCTAATTTGGTAGACGGCATCAGAAAGGGAGTTAACGTCGCTCACAAAACTGACCGACTTAGTTCTGATAATGAGTCGGATTCCACGCTTTCTGAATACAATTCAGATTATGATACAGATGGCCGTCTCTACACAACTCTTGCAGGTGATGAATGTTAATGCCTTTTTTCCTTTACCCATGTTGATGTGGTTTGGCTTGATGAGATTCTTGAAATCTATGCTTGCATCCCACTTTTCACCAGCTGCAGCTACTCAACTGTGAACTACTGTCAATAACCAAATTCCAAATATATCAGTTGTGCTATGATCTTAGGAAGGGAGAGTATTTTATGCTCAGCTTAGATCTAATTTATGCTCATTCTCATCAAAAGATGAGTGTCTCAACCACTATTGTATTTCACTGAGAAAATTTTGTCCTGAAATCTCTTAAAATCTATATGAAAAGTGAAATTTTGATTTGAAAACTCATCACAAAGGAGCAGTTAGGAGGAGAGATAATACCTTGATCTGTTCTACTCTGTGCCTTTGAAGGGGTAGGCTTTCTTTGAGCTATCTTTTTTATCTTTTCTATTTTACTTCTGCTTATTTATTTTGTTTATGAAATGTTTGATCATGATTTGGAATGGTTCCTTTCTCTCATAGCAAGTTCAATTTTTATGTGATTTTTTTAATTTACACAGGAAAGCATTTGTGGGAGATATACTAGATTAGCAATGTTAATATGTTTTTAGGATTTCTGTTCATGTTTTATTTATTTTTTCTTTTTTGTGAAACTTCCATTCTCGTTTTTCATAAGTTTATGGTTAGTTTCTTTGTTCAAAAATTTCTATTTAAGTATGTTGCCGTTTCATTTTATTCTCCAAATATCTTACTTGTTTTGTGCCATCGGTAATGACCATCTGTTAAACTTTATCTTGAACACAAATACTGGCGAATTATCAGATAGGAAAAAGGTCTCTCTCGAGACACAGCCAATTACACTTCGTACTTTTTCCTCAAAGAATACCACTCATGTATTTGCTGTATCTGATCGGCCAACTGTGATCTATAGCAGTAACAAAAAATTACTTTATAGTAATGTGAATCTGAAGGGAGTCACATTTTCCCTTTCAACTCTGCTGCTTTTCCAGACAGGTGTGTTGGTCTTTATTTACTTGATTTATGCCCTTGTGTTGTTTCTGGGTCTTGTACATTTTGATGCCAATCCATTACTTGTTCTGGTACTGAACTACTATATTACAGTTTGGCTATTGCAAAAGAAGGCGAGCTCACTATTGGCACCATTGACGACATACAGAAACTTCATATTCGCTCCATCCCACTGGGAGAGCAGGCTCGGCGTATCTGCCACCAGGAGCAGTCCAGAACCTTTGCTATTTGCGGTTTGAAATACAACTCAACAAGTGCCGAAGAATCTGAAATGCACTTTGTCCGCCTGCTGGATGATCAGACTTTTGATTTCATATCAACTTATCCACTTGATACATATGAGTATGGTTGCTTTATAATTAGCTGCTCCTTTTCTGATGATAATAATGTGTATTACTGTGTTGGAACTGCATATGTATTGCCAGGGGAAAATGAATCCACCAAGGTAAGTTGTGCTAGTTGACAAACATGTATTCTTTTTTTTTTTAGCCTTGTTCTAGTGAGAGCTTCTGATATCCTGCTTCCTTTGCCTATTGTTTTAAAACAAATTTTGATATGTCGCAGCACTCTTTTCCTCTCATTGGTGGTGATGGTGCTGGAATGTTGCTCCTTTTTTTGATATGGTGCCACGGTAGTACATAGTTGTTGGGGTTTGTTATTTGAGGAGAGTTAATAAGTAAGGGTATTTTTGACATTTCGCAATTAAAATGGGGTTTAGGGCTAATAAAAGAGGTTTGAGAACTAAAATTC
The DNA here is from genome assembly GCA_037953625.1 of Crotalaria pallida. NCBI lineage: Eukaryota > Viridiplantae > Streptophyta > Magnoliopsida > Fabales > Fabaceae > Crotalaria > Crotalaria pallida. Next base: position 184,005,708 of record CM075649.1, read on the forward strand.
AAGTTTATTTGGCACTGAGAGCCATATTCTTTTTAAGATCGAACTATTGCTATATCACATTATTAGGATCTGTATGACAATTTAATATTTTTTCTTGGATAAGAACAATTTGATCATACCAACGTGGGGTTGGTCAAGTGGTAGCTCACTTGGTCCCTTAATCAAGGGGTCTCGAGTTCGAGCCTTGGGTATAGAGCCGCCCCCGCTGGGAGACCCCTATCGCTTAGGGTGAGTTCAGTTGGATCGGTTCGGATGAGTCGGATTCTGGATAAATCAATCTGGGTACTGGTTGGTGTAAAAAAAAAAAGAACAATTTGATCATTGTTTATCATAAATCCAAAAAAAAAATGTGTATTATATACTAGTATATCCAAAGACACAAGTTTAAAAAAAAAAAAAAAAAAGTAGGTAAAATGTTAACAATATAATTAATCATCCTATCAGTAAAAATAAAGAAGGTAAAATGTTTCGATAAATCTCTGCTGAAGTAGTTGAGACTTATAATTGTTCAACAAGTTGAACCTTTTCTTTTTCCCATATTCTTCATTGTTTTTGGTGTACGCTCCTCTTTTTTTATTATTTCTTCTTTTTCCTCTGCTTCTTCTTTTTCCTCTTTTTTGGTTATATCAAACATCCTCGTGATCATCGTTGTCATTGTCATTGTTGTTATGACCACCATCCCTCTAATTGAGTAACATTATTATAAAGTTAATTTTGACACCACCAACTTTTTATTTACATCCATAAAATTATCATATAATTATACTTCAATTATGTTATAATATATAACATCTGCATACTATATACAGTATAGATAATGTTGACGGAAAATAACCGTATATCTCTATATTAGAGAAAAATACCTCACAACTGCTTATCGATAATCAAGGCGAAAAATAACTAACATTCACAAGGACTAGTTTATCAATAATCAAGACAGAAAATAACTAACATTCACGAAAAATAAATAACTAACATTCACGAGGACTTGTTTAATTTATTAATAATCAAGCGGAAAATAACTAACATTATTCACAATTCTAAAATTCAAAACGATTTCAAAGCTCGTTTGTTTTTTTACAAATATTTTCTTTGATAGAAGATTAATTTTATTGAAAATAGACATAAAAAAAAAAAAAGGTTTTGCCTTTATTAAGTGTTTTTTTTCCATATACACGAAAAAGCACTACTTGAAGTCAAATATTTTAAAGGTAACTTTCTACCCTAACAATTCGATGATATAAAAAATGCATCAATAATTCATTCAAATTTAAGGTTTTTTCACCTTGATTATTCTAGATACCCTTACTTATTCTATTTTTTTAATGTTTGACTCCCCGAATAAAGAATAACGATATCTCACAAACTTCAGAGATCTATGATAAGCCTATATTCCTATGACATATTTAAGCCTATATTTTATTTTTTTTAAGAGTAGTCTATATTTAATATAAGGTATATTTTCATTTTTTTTACCGTATATTTTCACTGTTCTTATTAAAGAAAAGTCACGTAACAACCCTATTTATTTAAAAAAATTTAGATTTCCAACAATATTAATAGGGATAATTTTGTAAATACATATAAAAAATTTACACCTTTAATATCATTAACTTGAAATTTTTTCTTTCTTAATAGATGTGAAATGGCAAAAAAAAAAAACTTATATTCAGAGACTTTCCCTTTCTTAATATAGATGAAATACAAAAAAAAAAAACTTATATTTAAAAACGAAATAAAATGAAATAACCAATAACAAATAGTTGGAGTGCTTACGGGAATAAACAAATCGAAGAGATCATCACCGTATAGAGCGCGGAACAAGTCGGTAGTAGTGAATAAGTCGGTAGTAGTGAATACGCGTATAAATCCACGTCTGATATAACCATACGGATCGTCTAACAAGTCACGAAGATTGATGTTCTCCCAGATAAAGATCACTAACGCAGGTAAGACGCTAATCGTATACAGTAATAGCATGAGAGATAATGGGACATCTCTGGTGTTCTCTTCTTGTGACATGGCTTAAGCACTTTATTTATTATTTCTTTTTGGGTAAGCAGAGCGTGAGCAGAAAGTAGTAGAATTTATACTCTATATATAGAGTACGATTTGATGAGATAACTCATCTAGGTAGAGATTAGATATTAGGATTTATCTAGGTAGAGATTAGATATTAGGATGAGTTCAGGAAAGTACTTTTTTTTAATTGTTGAACGATAAATCTCCATGGAATTAATTATTTATTTAATATCTTATCGCTAAATTGATATTTATTAGTTAATAAAAAAAATTGATATTTATTAGTTTTATTTCAGTTTTTGTATTTTTTTTTAATTTTTTAAATAATTAAAATCAAAATTGAAACAATAAGTGAAGATAAGATCAATTCCAACTAATTTTTAAAAAAAATAAAAGCAGCAAATAAGTATCTTTCTGCTATTGATGATTTTGAATTTTGTTTTCCGCAGGATCCGTGGTTGAATATTGATAAGATGATTTTTTGTTTTTTAAATAATTAAAGGTATTTGACCAACAAAGCCCAGCACAGTTGGTAGATAACTGGGTTCCTTAAGCATGATGTCAGAGGTTCGATCCCTGCCGTGGGCATGGAAAAGGCTTTGTTGGTAGAGGCAAAACCCACTTCGGTGATCTCTACGCCTCGGAGGGGATTAGTCTTCAGCTGTCGGCTGGGGGATACCCTTGGTGTACACCAAAAAAAAAATAATTAAAGGTATTTGGGTCCACGATTGGAGTGTCCACCGCCGACCGCAGTGACTAATCTCCTCGCTGACTTATAGGCACCTCTAATGGGTGGGACAGTTGGCCCCGAGATTTAACGCTGCTGCATGCACAAGCCAATATTCGAACACCTGACCTTGCTTAAGCGTGGATCAATCCCTACCACTGAACCATACGCTCGGGGTTAAATAATTAAAGGTTAAAAGATAATAAATTCTTATGATTTAAAAAAAAAAACATCTAACAATAACTTGAGGCTCAACGTGATAAGATGATTTTTTGTTTTTTTAAATAATTAAAAAGATAATAAATTCTTATGATTTAAAAAAAAAAACATCTAACAATAACTTGAGGCTCAACGTGATAAGATGATTTTTTGTTTTTTTAAATAATTAAAGGTTAAAAGATAATAACAAATAATCAATTATATATTATAAAAAGAGGATACCTTCAAGACAAAATTTGATGGGGTGTTACTTCCACATAATTTTGCCGAATTTTTTATTTAAAAATTAATTCAAAATTCAACAAATCATTTCATGATTTTTTTTTAAATAATTAAAGTCAAAATTGAAACAATAAGTGAAGATAAGATCAATTCCAACTAATTTTTTATAAAAATAAAAGCAGCAAATAAGTATCTTTCTGCTATTGATGATTTTGAATTTTGTTTTCCGCAGGATCCGTTGTTGAATATTGATAAGTTGATTTTTGGTTTTTTAAATAATTAAAGGTTAAAATATAATAACAAATAATTCTTATGATTTTTTTTTTAAAAAAAAACATCTAACAATAACTTGAGGCTCAACGTGATAAGATGATTTTTTGTTTTTTAAATAATTAAAGGTTAAAAGATAATAACAAATAATTCTTATGATTAAAAAAAAAAAAAAACAGTTAACAATAACTTGAGGCTCAACGTGGTATGATGATTTTTTGTTTTTTAAATAACTAGTTTAGATTACCCGTGCGATGCACGGAAATGAACAAATATATTAGATCACATCAATTATATATATATATATTATAAAAAGAGGATACCTTCAAAACAATAATTGATGAGATGTCACTTTTACATAATTTTACCCAATTTCTTATTAAAAAATTAATTCAAAACTCAACAAATAATTCCCACAAATTTTTGTTTTTTAAATAATTAAAGGTTATAAGATAATAACAAATAATTCCTATGATTTTTTTTTTAAAAAAAAAGCTAACAAGATAAGACCTCATGCTCTTGAAACAATAACTTATTTTGTTAAGATAAGATCAATTCCAACGGATTAAAAAAAAAAAAAACAGCAAATAAGGCATCTTGCTCTTCAATTTTTGCAACGAATGATCTTATATTTTATGAAGATAAGATCCCCATGCTCTTGAAACAATAACTTGATAAGAAACAATAAATTCAACAAACTTGATAAGAAACAATAATTTAAAATTCAAATTTTAAATATGATTAAAAAAATTAAGCATTTCAAATCAATTATCAATTATAATCAATTATCAATTATATATTATAAAAAGAGGATAGCTGCAATTCAAAAATTGCTTCGTGTCACTTCCACATAATTTTGCAAATTTTTTATTTTTAAAATTCAACAAATAATTCCCACAATTTTTTGTTTTAAAAGTAATTCAAATTTTTTTCACGCTAACAAGATAAGAATTTGAATTCAAAAATTGCTGACATGTCACTTCCACATAATTTTGAAAAATTTTTATTTTTAAAATAATTTAAAATTCTTCAAATAATTCCTACAATAAATTTTTTTTAAAGTAATTCAAAAAAATTTCACGCTAACAAGATAAGAATTTGAATTTGAAAAAATAATTAAAAATCAGGGCAGTTACCATATACTAGACTCTAGGAATTATCTCCATAAATATAAGAATTTGAATTTGAAAAAAAAAATCAAAATCATGGCAGTTATCATATCGTGGTAAGCTGAATTTGTTGTTTTAAATCACGATATTATCCCTTAAATTATGTGCAAATTCAAATTCGGCTAACTCCATAAGAAACAACAAATTCAAATTTTAAATGTGATTAAAAAAATCAGAATTTCAAATCAATTATAAATAATAGTTTTCAACTTAAAGTTGAATCAAAACTACATCCAAAATAAAAATGACAAATCAGCATATGATCAAAGATATTAATATAACAAATGCCAAGATTTCATGGAAAATAGAGGTCAAAATAATAAGACTATACTGGAGATCAACCTTTAATAGAAATGGAAGTCAAAAATTTATTCAAGACACGATTCTTCTTGATGAAAAGGTATTCTAAATATTAATGTTTCAAAATGCAATAATGTACAGTATTACCATAATTTTGACAATTCTCTTATTTACATTATAGTCCCAGCAAATAGGAGTCACCGTAAAATCTGTTCAATGAAAAATAAAAAATATTATAAAACAAGGATACCTGCAATTCAAAAACTACTAACGTGTCGATTCCACATATTTTGGCAATTTTTATTTTAAAAATAATTCAAAATTCAACGCATAATTCCCATAAATTTTTGTTTTAAAAATAATTCAAAATAAAATATATCATTAGATAATGCCACACAAAAGTTAAGTAACAACTTATATGATAATATATCACACAAATTCAAATTCAGCTAACAAGAAATTCAATTTCGGCTAACTTGATAAGAAACAACGAATTCAAATTCAAATTTTAAATGTGATTAAAAAAAAAGCATTTCAAATCAATTATAAATAATAGTTTCCAACTTAAAGTTGAATCAAAACTGCATCCAAAAATAAAAAAGGTACTATTTTGTATACGTACAATTTTTTTAATCCGATGATTTACGATTCTTTTTTAACTATTGTATAGATAGTCATCTTATATTTTCTTTGTGGCTGTTTATAAGAGTTTTATGGCAATAGCTACACTTCTCAACACAGGAGAAGATTCATCTATTTCTTTAAAATTATCTACCTCTAAATTTTTTGATTCTTCTATTTCTTTAAAAATTTAGAGGTAGATAATTTTAAAGAAATAGATGAATCTTCTCCTGTGTTGAGAAGTGTAGCTATTGCCATAAAACTCTTATAAACAGCCACAAAGAAAATATAAGATGACTATCTATACAATAGTTAAAAAAGAATCGTAAATCATCGGATTAAAAAAATTGTACGTATACAAAATAGTACCTTTTTTATTTTTGGATGCAGTTTTGATTCAACTTTAAGTTGGAAACTGTTATTTATAACTAGCTCTTACCCGTGCAATGCACGGTTTGTTGATATTAAATTTTTTATATTAAATATTTTAAATTAAAGATTATTATTATTTTCATTATAAAGTAAATATTATTATTAAACAATAACAAAAATAATTATAAAAAAAGGATTATTCAATATACTTTATTATGATAAATCAAAAATTATTATTATTGATTTTTTTATGGTATTATGAGAATAATTAATGATAAATCATAATATCCCTTATTTCATTGGACATGAATTCATTGGAAGATAATGACGGTTCGTTTTTTAATATTATATTTATTTATGTATAAATCGATATTAAATTAATGTATTCCTTATTTAGTTGATAGATAATTAGCATATTTTATTAATTAGAGTGAAATCAAAATTAAACTTTTTTATTTTTATCCTGTGCAATGCACGAATTATTAATATTTAAATATTTTAAAATAAAGATTATTATTAAACAACAATAAAAAATGAGCTTGTTGAAAATTTTTGTACTTTCTTATATAAATAAAAAATAACATTTTTTATCTGAGATTTTCCTTATTTATTCAATGGATAAATTAACATTTTTTACATGATTATTAACTTTATTATGATGAATCAAAAGTAAATCAGAATTAGATCTTCCTTATTTATTTAATAGATAAATTAATATTTTTATATGATTATCAAATTTATTATGATAATTAAAAACAAATCAGAATTAAATATTTTGATCTTTTTTGTTTAATGGTATTATTAGAAAATTTAAGGATAAATTGAAATATCCACTATTTCATAGAACATGAAGACGACATTGAAATTGTTATTTTTGACTATCTTGGTTAACACATTGCATTTTATTATGAATATAATGTTGACTCTTTTTTTATATATATTTAATATTATATTTGTCTATTTAAAGATAAGTATTAAATTAATGTATTCCTTATTTAGTTGATTGATGAATTAACACGTTTTATCATGATATTATGATTAATTATTAGAGTGAAATGAAAATTAAACTTTTTTTATATTTTTTTTGTTTGATGGTATTATGAGTAGATTTAAAGATAAATCAAAATATTTTCTATTGCATAAGACATGATAATTTAGCATATTTTAAATATAATTATCACATCTAATATGAAAAATTATATATAATTAAACCAAAATTATACTTTCTGATTTTTTTATTGGATAATATTTGTGATGTCCTAGACTGTGAAGTCCTCCAAGGTTAGGGAAGAAGGCATTGGGAGGAGTCTCTGTCTAGGGTTTATGTGTGATGTTTGGTGGGAGTCCTCAAGTGGTTAAGGAGAAAGCCAAGAAGTAACCCTAATCACTGGTATGTGAGGGTGATAATTAGGGTTAGAGGACGTACCTGAGCCCCATGTAGTACGGAGCTACTTATAGGGGGGAGCTGGTTGCCCTAATGGGCTTGCTTGGGGACCAAGTAGGGCCAGCCTGTACTGAGCTATGAGTGGATGAGCTGTCCTTGTGGATAAGGTGAGACACGTCATCCTGTCCTTGGTATCAGACTCTAGGGGTGGTGTCGGACTTGGGGAAGTGTCGGACTAGGATGTCGGACCTGGGTAGGGGTATGAGGTCGGCCCGTGTCTGGTATCTGTTCGGCCGTTGAGCTTTGAGCTCGGCCAAGCATATAGGGGGCTTCCTGAAGGGTCCTTAGTGAGGGCTGCGTGGAGCTCGGCTAGGCCGAGTCCACCACATAAGCCCCCCAGCTCGGTCAAGGCTATTTGATCCTTGTTCCGAGGTCTTGGTTCGGGTCCTCTTCCCAAGTCCACCACATAAGCCCCCCAGCTCGGTTAAGGCTATTTGAGCCTTGTTCCGAGGTTCTGGGGAGTTCGGACGGTGAGCTGCCGAGAGTTGGATCCAGCTGTCTCTGACGTCCTTCCATTATAACGGAGCAGGTCTGAAAGCTGTCATTTCACCTGCTCCGAAGTGACGCTTGTCTTCTCCAGATCTGACACGTGTCAGAGGTTACACCTAACGAAACGTCGCCATTACTGCGACTTTGCTCGAGGTTCGTGATTCCAGCTACCATGCGCCACGTGCCTCACTGTGTGTGGCCTCATGCTGGATTGGGCCTCTTGGGCCAGGCCCATATTTCGAAAACGAGGGGGAAAACAGTTTCCCTTCCCCCTCTTTGACAAAACAACTGCTCCTCTTTCTCTCTCTACCAGATACTCCTTCTTCGAAACCGTTCCCTTCTCTCTTTGCACCAGAGACCGCTGCTTCTCCACGAAACCGTCGATCCGTACCCTGCCTCCTTCATAATCAAACTCAAAACGTCCTTCTCTGCGATTCACAGTCTTCTTCGCCATCAGCGAATCCTGTTTCAACTTTCGAACTTCACTCTCCTTTGATTTTAGACTCCTAAGGTACTGGTTGCTTTCTCATTTCTTCTTCCTTGTTTTTGCTTTTTCTTCTCTCTGTGTTGGTTTTTATGGGAGGGATTTAGAACTTATTGTTTTCATTTCTGCCTTTGTGGGGTGGGGTGTTCTTTCTGGGTTTTGGGTTTTATTCCTGTTTTTTGTTTTTATTTTTCAGAAAACCAAAGGAGTAGATTAGGGAAGTATGAGTAGGGAATGGTATAGGAAGTGGGCGGGGGTAGTCTCCCTGTCATCAAGCAGTAGTGAGGAGGAGGACGGCTCCTCCTCCTCGTCCTGCTCCTCCATGGAGGTAGACAAGGCGCTCCGTCGCCAAAGGGAGTATAGGCAGAGATATGAAAAACAAGTCCTGGAGGTGGATCCCGTTGAGGTCGTCTATCCTCGGGACTGGGAAGAGAAGAGGGAATGGATAAAACAATAAGCCTGGGCCGAATTTGTCGATGGTAGGGAACGTGCCGACTTCGAGAGAATGGAGAGAGAGAGGATGTATGAACGGGGGGTTCATGTGGTAGAGGGGAGATGCTCGCCCCTCGGAACAACTTTGAGGGGGTTTTCTAGGGGGTTATTTTTTGTAACCCGTAAGACTAACATCGAGCTCCCCTGTTCTTCCACAGGTACCATGCCGCCTAGAAAGTGCATAAGCCGACCTGAGCTTTACCCTGCACCTTCCGACGCCGATCAATACCAGTGGGTCGATGTGGAGCCCAAAGGAGTTCGGTCCAGCTTAGACTTCGAGGACAAGCTTGTCGAAGTGAAGAGAGTCGTGCTGCCTTGCTCGGGGGATGCTGCTGGGACCTCTTACCAAGTTCTCCCCTGCTCGGAGAACGACAGAATATGCTCTCGGACTGACAATAACTCTTTCTTCTTTTACGCCGATTTAATACACCACCTCGGCGTGACCCTGCCGTTTACCGATTTGGAGATGAGGGTCTTGAACGAGCTCGGATTGGCCCCTTCGCAACTTCATCCCAACACTTGGTCCTTTCTCCGAGCATTCCAAAAATTTCCTTTGGAATGGTCCGAGGAGTTCTTCACTCGACACGTCGGCACGCCGCAAAGATGGTCGGGTGCGACACTTGATGCCGACGAGGCTATGACTGCTTACCACTTCCAATCCGAGTATCAAGCTCGGAAATTTCAGCTTGACATTGGCGTTTTCATGAAGTGTCCTGATAACGATGTCTTAACCAAAATTGGTAGTTAACTTTGCCCTTACACTTGTGCATTTTCTTTTAACTTTCTTACTGATTTTTCTTTGCTCTTTTGCTTTCAGACGAACACTGGTCGGACATGTCGTCCAAGGCAGTTAAGCTTGCAATGGCTGCTCGGAAGAGGCAGAGAACGGACAGCCCTTCCGGTGAAAACACTCCTGCCGAGGTACCTGCTGACACAACTTCAACCGACTCGGCACCTCGAGCTCAACCAACGCTTCCCAACGTGATAATTGTTCCTCCTCCTCCTCAATCTCCGACTCCCAGCACCGAGGTGGTGACTGCCGCAGATACCCCTCCTTCGTTGACAGGTCCGAGGGGAACTGATATTCTCCCAAGACCGACGACCACCACTGCTAAGGCCTCGGTCAAAGAGGCTCTCATAAAGATGTCGGGGGCCGAGTGGAAGAAGATGGCCGAGGGGCTGGCCTATCACTTGAAAAGGTCAACAAACATTTTCAATGTGTTGGCCGAGGTTTCTGATGATGTGGCTGAGGGGGTGTCTCCTGCCAAGAAGAAAGCTCGGTCCGACCTGGCGGCCGAGGTTGCCGATCTCCGGAGTAGCAAGAGCTCCGCCGATCAGAAGCTGACTGAGTTGGAAGAGAAGCACCGCCAGCAGATGGAGGAGCTTCTGAAGAAACATGAAGAGGCCGTGGCCGAAATAAGGGAGGAAGCTCGGACGTCGGAGGAGGCGGCTAAGGTGGCAGCCAAGGAGGATGGTTGGCAGGAGGGCCTGGCCGAGGTTGAAAAGGTCAGAACATTATTGAAGAGAAGAGTTGCTCAAGGTCTTAAACATAAGATTTCAGCGGCCGAGGCGAATTTCGATTTTGAGAAAGAAGCAGGCAAGATATTTGCCAATGTTGTTGAGCAGATCTTGCACTTAAATCAAGGGCTCCGAGTTCGAGTCGTCGGTTGACAGGGAAAATAGAAGACACGAAAAATGGAAAGGACAATCTAACTAACTCTTCAAGGGCCATATTATTACTTACGGGTTTGCAATCACATGGACGTCTCTTCGATTCTTTTTATTTTATTTTCTTTTAATTAAAAAAATATAAGAATATTAATTTTTTTTATGTTTTTAATTATATAAAGAAAATATCTTCCTCCACGTGGCACCACATGCCTTATACCTTACTTTCTACATCTGAGTAGGATTTCGATGTTAACTGTTAGCAAAATTGGTAGTAAGGGTATAGGACAAACAAATTAGTAACGTCGGGAATTCATAATAAAGAACAACGGTATCTGACAAAAGTATCACAAACTTCAGAGACTTATGACGTATTTAAGTCTATATATTTTTTTTTTGAAGAGTAGCCTATATTATATTTTCATTTTTTTTACCGTATATTTTCACTGTTCTTATGACAGAAAAGTAGTTAATATCCTCCAATCCGTAACCTAATAATAATACAATACTCCTATATAACACTTCCTCCATCCCTAAATATAATACACTTTTCTCACTCTTTTGTTTTTTATCAATTTTCAATGATCATTAATTACTTTTTTACACAAACAACCCTATTTATTTAAAAAAATTTAGATTTCCAACAATATTAATAGGGATAATTTTGTAAATACATATAAAAAATTTACACTTTCAATATCATTAACTTAAAAATTTTACTTTCCTAATAGATGTGAAATGCCAAAAAAAAACTTATATTTAGAGACTTTCCCTTTTTTAATATACATGAAATACAAAAAGAAAAACTTATATTTAAAAACGAAATAACGAATAACAATAGTTGTACGAGAATAAACAAATCGATGAGACCATCACCGTACAGAGCGCGGAACAAGTCGGTAGTAGTGAATACGCGTATAAATCCACGTCTGATACAATCATACGGATCGTCTAACAAGTCGCGAAGATTGATGTTCTCCCAAATAAAGATCACTAACGCCGGTAAGACGCTAATCGTATACAGTAAAAGTATGCGAGATAATGGGACATCTCTGGTGTTCTCTTCTTGTGACATGGCTTAAGCACTTTATTTATTATTTCTTTCTTGGGTAAGCAGAGCGTGAGCAGAAAGTAGTAGAATTTATACTCTATATATTTATATATTACGATTTGATGAGATAACTCATATGTTATAGATTAGATATCTAGGATGAGTTCAGGAAAATACATTTTTTTAATTGTTGAACGATAAATCTCCATGAAATTAATTATTTATTTACTATCTTATAGCTAAATTGATATTTATTAGTTAACAAAAAAAATTGATATTTATTAGTTTTATTTTAGTTTTTGTATTTTTTATGCACATTCCAAAACCCATCCAGATTCCAGAGTTAGTTGCTGCCGGGAAGATAAATTTCCTAAAGGTATGGTTTTCAAATTTATCTTTATAAAATGGATTTTTGTTAATCTCGATTTTTAAAATTTAATAATGGATATATTTTAATGAAACCCAACCACGTCAACCCTTGGACCTGGGAGGGCTAGCCAAATTGGGGGGAGATATCTACCCCGTCCCTGGAGCGCCTCCCTCATAAATCTTAGGCATGTCCGTCCTGGCCAGGAGTCGAACACGTAGCCACTAGGTAAACCCAGCCTTAGCGTGCTCTCCCTTTGTCAGTTGGGCCAAGCCCAGGGGACTTATGTTGCTGAGAACTTATTAGTTAGCTTTGCCTTTTTTTTTTATTCACACAAGGTGTTTGATAAATGATAAAAAGTGAATTTTTTTTAGTTTTTTTGTTGTTGCTACAGAGATATTTTGGTATATATCACAACTATTGGGAGAATCAGAGTTTTTTCTTCATATTCTTGGTAATTTATATGTCTTATTTCATTTTTGTTGGTTGTTGGTGTTAAAAGATAATTAAAAACTATACAAACTCTAAATGACATGATTATATTTCTTTTGTGTTGTAATGAATAGGATGTTATTGTTCTTGAGCTTTTTTTTTTTAAAGGACACTAAGTAATATAGCTTAAAAAAGGCAAAAAAAAAAAGGGATATTTTGTCTTTCAGCTTATATGGAGTTGTCACAATTTTGTCTTTCAATGCAGTTCTTTGACATTTGAGGGTGTTTGGAGATTGCTTGAGAAAGACTTGGGGCTGGAGGAATATGCTTTGGATGTCCATAAGAGATTTCCCACACAATGTTTACTGAAGGTTGATAATAAGAAACTAAGTGATGTTCTTTTATTCATCTCATGGAATTTGCTTGATAATAAAAATGCACATAATGTTGCAGCACTTAATTATTTGTGTTAATCAACAATTCATAGTTGATCTTGCAGACAGTGGAGGTGATTCTACATTTGAATGTATTGGAAATGTGCTACAGATGAGAGCTGTTCTTATGAGGTATGCTCTAATGAATATTTGAAATGCGCTCCTTATTTACTGCTCTATTATATTACTTGCATCATCTTATACATTTTTTTAAACGGAAATCCTACCCTATATACATTTAAAAAATATGAGATTTAGTAACCTTATTTCAGTTCCTCATTTTGAAAGCATGTTATACTTACTCTGTTGTGCTTTGTGCTTTATGTGGTAGATTGAAGTGGTTATATTATCTTCAACTAGATTGATGCTGAGAGCTCTTGGAGAAATGATCATTAGTGTTAGGAATTGATATAAGGTAACATGTAAATCTAATGAAATCAATGTTTTTACTGCACATTAGGTGCACTTGATGTAACTTTTTTTGCTGATTATACATTTTGTAAGAAAAGCTTTGCAAAATATGTCATAACAGCTCACATGTGTATAAAGTTTTGCTGCTTGATGTCATTTGTGTGCTTCACTTTGATCTCATACTATATGCTATGGTATAATTGCTACAAAGTATACATTGCTGCATGGTAAATTTTGATTCCAAAAAAGAGCCTTTCAGATATATTACTAACATGAATTCACCAACCTGTGAAACAGTTATATCTAATTCAAGTGAACTTTCTGTTAGACTAAAATAGTACTATGCATGTGTAAGGAACTTTCTCTCACTTTGAAGATAGAATAACTTGCTGTATGGTAAATTTTGATTCCAAAAATTTTTAAGGGAATTTCCAGTTTGTTTTTCAAGGGAATTATGCTGCACCAAGAAGAAAACTTACACCCTTTACACCAGGAAGCTCCATCATTTATTCAAGTGTTTCAAGAGATACAACAGCAGGATATCTTGACCAACTTCAAAGTCTACAAGATGTTTGTGCTTCAAATATTTGTCAATCATCAATTGCGTCGAATTGTTCTATAATTGATAGTGAGTATTGTTATACTTTCACAATTTACTACCTCATCCTTTATTATCCTTTACTCTTACAATTTGCTATGGATTCAATTGCTTTTATGTAGTGTAAGAATTATGTAACTTATATTCTCTTTATAACAACTCTTGCTCAACATAAATTAATCAATTTATCAATTTCAGTTAACTGTTTTCGGAATCAAACGGAGAAGGGAAGTTGTTAATGCTAACCATCCAGTAGTGTTACAAGTAATCCCAATGTTTATCAAGTAGTTAGAAATATCTCCTGCTGTACAATTTAAACTATGATATATGTTTAAATATTATATAAATATTTCATATCTTGGTCATTGTTTTTGTTGGCTGAAGTATCACAACAAACTTGATAGTGGTCTCAACCATGGTTGTGCATTTCAATATATTATTTATTATTTACAATACCATGGTTGTGACTTGATAGAATTTCAATAACTCACATGGTTGTGGCAAAGAGATCTTTCAGAATTGATTTGACAAGCAATACAGAAGGCAACCAAATTAATCATGTTACTCAGTTACTATTGTATTTGTTCTTTTTTTCCTTTTTATTTTTGGTTCTTAATCTGTTCTACTAGACAGAATAAATAGTATCAAACATTCTGCCTCTCAATTTAACTATTTGTTCTGACAATCTTTTTTTATTATTATTATTTTTCATTAGATGGTATTGTTAAATCATGGGAAAAGCACTTTTTTGATGCGTTAATGATGGTTTGAGTTACTGGAAGAAAGAAACAAGAACATGAATGGGGAAAAGCTGCTCTTGGAAGTTGGATTCAGTGACTAGAAGATACCACCTATCTTTGGCATGAGGATCCTGATTGAAATTTATTCTTGAATTCTCAGGAGTAGATACCATTTTCTGTTGAATCCTATAAAAAATAATAGGATTTTGATTTCTTCATTAATGTTTGTGATGCAATATGCAAGAGAGTAATAGCACATTCGTAAGGGACATCCTTGCACTCATTCTATATGAATTAAAATCACATCAAATCAATATCAGTATAAGTATTATCAGTTGTATTGGTGGTAGCAGTGCCTTTGGGGAAGCTTTTTGCTTCAGTTGCCATAAAAGAAGAGAAATTAGTTCAGTGAGGAGCCCACAAGAAGAGAGAAAAACAACACAAGTTTGATAAAGAGTTGAACAATCAAACAGCTTAATACTTTGGAGGAGGGTTGAAGTTTGATAAAGAGTTGAAAATTAAAAATTGACATGCAATGCTAAAAAATATCGAAATATAAAAGATCATGTACAGTGACATTATGTTGGAGAGGTTGAAGTTAGCAAAGAGATGAAGTTTTGAAGGGAAAGAGAAGATCATCGAAATGGGGGCCAACAAAATGCTTCAATGACTCCCTAAATAGAAATGAAATCCTAAATACAATAATGGGCTGAACTCGATGTACTAAGTTAGAAGGTCCAACAATAATTATTTCCATTTAATATTTAAAAGGCCCAACAAATTTGACAAAAAGAATTTTTTAGACAACAAATTATATTTAATTATATTTATATTTATCTTAAAAAAAACAAAATAATTTTAGTTATTTTTATAATATAAAATTTAAGTCATGATAACACATCTGAATCAATTGTTTGTTATTTTTTAACTATATTTATTTTTATTTTTTATGTCATAATATTAATTAGATTGAAGACCCACTTTGGTCCCTGTCGATTTTGCACAGTACCAATTTAGTCCCTGACAATTCATAATACCACATTTAGTCTCTTAAAAAAAAATTTCCATACCAATTTGGTCCCTCAACTTTTTTTCATATCAATTTAGTCCCTCAATATTTTCAGATGTACCAATTTGATCCTTAAAATTGAGGGATCAAATTGGTATGGAAGAAAATCTTGAGAGACCAAATTGGCATGGAAAAAAGGTTAGGGACCAAATTGGTATTGTGCAAAATCGACAGGGACCAAAGTGGGTCTTCACTCTATTAATTATTACTCCCTCTGTTCTTATTATAAGCCCCTTTGACTAATTTTCATATCCTTTAAGAAACTTAGTTAATATTGTTAGTGGTATTGGAAATGTAAATATTTAGTATACTTTTTCAAAAATACCCCTATGATTATTATTGAGAATCTAAAAAGTGTTGAGTAAATATGAGTGTTTGTGGAAAAGAAGTAATTAATGTCATTGGAAATTAGAAATGAGGCTTATATTAAAGACAAAAAAAAAGTCTTCGAAATGGACTTATATATAGGACCGGAGGGAGTATTATTTACTCATAATATTTATTTCTAAAATTAAACACATAATAATGTTGTAATTAGTGAAAATGTAAACCAAAAACTTCGCACCGACTTGGTCCTAGTAGCAGTTAAGTTAGGGAAATTATGTGCTTTCTATAGAATATATAGGCAAATTGTGTCCCTAATGGAAGTACTTTTCTCAATCAATGCAGCAAGTTTTCTTACCCCTTTCTATCTCCTATTTTTGTTAGCATATTAGTTCCCAAACCCCTTTTTTTATCCCCAAAACCCATTTTAAAGTAAAAATGTCAATTATACCCTTTATTATTATTAAAAAAAAACCTCAAACCCCACATCCCCAACCATCTTTCCACCTTCAAATCCCAAACCCCAAACCCTCATCTTCCACCTTTCCACCCCAAATCCCTCATCTTCCATTTTCATCTTTCTCCCAAATCTCAAACCTCAAACCCTTCACTATGTCAATGGACATTCATACGTTTTCTTCAAGGTAAAGCTCTTTTCTATCTGGTTTTTATTACGTAACTATACAATTTGCGACTATCCCGTGTCGAAAAATTTATAAATTTTCGACACTGGATTGTTGGAATTTTTTCATACAAAAATTGAAAAAAAATATTAATAAAATTTCGAGAACTCCGTGTCGGAATTTAACTAAATTTCGACACTGGGTTGTCGGAATTACATAGAGCACATAAAAAAACGAGATGAAGAACAGAACCAGCAAACAAGACGAAGACGAAGAACGAGATGAAGAAGACGAAGGGCAAGAACAAAACCATGGGAAACTAACGAAAAAGAAGGCAAAAAACCAGAGAAGAATGGAGCAGCAAACTAACGAACTAGATAAGCAGAGAAGGAAAAAACGAAATAAAAAAAAGAAGAAAAAAGAAGAAAAAAAAAACGTATCAAAGAGAGCAAAGAGAAGCACGACTGAAGATGATGTTGTTGGCGGTGGTGATGTGCTTCAAGGTGATGGTGGAGATGAGGAACCAGAATGGAAGAGTGGGGGGAGTAGAGGAGTCACAGAGAAAGAAGGGAGAGAGTGGAGTTTGGGGAATTGATTTAAATGAGGGTATTTTGGGATTATTTGTAAAATTGGGATTTGGGGATAAAAAGGGGGTTTGGGGACTAAAACCCCTCATTTGGAGATTTGAATTTTGGCCCCATAAGTGAAATTTTGGCCCCCATTTTATTTTTTTTTGGACAAAATTATTCTTGTGTGTTATTTTTTTCGTTTCTTCTTGACAGAATAGCTTTTCTGTCCCTAACGAGACGGAAAATTTTCATCTATCCCGTGATGGAAAATTTCCATCTACCGAGAGACGAAAAATTTCCATCTACAGAGAGATGCAAAATTCCATCTACCGAGAGATGAAATTTTTTTGAAGTGTGTTAGTAATATGGACATGATTACTAACCCCATTGTAACCCCGTTTGAAATAAAGAACCATTTTAAGTGGAATAAAAGAAGTCTCCTTTTTTTTTTTGGTTTGCACCTTGGTATCCGGCCCACTGGGCCGACTAATCCAGTTCGAGGGGCGTCCCAGGGTTAAGGTTTTATTCTTCTCCCAACGTTGTTGCGGGGGATCGAACTGTGGTTCGCCCTACCAAGTGCAGCCCCTGGCACCACTGCACAAATAGCTCGTTGGTAAAGAAGTCTCCTTTTTGCTTATGTATTAAGTTTCCTAGTGTAATAAAATGTTTTCCGCAAATGAACCATCAATAAATCTTATTTTCCTCAAAAAAGAAGGGAATGAAGAATGAGTAAAGTGTCACTTTGGTCCCTGAATTTGTGAGTCGCTTTCAGTTTAGTTCCTAAAATAGTCAAAAATGTTTTTTGGTCCCTGATGTTGGCAAAGTTGTTTCACGTTAGTCCCTTGGCCCCACTTCCGTTGACGTCCGTTAGCAGTTGTTCACTTCAACCCTTAATGTTCATTTAAGTTGTTCACTTTAGTCCCTAATATACATTTAAGTTATTCATTTTAGTCCCTAATCAACAAACAATATCACATAAATATTGAAAACACATAAATATTGAAAACACATAAATATTGAAAACACACAAAAATCAGTACACTGAACCAAGATAAAGAAGGTCAATAAATCATGGTTCTGTATCCACAGACCATAGAAAAACGTAAAGTACATAGCTTTATAGCTTATACCGTTACACTCTTATTATACTTAATACAAGATTATAAATATCAAGAACATAGAAATATCTTTGCTAATCTGTGACAACTACATCTACCTAGCAGCTTTGCAGAATGATTAGACATTAGAGGAGATAGTTTGATCAAGAACTTTGTAATAGACAACTCGACACCCAACCACAATTTAGTGACAGATAGAAGTGCAAACAATTCTCTAAAAAATATATCATTAAGCGGTGAAATTATGCTCGACAATGGATGACAATTAAAGAATTTGACTCCCGCGTAAGTAAATGCTTCAAACTACAAGGGTTGTTTCAAATTTTAAGTTTTTCTTTCTAAAAAAACACTAACCAAAGTCACCTCCTCAACCAGATTGAAGAAAATATTACTTTTTTAAGGGCTTGCAATTTAAGCCTTGAAACAAGCTTGTAAGTATATAATGTTTTCAAAAATCAAACACTAAACAATCATACTTGATTAATAATGGGAGGGGAAAACAAATAAATATTCTACAACTACAATCAGAGAATAGGGAGGAGACCATAGAAGCAATGAGGTTTTTAAAAATAGAAGGACAACAAAGAGAACACAATACCATTCACAGATACGGTTTTCAAAACATAACAACAACGAATCCAGATAAGAGGTTAGAGACTAAAATGAATAACTTAAATGTATATTAGGGACTAAAGTGAACAACTTAAATGAACATTAGGGGCTGAAGTGAACAACTGCTAACGGACGTCAACGAAAGTGGGGCAAGGGACTAACGTGAAACAACTTTGCTAATATCAGGGACCAAAAAGTATTTTTGACTATTTTAGGAACTAAAGTGAAACAATTTTGCCAACATCAGGGACCAAAAAGCATTTCTTGACTATTTTAAAGACTAAAGTGAAACAACTTTGCCAACATCAGAGATCAAAAAGCATTTTTTTGACTATTTAAGGGACTAAACTGAAAGCGACTCATAAATTCGGAACAAAGTGACATTTTACTTAATGAATAATTGAGGAGTGAGAGTTTACCTCTGTCTCCGTGTGGCCTTTGAAATTCTTCCATTCATTCATTCATCCCAGTCATCTCTTATTATGCCCTAAGACAGAACGGACTCACTCACTCCACTCTATTTTGCACAGTGCGTCCGTTCTCCTTCATTCACCGCTAACTCTCTCTCTCTCTCTCTCTCTCTCTCTCTCTCTCTCTTTTTCCGTGCTTTCATTTTTAACCCTCTCTTTCGCTACAATTACTGACTTGAAACAACTCATTGCAGTAGTAACTTGATGGGTAGTGAAAGTGAAACAACGCTCCAAATCAACGCTCTTTCAAATGCTGAAGCTGAGAACAATGTTAACAACAAGCAACCTGATCCTCCTCCACAAGATGAAGATGCTGCTGTATGTCTCAACTCTCTCTTTCTCACCTGCACCCTTAATTTTAATTTTAATTTTATATTTATTTTATTTTTAAATTTTTTTATATGCTTCTTTGTATTTAAAAAAATGTGTCCCTTAGGCACCGAGGAGGGCGAGGCCGCAGCAGCAGAAGGAACTAACGTTTCAGGACATATATGAAAATCAAGAGATGTTGGATGATGATGATGAAGACAGTGATTGGAACCCTCTTGAATTGGAGAAATGTGTTGAACCTATTAAGTGGTCCTGTACTAATTGTACCATGTTTAATCTCAATACTACTGGCATTTGTTATGTATGTTTCTAACCCACATTTTGTATGTTTCTAACCCACATTTCCTTTGTATGCTTTTTTTTTTTTTTAAATTCATTTTTTAAGGGAAACTTTGTCCTTTGTGGAAACTTAGTTATTGATCGTTGAGATATGGTTTTTATTTAAATTGTCGTTGGTGACGTGTCTGCGGTTATGTTGCCTTTATTGATTGGTATTGTGGGACATAGCGTGAAAATATTAATTTGTGGTTTTAATTTAAATTGTCGTTGGTGACATGTCTGCGGTTATGTTGCGTTTATTGATTGGTATTGCGGGAAATAGCATAAAAATATCAATCGCGGGTTGTAGTTTTAAATTGTCATTGCTGACGTGTTTGCAGTTATGTTGCGTTATTTCCATTGTGGGAATAATGCTTTGCGACTATCGCGATATGGTTTTAATTCTCAATATGATGCAATTCGCGATATTGTTCTCCTTCTGACGTTTCAGCAATGACAATTTAAAACCACAGCCCATGATTGATATTTTCACACTGTTTCCCGCAATACTGATCAATAAAGGCAACATAACCGCAGACATGTCACCAATGACAATTTAAATTAAAACCACAGCCCACAATTAATATTTTCACGTTATGTCCCACAATACCAATAAATAAAGGCAACATAACCGGAGACACGTCACCAACGACAATTTAAATTAAAACCATATCTCAACGATCAATAACTAAGTTTCCACAAAGGACTAAGTTTTCCTAAAAAATGAATTGCAGCTTTGGTCGCAAAGCATTATTCATGATTAATATTTCCATTGTGGGAATAATGCTTTGCGACCACGGCTGCAATGGAAATATTAATCATGAATATGGTTGTGTAGAGTGTGACTCTAAAAATCGCAATATTGCGGCTGTGGACTGTGATTTAAAATCATGCTATGGGTCCACATTTTGTGATGAACTATTCATCGTTTCATTGCCATGCCTTGCTTTGTTTTTAGAATTTAGGAAAGAAAAGATAATTTAGTGCTATCTTCTATATGCAGGTATGTGGGGAGCATAAAGATTCCAAAATCCTGAGCTATGGTTTTTTTGCATCTCCCTCGGCAGAAGATGACGATCCGGCTGAGATCCAACCCAAAACAAAAGGACTATCAGGTGTATATGCATTTTTGGCTAGTAATTGTGTCATGCTTATAATCAAGTGCAAAATGGTTTTCTGTACTCATTTAAGCTGAATTACCCACGGACGTTCTCTAGTCCTAGCTGTTTAGGTACCTTGACTACTCGAGTTTGAGTAGTCAATCCCAGTGGGACCTTGGGCTTTCCCGGGAAAGCGTCGCAGCAAAGGGCTTTGCTTGGATGCGATTCTATCAGGCATCCCAGTTCACTGTCACCGATGGCTCAGGCCGCAATCGTGGCTGCTTTCCCAATTTTGCTGTGGGATCGTGACAGGGCTAACAGGGTGAAATCCCTGCTTTAACCTCATTTTTAAGTTGTTTTCTCATATACTTTTGGACTCAATCATCTTTTCGCCCCCCTCCCCAACCCTAATTCGAACTAAAGGCTCTTGGTTGAGCTGCTTTCATACCATTCAGCCGAAACACTGCTCTTGATGGGAACCTCCTTAGATCCGGAAGTTATTTTCCGGTTAGAGGAGTTTATGATAGAAATCTGCCACATAACAGATTTGTAGAAGCAAGGTAGTAAAGGCAGAACAATAGGGGTAGTTAATTAGGAACGGTTATGTATTTTTAGGAGCAGTTACTAGGGAGTTACTATGTATTTTAGTATTTAATGTGTTGTGGAGAATAGACAATTGTGAAGTGTGTATTTGGTAGTTTTCTGGACAGAGAATATCGCTGTAGGAGTTCCTAGAACTCTAGAACTCTGGGACAACAATCATTGTTGTATTGTGTTTAATAGGAGACTTTGGTCTCTGGGACAGCAAAGACTATTGCTGTATTTTCTATAATTCCCGTGTTATTCAATAAAATTATTCCGTTTAATTCTAGAGTTCTATCAATTGGTCTGACCTGCCGGATAGTTAAGTGAGGCCTAACCATTGCAAACCAGCGATGAAGATGGAGATTCCATTGTTTGATGAGGGAGACGATGCTTGCTGGTGGATACTCAATATTGAACAATACTTCGACGCCAAGGGAATACCCGAGAAGCAGCGGTTAATGGAGGCTGTTATAGCTATGACAGGAGAGGCTCTCATCTGGTGGAAGTGGTGGAATTCCCAAAATATAGGTGCAACTTGGTTGGAATTTCAGTTTGCTCTACTCTGGCAATTTAAGCAGAGTACAGAGATGTTCTTCCACTAACCGAAAATGGTGAAGAACCAGAAATATTGAAGATAGATATGAATATGTTATATGGGTCCATGGAGGAACTAAAGGATACAGCGAAGAAAAATGTTGTGTTTGAAGAGGAAGTTCGCAAAATGCAAAGGGATGTACAAAAGGAGAGTCGTAAGGTGAGTTTCGGTTATGACAATCATCCCTTGGATAATGATGAAGAGGTGAAGGCAAAGGGAAGAATCCTCTCTATGGGTACTGTAATGGTGGATAACAGGTGGAAGGAGGATGCGTCGATCATGGTGGCAAACCTACCACCATTGATGGAGCGCTTAGAAATGCAGGCCTATGGTTTATCCTCTGAATTGAATACAATGACCGAGTTCGATGTCCCACATATGTTAACACAACGTCCACCACCGAAGCCTCCAGACCCATTTGATTGTATGGTGGTCATCAAGAGTCGAGACAGTTGCAATGAAGGTACAAAGAGGAATGTCAACTAAAAATGCAACTTGGGCAAAGGAATCCATCTCGAAGAATCAAGTCCATACACTTAGCCTTGAGGACAAGGCTGATCTTCTAGTGGTGGGAAATGATGGGAACCTCCTTAGATCCGGAAGTTATTTTCCGGTTAGAGGAGTTTATGATAGAAATCTGCCACATAACAGATTTGTAGAAGCAAGGTAGTAAAGGCAGAACAATAGGGGTAGTTAATTAGGAACGGTCATGTATTTTTAGGAGCAGTTACTAGGGAGTTACTATGTATTTTAGTATTTAATGTGTTGTGGAGAATAGACAATTGTGAAGTGTGTATTTGGTAGTTTTCTGGTATTTGGTAGTTTTCTGGACAGAGAATATCTCTGTAGGAGTTCCTAGAACTCTAGAACTCTGGGACAACAATCATTGTTGTATTGTGTTTAATAGGAGACCTTGGTCTCTGGGACAGCAAAGACTATTGCTGTATTTTCTATAATTCCCGTGTTATTCAATAAAATTATTCCGTTTAATTCTAGAGTTCTATCAGCTCTCACCGTTCTCTTCTATTTTTCTGGCTATTTTATGTCCTGCCTTGTTTTCGTCATTGAAATATTTCTTGCGAAATCCTCGTCCTCTTCTCTTTTGCAAGTTTTTCTGGCGACATTGACCCCATTCCAGTGGAAATCCTCTTCCTCTTTTCTTCTGCAAGCTTTTCCGTAGAGTGTATTAATCTCAGCCTCACCTCTTGTGCGATTTGGCAAAGACTGATCACTGCAGTTATCCCAGTTTCAGTTTCAGCCAAGGTATAGACTGTTGTTAGTCTCCTATTCCTCTTCTTTCGGTAAAGACTGATGACCAGAGGTATCCCAGTTCCAGTTTCAGCCATGGCATCATGTTAGCCTTGGAACCATCATCCCAGTCACCACCATCTCAATTATATGGTTATTGCATTTGAGTTATGTCATTGATTTCGAGCTTTACTTTTTATTTGGGTTATAGTGGATCTGAGTTATGTCATTGATTTTGTGTATTTTTCTATTTTTGAGCATTTATATGTGCATTGAATATTTAGTATTTACTTTTTTTTTATAAGACTAGTATTTACTTATTTACTAATTTAATTTCCCTAAATGTCCAAATCCCAGCCATGCCTCTACCAGCTATCCCCATTTTTGGGTTGGTTATTCCTATCCGCTATTTGGGATCTAACTCCTTATACTTGAATAAAAAAGAGTCCAGAGACATAAAGTAAATATATAATAAAGCAGCTATTGGTTTTTAAGTCTTTGACCATTATTTTTGTATTATTTGAGACATTGATTCAAGTTTTTTTTTTTATGTTTACTATTTAATTATCAAATTTTGTGTGGAAGTTTGCTTGCTGGATTTTCTTCTGTCGGTTTTGAATTGGAGGAGGTTGGCTAAGAAATGCCAAAACCAAAGGGGCTTAGTGTAATTTTTTCCTTTTACTTGTGTACTGAAGGCTGGATATTCTGTATTTTATAATTCAAAAATATTGAGGGGTTAGTATAATGTTTGAGACTAGAAGAGTGGTTTCGTATCACCAACTGTGGGTGGGGTCAATGTAATTTACTCAATCCTTTACGAGTGTTTTTTGGGTCCAACTGTGAATATTTTCACATATCATTTGTAAGATGGAAATCCTTGTGTTGATTCTTAAGATACTGTCATTCTTATATTGTTGTTATGTTATTTCTTGCAGTAGAGTCTAGAGTGGTAATAAACTCCAAATTTATCAGTTTTATCATTATCTTTTGTAGACATTGGCTCACAGGATTCCGCGACATATAATTCTACAGCAATTGGCTTTGATGAGAGAATGTTGTTACATGCAGAAGTATGAATCTTCTTTTCTTGTTTATTCCCATTTTCATCCCACTTTAAAATTGACGTTTAAGGTTTTTTTTCTTTGCAAGGATCTAATGCCATGCTGCAATTAATATCATATTTAATCTATGCCTGAGTACATTTTGTCCACAATGGAAATCACATAAGAAGTTGCCATTGCTAGTGGCCTTGAATAATGTCTAAATTTGTTTGCTATTTGAGTAGGTTGAAAGGAAAGCACATCCACACCCTGAAAGGCCAGATCGTCTTCGAGCCATTGCTGCTAGTCTTGCTAGAGCTGGTATTTTTCTATTGAAAACATTTGCAGTAATATTCCATTTTCTATTGCTATGGATTCCCTTTCAATTTAAATTTATGTTCGATATTACTGTGAAATATCAATCCAATGCATAACTTTGCTTAATTGCAGGTATATTTCCTGGAAGATGCTATCCAATCCCTGCTAGAGAAATCACTCGGGAGGAACTTATTACGGTAATTGACTGTCACGATAGCTTGGATAAATATGAGTCGTAGACATGTACACATTTCTGTTGCCTATGCCATTTATTTTAATGATGAGTATGAGATACAATAGGGCCACAAAACAGATGCACTAAAATGACTGGACATACCTTTTAATATATGTTTTGGATGATCACCCAATTTTAACTCTAAAATATTGATATTAAAGGTTCATACTTTGGAGCACATTGAATCTGTGGAAGTTACAAGCAGTGCAATTTCCAGGTATGCTAATTTCCCTCTCTCTCCCTCTCTCTCTCCCTCCTGCATCTTTTGTTTCTTCAACCCTTTTTCCTCATGATGTAGATGTGCTGTTTGAAATAAAACTTGTGTACACTGGTTGGTCTTTGATGATTTATAGTTTTATACACTAACCCAAAATGTCCATTTGCTAATGTACCAAATCTCTTATCATGTACCATTTTTTCCTGGATCCTGATCCTCACATCGAAAGCTGAATATTTTACTGTATTTCATTAAATGTCTCAATTTTATCTTGCATTGATATTGTTGTTTTATGTTGATAGGATATTTTCTTTATGATTAATATCTCATGTGATTCCAGTTACTTCACTCTTGACACATATGCCAATGAGCATTCGGCACATGCGGCTAGGTTGGCAGCTGGGTTATGTGTTGATCTTGCATCAGCAATTGTTTCTGGGCATGCCAAAAATGGATTTGCTTTGGTATGAATCATTGAGTTGCTGCTGATAACTGTTGTCATAGATTAAACAATTTAAGACTTGCTATCTTTTAAGTTAATGCGTGTTCCTCATTAAATCAGGTTAGGCCTCCTGGTCATCATGCTGGTGTAAGAGATGCAATGGGGTTCTGCCTTCATAATAATGCTGCAGTGGCAGCATTAGCAGCCCAAGCTGCTGGGGCTAGGAAGGTGCTAATCTTAGATTGGGTAATGTCTTTGCTCATGATGTCTTGGTGAAATTATGCAATTTATCTGAAGGCAGTGTTGAATGGGCATGTGCTATGTTTATTATAGTATGAATTAGTTGTGGGTGATTATTACAGGATGTTCATCACGGAAATGGGACACAGGAAATTTTTGACCAAAACAAATCGGTGAGCCTTGTTTAGTTATTATTATATTTTGTTTCTTTTTTATTTTTGCTTTCCCTGATGTTTTTGGGGCAAACATCTAGCAATGTGCTAATGTTGCCTCGTTTTTGAAGTTTTTTACATGAATGTTTTTTTATATCGTTTTAATTGTTGAAATTTAATGTGGCTTCAAGAGCTTCACATTAACCTAATCATGCTTTGCCCAGTGCTAATGACTTTTATCTTTTGCTGGTACTATGACTTTTATCTATCCTGTAGGTCTTGTATATATCATTGCATAGACATGAGGGTGGAAGATTTTACCCTGGCACTGGAGCTGTTGATGAGGTAAATGACGGAAGACAAAATTTCAAACTAAACTGCAGCTGCTGGCCAACTTAGCCAGGTGCTTTTTGGTCTGGTATAGGCAGATATATATATATATGTGTGTGTGTGTGTGTGTGTGTGTGTGCGTGTGTGTGTGTGCTGAAAATGTTTTGCATTGAGTTATGTCACTTGTGTAAATAGAACCTGGACCATAATAGTTAATCCTAGATAGCAGCATGGAGCGGCTGACTTCAAAAACACTATTGCGGAGTGGCCAGTATATAAAAGACGGTAGAATGTGGACATAGTACAAATAATTTACATTACAGCATCAATTCTCAAAACTCTTTTTAAGTACTCCAACTTTACATAGAGGGGTGGGGAATCTGACCTGAGATTACTTACATGTAGATATATTTTCTCAAAATTCAAATTATATTTCATTCAAATTACTAATTGAATGTACTTTCTACATGAGAAGGTGAATATGAATAATCAAATATCGTTCATGTTTAATCACGTAGGTAAAAAATTAAAAATACTGAGTTTAACATGGTAATTGAAACCCCAAGGGATGAATACAGAAAAAGTTGAACTGTGGAAGTACCTGGCTGGAAAGTCACTGGTTGGCAGATTTCTGCTGCAAAATGTGAGGAGAGGAGTGACAAGCAAATAGTGGTGGGACAGGCAAAACATGGGTTCTCAGATGTGAATCAGTGAAGAGGGTGCTGGAAAGTTTGAACAGTTTTGAAACAGGGTTGGGTTTCCTTCAAAGGAACCAGGATTTTTGTTAGTAAAATCCCTCTATTGCATAAAAGGGCAAGAAAATGGGTTAGCGAAAGCCGAAAACAAGGTTTTCTCTTGTGATCGGTGGGGTGGCCATGGTTCTGGCTGTGATCCCAGACACAAATGATGGAATGATTGGAGTGGCCTGCTGCCACAACTCTTAATCATGATGGCGATGTAGCACTTTGATTAAGCATAATTTACTACTCTGATTGAGACTTTTCTTGTCCTGTAGATATGATTGTGTTTGGGTACTGGCTATTTAGAATTCAACATAATTTTTCCACTTCCCACATTAGGTGTTCTGCTGATGTGAATATACTTTTCCTTTAGATGCTTAATATTGGACTTTGAGTTGTGACTGGATAATCGTATGTCTGCTATTGCCATGCACTTTTGGCTAGGAGGATTTTTAGTTTGCCATTTACTTTGATTGTCTGCTGTATCTGCTCTCTGGTTGGAGAATGATATTTATTTTCTTTTGTTGAAAATTGAAATGTATATACGTGTTTATAATTTTCTTCAGTTTCTAATATCTTGTTTTTCATTTGACCTAGTAATTCTTTTGGCCATTTACATTTTATAACTTATTGGAGAACACTGACTAATGTGATTTAATTCTGATAAGTGGTCATAAGTCTATTTTCATTTTTTCAGGTAGGTAGTATGGGTGCAGAAGGATACTGTGTAAATATTCCATGGAATCGAGGAAGAGTTGGCGATAATGATTACATTTTTGCATTTCAGCACGTTGTCCTTCCTGTAGGTTAGTATATATTTCGTGCTATTGAAATTTAGGTAATTTGATTCCTTGGTGTTAGAGAATTGAAAAGATAGGTAACTCCATTGTAGAGCTGAAGCCTTTCTGCTTGGGAGTCAGTACCAAATTTTCTGACCATAGCTAGAGTAATTTGATAATTGTTACACCCAAACCTATTTTCTGAATGCTGACCCAGTAAGTCAACATCTTTTAACTATTTTTTAAGAGGTGCCATCAATTATATATGTTTCTTGTAATAGATCAAATTTAGTTGAGTTGCTTCCCTGGAAGATTGATTGTCTGGCAAGCTGCATGAGTTCTGAAATTAGCAATTTATGTTAAAATAGGGTGCCTAGGAGTGGCAGATTGTAGCTTGTGTATATCTTAAATGCCTTCGTTTGTTTCATAGGATAGTCTATTTTCCACACCCTTTTGGGTTGAATCTATTGAAATACACTTGTACACAATATTCTCTGCTTAAAATATCAACGGTGAATGACTTGCTTTTTCAGCTGCTGAGTTTGCTCCTGATTTTGTCATAATATCAGCCGGATTTGATGCTGCTAGAGGTGATCCGCTAGGATGTTGCGATGTAAGAGTTCTATTAACTCAACTTTTATCTTTTTTTAGTTTTTTCAATGTTGTGAATTGCGTAATTCGGCAAGCATCGCTGGCAGGGCTATGCAATGGATTACATTAAATGACCATATAGTAGCTTAATCTGCCTTATTGTTTGGTTTTTTCATATTTTCTAAATGATCTTCTGCTTTAATTTTTATGGAGGATTAAAAATAAAAATGTTTAATAGACTGAAATTGAAATAACCAAATTTAACTATAATAAATCAGCATTTTATGAGGTTTACATTGAAACTTTCGTCAATGATGCAGGTTACTCCCGCTGGCTATGCACAGATGACACACATGTTGAATGCCCTTTCTGGTGGAAAATTGCTTGTCATTCTTGAGGGGGGGTTTGTAGCTCATGCCTTTGTACTTTTTTTATTATCTTAGCTCTCTATTTCGCTTCAAGTTGATATGAATACATTTTATTGCAGCTATAATCTTCGTTCTATATCATCTTCTGCTACTTCAGTAATCAAGGTGAATTCTTTTGCCTTTCATTATCTGTTTTGATATCTGCTTGGGGAAAGCCTCCGTTTTCTTTTCCTTCCTGTCCCCATCTCCCCTTTTGCATACCAATTTTATTTGGCAGATCATTTTTAGCTATTGATCATTTTCCCTTCATACCCGTTTTCTCCTTGATATTTTTGGTTTCTGACTTGGTTTATATTTCGAAAAGGTATTGTTGGGTGAGAGCCCTGAATTTGAAGTGGAAAATAGCTCCCCTTCCAAATCTGGCCTGCAAACTGTTATAGAAGTCCTCAAAATTCAGAAGAATTTTTGGCCTTCCTTGGAACCCATCTGTAAAAATTTGCTGTCACAATGGAAGCTGTACTGTCTTGAGAAAAAAAGTGAGGAACACTAACTGCCTTTGATTTTATCATCTTGAATTTCACAGCTTTGTGTGGTATGGGGAATTTGCTTTGCTTTGCCTTGTAGTATTTCTTTAGAAGCTTCATTTCTATATATCTGATTGTTACTATTATTTTTGTAGAAAAACATATCAAGAGACGGCGAGTTCTGGTTCCATTTTGGTGGAAGTGGGGTCCAAAAAGTGTGTTATACCATTACCTGAATGGCCATCTTGGTGCAAGATCAAAGTGATTTTGTTGACCTGATGGTTTTTGGAGAACAGAAATGAATACCTTGTAATTGTCAGCATGTTGTATATTCCATCTTGATCCAGGGCAAAATGATTTTTGTTTGATCATGAGCATGACGTTGCAAATGATAGATTTGTGCTACTTGGGCTCTTTTTTGAGAGTTTGGTGGAAGGTTGTGAAAAGAAATTGGGAGTTTGGTGGACCTTGTTTGAATCTTTTCAAAATATTCTCGCTAATTTTTCATACCAATTTTCAAGACTTGGTTTATGATGTTTAATAATATGATTAATCACATGTATTGATTAGTTAGTGGGTTAGCGCCATTAAGGATTTGGCAACTGCAGATGTTTCCATTGATTGAAAAATCAATGGCTGAGATCATGATTACATGCACATGTATAACTAATTTTGCAGTTCAATCTCATCCATTAGCTTTTGAATCAATTATCATAATTTTACCCCTTATCCTCTTGGTATGATTATTTCAATTTTAAGGTGTTTTTTTTTTCTTTCTAGAAAATGCTTTTTAACATATAATAATTTTTGTTTGGGTTCAAGGCTTAAATTTGCAAATATGCTTTTATTTTTGAAAAAAAGCATTTTTTACAAAATCTAACATTGATGACATGTGGATTGTTATCAATATGATTATTTTGTGAAAAAAACTATTATGCCCCACTTCTCAACTATTTTCACTTTTGCACATCATTTTTTACTATGTAACAATTTTTTTTACACAATTCAAATAAAGATTATTTTCAAATCTCTTTTCAGCAAACAAACATAAACGAATTCAAATTACAATAAATTATAATTAAATATAAATAATACAACTTTTTCAGCATTATAAAATGCACCCTTCATTCCAAGGGGAGGTAAATCCATTTAGTAACCATGCTATTGTAAATACCCATTGGACACTTCAGTATATTGATGCCAAGAAAACGAATCGGTATATAACTATAAAATGGTGATGTATCTTGTTATATTTTATTTTGAATTATTTTCTAAATCTCAATGTCTTTGTTAATTTAGTATTTCAAGAATTGTGAATTTAGTTTTTCTATACATATTTTTTTTATTTGGATCTTTTATTCTTGGTTAGTTGTCATTATTCAAACTTTTTCTTTAAACATCTTAACAAATCGTAATGTCTTAGGTTTATTCAACATATGCTTTTCAATAACAACAAGAAGCCTTATTCTTGTTAGATAGAATCGGCGACACAATTGGTAGATAGCTGAGTTCTTTAACCATGATGTCAGGGGTTCGATGTCTGGCAAAACTCACTTCGATGATCTCTAGGCTCTACGCCTCAGAGGAATTAGTTTTCGTCTATCAACTAGAGGATATCCTTAATTAAAAAAAAAAAATCAGCTACACGGATCAAATTAAAAAAAGTTTTTGTCCAACATGCCTTCTGTTTTTGCAGCATTAGTCGAAATCAAGTTGAACGGAGTATCTATTGCATTTTAAGGTAATGCTACGAAGAGCTCCAACCTCTTCAGCCTTTTTTTTATTTTATAATTTTTTAAAGAAAAAATCCAGATTAACAAGTTATATATGCATCTCTACGAAGGAAATTTCTTCTAATGGTTGATAGTCTCTAGCATGGTTTGTCAAAAACTAGTGTTAATACTTAGAAACTTACGAATCTACGAATCTACCTATGGAAAACGAGTTGAAACTAATGGAAACTCGAAGTGAAGTGACTCGGGTAGACTCAGGTGGATACTGGTAGACTCTTGTAAACTCGCGAGTTTGTGGCCGAGTTAGCGAGTTAGCATTCTTGAGCCCTAAACATCCAATCCGACATCGTTTTTCAATTTTTTTTTCAAATAAAAATCTTGTATGTCATTTTTATCATATTTGTTATGCTTTTGGGGTATAAAAACCTTTAAATTAGTTTTATCTTCTCCTTCTCATTCAAAAACTTCTTCAATCTTCAATTCTTGTCCTTCTACCGCACGCATGCATGCCCGCCCAACCCACACCCCACGCCTTTCTAACTTTCTCCTATTTGGTAATTGTTTACTGACTTTCTCCCTTTATTCCTTAATTTTTGTTTTTCCTATTTTCTTCTTCGTTAAGTTGGCATGATAATCTGATGAATGCTTGATTATGAGCTATGACCTTTATGAAAAGATGAGTAGCCTTGTATAAATCATTTTAATTTTTAACTTTTAAGCAAAAATGCATTCTCCGCTTTTCAATTTTCAGTGTTACTTTTTTAGTGTTGTCCTTGAATAAAAACTCATTTACTTTGTCATATATGTTACTTTGACTAAAGAGCACTTGCTTAGAAATTGATAATTTATTTTCATTATTTTTTTTTGTGAAGCATTATTATGTTAAGGTTACACCGGATATGTTATCTTATTATGTTTTGAATTTGAAGTTTGAATATTGATAGATAAATTAACTTATATTACTTATTAGTATCAACGAATAATATCTTACCATATTTTGTTATTACGATAAGTTTGAAATTATGAATATTGATTATTAATAGGTAACGAGTTTACGAAACGAGTTTACGACTCGAGTTTACTTAAGCAAAACGAGTCTACGTAGACTCTCGAAATTGACAACCATGGTCTCTAGAGTTTTCAAGCAGCACAGTATAGTTCAGTTTAGTCAATGCCCACAGAATTTCTTCTAATGGTTCATTCAATGCCCACAGAATTTTTCATTCTTGAATCTTGAGCTTATTTGCTTGGATGTCAACAACAGTTAAGTTTTCTTTTCCAATGGAAGATACCTTTTGGAATAATGGATGAGGCAGTAGGTAATAATTCATCAAGTGGTAATATGTGTAGGATAGAAGTAATCCTAAGGGTATAAATATGAAGCAGCTTAGGATAGAAGTAAACAGATTGATGACTCATTTTTTGCCATTCATTAAATGAACTGGAGACTTCACTGAGCTACATATATGGATCTTGTCTGAAATAATTTGGAGCATGCAGTATTCCCTGTCTGCATCTGCAATAAGTATAAGTGAGACTGAGAGTAGAGGAAGAGGACAGACATTTACATAGCTGTAGACATAAAGCCACCAAGTATTTCTCACTTTTCCACTAACATGTTTTTTGAGGCTGCAAAATAATGCTGTCTATTAGTATCTCTATCACTTATAGAGGGTGACAAATCTTGAGGTAAAAGAGATATGATATAAACTTAAAATAAAGAGAAGTTTATTTGATTTAATTCCTTGATATTTAAATTTACATTTATCTCCATGTACACAATGAGGTAATTCTTAGCATTACATCCACATAACCTAACAGGAAAAGAAGCAAAATCAACTAAAATAGAGTCTCTGGCTCTCTGCTACATATAAACTCATTACCATTGGATTCAACAAATTACTTTGCATAAACTTCACTTGAGTAGAATTTAACATAATAGAGTTATGACTTATGATTTTCCACATAAAAGAAGTTTAGCTGGCCCTTGTGTTCCTTTGAGCCCATACTTATTAGTACTTAAAACTAACTAGTTACAAATGAGAATGGGAATGTTGTTATTGGTGCATTGTTGGAGGTGCCATTGGATAAGCAAGAGGGACAACAAAAGATGGATGAGGAGGATGGGCATGGTGGGGCCCAGGAGGAAGCATGACAGGAGTTCCAACTGCAGATGCCATATGCCCAGGAGGAGGAGGAGGAGCCACAGGGTGCCCAAGTGGTGCTCCATACATGCCTAAACCAGCATGCATATGATGAGGCTGATGATGATGATGACCTCTATGCTTCACTGATTGCCCTACAGCCAATGTACTTGAAGGCATTGTGCTGGTATGCTGGCCTGTAATTGGTGCCTGATTACTAGCCACATCTCCATTGTTGAGACTTGTAATGTCATGGATGCTAGACCTCCTTCTATCTCTATTCATCGAGTTCAACCGAATGAAGTACTTCTGTGCATGGCTTGCCACTTGAGTTGGAGTCCTAGAAATTACAAAGTTCCTTGAAATGCTTCTCCAATCTCCCTTTCCAAATTTGTCTAGACCAAGTAAAAATAACCTGAAAAAGATAAACTTGTTAATTATATGAAATCTAGTACTCTTAGCTCATATAGCTAATGGATATATTATATATATGTGTGTGATGAACTATCTCGCTCAAAGCCTAAAGTTGGTACTTGAATGGATATGAATGAATCTCTAACATTTCCCTTCACACAAGAGTCATGTAAGCTTGAAGTGTGGACAATACACAAGTCCACACCTATCTAGTGAAGGAATTCAACTTTTTATTAAAAGAACAAGGAGAATTTGATATCATGTCATGAATCATCTTTCTCAAAAGCTTCAGCTGTCAGGTGAAAGTACATCAACATGTGTGTGAGAGCAACAAATAAGTGAGTGAACTATTATAAAAGGTACCTGTGCTCCTCTTCTGTCCATGGAATTCCTTTTCTCCTTTCTTGTTCTGATGACCTTGACAATCCTCCTTTACCACTATGAGAGGTGGATTCATGTCCCAAGCCAGAAAACCCACTTCCAAAATTACAACTTGATCTCTTATCTGAACTTGAAGCCTTGGAAGAGCCATGTAAATCCTTATTTGAAGACTTGGTTTCATCTGCAGCATAGTTTGGAAATGGTATATGACCAGCCTCTATTGCACTTACATCCTCCACTAGTATTTGGTAATGTTGCTTCACTTCTTCCATGCTTTTGCTTGGAACTGCTGAAGCAATCTTTTCCCATTGCTCTTTTGAGTCCTCATCATCAGTCCAATGCATAGCTATGGCATTTTCAAATGCTTTCTCTTCTTCATAGCTCCAAATGATTCCACTTGATGACATGGTAGCTCTTGGTTGGACTTGAATTTGCAATTATGGTTCAACTTTGGAGGAGGATGAAAATGGTGAAATTTGGTGAAGGGTGTGTAATTCATTTTTTTTTTGTTGTGTGGATTTTGTCTCTATTAGACAAAGTAGCAGAAGTGGTGCGCAGGATAAGGAGTAGAGTCATAATGTGTGTAGGATAAGAAGTATCAACAATCAATTAAGACAGGACCACTGTGTAATTGAAGGGGTGTGTTATTTGTCATGATCATTTTTTTTTTTTTACCTCTTCAAATTTCTTTGACTAGTAGGGTAAGATACTGAGATTAGCCGCAATGGTAAAATTGCTTGTCTTGTGACATAATGATCATATT
Organism: Crotalaria pallida; assembly: GCA_037953625.1. Classification (NCBI taxonomy): domain Eukaryota; kingdom Viridiplantae; phylum Streptophyta; class Magnoliopsida; order Fabales; family Fabaceae; genus Crotalaria; species Crotalaria pallida. Next base: position 184,040,612 of record CM075649.1, read on the forward strand.
CAAATGCCGAAAACATATAATTTTGAAGATAAAGCTACGTACATCTATCTTTTCCAAATCTTACTATGTGGCAGCCTCCAATATTGGATTACTTTTTTTTTTTTTTACAAATTTGTTTGAAAAAACTTTCTCAGTTTCTCTATTAGCTACACACTTACACTGACAAATTGTTGGTATTTTTCTTTCTTGACCGTAGAGATATAGCAATCATAGAGAGTAGAGTACAATGAGTATGCACAGGCCCAATAGAATATTTTCTTTCATGCCACCATATAATCTAATCGAATCTCGACCATGCTAATGAATAGACCACACTTGATAAAGACTTGTAGGTTCATTAATTTAGAGTTATGGATTCTTTCTTCCCCTTCTTATCCAATGGTTTACTGTTAAGTAGAAGTGATTTTTCAGCACCACTAAAACTTTGAAGTCACTTGTAGCAATTCAAACGAAGATGAGGCTGCTTGTCTTGTGACCTAGAGACTATAATCTCCAAAACAGCTTTTTCATGCTCCCTCCATCCCTAAATACAAGGCCCTTTGGGAGATTTGACGTCCATTAAGAAAGTTCACTAATTTAGTTAATTGTATTGAAAATGTGAACTTTTGATATGTATTTTCAAAATTACCTCTATTAATGTTATTGAAAATCTAAAAAGTGTTAAATAAATAGGGGTGTTTGTGGAAAAAAGTAATTAATGATCATTGAAAATTGGTATGAGGTCTTATAAATAGGGACAAAATAAAAATGTGAAAAGGATCTTATAATTAAGAACTATTAGAGTATAATTGCCTATATTTGCTCTTATCAAATTCCGCATATTTATACTCATTAAATTTATAGGTTTGAGCCTTGTACACTAAGCTGATCTTATTTATACTTAAAGCAATTCAAGTACCATATTGAGTGAAATTAGTAGTGATTGAATTTTGTTTATCTCATATTGCTAAATTTAGTGAAGCGATAATAAGAGACAAGAAAATACAGTTTCAACTTTGCCATAAAATTGTTTCTAATCAAATCAACATTACCTATATACACTATTAGGAAAAATGCAATTAGAATGTGATGTAATGCTGCCCTAAACAAATTGCACAAAAATACAAAATACAGTGCACATGCCCCTACTCCCAATTAGTAATATATAGTATCTCTGTCTCTTTATAAGAAAATAAAAACAAAAGAGACGTGGCGAATTCTCCATGTCTACTCTGCGATAATATGAACCACATATCTAAGTTTCCCTTTTCAAAAAGTCATCTACTACAGTATTACTAGTTAGCATTAAGAAAACTGAGAGATTCTGCTATGCGCATCCACACTCTAATTTTATAGACTAAAAAAATGTTACTAATTTGATCTATGTTTCACTGAGAACTTCATCAAAATTTTGAACTTCATGGACCTTTTCTTAACCTTCCTTTTGTTCACTCTTACACTTTTATTAAGAATGAGTTATACTAGTACAAAACTTGTTTGGCCTTGGTAGGTAATTTTAAACAAAAATAATATTCCCTCTCATTCTATATATAAGTCTCTTTCTTTAAAGAACACATTATTTAAGAAAATTAGTAAGTATTGTAAGTGATATTGAAAATGTAAATATTTTGTATACATTTTCAAAATTATCCCTATAATTATTATTGAGACTTTATAAAATGTTGAGTAAATAAAAGTATTTATGAAGAAAAAAATTAGTGCTATTCAAAATTGAAAATAAGACGTAGATTTAAAAAAATAAAATAAAATTCTTTAAATGAAACTTACATATAGGATCGAAGTCAATAATGAGAAAGTCCTCTTATCACGGGTTGATCAGGTTTAGATAGTACAAAACTTGTTTCTTTAATTCTAAAAAAATTGTTAAATATACATACCTATATTACTAGATCCAATCATATTAAGTTATTAACTTTCCAAAACTGTCTTCTTACTTTTATAACTTCTCCCTCACATTTATATTACGTCACTGAATTTATTTTCTACTATCTGTTTACGTTTTGCACAGTTTTATGTACCAAGTTAAAGAACATAGGCACGTACAAAAAAAAAATTTAAAAAAAAAAATCGTAGTTTTATAGTATCTCTAGAATTCAGAAGTGTCACTCTTCAGATAAGTCTAAACCCGGTACAATTTTGTCAGCAATGGATTGCTCATTTAGCAGTGATTAAGACCTGATGATAACTACCATATAACTACTTTGTATTAACTGATGATATAAACTTGAATTGGGACACAACATAAAAGTAATGCCACACATTGTTTGGATAGGGAGGGTTCACAAAGTTGTCAATAGTGCTATGGAGATTTTAACAAAGGGTTTGAATTCTATTGCAGCTGCTAATCTCCTTTTCATAATTATAAAATTGTTCGTCTGATAGTATATGTGAAGTCACGCCGTATAATAGATGTAGCAAATGGAGCATTGAAATGACAGGAAGATGCCGTGGTTGACACATTCCATAACCATATTAAAAATCATCTTTGTAATCTTCCACATGACTTGAAATAAAGTGTTTCAAAGGTATCTCATCCATTTTGCAGATAAAAGAATTGATGGCTTGGGAGGATTTTTTGTTTCACTCCTTAAGAAAAGGGAATTTTTGAGTTGATTATTTTGTCAAAATTGTTCCAAACTACTCTTGCTGATGCTATGGGTATACTGATACATACTCTTTCGCTTTGCTACATTTAATATTGTACATTGGACATTATAACTTCAAAGTTCTACACTGAAAATGTGCTACTTTCCACCAATGGCAAGAGGCAGTTGAAAAGCACACTGCTAGTTGAAAGACACACTGATGACTGCTGCGTAAACCTTTCTCACATGATAATTTGCTTTACACCTGTTTATTTAGGCTTTTTGAAAGGGAAAAAAAAACTTTTTTAAACATTTCTATTTTGTTTAGTTGAATTGTTACTAGGAGATTTTATCCACACTCGTACTTTTATTACTCACATCCATCGAATAACCATGTATTCACATAGTCACATAAGCCATCCAGATTTTTTTTACACAATTATACATGATTAAATGGATCCACTGATAGATGTGAGTAATAAGAGTATGTGTGTGGATAAATCTCCCAAAAACATATATCTGAAAAATGAAAACATTACTTTTGTTTACCAAATAAAAAAAAACATTACTTTTAGAGAAATACATTTTTTTTAAAGCCTAAACTAACAGGTGATGTTAATCACACATCCCACCTTAATGATATCATTTGTATCAATGAGTACTTGCAATATCAGTTCCTTAAACATAGATGGTGCAAGATGATTAAGTGACTTGCAAATAAGGTAGGAAACTAAAAATGCGGATTATACAAGAGACATTCAATCCAAGTCAAGCATGACCATCCACTTCAAAGTAAAAGAATCTTTCCTTGAGAGACAATCCAGAGCATAAATTGATATTTTTGGAATAGTACAAAACCTACAACAGTGACCACTAGCAAAAGCTAACAAAACTTGAATAATTTACAGCTTGATCCTTCTCAATAGAAAGAGCACAAAGTCACAATTTCCACCAGGAAAATAAATTAACAAAACCTTGCAAATTAAATATATATATATATATATATATATATATATATATATATATATCAACTTTCCATGCATGTTTGCCAAAAGATAACTTATCCCACGTCCGCTTCTTGATGTGGATCGATCAATCAAACTGTGTCTATTGGACAGCAGTTTATTTGAAAACTATGAAAATAAGCAAATATGCTTTATAAATTTGAATGGCTTAATTATGTCATAAGTCCCCGAAGTTTGGGGTACTTTTGTCATATACCCTTATTCTTTTTTTTGCGATGTCCAACTCCCCGAAGTTACTTCTGAGTTTGTCTTATACCCCTATTACCAATTCTGACCAATTTTGCTAACATGTAATATCGGAATCCTGGTAAGAGAGGCAGTAGGTTAGGCACTTGGTGCCTCGTGGGCGAAGATCCTTTTTTTTTTTAAATTAAAAAACTAAAAAACTTAATATTTTTATATTTTTAGTTAAATAAAAAAAGAAAAAAAAAAGATTGAAGAGAGAGGTCGTCTTCGCTCATGTGAATCACGCGGCACCACATGACCAACCTCTTGCGTCTGACTAGGAGGATTATGATGTTACATATCAGCAAAAATGGCCAGAATTGGTAATAGGGATATATGACAAACCCAGAAGTAACTTCAGGAAGTCAGACATTGAAAAAAAAAAGAATAAGGGTTTGACAAAAGTACCTCAACTTCAAGGACTTGTGACATAATCAAGCCAATTTGAATTGTATGACTTACAAAGGGTAGTCAGTGCAGAGGCTCCCAACTAAAATGGTCTAGGGAGGATAAATGTATGTACCCTTACCCTCCAAGTGGAGAGGCAATTTCCAAAATTTGAACTTGTGACCTGTGGCAACCTTACTGTTACACAAAGGCAGAAAGGAACCTCAAAAATGAGTCTTACCCCACAACTCGTCAAAAGTCAGAAAGTCTGTCAACCAGACAGGAAGGAGGAGGCTGTGAATTAACCAGAATTCTATGCTTCAGAAGCATAGGAACATAAATACACATAAATACCCACGACTGCCTGTTTCATGCTTTTCCCATTACCTGGGTGACCTAGAAGACAACTCCAACTTGTATGCTGCTAGGTTTTGTTTATTCCGGACTACCTCGCAGAAGGGATGCCCTTTGTGGATTTGAAAGCATGAGCTCTTGCATGTCCTTTGAAAGCACATTGAAAACTGCCCGAAGGTCTCGCGTTAGTTTCTGACAAGTTGCCATCGAATCAACACCACCGTTTCCAGATTGCTGCAGCTGATAATTGTATTTAACAGAGATATAAAAGTACTGTCTGTGTTACATTTACAGCTAAAACAATCCTATGCTTAGGCGTATAATATCCTGCAGCACATTATGCAATAAATAATAATGTAATGGTATGAGCAAAGTATACTACAAAAGGGCCAATGAAATTTTTGGAACTATGGTTCAGCCATACTAATGATATATGAGACGTAAAATTTGGGCTTATTTAAGTTATTAGTCCCTGAACTTAGGTGCTCTTTTGGAATTGATCTTTAAACTTTTTTCGATGCTTTGAGTCCCTAAACTTTGCTCAAATTTTGGAAATGATCCTTTCGTCGCTTAAGTGGTGATATGATCGAGGACATGTCACGTCACCTTCGCCACATCGATAGGTATCGTGGCATATGCCACATGAATTTTTTTAAAAAATTCAAATTAATTAAAAATGATTAAAAATGGTTTTTTTAAAATAAAATCGAATATTTTAATAATTTTTAAAAGAAATGATTTTTTTTATTAAAAAAATCATGTAGTGTCACGTGACGCTACATAACACATCACTCGTCAATATTGTGACATTGACGTGGCATGCCGTCGGCTATATCATCATTTAAGTAACGAAAGGACCATTTCCAAAAATTGAACAAAGGTCAAGGACCCAAAACATCGAAAAAAAAGTTTAAGGACCAATTCCAAAAGAGCACTTAAGATCAGGGACTAAAAAGCTAAATAAGCCAAATTATATGTTTTTAATACATAACATGACAAAAACTTTCATCCAAAAGCACCCGATTACCCTAAGGCTCATGGTATCTAACATACGACATGTTCTTTACGACAAACAGGAGAATCACGCAAGCATGCATTCTCCTAGATGATTGTTCCTGAGAATCATGTATAAGGGGTTCGGCAATGGGAAGGAAGCGCGATTATGTGGAGCATTTGGTTGGGATAGAATGCTAAAATCTTTTCAGGGCGTTAGGTGTATCTTGAGTTCAATCAGGATAGAATAGTTTTTCTAGCTTTTTGTAGTGTTCTGCCCACGGACTTTTTAGAGGGGTCTTTGTGTGCTTTGGAGAGAGATTGACAAGATTTGTTTCAAGGTTTTGGTTCTTAGTTTTGGTCTCTGAATTTTTGGCTTAGTTTATTTCTTTAGTTCTTGAGGATTACTTTTCCTCTTGCTCTTGTACTGCACTCTTCTATCTATATATATTCTTCTATATAAATACGATATGCTTGGTCATGATACACTTCTGTGTGGGGATCAGTCTTTGTATATTCAATTTGATCATTTGTCTTGTTGGATCCAAAGCCACATCAAAAAATTGGAGGAAAAGTTTCAAGTCCTAATAAGACACTATTCAAAACTCATGACATACAGACATAAATGGTGAAAACAATGCTAATGAAATATATGTAGAGACCACATATTTTGTTCATCGAGGCAAAGACCAAGGAGAAAAGCATGATAAATTAACTGCATAATTGGACACTAGGAGGGTAGGTAGGTTACCTGTACTTCTCTAAGTAGAAGTCTCTCTATAACATTGAAGGAATCCACAATTTCCAACTCAGACATTTTAGATATAAGCTGTTGTATGTCAGCTTTCATTCTTGCATGTTTCCACAATCTATCTTGTTCTTGTTCAGCTACAGCTCGCCTCCTCCGAAACCAAGGCATAAAATTGGGTCCGTTCAGGAATCGCCTGGTATGAACATTCAAGTAACTAATGTGAAGACTGAAGAACTAGTATATTGCCTTATACTATCATACCAAGCAATAGGTGGCAATTGGCAAATGTAAGTACATGACAACTGGAGCAAACAAATCTCATTACCTGTAGAAGTCAAGCCAGTTAGATTTCATTCGCTTCAACAAGAACTTCCCTGGACCTCTGTCCGATAAACTTGAAAGAAATTCATCAACATTGAATGGAGGTAGAGGAGGAGGATCTACATAAGGAGAAGATCCTTCTGAGGGTGCTGTAGTCCTAAAATAAGGACCAAAAGGGGCCAAAAAATTAGTAGTAAGCTCCAAGAAATGCCGTCGTAATATCTCATTGTTAACAACTGACATTGACTCCTCAACTCTTGGTGACACTCCAGCATCTATAAGCCTATTTAAGATAGAGGTGTCTGGCTTAGTTGTGGCAGAATAGGTACTCCAAATGGCTTCCTTATGTTCCGTCATGAGACAAAGAGGACCATCTCTTCGTAGCTTAACTGCACTCAATAAACTTGAAGGAGAAAACTTGTTTAGGGAAAATTGTCGAAGCCCAAGACCTCCGGGGCTACCAGAAACTCTGTCAGTAGAAGATCTAGCTGAAAAGGAAACCCTGTTTGAATTAGGAGGAGGGCTTCCAACTGAGATAATGTGGGGGATGTTTCGGAGAGCTTTAAGGAAGAAAAGGTTTGTCACCCCTAAAACCATTGAGGGGAAGGTTTCCCCTTCTTGAATTGAGTTTAAGCGTGCAAACTCAGGGTCATGGATGGTAAAATAAGGCCTGAAGTCCACACTGCATATTAATGGTGCAACCAAACTCACAAGACTGGCAACAGCCTCACAACACTGGGGAGGTGTGGGTGCAATGATGAGAATGGGCTCGCCAATGAGTACCAACTCCCATAACAACCAAAGTTGCAATAAAAGGCCACGGAATGTACCGAAAAGATCTGAATCATGAAAAAGGCCTTGTTGGCTAGATTGATTACTGGAAGGCAAAGATGCCACAGAAGAAACAGACTCATCAAAAGATACTACTCCACTTTCAAGGGAAAAGCAGTGTGCAGGTGGCAAGTTCACTTTAAGAGTTGCATTCCCAATAGGAAGTTCCATTAGCTTACCAGGAACAGGAGCGGGCCATGCTGAAACATAAGCAGCAATATGCTCAAGTGCTTTCTTACCCATGTCAAAATATAAGGGACCGACTATCTGTAACAAAGGTCTGAACACACTAGAATAAGGACTGTGGGATAAAATGACCACAGACTTCTGCTCCCCTCCCCGCTTTAGCCTCTCATCATGTCTCTGTCTATTAAAGACATAACCATATATGTATTTAGATGCACCCGCACTACTTGTACCGGATAATCTTCTACTAACATTAATTTTATCTATGGACTTTGGAGAAAGCTCCTTGTCAACCTCAGTTATCTCAGAATTAGTGGCATTGCCGGTTTGAGCTTTAAAGCGCCTACGAAATCGGAAAAAGAAAATACAATCATGAATGCTTGAGCGGTTATGTTGCTGGGAAACAGAATCCGGAAACGAATTATATGCAATTTCAAGCTCCTCATCATGTGTGAGAAAACCGGCTGGATAACACACTTCTACGAGCTGACCTTGTTCGAGATCAAACCTTATAGCACAAAAGGCAATAATCCATTTCTGTAAAGACTCCGGGTCAAGAGTAGGACTCAAATCCGTTTTAACTTTGAAAGATGGTGACCGACTCATATCCGTGAAAAAACACTAATAACACCACCAACTCTCATCGATCAAAAATACCCTCAACACCAACACCCACGGCAATAATTTCCGGCTAGAAAACCAGCAAACATCTTCATTGGCCAAACTAGTATAGTTCAGGTTTCACCCTTGAAACTATTTCTATTTTCCCTCTTCCCCACTTAACAGAAAATCCACAGGCCTAAAAAGAAATCCAAAACAATGCATCAATATGAATACATTATTCTTTTTTTTATTAAAAGGAATCAACAATAAACTAGTACTAGGTGTATTTCAATAAATTGCATAAATAAAAAGATAGCTACTTTCATTACTTACATTTTTTTTTATTATTATTATTTGTTTATACCACACAGTTAGAGCAGGAACTAAAGTTGAAACGACCCTGCTCAACTTAATTGTCTATGCAAGATCCAAAATTTAAACAGAATTTTCTGCGGAAACAGAAAAGGAACAAAAAGAAAGGAAAAAAATGATGGAATGAGAATCACAATGTGAATTTAAACAAGATCCACGAAATCAAAATGGGTGGGTACCTGAATTAAGGGAAAGACATCTGAGATCGGCAACAACAGAAAATGAAAATAATGGAAATCTCAACGGAAAGTTGGGAACTTTGGGGTCCAAATTGAGGAAATATGGGTGGGTGGGTATCCAAAATCAAATCTATGATACAGGGAAAATGAGCTGGGTTGGATTATTTACATAACCAAATTTTCAATTCTGAATTTATGATATGCTTATTATGAGGGGAAGGAAGATGGGACATTTTTGCAAATATTAAGAAATCATGTTCATATTTGCAAACTCTTACTTAAATGTTAAAATATTATTCGACCGAAATTATTTATTAAAAAAATATACTGAATTAGTAATGTGAATAGGCATGGCAACGGGGCGGTGCGGAGGCGGATTATGCACTTCCCACACCCGTCCCCGTCTCAAAAAATTGCCCCCGCCCCCGCACCAATCCCCCGCCGGTATCATAAAAGCCCACCCGTCCCCGCCCCTGTCGGGATCGGGTAAAACCGCACCACACCCGCCTCCGTTTTTCTTTTAAAAGCAACTTTTTCTAAAAGAACTTTTCTTTTATAATATAGCAACTTTTTCTTTTAAAAACAGCTTTTCTAAAAGAGTATTTTTCACAAGTGATTTTTATTAAGTCAAAACATTATTTTTAATATTTTTTTATTACTATTATTATAAATTATATATAATATATAATATAATATACATATATAGTGTGAGCGGGTCGGTTTCCGGGCCGGGTGCGGGGCGGATAGTAGAATTACCACACCCGCCCCCGTCCCGTGATTGAAAAAGCGGGTTTCCCCGCCCCGCCCCGATAACGGTTTTTCCTTGCTAATGGTGGATCGGGTTCGGACGGGTGCCCGCGGTTCTGGTTTTTTTGCCATGCCTAAATGTGAACCTATGATGAGTATGAAGGCTTTCTTTTCGTTTGGAAATGCAAAAGCAAAAATATAAATCGATGATAGTGCAAAAATGTCATATTTCATATAAAATAGTAAAAGTAAATATTAAAATATATCACATAATGGAATATCAATTATGAATATTTAAATAAAAAATTGTGTGCTGTAGCATTGAGAGATAGAAGAGAGCACTCCGTATTAGATAATCAATAAAGCCCAGCACAATTGACATATGATCAGTTTTTTAAACATAATGACAGGGGTTCTGTTTTGTCATCATATGTTTATGAAATAATTTTGCTTTTGGTTAAATAAATTTACTTATGTCTACCGTATTTTTTTTTTTTGTTAAAATTTGTGTATGTGTCAAATTTATTTAATCAAAAAATTTATACATACATGATTAATCCACCCGAGACCAATTTTTCAATTATAACTATTTTCACAAAAAAAAAATTATATTGGTAGATATGTAAAAAAAACTTGCCAGTTAAATATGTATGATAATTATTTATTAAAAATAATTTATTATAAAATAACATGTATAAATAAATGCTAATAAGATTTTTCATGTCATGATGCTCTATAATGATTCTGTAGCATTTTTCTTTTGTACTATCATAGTCCCGAAATAATAACATTTGAATTGAAAAAAATGAATAAGAATTTATGAGATTTAAGTCTTTGAATTTGATGAACATTATAAAATGCTTTCATTGATCAGTTGTTAATTTTTTTCATAATTTTCACTTTTTAGTGTTCTATTTGTTGTACATAAAAATATATTGTGAGATATATTAGAATTAGATAAAGAATCGATAAAGGCTCCCGATGGCTTAACTAAAATGAAGAGATAAATGAAATAAATATATTCTGGATTTTTAATTAATATAATTTGCATAATACTATATTAAACTATTCTTTAGAACAAATTATATTTGAGCGCGTAGGAATTGATTAATAATACATATGGCTTAAATAATTTGTAGGTCATAAAATTAATGCATCAAGCTCGTCTTTAAAATTATATGTTACTAATATCATGTTTTTTAGACTTCTTTCAATAAATAACCTTTAGTCATAAAGAAATGTAATATCAGCGTTGGTACATGATTATTTTGTGTGTACCCAGACTGAGAGAGGTACAAGGACCAAGTAAAAAGGAACAAATGCAACTATGTCAAATATCAAACTTTCAACATCAGCACACCTCAAACTGAGAGGGAAACAAATAGTTGTGTATTTAAATTAAAAATTATACTGAGAACAACTTATAATTAAAAGATGCTTAAAAGCTCTATTAAAAAAAAAATATAATTCAGAAATAATAAATAAAAAACAGAAAGAGAGCATTGCCAAACTTATATTAAGCTGCAAACTTGTTAGTTCCTAGAAATAAGTCACAAACCCGGTAAACAAGAGGAGGGTGGGGACTACAATTCATTACACTGATCACATTCATTTGTAAGCTAGAAAAATCTAGGATATTTATATATACAAATTACTGAAGGGACCAAAAGCAAATTCAAAAATCAGATGCTCCATTCCTCCTATCCTTTGATGTGTATTTGTATTAGACAGTCAACAAGTTAACGTTGAATTAATTTCCCTGCCAAAACCGCACCAAATATTGAGCTTGCCAAACCATTTTTTATACTACCACCTGTAGTCCCTTTCATTTCATCTATGCCTTGACTCTTGCACACAAAAAAAAAAATGACCAAGTAAACACCTAAACATCGTACACAAGCAAGCGCTCTGTGATGGTGTCGCGGCAAATTGGGCACCTCTTACACTTTTCCGAGCAATTGCTGCAGTTGATTGCAAAAACAAGTATAAGGCTTAACTATATACAATGCGATCCTGCAAGTTGTTTCATTGACCATCACGATTTTTCATCTTACCTGCAAAGGACGCGATGCCTACACGGCAGCAATACAACGCCAATTTCTCCCTCGAAACATATTCTGCATAACACTTTCTCCTGGTACACATAAGATAGATATGGACATAAAAGTTTGCTGCATAGAACTTAACAAGACTTCACCGGTAGTTAATGCAATTGATTACTAAGATTTACTCACAGAGACTTCAAAGATAAACAAATAATACCATTTACCATGTCAGCATCTTATATGGCATAGGCTTCTACACAAAACATATAAGAAACTTTGAAACATATACAGCATAAGCAGACAACTAAAAAGCACTCGTAAATGATAGAAGATTTACATTTTGAAGTCTTTCATATTCCTGTTGACTGTATTTTGTAATTTCTGTCTGCTCACCAAGAGCTGCCTGGAGTCTCCAAACCTGGCATTAGAAAATATTAAGCACGTTAATGAAGGAGATCAGAGTAATCAACCGTGCTACACATGCCTATATCCGTCTATATGCATATAAATGAATATATTCCACTCCACTAGACATTTATTTCTCTACATTATAGGAATTGTCATCACCTCCTCAGCGAGATCCTTCTTAGGCATTTTCTTAACAATCTCAGGAGGATAACCAGAGAAAGTATTATACCTGTGCAGTGGAAGCCAAATGTAAAAAGATAATTAGAAAACACTATCAGGTGAACACCTATCAACAAGTTTAGATGGTAGGGTTACAAATAAAATGAATAATGCATACCCAGATGCTCCCTCCTGGTACAAGCGTGCCTGTTCTTCCCGACTCCCTTCATCAATTGACCACCAACCTAATAACCTGATTCCATGAATAGTCAGTTGTAGTTGCTGTACATAACATGTATGAGGGTACATAATGTAGTAGGCATTGGATTTTTCCTCTCCAAATCATAATATAGAGTCAAAAGAATTAAGGAAAAAAATTCATACTATTCCCTTGAGGTTTGGAGACATTATGTTCAGTTTGTGCACTGAATCAATAAGAAAATTATTCCATTTAGAAAAATATGACCATAATAGACATTAGCTTTGTCATCAACATTCAACAATAATAGCAATGGTAAAAGTAGTAATAATAATAATGACGATAATAAAATAATTAAATTAATAATAATAATAATAATAATAATAATAAGGTAAAAATCAGATCAATTCTGTTCCTTTAGGTCCGAAGGCATTTTTGGGTAGACATCAGTGGTATAAGTTCAGCTTATGAACTGAACCAATATGAAACCAGTTGGTTTGACAAATTCTACACAAAAGGACATTATTTAAAAAAATGAACTGTCATATTCTATTGGCTCAGTGTACAATATACTTTTTCTGCCCAACAATTGTTTGGTGTGATATCACTACGCAACCTTTGTGTGTTTAAAAGTGTAATTCTATCTCTTCACTCGTGAAGCAACTGAACTGTTTTCATCCAAATTTAATGGAAAATAGACCTTGAATGGAATGTGGTAACCAGTGATTTATATGATATGAGAGATATCTGAGGGAAAGGAGATTTATATATCAACTTGTGCAACTAGCGTTAAATTTAGTTATAAAATGGACGACCTCAGAATTAAGTGATAACAGAATGAAGGTCAGGGGAAGAGAATGGCAGAGTGAAATTTGGGTTTGGGCCAAACAACTGAGTTTTAATGAAAAACTTTCCCTCATAATAATAACAAAGAATGTTCATTACCTAGAACCATGGTGCAAGAACCCCAAGAAATCATGAACTCTTGAAGACAATCTAAAATACATTCCTCCACCAGCTCCACTACGTAGTAAAAGTACAAGTTTCTCCGCCAACTTGGACGCAGATAAAAGTACCCCAGCACCTTGTATTATGAAAATAGGAGAGAAAAGAGCCGGAAGAGGTATATTTACAGCAGAAGCAGGTGTTCCCTGAAATGCAAAAATAGCTCAGATCTCCTGATAGGCTAATACAATATTTCAAGACTGGCCAAGGACATGATTCAGTAATATCACATACCTCTAAATACATACAAAGAATAATCTGGAATATAATAATTGGCACTTTCATGAAATGACCTCCTATGTCTTGCAGACTGCACAGTCTATTCTGATGTTCATTTTCCTCTGAAGAAACCACTAAGCCACCGTTCCAGTCAAGATATCTAACAATAGTAGGAGATGAACTAGATTCTCTTGAACTTCTATGAATGACTGGATTAGACCACTTTGTGCATACAAGAAAAGCAAAGCACTGGGCAATACTGCAGGAGAATAGGTAAATAAAAATCTAAAACTTTCAAATCAACATTCGTAGAAACATAAGCTCTAATCACAAAAGTACATTTTAAGGCATAAGACAAAGGAAACCTACGCAAAGTTAATAAACAAATCCCACCAGCCCAAAGCACCTACATCACCTGTATTAGACAAGAAAAACAAAGCCATACTTACAGAAAGATGAACATATGAATATAAAATATCTTAATCAATAACAAAATGCATCAGTCATCACTCGATGTTATCACAAATTCCAAATGGGATAAAGTTAATGACATGAACTCCATATTTATGCTCGTGAATAAAAAAAAGGATCCTGACAATGTAGGATCATCCGATGCTTGTCTACGTATCATATATGTACAACTCCATTCCAAAGTAGTAGATATAGATCTATATTTCTATAAATTAAAAGCCATTTACATTTAATTATAACTTGTAGCACATATTACAAGTTTCTTTGTGAAAGATAGATAGATAGATAAAACATGAAGAAAAGATCTATTTAGTGCACATTGTGCCACTCAATTGATGTCTCATAAAAAGGAGAGACAAAAAAACAAATAAGCTCTGCTACATTGTTGAGGAACCACACCAGCTTAAGTAAGGAATTGATAAAGAATAAATGATAAAATTCATCCATTAAACGTTAAAATTAAAAAAATTACCACTCAGTTTTAAGAGTGTGAAGACAGTAGCAGCAATGAAGAAGACCATAGAGATTGCAACCCAAAAGTGCTACAAACAAGAAAGTGAAAACATTTTCAGTGGAATATAGTAACTTCAAGTTATAAAATATTACAAGAATGCAAAAGGCATATCAGGATCATATTGACAATAACAGCAAAAATCACAGATGTTCAACTTTATAAGTCCTGAACATCAGAAAAACAACATTCCTTTTAGTTATTTTCTGTTTTAATTAGTTGGTAATATTAGAAAATCCAACAAAAGACCATTAAAAATAAGCTGATTCAAAGCCTTACAGGAAGGGTTTCCCATATTGCCTCATCGCTCATGTTTTCTTCATCTCCTGGCATGAGAGCCCTACACATTCTGCACAGAAAAGTGGTTGGTTACAAATGGCTGAGAAATATTTGATGAATATGAGCCCAAATCAAAGTATTATGTTGAAGAGCATCACATTCAACTCTTCACACACAAAGCATAACATAACAAACTCAATGGTATACATCAACATTTGAAATTTAAAAACTTCCGAGGAAGTATGAAAGAAAGAAAGGAAAAAATAAAGACATTTACTAAAGTATCTAGTCTGACAGGTGTAAAGAATTCACATGATTTCTCATATAATAACCATTGAAACAATGGCATTGATTGGCCTAACACAACGTAACAAACCAAGAGAAACAAAGGTTTATGGAAACTATCCTATACAAGTTAGTAGTTACCTGAAATTGTCAATGAGAATAAGGATTTCAAATGTTAGTAAGGGAAGGAACACAAGCTTTAGACTGACCACTGCATAGCCACCGACTGTGCGATCACAAACAATAAATGCATTATTAATGTATAATTGTAGAACTTGCAGAAATTTTGCTACAGGAATAAAAATCTTTTGTTACGACAAAATTTTTTCATGCTAAAGACAACTGGAATATTCATTTAATGCATGAAAGTAAATGGAAATCATTATTTACATAAAGACAGGGACAGAGACTAGCGAAGTACCATATAAGCTCTCAAGATATATACAAAGGAGCAACTCAAATGCAATAATCAATGGCGTTGCTACAACGGCATGGCATGGTGCCCACTGTCAACACAGAAAATCAGTATCGTATTTACTCACCATAATCATTTATATGAATAAAATTTCCACCTGATAATAATAATTTATAAAAGAGAAGCGAGACAGCAAGGAGCCAATAACCTTATTTTAAGATATTACTAATCCATCATAACCAAAGAACAATACACAAACTCATGGTTCTGAAGCCAAGTGATCCAAAAGGCCAAAAGCCAAAATTCACAACTAAAGAAACTCAAAATAGAAACTATCACAATTTTCAGTAAGCATGGAAATGGCATACGTGTCGATTACGTGGAGCTGATGGTGCCGGTAATGAAAACCTTCCTCGAGCCACAATGGCATGAAACATCCAAAGAGGTGAAAATATTATCCTGTATATTAAAGACTTAAAGTTGAAGTCAGCAATTAATAGTTAACATCTTATCAGAACCCAATATACACCACACCTTCCCATACATCCTTCTTATGTAAACTTTCTATATTAACAAAAAATTTAGACAACACCATCAAGTCATCAACCCTGCTATTCTTTTCAAGACACCTTTTCCGTATTATTTATTTTGCTAAATCACCACAAGTCTAATGGACTTGCACCAAACTATTATCATAATGTGTCCTTGATCGTCCGTTACACTGAATGTCGTTAAGAAGTGTGGATTGTGTAGCTTTATTAGACTGGAACTGCAATTATTTTAATTTAATCACATAGTAAACTACAAATACAGTTAAGTGTAACTCGCATTTTGAGGCACGACCATTACATAATTATGTGAAACCACCCTACAAAGTCTTTCTAATTGCTCAAATTTATCGACCAAAAAGGTGGGGCCCAGTCTGATTTTGCCACTTAATCTTTTTGATAACTTTCCAACATAAGGCCTGATTCAAACTCCAATTTGAACAAAACTTAGCACACACTTTGGTTACTTGATGTACCAGGTATTATTATTTACAATAATTAAGTGTACTCATTTTCACTCTAGGCCATAAGATTAAGTTATTAACTGACAATCATCTTCAATCTTTTCTATTTTCCACCTTCTCCTTGTAAGAACACTAACACTACTATACAGCAAACAACATGAGTCATTGATAAAGCCAAAATTTCTGTAGCCACACATCCTAAACCATACTAGGAAAGAAGAAAGAAAGAAAGAAAGCAAACAATGCTAACTAGTTGCACCTTTGGGTGAGAATTATATTATTACCAAAGTGGGTTCAGAGTGTCTTATATATAACAACTTTTGTCTTATTAGAAAGAAGAAAAGCACAACCACAACCTAGAAATTTTCCCTGAACAGAATTGGATAAGGCTTTGCATGTAGGGCCAAACATAGAAATCACTCAACCCCCACTTCTCTTTCTCATGCACAAAAAAAGAACACACTCATTCATCAGCTCCTCACCTCCAAAGGGAAAAATAAATTAATAAATAGATTGAACAGTGAACAAACATATATAAGAAATTTTATGAAGGCTGCCCAGTTGACCAGGCTTCAATAAAACCATAAAAATCAAAACTTTGTGAAATGAAATCCAAATTAGAGCGAAATTGAAACCCCCCACCCCAGAAACGAATTACTAAATATACTAAAAACAGAAGGGAAAGAGGAGAATAGTAATAATAAAAAGAAGAAGAAAACTAACCACCAAGAGCAGAGGAGATAGTGATCGAGCTTGAGAACAAGCAAGAGAGTGAAGCAAAAGAGAAAAGTGTGAGCTGCAAGAGCCTGTGCTGACTTCAAAACCCTGCGCCAACTCATCTTTCTTCTTCCCAAAGTCAAACCACACACACATAAACCAGAGAAACCAAATCCAAAATTAGAGAGAGAGAGACCTTGAACAAGTAGAAGAAGAAGAAGAAGAAAAGAGAAAGAAGAGTGATAGTAATAGTAATTATTTATTTCTATGTTGGGAGGTGAAAACCGAATACTGGGGGCGCCATATGGAAAATGAAAGAGGAAAAGGAAAAAAGCAAAGGAAGGTAGTGAGTGCTTTTCTCTTGTGTTGCTGAATTCAATAAGAAAAAAGAAAACCCTTTTCTTTGTTGGATTATCACTTCATCAATAAAAATTAAAAATTAAAATCCATATTCTGTAATCTCTCTCTTCCTTCTTCACTGTATCGTTCTTCGTTAAAGGTTAGCCTTTTAAGCACGCCAAACCCAACCGAAGCCTTGCTTTTGTTTTTTTGTTTGTTGTTATTTAATGTTGTTATTTATGTACTCCCTCCGTTTCACTTTAAGTGTCTTTTTGGACTTTT
Organism: Crotalaria pallida; assembly: GCA_037953625.1. Lineage (NCBI taxonomy): Eukaryota > Viridiplantae > Streptophyta > Magnoliopsida > Fabales > Fabaceae > Crotalaria > Crotalaria pallida. Next base: position 184,058,517 of record CM075649.1, read on the forward strand.
ACACATATATTAAGAAAGTGTTGATTATGATGATTATTGTAAGTTTTATGTGTATTTTGTCAAAAATACTCATATTTAATATTTTTATTTTGTCAATGCATCATAATTACTAGTATTACAAATTTCAAAACTAAAACAACAACTCCATTAAGATAAGGGTAAATAAGGAAAAACAGTATTAAATGTTGCCTAGATTTGGTAGAAAGACACTTATTTTGAAACAAAATTTTGATGTTAAAAAGATACTTAAAGTGAAACGGAGGGGGACACTTATTTTGAAACAAAATTTTGATGTTAAAAAGACACTTAAAGTGAAACGGAGGGGTAAGTGCTCGATTTTTATTTTATTTTTTTTCTTCCTAAAATTTGACTGCGGAATGACTTTTCTGCCCCCTGTTTATTTTAATTTAATTCCATTTTGTTACTACTCCTATTATCATGAGAAATCTGAAAATGAAAAGCTCTATCCACATGAGTGAATGAATGAATCCGCACGCACACGCTAAGTAAAGTATTTAATTGAGTTTGGGTCAAATATAATATAGTACTACTATTTTTTAATCTATGCACTAGTAAATAACTATTATCAGTAAATATGTGTTAAAAACTTAAACAATTACGCATTTTTATGAGTTTAATAGGTGTGCATTGACAGTATAAAATTTTTTACACTGTCAATACATCATTCACCATTTATTTGCATTATTTTTATCCAGAAGTCAGTTATCATAAATCCTTAGATGGTAGATGATGGACTGACAGTATAAAAAATCTTTACACAGTCAGTGTACAAACTATTTTTCTATTTTTATTTAATTAAATGCATTATTTTTTCATGAATTCTTTTTTTTTAATTTGTACTCCCTCTTGTCTTGTTTTCAAGAAAAAAAACTAATTTCACATGTATTAAGAAAGTTGGTTGAGTGCATTTAATTTTCTCAAATTCATAGAAAAATTGACTACTTTAGGAAACTTGTATTAAGAATGAAATAAAAATTAAATGTTACAACCATTTTGAAATGATATTTTAAGAATGGTTGTATTGAGAATAAAAAGTATATTAATTTTTGCTTATATTCAAGAGCATTAATGAGATTTTTTTTTTAATAAATGAGACCAAAGGGAATATATATATATATATATATATGTATGTAAAAATAGGATATCTAAAATATTAACGATGATTGGCTTAGTTAACAGGAGTAAACAAATAATACTATATGTTTCCGTATGTTCAAATTCCATCGTCATTATGAAAATTTTGTTAATGAAACATCAGGACTACCATAAGCCCCTGATCCTAATAACCATTAGAATTCAACTTACTTTAACTTTTAATTATTTTTTTTAAAAAAAAAAGGTAGGGCATGGAAAACTCGTCTCATCTCATCCCAATAATGATTTAGGTTTGATGTGAAATTAATTGTAAGGTTTTAAAGATAAAATAAATATGTTTTCGGGTATGGTTTTGTTATGTTTGTCCAACTTGTTTTTTAGCAGTAAATTCCTCTACTTAAATCATTTGAAGTTGTGCATAAAAATAATCATTTGAATTTGAATAATAGGATAACACTTTTTTTTATTTTATTTTGGCACAGAGGAGAGATAGTGTTGTTAGTTGCTATCCACATATACAGATAATGTGTCAACTTATTAGCTTAACACAATTATGAATGTTCAAGTTAGATTATGATTCAAATGAAATGAATGTTCTTATCAGAATAAAGGGTATTGTTGTTGTCGGATATTAAATACTCTTCCTGCTCGAATTATAAGCAATTCTAACTACTTTTACGTTTATTAAGGAGGTTAGATGATTGTATTTAATTTTATCAAATTTATAAAAAATAGAGGTATTTTTGGAAAGTAGTATTGAGAATGGAACAAAAATTAATTAAGATTACAATTTTCTAGAGATGTTTTAGGAAAGTGGCATTGGGAAAGAAACAAAATTTAATAAAGTTAGTTAATTTTGCTTATATTTTAAACCAAGAATAATATGTTTTTTGTTGCTTATAATTCGAGCCGGAGGGAGTACAATTTTTTAAATTTTTTTATCAAATATGTGTTAAAGAGATATCTTTTCTACCAACGAGGTTTGCGGTTCAGTTGGTGTAAGGCCTCAACTGAAATATTGGGAATGGGACACGGGTGTTAGTAGCTCCGGGTTCGATTCCCACTAAAAATAACTCGCTGGGAGAGCCAGTCATGCAGCTCGCTCCGGATTAGTCTCAGGGGCTCCCTAGTATTAAGGGTGCTCTTGGGATACCGGTGATTCCGCGAGGAATACGGAAAAAAAAAAAAGATATCTTTTCTCTGACCAAATATATTCTACATTTGTATATTCGAAAATCCTATGAATTTCACTTCTTTAAATTCAACATAGAAATTCTTTAAAGAGAGATCCGTTGAGATTTTATTAAACTTTAATATAAATCTACTTTTTTAATTATTTTCAAAATATCTCTTTAACTAGGTTCAAAATATCTCTAAATATTATTGTCAAACACCTGTACGCTATGAAACATGAGTACTCCTAAACTGGTGATGTACCAGTACCCAGTACACCTTGGGTACCGATACGTGTACCGGTATATTTTAGGTGTGGATCGTCCTAATATTATAATTTTTGTCTTAAAATTTATATTTTAATGTTATAATTAATCTTTCAACCTTATATCTTGACTTATTTTAAGTATCAACCTCTAATTTATGATACTCATATGTTATTTCAATACAAAAATCGTTTATTTGTACCTTATTTATATATATTTATTTATAAAATTTAAATTTATACTGTCGTGCCCGTACCCTAATTTATTAGAAAATTTCGTACCACGTATCCGATATTGTACCCATATCCGATTTCATACTCATATTGGTGCAACATTCATAATCTAACTTGAACATAGGAAAATTTTGGATTTTTAAATATAGGAAATACATAAATATACCTCCACCGCATCCCTATCGAAAAAAATATGTTTTCTGACACTAATAAATATCGAAAGTGAATATTGAGATTGATTTATCATATTTGAGACTTATATTCCGTGGCCATCATCATCCCTCCATGATTTAGATCCCGTGTTTCTGTTGTTGGGTCCACAAAGATGAGGCACATGTATCATATACGTACTACTGTAGTATGTTTTAATCACCAAGGAAGTTCCAAATTTGAACGGAGGATCTACAAACAAAGCCACCATTTTCCAGCTAGAGAGGTTGAATAACAATTACAACAGTAATTGAATTCAACATTTATAGAAGAATATTTTTTTTCCTGATTATGCATTCTAAACCTCAAGCTAGTAGATGCAGGCTGAATACTATATATTCAGTGGCTTTTGTTTTACCTTATTCTTTATAGGTCCTAATATACCGATAGGAAGTTGTTCTCTATACGTCCAAGTCAATCCTTTATCATACGAGCGTTTCATGAATCCAAAGGAATGAAAGTTATCAAAAGATGATAATGGCCACAGATAAAATCATTTTTTATACTGATTGGTCAGAACGTTTTTTCGACAATAATGTATTGAAATTGTTTTTTTTTTATATATTTTTAATATCTTGAAGTCTGAAAATATTTAATCCAAAAGATATTTTGATCTTTTATATGAAAAAATAAGGACAAAAATGTACTGAAAATTAAAAATCATTAAAAGACTCAAGAAAAATACTGTATATGAAATGTGGCCCACCATGCAATCAAATACTACTCAAATACACTTCCTAGCTACTTCTATGCAAATTCCAGTTCACAAAAAAAATAGAGTACTAAATAAATAAATGTATGCAAATTCTTAATTTCTGTTTCGGTCTTTGATGTAGTAGTTCGATTAATGTGTTTACGCATGGCCAAAATAAGCACGCAATTTTTTTTAGCTTACCAACAATGAAATTTCGTCAACTGTGTTAAATGAAATTTTTAGCTTAAAATGATCCAAAAAAAAAAATAGCTTAAAAAAAATTTAATAAGCACGCAATTTTATTATATATGTATATATATATATATATATTTTTACAAATGAGTGCTATTTGATTTATTTATTTATTTGTTTTTTTCGTGCAGGGTCATCGTATACGAAACTGATGATTCATACTAACCAATTAATTACGGGGCCATTATAGTTTAATTTACAGGAGACATGTGTGTGTATATATATATCACTTAATCTATGCATCCTAAGAGGATGGAGAAAATGTAGACCCTCCATCCATCTCAATCAACACCAGCCATCCATATCACAATGAGTTTATATACTCATATGACTTCAATAATAAATACCATGTATGATCCCTATTGAAAAGCTAAATAAGAAAATAGTACTAGATTTTTTTGTTTTAAAAAAAAAGTACGTCAATGGTTCTGCAGTCTTATGGTGATGCAACCTTGCCTTTTTGTAAATTACTACTAATTGATATAAAAATCACACCCAGCTTGCACAAAATTAATTAATCATATCCAGCTCAATGCACTAACGAGTGGCTAACGATTGAGTTTGGTATTAGGATAAAATGCTCTTAAAAATACCAACGTGGGGTTGGTAAGTGGTAGCTCACTTGATCCCTTAACCAACTGGTCTCGAGTTCGAGCTTTGGGTATGGATCAATCCCCGCTAGGAGAACCTTACCGCTTAGTGCGAGCTCAGTTGGGTCGGATCGGATGAGTCGGATTCTGAGTAAACCAGATCCGGTACCGGTTGGTGTGGAAAAAAAAAAAAAAAAACATCATCTTAATTGTAATCATATGCGGACTGCGATGAACTAGCAGATGACAAAATAAGTAATTAAGTATTATGTCTTATCAAGAAAAAGACAAATGCGCCCCCAAAAGATGTTTGTGACTGGCATCAACCCTGTGGCAAAGATTTTTCTGCTGCTCCTTTTGTTATTCCTATCGATTGATGATATTGATATCTTGCTCGTCCGCTCTCATTCAATAGCTGCTTCTAAGATTAATACAATGTAGTAGTATTTAACAAGTTATTGCAGAATAATAAAGTCTAGCACAATTGTCGTTTTCTTTTTTTTTTTTTGGTTTACATGGGAGGTCTGGGACTAGAACCCATGACCCGAGGAGGGGGAAATCCTAAGTGTCCCTGCAGCCACCAACTGGACTGTCTTACGTGGACAATTGTCGTTTTCTTTAGTATGATGTAAAGAATTTAACTTTTGTCATGTGTATATAAGAGACTTGAATTGATAAAAACAACTTTTATTTCAATAATTTTTTCATCTCGAAAAAAAAATAGTCTTAAATTGTCTGTATAATATTGGTGAAAAAAAAAAACATCGAGGAAGAAGAAAAATTGATGGTGGTTTTATGTAAATATTTTAACAATGTATTAACAAGGCTTAATAGTTTGGGATAACTGAATTTTTACACTCTAATACCAAGAACTCATTCATCTCTGCCATGTACTAGTATAAAATAAGGAATTTTTTTTTACTCTTTTTTAGTGAAAATAAAGAACTATTTTTAATTTAGTCCAAGAAAAACTATTTTTTCTCCCATCTTCTATCTCAATTTTTAACTTTCATTCATCCCAATCACGACACTGCCAACAATGCAAGAGTCACAACATCATATCAGTTTTCTGTTATGCACTCAAATTTTGTGGAGATCAAAGACAACAAAGGTGAAATTGTCATTATACTTTCAATCTTAATCACCAAATTATCAATCAATAATATCAAGTGATAGAACTTAGAAGCACAAAATCCCAAAACTCAGGAATATCAACGCAACACCCCATAAATCAAAAGGCTTCCTTAAAAAGAATAATTCTACTCATCAATAACAAGTTAATAAAAACTAGACATGAAAAAAAATTAATCTACACCTTTGGTTGCAGTAGATACCAGAAAAATAATTTACTTCAACTGATCTTAATTCGAATGCACTGTCGCCTTAATCATCCACTCATAAAATGACCGTATTAATTCTCATCCGTAAATTTGATAAATCAATGTCTAAGTTACCATTCTTCAATAGAAATCAGAAAATTATTGTGTTATTAAATCAAAAAATTCTAAGCTACTTTTAGTTACAAAGTAAATTGCTTCCAGAGATAAGTTATAAGATCAGAATTAAAATTTCAACAAATTATTTACAACTAAGATACCATTGAAATTCTCTCAAATATGTCGTACAAAGGATCCCAGCACCGGGAGGCAAGCCCGCCAAAGGATCCCTGCATTGCATGTTCTTTAACATTTACTGAAACTAACATAAAAAGTAACTAATAATTAAATTATATACATTTATCTCTTGCCAGGGCTATGCCAGAAACTTAACCCTTAACCACAATCAGCACAAAAATTCAACCACAAAACACCCTGGCACTGTTCTGTTTCTAGTTTCTACCACAACCCAGAACATGCATGGGCACCAACTGACCGACCCCTCCTTAGTTCAAAACAACTAGAAGAACCGTTGCAACCAGTGATACTTTTCTGCGTCCTTCTCTAAATTATCCGTTAACTTCTTTGCTCCTTGCATAGCTTGCCTTTTATCCATTTCACCTACTGGCAAAGCAAGAAATGCTTCCAATAATTGGCGAGCCCTTGCAGCCCCTTGAGATATTTCATCCGGTTCAAACGCTACTCTCTTACGTTTAGAACCCACCTGCAAATTATAACTACAACATTTTAATGATTCATTCTGACCACATAAGCTTCTTGAAAATGATTAAAACAATACTAAATTTATTGCTTATTCACAGGCAGAAATGCACAAGATCATTGTTGATAATATTGAAGCAACTATATCCATCATTTTTCACATTTCCTTTGAGCATGAAAACAAGGGATTAAGAAGAGAGCACGTGCAAGTGATACGCTCCTTAGTCCCTAAAATATTAGCAAGTAACCTGTTTTTCATGGTAGAAATAAAATTCTCCCTATACTGAATAAACTAAGGAATAAGGTTTATTCTAAAGTGAGTTGTCTATAAAATGCAAGAAATTTCATATATCAACCAAATACTATTATTCTCAATCAAGTTTTTCCAATTAGACCCTTCATCAGAATAAAAGGGAAAATCAAGTCACTGGTTCCTTATATGGCAGGAATTGTCTAGCCTAGCCAACTACTCAATTTTAGAAATTTTAGATGAAGAAAAAAGCAAAAATATGGAAAGCTTTATGATCACATCAAACGAAAGCAATTCCAACTCAGAAAGCAAGTTCTAAACTGGAGAGATATGTATAACTAATAGATGAATAAAAACAGACAAATAGAAAAGGGAGGGAGAGAAAGTACTTTCTAGTGCTTCAAATTAGGAAAGATAATTCCCACACCAAAAACAACAGGCTACTTAGCAAGACTAAAATTCCGCCTCATTTTATCATTTCTTTATTTTGAGAATATGTTCATAACATATCAATGAGCCAAAAAAAAAAAAAAACACTGAAAGATATGCTTATACAGTTATACCTCTTTCGTAGTTTCAGTTAAGGATATTGCAGAAGGAGAGAAATCTTCCAATTCAGCAGCCTTTTCTCTAGCTAGGGCAACAACACTTTCAGGGAAGTTTGCAAATTCAGCCACATGAATACCAAAACTTTGATCACAAGCTCCTGGCTCAACCTGAACAGCAGAATAACATGAAAAGGCATGAAGCAATGCAAATGCAGATTGATATCCATAGTACTACAGTTTTTAAACTACATCCACACTTCTTGAGAAGTTAAAGTTTCATCGCATACCAAGGCCATCTAAAATAGTAACATCCTTTATTGAATATTAGTGCAAATCAACAATAGCAAGGGTCTTGTAAGATTTATATGACTGGATTGCTGCATTAGGACAGACTACAAATAATGAAATACATAATCAACAATAACAATAAGTTTGCTGGTAACAAGTTACATTGGAAAAATGGGGCCATTTAATCTCTACAAATGCTTTTCTTCAGGAAACTGAGTCTCTTTCCTTTCTGGAAGTACTTATGCTATGATAAATATGACACTAGTTGGTTGTCCATTGATCACTTCAAGATGATGGCCATTGGTTGCTTTTGTTTGAAGAGATGTGCTATTAGCTTGAGGTACAAGGATTATCCATTATAAATAAAAGTCTAATTACAGTTTGATATGACCTATTGTGCTCAAGGACAATGGATGCCAATATATTAACATTATATCACACCAAAATTTTAGGGTCTCCTATAATTTGTAGCCTTGACTGTGGCCAAAGGTATCTACTATACTTCATTAAAAACATATTTGCATTTCCTTTACAAATTCATAGTTCATATATCCTTCAATTTCTTTGCAATGTTACTGAATCCTAGTAAACCTGTTATCAAAGAAATATCATGAAAATATGTCGAATCCGGAAGAAGAAAGATTACTGGTGCATGATTGGTGGTTGGGGAGGAAGTAAAGACTGAAGCAAGAATGACACTAAGAAGCCTTGTTAATTCTCAGTCGAGAAAACTGGCAAGAGTCAATAGTATCATTATATCAACTGTTTTTTGAATTTTTAATTAAAAAACTTATTCTACTGCCAACTCTAACAAAACCAAAACCAGGGTAATAACATGCGAAGCTAATTATGGTCTTGGGATCTTATCCAAAAATAAATAAATTATGGTCTTGGGCAAACGAAGCTTTAAATAGGTTTTCTTCAATTACCCAAAAAATAAACACTTTCTTAGAGGTAAAACAATACAATATTTCAATTCAGACAAAAAATAAGTGCAAGAAGAAGAACCCTATGAAGTTTGTTAAAAGGCTCCAACGCCAAGTTTTTTTTTTCTTACTTTCTGATGATTCATAAGCATAATTGGATCTCTACAACTTAAATCCCATCTTCAATTTCTTTTCCCAAGGATATTGCAATGAGCTAAACATACAAACTAATCAAGGTCCACGAGGAACAGATTTCATTAAGCAAATAGAATACAGGAAAACGTGTTGTATGAAAAGAATGTTTGTAATGAATTTACCTTGTACAACATGGTTAGCTTGCGAGTTGATGCATCAATGTGTGCACTAACATGATAGTTTTCCACACCGACAATTTGCTTCTGTTGATCATCTCTTACATTCCCAAGAGCTAATGCAGTAAGTTCGTGAAAGTGGGTAGCAAACAAAGTAGGCGCTTTGATCAATTTAACAATGTGCTCACAAATGGACCAAGCAAGACCTGCATATCACAAAAAAAAAATAATAAAATAAATTGTTATAGTGCACAAAAATGTTCATTCAGAGTTCCTAATGAGCAACCTATAGCAAGCCAACTGTTTCAAACCATGAATTTATTAGGATATGTTAATACCAGGGTAAAACATCATACCTTGCATAGCTTCATATTTTTTTGACAAAAAACAATTTTCATCAATTCAACCATTAAATTACAAGCAGTCAACATGTAGACACCAAAAGCAATGACGAGAACTGGATATCAATCACTTTTAATGGGTTAGCCTCAAGTTAAAAGATTCAAAAATGCTTCTCCCACACCTCTTTTTTGAGGTTTAGGTGTAGGGAAGATGGAAATGAAGGACGTTGTGATTGGTGGAGAGGTGTGATTAGTGATGTGACGAAAAATGAGGAGAGATTAAAAGAAAGATAAAATGTAAAAGGTGATATATAAGATTGAGTGGTAAAAATATCGTAACTTTAAAAGATCATGAGAATTTGACATGGCAGCCCACCATGTTGCCATCATGTTAGTAATTCTAAAGGTTAAGAAATGATTTAAAAAGATTAATTTTGTTTTATAGCAGTGTCGACAGATGCCAAACCATATCTGTACAAAGCCTGTTACTGTGTTACAATTTCTCATTTAATTCGATTGGATCTAAATTTTAGTCGATAGCCAAGGTTTATAAATGATTTTTCTTAGCTTCAATGGTTTGAGACCCTATTTTAGGTTGAAGCCATTGTATGGGTCACTCATGAAACACTACTGAGAAGCTTCGTGTTTTGCATACATGCATTAGATAATTATGATTCGAATTTTAAGTGATTGCACCACCAACACATTGAAGGAACTCAAGAGTGAAACAAACCAAATCCATCATAAGTTGATGTCCCACGTCCCAACTCATCAATGATTATCAAAGACTTGTCAGTGGCTCCTTTTAATATTGATGCAGTTTCAAGCATTTCTTGCATGAAGGTAGAAACTCCTCGAAGCTGGGGGATATTAAAAAAACAAAAAAAAATGAGTCCTCAAATTCATAGCAAGTATAAAATTATGGTGGCTTAACAAGCTTATAAAATACAGAATAGAATAACATTCTAAATAGGCATTGGATAAAAGTGACGTTTTGATACTTGGAAATACCACAGTGACCCGTTTAAGGCTACTCTACCAGTCTCCCATTAATGTTATTATTTATTCTAAAAACAAAAAGTTAAAATAAAGTTTGACATGAAGAGCTTAATTTTGTGCATTTTAATAGCCAATCTTAAAAGTAATATCAAGAATCATTAAAGGCTGCTCTTTTGTTGAATAGAAGTCTAGGACAAAGTTGTTAACAGGGGTAAATGTGACTAATGGATGTGAAGAATATGGTACTTACTTGGCAGTCACCAGCGCCAACTCTGGCAAAAATGCAATCACGAACAGATATGCTGGCTTTGTTACAAGGAACAAAGGAACCAACTTGTGCCATCAAAATATTAACACCTACCTACATACAGGAAAAAACCTTTTGTTTAGCTAGGTCAGGCACCCAAAATTAAGATCGTGCTTAACACCAGCATATAAGTAGAGAGATAAGGATAAGGTATGGAAATTAAATTGTAGGAAAATATAATGATGATTAAATTCTCCAACAAAGTGGTATGGAAGATAAGCACCTGTCGGATGAATGTTGACTTCCCACCCATGTTAGGCCCTGTTATTATCTGAAACCAACTTTTTCCTCTGATCTGGTTTGTGGCAAAAAGCAAAATACAAAACTCCTACGTCACCCAATTTTAAATGAAGAAATGCTCATTATTTTCCAGGGATCACTAGAATACTTACAAGCTTACAATCATTTGGGACAAAATTCACCAAGTCTTGGGCCTCCACACAAGGATGTCTGCTGCCTTCTAAAATAATATCTCCATGATCCTATAATAGAGATGATGACAACGTTATTTTCAAATAGAGCTTCCCAACAAAACTGGTAAAAGGGAGACAAAGAAGGAAGAAAATGCTGCAGTTTTTATGAATAAATATTGACTAAGTACCGATGAAGTGATGTCAGGCCTAGTGTAGGGAGTAGGACAGGTTGAAGCCAAATCAGCAAAGCTTAGTAACACATCCAATTCAGCAATTAATTCAGCTAAAGACTCAAAAACCTGCAGAAGGAAATTCTTCAATCTAAAGCAAAAGAAACGACTGAACAGGCAATCAAAAGAAATAATAAATATACCCACCTCGGAGAATGTTGCTGCAGTTTGAACTACTGTATTAACCAACTCTTTTTGACAAATCTTGTACTCTTCAACTATCTGTTGATATTGGTCCCCCAATTTTTTGAGCTTCGTATTGGTAAATTTCACTCCATCTTTACGGGTTTCCAGTACAATAAATTGGGTACTAAGCTTCTTCCTTATTTTTGGCTCTTCCTTCTTTGTGATTCTAAAAACATGTCCAAACTGAGTACCCTTGTCTAACTTCAATGCCTTATCAATAGGCAGATCAAGATTTTCAGCAGTTAGTTTATGCAAGTCATGTATTTGGTTCTCTAGCAACTCCTGCTCCTCCTTAAGTTTAGTTAGCCTAGGGTCATAACTTGAAGAAATCATGTATTCCCTGTTCTCCAATTGATCAAGGTCAACAGAAATTTCTACAAGCCCAATGAATCTGTTTAGGTGTTCATCATCAGTCCATAATTCAAGAGGATCCAAATACCTGCTCCTCATCATTGACGAAAATTGTCCATCATATTTTTCCAGAGCACTTATAATGTAAGGTATTCTTATGCTTGACTGCAATCAAAAGGCAATAATGGAGTTAACACTTAAGAGGGCATATAATTATCTAAATATTAACAGTTCTATATTATCAAAATATTATTAGGGTGGATATAAAGTTAATTTCTAGGTAATAGAAAGCATGCTATTGCAAATACATATATAAAAGAAGAAAATGGGGGCAGGGAGAAGTGAGAAGGGGACTCTTCATGACATTTATCCTGAAATGTCCAACAGAGAACTGAAGGACAAGTCATTATCATCATCATAATAATAATAATAATTATAATACAATAATGATGATCATAATAACTAAGTTCTAACCAAAAAAGAAAGAGAAACAGAATTCTTGGTTCACTCTTTATTCCAATATGTCCTTGTTTCTGAGGCAATAAAAAGCTATTAATTATAAATTCTGAATGGCTAAGAAAAGGGGGCAGACCTATATTACATATTTCGGTGGAGCACAAAGCAAGTACAATTCTAAGATAACATTGTAAAAATAAAACTCCAAATCTTCCTTTAAAACTTGACATAAATACAGATAAAATTCTACCTGATAAAGTTTAACAATATGTTGCAGACCAGCTCTTCGCTTGTGAAGATTGTGCACCAACCGTTCAATGTCCGATATTCTTTTTAGATGCCGTTGCAGATCTTGGCGAAGCAGGGTGTCCTCTACAAATGCTTGAACTAAATCCAGCCTGGAATTAATTTCTTTCGCATCAACTAAGGGCTGTTTTAGCCACATGTGCAATAACCGCTTTCCCATTCCAGCTGTACATGTTCTATTCATGAGACCAAACAAACTGAAATTTTTGTTTGCATCAGTTTTGCTTTCCAGGACATTAAGAGCCCTCATAGCTGCAGAGTCTAACCTCATGTAACTGTCAAGATTGTACCTACGAAGAGTATAATTCCCGTAGTTGCTTTCATCTGCTAGCAACTCTGTATACGATAATATTGCTCCCAAAGCACCGGGTGCAAATTCAAATGCAGCCACTAAATCCCGAACTGGTTCAATAGAGCCTTTAACAAGCCTGCCAAGATCCTGAACCAGATCCCTGGTTTTGAACTCGGATTTCTTCCTCTCAGTTAACATCACACCACATTTAGTCAATGCATCATGCAATATTTTATTTTCAACAGATTTGCCTTTCTCCATAGGCAGAATGCACTCTTTGCAGCCAAGAGCAACCAATGCTGACTCCACATTAGTGAAGTGGCTGTCATCAAGGAATTCAGCCATCGCAAGTACTCTCTTAGTTAGATCAACAAATCCTAACCCAACAATGCACCCATTTTCACGGAAGTTAAGTGATAGCGCTACAACAACTGGAGAATCTTGCATTTCACAGTTAGCGAAAAGAACATCTTCAAAACTGCCAATATTCCCAGGTGTTCCACTTTTGACCAGTTTCCAATTAGAACTACTGCCCTCGTAGAGCTCCAAAGTATGGTCAGTTCTCTCCAGAAGTAGATCACGAGCAATTGTTTCAAACATATTCCGACTGACACTTACACTGGAAAGAGCATCTGATCCACTACCCAGTTGTCGCAAAGCAGTAGTAGTGTGGTAGTAGGTCTTAGCAATGAAAGTTGCATTTTCACCATGAGCAGTATAGTAGTCCTGAATAATTTAACAATTACCACTGATCCACTGATGATGATCATCATAATGCATGAAATAAAAATAAAGAATCCCATTGAAACAATATACCCATTATTTATAAACCATACTGATAATTCATAACTTATTAACTAAAATTGCGGAAACTCCTCAAAAGGTGAAAAGTGGTGACAGCATAATGGTTTGAAAACCAAACAATTAGATAATAGATATTCTAGGTGTAGTAGTTTTATCATATATTTAAACAAAGAATATTAAAAAAACTCCAAGACTATATATATCTCTTCATTATGACTTATACAGTAATATTCAAGACTATATAAGCATTAAAAAATCGAGGACATGCTCCTACAAAAATTAGTTTAGGAAATCCACTAAATAAAAACAAATGAAGATTGAAAGATCACAACATCTCGGAAATCAAAAGCTGCCTCTCAATATCTTAAAGACATGCCTATACGGGAAAGGGATTAAAATCATATTGCAGAAAAAGATGAATATCACCAATAAACTTACTCGGCGATCAAAAAAACGAATTGGTCTTGGGTCCTGTAGCACAATAAATGGAAAACAAATAACACCAGTTTACAAACATTATCAAAACCACAATAATGACATTCCATCACATATACAAAAATAAATGTTGCTTTTAATCCTCCTATTTTACAAGAATAATCAAACAAATGAAAAAACAGATATCATATTGTTGTTCATGTTCTAGGCCATGTCTACCAAGCCTCACCAGAGTTGTGCAAATTAACATATTTGCTGGTTTCAAAAAACCCTCTGCTTACTCCAGTAACTATTATCTCTTTGCTTTAGAGCCAGTGATGCTTTCATATTTGATTCTCAAATTACAATATTACTTTTTTTAAGCAACTTCAGTTACATTCACACAAAAATAATTCATCGACCTAAACAGATGGGTGTATACTTCTATTTATGATTATTTTAATTATAATAATAAATAAATAACCTCACTTCCTAATCTGGCTTTCGGTTTTGCAATTACCTTAAGCAGCCCCTAATGACATACAAGACGTGGAAAATTGGCACCGCAACAAAAATCATAGAAAAATAACATTGTTGAACCTAACATCTAAAGTGCAAAATGCAACGATCTAGACCATTGGATATGATGAATGCTCGATATCCTCAATCAATGAACAAGAAGAGAAAAAGGAGATACTTACATTAGGTAGGGTTTTGAAAAACGAAAGAAACCCTTGGGCTTGCTTAGAATCTATCAACAGAAAAATGATTATTAAAAAAAAAGGCATTAGCACATTTCAAATAATCAACAATAGAAAAACAAAAACGAAGCAATAATAAAATTAAAAAAAAAAAAAAAACTATCGGTACAACTGAATAAGTAAATTGATAATACCTAATTTAAGCTCAGGGAGCTTATTGTCGAGTTGATCGAAGTTTTCGGCCATAGCTGCTGCTGCTGCTCGAATTAGGGCTCTGCGGTGAAACACACCAAAATGAAAACCGAAGAATGAGTGTTTCTCGTGTGTGGGAGAAAAGCGCGAATGTTCAGAAGTGGGAAATTTCTATTTATATAAATAAAATATAAATATTAAGACGACGAAAATGAAAGGGTCTCTCTCTTCTGTGTCTGTGACTGGTGGCGGGAAATACTCGCGGGCTTTTGCTTTTGCTGAAGCGAGCCCATCACTTTTTGTCCCAGCTCCAATGCGAAAAAATCAAAATTATTTGCTGTTGAGGTCCGTTTGGCATGTAAAATTGAGCATAAAATTGAATATTAGAATTGCAATTGAAGCTTTGAATTAGAATTCTTGTGTTTGGTTGTATACTGTGAAATTTCAAGAAATTAGATTATAACTGAAAATGCAAAAACTCAATTCTCGCATCTAACTTTCGGAATTACAATTTCATACTTCATAAAATTGACTGTTATGAGTCCAGAAACAAAACACTCGTCATCTCCATTGATGCACCATAGAGATTGTAATGCGGACTACCTAATTGAGTTTTGGCTCGGGCCATGATTGAGTTGGGCCAAAAATCATAAAGCTAAATGCATGTCACCTTTTTAACTAAGATCGTGCACGGTTTTTATGTGATATTACGGGATCGACCTAGATCGACTGATTCTGGTTTTATTAAAACGAGTCAAAAAAACCTAAGATATATTTGAATCGTATTTTGAGAGTTTAAATCCGTTTATTTATTGAGCTTATGCACCCCGGCTTTATTACCATCTCTAGTCCACCCTAGTACTTCATCTTTCTCTCTTCTCCATAATATAAATCTTCTCATATTCATGACTCTCTTCCCCCCCCCCCCCTCTCCTCTTCGTAGCAAACAACCACAACGTCACCAAAACATAATCGATGGTTGTGACACAAAAAAAAATTGATGCGGCGATCCACACAAACGGTAACAACATGAGACACAGGCAACAAAATATAATTAATTTCATTTTTTTAATTTTACATCTTATGCCAAACAATAGAATTAGACATTGAATTTGGAATTTCAATTTTATATTCTAGTTATTTATACAATCCAAACATAGAATAATAATTCTAACTCAATTCCAATTTCGACGGAATATGTGTGTTTGATGTAATTATATCCTATAAAAATGAGCTACATAGGATAATATATTTCTTTCATTTCATACCCTGGCACATTAAAATTATTAGCGTGTCGACAAGCACTCCCTATCCACCAACTTTTCTATTTTCGTATTTTTGTCATAGTGAATATATTTGTATGTGTAGCCATGATTATTAACATTTTTTCTAATTTGAATATGATTTCTCTTTGAAACATCCCCATATAAAAATACGGGTCGCAACAACAATAAGCGGGAAAAGTATAAAAATATAAAACAGGAAATTTAATAATATAGATTAATAATATAAATATTGTTAATGCACATTGTAAGATGATCCTTGTTCATAAGAAGTAATGAAATATGAGAAGAATGGGAGAAGAAAAAAATCAAAACACACTTGTGGCATAAGTTGAATGAACTTTGTCTTTTTTATTTTTTGGTGCAAATATTAACTTTGTCTTTGAGATGCAGAAAGAAACTCTGAAAAAAAATTGTTTTTCAAAACTGTAAAAGAGAGGTTTTTATTTATTTTTTAAATATATAAAAGTCAGATAAACAAAATATAACACAATATTATTTTAGGGGAAGTTATTTTGGTTGCTATATCTCTTTGTGCCAAAATGTAGTTACGTATTAAACTGAAAACCAGCAATTTTAATTTTTAATTTTTGAAATAGCGCAGTTACATTCCAAAATATTTTATTTTTGCTAAATTTGGTTTTAAGTAATGGGGGACATCAAAAAAGCCTCTAACTTTATTAATAATTACAGATTATCACAACCAACATATTATCATCATTACTCATTATCCTATAATAGACTTATCATCATCAATTGAGTATTTTAACTTGATAGTCTTAGACATATTGTAAAAATGTCACCACCAAGTCAAAGGTTTTATCATTGATACCAACAAACAAACACACAACAACAAAAATTAATTTAATTTGTGAGTTCCATTTTAATTAATTATATTATTTTTATTATTATTAAACTACAATAATCTTGAGATTTGAGCATTAGATTGTTATACTGACCGATCAAGCTAGGATTGTTATAATTGTGTCAGCATCATTTTGTGTCACGAATAGAAACCATCTAATAACTCAAATAATATATATATATATATATATACATATATATATATATATATATATATAACTCAATTAACAATAAGAAGTCAAGTAACATCAAGATAAATTCTTATAATTAACTTGCTAAAATAATATAAATATGAAATTTTCGTGAATATATATGAGGATTTATATAATATCACAGCCATCTTCCCAAAACTCTAAGGAATTTTCTTAAATGTTTCTATCCTTAATGGAAAAAATTCCCGTCTTTGTAATTTTCAATCGAACAATCAAATTGCTACTCCTATTTCGCCCCACTTAGTTAGAGCACATACAATTCATTCTCTAGCATTTATATATAGAATTCTTCAATTGAGGATAAATATCTTTTGAGAAAATTTGACTTCTCAAGTACTGTGCACATACAGTATACATAAGAGTCATGCAAAACAAGAAATTGAAAACACACGAAAACTCTAAACCAAAGCCACTCAACAAGCAACAAAATATGAGTTGGATATCAAAGGAGGATGATCAAGGCCAATGCAAATTTCATGGTTCAAAAAATATTACCACATATTTTTGTACTTAGATATTTTTCATACTCCAAGTACTCACATTGACAACTAAATTCAAACTTATTGCTAACTTATGCAGTATAAAATAAATCTTGACTAAATAGATTAACATTTGTTCACTAAAAACATACATGTAAGTCCAATACAACTGTTGTCAAATATCATCGTGTATCATACATAACTGTAAATAAAATATTGTCTAAATAACAAAATTTTACCAAATCAGTACTAATAAATATTCTTAATAACTACAATACTATATATTTTGTCTTTTAAAAGTATTTCTTGTACTCTTAGTTTGTTCTTGTTGGAATATTTTCTGTATTGTAAAAAGAAAAATTTATTTTTTTAGGTCAAATAAAAAGAAAAATTTAATAACTACGATACTACACAGGATAGGGCCCTTGGACCGAACCATCTTCTCTTCTCAAGTGATACAAGCATTAGATGGTTTCTATTTGTGGCACAGAATGATGCTTACACAATTATAACAATCATAGCTTGATCGGTCGACCTCTTTTCCTGTTCATCAAGAAACCTAATCAACTGTTTTTAGACCATTTCTATAGAATGGCAAGCATCATTGATCACTAGCAGACTTATAATCTTATCCCTTTTCTGAAGAAAGGAAAGCAAGTGCGAAGAATATTTGGGCAGCAACTAGACTATTAACAGGAAAGTTTGAACTGCAACAACTGTCATCCACGGAGGAAATTAAAGAAGATGAAAAGTCAACATTAGCTGTGCTCATCTGGTAGATACTACTGTATATTACTTCTTCCCGTCTTAAATACAAAATTTTTTTGTTTTTTTTTTTTTAAATATTGACAAGACTTTATTCCAATTTTAAGCCAAAATTATCTTTCGGAACCTAAAACTAATCACTTTTGGAACATGTGACTGCTTATAAATATCACTCAAATGAATCAAACTTTTGATTATTCATCCTGCGCAATATATACATGCGGTCCAGATGAGCTTTGATATTGCCACTTATATATAACTTATAAGTCACTATGACAAATTAAATAAATACTTTTGCCAGCAAAGGCATTTTCAATGTCCACCAAGAATAGCCCAGTTGGTAAAGGGTGAATATAAATGAGTCTAAGGTTTCGTGTTTGATGTTCAATAATTCACGCGAACATCGGAAATTATAAAATTGAAATTCTTCTTGACTTGAATTAGAAAAATTTACGTGTAATTAAGTATTTATTATAGGATAATATTATTGTTTATGAGTACTTTTTGTTGTTGAACTCTTTACTGTTAAGAGTACCTTAATGAAAAATATACTGTTTGGGTTTTGAAAATCTTGAATTCAGGACTTGTAATGCACATTTTATACTTTCGAATCCTTAACCACCATTTCCCCTTTTATTTATTTATTTTTTAGTAAATGGCAATATGATGAAAGTTGTGTATGACAATGATTTGGCTTGCCTAAAGTATGTGAAAGAAACTTAATTAGGGCCATCTAATCAAATCATTTGCAGAAAATGGACAGTAATATATTACAAGAAGAAATTGCTTAATTAAACTTCAGGTGAACCGACAAGTGATCCCATATATATGATGGACGAGGATGGATGTGCCTTTCTGTGTAAAGCTAATTCAATAATTATTAATAGACATGTATGTATAGCTTCAGGTAGAAAAACCAAAAAACGAACCAAACATTTTTACCTTGGGGTCTTGCTGCGTGCTTGACCACATATAGAACATAAACAAGGTCAAGATCTTGATGTTGAGGGGAGAAAAGCCAAGGGAATGCTCCAATGAAAAAAAATAGAGCCATTTGTAAAGTTCGCAGAATGTTGCCCACAGTTGAAACTCGAAAGAAAGTTTTGGATCTAATCGAATCATTTTGCGGAAATTAAAATAGATAATAATGCTCCCTCTCATCCTATTTACTATAGGTCATTCTAGAAGAATTTTTTTTGTCAATTTTATAAGTGTATTTTTTAGAAAACGTTATTTATTGTTCTTTTATCTTATTTTTTCTTTGTTCATCAATGTGAAATAATATATTTGTGAAATTTTCAAAGCAATTGGAGAGAATAAAATTTTAATACTAATTTTTTTAAAAAAAAATTCAAGAAATATAACTACCTTTTAATTCCTATGATATAGTTAAGTATAATTTATAAATAACACAAATATAAAGCAAGAGAATCTTGCTTATTTAAATTTCAGGCTAGCAGACAAGTAATGTAGCTATTTCATAATGGAAGAAGATGGTTATGCTTTTTGGCCAAAAGCTAATTCAATAATTAATATTTTTTTTCACAAACACTTATATTTTCTCAACACCTTTTACAATCATAATAATAATTATATAGATAATTTTGAAAAAAAAATGCATCAAATTTTCACATTTTCATTTTCAATAACAAATTTAACTTAAGTTTTTGATAAAAATAAAATCCTAAAAAAAATCTTACGGACCAGAAAAAAGTAGTAAGCAATTTTTTTTTAAATGGTAGCAAGTTTTATTAATGAACAGAGTTTGCTACATGATCCTGGATGAGGTCCATAATATCATTTGGAAATTCATTCAGCCACACATGATCAGACATAGAAAAAGCAAGAGAGGCTAAATGATGAGCCACCTTGTTACAAGATCTACCAATATACGTAAGAGAATGCTCTTCCAAGTGTGCAATATCCTCCTTGCAGTCTTCTGTCATGCCATGCCAATAGCTCAAGTTCTTCGAAACTTTGAGCCAAGCTTGCGCAATCATGAGGCAGTCAGACAGAAAATGCACTGATGAGAAACCCAAATGTAGTGCCAAATCTATAGCCCATCTCAACGCTACTGCTTCAGCCATTGAGGGGTCTAAAATATCAACTATACAGTGGGTTGCAGTAGCTAAAATCGCACCATATTGGTCTCTAAAAACGACACCACAACCTGTACCCTTCCCTGCTCTAACCGAGGCATCAACATTGGCCTTCGCATGATACTTTGACGTTGGTTTCCAGTGTTTGGGCTTAGAGGATTCACCTTCCTTGCGAGGGGTTAACGAGCTATGAATTGAGCTTGCGTATCCTAGGACTTGCATGACATCCTGCCGCTTCTTGTTGAACACCCAATCATTACGTTTGCACCAAATGGCCCATAAAAGCTCACAGGCCAGTCCCGTTGCTTCCTTATTCCCAATCATAAGGAAATTTGTTTGAAACCATAAGCCAAAGTCCATATTCTGAGCAATTTCACGAATTCCCAACACAGATGCAAACCAAATTCTTCTAACTTCGTGACATGAGACAAGTGCATGGTAGATAGTTTCCACTTCTAACCCGCAGCAGGGGCATATATCTTCACTGACAATCCTTCCATCCATCAACACTGCTTTGACTGGTAGAATCCCTTTGCATGCTCTCCAAACCATTTCCTTTGTACGTGGAATCGATGGGGCGGCTGACCATAGTCTCTTCCAAGATATAAACATGGTATTCGATGTAGATGAGGAGGAGCTTGGGAACAATTTTCATAGAGCAACAGCATAACCCAACCGAACATAATATACCCCATCATTCGAAAGACTCCAAATCAACCTATCCTCCTGGATGGAACGCCTTAATTGAATTCGGGTAATCACTACAACAGAATAGCTAAAAGATCCAGGTTCCGAACCGGGATTGTATTCCCTGGTATAACAAGTCTGATTCTTAAGATCCCAGTTGTTTTTGAATTCGGGTAATCACTACAACATAATAGCTAAAAGATCCCGGTTCCACATGCCTATTGATCCCGGTTCCGAACCGGGATTGTATCCCCTGGCATAACAAGTTTGATTCTTAAGATCCCAGTTGTTTTAGAAAACACAAAACCGGGATCAATAAAAAACAAGGAACCGGGATCAATAACATATATGATCACTGTTGATTTTTAATAATGAACTGGGATGTTTAGTGTATATGATCACTGTTGAGTTTTTTAAAATAAACCGGGATCTTTAATATATATATATATATTTTTTATTTTTTTAATTTATAATATTTGCTATATCCATATATTTAAATAAATTGTCAACATTTTTTTTTTGCAACAAATAAATGCCATAATTATATACATTAGAAACGTAAATGTCAATACACATTTAAGATAGATATATAACTCCCAAACCAAAACAAATGGCTCCATACATACAAAAGGCTAAACAAGTTCGATCACATAGATACTACAGTCACATTCAAAAATATATATGGTGCCCTAAATTCAAAACTAAGCTAAGGTAACTCGTCAAGAACATATGCTGCTCATTCATCATTGACTTCAATCAGCAATTCATCGGAGTAGTAGGTGTACCGGCAATCTTCAAAATACTATACAATATAAAACAACAGGCTTGACTTATATTCCCATGCTTGTATAACTTGTCACTACCTTCAACTGGTGATCATGATTGACTTAGTGCTGGTTGCCTTCTGAGCTGATCTTCTGCATCAGATTTTATCACAGCACCAGCATTCCAGTACCAAGGTTGAAGATATACTGAATCAAGTGATGAAGAATTACAAGTCAATTGACAATGTCACTACACAATAAAGTTGACAACAAAATAGAAAAATTTATTCACTACTAAATTTCATTAGTCCTGTAAAAGATCTTTAAGAATACTGCTGAAAATTGAGTATTGAGGCAACAAATTCAAACATATCCAACCAAAGCTTCCAATTTCGTAGTGCATGACATGGTGTAACTATGATAAAGCAAGGTGACTATAGAAGAAAAAAATTAACTTTGATAGACTAATAAAATGTGGAAGTAAACAGAATGATAAGATAATGCATATCATGCATCTCTAGACTGATGAATAAGAAATTCAACCAAATTAAATTAACTACTCTGCAAAAAGGACATGAATTCTCACAAACTTAAATCTACAACACAATCACGAGACAATACTTACATGCAAACGAAAAAGACATCAAAAAGTACCACAAGTTAGCAACTCCTAAAAAGTCACTATTAATCCTTTACTGATATGTCAATTCGAACATATCAAATATGTCAAGTTGGATTTTGATAGCCCCTTACCACTTGCATAAGAAGACATTTCAAATATGATCTTTCACTTCGGTGCAAGAGTTCAATTGTAATTCTGAGATATGGCTCAACCCAGTGATCCAGTTGCCCTCTGCAGTTCTGGAAGACAACTTCAATAAGCTTTGGAGTTGGATCCATATCATTGTCTTCCAAATTTTTGTCCACCATGATCTTCAATGTTTTGAAGAAATACAAATAAGAGACATAAAAAGGAAGATAGAAATAATAACAACAATCATTTTTAATACCCAAGCCCCGCTCTTAACAAAGTGGTGGCTGTAGTAATTTTAATGCAAAGATAACTCACAGATTAAATCATATTCCAAAGACTCTTTTGATAGTCCGGCTCTTTGCAAGTAAGGAAATGGGCAGTTCCCCTTGAAATATAATTGTCCAAAGGAACAAGAATATCTGCAGAAGTTTAGAACTAAAACATAAATATGTAGCAAATCCAAATTATATACAAGATCTGATTAATTTAAAAGTTGGGGTGCTTAATCTGGACAAAGCAACCAAGATATATAGTTTTTAACAATAGATATTCGCTGCCTTTGAAAAGCAGCAGCATAGACATCAGCTCCACACAACTGAACCCTTTTATTAAGCGGTCAGACATCAGCAGCCGCAATTTAGCAAAAGGCAAAGATCTGTACAGTAAAATTATTAATTAAACGCCCAAGCAGATCATCTTCCACTTTTCTTTCATCACTAGCAAATAAAAAGGACAAAGTAGTCATAGGGAAGATATTATACCACAAGTACTTGCTTCAATGGAATCCTTTAAAGAAAAGAATGAACCAATGCAAAATGCAGCATTACCTCTCTTATATGAAGGGCCTTCCTCACATTTTCATCATTTGCCCAAATGTCAACCAGTATGTGATCATAACTCTAAAACAAAGTTGAGAGCTTCAAGTTAGCTCTACTACCTAGTCATAAGAAAAAATATTCACTTCTTTTTCTCTTAAATGAGTCCAATTGTGGAAATTCTACCTTACATACCATTTGGGCGATTAAGGTTCTTTTAAAGTGAGTAAATAAGTATGTATCCATCATTGATTTAAAAAGGTTCGTAATGATCTCAACATACTAAATGATCTAAGGGTGGAAACTCAATTACTCAATAATTTCAGAGGAGCTTTTGTATGCATTGTAGGCACTACATAATGTTTTCCCTTTCAAAATAAATCTGTCTTATGGAATGTCACATTAGTCATTATCAGGCCACACTAGTTGAGAGCAAGACAATAAGGAGAGAGTACTTATCACTTAACTCTACACCAGAATTCTGAACCATCTTGAACTAATTGTATAATTCCTCGTTTCACAGCAGGCGTAGTAACGCAAAGAGGTTCCAAAATTTGTAGTGGGTTTATATAACGAACTATCTGCAAATGAGTGGGTTACTCCATAGTTTTTTTTCCAGGTAATGTGCATAACTCTATAAATAAACCAAATAAATACACAAGCACCATATATACTAACCTCGGAGTAAGTTTCATAATCTGAGACACACTTGGTGTTTTTTGGATCAATGATTACATAATTAAAAAACAAAGATGTTCTATTATGTTCAAAGCTCAGTTTATCATCAAGTTTACATGGAGACACCAGCTCATCTCTATCTATATATTAATATATCAAAAAGGTCCAACCAGAGATTGGGTGAACAAGATGCTTGGCTTTGCAAAGAGAAAGCAAAATTGTGAGTGTAACCAAACGAGAAAGGAAAACAAATATGGCATTTATACTTACAGAAATGTGAAGAAACTTGGCCATGATATTCAAAACAACAACAACATGTTAATTTATAAATCCAGTAAGATGTCAAACCAGACCTACACAAATGCTATAATTTAGCAAAAATAAATAAAGGAGAGCAAGTAAAGAATATTATAATTACCCATTGTGACCTCCATGTCCACCCTTTGGTAGCAGCCGAAATTTAGCAAAAGGCAAAGATCTGTACAGTAAAATAAAAAGGACAAAGTAGTCATAGGGAAGATATTATACCACAAGTACTTGCTTCAATGGTTTTGGTTCGGTTCGGACCCAGTCCGGCTAGAATCGATCCACCTCTTTGTACATCATCAGCACCACTCCAAACGGCGACTCACGGTGTCAAGGAGATCTGTAATCTATCCAGACAGTGGCTCGAATCCCCAATGTGAGTAGTACTGGTAAGCACATCAATGTCCCCAAAAACAACGGTTCGGTTCGAACCCTCGTCAACAACGCACGACACATAGAGACCGCGAAGATCAGCACAGAGAGAGAGAGGCGCGAGCCAAGAGGGAGAGATCTCGCGATTCGCAAGCAGTGGCAGCGCGAGTGAGGCACTGTGAGGTTCGCGGTTTGGTTCAAACAAGCAGCTACGGGATACGACGCATGGAGCAGACAAAGGTGCGATGGTCTTCTCAGCGGTCCTGCATCGATTCGTGCGACGGTGGTGGCTTTCTCTGGGTGGTGGCGGGAGGGCAGCGGCCGGTCCTAAAGAGAGACTAGGGGCGGCGCTTGAGGATGAACCCAAATGGGAATTTAGGGTTTTCATCCCTCCTAATTTTATTTTTATGTTATAACATTGATCCCGGTTCCCAGTTGAAGTAAAATAACGGGATAAATAAAGTTGGTGTGATTTTTAATTTTTAAAAAATAAAAAATTATATATGTTATAACATTGATCCCAGTTCCGTGTTTTTTATAACCGGAATCAATAAATTCAAGGTATTTTTTAACTATCATTTGTCTATTAATCCCAGTTCCGGAACGGAACCGGGATTAATATCTCGCTACTTTTTTTGCAATTCGTAGTGAATGTGTCCAGCTTCATAATTGTCAAACATATTGAAAATGATGTCTCTATGTGTAATAGGATTTATAATATCACAGACATGCATGACAACTATCTTGGTTGATATGTGTACCTGAGTGAGGCTTGCCATCAAGAAGAGATGGAATCCACTTGTGCTTCCATAGATGAATCTTCCTACCATTTCCAACTCTCCAGATTGCTCCCTCCTCAATTATCTCACAGGCAACAAAAATACTTGACCAAGTATAGCTAGCATTATGGAATTTTTTTGCATCCATCACAAACCCTCTAGGAAAATACTTTGCTTTGAGCACTTTAGCCAACAAGGAATCCTTGTGTTGTGTTAACCTCCAAATTTGTTTAGCAAGAAGAGCTTGGTTAAAAGCCTCAAAATTCCTAAATCCCAAACCACCATCTCTTTTGGGCTTCGACATTGCTTTCCAATTGATCCAGTGAATCTTTTGTTGCTCCACATCCCCACTCCAAAGGAAGCAGCTAATCATGTTGTCAATTCTCTTGCATAAGCATCTTGGGAGTTTAAAACAGCTCATAATCCGGAATTGCCTGAGCCACTGCTTTGATAGAGACTTCTCTTCCTGCTTTTGATAAAGCCTTCTATTTCCACCCTTTGAGTTTTTTCCAGACACAATCACGAGCAAAGTCAAAAACTTGGGATTTTGATTTACCAATAATGGCTGGTAATCCCAAATATTCGTGCTGACACTCCACCGCCTTAATTCCAGTCACTTGTACAAGTTCATTGATTCTGGTACTAGGCACATTTCGGCTACAAGAGATCTCTGACTTGTTCAAATTGATACGTTGACCAGATGCTAGCTCATACTGTTTGAAAATAATCATCAAAATGCTAGCCTCCTCAATATATAGCGGCTCTAGAGAAAATTATGTTATCATCTGCAAATAGTAAGTGTGAGATAGCAGGAGCATTATGTGCAATTTTTAGACCATGCAAAGAGTTGTGAAACATAGCATTTGACAATATTGTAGAAAAAGCTTCAGCACATAAGATAAAAAGATATGGGGACAAGGGATCGCCCTGACTGAGGCCACGTTGAGGAGTGAAATCATACTGTGGCACTCCATTAATCATCACCGAAAAAGTAACAGTGGAGATGCACCTATAAATTAGGTTCACCTGGTGAGGAGGGAAACCCATTTTTTTTCCAAGCAGCAAGTAATAAAAGGCCACTCCAACCTATCATAGGCTTTAGACATATCTAACTTCATGCCCATAAAACCTTTTTTTCCTTTCCTCTTATTTTTCAGAAAATGGAAACACTCAAAGCAATGAGTGTATTATCAGTAATGAGTCGGTCAGGAACAAAGACACTTTGGTTATTCCAATAATGTCAGGGAGGATAATTTTTAGCCTATTAGCTATGGTTTTTGTAATAATTTTAAAGATAACATTACAAAGGCCAATAGGTCTAAAATCAACAAGATGAACAGGTTTTTTAATTTTGGGAATAAGAACTAAAAGGGTATTATTAAAAGAACCTGGGTCCACTCCATCATTGAGAACGCTTAGGACAACACTGGTCACATCCCTTCCCACCACCTGCTAGTATTTTTGAAAGAAAAGGGCTGGTGTACTATCTTTCCCTGGGGCCTTTGTTGGATGCATTTGGAAAAGAGCTTCATGTACTTCTTCAGCTGTGAACGGATCATTTAGCCACTAGAGCATGTCACTGTCAATACGGTTGGCCACAATGTTTGCAACAGTATCAATCTCTGTAGGATTAGAAGATTGGAAAAGATCCTCAAAGTAGTTAATTACCCACAACCACTTCCTCCTCTGAAGATACAATTCTTCCATTCTCATAAGTGATTCGATCAATTCTATTAACTTCTTTTCTCTGAGAAACTTTCCTATGGAAAAATTTGGTGTTCTTGTCCCCATAAGAAATCCAATTCACTCGTGCTCTTTGGCTCCATTTAATCTCTTCCATAAGGAGTAATTCATCAAGAGATTTTTCACTATCTACTATCTTATAATTAGCTACTTCATCAGTGAGTGGAAGAGCCTCAAGTCTCTTGAGCGACTCCTGTGTTTGTTTTACTTTCTTAGGAAGCTCCCCATATTTCTTTCTCCCCCATTCAGTGAGATTAGATCCTACCACTGGTAGCTTATGAGAAATGTCCCCTCCTGTGAACCAAGAATGATCAATTACCAGTTCACAATCTTCATCATGTGTCCAAAGCTCTTCAAACACGTACATCTTTTGTCTCCTCTTGCGACTCCTGAACTGGTTACATAGGACTCAAGCATAATTGCATTGTGATCAGAGAAGAAAAAGACGAAAGAAAAAAATCAATTTTAGACACATACAATTTTAGAAATAAAAAATCAAAAGAAATAAAAAAGACGAAACCAAACAATTTTAGTACATTGGTATCCATTATCCAATCAATTTCACATGAAATAAACAATAAGGTCAAGTCATGATGTTGGGGGAAAAATCCAAAGGAAAACTCCAATATAATATTAAAAAATCTGGTCTAGCGAGCGACCTTAGATCCTGTGTAATGTAAAGTTTGCAGAATAGCTAGCTAGCTGGTGTATGTAATAACTTAATGTTATATTGCCCTAATGTCTAGTTGTGCCCTTTCACCTGCCCCAAACGCCACAGGATGATGGTCCTATGCATATACATGCCTGCACTACTAAAAAAACATTTTAATCATGGTTCTGTATGCAATTCAATCCCAGTTCGGAACCGAGATTGAAAATAGCGGGATTAAAAATAGGACAATTTAAGATCCCGACTCTTTAAAACCACGGAACTGAGATCGTAAATACTAACGAACTGAAATCATTTTTGGAAGGAACCGGGATCTTATACAAAGGAGATTTTCTTTAGCTACAATTTTTAAGTTTTAGGCACAATTATAAATGTGGGTAATTAGAAAAAAAAATCTTTAAAAAAAATTATAGCTATTTATATTGTAGCTAAAAAAGATAGTTTTTTTTTTTTTTTTTTTTTACATTCTCTCTAATTGTAAATAAAAGAAACACAAAATATCGCATATAATATTATCCAATTTCATTGAATCATTATTCAAATCATAATCAACAGATATATTAAAAGCATTTACGATACAAATACAACAAACCATAGGGAAAAACACAAATAAAGTGATTAATTAAGTTTCATAAATATAAAGAAAATGCAAAAAATCCACACTAAATAATAAGCAATTCTTTTCTTTGTGAAGGCTAATCCTAAACATGATCATGATAGATCTCTTGATTATCATCCAACGTTTTTTTCCATCGAGTGATACTGATCCAAACTTTGAACTCAGTTTCTTGCTTTTCCTGCACCATTACATCTACAAGATCAGTAGGATATAAAAGAACAATTACTTGCTTTTCCTGCACCATTACATCTACAAGATCAGTAGGATATAAAAGAACAATTGTCTTTAAAAAAAAGGATATGATATGCCACGATAATTATTACATTTATGGGAACTCATTCATTCCTCTTCAGATTTTTCTCTTATTAAAAGAATTAAAAGAATAATTAAGTAGAAATTTAATTACCAGCTCTATACACAATTCCACACACTTAAGCAACAAGTCAACAATGCCCACATTATAGGCCGAATCTCCACAATCAGGATCAAAATCTTTCACAGCCAATAAAAAACTTTTATCTGCATAGAGTAAAGATACATCACAGAAGGAGATTAATTTCAAACACATAAAATGAATACAACAATATGAATCATTATATGTGCAATATCCTACAATATAATCAAAAGGCACTGCTTCGAAGCTGGTTCGAGATCATCATGAAGAGATATTTTCACCATAGCATAGGAGAAAATGCATTATGGACTAATTGAATTGTTACCCATTATGCTATTGAACTCCGATTCTTTTATTATTCACTCTCTTTCTAAACCAATTACGACTTTATTTTTTCTTTAAATGCAAAATTACGATTGGTTGATCAGATGGTGGATAGGCAAATTGAAATATCCTTTCCTCAATAAATTAAATAAGCTAGCTTGTATATATACTCAAAAACTTTCTCGGATAGTCCGCGTAAGACAGTCCAGTTGGTGGCTGGAGGGACACTTAGGATTTCCCCATCCCAGGTCATGGGTTCTAGTCTCAGACCCCCCATGTAAAAAAAAAAAAACTTTCTCGGATACATTATTCTATTATTTTAATTATAATAGAGCCCAAATCCGCCTCATACTTTAACGATTCACTTACATCACATAAAAATCCGAACAATTAAGTTAAAAATTTGATAGGATATCATGTTAAGATAAGAACAACAAGAGGCAATACAAGATAAAGGATTATTACACCACAATGCAAAATTAAAATTTGTGGTTTTACTTTAGCCCCTAACCACTTCCAAAACTTTAACTTGATTGAGTCCATAACTTGTATATAAGTTGATTGCTTCCCATTAAAAATAACATCATTTCGCATAAGCCAAATAGACCAAGCTACTACCATTCCTAACAACCTCCGATACTTCTTGGCCTTTGGAAGAGAGCAAAGGCCGTCAAAATTCAAGAAGAAATTGAAGAAAGAATCAGGAAGAGCAGTTATAATTCCCACCCATCTAAACAAACCAACAATTTAGAAAGAGATGGTTTATAGACTCCTCCCCTGTGTTGCAGCAGGCACAAATATTCTGGACTCCAGGAGGAAGCAAATTGCGCCTAGCCAAATCCTCTCTAGTAGTAGGAAGTCTCCCTAACAAAAGCTTCCACATAAACCCACTGATTTTTGACGGGGTGATACATCAATAATGAAATCAATTATTCATGAAACACGTTCTTAAATATTGTTTTTAAATCGTTATTTGCCCCAATTATTTGCTATAGGATCATGGCAAATCGACTATGGGATTTATCTAAACATCAAGAGATTTTCAGTAAGAAATTATGAGAATCTCACTTTCAAGAAATAACCTTAAAGAATTTTGAGAGATTGTCACTTGTTTTCCAAATGTATTCCCTCATATGGCAGGAGTTTTTATTTATAATAGATTTTTCAACAGTTGTGTCTATTCATGAGTAAAGAAATGGGTATTTTCATCGATGAAAAGACACGTTTGTCTACTTATGAACAAATACTTCTATTCACTAGGGAAATAATATATCAGTTCTCACTTTTACATGATAGTTTTGTAAATTATTACCCACATCAAACTCTAACATTTGACATATATTTTTTTAGGATTTTCTTAACATCAGACCTAAGGGCTGAGGATAAGGGACTAAAAAAGTATTTTTGCATTGAAAGATTAAATGTTTAATACTTTAAAAATTAGTGAGTTAGTATTCTAAGACTTTTTTTCTACTTTTTTGCCTCTTATCCTCAGAAGAGCTAAGGTTAAGCAAACCCTTTTTTTCAATATAAAAATGTTGAACAAAATCATTGGGAATGAGGTTTGGCACCTAACATTCGAATTATTGGGACTTAATTGGCCATGTAAGATACTTTGTCAAAATTAACTACCGCACAACGTAACATCAACACTTGTAAATGTTGCCCTGAATTATTGTACGTGCTACAAATAATTTCAAGCAACATTCAAGTATTATCAGCTCTAGTAAAGGTGGATAAATTTTTGGAGGTTGTTTTGGTTTGGCAAAATTTGATTTATTTGGTTGCTGAGAAACAAAGTTGTCTTTGGTTCAAAACGGTTTAATTTCATACATATTATAAATTTAATCCAATAAAATTGAGCTTTGTCATCCTTTAAATCCCACAAATCCATGCGCTTTCCTGCAATAACAAGAATTTTGAAACCTTATGTTTAAAGGTTTTTTGTTCCTAAACTTAGGTTTAATTTAACGGTGTTACTAACATGCAACCTAAAATTAGATGGTTGCTATGCAACCTTATATTAAACAAATAAGAAGTTGACACTTAAGACATGTGTGCATGTCATTTCTTGAACCAGTCAAATATAATTTTTACAATTTAGTCCAACATAAAAAGTAAATTAATTTAATTTAGCTCTTTGTACCTATTGGCAAATTATAATTTTTAATTTTAAAAAATATTATTAAAAAAAATAATAAAAGTTGCTAAGAAGTAGTACTGCCCCTTTTTCTTTTGCTAAGTAGTGGGGCGGTGAGTTTTGGGAAGTTAAAGAAGAAGACGAAGCAGTAGCAGCAAAAGAAGAAGGGGTAATACTTCTTAGCAACTTTTATTTATATATTTTTAATAATGTTTTTTAGAATTAAAAATTATAATTTGTCAATAGGTACAAAGACTAAATTAAATTAATTTACTTTTTATGTTGGACTAAATTGTAAAAATTATATTTGACTGCTTCAAGGAATGACATGGTACACATGTCTTATATTTCAATTTCTTATTTGTTTAATATAAGGTTGCATAACAACCATCTAATTTTAGGTTGCATGTTAGAAATCTCCTTAATTTAAAGAGTTGGTTGCAATTTCAACTACAATTTTTTTATTCATTATTCCCAAACCGGTACAAACAGGAAAAAACATATCCTGAAGGTCCTTTCTATTTCATTCGAGGGAATGGAAACTATCGATATATAATTTCATTTCTATTTTTTTAAGAATTAAAGCTACCAACAATTTCATCAAACGGTAGTGTTTAAGGATTGAACTTTCAAATTTCAAAAGATATGATACATAATTATGTAGGTTATATAGTCAGTTGTTCGTTTTTAATAATATTTAATTTATTTAATATTTTAATTTATTACTAAATTATTCAACGATCGAAATTTTGTCTATTTCTTTAAAAAAACGAAGAAGATGCTAACTCGAAATTAAGAATGACTTTGTAGAGGATTTATTATTGTGGTCTCACAATCAAATCAATGGATAGGAAGAACTCTACTCAAATATCGTACATGTATGTATGTCCTACCTTATTGAACACTTGCTTTGTTGTCATAGTTATCTCTCATGCTTGAAATGAAAGCAACCCGAGAACCACCCTTTGCTTTGCCACATATCTATCGTGGCTTGTGGTCCTTGTAATTATGCCAGAGGTATACCTATGTAGCTATAGATAGAATGAATTGAATGAAAGAGAGAGAATGGGGTCGAATGAAGATAAGCTAAGTGGGGATTACGGCATGAATAAATGGAAAGAATTGAAAGACACAGAAAGGGGATCGGAACTGAAATCGTGAAATATTGGTTCTCTTGTCTCTTATCCAAAAATAATATAAATAAATAAATAAATAGTAAAAAAAAATTTGTGTATGTACTACTAAAGTAGTGCTTTCAAGTGTTAATGGACTATTGCCATTTTGTCACAACAAAGTTGAGATCATAATGGAAACTATAGCAAGTTCCAATTGGTTAGGGCTTGGAAACATTATGGTCAATACTCAATGCTCTATATGCCCAGTGGCAAGTACATGCACAAGTGCACAACCAATCCCTATCTATACTTTTTTTTTTTCCATTTTTTTTCCCTCTCCTCTATTTCTTTCTGGCTAGAAAGATTGAGAAAAAGGCTAAGAAAACCGATAATTAAGCACGCATGGGGAGGGGAACCAACAACAACAACAGCAACAACATTCTCAAATAGACCGTAATGTGATAGATAGACATCTACCAGTACTCTACAGCAATAAGAGAGAGAGAAAGAAAGTGGGTTATGGCGCATCTCTTTTTGGTGAAAGTGACATTCTGAGGAACCCCTCAGTCAAAGGGATGGCTACCATTGCTTGCAAGCCCCCCCTCTCAGTGAATTGAAAATTATTGTACCGTCTCTCCACCATTTGCTCTTTTTAGGGTTATTGACATAGACACGTGTAGGGTTACATGACATCGAGACTCGTGTAAGATGAGCGAAGCCAAGATCATCAATCTCAACAAGAATTTAAAATGAAATTTATGGAGTATTATTTATCAACGATTAAAATAAATCCAAATCATAACATATTGTGGAGATGAAAGATTTGCCCAGATATATCAATTCTGATTGGAAAAATGATGAATGAGAATTATATAATTATAAACAAAGACAAAAGGAAAAATAAGAAAATAAATTGTTTGTGTTCTGTGAATCTTCCTGTAAAAAGTCATGGCATGTGACATCCCACTCCTTCCCATCAGCTTGTGGAACAAAAGATGAAAGGAATTTGATGAATGTTGTTGCACTAGATACACATCACTGAATATATTCGAGCCTTTACATTTGTAAGATATACGATAATAATAGAAAAATAGTAATGAGTGTTTTAATTTTTAGAGAATCAAAATTAAATTAGTGAATTAGTATTAAAAAGTACAGTATTGTATTCAATAAATTGATAGGTGTTTTTTGATATTACCATAAAAAGTTATTTTTTTTATTATTGATTCTTTCAAAATATAATTGTTATTAGTCCTAATTATATATGGTTTTATTATATTATTAATTACATTCCCATCTTTATCCTTAATTTGTATGAAGTCAGGTGCATCAAAATTAATGTTATGCAAAAAAATTTGATTGTTTTATTTGTGAATTTAGTCAATATAATGCAGACGTCAATTGTAATGCTTGGTGCGTAAAAGTTCACCGTGTTTTGGTTTTAGTCCCGATAAGTTATTTTGATTGGGACTTTTGTCCTTAATTTTTCAAACATTTTGGTTTTGGTCCCCTCCGTTACAAAAAACTAGTTATTTGTCGACATGGTTAGCGAAAATCCACACCAGCTGCCATGGGGTGTGAGGTAGCGTCAAATAGGTGATGTGACATGAATGATTCAGGCCTATGAACTCAAAATTTTGCGAACGAGACCATTTTGCGTATCGGACCATTTTGCATCCGTGGATTTGTATCATCTACGTTATATCACTTATTTGGTTTCATTTCAGACCACACAAACTGCTGATATGATGTTGCGCTAGCTACACAAACAAATAACAAATTTTTACAAAGAGAAGGGACCAAAACCAAAATGTTTAAAAATTTAAGGACTAGTCCTGATCAAAATAACTTCTAGGGACTAAAACCAAAGTACGCTGAACTTTCAGGGATTAAAAACATAAATAAGACAGCAAATTTAATTTAAAGCAACATCCATGTATTTTTCTTCATTTATCGTAAGTGATTTTGGTTGAGTCGGGTTATGATCATTGTAACAACAAAATTCTTCTTTATAAATTTTAACTTAGATATAATCTCAATAACTAATTAAAACTCTTTTTGAAAAATTACAAGCAAGTTTTCAAAATATTTTAAATTGCAGTCGAAATCATTATTTTACGAATTATTATTACGTAAAGATGAGACTGATACAAACACAATTATTATCATTACACGATTTTGGATATTCAAAAACAAACATTAATCTTGGATTCTCATCAATTGTTGTTGTGAACGCAAATTTAAATCTCTTAAACGGTAAAAAAATTGGAAAGAAAAATTATTGGATGGCTCAAAATCAAAGTAATTAACCGTGATACATTTGAAAGAGTTGATTTTGAATGGCTTATTTATGATTTTGGTCCCTATAAGTTGACCTCGTTTTGAATTTAGTCCTTAAATCTTTTTTTGACCTTTAATGGTCCTTAAATCTTTTTAAATTTGTTTTTAGTCCTTCTGTTTGTCTTCTTCCGTCATCTGCTGACATGACAAACGGTTTGCCATGTCAGCACCTATGTTGACTGCCAACGATGCATCTGATATGGACCTCCCACTCATGTGAGTAGGAACCGAGCATGAACCGAGCATGAGCCGAGCATTAATCGTGCATGAGATATCGACCGAGTACAATGCAATTGGTAACGGCATAGCTTGGTTCGTGCTCAGTTCATCGTGCTCGGTCGATATCGCCCCTCGGTTTGGCAAGTCATGCTCGGTTCATGATCGGTTAATGCTTGGTTCCTGCTCGGTTCCTGCTCACATGAGTAGGAGATCCACATCAGAAGTTGGCAGTTAATGTAAGGGATGACGGAAGAAGACAAACAGAATGACTAAAAACAAAATTTTAAAAGATTTAAGGACCGTTCAAGATAAAAAAAAATTTAAGGACTAAATTCAAAACGAAGTCAACTTATAGAGATCAAAATCATAATTAAGCAATTTTGAATCATCTAATAAGTTGTCAGAAAGTTGGTTCTAATCTTGTGTCAACTAGCATCACACTGTGCGCTCCACGTGAAGTGGCACGAGTTAGGACTTTTTCTATCCACTAACTTGTCTCAGTGTCGTTCTGAAAGAGATTGCAACTTTTTGCTCAAAAGTTAAACGACTAAATGCTCTCATTGCTCCTCCTATAGTCCTTTGTCGTCTGCAGCAATAAATTGCTATTGTTGGCTTCCTTATTTCTTTGCCTTATCACCTCTCTCTCTCTCTCTCTCTCTCTCTCTCTCTCTCTCTCTCTCATAATATCCGATCACTCTTGCCCTGTAAGGTATTATTGTCCCTGTGCTGTCATTCTCATACTGTTGTGTTTATGTGGAGTACTTGCTTGAACAAAAATAAATAAATAAATTCAATATTTGTAACAATGTATATATATACATATATAGTTTGCAATTGCAATACCATCACTCACAAATAGACACGAACACAAAACATAAGATATTATTATAGGCACGCACCCTCTTAAGGTTAAAAAAACAGTAACACTACTACTCGATCGGTTGTGTCTCTCTCAAATTATAATAATGTCTCTCAATTCCTTTACTTTCAGGCAGCAGGGAGGGAAACATGATGAGGAGGAGCTATCTAAAATGATGAACTGAAAAGGATTGAAGAATATATAGTAGCCGCTGATGCTCCCTCCTCTAATTGCTCAATTCTAATTCAATTCAATACAAAGGGAGCTAGCTAGGGAAGTAAAGTGGACATGTCGTTCTCATCAAGTAGCTTTGGTAGCAGCTACATCTAGGGTTATTATTTTTTGAATTGGTGCAATATTATTATTATTTTCTTTTCTCATCAGCTGCTTATATTACCAAAAATTGCTATTAAAAATATGTATTCATCAAATGACTGCTGCAATGACCTAATCTCCTCCTCCTCCTACCCTAACCAACCATTTTTCTCTAGCAGTAATAGACCCTTTTCCATTGATAGCAACCTAATAACCAATTCCACCTCATCATCATCATGTGCCCTTCTTTCTCCTTTCTCTTTTTTTCAATTCCCTTCTTCTCCCTTAGATCAAGACCATGAGATTTTCCTTCATCATCATCATCATGACTTACTTCACCACCACCACCACCAATCTGATCTAGCTGATGAAGAGGTTGCTGCTAATGTTAATAAAAACATGGAGAGCAATAATGATAATATTATTCCTGATAAAGCAGGACAAGGTGGTACGGATCATGATCAGAAGCAGATCCCAATAATAATAAGAAGAAGATCTAGCAAGAGAGATCGGCACAGCAAGATCAAGACAGCTAAAGGACTAAGAGATCGGAGAATGAGATTGTCCCTTGAAGTTGCAAAGAGGTTCTTTGGTCTTCAAGACATGTTAGGCTTTGACAAAGCAAGCAAAACTGTTGAGTGGTTGCTGAATCAAGCTAAGCTTGAGATCAAGCAACTTGCTGCAAGAGACAACAATCTTATTCTTCTTCATCATGATCATGATCATCATCGTGTCAATAGTGCATCTTCAACTTCTGAATGCACTACTGAAGCTGTGTCAAGCTTGGACGAGGTTGCAGTTGTGAGTGGAAATCAAGAACAATTAGTTAATAATAATAATAAGGGAGGAAAAAAGAGGAGAAGAGTAGTTAAGGTTTGTAGAAAGAGTGCATTGAAGCAGGTTGATAAGGAATCAAGGGGAAAGGCAAGAGAAAGAGCAAGAGAAAGGACCAAGATGAAGATGAAGATGAGGATGATGAGGAGTAGGATGCTAGCTGCTGCTGACGCTGATGATGAATCAATGCAATGCAATGATAATAATGATGATGAGGGAGCAAATCATAATAACAACAACCTTAACCAATTAGCAGTGGGTTCATCATGGAATCCCTTTGAAACTACTGCAGAAGAATGTGCAGCAGCAGCAGGTAGTCATCAGAGCCAAAGTGTTGTTGATCCTTCCTTGGATGCCATGACTCATCATCAACAACATCATCATGAAGAGGTTGAAGAACGAAGAAGTTCTCAAGGGAAAGAGCATTTGGGAACTATAGTAGAGGATATAGTAGTAGAACATGAAGATCCTTTGGTGATTATGAGTAGATGGAGCCCAAACATGATTTATTTCAATTCTCTCAATCACTCAGGAATCCTTCAAGAGGTAAATAATTAATTAATAAGTTTAAATTATTAGTATCAGCTTGTTCACAGTTCCCATATGCATCCTGCTAGTACTTAACTAATAATATAATATATGCTTGGTTTAATAAAACTATGTAGCATTTTCTCTGTCACTCACAGCCATTGCATGCATATATAATTAGAGCATATATAAGATTAGAGTTAATCGGTGAGATTTCTAATCATTATTCCATAAAATTGAATTGGCCGCAGCATCAATTTGCAGAATTTCAGCCCATTGGAAAACCTTGGGAGGCTTACACAGCATGTAATCTATGATCATCACAATTGCACCCATCATATTTGTACGTCATCAAAATAAAATTCTATTGGATGATGTATGTATGTGTATTTCTTTATTTACTTTCCTTTTGGCATGTAATGTTCTAAGGTATCTTCCAACTACTAGAATTTGTGAAACAATATCATTTGGTAATAAATGGTTGTATGTTATCAGTTATCTCTATAAAATGTTACCTCTTTCTTGTTTCTGCTCCGTTGACCCTACATATTTATTTAGTCACTCGTGGTTCAAATTCATTCATATCATATAATTGTCTATTACCCATTTATTTTTTGGTATTGTCTAAAAATAGCCATGTTTTTAGTCAAGCTGATGAAAAAAAAAGTCATTTTTTATTAAAAAAAAATTGATTGTTTGCATCTTCTTTCCCAACCTTGGTTAGACATAAGGTTAGACATGCATTAATTATACTATCTTTAACATTTTAGCTTTGGAATGAAGAGGTTATATATATATATATATATATATATATATATATATATATATATATAACACGCTGCTATTGCTGTCATGTCATACCCATTTACATAATATGGAGTAGTTTAGATTTTTTTTCTCAATTATGGCACAAGTCCATGAGGTTTAGGGTATTTTTGTCAGATACGCTTATTTTTTTTCCCAATATCAAACTCTCCGAAGTTACTTATAATTTTGTCATATATCCGTACTACCAATTCTGATCAATTTTGCTGACATGTAACACCGGAATCCTGATGAGACACAGGAGGTTAGTTATTTGGTATTGCGTGATGTCACACGAATGAAGACGACATGTCACTTCAATTATTTTTTCTCTTTTTTTATTTAACTAAAAATATTAATATATTAAGTTTTTTAGTTTTTTAAATTAAAATAAAAAAATCTTCGGCCATAGGGCACCAGGTGTTTAACCTCTTGCGTCTGATCATGATTCCGATGTTACATGTCAGCAAAATTGGTCAGAATTGGTAGTAGAGGTATATGACAAACTCAGAAATAACTTTGGAGAGTCAGCCATTAAAAAAAAAATAAGGGTATCTGACAAAAGTATCCCAAATTTCAGGGACTTGTGACATAATTAAGTATTTTTTTATATGGCAAAAAAAATCAATTAGCATGTAGGCGTATAAGCAATACTACCCCAACCAAGCAATATGTAGTTTAGATGCTATCTACCATATATCCATATTTCAATTTTGTGGGTTTTTTCCTTTTCTTTCTCAAAGTCCAATCATACCCCCTTGGAAAAGTGTTAGGGTTATTTCTCAAATGTATAGTATGTATGATAATTACTTGTTTGTGGGTGGGTAGTTTTCCTTGATGTATTGCAATGTGTGAATTGAGCTTATCTTTATAGAAATAGACACCAGGGTGATCGATCACTATATATCCACTTCCAATTTGACTTCTCAGTTTAAAATTTCACCATATGAATTGATCCCATGTGTTGTATATATACTTGTATCTTTGTTTTTGGTTGAGTACCTCTTGTGTTATGGCATTATTGAATTGCAGCTTATAAAAAAAAATTATATTATAGATTCAAAGGACACGAATAAGAAAGTAAAAATATGTAAAGAAAATTTAATTGTGACATGGATAGTAATGAAACCAGAAGATTTAAGAGGGATAAAAACAATATTAATATATTTTAGGGCAAATTATATTTACCTCCCTGAGGTTTGCACCAGTGACATAAACACCCCCTATAATTTGGAAAATGAGACTCACCTCTCATCCTTGTAATAAATGGTTAGGTTATCAACGAAAATATTATGCTTAAGATTGAAAAAAAACTTTTATATCTTCAAGATGTATTTCGTACAAATTTTAAATATATTTGGTGCATTTTTTATAATAATATGATAAAATTAATTTTTTACAAGAAAATATAATAACCAACTAAGTCACTTCTACAAGCCAATCTAAGGTAACCAAAAATTGTGCCAAGTAGTGGATTTAGAGTGCATATACATTAAGGATTTGTGGGGCTAACATGCTTATTATTATAGTCAATATTCTTTTTTAACACTTTCATGGTTAATCATAGTCAACAGTGGATATAAGTTCATTATATATATAATGTGATATAATATGTTTTAATTTTTTTTATTGTTCTATGATATATGGATATGAATATAACAGATTTAATCTTTATATAGAGTTTGTATTTCAATAATGATGTTAGGTTTTATGCATGCATTATTCTAAAATCATTTGAATAAAATTTGTGTACAAGAATATGTGTTTTAGTAAAAAAAAAATATCATAAAAAATTATTATATTATCATGGTATAGGGGTGTAAGTGCAATGTCGAATATTAAGAAGGGGTGAGTGTCATTTTCCAAACTAGATGAGGTGTCTGTGTCATTAGAGAAAACTTTAGGGGATGTGTGTACAATTCCCCCCATATTTTATTATTATGTATTTCGAGTGTGAGTGAGTGATGAAGAAATCTTACATTAGAAAAGAGTTTGTAAATTAAAGAATATATAAGTATAAAATGATTCATGTACTTAATTTTTAAGGTTTTAGATCGAAATATAATATCAAGCTCATTTATATATAAGTATTTTTGTGCTCATGAAAGAATAATATCTTAATCCGTGCGTGAAAAATAATTGATCTACAATTCAGCATCTCAAATGAGTATTGAAGCAACAAATGATCAATGAATTTTAGAGTAAAAAATCTAGATTATTAGGTCGTGTGTTTCATCGATGACTAAACAACCAAAATTGGTATATAAGTCTTAGAATAAAAGTGGAGAAATCTCACATGTGTTGGGAATAAGTAGATAACATAAACGTTCAAAAAAGTAGATAATATAAGATAAAGACCTAGAGGATATAATGTTTTAGGTTAAGAGGCGTTAGTCAAACTCGCGTATGTAATAGTTTTTCACTAGCTTAAAAGAACAAGGGTGTTAGATTTCAAAACCTAAAAATTGGATGTGAAATTCTAAAATTAACATCCCCGTCTCTTTTTTCTCCATACCCATCAATCACAACCCAGCCTTTTTT
Source organism: Crotalaria pallida (assembly GCA_037953625.1). Lineage (NCBI taxonomy): Eukaryota > Viridiplantae > Streptophyta > Magnoliopsida > Fabales > Fabaceae > Crotalaria > Crotalaria pallida. The sequence continues at coordinate 184,099,764 of CM075649.1, forward strand.
GAACCCCGTGTTTTTTTCCTTCTTCACCCACTTCTCTTCATCGTCAATTCTGCAATGCCTTTCTCCAATTTTAGATTAAAAAAACTAGCAAGTTTTGCAGTCGTTCTCCAATCTAAAAAAAAATTGGAAATAGAATAATGTGACCAATTGGAGATTCTGTTTACATCCTCAATAATAAAAATGCTTAGACACCTTGAAGAGATAATCGTTAAAAACTGTACATCAATGAAAGAAATAGTGGCTAAGTGAACTTCTCAAGTGGTTGAATTTGATAAGCTAGAAAAGATAGTTGTAAATTTTTTAATGAAACTAGGATGTTTTTATTCAGGCAATACGTCTTTGTAGTAACCCTCTTTGATATCTGTGGTCATTGTTCTAAATCAATAATAAATCATATTTGTCCCTCTCCCTCTTCTAAATATTCTTTCTATGTTTTATTCTTCTTTATTTTTTTTTTTTGAAAAAATTCCCGACATGGTCCTGTCAGAAAGGCAGACCATATTAATATAAATTTTACCTATAAATTGTAATGTACACATTGAAAAAAAATCATATATCTAATATCTATTACTAGATAATATAAATTTTACTAGTAAATTGTAATGTCTAAACAATTTGATTTAAAGCTTGTTTTACTTTGGCAAACTAAAGTTTTATTATATTACAATAATTTAATTAGATCCGAAAGTTAGTTTTAGGTCATGCCAATATTTTGTTCTAAAAAAAAAAGTTTTAGGGTACTGTGTGAAATATATTCATAAAAGGCTTCATAAAAATACCAAACCCAAACCCTACCTATTTCATCACACAGTAGTGTATAGAATTGTTCATGGCCGTTCACCATATATAGATTCCATGTCATTCGGTCAAAAGTTAACGGTCAACAAAGAAAACGACCAGATTGCACACTACCTAGCAGTCCTCTGGCTATACATCAGTGACCAGCCATCAGCAAGCTAAGGTTCACAATTATCAACTGCATTGTCACTCCCTCTAGCGTAGCTTTTGCTTCTCTCTAGCAGACACAGAATGACTCTTTAAAGTTTCAATTATTAGTTCAGTTAGATAAAGGAAATTTTTGTGACAAATTAAACTCTAATTCACTGGAAAAGAAAATGCACTTCTTTTTTTTTTACGAGGGAAATCTCATCGTTATTGCCGCACATTGGCGATTCTGATGGGCAACCTTGCCTCCAGGTCATAGCACTGCCCGGAGGAGGTCAACCGTCAACCACTCCCGAAGGAACGACAAACTCATACCGACGAGGTGGAATTCGAACCCGTGTTTTTGCGAACCGAGGACAAAGTCCCGAATCAGATGTGTCACACCTCGTTGATAAAGAAAATACACTCTTACTTCAAGTTTATCTTAAATGAAATTTTATTTTCCTTTAAAAATCTATGTAGCATTATATATATTGATACGATGTTGAGTATCGCATATCTTATACGGCGATATGTCAACTCTTTAAAATGGAAGAAACAAGGTGTTTATAATGTGCATTTAAAATATGAACAAAAAAATTATAAAACATACTCCCTTTAGTCCTTATTATATGTCATTTTGACTAATTTTCACCTCCTTTAAAAAAGTTAGTTAATATTATTAGTGGTATTGAAAATGTAAATATTTGATATACTTTTTTAAAAGTGCCCCTATAATTATTATTGACAATTTAAAAAGTGTTGAGTAAATAGGAGTGTTTGTGGAAAAGAAGTAATAAATACCATTGGAAATTGGAAATGAAACTTATATTAAGAACTATATAATTGTTGTTCCAAAGTTTCAAGTTAAAAACACATTTTTTTGAGATTACTAAGTAAAAAACTAAAATTATATTGTTATTAGAAATTGATGCATATTGCATGCAAATGGGAATATTGTCAATGTCAAACTCTTTTTTTTTTTTACAAGTGGGTATAACCCACATGATCATAAGAGTTAGCTAGATCTCAAATTCGATCCTAGGCGCCACCATTTAGTCAATGAAAGAAATGAATAACATGTTTTTTATGCTTATGCATTTCTTATTCAATCTTCTATATGCAATACTTAAATATCCGCAAATGTATCTAAAGATATTTTAAAAATATCAGATTATTATTTATTTATTTTTTAAAAAAATTGATTTCAATACTTTATAAATACATATAATTGGTAAAATATTAAAAATATATATATGGATATCAAATATGTGAGATAAAAACAATGCCAAGGTGGAAGGATTAATCTTTTAACCTAAAAGAACACCAAGATTTAGCAAACTTGATTAAACTCAAAAAGGTTAGTTCTATATAGTATAACTATAATAAGGAGGAAGAACACCAACTTTTGTAATTATGAGAAACAAGCACCAAACTATTTTTCTCAAACACATGACATCTCTTTTTTTTAGGCAAAAATCATTTTATTAATAAAATAAAAATTTCGAGGACAAACCACTCAGACTAAAACACACTACACACATATATACTTTCTTCATTCCCTATTACAAGAAAAAATAACCGAAATCACTCTTGTTAAGAAAGTTAATTAAATGTATTTAATTTTCTCAAAATCGTATAAAATATGATTACTTTTGGAAAATTGTATTGAGAATGAAACAAAAACTAAATAAGATCATTACTTTCTAGAAACATTTTAGGAATAATTGTATTGAGAATAAAAAGTTGATTAATTTTTTCTTATATTTGAAACCAAAATATGTATACATCCTTTTTCTTATACTACTAATAGGGACCGGAGGGAGTACCCAAAAAATCTTTGCCATTTTAATATGAGATTTTTTCTCTCGAAATTTAGTCTAACAATTTTTTATTTTTTATCAAGAGTTTTCCCAATCCGAAAACTTAATCCCATTTGACTTTCATAACATGAGAATAAAACACCCGAATACAAGAGAGCCATAAATGCAAATGTTCCTCAATGTTAAATAAATCAACAAGTTTTTTTAGATAAATCAAAATTTATTAAAAATGGACTTTCTATTCGTCATCACCGTAAAAGGAAAGAGAAACACATTGAAAAAGTGGTTAAAGAAGCGCTAACACCAGTAAGTTGTGGGATATATGAAGATAACTACATCTACGAATCAAGTAGAAAAATTCACAAAATTAGTATGAGGTTTACAAGAAGGTCAGTTAGTAAGAGGCCTTTTTTAGGTGTTCCATCACGAATTGGTGTCGGTTGCCTCTTATTGGTTTGTTTGGTTCAATCATGAATTGGTGGAGTAAAATAGTGTCATGAATAGTTGGTTGGGTTTGTTTTTGATGCTGGGTTGTTGTTGTTAGGTATTGTATGATTTTTCTGCTTCTTTTTTCATTCGAGGTTTTCATCTGTCGGAGTATTTTGTCGATAGATTGGTTTGGTTGTCTTTAGTCTTGGTGAAAGTAGGGTATTTATCATATTTTATGATTGTAATTTTGGCGTTTTGGAATCCTTCGATTCCTTTGGATGTATTTCTTTCCCAAAAGCTTATCTTTTGGGATTTGGAATGAATTTTTTGCTTTTCAAAAAAAAAATCATTAAAAATAAATCAACAAGCTAAGCATGTGGAGTTTGAATGTCGTTCACAGTATAAATTTCGAAGAAAAAATAAAAATAAAATTATGGTCATAGATCGATACAGAATAAGAAAAATATTACAGTGTCAGAACTCTTAGAAGAATTAATAAAAAAAATGTTTTATGATATATTATAAATTTTTTTTATGATATATTATAAAAAATAAAAAATTGTGCTCCTATATTCTTTTTTTTTTAAAGGAAAATATGATTTCATTCAATAGAAGAAGATGGTACAAGCAAAACCAACTTTACCCAAACAAAATATATAGTTTCCACACAAATAACGTTAAGCAAAACAAGGTACTCTGCACCAACAGAGTATTCCAATTAAGCACATTTCGGCGACAAGGAATATCAAATTTGTAGAGATGGAACCGCTGGACAAAAATCTACAAGTGAAGAGCTGTCTATCATTCTTCCAATTATTTGAAATAAGAGGATGTCATCAGATCTAGAAGCTAACAAAAAGCATAAACCTCCCCAAAATAAAAACACCCAAAACAACTTAAAAATAACTCTTATTTATATAACAAATTTTGCACAAAAGAAAGAGTGAAACCCAGAAAAATTGGGAATGAAAACCACACACCCTCTAGATGAAGGGGAGAGATATTAATCCCTCTCTCTCCCTCCCCTTCTACCGTTATCTATCTCTCTTTGATAAAACAAAAAAAATAAAAGAAAGCAAATAAAAGAAGAGGAAGACTGAGAAATCCAGAGTCATCTGCCCTTGTATTCTAGATCAGTTTATTTTATTTTATTTTATTTGGGATAAGAATGTATTATTGACCAATTGACATATTCTCTTGCTTTATCATAAAAATCAAGAACAGCATAACGAACAATATTTTTTATGGATTAATAATTATTAATTTATTATATATTACATTATAACTCATTTCTTTATCTACCAAAAGGAGCGCTTAGAACTCTTTGATGCAGAAAACGGAAGTTTTTTTTTTTGTTACATGGAAACATAAAGAAAAAACAGAACTGGAGAAAACTGAAGCTTTAGAAAGCAAGTTATTAAAAAGCAAAAAAATAACTTTTCACATAATTTCTGTCTAGCCTTCTCATTCATGGAAAAAAAAATAATAGTGTAACTATAAAGTGTACCAGAAACAGGGGATCGATCAGAAAACATGTAAAAAAGTGCTAAGAGAAACACACCGGATCATACCCTAATTAAAACCAGGATCAAATCCACAACAAAATATATAGGTGTGATGCAAACCAGGATCTGATATATTGTGCCAAATCCATAAAAGTAGCTTTTGTTATTTTTAATGGAAAAAAAATAAAAAGAAAAGGAAGAAGATTTTAAATAGAACAAGAGATCAGGAAGCTAAGAATAATGAAGAAGAATTACAGAAACGGAAAATCAACCCCAGATCGATCAGATATACCTATGAATGTTTAAAAAGATAGATATCGTACAGGCAACCTTAGCTTGCTAGCTATGAGCTTCGTTCGAATTGAAGATCCACCATTTTCAGTATATATACGATAAATAAATGTGGTATATAGGTGGCACACCTTTAACCTAAAACCTTCCCAAACATTAATGGTAAAAAATTAGTACTAAAAAGAACAGCAGGTAGATCACAAAATTAACCAAAGGAAGAAATTAGCATATAGCAGGATCCAGAAGTCAGATATAATAGAAAATATTCCTGAAAAATATTTAGCTAGATATGGTTAGGCATAGAGGGTAGTGCTGAGAAGCCCTAGTTACTTAGGTAGGAGATTGAGAACGATGAACGTACAGTGTGAGAAACCCTAATGGGCGTGGGAGCTGAGAGAATAGCTTAGCTTGTCTTTGGTTGATTGGACCCTTGCACAACTGTAAAACACCTAAGGTAGGGCAGACAGTTTGCATCTCAAATATAGCAAAAAGCCAATGCCATCCTTGTGTGGTAGAAAATGAATTAATTACCTCATCTTTTTGGTGGCAGTTTTAGGGTATATGGGGTTGGGTTTGGGTTAATTTGTTTCAGGCTGGATCATCATTATCGAAACGGGTAAAAAAATATGGTATAGTGCAGGTCAAAAATCGATATCCAAATCCAGTAACAAGTTAGCATGCCACTTTTTAACTAGATCATATTAGGATTTTATTTGATATGAGTGAGGTGGCCAAAGGTTCGAATTGAAGGATTTGGATCTTATTAAAGCACGAGAAATGTCAAGCATTATATTTGAGTCAATTTTTGAGGATTTAGGTGCAAATATTTATCTGATGGGATCCAATCGACCCCAGGTATTTTGCTGGCTTGAGGTGATAAACTTTAAATAATCATGATTTTTATTAGGGAAAGAAAATAGTTGCAATAGTTACCAAACTTTTTTTTTAAATTTTTTTTTTAATCTCCTTCTTTGAAAAATCAATTAAAATAGAAAAAATGGGTCGTGAGCACCACTTACAAACTAACCTTTATTAAAATTCATAATTTTAATGAAACTAAAGGATGAGGTGAGGAAAAGACTTTGTGAGTGAGAAAAAGAAAGACAAATAAGCTATTTATATATAATGAGTAATGATTTTTGTGGGTGCATAAGGAATGATTTTCGTAACTGGGCAGAAGAATGTGAAAAATGAAGATGAGCGTAGAAGAGATAATAAGTGGAAGAGGAAGAGAAATAAAAAAAGGTTTCATATGGGAGGAGAGGAAAAATAAAGGGAAAAATAAAGGGAAGGAAAAAGAAAATGAAAGGAAATGATTTTTTTTTTAATTTAAGGATATTTAAGATATTTCACTATTTTTTTAGGGGTATTGTACAGAATTAGTGTGGCAAAATATTTTCTCTATGTGACATGAGCATGGTGACTTGGAGTACAACTAATCCATCCATGCATTATTAGAACAGTTAAAAGGGTCCAAGATCTAATTTGACTGGCTTTTAAAAGTTAAAACTCGTCTATTTAATGGGAAGGTTCAAATAGGTGTGATTCGGCCATCCTCCCACCTCAATGTAATTCCAACATAAAGATAATTTATAAAAATGAAAGGAATATTAAACATAGTAATTAAGGGGATACATAAAAAATCTCATCTTTAAGCAAAATGAGTAATTTTAGAGTATAGTAGATAAGATGTAAGAGGAGCATTTAATCTATGGTCTGATTCAATTTATGTACTTTTTAATTTAATTTGTTTAAGATTTATTGTTTTTCAATTTTTGTTATTTTTCTTTACAAATTATTTTTTTATTCCCTCCGACTTGAAATATAAGCAAAAATAATATCTTTCTCTTAGTTTAAAATATAAGCAAAACTAACTAATTTTCTTAAATTTTATTTCATTCTCAGTAATACTTTCCTAAAACATCTCTAGAAAATTGTTGTCTTATTTTTTTAGATAAACCAAATTGCAATAAGGGGCACTAGGGGTGCACAACCCAAATACAAGAGAGAAATGCTGTCGTTACATTACAATACTTACAACAGCCTTAACACACTCAATGAGATTAACACACCAATTTGCAAAGCTAACAACAGACAGTCTAGAGTGAGCCTCAAACCACCTCCAGCTTCTCACCTTTATCAAATCTAAGGTACAAACAAAATCTACAAAGGAAGAGGAGAAAATAACATTGTTCCTTAATAACCATATTGACCACATAATTGCAAACCATATCATCCTCCAATATTTTGCACACCTTTTGTGCCTAAAAATTGAAGAATGATTTATGAAGTGGTCAATACCGTTATTGTGGAGGACTACATTTACACCTAGCCAACTGTAGCTAGCCATCCAAATATTATAAGAGAAAGGGCAATTGAATAACAAATGGTTAATGGACTCATGCATAGAACACATAAAGTATTTCCAGAAGTTGGAATAATGCCTCTCCTAGCCAGTGCCAATTAGGTAGGAAGTTTACCTCTTAAGGCTTTCCAACCGAATGCAGAGACCTTAGCCGAGATGCATTTATTCCACACCTTTTTGTACCAAGCCTCCTCTTGTCCAAATCCAGTGTCACTAAGAAACAAATAAGCAGACTTAACTGAGAAATTGCCATTTGCATCATGCTTCCATGTCCATCCATCTTCGCCCTCCAATGATCCCAAGAGAGTCCTCACTGAATTAGTAAGATCTTGAACCAGTGCCTCCTCCCAAGCAAATAAAGTCCTGCGCCAATCAAAATTTCAAGTCCACACAGTTGCATTCCAAGAACCCATTTGAGACACAACTATTTTTTGAATTAGAAATTTGAAATAACCTAGGAAACCTATTCTTGAGAGCAGAATCTCCAACCCAAATATCATGCCAGAAAAGAGTTTGAGACCCATCGCCAACTCTCCTCCTAACTCCCTTAACAAACCAATCTCCACCCACGCCACTATTCCTTCTAATGTCAGCCCACCACTTAGACTCCGTCACCCCCTTCTTCTCGAGCTCGCCAAGTGAATAAACGGGTTATAACCACCATATTCAGACCTAAGGACCGTAACCCACCAAGCCTCCCACTCACTAATTAACCTCCATCTCCATTTACGTAAGAGAGCCAAGTTAAAAATCCTAAGATCTCTAACTCCCAATCCCCCTTTATCTTTTGATTTACATACCACGTTCCACCTAACCCAAGTTATTCCTCTCCTATCCACCCCATTTCCCCAAAGGAATTTTCTCTGAATTTTTGATAAAGTATTTATGACACACACCGGAGCTTTTGTAGAGAGAGAGCATGTAGACCGGGAGACTTGAGAGGACGGAATTTAGAAGAACAATTTTTCCCCCAAAGGAGATGTGCTTGCTTTTCCACTTAGAGAGCCTTTTTTTGAAACTTTCGACCACCCCTGACCAAGTAACAGCCTTCCTCGGATCAGCACCGACTGGGATACCAAGATAAACAAAAGGGATTGATCCTGTTTTGCAGAATAAAAACTATGCAGCTGCTGATGCCCAGGAATCATCGACGTTGACACCATAAAGTTGGCTTTTGTTGAAGTTAACTTTCAACCCCGAAGCTAGTTCGAAACTTCTCAGAATGCATTTGACAGCCCATATGTTTGAAGCGTCAGGTCTAAAAATAAGGATCGTGTCATCCGCATATTGTAGGTGAGACAGCTCGATCCTATCATCCCCAATATGGAACCCTGATAGAAGCCTTGCGTTCAACGCTGCTCTCATCAAACCATTAAAACCTTCCACAATCATTAAAAAGAGAAAGGGGGCCATCGGATCTCCTTGCCGAATGACGTTCGACACCGAAAATTCATTTGACGGTGTACCATTAACCAGAATTGAAATATGAGTTGTTGAGAGACATTCTTTGATCCACCTCCTCCATGTGTTGCTGAAATATGAGTTGTTATCTTATTAATTTTTATTTCATTCCCTTTCTTAAAATACCTCATTCTTTTATAAATTTAAAAAATTAAATACAATCAATTAACCTCCTTGATAAGTGTAAAATTAGTTATTTTTACTTATAATTTGAGCTGGAGGAAGTATTTTTAAAAATTATTTATAAAATATAATAAAAAATAAAGGCCACATTGGTTGACACATGGCATGTCATGATTGGGGCATGTTGCCACATATACATATATACAGGAGACTTCCCTGAAGTCAATGACTACTTTTTCACAAATGGAAAAAATGAAGAAGCAAAAAAGTGCATTTTAGCCAACAGTTTACTACTTTAATCCTCAGGTAGTTCCTTTTGAGAATAAGGTGTGATCTTGTTCGCTAGCTACCAATCCTCAGGTTCCAGCAAAAACCTGTGATTAACACCATTTTGCACTCTGAAAAAGTGCAGTATGTAATAGTTATTCATTGGTCTAAAAATAATATATAAGCAATCAAAATATATTAAGTGGAAATTGAAATATTACAAATTAAATTTGATTCCTAATAATTTAAATGTATTATTTTCTAGATAAATTTTACTATTCATGCGGTTTCTTTCTAAATACAAGAGAGTATAAATAAGCAATCAAAATATATTAAGTCGAAATTGGAATACTAATAAATTGATTCTTAATAATTTAAATGCATTATTTCTTAGATAAATTTTACTATTCCCATTGTTCTTTTTTTAAAGGGAAAATATGCATTTCATTCGATAGAAGAAAATAGTACAAGCAAAACCAACGTTACCTAAACAAAATACATAGCATAGTTTCCACACAAATAACGTTTTAAAAGAAAAAAGCAATATACTCTGCACCAACAGCATCTTCCCTCTGGACATGAGACATTAACCTCTTCCAAAATCGGTATCTAACATGAGATTCAAATGCTTTTATTACCGGATAACAATCTCATCAATGCTGGAACTAAGCACATTTCGGCGACAAGAAATCTCAAATTTTTAGAGATGGAGCCGTTGGACAAAAGTCAAGTCAGAAGTCTGCAAGTGAAGAGCTGTCTCTGCTATCATTCTTCCAATTATTTGAAAAAAGAGGATGACCATTAGATCTGTGGAAGCAAATATATAAAAATCACAGACCTCCCCAAAATAAAACACCCAAAACAACTGAAGAATAACTATTATTTATATAACAAAATTTGCACAAAAGCAAGAGTGAAACCTATAAAAACTGGGACTGAAAACCACACATCCTTCCAATGAAGGGTACGGTTCCTAAATATAAGAGCGTGTGTTTTTTTTTTTAAGATTATATTTTAGTTTTTTTTTTAAATGATCATAATATAATGTATTTGTTTGCCAATGCAGATTTTAATTTTAGATTATATATTTTAAAAATAATCAAAATCTAACCTCTCTTTTACAGTAGGTGTAGATTATTTTTTTAGACTCATGTAATTTCCATATATATTCTACATTATTACTCTACCAATAATAACTACCACTTATCATTCCATACTTTTTTTTTGTAATTTAACTCAATATTTTGCATTATCCTAACAAAATAGATGAGTTTAAATTCATTTTTCAATTATACTTAAGACCCAAACATAAAAATGTTATACCATCTTAACAGATTATAATCACAGATAAAAATAATCATAATTTAATTTTATCAACTATACCAAACACGCACTCAACCATTGAAATTGATTTTCATGTGAATTAAAGAAGTTATCTATTCCCTCTCTCTCTAAATATAAACAATTAGGGTGAATTTTCACGTGGATTAGAAAAGTCGTTAATATTGTTAGTGGTATTGGATGAAAATCATAATCATTGGTATCAGACTTTAATAAATGTCAAAAAAATATGTATATATGTGAAAAAGAAATGATTAATATCACTAAAAAATGTATAAAATGAATATAAAAAATGTATGAAATGGACCAAAACACTCTCACAATCCATCAATATATACTTTTATTTAGAGATCAGAGTGAGTACTTGTTTTTAATTATTTAAATACTGTTTAGGACAATGACTCGTTACTTCGTTAGTAATTTAGGTTTTTAATTAGTCTTTGAATTTATCTTTTTTCTTAACGTTTTGGGTTTTGAATTTTGTTTAAATATTTGAAAATGTTTCTTTCGACAGTTAAGTAATGATATGGTCGATAACAAGCAATCGAGAAAATTTTTTTTAAAAAAAAATCAATTCCCTTAAAAATTATTAAAAGTTCAATTTTTTTAAAAGAAATTTGAGCATTTGAGCACTTTCAATTCGAACATGAGATGAAGAGATCCCAGCCATTTGAGCATTTTGTCTCTAGCACTTTCAATTCCTTATTAATTTCCTTCAAAGAAGTGAGTATCCACAGAAAGTGATTGGAGCTGCTTTGTCTTCAGCATGAGAAGAAAAGGGACGAGATTTAAGGGAGATTGAAGGGAACAAATCTGATAGATCGAGGAAGATTGCAAGCTAAGCATTTACATCGATGATGGTGATGATGGAAACTGGTACTTCTTGTTATTATAAAAATACAAGACACAGTACACGTTAGCTGGGTGTATACATAGCTATAACTACTATATAATAGTAGGGTTTTATGCAGAGAGCTAGCTTAGCTTGTAGGAAATTGAGTTATATAAAAATTAATTAATTGATCTATTAATAATTTCTCTTGTCACGTAAAAAAAAGTCCACCGCAGTCACCAACAAACAAACAAACAAACAACCTCTACCGATATCACTGCTTACTGCAAGTCTACTACGAACACTGTTGAGATATGGAGAATCCAACTCTATCACGCATAGGAGTATTCAGAATTTCGTCTGGTACGTGATAATAATTTCTGGGCTTATTTATCTCAGGTGCCCCTATAGTTTGCACCTATTTTGTCAGACGCCCTTTAATTTTATTTTTTAACAAATATACCCTACAGTTTGTTCTGGTGAGCCATATATCCCTGCATGCCATTTCCGACCATCAGTGCTGACGTGGACCACCGGAGTTAGCAAGTGGTAAAAATATGAGTCCATGTAGTTTGAGTCTTTTTTTGCCAGATACCTCTATATATAACTTCAAAAATTCATATCTTTTAAACCGTAAGTCCAAAAATTACAAGTTTTCTGTCAAAACGATCGTATTGAAATATAGAATTTTAAAATGTAATTATTTTATTTTTATGGATAGTTTTGTAAAAAATTATTTTTTGGGCAATTTTCTATACGAATTTTGAATTTATGAATTATTAAAAATAATTTATGAATTGGATTGCACTAGTTTTTATTATAGTTTGAGGATCATAAAAATCATGAGTTTTGGCTTTTAAAAATAAATTGTAAAAAACTATAAAAAAAAAGCTATAAAAAAAACTAAATTTAAAATCATCGAAGACTGACATAGTCAAAACTCATGATTTTATGTTCCTAAAACTACAATAAAAACTAGTTCAATCCAATTCATAATTATTTTTAATAATTCATAAATTCAAAATTCGTATAGAAAATTGCCCAAAAAACAATTTTTTACAAAACTATCCATAAAAGTAAAATAATTACATATTAAAATTCTATATTTCAATACGATCGTTTTGACATAAAATTTGTAATTTTTGGACTTACGGGTTTAAAAGATATGAATTTTTGAAGTTATATATAGGGGTATCTGACAAAAAAGACTCAAACTACAAGGTCTCCTATTTTTACCACTTGCTGACGCCGGCGGTCCACGTCAGCACCGGTGGCCGGAAATGGCATGTAGGGGTATATGGCTCACCGGAGCAAACTGTAGGGGTATATTTGTTGAAAAATAAAGTTAAAGGACGTCTGACAAAATAGGTGCAAACTACATGGCACCTGACATAAATAAGCCTAATTTATGTCCCGAAAGAGTGTTATTTCTTCTTTTTTTTTAATTGGTGTTATTTCATATGTTATTTGGGTTTTACTTTGGTACCCTTTCAAATTAAAGGGTTTTGGTACCCTATCATATTTATTCAATCAAATTATGACAACCGCAACATACTATACCATGTGAAAAAATTGCATAAGTTTAATAAAATTTTGCAATTAAATCTGTGTAATCTTATTTGCAAGATTTTTTTTAACTAAATCAATTCACAACCACTCCCAAATCATGAACCTTAATATCAAGTTTTTATTCATTTTGGGTCAGGAAAGTCAACATCATGCCACTAATATCAATTTTATTGCTAGATAACGATGAAAAAAAACACTTCACTGTATTTTTATTTTTATGATCAATTTAAAAAATTGTATTACTCCAATTGAGAGTGAGTATTTTCAAGGATCCATCAATACTTGTGGAGGTCCTCAAGATTAATCCTACAGTAGTTAAGAAGTGTAAAGCTTCTCTCACATTCTCATGACTTAGTTATGAGTACAGTTTTTAAATTTTAAAATCATTTTGTTATAAATTTCTTTTTTTTAATGTGTGGCTCTTAGAATCTAAAGTTATTTTTGAGATTGTGATGTATTTTTTTTTAATCAATTTTACCAAATTTTACTTGGGCTAACATGCACCGGTGCATGCCTTTCTTTTGGGGTTTTTTTATTTATTTTTTTAAAATTTAATCGATTAAAAAATATTCTATGCGTTTTATTTTTTATCGATACGAAGTGATTTTTATAATTTGGATTTATTCTTTTTTACTCTGTGTTCTTAAAAAACTGTACTGAGTAAAACTGTATTCAAAATTTACATATTCTAATAAATCTGTATACGAACTTGTGTTAAAAACTATTCTGAATAAATCTGTATTAAAAAAATTTAAAAAACAAAAAAAAATTCACATGCACCGATGCATGTTTTCTATTAACATGCACCGGAGCCTCCCCCATTTTACTTATACTAAAATCTTAATCAAACATAAAAAGTTAGTCACATGATGCCACGTGGGCGAGGATTTTTTTAATTAAAAAATAGCAAAAAAAATATTTTGATAATTTTATTTAAAAAAAAAAAACTGGTAGCATGATGTGACAAATTTAAAGATAACTTCGAATAGTCAAATATTATAAAAATAAATACATACAACAAGTCAATCCTAAAATTCAAAAATTAAATACATAATTATACATTCTTTTATTAATCGAATTTGAGGTTATTAGCACCTAAAACCCATTTCTAGGATCTGAGATGAACCTTTCACACCATCCTAGCCAAGCTTAGTCGGTTAAATTATTAGATAGATATTTAATTATGTTTGTTTGCCTAAATGCTGCATATAACAACTTCCATTTTCACATTACATCCGTGATTAATTCTTGCATCTGTTGCTAAAAGGTTTTAGTGCAGTGTCTGTTGAGAGTGGCATCGATCTGTGCTTTTCTTGCTGAGCAAGGTGGCTTAATTAGGTACAAGACAATGACTCTAGCCTCATGGAGCAATCCCTTTCAAAACACCCATTTAATTTTAAGTTCAGTAACAGTTCAATGTGTTTAGCTGATGATAATTTACAACGCATATGCTCTCCCCGTGACTCTGTCCACAACTTTGTTTTACATGATGATATGATGAGTATAGGATGATGATATTATTACTTACTCTCTGACATCAATTTGACTTAGCTTCTTCTTTTTGGTACAACACCAATTTAAGCATGATGAACACAACTCTCTTAATTTGTTCTTTTCAACTATAAATTTTATCCTTTTACAACTTTAAAACCATGAACATGGAACTGGAAATTTAAAGGATAAAAAGATTTAATTTTTATGTTGGGGGAAGTTGGTTACATAAATAGAACGAATAGTTTTATGTATGTAATACACCATCACGTTTCTTAAACCTTTACACAAGAACTGTGTGTAGCGAAGTTCACCAAAAATTTAACTGTAAATTACTAATTACTTAGGAATTTTTTATTATCGTGGCACAGGGCAAGAAATTAATCAAAAAATCATGTTTTTATTGAAAAATTGAGTATTTTAGAATAACCCAAGCACATAATTACAAAAATGAATATTCTATATCGGAAATGAAGCAAAATTCTATTGACACCGATAATTTTAATGAGAAAATGGAGAATGCACCGACAATGTAAATGTATTTTACACGTGCATCATCCATCATTTATTCGTGTATGATTATCGACTTTTAGATTAAAATAATACAAATGAATGATGAACGATGGTAATTAATCACAATTTTAATTGCCCACACATATGATATAGAACGCTATATTTTTTTGATAATAAAAAAAAAGAACGCTATATTTTTTCTTTTATTTTCAAAAATGCTATTTCCTCCGGTCCTTATTATAGGGTATACTTAACCGAATTACACATACCAAGGAAAGTGATTGGTTTTATGAATTCTATGAGAATATATTGTAACATTACAATTTTACCCCCTTAATTTTTCTTGGAAAATTCGTACTCATTAATGACAACAAAAAACACATAGATAGTCAAAGCATTTAACAAGGGCAAAAAAGAGAAAAAACAATAAATGATGCATAGAAAATATAAAGTGACTTATAATTAGGACCAAGAAAACTTTCTAGAATGTGACCTATATATAGGACCAGAGGGAGTATCTGATAGATAGATGTAAAGCTGAAATCATGGGTGTCGATAATAGAGCTGTCAAAATGGGTCGGGCCAGCCGGGCCGGGCCAAAAAGCCCGAAAAATCATAGGGCTCGGGCTCCTTAATAAGGCCTATTTATTCAACCCTGGCTATTTAGCCCGGCCCGGTTCGGGTTCGGGCCGGCCCGACGAGCCAGAAAAAAAAAGAGAAAATTCACATTTTTTTTAATTTTATGTGTAAAAAAACACTTATAATAAAATTCCCTTAATTTGTATCAATATTCACATATCAAAAATGCACCTGAACAAATCAAAGCACAACATTAATTGTCCTATATGAATTATAAATACATTTTAATTTATGTAAGAATAGAAAATCAAATATATCCTCTAAAAAATGTGTAAAAGAATAAAACACTTATTATTGTTTAAAAAAATATGTGTAAAAAATAAAGGAAGTTTATTCATTAATTTTTTTGAAAAATAAATATATATTTTTTTGAAGTGGTTGAATTGTAAAAAAAAAAAAAGAAGGGTGATGCGGGCCGGCCCGCACCAGCCCGAAGCCCGCTTAGGGCGGGTTTGGGTTTGATACTAGGGTACTTAATTTATAACCGGACTTTTTGGCCCGAGCCCGGTTTGGCCCGAGCCCGAAGCGGGCCGGCCCGAATTCGGCCCACAGACCCGTTTTGACAGCTCTAGTCGATAATAGCACATTTCTACATGAATTAATAATTAATAACTCAATAATAAAGTTAAACTTACTATTCCGATCTATAATATATATATATATATATATATATATATATATATATGTATTAGTATCAAATATAAGAAAAAGATCTCTACCGCTTAGTGCGAATTCAGTTGGGTCAGACCGAACGAGTCAGATTCTAGATAAATCAGATCCGGGTATCGGTTGGTGTACCAACTTTCTATTCTAAGTAAAATTATTATAAAATGATTGTCTCGTTTAATTTTTGTTTCATTCCTAACACAACTCTCCTAAAGTATTTTTATTTTTTATGAATTTGAGAAAATTAAATGCACTTAACTAACTTAATCAAAATAAAATTAGTTAACTTTTCTTATAATAAAATCGAAGGGAGTAAGTCATGAGTTAAATTAGCAATTATATTATTACAATTTTTTTTTAAAAATCTTCATTCACATGTTATATTTCTTTTATTTATTTTTTTTACATCACATCATCAATCCCTTCCTTTTTTTTTTTCTTTCCTTGTCCTTCTTCTCCCTATCTACACGGCTACACCTTATACATTTCAGGAAAAAAGGAATGTAGGAGTAGCAATTTTTGTGGTTAAATTCACATCATTAATTCTATACAACTAGAGAGGGGTGGTGGTGGTGATCTGTTTCCTTTCCTACGTACTGTATATGTGCACTGTGCGTGCACTATGCACTAATAGCACTATGCACTCTTGTGGTCCCTACTCCCCAGTATTACAAGGTAGAGGAGCAACATCAGAGCCGCTCTTTTTGACCATTGGGATTGGCAGACCAATATTATGAAGACTGAAGAGCAAGATCCCCTGCAGCATATATTTGAGCCATCGCCAACGAAAGCAAGAGACTATATGAGCTGGAAGCTGAGCACCTGAGCTAATGCTATGAAGTATGATCACTAGACACTAGAAACCTTGTGCTTTATGCCGTAGTATGTGTTAAGGCAACAGTGCTTTATACCACCAAAGGCGCAAAAAAGAGCACATGCTTAAACTTCTTTTTCAGAATTGGGTTGACATAAATGAGAAAACAATTAGTACATAAACTGTAGTGAGCAGGGTCATCTTAAACGAGTTAGTCATCATTGTCATGCACTGATTTTTTTTAATTTTTTTTTGTCCATGTGCAATGACGATATATGATTTAAAAACACGATCAACTGCCAGATATATAGAGAAGTATGGTGATATTCCAGGTTGAACTTTCATACGATATGGCAGCAACATCCCTTCACTAGTACTGCTTGCTAGCTTCGTCGTAGCAAAGACTAAACTAAAGATGTTCACAAGAACGACATTTTTCGTCTTTGAATGATATTAAACAAAGCTAGGTTGGAAATCTATACCACAACTTCCATATACAGAAAAAACATACATTATGTGAATAGATTGTTGGATCAAGATAATTAATCCTTACCACTCCTTAAACTCAACGTTGAATACATTACAATTTCAAATTCAAGTCACCTGTGATGAAAAATGATAAAATATTTAAACATTGTGAAATAATTTAGGTACTTTTTGCTCCAATACCCAACTAAAGCGCCATTGCACTCTGAAGAAGAGGTGAAACATAATCAACTTAAATTCAGGACAATAATTCAAAATCTGAGTGAAAAATATGGGACCCAAAAAGGTAACACTAAACCCGCGCAAAGGGTACCATCCAACATTACAAGTAATAATACTTAGCAAAACAATACAACAAAATTACAAATTTACATGTAAGCGAACAATACAAATTTACAACAGTACTCCAAACAGTAATATGTTCCAGTTACAGGAGCATTATGCGGCTCTAAAGAAAGGCAAGGGCTAACCCTCGATATCAATCCAAATATTACATGATTGTAATTGCAATCATGTAAATATATCACTAAACTAGATTAGAGATCTACCAGCAAATAAAGCTCATGGAATCAATAATTGTGATTACCTAAATGGTCTACTACGCCGGATATCGAAAAGAGAAATACACAACCCAGAAAATACTAAGGGCATTGAGATTTTCATTCGAACATCTACAAGTAAAAGGAAAAAAATAAAATTTTGTTCTCTATGACTTATTGATGATTCGGTTTTTAATTTTAATTCGAATTTTTGGTGCACCAGGTGTACCTTCTGATGCCTCTGGTTTGGGTTTGGTATCAACCCTTCTGGTTTCAAGTTTAGAATTATATCCACTGGGTTCAACAGCATTCATTTGTCTTGCCACATCCACTTCTGATTCCTTTTTCTCACTTGATAAGTCAACAGAAGGTCTCTTTGCTTCATCACTGAGCAGTTTTGCAATTTCTTTTTCCTTGCGCTTTTTCTCTTTCTTCAATCGCTTTCGCTCTAAATATTCCGGATCATCTTGGTGTCCTTTATGATCATCCCTTCTTCGTTTCTTGTCCTTGCCCCTGTGCTTTTCTTTCCCGCGAGCGGAAATTTCTTTACCCAATGATACTCCATCAACATCTGGTCTTGCAGCTGAAAGAGTTTGAAGGCTGGCAAACCGTCGTGCATTAGCATCTATATTGTAGTCCTGGATAACGCTAGATGATGATGGATCTTCTGGCTGAGGTTGTGAATAAACTACACTGGAATCAGCAGTGCATTGGAGTTCTTTGACCAATTCATCACCATCACTCACAAATTTTGCACTACCAATGCTGGCAGTCATGCGAGAACCACGATCATGCCAAGAATTAACTTCCTCGGTATTGTGATTACCAACACTCAGAGTCTCTACAAAATTCCTTTGGGGTGCATCTACAGAAACTGAACTGCTAGCTCCAAGATCCATTTCGTTACGTCGATCTAAAGAACGTTCAACCATTTGATTATCAGTATCAGCCCTACTGGTGGCAGAAGATTGTTTAACCTTGATTTTAATTGTCCTCTTTCGGTCATGGCTATTGGATACTGTATCAGCTTCCTTGGAAACTTTATTGGGAGCTTCCACTGGTGCTTCCTGGGGAACTTCTGTCAATACCTCACGAGGAGCCTCCACTGGTGCTTCCTTCAGAGCTTCAACATGGGCTTGTTCGGGAGCTTGACAGGGTGCATCCTTGGGAGTTTCATCAATCGCATCCCTCAAACCAGCGGTCGAGGCCACATCTTGCGTAAGGTTTGGGGTAGAGATCGGCAGTTCCAAGGGTTTACTTTCTGGATCAAGAACAAATATGTTCCTCTGATAGTTGCAAGCTTCTGTAAGACTCACTTGCAACGGCCTATTCTCCCGGGGAACCCCATGAAGAGTTGGAGGTCTACAGACAAGAAGAATAAATTCAATCAAGTTTTTTTTTTAAAAAGAAAAATACATCCACAAACAAATAAATATATAAATAAGAAAGTGTACACGCAAAACAAAGTGGTACATCTTTAGTAGCAATGAGAAAATGGTTAAAGGTAGAGGCTTATGCTGGTATCAACATGCCTACTAAACAAACTAGAAAACACAAAATCCCAGATGATTTCCTATATTGATAAAAGAAAACATACAGATTTACTATCAAAGAAAATTATACACTTCAAAATATGCACCCAAACAAAAAAGGTCATGAGAACAATTGCACTAAAAGACCCAGCTAAGAAGTTCCAAACCTATAAAACCAGAAGACAAGTCATGTTGGAGATGAAAACCCCTTCAAATTGAAATTACCGTACACTACATTCATAGTTACTAAACAAGAGAAATGATCTACAACATTTAAATTCCATTGAATTCAATAAATTACATGAATGAATGGAGTATATATAAGTTAAATGTGATAAATTGGTAGGGAAGACTGAGGCCAAAAAAGATTTTCAACAAATCCTTTTCTGGAAAAGGTTCAATCAAACAACTGATGCGTAAAACAGCTCTAACAACTGCTTTTATTTTAAGAAGGAAGGAGTAAATATTCACACAACATTTCTACCTTCTTGCAAGTATTTGCAGTATGCAGAATACGTAATGACGGAGAATGACATTATTAAATGCCATACGGCCTTCCAGTAAACAAAGCAAAGAGACAAGAGCTTGGCTTGTAATTTCGTCATTTGAATCCAATCCATCTCTCATCTGGCATAGCCTCATAACATGAGTGGCCAGTTTTAACTGCCCTGAAATCATGTAATATAAATTTTCCAACATATAATCAATGGGAAACTACAATAAAAATGAAAGAAAAAAGCATAAACAAAAAAGGAAGAGGGATTGTTGCAGAAAATCTAGTCGGTGTTTGCCAACCTTGAAAAACAGGATAATTAAGGAACATTGAGATCAGATATAAAATCTATAGAGTTCGGTAATCTCTTAAAAGTTTGAACTAGTTCTTTAATTAAAAATTTCAAATCAAAAATAGTTCAAAGAAATCAAAAGCAAGATGGGAATTAAGCAAACCAACTTTATATATCTCTATCCCTTTCTGTCTCTGTACTGTTCGAAATTTTTAAAATGGTACAGATACTGAAGTATTTAAGCAATGATAATTAATATTAACCTGCCCAAAACAAAACTTTAGATAAACTAAATATATTTTGAACCTAGACCAACTTTAGATCAATTTCCTATTACTTTTAATGGTTGTGAAACAATATTTGAGTTTGCCAAACACCTTCATAGATTTGCTTATGGCATGGATTCACAACCTCTTAAGGAAGGCTCCTCCTCTACATATTTGATAAATAAAAGTAACGCTGCATCAATGCCCTGGCAGTGGAATTCGAGATCAAGGAGTGCTCTGCTTGCTTCAATTCGAACTTGCCACATTGCCTTTAGGTCCCGAAAAGGCTTTACCAGTTCATACACACGATCCTGAATAAAAGCTCAAGCATTGGATATTTTCATGTCCATCTATGAACATAAATTTGATGCAAAATAACAAAATACTTACAAGAGGAACAAATCCTGATAGCTTTAAAGCAATCTGAGTCAATGTCCGGATACAACTGATAGTCAAGATTCCATTATAGCTTGGCATCAGGCTGGAACAAGACATTTCCAGAAATGTAAAAAATAAATTACAAGTAATCTTGAAAAATCCACCATACTTAGTAAGGGATTAGGCATTTCACCTATCAAATTGTAAAAGCCGGTAAATATGCTTGAGGAGTGATGACAATAGAAGAATACTCTGTCATCATTTTTAGAGTCAGAAAGAAGCCTAATTGTCAAAATCAAGTTGACTAAGTCTTCAAAAATCATGAGAAGGTGAAAATCATATCAATGATAATATAATGGGTGATACAAAAAAGTAGACTTCAAGTAAAGAAAAACGTTGCAAGTTTGTCAAAAGAATGAGTATTGCACAACTCAAAATCATGCTTGTCTCTAACAAAAATATCAACTCAATACTTTCAATATAACATTTGTTTGGTTTGATTAATTATACATTTATTAAAGGAGATTTTGCGATTAGTAGAAGAAAAATTAAAGACACATGGTAAACTCATCACAAAATTAATTCATGCAGGTCATCATGAAATCAGCAAGAGTAACACTGCAATAGTCCACGAACCTGTTGCCCAAACTCAAGCTCACCAACTGACTGGACCAGCGCAGCAAGCCAGAAGACATCCGAGTAAGGGTTCCCATTGTTGTCATTGTACTGTAAAAAAAGGAGGATAAAGATGTCACAAGCCATAAAGCTGTTAATAGAACATTCATATACAGTTAAAGCAAGAAGCATACTTCTTAAAAAAGCAATCTCACTGTCAAACTAAAACATCATCATTAATCCGATAGACAGTGACATATATGACACTTAAAACATCATAAATCCAAAGGATGGTGACATATGACACTAGAAGCTACCCAAAGATGGTGCATTATAGCCCAAAAAAAAAACACAGATAAAACCAGCAAGTCGACTACCCTTCTTTTAGGCAGAGGAACTCAAACTGTAAGGAGAGAGAGCGAGAGAGAACTCAAAGTCGTATACCAGTCGACGACTTTTTATTTAAGTCAGGATTAATGACCGGGTTTAAACCTTAACCACAGGTGACCACAGCAAATACAGGCGTGCAGGACACTTTTTTGGGATAAATCAAACTACAGTTTCTAACATTAATAAGGAGATAAAAATCTATGCGCTCAGGTATTACGCTAGATTTAAAGGGGACAGGATCCATATCTATACCCTCAGACAGGCAAATATAGAATTTCATTGCAAATACTATACCTCTATAATTGATTTGATCCACAAAGGATTAGAAAATTCAGTTCATTTCAATAAACTCCAGTACTCTATTATTGGATTCCTCGGCATATTTTAAAATGAAATGAAGATCATTTCACTAAACAAATAATTCAACCAACATAAACTCTTATCCAAAAAAAACCAACATAAACACAAAGTGACCATCAATGTGTTCTAGGACCGATCCAATCGGATAATCGAATTGGTTCACCGATTGAGCCAGCGAGTCTGGTCCAGTCCAGGTTTAATAGGACTATATTATAATTATATTCTCTTTATTTTAATATATTTCTTCTTTTATCAAAATAATAATAATAACAGCAACAGCAGCAACATGAGACACCATAAATATGTACTACGACCATTCACTATTGCCATTTCATGGATGCAACTGTTGTTCTTGATGCCCTTATCATACGAGTTATTCTGAAAAAGAAATTAATGCCAGCAGCAGAAAGTAAGCAATAACCTTCAATAGCTGTAAAACAAACTCAATAGCCTCTCTTGGGCTTTTCTTGTCTGAAGATCTGACCATAGCTACCGCATGTGGAATTGCCTACAACAGCCCATTAGTAAATAAAAATGAGTAGCAAGTTATAAATGATACATGAAACAATGGTGTGATATCTTGCTGGTAGGCAGAATATAAATGCCACATTCAGAATTATCTTAGGATGCACAAACATCATTGATAATGTAAACAGAGTTTAAATAAATCACTTTCAATATTCAGTTGCGTAGACAACAAATCTTGACCAGTAAAAATTCAAATTATTCTCTCATTTGTATTCCAACTAAAGGAAATGAAACAACAATCAAACATGCATTAAGCATTGAAAATGAACAAAATGTAAAAAATCAATACGCTGTTGATTATTATCAATTCCAGTGATCAACATGAAGGCATCTGTATTTTAAAAAACTAAAAGAGATGTAGGCTTTGAACAGATAAAATGCAGTAATTGGCCCAATAATAACATGTAGATAAGTAGCTAAGTCATGGATCTATATATTTTGCAATTAGGAAAATTCACTCCTTTGTATTTCCAGACACTGTTCACACAATCATTTACATCTCATCCTTCAGCCCCAAGTCTCAATTCTAATTCAACTTCAAAACCATACTCCAATCTGAATCCACTACAGGCATAATTCAAACTTCATACATGTGAAGTTTGGTGTGGTCCACCACACATTCAGTTTCTTGAATACAAATTTTGTAAAGGTGCCACGACACTACTATGCCGTAAAGAATTGTATTTTCAAGTAGCAAAAACAGTCTTGTCATCGTGACCCTGAGTATGATTTTGATTTATTTTATAAAACAACGACTCAAGAAGAAGGACAAAATACAAAACAGGAGCATTGGGAGTTCTCCAGAACCTTCAAAGAAACTACAGAGAAAAGAAAGAATGCAGAAAATACACCAACTCAAAAGACAACTCAGTCACTTGGCATGTCCAATCAAGAAAAATGCTTAAAAAGCCAATGGGAAGAAACTGACAGAGAAGCTAAGAAAACAAGACTGTGCCAAACATGGTGCAAGTACCCGGTGAACAATGCTATTCAGAATTCATGACTGGCCAACGTAAAATAAGAAAAACTCTGCTCAATGTTCACCAAGCAAAACGGGACTTCATTTCTCCGAAAAATTTGGGACTTAAATTGTTGATTTTATGCTTCATGATTAAACTAGTTAGAGCTAGTCTCGGTTTATGAGACTGACAGACATCGTCACTAATTAGCTTAATCTGCAAGCTAACTATTTCACGATACAATATATTCTACACTCTAATAAGTTTTGGCAGGCCTTTTATTCTAAGGGTTAGCAAGAATAAACTTGACAATTTTCAGACCACGTGAAAATCACAAACATTTTTCAGTCATGTCACATCAGTCATACACATCCTACCTCCTCGCATTACCTCAAGAACAAAATACTCGGCAAAATCATGAAAATCATTTGGCCTGGCAAGAGTAGCGAACAACGAAAAGTTTCAATTGATAATGTCAAAAATAAATGAAAGAAATTGAAACAACGACTGCAGCAGTCTTACTTTGGGAGTCCAATGCCAGGATCAAATCTTGGACTCTTTTAAAATTTCACCAAATGGAGTAAACCAGCAAAATCAGTGTCCAGCTAGACAATGAATTGAGGTCGAATTTGCCATGATGAAAAAGGAACAACCATCTGCATTTCTTATCAAGTGTTAACAGTAATTTGAAATGGTATAACAATAATCAATCTTTTCCTCACTAAGTGGGTACAGCTTAAATGGATTAAATGACATCAAGATGTCCTATTGCAAAAAAATGTTTATAGACAAACCATTTACATCTTACATACACACACATATTATGACTATAATTCAGATTCAAATTTCAACTAATCAATATCATATCCATGAACTTCACTGATACTCATGCAACAATATGTCAGTCTTATAGTTTGCACCAGTTACTGATAAAATTGACAAATGCATAAATGGATTTCAATGTTCTAAGAATAATAACCAGATGTTATATATCCCGTATTTAAAAGACATAAAATTCCATTCGGAGTTAAAACATCGTACCAAATTTGAAAAACAAATGAAACTAATGAGAAAAGTTTCTTAGGTGCTAAGTTTTGTATATTAGTGCTGGGTAAGTTGTCAGAAGTCAACAATTAAATTAAAACCACATCTGACTACACTGAAATTATTCAATAACATTTATGTGCAGCTAACTCATTCACACTAGTGCTGTCAAAAAGTGGCTGGCTCTGGACGCCCAGGTATTGAGGTGGGAAAAAAATGGCCTCACTTGCCTAATATGGTGTGAGCAGCGGGTTTGATGATGCGGTGGCATCATGCATTTTTCGGTTAACCTACTTTTTTACACTAGCTTAAAATGCTCAGTAGTCAAATGGATCTAAACCGAAGGAGTATGTTGTTCTACAAATACCATCACAATCTGAAGGGAAAGAAAGTCCTAAAACAGGATCAAAACTTACGTGACGTAAATCACTTAATGTCCAAAAGCCGGAGCTCCGTTTATTCTCTGACTAATCCATGCTCTTATTCACAGCCCTTTCTGGAGTGGGGCTGCGGATTTTCAGCTTAAATCTCCTATTATTGTCTAATAATTGCATAATTTATCCTACTTGGCCTTTTCCCTGGCAATTGGTTGGAAGTGCACTTACATTACAATGATTCTAGCACTGTCAATTGGAATTAAATGTTTTTAAAGTATTGCCATGACTTGATTTTTACTAAAATTGTCTTTTGTTTATGAGTTCTCGTTGCATGATTAACTTTAGTAACTTATTAAACTATCCACGTCACTTCAATGGATTACACTAAAGTGTAATGAATCTAATTTACAAAAATGCATTACACTTCTATATCTTTGAGATAATTTCATAGAAGCTATGTGCAGGTGAATAATCCAGAGTTAAATGTACCAGAAGCAGATTACCTCCTTGGTACTGATAGTTTTCACAGATCGAGATTTATCTCGAGCCCAAGAAACTATAGTTTGCAAAATCTGCACATTGAAAACAAACTGAAAAAGAATGATAATGATCAAACCCCTCATTAGAACACAACTTTCAAAAGAATGGGAGGACTTAATATGCAATCAAAGATACAGAACAAAAACTATTAAACAACAAACACAGAAAGAATAGGAACATGACAAGTCAAGAAGAATGGGACAAGGTCTACAATGCTGGAAGAAAACAAAATTTCTCCATGGGTACCATCCCCTAATATAATTGGTACATAAACTTCAGGATATATGCATGAAGATAGAACGAGTGAACAGATTAACAATCCAAGATATGAATGAATTCAATACAACATCCGTCACGGCAGGGCATTACACAAAATCATTGTGGGGTATACTGAAAAATTCAAGCAGAAGACAAGGCCCAAAAATGAGTTACGTTATAATCCGTGTCGCACCAACATTTCTAAATGGACGTCATACCGATATGATCAAGAGTACTATGTGAGATACTACTAAACTTTTCATACTTTTTATCTATACTTCTTTTTGTTATTTTGCGATTTTTCCATGTCAATGTATGTGTACTGTATCCCATATCCATGTTTAATACATCACTATAAACTTAGTTTCATTGTGAAACCTAACATGTGACAGCCGGCAGCGAGCCTATTTACTTTCAAAAAATCAAAATTTTATATGTATATATGTATATGTTCTCGCGGGATAGGATAAAAGTCAATCGATGTCTATAACATTAGATAATTAAAATCCGTAAAAACGCGCCCCTACTATAATTCACGTATGGCGCTGGCTGCATAACGGCAACTACTGATGAGGTAGCAATAAATGCAAAGGCGTAAAGACAGCAACTATAACCTGCTTGGTCCTGGACAAAGAAAGTTGAGTATGAGCCATACTCAAGCCCCAAAAGAAACGTAGTCAAGTTACGGTCAAGAAAAACAAAAGACAGAGGGAAAAATCATATAACAGGGAACATATCAGATACAGACCCAAACCCGAACTGCCAAATCCAAAACTATCACCTGCATAATAGCACAAAAGATACTGAAACTAACAAGGGTTTGTTACCCATTCAAATTGTTTCCAACTAAGTTTGATATATGAAATTATAAATTAAAACAACCCATTAAAACTCTATCTTTTGTTTGGCAATAGCTCATATGCATAAGTAAATATAAACGCTTGTTTCTCGGTTTTGCCCAACAAACCCAAATACAAATATATATCATACTAGGAAATTAAACTAAACTAGGTAGCTGACTCTGTTTGAGTACTAGGCAATAAAACTAGAGTGTTGGTGTAAAGCCATACCACCCACGCATTGTCATAATAATCATCTTCTTCATCATCAAGAACCTTAATCTCTGTTAGTCGCCTGGTCTTGACATTGTAACCGAAGAGTATCATTGCAACGGGGCTCATTGCATTTCCAATTCCTGTAAAGATAATTTGATCCTCGATCCAGAAAAAAAATCTGGTTAGCTCAACCACAAGCTCATTGCCGCAAGGCGCCATATAATAAAAAGGTCCAATCTCTTGATAAAAAGTCCATTTTTCTGAATCATTATCCAAAATGTAAATTTCAAAAGCTTCATGACCTTTATCATTATCTATGTACTATTAAACTATGAAAATTGTCCGTGCTATACACAGGTCTTAAATTTCGCTATTTTTTTATTTGTTCAAAAAGATTTTGAAAAAAAAATTATAATATGTGAAACAATCATGAATACTTTAAAAATAATGTGAATAACTATTATTATTTTTCTCCGTGTTTTTTTGGTAGGACAATTATATAATATAAAATTGGTATAATATATAATGCACAAACTTTTGTCTATATATTTAGCAAAATGTAAATATTTAAATATATCTTTTATCACACACTTATCATTATCAGGAAAAAAATCATAATTATTTGACACATGTTGAAGTGAAAATATATATTGACCAATAAAAACATGTCAAATTGAAAATTAAAAATGTAAATAAATCAAATAAAAGTCAATTGTACTTCCAATTTCTAAAGTTTTGACACGCCATAAGCACACATCTATTTGTTCTCTGTCATATAGAAGCTCCTGTTTTGTCAATATCATGACATCAATTTTCATTTCCAATTTGTCTTTATTAAATATACTTTTGTTTTGGGTCAAATCCTTTTTTGCATTCACCAAATTAAAGTGCTATGAATTCTTCAATTATTATGCCTTGAATAGTAGATATTTTTATTGTTTAAAATAATTATATATTATGTTGAAATGAGACTGTAAAATTATTGAATGTCCAAAGTTATCTTTAGAAAACTATTATGAGTCTCATTCCTTTTTAATAAATAAAAAAGAAGAAGCCATGTTGATTGCATCTTCCCTTCGCCTACAAATGCAAAAACAGAACCAATATATTTGTCATTTTAAATATAGAAAATATAATACAATAATTAAATTGATATTGCACAAATTTTTCTTTTAAGCTTGGTGTTCCAAATTTACACATATATAATGGTTAATAAAAGAGTGTGAAAGTTATTCGAATTTAATTGTGGAATAAAAATTTTCACTTTTACTTTCTTTTCACTTCCAAATATATAAAATTAAGAAAACTTTTTTTACTAATTGACTTATCATTTTTAAAACTTATTAAATAATTTGAGTTTTTCGAGTTTTAATTGATTTGTGACTTTTAATTTCTCAGTTTTAGTAATAAATTTTTCGAGCATGGAGAGAATAATTATTTAATATTAATGCATCAAATCATTATTTTTTAGATGTTTGTGTTGTTCCTATTCTCAAATCACAATTGAAAATTGCATTTAGAAATTCTAGATACATTATCTTTTACACTCTTCTCAAACAGTGATTACATGGAGATATATTTTTACGTGAAATAAATTTTTTTAATTTTTTAATGTTATTTATTTTCAAAATATTGTTTCTCCATACATAAAATTTGTTATTTAAGTTCATAATTTTGTAATGGGTATATGTAAGAAAAAAAATCACACTATTATCAACCAAATCATTTTTTTATAGGCCAACCTTTTTTTTTTTTAAGAAATGAGGAAGAGAGTACACTTCCTTATAATCAAATTATATTATAATTGAGAATAGTTTAGCAATGGATTGAAAAATAAGATAATTATTTTCATGATTAAAGGCTATGCAATACAATAAATTTATTAAAAAAAGTTTGCAAGCACTCCTACATACAACAATTAAAGTGATATAGAGATTTGTTTGAGCTTGTATTATTTATTATCAATCTGAAATATTAAAAAAAAATAATCAGTTACAATATAGTATAATCAAGTTTTGTTGTAAATAAAAAATAAGTTACTATTATTTATTAATTATTAGGTTCAATCACCTTGAGCTTTACAAAAATAAGCATATATATATATACACACACATACATGTGTCTTATTTTATATTAATAGAACTTTTAATTACCGATCCATCAATGTAAAATTGTAATTATTTAAATGGAAACATGTAACTGATAGAAATTAGTTCTAATTTGTTATGATTCTTTTTCATAATGTAAAAAAAGGTAGATCAGAAATATTTACCGGAATGAAAAGCAAATGACCTAGATTTGTAACTGCATAGACTTTTAAGTTCTAATATATTCTATCACACTTATTTCTTTTGCATCATTCTTTCTAACAATATGTAAGTTGATTGTTATTTCTATTCTTGGCGTTTCTCTTCTACTAAAATATCTATCATTTCAATAATAAAAAAATTCAAACAATATATAATTTAAACATGTAGTATGATTTTAATTTTAATTTATAAAATTAAAAGAAAATTTACATATAAAAAATTGCTCACTCCTTATTTTTAAAAAAAATAAATATAAAATAAAATAACAAATTAATAAATTAATAAATTGAATATGCATCAAACTCGTGCAACCTACCTCTTCATGAGATATTGGTCAATTCTATATATTGGAATTTTCGTAGAATGAATCAATTGTATGATTTTATATTTTTAAGAATAAAATAACAGTATTGAAAATGAAGACAACAAAGTATAAAATATACATACCTTAAAGAATACAGTATATGATAAAAAAAACATACATGAACACCTTCTGCCAATATAAAGCTGGACAGTGTAAATATGCCCAATGGTAAGGAATCTGATCAATGGCTCCATTTTAAAAAGAAAAGAATCCAGGAGTTAAAATTGTGGATTTGCAAAGTCGCTATTAAGATTGTTATTATACAATTATTATTATTATTATTTTTACAAAGGAGCTTAAAAGCGCTTTTTGACATTCACTTACATTGATGTTACAATCAACTTTAATTTCAATATGATAATTATTAAATGCTATAAGCATTACAGTTGCAACAAACGCACGTTATGTCTATATATGTGCTACTAAAAAAATTTAACGCTATTTATCATTACATATTCAAGTTTTTACTAAACTTTTTTAGCCTTCATTCTTTCGCCATATGTTTCAAATATATATATTTTTTCACCTTCTCTTACTTTTGTTTTAAATAAATTTTTTTTTTATATATTTTGATGCTAGGCATTAATTGCTTTATGCAGCCTTCTTTACACACATATACATATATATGTATATATATAGAGAGATAAATTAGTGAAGCTTTTTTAGGAATCCAAGAGAGTGTTGGAGTATTAAAGAGGGTATTATTAGGAAGGAAAACAACATTTAGGAGGATCATTGGAGGGAAATCATTTTTGCCCTCATACTTCTCCAATTTTAATATATATTGAATATTGATGATTAGCAAAGATTCCCTCTCACCCACTAAAACTCCCGCCCACTACTCCCTCCTTCTTTTCTTTCTTTTTTTTTTTAAAAAAAAAAAAACTTTTCCTCCCACCCACTAAAATTCCAGCCCACTACTCCCTCCTATTTTTTTTTTAAACTACTCCCTTCTATTTTGACTTCCCTCCCATCCATTTTTTAACTACTACTCCTATTTTGACTATCTCAAGCAAACAGTACAAAAGTGCTTCTATCATGTATTGGTTTTTGGTGCTCCGACTCTTTTTTTTTTATTTTTTTTATTTTAATAAATATATTAAAAAAATATGCTTTGGGTTTTCCGCGTTATTTTTATGTACATATTTTTGTTATTTGGATTTGAATTTATAATGTCATTAATTACTTCTTTTTCAAAAACATTTTTATTCACTTTTTTTTTAAAGCGAATTTTTTATTTTTAAAAATATTACATACAAGAATGTTAATCGATTCCAATTTATTGACTCTTTCGTAAATAATAATATTAATCGACTTCTTCCTAAACAATTTTTTAACAAAAATGTTTACATTATTATACTTTATTTACACTTAAACATTATTCATTATTCATGTCAAAATGTTTTATCGATTTCGTATTTCTCCCGTGCATCGCACGGGGTTGGGGGCTAGTTACTACTAATGATGGAAGAAAGACAATTCCCCATCCATGAGAAGCATTGCGACATGGGGGAATACTTAGAATGATTGTGTTAATACTTAGAAAGTTACGAATCTACGAATCTACATATGAAAAACAAGTTGAAACTAATGAAAACTCGAAGTGAAGTGACTCAGGTGGACTCGGGTGGATACTGGTAGACTTTTGTAAACTCACGAGTTTATGGCCGAGTTAGCGAATTAACATTCTTGACCCCTAAAGGTCCAATCTGACATCGTTTTTCAACTTTAAAAAAAATCTTCTAGGTTATTTTTATCGTATTTGTTGCGTTTTTGGGTAAAAAAACCCTTAAATCAGTCTTCTCTTCTCCTTCTTATTCAAAAGTTTCTTCAATCTTCAGTTTTTCTCCTTCTGTCGCACGCCCGCCTACTCCACACCCCACCCCCTCGCCTTTCAAACTTTATCCCTTTATTTGGTAATTGTTCACTAACTTTCTCCCTTTATTTCTTTATTTTCGTTTTCCCTATTTTCTTCTTCGTTAACCTGATATTATAATATGATGAATGTTTGATAGAAATCATTTTAAGTTTTAACTTTTAAGCATAAATGCATTCTCCGCTTTTAAGCGTTGGGCTTATATATATTGCAAAACAAATGATCTCTCCAAAGGAGCTTACTATATAGACAACTTCCATGCTATTAAAAAGCTTTGCATCATTGATATTTTTTTCCCTTTGTTGTTAGTTTTTGCTAAAAAAATTCTTTATTATTTATGTTTAACCAGTGTTACATGAATTCATTCTAAAAGTGGTACAGAGAGAGAGAGACTGCTATGAAGGGAACTTCTCCATGACGAGCTTGCACGATGAGAATCCATCTAAGTATATTAAGTTGATGACAAATTGAGCAGCATTTGGTCAAGAAAGTGAAGATGTACGTTGAGCACAACAATGACAAACATGTGAAAAAGCATCGTTTGAAGTACGGGTGTTCATGGATCGGTTCTGTTTTTAGGGAAAAAGTCATCCGATCCAAAGATAAAAATTATATTCGGTTTGGTTCGGTTCGGTTGGTTTAGATTAAGAAATCCGATCCGATCCAAAAATTAAATTCGATTTTCGGTTCGATTCAAAACTTCACGCGCCAAGTACAACGATGAGAAGTTTTGAGTAAATTTGGTAGAAATTTTTAATAATAATTTTATTTTATTTACTTTATTCTCCTTGAAATAAAAATAGATGATGTATAGGATTTGTTAAATCATTTTATTTGTATATGAATGCATGATTTTATGCAAAAAAATGCATAGTATGTAGAGTTTTGATTAAAAAAATCATTGCAAATTTGTAGGTAGTAATAAAAACTCGGTTCGGTTTTGGAAATTAAATCCGAAATCTGATCCGATCCGATCGGTTTTCACTTTTTTCTCATAAAAAAATCCATTTTAAATCAGTTTGTTTTGGATTTCGGTTTTTTCGGTTCGGTTTTCGATTATCCATTGAATCATTTTGAATTTGAACACCCCTAGTTTAAAGCAGTTTATGTTGGAATGCAATAGTGTAGGCTCTGATGATGGATGGGAGAGCTTGACATTTGAACATTTCTTTACAAATGCGGGAGTAGAATGGTTTAGATATATATTCTATGTCTCTTCAATATGATTTGGTGTTTAATTTAAATATGTGGATAGCTTTTATATTTTATTATCAAATTAAATATTTTATTATTACTCTCTCTCTTTCTCCTAAAGGTAGATTATTATAATGCAATTTAATAGGTTACAATTTTATTAATATTTGAAATTAATTTTTTAATGCATCCTTAATAAAAAAAATCCTTACTAACTTTTCCTTTAAAAAGAAAAAACACTTTTACTAATTGAAATAAAACTTAAAACAAATATTGATACACGAGAAAGAAAGCATGACAATAAAACTATAAATCGTGACTTATCTCTTTAATATTATTATTAAATCAAGAAAGTGGATATTGTTTTAAATCTTTTAGGGTATTATTTGAATGCCTGTGCATCATTTTGATTCTATCATGTTTAAAACACAACTCTATTTTATAATGAAAGATTATTCTATAAATTTTACTGACATTATACTACATGTAAAACAATGAATTTAACAACTAAATTAAAGACCCGTGTCCGTGCATAGTACAATATTGTAAGTGAGCATCATTGGGCGGGAAAGGGATCAAAAATTTAGTAGTAAAAAATTTGAAATGGAAAGGATTGGAGTATAAACAGAGATCTCGTTTGAAAGAGAGTGTAACCAAGCCACAAAAGAAAAGAGAGAGTGTTGGAAACCAACAAGCGGGCTTAGCAATTATTAGAGGGGGGTGAATAGTAATATGGAAGCAACAGTGACTAATTTTCGGTGCAATTAAAAGATAATTGATCAAAAACTTGTTTTTCTGAAACTGGGCAATTTACTCGAGTGAATTTAAAAACACTCGCGTGTTTTTCAGAAAACCTGAAAAACACTCGCGTGAAAATGAAGAACACTCGAGTGAAATGCTACGAAATACTCGAGTGAATTGAAAAACACTCGAGTGTTTTATGCAGAACAGAAATGAGCAGTTTCAGAGAAATTTAGCAAAATGATTCTATTTCTTAAAGACTAATCCAGGGCAGATATAAATCAAAGTAGAGGGCAATTAAACTAAGTTAAAACAAGTTGAAAACAAGTTAATTGCAACCAATTGCTACTAGAATTATAAAAGCCCCTTTCTAGAGAACTTAGGGTTTGATTTTACTTGAAAACTAAGAAAGCTATAAAAGAGAGAGACAACACCAATTTTATCCTGGTTCACACTCAATCTAGAGTGCTAATCTAGTCCCCCTAATCAACTTAGGAGTTTCTACTAGTGATCAAATTGTTAGAAATTACAAGGATAAATTGAGATTCCTCACTCAATCCTAACCCTTTTCAAGAGTGTACCAAACTCTTGAAATTTCTACCCCAACTTGATTTGGTGATGAAGAGTCCCGTCTTCTTAAGCTCCTTGGAACCTCCAAGAGCCCACCAAGCTAAGAATCCTCTTAGTCTTTGTGCTTGAGAACCTCTCAAGGCTTGAGAACTTGGATACCTCACCAAGTACTTGGATACCTCACCAAGATTTTCTAAACAAGCTAAAGTGTTTGAGTGTTTGAGAATTTTACAACAAATAATTCTCTTACAAATGAAGCACACTCTCTTAACTCACTAAGACAAATAATAAAGATGAATGCTTGGTTGAGTTTAGAGAGAGAAAATGATTTTAACACTTGAGAGAGAGAGAGAATCAATGAAAGAGTGTAAGCTTGTTTTTTTTGCTTGGATAATGGTCACTATTCAGAATATAAGTGAGGGGACAAAAGGGAAGCAAAAACCAAATTATTCTTCCTTTTTGTCCTCTTCTAACGTTTAAAAAATTTGCTGACATACCTAAATCACTCGAGTCTTTTTGAAAACACTCGAGTATTTTAGTCAACTCTGATAGTGTTGCCTTTTTACTTTATCCAACGGCTATATTACTGAAAATTCATAAATCACTCGAGTGAATTGAGAATCACTCGAGTGAATTGGTCAATGTTGGAAAAATTAAGTTTTCTAACATTGTTTTCAATTCTCTTCTCAAGTTTGATTGGTTTTAATCTCAACCTTTCATGCATGAATATCATTTGACCTTATGTGAGAATAAAAACCTAAACTACCCACTCTCATAAATAAAATACATTAAGAATGAATGAGAATGAATAATTAAACTAAGCACTTGATCTTCTTTATTGTTGGGCTTGCATTCTTCAAATTAAGTCCATAATTTAATTACATTGTCATCATCAAAATTAATCCACCTTAATCGGAGACTTGATTTTACAATCTCCCACTTTTTGATGATGACAAAATAATTAAACCTCTAGCACTTGAGAGCTCCCCCTCAATCTAGGAACCTTTTTAACCTGTACAATCCAGAAAATGCCAAGCACAATGTAATACAATAATAATCATAATCAAGTGCTCATTGGTATCAGAGTAAGAGCATATATCATCAGAGTGTAAACAAGAAAGCGGAAAAAAATATGCTCTTTGCTCTTTAATCTCCTTTCTCCCCCTTTTTGTCATGATCAAAAATATAACATTTTGGGAAACAAAGGTGGAGAATGAAGGATACCAATAAGAAAACTTTCCCTTAAGAGTAAATAAGAATCAAAATATGACTATGAAGCAATATTGAAAAATCATGAAGGAACATGAAATTCATGAAGAAAACATGATTAATGCACAAACATCATTAATCCACCATACACAAACCATAAAACATGAGTTTGAAAATAGGTACATCCAACTCCCAACAAAATTAACAAAAGTCTCAAAATAACTAAATAAAGTCATAAAGCATAAAATCTAGTGAAAAACTAGAAGAAATTTTGAGAAATTGGGATTTTTGGGGAGTTAGGGTTTTGGAAAGGGAATGATGAATTTGATGCTCAAAAACTTGAATTTGATGTGAAATAGGAGTAGAAATGAGTTTAGAAAATGAAATAGAGTTGAAATATGACTTATAACTGAGTTTAGAAAATCGCAGCAGCATCAGACTATAACTGATGAATTCACTCAAGTGAATTTTAAAACACTCGCGTGTTTTTCAGAAAACCTGAAAAACACTCGTGTGAAAATGAATTCACTCGCGTGTTGGCCGAAAGATAGATTTTCAGAAACTTTGAATTCACTCGAGTGAAATGGGATTCACTCGAGTGTTGGCCCAAAAGACTCGAATCTTTTATAAAAGACTTGCGTGTTTTGCATCAGACCTGCTCAAAAACTTTTCCAATTAAAATTGATTTAATTTTGAATTAAAATCACTCGAGTGATTTACGAAACACTCGAGTGTTTTTATCATATATGCAGAAAAACTCAGTTTTGAAACACAAAAGCACAAAATCAAACACATTTAATGAAACCAATAGATATGAGACATGATCACACACAATTAAAGACACAAATTTATAACATCTTCAAGGTAATTTCAAACAAGTATCACCACACACTAAAGTTAGACACACTTGGTGATTTTCAAGTGGCACAAATCAATTAGTTTATACTTGACTCCTCTAAAATACCAAGTTCCCTTCTTATATGATAGAAGGTATCCCTTGGCAAAGGTTTTTTTAAAAATGTCCGCTAATTGATTTGTGGTACTTACAAATTCAATTGTGCAATCACCCTTTTGAACATGATCCCTTAGGAAATGATGTCTAATTTCAATGTGTTTAGTCCTTGAGTGATATACCGGATTCTTAGTTAGATTGATGACACTCGTGTTATCGCATTTTAATGGAACACTTTCTAATTTTAAACCAAAATCCGCTAATTGTTGTTTCATCCACAAGAGTTGAGCACAACAACTACCGACGGCGATATATTCCGCTTCGGCGGTGGAAAGAGCAACACAAGCTTGCTTTTTAGAAAACCATGACACTAATGAACTTCCCAATAAATGGCAAGTACCACTAGTGCTTTTGCGATCAAGCTTGCATCCCGCAAAGTCGGAATCCGAATAGCCAACTAAACTAAGACTAGCATCCCTAGGGTACCATAATCCGGTGTTAATTGTTCCTTTAAGATATTTAAAAATATGTTTAACCGCGGATAGGTGTGATTCTTTAGGATTAGCTTGAAAACGGGCACACATGCATACACTAAACATAATATCTGGTCTAGATGCGGTAAGATATAGAAGACTACCTATCATGCCCCTATATTTACTAATATCAACCGATTTACCTATGTCATCCTTGTCTAGGTAGCATGTTGTGCTCATGGGAGTGTATGCTTCTTTGCATTTGTCCATTCCGAATTTTCCAAGGAGCTCCTTGCAATATTTTCCTTGATGCACAAAAATCCTCTCCTTGACTTGCTTGATTTGAAGTCTTAGGAAGAACTTGAGCTTCCCCATCATGGACATTTCAAATTCCTTTTTCATCAAATTAGAGAACTTTCTACACAAGGACATGTTAGTGGCACCAAAGATAATATCATCTACATATATTTGCACTAACAAAATGTCCTCTTTGGTTTTGTAGATGAATAGTGTATTATCAACCTTTCCCCTTTGAAAGCCATTTTCTAATAGAAAGGTACTTAATCGATCATACCAAGCTCTAGGAGCTTGTTTTAATCCATAAAGTGCATTTTTCAACTTGTAAACATGGTTTGGAAACTCATGACTTTCAAAACCGGGTGGTTGCTTAACATACACTTCTTCATTTATGAAACCATTCAAGAAAGCACTCTTGACATCCATTTGATAAAGAGTAAAATTCATGATTGATGCAAAGGCAAGCAAGATTCGGATTGCCTCAAGACGTGCAACCGGAGCAAAGGTCTCATCATAATCAACACCTTCCTCTTGGTTGTACCCCTGGGCAACAAGTCTCGCTTTGTTTCTTATAATCAAACCGGATTCATCAAGTTTATTTCTATAAATCCATTTTAAACCAATTATGGTATGATCATCGGGTATAGGCACTAATTCCCAAACATCATTTCTAATAAATTGATTTAGTTCTTCTTGCATGACCATAACCCAATGTTCATCCATAATTGCTTCCTTAATTGAATTTGGTTCGATTTGAGAAACAAAGGAAACAAAATGACAAATGTTTTGAATTGACCTACGAGTTAATACTCCCTTTGAAAGATCTCCTATGACATTGTCAATAGGGTGAGCTTTCACCGTTTTCCAAGCCGGATCAAGTTCATCTTTGACTTCTCCTTCATCCTTTGATTTTTCCATCTCTTTGTCAACATTTAAAATCTCAATTCCATCATCACTACCATCACATAAAACACTATCTTCTTTCGAAGACTCATTAAAAACAACATGTATAGATTCTTCAATAGTCATAGTTCTTTTATTATAAACTCTAAAGGCTTTACTATGAGAAGAGTAACCCAAAAATATTCCCTCATCCGATTTAGAATCAAATTTTCCAAGTTGATCTTTTCCATTGTTTAAAATGTAAACTTTGCATCCAAAAACATGGAAATGGGATATATTGGGTTTTCTACCTTTGTAAAGCTCATAGGGGATTTTCTTTATCATGGGCCTAATTAAAATTCTATTCATTACATAACAAGTCGTATTAACGGCATCGGCCCAAAAGTATTGAGGTACTTGAGAATCATTTAACATGGTTCTAGCAAGTTCCTCTAGCACCCTATTTTTCCTCTCAACAACTCCATTTTGTTGTGGAGTTCTAGGTGCCGAATATTGGTGCTCAATTCCATGCTTATCACAAAATCTATCAAATTTATAGTTTTCAAATTCACCTCCATGGTCAGTTCGAATTATAATCACTTTTTGGTTTACTTGGTTTTGTGCAAGCTTAATATGGCGTTTAAAGGACTTGTAGGCCTCACTCTTAGCACTTAAAAATAATGTCCATGTAAATCTTGAAAAATCATCAACAATCACCAAGGCATAGTAGTTGCCACCAAAGATTTTTACTTGAGAAGGTTCAAACAAGTCCATATGAAGCATTTCCAATGGTCTTGTTGTGGACACATCATTTTTGGAACCAAAATGATTTTTAGTTTGTTTGCACTTCTTGCAAGGAGTGCAATCACCTTTAATTTGAAAATTGAGCTTTGGTAAACCAACTACTAAGTCTTTGGATTGAAGTTTCTTAAGTTGATTTACATTAATGTAAGCGGTCCTACTATGCCATAACCAAGTATCACTTTCTTTGCTAATTAGACATTTTGAAACTAAAGAAGTGATATTATTCAATTCAACCATGTAAGTGTTATTAGACCTTTTTCCAAAAAATTTGATAGATTCATCTTTGTCACTTTTTATGAGACAATGAGTAGAGGTAAATAATACATGGTTACCAATATCACATAATTGACTAATGCTCAAAAGATTATGTTCTAATCCTTGAACATAAAGTACATTATCAATAACCAAGTTGGAAGAATTACCAATTTTACCTATACCAAGTATTTTGCCTTTGTTGTTGTCCCCATATGTGACATATCCTTTTTCCTTAGGAGTAAGCTCAATGAAGTGTTGCTTATCTCCCGTCATGTGCCTAGAACATCCACTATCAAGTATCCAAAGTTGCTTTCCGGTTCTAAGGCACACCTACAAGACACAATCACTTGCTCATTTTGGGTACCCAAATTATGTTGGGTCCCTTTTTGTTAGTCTTGGATGATTCTTCCTTCTTAATCCAAACATAAGTACCATTTTGAATTCCAAAAGATTTGATATGGCACTTATTGTTTGTATGTCCAAATTTTCCACAATAAAAGCAAGTTGGTTTCTTTGTAAAATCAATTTTTGAGAATGAACCAACCACTTTATTTTTCTTTTTCTTGTGGACATATCCTAGACCGGTTTTGTTTGAATTGTGTCTAAGAGAACCAATTAACCAATCTAGGTTTCGATCACTTTTGTTAAAAGTGTTGAGTTTGATTTTCAAATCATTAACTTCATTTTCAAGCACACAACACTTTTCACAATGAGTGATGGTATATGATTGATTTGCATTCTCACAAACATGACTAGAGTTAGCAAGTTCCAAGGATGCATTTTGGAGTTTCAAATCATTAATAGATTTTTCTAATTCATTGATTTCCTTTTGATACTCCAAAAGCTTCTTTCCTTTTTCCTTGTTAACTTTAGCAAGTCTTTCAAATTGTGTTAGCATCTCATTATATTCATTTAGCAAATCATCATAAGAAATAGTATGAGAGGAGGTGTAAGAATAGTTAGATGATACCTCATCCTCACTCTCATTGTCATTTCTTTCACTACTTGAGGAGGCTTCATTGTCATTCTTGGCCATGAGGCATAGCTTGACTTCCTCATCATCCGAACTACTTGAGGATGACTTGGAATCCTTTTCCGGTTTATCCCAAACAATGTAAGCTCTCTTCCCCTTCCCATCATGGGCCTTCTTCTCATTCTTTCTCAAGTGGGTGGGACATTCCATTTTTATGTGTCCTACCCCACCACACTCATGACATTTCACGCTCTCACTTGAGCTCTTGTTTCTTTGCTTGTTATCCTTGGATCTTTTGTCTTGAGGTCTCTTGTCCTTAGAGAATGATGAACTACCCTTTTTGCCTTTGAGGAATTTGTTGAACCTCTTGGCAAATAAGCTAATGTCTTCCTCATTTAGAGCACGATCGGAGCCTTCACTTGAAGATTCATCTTCATCCTCTTTTGACATTTTGGTTGAAGCTTTTAAAGAGATGCTCTTCTTTTTCTTGTCCGAATCTTCATTTAGGTGAAGTCTTGATAGTTCCATCTCATGTTCTTGGAGCTTTCCAAACAAGGTGGTCAAGTCCATAGATTTTACATCCTTAGCTTCCTTGATGGCGGTCACCTTAGGTTGTCATCTCCTATCAAGACATCTCAAGACTTTGTTAGTAGTTTCACCATCTCTAAATTCCTTTCCTAAGCCAATCAATTGGTTAACGATATGTGTGAACCTTGTTTGCATATCATTGATAGACTCATTAGGGAACATATGAAAGAGCTCATATTCATGAGTTAAAGCATTTAATCTTGAGTCTCTAACTTCACTAGTTCCTTCATGAGTGATTTGCAAGGTATCCCACATTTCTTTAGCCGATTGACATTGTGATATCCTATGAAATTCATTTTTGGACAAAGCGGAGAAGATGATATTTTTAGCTTTTAAATCATATGAAACTTTATTTTTATCATCTTCATTCCAACTTGTCCTAGGAATAACAATGGCTTCACCATTAATCACTCTTCTAGGAATATAAGGACCTTTTTCAATTGCATCCCAAATATCGGTGTCTATTGCTTCTACAAACACTCTCATCCTAACCTTCAAATAAGAATAATCTTCACCATTGAAGAAATGGAGGTTGGTTAAGAGACATAGACCCTTCTTGTTGATTGCTAGAGCCCATTTGTTTCCAAAAGGATCTTTTTCGAAAAAGCTTTTACGCTCGATCTTTCGACCGAGCTCTGATACCACTTGTTGGAAACCAACAAGCGGGCTTAGCAATTACTAGAGGGGGGGTGAATAGTAATATGGAAGCAACAGTGACTAATTTTCGGTGCAATTAAAAGATAATTGATCAAAAGCTTGTTTTTCTGAAACTGGGCAATTTACTCGAGTGAATTTAAAAACACTCGCGTGTTTTTCAGGTTTGAAAACCTGAAAAACACTCGCGTTAAAATGAAGAACACTCGAGTGAAATGCTACGAAATACTCGAGTGAATTGAAAAACACTCGAGTGTTTTATGCAGAACAGAAATGAGCAGTTTCAGAGAAATTTAGCAAAATGATTCAATTTCTTAAAGACTAATCCAGGGCAGATATAAATCAAAGTAGAGGGCAATTAAACTAAGTTAAAACAAGTTGAAAACAAGTTAATTGCAACCAATTGCTACTAGAATTATAAAAGCCCCTTTCTAGAGAACTTAGGGTTTGGTTTTACTTGAAAACTAAGAAAGCTATAAAAGAGAGAGACAACACCAATTTTATCCTGGTTCACACTCAATCTAGAGTGCTAATCCAGTCCCCCTAATCAACTTAGGAGTTTCTACTAGTGATCAAATTGTTAGAAATTACAAGGATAAATTGAGATTCCTCACTCAATCCTAACCCTTTTCAAGAGTGTACCAAACTCTTGAAATTTCTACCCCAACTTGATTTGGTGATGAAGAGTCCCGTCTTCTTAAGCTCCTTGGAACCTCCAAGAGCCCACCAAGCTAAGAATCCTCTTAGTCTTTGTGCTTGAGAACCTCTCAAGGCTTGAAAACTTGGATACCTCACCAAGTACTTGGATACCTCACCAAGATTTTCTAAACAAGCTAAAGTGTTTGAGTGTTTGAGAATTTTACAACAAATAATTCTCTTACAAATGAAGCACACTCTCTTAACTCACTAAGACAAATAATAAAGATGAATGCTTGGTTGAGTTTAGAGAGAGAAAATGATTTTAACACTTGAGAGAGAGAGAATCAATGAAAGAGTGTAAGCTTGTTTTTTTTGCTTGGATAATGGCCACTATTCA
Organism: Crotalaria pallida; assembly: GCA_037953625.1. Classification (NCBI taxonomy): domain Eukaryota; kingdom Viridiplantae; phylum Streptophyta; class Magnoliopsida; order Fabales; family Fabaceae; genus Crotalaria; species Crotalaria pallida. The sequence continues at coordinate 184,142,106 of CM075649.1, forward strand.
GAATATAAGTGAGGGGACAAAAGGGAAGCAAAAACTAAGTTATTCTTCCTTTTTGTCCTCTTCTAACGTTTAAAAAATTTGCTGACAGACCTAAATCACTCGAGTCTTTTTGAAAACACTCGAGTGTTTTAGTCAACTCTGATAGTGTTGCCTTTTTACTTTATCCAACGGCTATATTACTGAAAATTCATAAATCACTCGAGTGAATTGAGAATCACTCGAGTGAATTGGTCAATGTTGGAAAAATTAAGTTTTCTAACATTGTTTTCAATTCTCTTCTCAAGTCTGATTGGTTTTAATCTCAACCTTTCATGCATGAATATCATTTGACCTTATGTGAGAATAAAAACCTAAACTACCCACTCTCATAAATAAAATACATTAAGAATGAATGAGAATGAATAATTAAACTAAGCACTTGATCTTCTTTATTGTTGGGCTTGCATTCTTCAAATTAAGTCCATAATTTAATTACATTGTCATCATCAAAATTAATCCACCTTAATCGGAGACTTGATTTTACAGAGAGTAACAAAGAAGCGTGAAGACGGAAGAAGAAACATGGCGAACTTGAGTGAGAAGGAGAAGGTGATTGCCGCCGGTGAGAAGGAGAAGGTGATTGCCGCCGGTGAGAAGGAGAAGCTGATTGCCGCCGGTGATGAGAAGGTGAAGCTGATAGCCGCCGGTGATGAGAAGGAGAAGCTTATTGCCGCTGGTGAGAAGGTGAAGCTGATTGCCGTCGGTGTGGAGAAGCTGAAGCTGATTACCGCCGATGATGAGAAGGAGAAGCTGATTGCCGTCGGTGTGGAGAAGCTGAAGCTGATTGCCGCCGATGATGAGAAGGAGAAGCTGATTGCCGCCGGTGATGAGAAGCTGAAGCTGATTGTCGCCGGTGATGAGGAGGTGAAGCTAATTGTCGCCGGTGACGAGAAGGAGAAGCTGATTGCCACCGGTGAGAAGGAGAAGCTGAAGCCGATTGCCGCCGGTGACGAGAAGGAGAAGCTGATTGCCGTGGGTGACGAGATTGCCGCGGGTGACGAGAAGGAGAAGCTGATTGCCACCGGTGAGAAGGAGAAGCTGAAGCCGATTGCCGCCGGTGACGAGAAGGAGAAGCTGATTGCCGCCAATGAGAAAGAGAAGTTGAAGCTGATTGTCGCCGGAGAGGAGGAGCAGCCGATTGCCGCCAGTGAGGAGGAGAAGCTGATTGCCGCCGATGCTGGAGACAAAGGCGAAGGGTAAACCTCTTAAACCTCTTTGCTTCGATCGATTTTTTATGATCAGTTGCGATATCTCTTGTGTTGCTGATTTAAATTTGTCATGAATGTGTTGCTGATTTAGATGTGTCATTACTCATTTATAATTAATTGCGATATTTTTGAATGTATTGCTAATTTAAATTTGTCATGAATGTGTTGCTGATTTAGAAGTGTCATTACTCATCTATAATTAGTTGCAATATTTTTGAATGTGTTGCTGATTTAAATTTGTCATGAATGTGTTGCTGATATAGATGTGTAATTACTCATGTATAATTAGTTGCGATATTTTTGAATGTGTTGCTGATTTAAATATGTCATAACTCATGTATCTGTGCGAATCAGGTCTGCTGCATTTCCTGTTAGGTCTCCACCTACCAGTGACGGATCCAGAAATTTTTAGATGTGGGGGCGACACATATATAAATATAACAATTATATTTCATCCGTTCTTACATTAGGTCACATTATATTTTTTTTAGGAGGTATTTAATTTTTTTCACTAAATTATTCTTATTAAATGAGTGTTCTAATTAACTAAGTTCAACTTATCATAAAAAAAGTAATGCAAGTAAAATAAGTAAAAGTGATAAATAAAAAATAAGTAAAAGTGCAAAATTGATAGATATCTTTTTGGTAAAAAACAAGTGAACTGCTTATCTTAATTCGTGTGTTTTGGTTAAGTGTGATGCGCACTCCCTCGTCATAATGCGTACTCCTGAACTTAAGGTTATACTTCAAAGATTAATGGTTAATTCCATCGAAACAACTTTTCCTTATGACCATGGTTAGTTGACGGCTTTTTACAACCTTAAAAAGACTGAACTTATGGAACTGAGGGAGTATTCATCATGCGTAGTAACGACATCTACCGTTCTCGTAATGCAACGTGTGATGAAATGATCATTAGTGTATATTGGATGATTAGAGAAATAATCATTGAACAAGTATACCCTTTTTCACGATCTCTATGCAAGGTTGGTCTTTTACGTCTGCAGTTAGTTGGTGGAAATGTTATCTTCTTCGTCACTACTATCCAACAGCTTTCCACACAATGTTGTTCTCCAAAGTGGAAGGATTAGTGGGATCCATTTGGGATATTAAAAGATGAATGAAATTATTGTATATAAGAGTGATGTGAATAATAAGATCGAGTGCAAAGAAGAGTATTATCAGAATGTTATTAATACTTATAAGTAACATTGGCAATTAGGGCGGGCGGGTGGGCTTGGCCCGCGCCCGCATTAAGCCCGCAAAAATTGCGGGCGGGCATGCCCGCCCTAATTAATTTTTAAGGCCGAAAAATCAAGCCCTGCCCGCCCGTTTTGTTATTATTTATTTTTTTTCTCTTTTTCCTTTGGTTTTTTACTATATAGTGTAAAAAAGATGCGCTCGGCCCACCCGCCCTAATTAGACTATTTTCTTGTATTTTGCAGCAAAAAAGAAAATTTTTTAATTTAATAGAGGCCCGCGGGCCGCCCACGGCCCGCTCGCACTAGCCCGCAAAAAATTAGGGCGGGTGCGGGCGGGCATAATTTTTGGATTTTGTCCAAATCCTTCGCCCGGCCCGCAAAAAAGTGTGGGCGGGCGGGCGGGGCCCGCCGGCTTTGGCCCTAATTGCCAACGTTACTTATAAGCAACTTGGATACTACTAACAACAGCTAATTTTTCAACGAGTAGTTTTTTTATAACGGCTAATTTTTTATGTTATTAATTAATTTAAACAACTGTTAACGAGGAACTCAAACAATATTATGCATGCTCTCCATTGTCCCTTTTTCCAATTTTTTATTGTTCAATTAGTAAGTTGGTTTTGCTTCTAGCTAGTTTCCAATTATTGGTTCTCTTAAATGAATATTAATAATTTTAAAGAATCGGCATCACTCTAGTAACATTTTACTAAAGGTACTATCAATAATTCATTCTCTCCATATGTGTTTGAGTATTAAGCAACAATGTACAACACTAAAAAGTAGTCAATAGCTTCAAATGGGTGAGATGTTATATGGTGCTGACTACTCTAAAAAATCATTAGCTTCAAATTGCAATGACAGCAACAATATTCATTCGACTCAACCGGTATCCGGATTTGGTTTTCCCAGAATTCGACTCATCCGGTCCGATCCAACTGAACTCGCACTAAGCGGAAGGGTCTCCCAGCGGGGTTGCTCCATACCCAAGGCTCGAAATCGAGACAAGTTAGTTAAGGAACCAAGTAAGCTACCACTTGACCAACCCCACGTTGATATATATTGTTTTTCATCTAGATGTGGTGATGCATTTTAATCTCAATACGATGTGAATGTTTTATATATTTTTTTAATTAATACTTTTAGGGCATTGTTTAGGAAATTAATTAAGAAAAAATTGAATTGGAAATTTAAGTACATCATTACTCGATGTTTTAAATTTAATATTATCTCTTTTGATCCCTTAACCGATGTTTCAAGGGTACTTTTTAGCATTTTTATTTTATATATAGTTATGAGGTTTAATTTTACATCTTTTTTTTTTTTGAAAATTTTCTTTACGTCTACTGGTACTTTCTCGTGTCCTATTTATAAGACCGTTTTGGGGTTTTCCACTCTCACCAAGAAAAGTGATTAAATTTGTTAGTGGCATTGGAAATGTGAAAATTTGATATATTTTTTCAAAACTACCAATATAATTATGGGTACTCCGTATTACTTTTATGCAATCAACATTTGGATTGTAGCTCAACAACTCATAAATAAACCAATTATTAAGTGACATGTCATTTAATGTGATCATGTTATCACTGTCACATCAGCTTCTGGTGATGACTTGTCACCAAACTATTAATTAATTTATTAGTAAATTGTTATGATACAATCCAAATTTTGGTTGTATGATAGAAATATTCAACAAAATTTAAGGTATATTTTATATACATGTACGGTACTTTTAGGTACTTGTAACTGGTATGTTAAGGTATATTTTAGGTATGATTTGTACCAATAATGTAATTTTTACCTTAAAATTTATATTTTAATGTCATAATCAATCTTTCGGCCTTATATATTGACTTATTTTAAGCATTAACCTCTGATTTTACGATACTATTATTCTATTTTAATATCAAAATTGTTTATTTACACCTTTATATTTATTTATTTATAAAGTTTAAATTTATATTGTCGTACTCGTACTCTAATTTTTTAGAAAATGTTGTATCCCGTACCCGATACTGTACCCTATCGGGTACCGTACCCGTATTGGTGCAACATAGATTACAATATTTCTCATAAAATTCAGAAAACGAACTACTTTCCTTAGTATATATAATTCAGTTAATTATTTTTATGTCTTGAAAAACTAAATCAACCAAAAATATGTAACAAATTTTTAAATTCAAAGCATTCTCAATAAAAAAATTATAGTAACAAATTTGTACGTCAAAGATTAACAACTCTGTTTTAAGGTCCCACGTGGTCTTTGTCAAGTCAGTATGCTACTCATCTCGGCCGAAAACATGTTCCTTGTACAAATTTGTTTCAAGTGAACTTAATGCACTTATAATTATTTTAAATTTTCAATGAACTAGTAGAAAAATTTCTTTTTCCATATGGAAGATCAATAAATTTGACAGATTAATATGAAACTTGTATTAATTCTTGCTGGCTTCAAATAATTTGATTTATTTCTACAGGATGGTTTGTTGTAAAGTCTCTGCTTGGCTTGCCGTGTGTGATTGTCTTCTTCATATATAAATGGAGAAAGGGACAATTATCCAACAATGTAACAGACATAGTCAAAGAATTCATTCAAAGTCATAATAATTTCATGCCTATCGTATACTCTTACTATGACATAAAAAGGATGACCAAAAATTTTAAACACAAGTTAGGTGAAGGAGGTTTTGGTTCTGTTTAAAAAGGTGAGCTTTGAAGCAAACGTATAGTAGCCGTTAAGGTATTGAGAAAATCTCAAACAAATGCGCAACAATTCATCAACGAAGTAGCAACCATTGGAAGAATTTGCCATGTCAATGTGGTGCATCTAATTGGATATTGTGCTGAGAGAACGAGGAGAGCTCTTGTCTATGAGTTTATGCATAATGGTTCTCTCGAGAAGCAGCCATTTTCCCAAGAGCAAGAGAACATAATCGACATACCTGCTTTGAGCTATGAGAAAATGTATCACATTTCTCTAGGAGTGGCGCGAGGAATTCAATACCTGCACCGAGGTTGTGACATGCAAATCATAAACTTTGACATCAAGCCTCACAACATTCTTCTCGATGATAATTTCAATCCTAAGATATCTGATTTTGGACTAGCAAAGACACCTACTGATATTATGATCATAATTCATTGCTTTAAGGGGATAATTCTCACAGAGAAATTTCTCCCTACTCATACCATTGGAGATATCAAGGCCTATATCAAATCAGAGGCGGACTTTGGTGATTACATCTTAGTCAATCCGAAGATGGCTGAGGTTGGCAGTCTGTTCATCCTCGATGATGACTGGACCATAGCGTATGCTGGGCTTCAGCCTAATGCCAAGCTTATGATGCAAAGCAAAGGCCGAGGCCGCATACTCAAGAAGAAGCTGCTTGCTTGACTGATAAAAGATGTTGTGTTACTGTTTGCACAAGCTAATACTTCGTGATTCACTGTTTGTACTTTTGGTTGAACTAAATTTGCTTGACTGCTAGATAAAGACCACAAGCTAATACTTCGTGATTCATTGTATGTAGTTTTGGTTGAACTAAATTTGCTTGACTGCTAGATAAAGACCACAAGCTAATACTTCGTGATTCACTGTTTGTACTTTTGGTTGAACTAAATTTGCTTGACTGCTAGATAAAGACCACAAGCTAATACTTCGTGATTCATTGTATGTAGTTTTGGTTGAACTAAATTTGCTTGACTGCTAGATGATGTGTTTGCTGCACAAGCTAATACTTTGTGATTCATTATATGTACTTGGGGTATAACTAAATTTCAGTTACTCCTTTTTTTTTTTTTTTAAATTTCAAAGTTACTTGACATCAAAAAGAAATTCAAAAATATTTTCTCATATCTTTATTATGGATATACTCACACTCATATACCACTTAATCGAATTACATATATAAAAAAATAAATAGTTTTATGGATATTTTAGAATATATTGTAATATTATAATGTTAATATTTCTACTTTTTTTTTAGAAAATTTATGTATCAATTAACAACAAAAAATACATAAATAATCAAAGTATTTTGTAAGGATAAAAAATAACAAATAATGTACAGAAAATATAAAATGTTTTCATAATTAACACAAATTATATTCTAGAAGATCATTTATAATAAGAACAAAAGGGAGTAAAAATAAAGTTGCAAGCAAATCTTCCAACTAGTGGACGTTTCTATCATTCATACTGAGGTAAGTACTTTAACGTTTGTATGTAATCTATTACTGTTATACAAAAGAATCATTTTTGAGCCACTACGATTATCGAGGCTCCACATTTGTCGAAGCATCATCACGTTAATTTGCTTAAGGCATACTCGCATCAGAGCGTTCGTAGATGTATAATCTTTATCTTTAATCAAAATTACAACTTGAAATTAAATAAATTACCAATTTGTTTATAAAAAAAAGAAATCATTATCCTCAACAAAAAATATCAGTTTATTAAAAAAATATATAAAATAGGATTTCACTATTTTTTCTTATAATTATTGTATTTAATTTTTGTTTATTGTAATATATGAAAATAATTATATATAATAGAATTTGTTTATAATTAAATTTTTTATTTGAATAAATTTTGGTTGAATTTTTTCCACCATCAAATATTTCTAATTTGCTTCTATAATAAATTTTATTTACTCTTAAAAGACTAAGTGAGAAAATTTCTTTATCTGAGAAATACCGAGAGACCAAATTGTTTCAAAAAACTATTTTATGAGTTTTTATTATAAAAATTATAATGATGAAGTGATCTTTATGAGATAACTATTGTAGATGCATAATTGTTATCTTCAACCTGAAATACAATTTAAAATTAAATATTTTATTCAAATTTATCAAATCATCATCTGGTGTAAAATTATTATCCCCAGTTTGTAAAAAAAGAATCATTACATTCAACAAAAATATTAAATTTGAATTATATCTTTAATTTACTTTTATAATATATTTTATTTGCTCTTAAAAATTTTACCAACAAAATCATTTAGATTAATGTTTTTTTTAAAAAATGAAAATTATCCTTTTTATAATTATTTTTTATTGTTGTTTAATAAAAAAATTTACTTTATAATAAAATATTAACAAATCGTGCATTGCACGGGGTAAGAGCCAGTGGTGTATATTGAATTCCTCTTGCCTTTATTTTCACATCAGTACTTTAAACTTTAAAAGTTCGTTTGGTTTTCGATTGAAAAATCAATTCTGACCCCAAAATCATGTTGAAGTAAAAGCAACTGTGAGTAGTGTTGACATTCCAGAATTGATTTCATAAACAGACAAAAACAGAGACTAACTCATTACAAATCCAAACATGCACTAAAACCTATTGCAAACTGTCATTTTTGGGCATCACAGGTAAGGCTTTGACATTGGACACCTTGCAATGGTTTGAGATGTTTATTTACATGAATTAATAATTAATAATAACTCATTGATAAACTTAAGTTTACAGTTATGATATCTGATATAAGAGGAAAATAAGATACGTATCATGATATCAAATATAAGAAAAATTTAACTAATTTTTTATTTTCAACGCAATTATTCTTAAATATTTTTATAAGTAATTGTTTCATTTTCTATATAGCCTTAACTAATTTTCTATTTTTAACGAATTTAAAATAATTAAATACATTTTACTAACTTTCTTAATAAAGCGAAATTAGTTAACTTTTCTTATAATATATACCGAAGGTTTAAATCATGAGTTAAATTAGCAATTATATTATTACCATTTTTTAAATCTTCATTCACATGTTATATTTCTTTTTATTTATTTATTTATTTATTTATTTTACATCTCATCGTCACTTACTTTTTTTTTTCTTCATATATCCTTCTCCCTACACCTCTTAATACAACTAGAGAATGGTGGGGATCAGTTTCCTAATTTCCTTTCCCACATATATATATCCATTATGCACTATGCACTCTTGTGGTCCCCGGTACTAGGAGCAGCACCAGAGCCACTCTTTTTGACCATTGGGATTGGCAGAGCAATATTGTGAAGTGTGAGGAGCAAGATCCCCCAGCAGCATATATTTGAGCCGTTGCCAACTAAAGCAAGAAGAGACTTATGAGCTGGAAGCTGAGTGCCTGAGCTAATGCTATGAAATATGATCAGTAGACACTAGAAACCCTGTGCTTTATGCCGTAGTATGTGTTAAGGCAACAGCACTAAATACCACCAAAGGCGCAAAAAAGGCACATGCTTGAACTTCTTTTTCAGAATTGGCTGGAAATAAAATAGAAAACCTCTGGAAATAAATTAGAAAACAATTAGTACATAAACTCTAGTAAGCAGGGTCATCTTGAACGAGTTAGTCATTGTCATGAACTGAAATTTAGGTAATATCGCTCCAATACCCAACTAAAGTGCCATTGCATTCTTATGTAAAGAAGAGGTGAAACATAATCAACTTAAATTCAGGACAATAATTCAAAATCTGAGTGAAAAATATGGGACCCAAAAAGGTAACACTAAACCCGCGCAAAGGGTACAATCCAACATTACAAGTAATAATACTTAGCAAAACAATACAACAAAATTACAAATTTACATGTAAGCGAACAATACAAATTTACAACAGTACTCCAAACAGTAATATGTTCCAGTTACAGGATCATTATGCGGCTCTAAAGAAAGGCAAGGGCTAACCCTCGATATCAATCCAAATATTACATGATTGTAATTGCAATCATGTAAATATATCACTAAACTAGATTAGAAATCTACCAGCAAATAAAGCTCATGGTATCAATAATTGTGATTACCTAAATGGTCTACTATGCCGGATATCGAAAAGAGAAATGCACAACCCAGAAAATACTAAGGGCATTCAGATTTTCATTCAAACATCTACAAGTAAAAGAATAAAAATAAAATTTTGTTCTCTATGACTTATTGATGACTCGGTTTTTAATTTTAATTCGAATTTTTGGTGCACCAGGAGTACTTTCTGGTGCCTCAGGTTTGGGTTTGGTGTCAATCCTTCTGGTTTCTAGTTTAGAATTATATTCACTGGATTCAACAGCTTTCATTTGTCTCGCCACATCCGCTTCTGTTTCCTTTTTCTTACTTGATAAGTCAACAGAAGGTCTCTTTGCTTCATCACTAAGCAGTTTTGCAATTTCTTTTTCCTTGCGCTTTTTCTCTTTCTTCAATCGCTTTCGCTCTAAATATTCCGGATCATCTTGGTGTCCTTTATGATCATCCCTTCTTCGTTTCTTGTCCTTGCCCCTGTGCTTTTCTTTCCCACGAGCGGAAATTTCTTTACCCAATGATACTCCATCAACATCTGGTCTTGCAGCTGAAAGAGTTTGAAGGCTGGCAAACCGTCGTGCATCAGCATCTATATTGTAGTCCTGGATAACGCTAGATGATGATGGATCTTCTGGCTGAGGTTGTGAATAAACTACACTGGAATCAGCAGTGCATTGGAGTTCTTTGACCAATTCATCACCATCACTCACAAATTTTGCACTACCAATGCTGGCAGTCATGCGAGAACCACGATCATGCCAAGAATTAACTTCCTCGGTATTGTGATTGCCAACACTCAGAGTCTCTACAAAATTCCTTTGGGGTGCATCTACAGAAACTGAACTGCTAGCTCCAAGATCCATTTCGTTACGTCGATCTAAAGAACGTTCAACCATTTGATTATCAGTATCAGCCCTACTGGTGGCAGAAGATTGTTTAACCTTGATTTTAATTGTCCTCTTTCGGTCATGGCTATTGGATACTGTATCAGCTTCCTTGGAAACTTTATTGGGAGCTTCCACTGGTGCTTCCTGGGGAACTTCTGTCAATAACTCACGAGGAGCCTCCACTGGTGCTTCCTTCAGAGCTTCAACATGGGCTTGTTCGGGAGCTTGACAGGGTGCATCCTTGGGAGTTTCATCAATCGCATCCCTCAAACCAGCGGTCGAGGCCACATCTTGTGTAAGGTTTGGGGTAGAGATCGGCAGTTCCAAGGGTTTACTTTCTGGATCAAGAACAAATATGTTCCTTTGATAGTTGCAAGCTTCTGTAAGACTCACTTGCAACGGCCTATTCTCCCGGGGAACCCCATGAAGAGTTGGAGGTCTACAGACAAGAAGAATAAATTCAATCAAGTTTTTTTTTTTTTAAAGAAAAATACATCCACAAACAAATAAATATATAAATAAGAAAGTGTACACGCAAAACAAAGTGGTACATCTTTAGTAGCAATGAGAAAATGGTTAAAGGTAGAGGCTTATGCTGGTATCAACATGCCTACTAAACAAACTAGAAAACACAAAATCCCAGATGATTTCCTATATTGATAAAAGAAAACATATAGATTTACTATCAAAGAAAATTATACACTTCAAAATATGCACCCAAAAAAAAAAGCAAAAAAAACAAGGTGATGAGAACAATTGCACTAGAAGACCCAGCTAAGAAGTTCCAAACCTATAAAACCAGAACACAAGTCATGTTGGAGATGAAAACCCCTTCAAACTGAAATTACCGTACACTACATTCATAGTTACTAAACAAGAGAAATGTTCTACAACATTTAAATTCCATTGAATTCAATAAATTACATAAATGAATGGAGTATATACAAGTTAAATGTGATAAATTGGTAGGGAAGACTGAGGCCAAAAAGATTTTCAACAAATTCTTTTCTGGAAAAGGTTCAATCAAACAACTGATGCATAAAACAGCTCTAACAACTTTTATTTTAAGAAGGAAGGAGTAAATATTCACACGACATTTCTACCTTCTTGCAAGTATTTGCAGTATGCAGAATATGTAATGACGGAGAATGACATTATTAAATGCCATACGGCCTTCCAGTAAACAAAGCAAAGAGACAAGAGCTTGGCTTGTAATTTCGTCATTTGAATCCAATCCATCTCTCATCTGGCATAGCCTCATAACATGAGTGGCCAGTTTTAACTGCCCTGAAATCAAGTAATATAAATTTTCCAACATATAATCAATGGGAAACTACAATAAAAATGAAAGAAAAAAGCATAAACAAAAAAGGAAGAGGGATTGTTGCAGAAAATCTAGTCGGTGTTTGCCAACCTTGAAAAACAAGATAATTAAGGAACATTGAGATCAGATATAAAATCTATAGAGTTCGGTAATCTCTTAAAAGTTTGAACTAGTTCTTTAATTAAAAAGTTTAAATTAAAAATAGTTCAAAGAAATCAAAAGCAAGATGGGAATTAAGCAAACCAACTTTATATATCTCTCTCCCTTTCTGTCTCTGTACTGTTCGAAATTTTTAAAATGATACAGATACTGAAGTATTTAAGCAATGATGATTAATATTAACCTGCCCAAAACAAAACTTTAGATAAACTAAATATATTTTGAACCTAGACCAACTTTAGATCAGTTTCCTATTACTTTTAATGGTTGTGAAACAATTTTTGAGTTTGCCAAACACCTTCATAGATTTGCTTATGGCAAGGATTCACAACCTCTTAAGGAAGGCTCCTCCTCTACGTATTTGATGAATAAAAGTAATGCTGCATCAATGCCCTGGCAGTGGAATTCGAGATCAAGGAGTGCTCTGCTTGCTTCAATTCGAACTTGCCACATTGCCTTTAGGTCTCGAAAAGGCTTTACCAGTTCATACACACGATCCTGAATAAAAGCTCAAGCATTGGATATTTTCATGTCCATCTATGAACATAAATTTGATGCAAAATAACAAAATACTTACAAGAGGAATAAATCCTGATAGCTTTAAAGCAATCTGAGTCAATGTCCGGATACAACTGATAGTCAAGATTCCATTATAGCTTGGCATCAGGCTGGAACAAGACATTTCCAGAAATGTAAAAAATAAATTACAAGTAATCTTGAAAAATCCACCATACTTTAAGGGATTAGGCATTTCACCTATCAAATTGTAAAAGCCGGTCAATATGCTTGAGGAGTGATGACAATAGAAGAATACTCTGTCATCATTTTTAGAGTCAGAAAGAAGCCTAATTGTCAAAATCAAGTTGACTAAGTCTTCAAAAATCATGAGAAGGTGAAAATCATATCAATGATAATATAATAGGTGATACAAAAAAATAGACTTCAAGTAAATAAAAACGTTGCAAGTTTGTCAAAAGAATGAGTATTGCACAACTCAAAATCATGCTTGTCTCTAACAAAAATATCAACCCAATACTTTCAATATAACATTTGTTTGGTTTGATTAATTATACATTTATTAAAGGAGATTTTGCGATTAGTAGAAGAAAAATTAAAGACACATGGTAAACTCATCACAAAATTAATTCATGCAGGTCATCATGAAATCAGCAAGAGTAACACTGCAATAGTCCACGAACCTGTTGCCCAAACTCAAGCTCACCAACTGACTGGACCAGTGCAGCAAGCCAGAAGACATCTGAGTAAGGGTTCCCATTGTTGTCATTGTACTGTAAAAAAAGGAGGATAAAAATGTCACAAGCCATAAAGCTGTTAATAGAACATTCATATACAATTAAAGCAAGAAGCATACTTCTTAAAAAAGCAATCTCACTGTCAAACTAAAACATCATCATTAATCCGATAGACAGTGACACATATGACACTTAAAGCATCATTAATTCAAAGGATGGTGACATGTGACCAAGGTTGTCAAAATCGAGATCCTATCTAAGATCGGGAGAAGATAAAAAAAATCGTAAAATGTAAATCGTAACACATCGTAAGATCCTACCAAAAATATAAAATTATATTTAATATAAATATATTAATATAAATAATAACTAATATGAATAATAATATAACTAATATTCAAATGAGAATTTAATTAGTTATTCATTTTGTAGAGTTTATTATCATTATTCTTCTAATTATCTATTTTATATTTGATACTCCCTCCGGTCCCTAACATAAGCACCATTTGACCAATTTCACTCCCTTTAAGAAAGTTAGTTAATATTGTTAATGGTATTGAAAATGTAAATATTTGGTATACTTTTTCAAAAGTACCCCTATAATTATTATTGGAAATGTAAAAAGTGTTGAGTAAATAGGGGTGTTTGTGGAAAAGAAGTAATTAATGCTATTGGAAATTGGAAATAGGGCTTATTTTAAGGACCAAAAAAAAGTCTTCAAAAGGTGCTTATATATAGGACCGGAGGAAGTAGTATTTTATAAAAAAGAAAAAATACATTTTGGGTGCTTTGCCCCTTTTGTTCAATTAAAAAAAAAAAAAATGAATACAGAACACACTAATAGGAGAAAGAAAATTAAAATACGAGTGCCATCTTATTTCAAGTTAAGGCCAGACACAAAGTCCAACCCGTGTTTCGTAAAACAAAAATCCTAGAAACAAGGATGAAGTCGTGGTATTTGGGCAAAGAGAAAACACCACCTAAGACAGAGCAAAGGTCACCATGACTGACGAAGAGTGTGATACAGGGGAGTGCTATCGCCATCATCGTCGTTGTAGCTGTCAATCGTCCTCTCAGCCACTCTCGTCACCGCCGTACCAGGTTCGCTTGGGTCTAGGGGAGAGATTGAAGATGGTTGAGAATTGGGTTTTAGGTTTTTTTGGGCTGAAAAATAGGTTTGGGCTAATTTGGGCCAAACCCTAAAATTCTGAAACGATGAGAAACGCAGATTTCACGTTTTTGCGATCTTCCTCGTCGATCCTTCCGAGTTCACCTCTGTCCGAGTTTCTAGTGCGATCTGAATCGCTGGGGGCTGAAAAACTCGCAAAAACGACGATTCTACGATAAAAATCGCGATTTTGACAACCTTGCATATGACACTAGAAGCTACCCAAAGATGGTGCATTATAACCAAAAAAAAACCACAGATAAAACCAGCAAGTCGACTACCCTTCTTTTAGGCAGAGGAACTCAAACTGTAAGGAGAGAGAGCGAGAGAGACCAACAGACAGACAGAGAGAACTCAAAGTCTCAAAGAAGTAGCCAGAAATATCTCCACCCTAACCATGTCTCTTGTTAAAAACTCAATTCAGTCTAGGACTTTTTTTTTGGTATACCAGTCGACGACTTTTTTTTTAAGTCAGGATTAATGACCGGGCTTAAACCTTAACCACAGGTGACCACAGCAAATACAGGCGTGCAGGACACTTTTTTGGGATAAATCAAACTACAGTTTCTAACATTAATAAGGAGATAAAAATTTATGCGCTCAGGTATTACCCTAGATTTAAAGGGGACAGGATCCATCTCTATACCCTCAGACAGGCAAATATAGAATTTCATTGCAAATACTATACCTCTATTATTGATTTGATCCACAAAGGATTAGAAAATTCAGCTCATTTCAATAAACTCCAGTACTCTATTATTGGAATCCTCGGCATATTTTAAAATGAAACGAAGATCATTTCACTAAACAAATAATTCAACCAACATAAACTCTTATCCAAAAAAAACCAACATAAACACAAAGTGACCATCAATGTGTTCTAGGACCGATCCAATCAGATAATCGAATTGGTTCACCGATTGAGCCAGCGAGTCTGGTCCAGTCCAGGTTTAATAGGACTATATTATAATTATATTCTCTTTATTTTAATATATTTCTTCTTTTATCAAAATAATAATAATAATAACAGCAAGTCAGCAACAGCAGCAGCATAAGACACCATAAATATGTACTGCAACCATTCACTATTGCCATTTCATGGATGCAACTGTTATTCTTGATGCCCTTATCATACGAGTTATTCTGAAAAAGAAATTAATGCCAGCAGCAGAAAGTAAGCAATAACCTTCAATAGCTGTAAAACAAACTCAATAGCCTCTCTTGGGCTTTTCTTGTCTGAAGATCTGACCATAGCTACCGCATGTGGAATTGCCTACAACAGCCCATTAGTAAATAAAAATGAGTAGCAAGTTATAAATGATACATGAAACAATGGTGTGATATCTTGCTGGTAGGCAGAATATAAATGCCACATTCAGAATTATCTTAGGATGCACAAACATCATTGATAATGTAAACAGAGTTTAAATAAATCACTTTCAACATTCAGTTGCGTAGACAACAAATCTTGACCAGTAAAAATTCAAATTATTCTCTCATTTGTATTCCAACTAAAGGAAATGAAACAACAATCAAACATGCATTAAGCATTGAAAATGAACAAAATGTAAAATCAATACGCTGTTGATTATTATCAATTCCAGTGATCAACATGAAGGCATCTGTATTTTAAAAAACTAAAAGAGTTGTAGGCTTTGAACAGATAAAATGCAGTAATTAGCCCAATAATAACATGTAGATAAGTAGCTAAGTCATGGATCTATATATTTTGCAATTAGGAAAATTCACTCCTTTGTATTTCCAGACACTGTTCACACAATCATTTACATCTCATCCTTCAGCCCCAAGTCTCAATTCTAATCCAACTTCAAAATCATACTCCAATCTGAATCCACTACAGGCATAATTCAAACTTCATACATGTGAAGTTTGGTGTGGTCCACCACACATTCAGTTTCTTGAATACAAATTTTGTAAAGGTGCCACGACGCTACTATGCCGTAAAGAATTTTATTTTCAAGTAGCAAAAGCAGTCTTGTCATCGTGACCCTGAGTATTACTTTGATTTATTTTATAAAACAAGGACTCAACAAGAAGGACAAAATACAAAACAGGAGCACTGGGAGTTCTCCAAAACCTGCAAAGAAACTACTTAGGAAAGAAAGAAAACAGAAAATACATCAACTCAAAAGACAACTCAGTCCCTTGGCATGTCAAATCAAGAAACACGCTTAAAAAGCCTATGGGAAGAAACTGTAAGAGGAGCTAAGAAAACAGGACTTTGCCAAACATGATGCAAGGACCCTGTGAACCATGCTATTCAGAATTCATGACTGGCCAACATAAAATGATGAGACAAACTCTGCTCAAAGTTCACCAAGCAAAATGGGACTTAAATTGCTGATAAAATTTTGGGACTTAAATTGTTGAGTTTATTAGAGAACAGTTAGCTTCACGATTAAGCTAGTAAGATCTAATCTCAGTTTATTAGACTGACAGACATCGTCGCTAATTAGCTTAATCAGCAAGCTAACTATTTCACTATACAATATATGCTACACTCTAATAAGTTTTGGCAGGCCTTTTATTCTAAGGGTTAGCCAGAATAAACTGGACAGATTATGAGCAAAAATGAGTTGCCAGTACTATGGACTCTTTGATACGTGATTAGTCCCTACCGCTTAGTCTTATTTGAGAGCCATCTTTAAATCTGGGAAACTTCTGTCGTAGTTTCTGAGCTAATCTTACTCTTATTTATGCTATTTTCTCCTAGTTCAAGCCTATATAAATTACTGCCATATGCAACAGACCTCCCAAACATGGTGTGAGAGTCAAAAGTCAAAGTCAATTATTGTAGACACAATATAGCTATATAATGCGTCCAATTATGGTGGTACCCTGGAATTGGGGGAAAGAAGTACAGTAAATAATTCTAGGATGAAGGATAGAAGTATCCCCTAATGTGTCTAAGAAGTGTCGGACATTTTGAAATGTTGGCATTTCCTTGCTGTCAACACTCAACTTGACAACAAAAATGGACGGATAATGATAAAATTCTAAAACTATCCAAAAAAGTTACATAATTTTATAATTAATTCCTCCTTGAGCCGAGCACATTGTTGCCTCCCAGATGCAACCCACCTACAGCAGTTTTGTAATTTTTTGCTCAAACCAAAGAATCTGCATTTATGGAAGCCTGACCATTAGGGTAAATAGGAACAGTGTGTGCATGGAGACACCCATTCCTACTTATAGGCTTATAGCTTTGTTAAGCATGTATTTGGTATTATTTAGCAATGCTTTCATTTTCCTTTAAATAAATGTGTCACAAAGTGGAACTTAGCTATATGGTTAGTGTTACTTGCGAAAATTGCTAAATATCGTAGTATGACACAAAAAAATTTAAAGAAAAAATACACCTAAGACACACTATACTCAATCATCATGACTACAAGTTACATTTTAATGAATGTAACTAATTGCCTATAGCATAGCCACACAAGTTTAAAACCTAGCAACTGGGGTGCGAACAAAATCATTGAAATTCATCATAACAGGACAAACTTATTGCAATAGCACGCTAGGGCAAGGTATGGACAGCACACAAAATCATTTGCATAAATGCAAATATACACACACACACACACACACTATGACAATGTTCAGAACACGTGAAAATCACAAACATTTTTCAATCATATCACATCAGTCATACACATCCTACCTCCTTGCATTACCTCAAGAACAAAATACTCGGCAAAATCATGAAAATCATTTGGCCTGGCAAGAGTAGCAAACAAGAAAAAGTTTCAATTGATAATGTCAAAGATAAATGAAAGAAATTGAAACAATAACTGCAGCAGTCTTACTTTGGGAGTCCGATGTCCGGATCAAACCTTCGACTCTTGTAAAATTTCAACAAATGGAGTAAACCAGCAAAATCAGTATCCTGCTAGACAATAAACTGAGGTCAAATTTACCATGATGAAAATGAAACAACCATCATCATTTCATCAAATGTCAACAGTGATTTGAAATGCGATGACAATAATCAATCTTTTCCTCACTAAGTGGGGTCCACTTAATGGATTAAATGACATCATGATGTCCTATTGCAAAACATGTCTATAGACAAACCATTTACATCTTACACACACACGCACACGTACACACACACAGACATATATATATATATTATGACTATATTTAAGATTCACATTTCAATCGATCATATCCATGAACTTCAATGATACTCATGCAACAATTAGTCAATTTTATATTTTGCACCAGTTACTCATTAAATTGACAAATGCATAAATGGATTTCAATGTTCTAAGCATAACCAGATGTTATATATCCCATATTTAAAAGACGTCAAATTCCATTCAGAGTTAAAACATTGTACCAAATTTGAAAAAGAAAAATGAAACTAATGAAGAAAAGTTTCTTAGGTACTAAGTTTTGTATATTAGTGCTGGGTAAGTTGTCAGAAGTCAACAATTAAATTAAAGCCACATCTGACTACACTGAAATTACTCCCTCCGTCCCTAATTATAAAGCCCACTTGAGAGATTTCACGTCCATTAAGAAAGTGGAATAATTTAGTTAATTGTATTGGAAATGTGAACTTTTGATATGTATTTTCAAAATTACCCCTATTAATATTATTGGGAATCTAAAAAGTGTTAAATAAATAGGGGTGTTTGTGGAAAAAAGTAATTAATGCTCATTGAAAATTGGTAAAGGGCTTTATAAATAGGGACAAAATAAAAGTGTCAAGAGGGCTTTATAATTAGGGACGGAGGGAGTATTAAATAAACATTTATGTGCAGCTAACTTGATTCACACTAGTGTTGTCAAAAGTGGCTGGCTCTGGACACCCAGGCATGCTTGCCACCCAGGCATTGAGGGGGAAAAAATGGCCTCACTTGCCTAATATGGTCTGAGCAGCGGGTTTGATGATGTAGCAGCATCATTCATTTTTGGTTAACTTACCTTTTTATCCTAGCCTAAAATGCTCAATATGGATCTAATCCGAAGGAGTATGTTGTTCTACAAACACCATCGCAACTTAATACTGCCTAGCAATCTGAAGGGAAAGAAAGTCCTAAAACAGGATCACATGACGTACGTCACTTAAAGTCCAGAAGCCAGAGCTCCCTTTATTCTTTGATTAATCCATGCTCTTATTCACAGCCCTTTCTGGAGTGGAGCTGCCGATTTTCAGTTTAAATCTCCTCTTATTGTCCAATAATTATATTATTTATCTCACTTGGCCTTTTGACTGGCTCTTGGTTGGAAGTGCACTTACATTACAATGATTCTAGCACTGTCAATTGAAATTAAATGTTTTTAAAGTATTGCCATGACTTGATTATTACTAAAATTGTATTTTGGTTATGAGTTCTCGTTGCATGAATAGCTTCAGTAACATGTTAAATTATCCACATCACTTCAATGGACACATCAGATGAGGTTTTGCGTGAAGCCCATGTCAACCCGCTTTTCACCGCGTGACAAACACTGATTCACACCCTGCTCATGGATTGAATATGTATTTTGCAATCGATTGGTATTTGAAAAAGTCATAACGCAATAGGTAACCTAGCACTTAATACCTCAGATGCTGAAGTTGCCAATGCAAATGCTGCTTCGATTCGCACTCTCCAAAAAGCCTTGTAGTATTAAGAAAAAAAGACTCCAGGTATTAATTTAAAATTTTAAAGCAATTATTGAAACTTGAAAATACTATACTATCAAAAGAAATCAAACCTTGGAGTCGGTGAGGAAATTGTTTAGGGCATTCACAACAGAAAATGATAACTGGGGTGATGCCTCTAGGGTTGCAATTGCTTGCACCTGAGCAATAACATCTTTGTCCTTCTCTAATTGATTAATCTAAAAGAATATATCAACTATATAGAATCAATAAAAGAACCTGATTGCAAAAGATTAAATATAAGCATAAGAGTAAGGGATACAGAACACAATGAATGGGCATAATTTTTTTGAAGTTCAGTTTCAAAACGATTTTTTACTCATTCATTGTAGAATTTATTATAATCCTTGACATTAATTAAGCCTAACAATAATCTTGATTATTTTCAAGTTTTGAGTTTTATAACCATTTCAACCACAAGCCTTTTAGCATCTTCATAAATTGCTTTTTTTATACATTACAATTTTCCAAATAAAACACATCATCTTAAATCACTTTTCAATTAAATACTATCCAAATACGGTACTGATTTCATCATAATCCCTTATTGAAAATCTTTTCATAGCTTATACAAATGCACTAATATTACAACAGATAAGTAGCAACCACAAAGACAAAAAATAACTCAAAAAGAATTAATTAGTCATGCAACTACCAGTCTACTCCAACCTCATACTTACCCACATCTGAATTGGTTGATTAAAATGAATTTCAGCAAGGTACTCCATGTCAGGATCTGCTCTGACCCATAATAAGGGGGACTCGGTACTGCTATATCACAGAGAAAAAAAATTGACAGAAACTCAATGACAACGACCATCACCAGAGTCAATAGGACACTGAAATACCTGGAACGTGTATCCATGGATGGCACATCACCATTGTCATCAGAGCCATCGAGCTTAAAACCTTTCTTAGGCTTTTGAAAGCGTCTAGCAGCAAGCTTTGAGTGACATTGAATTTCCATTAGTTGCCATGCTTCTCCAGCCATTGGTAGAATTGGATGGTCATACATACCATCGAGTTCATATACCCTGATACTCATCATCCCAGGCCATCCAGTATCTCCATCTCGGTTTTCAGTATCTGGATTAATATCAAGGACGGATGTACATGAAGTCTGCAATGCAGTGCATCCCCGGAACACAGCCAATTCAACCATATTCTTCCTCTTGTTATAGGAAAACCCCATCCTTAGCAGCAGCAAAAAGAAACATGTCAGGACATGAGCACAGAAAAGCTCTGTAAAAATGAAATAAACAGTAACAAGTACCTTAAAACAGGGCACCCACACGAACCAACCCAGCGAGGGAAGAAATCTTTCAGAAATGGACGTTCAAGATTTCCAATCTTATTAGCAAAATGTCGAAACTGCATATATAAAACACCGATACATGAAGCCAACTATCATATCCACATTGTATTGTCGGACTGAAAAGCCATCAGGATGCTTAAACTAATTCTATGTGGAGAGATTAAACTCTATAGTAATGAATCTAATTTCACAAAAATGCTTTACAGTTCTATTTCTTTGATATAATTTCAGAGAAGCTATGTGCAGGTAAATAATTCAGAGTTATCTGTACCAGAAGCAGATTACCTCCTTGGTACTAATAGTTTTCACGGATCGAGATTTATCTTGAGCCCGAGAAACTATAGTTTGCAAAATCTGCACATTGAAAACAAACAGAAACAAGAATGATAATCATCAAACCCCTCATTCAAACACAACTTTCAAAAGAAAGGGAAGACTTAATATGCAATCAAAGATACAGAACAAAAACTATTAAACAACAAAGACAGAAAGAATAGGAACATGACAAATCAAGAAGAATGGGACAAGGTCTACAATGCTGGAAGAAAACAAAATTTCTCCATGGGTACCATCACCTAATCTAATTGGTACATAAACTTCAGGATATATGCATGAAGATAGAACAAGTGAACAAATTAACCATCGAAGATATGAATGAATCCTCTATCAAGAGAGCAAATAATCAGAATTTAGAAAGACAACAAGATAACCAGTATAATTATATCCAAAAGTAGAAAAAACATAATTCATAATCACCAACAAAAGCACAAATGAGAAATCTAAAATGATCAGAAGGGCAAATAGTGCAAAGGGGCTCTCACTCTGCGGAAAGATTCGGGACCCATCTGCTTTTCAAGCATCTGAAGAACTGCCACCTGAACAAAGTAAAAAAAATGTTCGATCAAAATACTAAACGAACAAAACACATTACTGAACGAGCGTACTTTTTTTTATACCCAAAACCTGGGACCCACCCGGTCACATTGGACCTGGCGAGTCTTGCCAAACTGGGGAGAGTATCTACCCAGCTACTTGAGCGCTCCCCTCATAAATCGAAACATGTCCAGCTTAGCTAGGGATCGAACACGGAACCTTAGGCTCCTTTATGCTCACCCTTTACCAACTGGGCATACTGAACAAGCATACTGCTGGATGAATAAAACGAGGGGAGAAAGGAAAAACTTACAGACTTCCATGATCTTATTTTTCCATGCAAACCAATGCATTGTGTTCCATATAAATCCTTACAAGAGGCTGAACAGCTCAAAGATGTTGCTCCACTGCTATCAACTTTACAAACAGTACAATTTGCCTGTAGATAGATTTACATACACAACAGTGTAAGAATAAGACAGAATAAGACATATCAATCACTAAGAAGTGTCTACTCCCTAGTAGCCATTTTTCGAGACAACCATACTATCATAATTTGAAACTGTCCGATGCTAGGTAACCTTCTTATAGATCAGCCTAAACCAAAAACAAACCTTGTATCTCCGATATCGTGCCTCGTTATTTCCCAAATGCTTCTTGATAAAAAAATCTGTTAAAAAACCAGCAAGCCCATCCAAGAGCCACTCTGCACGTAAGCATTCACCAATCAAGTTACATTAAACAGGTTTTCTACAAAACATACAACGAGTCAAATTTAAATATCAATCAATACTAATTTAGCGATAGGAAAACAGCAACTGTTATTTTACCATCATTTGGTGCCTCAGGGGAGATGTACACACCAAACCACTGTCTTGCAAGGGCATGTGCAAGTTTTATCCTTGTATCAATAGTCTGTCACAGCAAACAATAATGCTAAAAATTAAGCTGCCAAACCAGCAAAATAATAAGCAGAAAACTCTGATTAAAGAATAGCTAATAAAAGAATAAAAGAATTTAAACAATGAACTGACCTGATCAATAACCTTCTCATCAAACAAAACGTGAGAACTAAATATACTCAGAGAGGCTCCTAAACTCAATGATGACACTGCCATCTCCGGCTCAATGAAAACTTGCTTATATGAGTCAAATGGGAAGTCTACAGAAAGATAATCCTTATAGCAGCTGCTCACCAATTAAATGTGGAATAACCAGTCATCATACAGTTTTTAAGATTAGGAATCTATTCTGGGCAAGGAAAATTGCATTATCACATGTCAAACCTGAAGGCACTATGGAAAAATTCCACTGTATTCCGCATCTTTGACAGATTAGGCAGTGAACACATGTGTGATATGAAACTAAATTGGTGATCTGGGAGAATTTCAAATGGGGCAACAGTCAAAGATATCCATCTTGCAGCAACTGGAACATCCAATTTATAGACATATGTTTTACGAGGAGGACTGTCCTTGCTTATGACCTGAAAAAGAAAGGAGATTCAAACATATGGAAATTTAACTCCGCAAGGCAAATAAAAGATATAGATTAAAAAAAAAAATATTATAGAAGAAATTTTATTAGATATAAAAAGTGAATTACAACTGGGGAGATAAGAAATCCTTAAAAACAGGAAAAACAAAAGGGAGCAGGATATGACACATAGTTTACACTTCATTGTTTGTACAGAATAGAATCAACAAAATATAATATCAATAATACTAAGGCATCCTCCTTTCCCCTTCTGTTTTGTGAGATAGAAGTTCGTATCCAAGTGTGATTTGTGAAGCTGGTTCAAAACTTTGTGAAAGTTATATGTACTCTTCAAAGCAAAGAGTTAAACAACACAAGCCAAGTCCCACGAACAATGGCTACATAAATCCACGACCCTTGAGATGCACGCGGTGAGCATGGATTGAACATGCGACCTTCAGATCTTCAATCTGACGCTCTCCCAACTAAGCTATCACCGCAAATCAAGCACCACCAGCCAGGAATCAAATTCCAGTCGGTAACATAGCAGAGTTGTGTCGGGTAACAAAATTTGGCAATGGTAACCGTATATGGCCATAAATTGAAATCCAGCCCACGGTGTGGCAGAGTTATATCATAATGACAGTTATTAATAAAGATAAGGGTATTTTTGGGATAGATCTTCTCATCCAAAAAGAAAACGAAAACAAAGGAGGAAGTCTGCATTCCATGTGAAGAATAATAATTAAAATAACCTCCAGGTTCAATCCTCAAATGTTTAACTGGGGTAATCCACAATATCCAATAAATCAGTGCATCACATTCAAAAAAAGCAGTCAGCAATCCGAATTGTACGCCGTTCCATCTAAAACTATTCCAGGGATCTAGTGAATGAATTATGTATAGGTTGGAAATTTTTTAATATTCGGTATTCAGTATACAAAAACAAAGCCATAACAATACAATTCACTATTCTCTATTCTACAAGCACATTTCAGTATTAGGTGGGAAAAGAGAGTAATCACAAATCACCATTTGAAGGGAAAAAAACGTTTCGAATATTCTTATTATGTAAGCAATTACTTTTACACATCCATGTCTTTGTTTCATCCCATTTAACAAATTTAAGTGCCTCTATTTTTGTACAGTTTCTGCTTGCTGCACATTTGTCAAATAGTCAAAGTCAAAATACATTCCCTGCATCCTATCGTTTAGCTCAAAACAGTATTCCACATGCTTTCAAAACTAAAATCCTGGAACAATAAATGTCATTCATTACTACCTGATATAGCAAGCTTCCAGTACTGACAGCCACAAGGTTGTGTGCAACAGTGAACTCCATGTCATAGCTGAACATTGACAAAACAACAATAATGACTTGAAGTTCTTACTGTGAATGGAAATAACTGTTCATATAAAATGTGGGTGTGCACCGAGTGCGTGCACACACACAAATGGGCAAGTGTTAAACAGTTCATACCAGCAACGCTGTGAATTGTCATCTACACAAGGGAACCAACACCTTGCTCTCCTTATCTGGTTGTCGGTATGAAGAAAATTATCTTTGAATTGGATTCCTGTCTCTGCCTTCTCTATCCAATAGTCAATACGAACCAATCTCACATTCTGCACCCAACATCAACCTACATGAGAAAACACAAATAGTAAACCTCACCACGACAACTCATTTCCTACATTTCATCACCAAATCTTCAGTTAAGGATGCTACACTACCCGAACAACTAACAAACTACAGCCCAATTCTTTGCAATTAGAGGGTTAAAAGCCTGTCTATGCATATCAAAAAAAGTAATAGGGCAAGAATTTAATACAACATCAGTCATGGCAACGCATCACAAAATCTTTGTGGGGTATATGGAAAAATCCAAGCAGAAGCGGCAGCCCAAAAATGAGTTGCATTACTATCCGTGTCGCACCAATACTTCAAAATGGATGTCGTACCGGTATTCAAGAGTACCATGTGGGACACTTCTAAACTTTTCATACTTTTTATCTATACGTCTTTTCTTTTTGTTATTTTACGATTTTTCCATGTCAATGTATGTGTACTGTATCCCATATCCGTGTTTAATACATTACTATAAACTTAGCTTCGTAGTGGAACCTAACACGCTGCAGCAGGCTTATTCACTTTCGAAAATTCAAAATTAGATATATTATTCTCACGTGTCATGATAAAATAACATTAGATAATTAAAATTCGTAAAAACGCACCCATACTATTATTCACATATGGTGCTAGCTGCAAAACAGCAACTACTGAGGTAGCAATAAACGCAAAGGCGTAAAGACAGCAACTATAACCTGCTTGGCCTTGGACGAAGAAGGCGAAAGTGGCGGTTGATCCTGCTGCTGCTCGGTATCAATCTTAAACGGCTTGCAACAATTAATGAGCAAATTCGGCACGAGTTCTTTCTCGAGAGCGGACAAGTAAAACGAGCCAGCGGCATCAGCAGCAGAGCTAACAGAATCAACTTTGCTCCATCGGTCCTCATCCTCCGATTGCTGCTGATGATTAGGATAATACTCGAACTCCGTAGGCTCGCCGTCAACCCAAACACTCTCAATCCCTAAATTCTCCGCGTGCAGGCCAACGATCCCAATCTCCGGCACCGCAATTTCCAATTCAGTGTACCTGCAAGTAAAAAATAAATAAATGAGAATAAATAAAATAAAACAAAACACTCGATTATTAATTGATTGAATGAATTCGCAATGTATCGCGCCAATTAAAACCTAATCTAGAACCGCGACACATGGCATAAACCGAAATTTCAACGAGTGCAAGTGGAAACAACAGTTGAAATGTGAGTATGAAAGAGAAATGAACCCGTAGAGAAGGCGTTTATCCATGTCGATGGAGAGGCAAAGCTTCTGGTGGTGAACAAGGGCGCCAGAATTTTCGGGTTTAGGGTCTTCGTTCTTAGGCTTGCGAGGCTTTGCCATGAGAGAGAGAGGGAGAGAGGGGGAAAATGGAAACGAATCAAGAGATAGAGAGAGAGAGTCGTTAAGAGCAAACAAATCGAGGTCCTATGCTATGGTAAACTAAACTCTGTGGGTGGGTGTGTGATGGAATGAGCTGAGTTGAGGTGATACGGTGTCGTATTTATAGAAGGACCCGGGCCTGACCTCACTTGCAGTTGGAGCGAGATTGGGTCACGGCGCCTAACAGCGATGACGGTATCATGATGCCCTATCTATTCCTCTTCATATTCATCTCTGCCTCTCTGCCCTACACTTGTTAACCCTCCCTTTTAATCAACGGCTAATATAATTTCTGATTTTAAGTGTCCTTCAACAACATCATTAAGGGTAACTGTTTTCTTAGGTATATACCCTTGTATTATTAGACTATTTAATCAAATTTATTTATCTGTATTGAATATTTGAGCTCTTGAAAAAGAAATAGAATGAAAATAGTGTCACTTGTAATTATTGATGAACAATGAAAATATTTGCAAATAAAAGCAAGTTATTATATTTTTCTAACATTATCAATGTATTATTTTTATTTGTTTTTTTTTATCATGGAATTCTTGCAGAGACATAGGGATATGCTTCATCTTGCTTTGAATATTGCTTGTTTTATGAGTGGGTGTGATAAATAAATTAGGTCTTGACAAATTTATAACCATGTTATGCATAATATATACTTAGGCATATTTGAAGGAATTCAATATAAGTTTTAAAGCATTTTGCAATCCAAAAAATATACAAACACAAATTGAGTTTAAAATTTATTGGTGGCAAGCCACCTCCTTTAAAGGTTATTAAAATTATTTGCGGGCTTGTTAATGATGATTGAAAAAATAGGCTCATGAAATTTTATGCTTTATAGCCCTAAATCACACTAATGTTAAAGGGGAGCTTTATTGTATTAATGGATGTTAAAGGGGAGCTTTATCCATTAGACAATGCTTTTTATGGTAAATTTAGGCACAATTTATTGCTAAGTGTTTGTAGTTATCTCTCATGTGTTTTTGTGATGATACGGAAATGCAACGTATATTTCTGTTAGAGTTTTTTTGGTCAAGTCACTTTTGTATAGTCTTAACATGATATTTGACACTTATGAATGCATTTTCTTTTCCATCAAAACAAAAAAAAACAATTCTATATTTTTGTATTATACATGTTTATGAGGACATCTCATAAATATTATAAATAATGTGAATATGCCTTATCTCACTTTAGGGCAAATTTTATCATAAATATGATTTTTGCGCCATTATGTTGGGTAAGTGAGATGTACGAATCTAACCGCATCCTGAACACATCTTTGTAGAGAAAAAGTAGAGAGATCGAGTTATTCTTTACCTAAGGGCTATCACCAAGAAAAGGGTAAAGGTACCAAAATACATTTCTTAGAGCATCATCGGTCGTGAACCTCATTTTTTTAAAAAAACTAACCCCACGTATTATTTTATAATTGTTCACACTCCTCCAAAATTTAAGCACATACAATATTATTTCACTTAATCCCTAAACCTAATTTTCATTCTTAAATGGGTTCTAGAACCTACCCCACACTCTTACAATTTGCGATCGTATTGTTAGCATATTATAAGGGGAGTAGTTGTCTGCCTTTCCATGCACCGTGATAGGTCTGGATGGTGTGCTATGGAGGCTCCCTCAAACGCTTGTGCAAGCCATCCCATGGCTTGGGGGTGATTCAAGGGAGTCATCTTCCAAGTTGATCCTTGGTCGTACGTGGCCCGATGCAGGTTGATCCCTAGGAAAAGCATGGGCTTTATAGTGTGAATTGCTCTAGCATATGGGATGCACGAGCGATGCATCAAGGTTAACGCTCCTTAAAACATATCGGTAATCTTTGGGCCTCATATGATGCAATCATTTCTCTTGTTTGGGTTGTCGGTCGAGTCACACATTGGCAAGGTGGGTAGTCGTGAGCATCGTCCTCTATGTGCCGAGGCTACTGGTGCGACCCACTCCGCATGAAAAGACGTGGTGTTAGGTGATGCCTTCACAGGTTGAACCGCATCACCAAAGGACAAGAGTCGGATCGTCCCTAAGTACGATTGGGGCGGGATGGCACAGGTTTTGTCGAGATGGCATCCGGGGCAATTCATGCATGAGACATCGTTGCGTTTCTCGATTTAACACCCTAGCGAAATGCATCAAAGGGTATCATCCACTTCGGATTGTCCCTTTCGATAACAAAACATAGACCCTTTTTGATGCAATCCTTGGGGAGTTCACCGAGAAACCAAACGAGAGGTTGTGACATTGTCCTTGATGGTTGACCCACCTTCCAAACCTTGATTTTATGAAGATTTAATTCACACCTTTTATTTATGGAAAATTTCACTTTTTCTAAAGATTTATATTCTAAATGTTAAAAAAACTAACTTATTTTAATACCAATTCATAATGAAGTAAATAAAATTTCAACCCCAATTTCCATTGAAAAATAATGCTAAAAATTAAAAACTGTGGCTCGACGAGGCCTTAATAGCATCAGTAAGAGCATCCTTAATTTCAGTGATTGCTCCACCAAACCTTGATGAGCATTCGATACCAACGATCGAGCCATGTTTTACTAATGACAATGATGAGGATCCTCGTCTCATAAGGAGAATGGGTGACGACTCTACATGACGTGGCCGAGATAGAGTAGTGGTGGTGGCTCTGCATGAGGGCTTCCATTAAACATGCAAAGGGGATCGATGCTCCCATCGAAGGTGGTGTGTCGATTGCGGGGCAGTGGTTGTTGTGCGAGAATGACGCAATGGTGGTTGAGAGTGAGAACAACGATTGTGATCGATAATAAGAATGATAGGGTTAAGAGATGAGTTTCTGTATGAAGATGACAATGGTGGTTGAGAGGATATGGATGGTGAGAATGAAAATATAGAAAAAGACATGGTTTGGAAAAATTGATGAAAATTGAAGTTAGAAGATAGGCTTTAAAATTATGAATATTTCAATCATTTTATAATAAAATGGATATGTGAGTAATTATGAGAATTAGTCCCAAATTCTCATATTTCAGTTCCTAGCCCCTTCTTTTTTTGTGTCGAAAAACATTTTGAGTGAACACCATAAAAAAAATGGAGACGAGGACTAAAATATGAGGGTCGGAACTACTTGGGGTCAAATTCTTGAGGGATTTAGTTTATTGACCCCCCACTTAATCACTTGACCTTTTTTTTTTTTGCAAAACCCAAAATTGTCCTTTTTTTCTGGGTTTATAACACACTTGCTGGAGGGCCAGCGAGAATTCGAAAAAGCAAAAAAAAATTGCTGCTCGCTGGTGGGTCAGCGAGTTGTGTAAATTTACACACTCGTTGAACCTTCATCGAGCTTTTTTTTTTTTTGCATTCTTGCTCCATGGTAAGCTAGTTTGTTATTTTACACAGCTAGCTGACCCTTTAACGAGCTTTATTTTCCCCCCCTTTTTGCCTTCTCGCTGATCCCCCAGCGAGATTGTTAAATTTGTGAAGGTCGCTGACCCCAGCGAGTATGTTAAATTTGTTAAAAAAATGCAAGACACGAACTTAGCACAACACATGATAGAGATTATGCAACAAAGCCAAGTGTAACGAATGGAAATAATGAAAAATAAGCGAGCAGCACATGGAAGAGTGCAATTGAGTAAAAAGAATCAACAGCTGTCAAAGTAGTGCAATGAACACTCAATAATAAACTAACGGACTTAAGGTGCATAATATTCACACTCTCGCTTAAGTGTAAGCGAAAGTTCGAAAAAAGAAAAAAAAAATAGAACTCACCGAGGTGCTAGCGAGTACACATATTTTACATTCATGCTTGGGTACTAGCGAGTATTAAAAAATAATAATAATAATAATAATACTGCTCGTTGGGGGTCAGCGAGCCGTGTAAATTACACACTTGTTGACCCTCGAGCGAGTTACTCTGATGCATAAATCTCTTGGTTCGCTCCAAGGTTAGCTAGTGTGTAAATTTACGCAGCTCGCTGACCCCAGCGAGCAGCAATTTTTTTTTACTTTTTCGAATTCTTGCTGACCTTCCAATGAATGTGTTATAAACCAAAAAAAAGAAGGGCAATTTTGGGTTTTTTTTTTCTGAAAAAGGAGGTCAGGTAATTAAATGGGAGAATTAGTTCCCAACCCTCATCTATTAGCCCCAAACCCCCATTTTATTAATAATCCCAAAATACCCCCCACATAACTTCCAATCAGTTCTTCCTTGATCAAACCATTCCCCAAACCCCACACCCCCTTCACCCTCACGCCCCACCAACCTCGGCCATGGCCTCCCTCCCATGCCGTCATCTCCCTTCTCCGGCCAATTTTTTTCTGGGTCCGACAAATTTCTGAGAACCCCGTGCCGGAATTTCAAATTCCGACACCGGTTCGTCGGAATTGAACATCATGTTCAATTCAGACGAACCGGTGAGAAATTCCGACACGGGGTTCTCAGAAATTTTGTTCTTTTT
The DNA here is from genome assembly GCA_037953625.1 of Crotalaria pallida. Lineage (NCBI taxonomy): Eukaryota > Viridiplantae > Streptophyta > Magnoliopsida > Fabales > Fabaceae > Crotalaria > Crotalaria pallida. Next base: position 184,172,930 of record CM075649.1, read on the forward strand.
GATTTTTTTTATGGCTGCTTATTTTTTGGCTCTTAATATATTCACAATCATGTGGCCTATAGCCACTGAATGGGTCATGGTCCTGAGATGACACAGAGTGGCAGACGCATAAACTCTTCCTCTAGTGGAGCAGAGGCACTAACCGTAGCCATTTGCCATCTCGCAACGGAAGCATCATTTTCCCAAACAAGATTCAAATACTTGTATGTGGTTTTATTCTCTAAACTATACTGCTGATCTGGATCCGTCGCATCATCATGCGAGAGAGAGGAGGTAGAAGATGAGGGGTTTGGGTTTGGGGGTGGGAAGGTGGAAGATGAAGGGTTTGGGGTTCTGTTGGTGGTTTGGGGAAGAAGAAGAAGGAGGGAGTTTGGGGTTTGGTGGGAAAAAAAATAGAATAACGATTATTTTTGTCATTTCTCAGTTAAATTGGGGGTTGGGGCTAAAAGTTGTGGTTTGGGAACTAATACTCATTAAATGGGGTCTATAAACTAAAACCCAATTCTCGGACTTTTGCTTTGTAAGGCAGAATGGCCCGAAGGCCCATCTAGGTTGTTCCAATGTTCCATTAGTACAAAGAACGTGTTCCATTCCCCACCGCTATATAAGGATCACAATTGCTGCATCTTCTCATTTCTTTCGTCAGAGAGAGAAAGAGAGAGATCTTCCCCATTTCCTCTCTGATTCAATCCATCGAATCAGCTAACTACAACAACAAACGGCACTCACTCCTTAATTCATAATCCATACAGACTGTACTACTAAAACCCTAAAACCAACTCCATTCCATTCAATTCAATTCTATGACCGATCATTACAATAAGTACGTACTTCACCTGTGCATCATAATCATCGTCTTCAACCAAATTGAATTAAAACTAAATATTGTAACTGAAAAATATATTATAAATATTTATATTATTTGATTTTATGGGGTGAATTTTTTTATTTATTTTTATTTTTTGCGTAGGCTGGTTAAACTAGCGGCCAGGGCTTTCTACGATGATCTACCGCCAAAGGGAGATAATCAACCCAAAACTGGAAGGAGTGATAACAGAGGAATCGCTGTTGTCATTCTCGATGCTCTCACTAGGTTCGACCTCTCTTCTTCTTTATCCTTTTTTTTTTTTCAACTCATGTTCTGTTGAAAGTAAAGTAATGAAAAAAGGGAACCAATTGGAGAAAGTGTTTTTACAAGTGGCAATGTCTGTTAATTTGATAGGACCAGTGCAAAGTGAAACTTGGGTTGTTAATTGCCTTTGAGCTGTATGGAATATTGTGTAAATGATGGTGTGCTGAAGAAATGTAGAAATGACACTGCTTGAATTGTTTATTTTTTGCTTGAGATTTTGGATTTTCATGGAACTCGAATTGTGTGAATTTTATCTAGGCGGCAATGGGTTAGAGAAGAAGACTTGGCAAAGGACCTCAAATTGCACACAAAACAACTTCGTCGAACTCTGAGGTACTTTGAAGAAGAAAAGATCATCACTCGAGAATATAGGAAAGAGGTAACTGTTAGATTCTTTCCATGCATTACTTTGCTGCCACTTTCTGTATATTACTATTGCTGGCTTGCAAGCATTCGCCATTGAAATAGATGTGTTCTGTCATCTGATCCATAACATTGCTCTTTCTAATGGGTTTAATGGGTTAATGAAGGAAGACAGTCAGATATCAGTGACAGATGCTTAAGCATTCCTTCACATGTACAGCATAACACCACAAATTGAGAGATATAGAATTGACATTTAACCTTGTAACTAAATGGTATTCTCTTTTTCTTCATCATAATTATTTTCTTATGTTCTATTTTCAAGTTTAAAACTTAGTAGGGTTAAATGAGGCTTTTACTTAATAAAGAGAGGATGATAATATATGCCAAAGATTTAATTTTTTTTTTCCCATCAATATCTATCTCATACCTCTGCTGCAAACAAAGAGAATGTCGTTAGAACTTGCACATGGGGTAGATTTTGGGTCTAAACCGTGTTGGTATTATCAAGAAATAAGGTATCATCATGCTGTAGCTTTTCGTTTTCGGTATGATGAGATGTAGATTGTTGTTTGTCCATTCCTCAGGTACTTGTTCCAGCCATATGAATAAAAGCTCTGAATCTGAGTACTTACTTAATGCTTCGGTCCCACACTCCCACTGCCCTTGTGAAATCTCAAAGAATTTTTACCTGATTTGTTACTTAACAACAATTCTTTGTTCGCTAATTTGTTCTTTTTGTTTGGATCATACGATAGTGTGTTCATGATAGTTGCTATGCTTCTACTAAATGTAGGAGCATCTGTCTCTGTCGCTCTCTCTAATATAATTCACATTTTCTTGATTGTGAATAATGAATTATGGGTAGCCTATTTTAAGGTTATTATTTTAGATCATTCCCTTACATCCATTTTATTTTGTTGTCTCTAAGATGTGAAGATTTTTCATTCTATTTTAATTTAAAAATGCTGCGTAACTAGTTATTTAGTGGTTTTGATAAATAATTTTCATTTGTTTATGTGTGTGTGTGTTTTGGCGTCATTGTTGTTGTTGTATTTGCATGTGTGAGCGTATGCTCATATTTTCTTCATTTACATATTGTCTGATTTTACCAGACAGCAAAAGGTGCAAAAATTTATAGTGCTGCAGTAGCTGCTACAGCTGATGGTCTGACAGCAAAAGAGGGAGAAGAAAAGGTCAAGTTGCACACACACTCTTACTGCTGCCTTGATTATGCCCAGGTCCATCTTTCCTCACTATTTCTTCTATAAATGTAGCTTTGCCAATAAGTTTTCAGCGTTTGATTGCTGAGTAAATGTTATTTGGCCTGCAGTATGACCAATTCTTACTCACCCTGTCATCCACTTTATAAAAATTCTTGTGTTGAATTTTGTTGCAGATATATGATGTTGTTAGGTATAGACTGCATCGCATGAAGCATAAGCTGAAAGATGAGTTGGAGAACAAAAACACAGTGCAGGAATATATCTGTCCAGACTGTGGAAAAAGGTTTCAGTAATTCATTGTAATATCAATATCACACAGTTTGTCATTGATCGTCGCCTTGATGCATTTCCATTCATATGATACTTGGGGACTTGAATTATTTTTAGATACAATGCTTTGGATGCACTGCGGTTATTATCTTTTGAAGATGAGGACTTCCATTGTGAAAGTTGTAATGGAAGGCTTGAGATTGAAAGCGATAAGATTGCTGCTCAAGAAGGGGGAGATGGAGATGATAATGCAAGAAGACGACGCCGTGAAAAGTTGAAGGACATGCTTCAGAAGATGGAGGTTCTTATATGACTTTATTTTTATTTTGACTTCATTTGATGAATCACTTTATTTAGACTTGTTGTAGATGATGTTCATCGTTGTTATTCACTAGAACTGAGATACTTCTTAACATATGTAATTTCCTAGCAAGCAATTTTGCATGTTATGATGACCATTGTAGTTGTTCTTTAAGTGCAGGTACAGCTCAAGCCATTAATGGACCAACTCAGTCGGGTAAAAGACTTGCCTGTTCCAGAATTTGGAACTCTTCAAGCATGGGAGGCTCGAGCCAGTGCTGCTGCACGTGCTGCCAATGGAGACAATGCTGGAGATTCTAGAATGTCTCAGATGGGATATAATGGGGCATCAATGCCTTACAGTGGGGATACTCAGGTAAGATTATCCTTAAGGGAGCTACCTTTTCTGGCATCCAGAGATTGGGCAGCCATGCTCTGAATTGTGTATGTTTATGCTTTATGTACACTGCATAAAAGCTTCCATAATTGATTGTTAGGAGTACTTTTGCTGAATTCACGTAATTTTTCTTTGTGCAAAACCCATTATAAGATATTTGTATACTGCTAGCTTACTTTATTCAATAAGGGTTACTGTTTAATACAATGTGATAGCTTTTTTTATTTGATATGACCTTTTTCAGAGATATCATGGGCTGTAACAGAACAAACCATGCATTAAATTGGCCTGACATGAATTTAAATCTGACTTTTATTTATGGTGGTAAAGTGGTTTGTCTGTATATATGATTTTCTATAGGACATTTTGGCATCGTTTGAACCACGTAGCCGATCCCACCCAGTGGGGAATTGCTTGGTTGTTGTTGTTGTTGGTAACATTTCAGTGCGTATTATTATAATTCTTACCAATTCATAATGATGATTAATTAATTTTTTATGTAGTTTTAAACTTTGGCATTGATCATATCTTCTGTAAAAGTTTTAAATGCTAAGTAGTCTATTGATCAATATGGACAGGTTGTTGTTGATTTCAATGGGACTGAAGGCAAAGTAGAGGGTGTTAAGCCTGAAACTGACAGTAAGGCTTTAAAGGTTTTGCCCCCTTGGATGATTACGGCAGGGATGGTTCTTACAAAGGAACAACGCGGAGAGGTCAAGCAGGAAATAAAGGCGGAGGGGGCTTCAACTTCTACAGCACCACAGTACACAGACGACAAGAAGTCAGCAGTTGAGCATGACAATAATACAAATATACAGGTCCTTAATATTAGATGAACTATTATTTTCTTCTTCTTCTTTTTTTTTTTATTCTGTTTGCTCGAGTTCGTTGTCCCTGCTTGTCAAAGACACAAGAATTCTTTTTATTCAGTAAAATATCTGTTTCCTTTTGTATTTGTGTAGGACGAGTACATTAAGGCTTATTATGCTGCTTTACTCAAGCAACATGAATTAGCAGAAGCTGCAAAGAAAGAAGAATTGCCAAACAGTAACACCACAGATGATCCTTCTAGCAGTACTTCCAATCGTCAGGTGGGTATGAAATCTAAACGAGAGGAAGATGCGGAAGAAGATGATGGTACAGAGTGGGAGGAGGCTCCTATTGGAGGTAAATTTCACTTTTTCAATGTAATTAAGACCAAAATGTTGGTGCTCAGAGTCTAAATCTTACATTCGTACACATATAAATGCTAATGTTTGCAAATATATGTTTAATGTCAACCCCTCTCTCTAAACAAGTATAGATAAAAGATGACAAATATTTTGAACATCCACGCAATTGCTTGAAATTTTTTGTTTCAACTTTTACTTAATTGAAATTATATTTCTTAATTAATATGCATGATTATCACCCTCAAGCCATGTATAAAGCCTTATTCTCACAAGGTGGGTCCGGCTACAAGAATCAAACGACTCTATAATGTTGTCATAAATCTTGACAATAGATAAGGTGTTCTCTAGATCCTTCTTGATTGTGTCTTGGCCTTACTTGAACAGGATCTGTTCTATAGGATCATACCACTGTGACCTTGAGTTCCTCTCCCTCTAGCAATTGGAATAGCCTCTATTTGATTTACTCTCCTTACTTGGGCTACTACCGATCTCCCCCACACATGCCCAAACCACCTAAGGTGGCATTCTACATCTTTTCTACAATAGGGGCTACCTCAACTTTCTCCCTATTTCACTCATTCCTCAACTTATAATGTCTAGTGTGTCCAATGTCCACTCATCCAATGCAACATTTTTATCTCTGCTACATGAAGTTTATTCTCCTGTCGGCATTTCACTGCCCAACATTTAGGTTCTAAACAGCATTACCAGCCTTATAGCTGTGTGGTAAAATGTTCCCTTAAGCTTGAGTCACACCTTTCTATCTCATATAAACACTTGAAGCACTCCTCCATTTCATCTATCCCACTTGGATCCTATGCTTTACATCTCCCTCTATTTGCTCTTGATGTTGAATGATTGACCCAAGTTACTTAAACCTTTTGACTTGTGGTATGGCATGATCTCTAATTTTTACCTCTAAGGTAGGATTTATGCTTCTCTTGCTAAACTTACACTCCATCTTACTTCGACTTATCCGAGATCCATGTGCTTCCAAAGCTTCGCCATAATTTTATATGTTAGTCTTAAATCATTATTAAAAAAAGCTCTGATAATGGTAACCTAGTGCTCCAACCCATGTTCTCAGGGTTATCTAAGAACCAATAATGCGTTAATTATCCTGCTTAGGTTGGTTTGCCGTCTTTTGTTCGTTTAGACCTTATTTGGCTGACTTGTGTTAATTGGAATTTCCTAAAAGCTGTTATCCTACTAGCCTAACCAATTCATTTTAAAAATATGGTGGAAACTCTAAATGGCAAGAAAATGTGTCATGGAAATTGCTTATTATGAATGTGAAGGATTACTTTGGAAACTCTAAATGGCAAGAAAATGTGTCATGGAAATTGCTTATTATGAATGTGAAGGATTACTTTGTGATTGAGCGATGTCTCCTGAGTAATTATAATCTTAAATAGAAAGTTTGGTTTAGTGTATCTTATGGACCTATTGACTTTCGTCTGGCTCTCATGATGTTGACATGTCAGTGATTTCCTGTGAATTGTTTAGGAAAATGTTTCTCCCACACCACCTTTTTGGGTGTAGGGATGAGAGAGATAGGAGGAGATGTGATTGGTGATTTGTTGGGGAAGGAAGAGAGATAGAAAGAAAGATGAAATGTAAAAGGAAGTGTAATAGAAAATAGTGTAGGTATATCCTTGCTCAATTGTTTATATGGGGTTGTGGGGTTGTGCAATTGTTAAAAACAGTTTTGAATATTGGAATAAGAAAAATTAAAGCAGTTTCTTTTGACAGACTACACTAATGTAGTTGAGGATCATTTTTATGACTTATGGTCATGATCAATTGTGTGGAATTTGATTCGTGGGAATTGAGGTGTGCCAAGGGTATCAATTTTTTTTTTTTAAAGAATCTCGATGCAAGAATTCAATTTTCCTGTTGCTGGGACTCTACTATTATACTAGAGATGGCAAGATAGTTGCAGTGGAAGTGACATCAGTTGTAGTGGTGGAAGGTAGAGATGGGATATATGTACATCAACTTTGCTAAAACTTTTATAAGGTGTCTAAATAACATGCTTTTGGTAAATCTAAAATCTCCAATTCTAAACCAAATTATGACAGAGGTATTTGTCTTAGGGGAGATCGTTCTAATTTCCAAGATGACGGGGTTTTGCATAGGCTTATTAGACCTCAGAAAAGGCTAGCGTAGTTACTTAAATTATATGTCAATTTCTTTCTCTTCCCTGCCACCACAGCCCCAGGAAACCATGTATATGAGAACCAGATGTTCAGATTTTATTGAATGGGCTATTAAGTTATTGATCTGAACTTTCGGTTTTTTCCCCTCCAGCATTGACTGTCACCAGAAGTACTACTAAAATTTAATGAAATTTTCTTTGTATGTTTATGTTAATATTGATTAATCCTCTTAATTTTCCTTTATAAGATTGTAACTTCATCGCCCAATCCCACCCCTCTCCTCCCCCTCTTTTTCCCCCATTAGATCTATATAATTTTACTCTTGTTGGCTCATTTGTGGTCTTGGTGTATTTTCGAAGGCAATGGAAATGGAAGTTACAGGGCAGTGGATTTGAATGTTCAAGCTGATGAAGCTGCAGCAGATGATGATGACGATGTTGACTGGGAAGAGGGTTAATGAAAAAGTTATCCTGTCTCTATTTATGTAGTGCCTCATTGTTATCTGCAAGAGCAAGGGTTCATGTAATCATGCTGCTTCAAATTATGTACCAGAAGACCGGAGTTAACAATGCTCATATTATGTTATTGATCGTGCATGTTGCTGTGGTGATGCTTCTGTGGTTTAGAGAGGGCACTCAGTTGGACAGTTGACTTTTTAAGGAGTAGTAGTTGGTAATCATCAGTATTTTTTTTTTTTTTTTTAATACTCCATATTGGATGGCCAACAACTCTATTTTGAAACTTTGCATGTTTATGACTGTCAAAGAATAGTGCCTCTTAACTTTATTTCATTGTGTGATCACATATTCACATTGCTACTCAAAGGTCAATGGATACATTTAGTTGTGGATAGTGGGCCATCCCAAGGTTTTACCTGTGGTGTTGCACACACCGACGAAGAAAATGGTGAGCCATGAAATATACAGTATATTTCCACATTTGCTATTCCCGACAAACACTTTATTTTGGCAAAGCCATCCAAGTTGATGTCCATTTAGTCATTTACCAAAGATTTTTTTTTAAAAAAAAAAATAAAAAAAAAGGGTTCAAAGAGGAATTGCAGGTAGTTTATTTTTGAGTGATGTTATATGTATATCCGGAATGAGAAAATAGTTTGTACACTGATAGTGTGAAGGTTTTTTACACTGTCAGCACATCTTCCACCATACAAGGGTATATGGTTATTGACTTCTAAATAAAAGTAATGCAAATGAACGGTAGATGATGTATTGACAATGTTAAAAACTTTACACTGTCAATGCACACATATTAAACTCATTTTCCCTAAAAATTGATGAACAAAATTAACCATGTACCTCCAGAATTGACATCTACACATCTGCTTGTTTTTGACAAATATACATACATCTGCCTGTTTCTGACTATGAATTGACATATGGATGTATATTTGTCAGAAACAAGCAGGTGCATAGATGTCAATTCTAGAGGTGTATAGTTAATTTTGTTCACTAATTTTTTAGGGAAAATTTGCATAAATCACCCTTAGATGTCAATGTATTTTCAATTTTTATCTTGTAGTGAAGATGAATTTGACGACAGCCAATGCAAGTAATTTTTAAAACAATAGGGATATTTATAATTTATGGTTAAGTCAGTATGTGTAATTTTTGTTCATCTTTAAAATAATAAGCTTATTTTAAAAAAAAAACACTGATAAATAATTTGTAAGAGAATAATTTCCAATCTGTGATCATTTACTTGTAAATAACTGATGCATTCAGTCTGCTATATTTTTCTTGTCACGATTTAATTAGATTACCTTGCTTTGGCATTAGTTTGTGCATACATCAGATAATTCACCTTCCGCATCTAGTCAAAACCATTTTTCTCTCTAGCCTTGATGAATTAAATTATACATATCAAGTGCAAATTTCCGTGCATCTAACAATATGAGCTGTATAATGTTTTGGTCATTATATTTATATATGGATATATGTTTTCTGTGGAGGCAACATGTTTCCGTTACTCAATCATCAGAGAGAAAGCCAGAAACAAATTCTAAGACTCTCATGCTGAATAGTGAATACCCACCCTCCCTTGAGAAGGGATTACATGGGATGTGAACATTTAATCAACTCATCTATCCGCGTAAATCAAAATAAGCAATATATTACAGAAGATGACAACCGATAGAGTCTATTTGAAGGAAGTGTCTTCTGCTCTCCTATGCAACTTTAGCGTGTTCCAACGTACTATATACATATAAATAATCATGTACTGTAGTCTATAGACGTGTGAATTGGCACAACATAGTTTGCGCAACTATTATAATTAAAGGAGTTACTAGCATGCAATCCAATTGTTGCTATGCAACCTTCTCTTAAACCAATAAGAAGTTGTCACTTAATTCACATGTTGCCAAGTCAAACTCTGAGTTACTAGAAGTTGTGAGTTCTAGCAACGCGGCAAACTCTGATTCCAAGCCACTTGTGAAGATAATGGATAATCATGAGTATGGTGATGCTCTACAGAAAAGTTTCTCCGATCTTAGCTTTGGTGATGATTCTAGAGGAAAATATTATGAAAAGTACATGATGAAGAAGAGAAATGCTAAACTTAAGGAAGATTGAAGTTCGAACAGAGCAGAGAAGGAAACTAGGACGAAGGTCATTCAGGATAGTCTTGAGCAAAGGTGAATTAAGTGACAACTTCTTATTGGTTTAAGAGAAGATTACATAGCAATTGTATTGCATATTAGAAATCTCCTCTAATTAATTCTTCTAATGTAAATTTTTTTTTGAAGTCTTGAAGATGATCTAAATATTTAATGCCAGCTAGATGATGCTGAAGTTGAATGAACACTTGACCTGAAGGTCAATAACAACAACATGGCTTTAGTTATATATATTTTAGTGAAAAATACAAAAAATAAAATTTGGGAGAAAATAAATGTATACAAAATACATTTATTTTCCTTGTTTCACATCTAACGTTGGTCAATACTTAATAAAAAAGACGGAGTCAAAATAATCTAATCACTCTGTTCCCTCTTTTCTACCGACTACTATAGCAAGCTGCCATAACGTGCGTTTAGACGAAAGCTATCTTCAAAGTATCAATGGAGGTGTCCTATGTTTTTCATGGTTTTAACAAAATTCAAGGAACCGCAAAAAATTCTACTAGACAAAGTACCTTTTCAATACGTTCTCGCACTCTCTCCATCTCTATCTCTTAAAACACTGGAAAATTGAGAAATTATTGACTAATGTTTTTTTTAATGGTCTTCATCCCATAATTAGGTGTGACTAATCCATTCGCATATTGATAAGTCTTTTTGGGAGTAATGTTCCCAACAAGACACTTTCTATTCACATAAATCAAAGATTGAATCCATGACAACATGCTTTAAGAGATACACACTTCATCCATTTATTTTAACTTTCATTGTATTATTAACTAATGCTCTAGAGCACATTCAAATCATTAAAACTTTCATATAGTTTTAATTCATCGATATACAATATCGATGGTGAGAGATCTATCCGGGGATTATAAAAAAAATAAAAAAATTCAATAATATAGGAATGTTTAAGTATAACCAAATGTGTCCTCTAACCGGTTATTAGAAATTAATCTTTTTCTAGTCATAAAGCTATTACTATTATAAATTTTGTTATTACTAGCAACATCTTTTTTATGCATATGGTAAGGGGTCAAACCCCTTATATTTTGTTTAAGGAATTAACCTATTTAACAATAATGCTGAATTTTGTTGATAATCATATAAGAGGTCAAATTAAAGAGGCTTTCATATTCACTGCACTGAATAACATATACTATATCTTAAATTTTGTAGGAAAATGACATTTATTTATCTAATGAAAAGCTTAATTGTCTCTTTATCCTCCTAATTGACTATTTTGCTGGATAAATGTTGGCATTACACCCTCATTTGCACGTAAATCATTTGATATATCTATACCCGTACCTATGTACCCGGTCTAGCGGTAATACTAATACTAATATATTATATAATATAAATATTGAAGGTTTGACAATCTGCTCTTAATGACTCATAGTTCCTTGAACGCAAAGGAAGCTTCATTGGAATAAGAATGCTCGACAATTCTGTCCCCTCTCCGCATCTGCTGGACCTTCCAAATTAACTCAACCCCTCTTTTTCTCTCCCTAGTTCTTACCATCATTTAATATAACATATCCTATATAAAATTCATATATGCTAAAGTCTTATGGAAGCAAGCACTCTTTCTCCCATTCCATGTCAAGCTTTCGTAGCACCATTTCTTATGCATGCTTAGCACCTTCAAGCTGTCAAACCTTCAAAAGTCTCCCTTCTTTTTTTTCTTCTTCTAAAACCCACTACCCCCGTTATTATTCTAATTTGTCATTCCAAATTAAAACCTTCTCTCTCTCCATGCAATCTTTCCATCCCTTTTGTACTTTATCTCACTACCCATCATGGCCATGATCATTAAATTCCAACATGTACTTAGCTTCATTCTTTGGCTCTTCATCTTTGTGATACTCTTTCATGGGTGGTTTGGCTTCAGATCCAATGATGGTTACAGCATCATAAGCAACAATAAGCTGCAGTTATATGTGCCTCACAATAGGAAAATGTTAGCAACTGGATTTGACTTCACCCCTTTTCTCCACCATCGGCATCATCATCGGCACCACCATCACAGCAACAACCACCACCACCAAAGTCACGTGGCTGCTCATCCGGAGCCGGCAGAAAATGAGGTTGATCCACTTTATGGTGCTGAGAAACGCCTTGTTCCAACTGGTCCAAATCCATTGCACCATTAATGAGGTTCATCACATTCATTATTTATTTTTTTTTCCTTTTTTTTTTTTAATTTTCATTTCGATAATGTAATTTTCTGTATTGAACAAAGGAGAAATTTGTCTAGTATAGTTAAAAAAAAACGTTATATATGGTCCACTTCTTCAAACTATTGATATATAAATATATACTTCTTCGTTCCGTTTATTTTTTAATATATAATTTGCATCATATTCTTTTTTTTTTTGTTTTTTGAACAATTTGCATCATATTCTGTTCCGATATGAATAATTAACTTTAACTAATAATTTCGTTCGAGTTATATAGTTTGGTTTGTAATCACGCACACGCTAATGTGTCCTACTAATTTTTTTTATACACTATGCATCCATTATTAAGAATGAGATGCTTAAACAGTATGCAAATTGATATAAAAAATTACAAAAATTTTGTTTGATTCGTAATGGTTGTGACGGCACGGCACATCAGGGAAGAAGAAATTAACAAGTACACATGCAATTTAATATTGGGGATGGGTTGGTTGGTATAATAAGTTTTTTTTTTAAAATAAAATAAATAAATAAAGAGTGGATGTGCAGGGACATTGCTAGAAATAGGTTGACTTTAAACTAATTAAACACGGGTGGATGAATGAATGAAGCACACAGGATACACATTGATGATCACGTAGCTCTTTGCTGTAATTGTCTCTTTTCTTTTTCTTTTTTTTTTTTTTTGTAAATATTTCCTTCTTTTTTAGCCTAGAAGCTTGTATTAAGTGACATATAAGTATTACCATCAAATTCAAGGTCTCTTTTTTTTGCCTTGGGTCACATCTGTGACTTACTAATTTCAACATGGGGTGGGTATTTGTTTGATGAAAGCTTAACTACTTCATTTTTCTCCTCAGTGGAGTTGAGGCATCCGATGAGCTCTAATTCATTTCAATTGATTGTGAAGTTTGGCTTTTTTTGGTATGTTTGGTGGAGTTGTTAATTGTGTGGTCTTATTGCTGAGAACCACTCTCATCACTCTTCTTTTTTTTAAAAAAAATAAAATAAAAATAAAATTCTAAGCTCATGCCCATTCTAAGCGGCAAGCATATGCTGCTGTTCATGTTGAAGATCAATTGTGCGTGTGCGTGGAACCGTGATCAACTACTTAGTTGACTTTTATATTGTTACTAGAAAGTGGAGATTGGAGAGTTGAGACTCCACTTTGCTTCATAGAGGGATTTTTTTCTACTACACCATCATTGCGGATGATTTAGCACAACTACATACCCCAATTTGATTGAATTGGATTGGACCGACTTGTTTTTACTTATGGATGACTAATGGCCCATCCAACATTTTTTTTCAACCCATTTGTTCAAGCAAAATACACTTTACCCAGCCATGGAGGATTTTGCTCAAGTAGACCATTATTTCAGCTGATTTTGCATGGATGGGTGATAAATAAAAAAGTTTGTTTAACCTCAAATTTTTAGGGATGAGGATAAGTAATTAAGATTTAGTAAATGTGTATTGAAAAATTAAGTTTATTAGTTGTCGTGATTCTAAATTTGCCTTTTTCCAATTTTTTTTTTAAAAACTCTTTTATATATATATAAAAAAACTCTTTTTGACCCAAATGGGTTTGGCCTAGTGGAAGCATGCTAGAACCATAAGGATATTGAGAACCCATAAGATCATAAGGTCAGAGGCTCGAATCCTTGTGGAGAACATCCCTTGAGGAGGCACCCCACCCGTGTTGCTCCAGGTGCCGGGACTGTGAAGTTCTCCTCCACAGTTTTGGTAAACCAAAAAAAAAAAAAAAAAAAAAACTCTTTTTAAGATTTTTATCTCCTAAAGACCTAAAAGATTGAGATTAAGAAAATGTTAAATAAAATAATATATTTAATCATGATTCAACCAAATCATTATAAATAAATCCAATCCATCCATTAGTCAAGAAAATATTAAATAATGATGGTGTATTTATAAATATTAAATAAAATTTCACTAAGATTAATGATTCATTCAGTTTTTTCCTTCAAATCTATGAATTAGTCAAATTAAAAATGAATTATTGTAAATATACTTGATTTTTTTTTATAACTTAATTGTATCAATTGATTTTCGTCGACCCTCACAACCTTCTTCATCATCATTACCAGAATCAGCCACCATCTTGCTGAAATCCATCATTAACCCCTTATCTTGGTTAGCTCATTGTCTTCAATTATTACTTCATCCTGTTAACGGCCACCACAATAAACGAAAAAGAGTTAAATAAATTTTTTAATTTATTATATATTTTCAAATTTATGAGTCAGACATCCATCAATAAAAAATATTAATAGATGGGCTGGTATTTTTAATCAAATGAGTATGAATAAAATTAAACTTTTAGTACATTTTTAATCGATCATAAAAGGATTAGTAGTTTGTGTTTAACCTATCTATTCTTGATTTTATAAATAAAAATAATGAGGATGTTATTGACAAAATGGTTTTTTTTTTTTTTAATAAAATTATCATTGAGGAAAATGTTTGAGACCTCATCAACAATGTTATGCTATAACTTTTGATAAAAGAGTGTCATTTTTTCCTCATACTTTGATTGGATACATTCCCAATGTGTTGGTTGTCTCACTCTCACTTATCCACCACACACTTGTTTAGTTTATTTCACAGTTTAACCATTCTACATTCTCAAAGTAATTAATTTTTTTAAAAGCTTATCTAGTTAAAATAATAATTTTTTAAATGTAATTTTTAAAAAATTGAATAGTAAACAAACAAGCCTTGATTGATGCTTGGAAGATGAATGAAAAGACAAAGGGCCTTCCCAATGAAGTTCAGGCTTACAACTCTCATAAATTATCCTCAAACTCCATTTTTATCCAAAATTTAATTATCCTTGGACCCTATTTCACCCACTTCACATGGTTATTGAGAATCAATATCAACAATCAATAGGCGGAATAAAAAAACCTACTAAAGCAACAAACCAGTAATATATAACAACATTGTATGCTTATATCTATATACTATCTCACTTGCTGCAAAATCAAATCAACAAACAATAACTCGGTTCAAATCACACTAAAATTACACATCAAGAACAACATTCAATCCACAAAATCAAGAATCTAAATGAAAGCAGAAAACAACGAGGAAACAGGGTGAGGTTCTGTGGTGGTGATGTGGTTAGCCACATAGAATAATACAAAGTATGATATAAATGGTTCAATTCCGGCTATACTATCAACCGTAGGATGACCTTGGTAGACACCGGGAAAGGTTGTGGTACCTAGTCCTCCTGATTGAAAACGTAGGGCTTTATTCACTGTCAAATCTGTGACAATACTAGATAACAACTTCTGCATTATCTCCTGCATCATAAAGACATAAACAACAAGCAACGCAACGTGTGCCTATAAATGCAAAAACGCACGCAGATAACAGAAAGGAGTGAGGATTTCAGAAAATAATTTGAAAAAAAAAGAAAAGAAAAGAAAAGAAAAAGAACACAGAATTGGGGAGGAAAATTCGATAGAAAATGTAGTGATTTGGAGAACATGGTGAACAAAGAGACTCCCTCCGTATCTAATTATAAGGCCCTTTTGGATATAAAAAATGTGTCCTAAATATAAGCCCCTCTTATAATTTTTTCCAAAATTATCCTTACATCTAATTATTGTGGTCTAAGTTTTTGTGAGAAGAAGTAAATAAAATTGTATTGAAATATGAAATGGAACTTGTTTAATGGAGCTTGTGTAATATTGTAAATGACTTGGAAATTGATTCACTGCATTAAATATAGATGATGAAGTATCTAAGAATTAAATTAATTATTGAAAAATGAAAAAATTTATTATGTACTAATAATTGGTAGAGAAGTATTTTTGGAAGAACATATCAATTTTAATATAGAATTCAACAAAATTGGTAGACCTAAAAATACCCAAAAGACCTAATTAGGTACCAGGGAGTAACAAATATCATGATATAGTGCTATGCACAAACAAAACAACCCTTATCACCACCACACCCTTTGCTCTTTCAATTCCCAATCTTCAATTTCAACCCCATCTCCTTAAATCACCAAGGTGATAACCGCTGCTTGGACCACCGTTGGTTTTTTTTTTTCATATGGGCCGGGCCAAAAGTTAAGCCTATATGCTTTTTTTTTTATTATTTAAAAAAATTAAATCTGCATGACAGTCCTCATCACACCTAATGTCCACATGGCGTTGACGTTGTCCATTTGGACATTCTGATATGGATTTCCACCGTTTACCATGTTAGTAGTAAAAAGGGGACGAAAAGGATTATTAAAAAAAATAAAAAACTATAAAAAAAAGGGGGGACGAAAATGGATGAAGGGATATAATTCAAATGGCTTGTGATAAACAGTGAAAATAATAAATTTAAGTATGTGCCAAGGGAATCCTATAACATAAAGATATTTTTTTTGGATGAACTAGGGTATCCACTCGCGTAACTGGGTGACTAATCTCTCGCACCACGGTTGGGCCCTTTCGAGGGCAATGCTCCATGTAAGGCTTGCTCCATTCACATATGCATGCGCCTCAGGAACGACTCGAACTCGCGACCACATGCTTAAGGGACACAAGCCCCTTCCAATTGTGTCAGCCTCCACTTGTTATAACATAACGATATAAAACATGATTAAGTCTAAAAAAATTTCTTGATGAGTTATTGTTTTTATTGAAAGCTAAGGTATAAGCCAATTATTTAAATGCACACAACTTATTTCTTTCAAGCTAAAACTTCCTTTCTAGTTAGATATGTGAATTCAATTTTAATTTTTTTTTTAAATTATTATTATTATTTGCTTTTGACTTGTTGAGGATCTTAGACTGACTTGTTTGATGTTTACAATTTCATCATAACTGAAATTATATATAACTCTTGTATTCAGTCTAGACTTTTTCATACTTTCATGAAAGAAGCTTCAGTGTTAATCCAAATGATGAGAGAGACTTTGTGAGGAAAGGAGAGCTAAGAGCTAAGGGGTGTGTCATGCATGCTCATGAGTCATGCCCCCAAGGGAACCGTAACTTCAGAGTAACCAAACATAATTTAATTTTTTTTAATATAATTCAAACATAATTTATTACATACGAAGTCCTACAAAATTTCCTTTTTATAAATCGATTTTATATTTACAATCCTATAAATGATAAACTTTAATCTTAAACTCTACATTTGCTTTGTCCTATTTATGCATTACTTATGGTGCAAAGAATGAAAAATATGGATAGGAGAGGTTGTTGTGGGACCATGTTATGAATCAAATTGATTGATTGTAAATAGTTTATTAAAGTACTAATAACATAAGAATTTTTTTTATTGTTATTAAAGTATTAATGGCATAAAATTACTTTTTAAAAAAAAAAGGCATAAAATTTCTTTCAAATTTTTAATATGTTCTTATATTATGAGGTAGGTCTAAATATTCTTAAACATAACCTAATTATATTATAAGAAATGGTTGAGTTTGAAACTCGATTCGAATTCGATTTAAATTATTTTTTCAACTCAAGTTTGGTTTGATTTGAGTTCACAAAACTGTTTGACTCAGTTCATAAATTTAAAATAGTTTAGTTCACTAGCTTGAAAAATAATAAATTTTTCAAAAATTGCAGCATTACATGAAAAATACATTAAATGAATTTACCATGGCACAAACCCAATCCTATTATTACTGTTTTGATTTTTTGTTTATGGCTTTAACTATTCTCTTTCTTTCTTTTTATTTTAATTTGTTTATCTTTTTCTTTCCTTTTTTTTTTACATTTTACTTTTTTTTGTTGCACCAATGGTATTCTTCAGCTGATAGTTGAAGACTAATTCTATCAAATACGTAAAGATCATCAAAGTAGGTTTTACCTCTACCAACAAAGTCTTTTTCATACCTACGGCAGAAATCAAACTCCTTACATCATGTTTAAGGAACTCAATCATCTATTAACTTTGCTATGTCTTGTTAGTTATTATTTTTTTTTTTACAAACTTTAAATTCTTTATTTTTCTGAGTTATGATTTTAGTATGTTACGTTTGTTATGTTGTATATATCTTAAATGCTTTCCAAATTACTACACTCCTTTCAAATGTTTTCTTATATTTGAATTTTTATATATTCTTTATTAGCATCACTTTTAAATTCAAGTTTATGCAAAAATTAAAAAGTTGATTTTAACTTATAAATATTATATTATACATTATTGAGGGATTTCAGTCACTTCACAAAAGCTTTAATATTATGTTACTATATATTATTGAGTTAATTCGTTTATTTATATATATTATTGAGTTAATTCGTTTCTTTACCGAACTTAGCTACTAATTCAAGTTCAGTTTATTTAATTAAATTTACGAGCACTTTTTTTTTAAAAGGAAAAACTTTCATATATAAGGAATACAAGAGATACTCATTCATATACAAACATGGACTTAAACGAAGGAACTAAGCTAAAGGACTACGTGCAAAAAGAGAAATACATGAGATAGAGTTAATACACCAAGAAGAAAAATCAAAGACTTAATTTACGAGCACTTAATAAATCTTTTATGACCCTTATTATTGCTTTGGCTTAAATTTTTTTCTATTGATTTGTATCCATCTCTTAATGAATGAATGACAATGACATGCATATACCTATAATAAAAAGATGCAAGTCGTAAAATGCATGCTGAATTCAAACCTTCCATCTCTTCAATTCATCTAAAAGAAGATGCTCCTTTGGAACCATTAAAAGGGTGGGTCATAGAATCTGGGAATTACATTGACCCTAGCACACATGTGATGATGTTTCTTTACGTTCTTGTTTTAAATAAATATCATCATCTGATAATTTTGCCAAGTTGAACTAGCGGCCGTAGAGGATTGTAGTTGACCAACATACAGAGTACCCCACAAAGACAAATATACTAGTCAATTAGTCATTGACTTAATCAAACTCATCTAAATCGTTGTAAATGCATCCTTAAAATGGAAGGTAGCCAACCACCCGCTCCCAGTAATCATACCTTGTATACCTTAGTTCAGTTTAGTTAAACATCATCCATAATAGAAAAAAGTTCCAAGGAATTGCTTCCCATTTTATCTTTTTCTTTTTTTCTTTTCATGGTTTTTTTTTAAAAGAGGTACACACGTGCAGAAATCTTTAACACTTATAATATTGATTTCTATTATGTTGCTTAGAAAAAAATATTACTATTATGCTCCAAGAACAATTTACACAAATAATATATCCAATATTTAAAAAAGCTAAAATCATTACTAAAATAACTGTCTATATAAGCTATAATTTGGACCCGTCCCTGTTTGGGCATCCAATTTAAAACTTATACATACTTATAAGTTATCTTTCATAATTTAGTCAACTAAGTTTGGACTGTATCTAGCCATCGAAATCAAATAAATGGACCAGTGTATTGGTTTTTATTTTCCCAAAATTAATAAAAAGGGGAAATTAATGTGAAAAAACATGTCATACGAGTTAATGTGAACAAAAGAAATGAGAAAGCATGATATAGGTTTGTAAGTTGAAGATGGGTCCAGCACCAAGTCCACTGACACGAGGTGTTCCAAAAGATAAACTTGGCAATTGCATTATCTGATAATCTGACCACAAAATATAGTATAAATTTTCCAACGACGACCGCACTGCTTCAGTGCAGCTTGTGCTGTCCCACGCTGCCACCCGTTGACTCAGCAACAACTTGGTTTAGCTCTATCAAACTATTGCTAGGATCTTGACACGTGGATATCATATTCCGGTGCTGATTATTTTAGGTCTACGCTTCATAATAACTTACGACTATTAACAGAAGTTCTCGAGACTAATTTACCTTGAGATCATGAATGTATCTCTTTTATTAAACTGTTTTTTTTTTTAAATGTCGAATTCGAAATTATTAATATTCAAATTTTATTCCAAAAATTTTAGTTGATTCCACAATATCGATAATAATGATTACTTTACATCTATTCATAACTCATAATACTTGTATAGATTTTTGTTTTTCTAAGTTATTATGTTCTAAGTCATATTTTAACAAACTTTAATTTAGTATTGTATAAATATTTATTATAAGTAATGTATATGAATTTTACAAATGTGATAATTTTTAATATAGACTTATTAAATAATTTTCTTGTCTTATAAAGATGATTAAAATTGATAAAAAAATTTTGTCTCAAACTAAAACTAAAGTAATTAAAGAAAAACTTGAAAATTGTAAATTTTGAATTGTGATTGGTTAATAAATAAAAAATACATTAAATTTGTTGCTTGAAAGTTGATTGATACATTAGACAAACCATTAAATATATGTCCCTTTAATTTTTTTTATTTTTATAATATTTTACTATTTTTTGAGATGGAGTGAGTATGATTTTCTTAAAATATATCCTAAAACATATGTTAGAAAAACTTTATATTCATTAAAAATTAAAGTCAGCTAGCGATTAGTAAAATTTTATCAGAGGTCTTCTTTATCCTCCTTTGCATCAACAAGGAACAAACACCCTTCTACCTATATTTTTCTTAACTGTACTTTACTATTTGAAAATAAATAATTGTAACTTATTACTATTACTCCCTCCGTCCCATTATCTTGGTAAAAAAATGCAAACAAATTTGTCCCATATTAAAGTAAAAAAATAAATGAAAAATCTTAAAAATCGTATATTGTATCGACGATTGATAAGTAAGTAAGGAAAATATATATCCAAAGATTTTTTTGAGGCAATATTGCAATACGTATTAAATGTAATGATATGAAAATTTGTATAATATCAATTTGTAATTAATAAGTGAATCATGCATAATGTTAAAGAGATACTCCCTTATTTTCATTGACTTGTTTGACTTTTAACAAGATAATGAGACGGAGGGAGTAGAAAATAAGTTATTCTAAAAAAAAATATGGTAACATGGCACCATTTGAAATTTATGGAAATAAATACGAAAACAATACAAATTTACTATCTAAAAATTATTTCATTTCATGTATTACTGTACTTGTTATGGTTGATTTTTTTTTTTTTTTTGAAATGATTGTAAATGGTTAAAAATATAATATTAAATAGAAAATTTATTAATGAATATTTTGTTAACCAATCATATCAAATGACACGTACAGTTTTACAACTGATGTTAACTCGGCAAGAAGACATTTTTTTTGGCTACAACTTGCACCAAGATTTATTCGTCTGTGAAAGAAAAAGGTTACTTTATTCGAAAAGAGACCTAACGCCGATTTTTTTTTTTTTTTGAGTTTTAATTTTTTTTCATCAACCGGTACCCGGATTTGGTTTATCCAGAATCCGACTCATCCGGTCCGACCCAACTGAACTCGCACTAAGTGGTAAGGGTCTTTCAGCGGGAGTTGTTCCATACCCAAGGCTCGAATTCGAGACCAGTTGATTAAGGAACCAAGTGAGCTACTACTTGACCAACTCCACATTGATTTTTTTAGTTTTAATTTAATAAATATATTATCAGCTATTTCAAGTAATTTAATTTCAACTTATGGCATTAGTAGTTAATGATTATGAGAATTTTGAGATACTACTATAATGGTAAGACTTTTAATCTATCTATCGCTGATGCTTAAAAAAATATGGGTCTTGCTAACAAATATTTTAAAGGTAATATTATACATAAGAAATACATTGAGAGATTTGCATTGAAAATCAAAGTTCATTATTTCTCGATTTTTTAAATTTGATATTTTTAAGATAAAATTACATCTTTTAATTCCTAATTAATCAATGTTTTAAGAGCATTTTTTAGCATTTTGCAAAAAAAAAAAATATTCACCTAATTTTTGGAGCAATAATGATATGAAGTACCCAAAAGTTAGTATTCGTACCTGGAAAAGGAATCAAAATGTTTTCTATTCCCTCTATCTCATTATCTTGGTAAAAAAATGCAAAAAAAAAAATGTGTCATATTAAAGTAAAAAAATAAATGAAAAATCTTAAAGATTACAAACTGTATCAATGATTGATAAGTAAGTAAGGAAAATATATTTAAAGATTTTTTTTGAGTCAATATTGCAATATGTATTTATTGTAATGATATAAAAATTTGTATAATATCACTTTGTAATTAATGAATGAATCATGCATTATATTAAACATATACACTCTTATTTTCATTGATTTGTTTGATTTTTACCAATATAATAAGACAGAGAGAGTACAATTAAAACACTTGACCTAATTACTAGTGACTCTAATTTGGTCATCAAAGCTTTGACAACTAAGAGGATAAAGATCTTTTCTTACTTGTTACATTTTGCATTATTAAGTAATTAAGGTCTTCAAGATGGATAAGAACAAAGATTAAATATAGGGCTATTGATTTTTCTATGTGGTATAATAGCCTTATAGCTTGTATCTCCTCTTTAGGCTTTTAGTTTTTGTTTGAAGTAGTCCATTATTATATAAGGATGAGTACCTTTTGTACTCCTTTAATATAATTTTTGCCTTCTTAAAAAAAAATAAAATTAAGGGACTCAAGATGAGACTAAAATGGTGATGAAATGATAGCTCTCGTTCAATCTATAAAATTAACCTACAAATAGATCTACGCATTTTCGAAAGAAATGACATATGTCACATGCTTATTATTGATTGGATAATAAATGACACAAGTCACTTTCTTATGGTGTAAGTTTGTTTGTAGGTAGATTTTGTATGTAGGTTTATTTAACATGACTCTTAAACAGTTCATGGCATTATAATGAATATAAGATTAATAGAATTATGTTGCTAGGATTTTCTTAATGGATAAGAACCCAAAGTAGATATCTTTTGTTGCAAAAGTAAATACAAAATCCTTTTATTTTTTGGATTTTCTTAACCCCTGAGGGTTGAGGATAAGAGATTAAAAGAAATGCATTTTTATAGAAAAAATAAACATTTAATGATTCAAGTGATAATGAACTTAATTTTTCTAGGTTTATTTATTATTTTTAACTTCTTATAGGATTAAGGTTAAACAAGTTAACAGGTTCGGTTGGTGTAAGGCCCCAACTGAAATCCTGGGAATGGGATAAGGGAGCTAGTAGCCCCGGGTTCGATTCCCACTAAAAACATCCCGCTGGGAGAGCCAGCCACGTAGTTCGCTCCGGATTAGTCTCAAGGACTCCCTGGTATTAAGGGTGCTCTTGAGGATACCAGTGGTTTCGCAAGGAATTCAGACCCAAAAAGGTTAAACAAGTTAACAAACCCTTATTTTTTCAATTCACAACTTTTCAATAAAACTTATTCATTTTTAGGTTTTTGTCCTTAACCTTTGAGGTTAAGCAATCCCTTTTACATAAATGTTTAGAGAATTGAATATAACAATAAGACTTTTAAAATTAATTTATCATCATATTTTTTTAATTAAATGTATCTTTCATGCATTAATTACTCAATCAAGAATATAATATACAATCTTTATGATTTTTCATTTATTATTTTTACTTTGATTTAGAACAATTTTTTTATATTTTTTTACCAAGACAATAGGACGATGAGAGAATAATATATACACTGACATATTAATTTAGAGACAAACTCAATTAAGATACATCAATTTTTTTAAAAATTTACTTCATTAAGTTCCATGATCCTGATAAGTGATAATCAACATTTTACCATGTCACTTTTTTTGGACCATTTAGCAATATACTCGATAAAAATAAACTATTTTTTAAAGGAATAAAAATAAACTATTGATAATAGCATTTGCTGTAATTTATACCGATATAATATTTACACAATTACTGTATACTACAAACCACATCTCTTAAAGGAAAAGTGTAGGCATTTAAGACGTAACTCCCAACAAAAAAACACCCAAATTTGCTTCTTGACCGTGCAATTGCACGCAAAATCCTTTGTATCCAAGTGGTGTTTGTGATATGAATCATGCTGCATGCCCGGCCCACATTGCTTTTCTCTAACTAAAGAAAAATAATCTCTACACATATATCATTTTTTTTTTTAAGCATATACACGTATTATTCACGCAAGTATATAGTTAGTTCAACAAAAAAGGCGGGGATCGATACTGATAACAAAATATAAGAATTAATATTACATGAGAAAATAAAGTGGTGTTGACAAGTGTATTGCTACCGAACTTCTGTATCTAATAACGAAATAAAATAAAGAGGTGAATATCACCTTTTTTTTTTCCTCAGAAATTTTATACTTCCATATACCAATTTGTTCTTCAAAAATTTAAATTAATTTTTAAAGATCTCAAAGGCGAGTCAGAGACTCACAGCAAAGATTAAAACATCTCAAAAATTTGTCCTCGAAAAATAAAAAATGATTATTCTGACCCGTATTTATGATAATTTGAAGATAAGTAGTTTTTATTTTTTATTAAGAATATTTTCTACCGATAGTTAAATACGATCCTTCCCAAAACATAGAAATGATATAAAAAGGTTTTGTCTTTATTAACAAAATCTTTCGTATACTTATAACAAGAATTAAACCTTTAATATCATGATTAAGAAACTCATTTTCCGGCTTTATCAGTAATTTTTCATTTTTGTTGAATGAAGTTGATATGCACAAATTTTTTTTAAGGAACCAAAATGAGTTTTTAAATTTTTATAGCAGAGCCGAGTCAATCCAAAAAAAAAACCATGGACTCTAGTGCTTTCCACCCCTATATATATATCTCTTAACACTTCAAACTCGAAAGAAAGAATTTAAGACTTTAGCATCGAAAACAAAACAAAAGGAGAGTGTCTGTGAGAGAGAGATAAAGAAAGAGCAGAATATATAATATAGCATAGCATCCATGGAAGTTACAGCATCACCGCCGAAGCGCCATACGACCAACGGCTTCACCCTAACTATGTCCGTCGTTCTGGCTCTCCTCACCAAGGGTGCCGGCTGCTTAGCCAGGAAGCCGAAGGCTCCGGCGATGAAAGCCATAAAAGACACCGATGATGACTGGAAAATCGAGCTCAGGAGTCCAAAGTCTCCTCTGGCACGCGTGCATCCGAAGAAGCTTCTGAGCAACATAAGCAGCAAATCTCTGCTGCCGTTTGTTCACAAGAAGAACCGCCTCCGCCGCCGAGAACAGGGGGAGGAGAGTTGGGGAGACGGTGGCGTGTGGCAGAAGGAGATATTGATGGGAGGGAAGTGTGAGCCGTTGGATTTCTCAGGAGTAATTTACTACGATAGCACCGGGAAGCAGATGAGAGAAATCCCTCTCAGGTCGCCACGTGCCAGTCCTTCTCCTGGTTACCTCGCTCGCATCCATCATTAGATTCATAGAAATTATTATTACATGTTTAAGAACTAATAACGTTCTAAGGGAATGAAATTGTCATCGTTTTGTTAATGATGAGTTAAAATTATGTATGTGTTTATCATGGATAGTAATTTCTGCAGGTGGTCAAACCAATAGAGATCGATTAGATTATTAGCCCACAGTTGGCCATTGACTTGTGATTGCAGCTTGTATTTTGCTTTTTTTTTTAAAAAAAAAATTATATAAAAAGTTGTTAATGTTACATGTTAATTTAGTTGCTTTATTGGTGAAGATTTATATGTAGTTCATGAAATTGTGAGTCTACGTGGCAAAGGAAAAACTGTTGTATGATTCATTCTAATTTTATTCATATCATTTGAAGTATTTTTATGTATTTTTTTTAAAATATTTTAAATCAAAGATCTATATGGGATTTAAATCATTTGTTGGACCATATAATAATTTATGGTGATGTTAAAGGTGTTTTAGTTTTTTTTTTAGGAAAATATGTAATTCATCATTTTATAACATAAAATAGTATAAGTAGATTTAACAATACAATAACAAAGCACATATTTTCCACACAATAAAAATTGCTAAAAAAGACTATATACTCGACCATAACAGCAAACTCTCTGTGGATCAGGATCATCATCATCAACATCTAGCTTCAAACTCTAACAAGATATTCAACAGCCTTTGTTTCCAAGATAACTATCTCATCGATGCCGGAAGTAAACACAGTTTGGCGACAAAGAATCTCAGATCTGAAAAGGTAGAGCCACTAGACAGATGAGAAGATAGAGATCTTGAAGGGAAAAGTTGTCCCGAATATCAGTATTCTACTTATTGGAGAAGATAGGAAGGTCACAAAATCTAGACACACAAAAAGTTTTCCCACTCTCAAACACACAAAAATAAAACCTAGATGAAACTGAGACAAAATAAAAAACCACACCACTTGCACAAATGTAAGATTATTCAACCTATATATAACTGAAAGAGAAAAAACTCACACAGCAATCAAAGGAAGGAGTGGGAGAGAAAAAGTGTTTTAGTTAAATCATGCTATTAGCATGAAATTATAGTATTAGAAATAAGAAAGTATATTTGCACAAATCATCTTATGAGATTATTATATACAATTTGAACTATTCAAATATTATTATTAGTCTGTTTGGAACATCGTTTGCATACTGTAAATGTGTGTTTGGTTAACAATTTCAACTTGGAGTTTTCACGGTATCGTGAAAACCAAACGCGAAAACAAACAGGTTCAATATGAATAGGAAGATGCCATCTCTTAATGTATATGATAAGTGTGTTAATATATTTGGGTGGGTATTCTTATCAGTTTGAAATAATTCTTTTTCCTATCTTCTTTTCATTTGTACTATTTACAGTAATTTGGAGAAAACTTGTATTATGCTCTCTCTTGTTTTTTGCTTTGTTTTATGTAAAATTGCGTTTGTTCTATTAATAGGTTATGTGAGATTCTGAGCTCTATCTTGCTAGTGCGCATGATAGACACTTCAATGTGTGTAAGTTGAGATTCTATGACCACTAAGTCATGTTTGCATTCACATATATTTTGGAATTTACTTTACTTTGTAGTGTCCACTAAATGTGGCTGTGAGAATATGATTGTCCAAGATGGCCTTGGGGTGTGGATGAGAAACTCGAAAGAAATACAAATAGCAATTGCTGTTGGCCGGGGGGATAAAATGAAAATTAAATACTCCTCACTTTCAAATGACACTATATATACACTTGGATGATCAATATAAATTATAGGGTGGGCCCGTTAATTTCTCCGAATCGCTATTCAATAATTAATCATAAATTTAGTAAAATAAAATACTAAAAACACTAACATGGTTGAGACGAGTGATAAGCGACTCGGTCTCGCTTAAGCAAGATCTCGAGTTCGAGTCCTTGTGAATGCAGAAAATTCATGTTGGGAGACTCACCTGCCATAGCCAGGCACGCGACCCGGATCGAATCAGGACCTACCTAGGTAGTACTTAGGGAACCGGATGAAAAAAAAAAAAAAACTAAAAACATGTTTGATTGATAAAAACTGTAAATAGATAATTTGAAGTGTCAATTACTTCATTCAATAAACTCATCCGTTAATAATTACAGTATTTAAAAAGTATTTGGTTAGTTTCAATTTGGCTTATTTAAGTTTTTAGTCCCTAAATTTAGGTGCTCTTTTGAAATTAGTCCTTGATCTTTTTTTTGTTGCTTTGGGTCCCTAAACTTTTTCAATTTTTGGAAAATGACCTTGTTGTTGCTTAAGTGATGATATGACCGATGAAATGCTACATAACCTTCGCAGTATCGATAGATAACATACTAGATGATGCCACGTGAATTTTAAAGATTAAAAAAAAATTCAAATTTATTAAAAATAATTAAAATTTGTATTTTTTAAAAAAAGAAAATAAAATCCTTTAATAATTTTGAAAAAAAAAATTTAATAAAAAAAAGTCATGTGGTGTTACAAAAGGCAACATAGCACTTCATTCTTCGATGTCGGACAAGTGACGTGACATTTCATTGGTCATATCATCACTTAAGCAACAACAGGGTCCTTTTCCAAAAATTGAAAAAGTTTAGGGACCCAAAACAACGAAAAAAAAGATCAAAGACCAATTCCAAAAGAGTACATAAGTTCGGAAACTAAAAACTTAAATAAACCTTTCAATTATTCTCCTCTTGACAGGACACTAACACTTATCGAAAAAAAGTTAAGAAAAAGAATATGAATGAAAAAAATCTGTAATTGTTTGAGCATGAACATAACTAAGTAAATAATTACATTCCTTGAACATAATATTCGAAGTATAATTCCTGCAATTTGCATTAAAAAAAACAACAATGTTATATGAACATCTATTTTTGACATCAAGATCCAACATCTACTTTTTAGTAAGGAATGATGGGCACTTTAAGAAAGATAAAGCGAAGGGTCCACCATTCATTATCTAAAAAGGCAGGTATTGAACATAACGTTATTGTAAAACGAATTTGATGAAAAAAAAAAACACGTTTTGAATTTTTATGTTTTTGAAAGGAATCCCAAGGAATTAGTGATTAGTGTCCGATTAATAACATCGTATGATTAATTTGTTTGGCTGTAATGTTCATATTAAAAAATAAAAAAGATAGAAAATAAATAATATGTGTAGAATACAAATACTTCTTACTATACCCTCCTTCAGTTCTTTAGTTGATTTGGTAAAAGACAATATGTCAGGTGTGTTGCGTACTTTGTACTCTGTCTAAGAAAACTTTTATTTTTTTGATCCGTGGCCCTTTCTATTTCTTTTTCTCTTAAGTTGTTTTCTTCTCATTCCAATTTCCAAACAAGGTCAATTTGCCGTTTTTTGGTAAACTTTTATCACTTCACAATTGCAATTTCTTTCTTCTCGACCTCTACTATTCCTAATTGAATGTAAAGCTTTTTTAAAAAATATGCAATTATCTAATCTCTATAATAATCCGATAGCAAATACTAATAGGAGTAACTTTAACAAGGAGGAACTCTGCTTGGAAAAGATGTTAGAATCAATTCAAATTAACTCTTGGCTATGGACAAAATTCACGAGCAAGAATTTTGACTATTCCTTCACTGATTGGATCCATAATCCATTAGCTTGTATGTATTAATACTGTATTGTATCTGTGTGGCATCAATTGGCTGGCTACCATGCATGTTTCGTTTTTGTTCCCCTATAACTGCGTTTGTAGCATCATTTAGTTATCCCCTTTGTTAATGTACCCTAGTCGTTGGGGTACTCCTTGTACACCCTTTTAATAAAAATTTTCGTGTTAAAAAAAAAAAGGAGTAACTTTAAATTGTGGTCAAATCTAAATTGGTAGTTGACTTTGACTTATACTATTCTTTAGTTGACTTCGGCTTTGATGAACAAACAGTGAAACTGTGGAAGAGAATTTGTTTGATTTGTTAAGCATAATCAAATTGGGATTTATGCGCAGGAAGTTCCTCGCTTTGAAGTTTAAACAACGAATAAATATTCTCTCACGTTTTCACTATATATATATATATAATTTTTTTTGAAAGGTACGTTTCCACTATAGTTTTTTTTAAGAGAAATGTGTATTTTATTCATAGATCAGAAACAGTACAAGTAATGACAAACATACAATTACAATCACAAGATATTTCACACTAATAATAGTTAAGGGAAAACAAAATACACTGCAATAACAAACTCTTCCATGTGGACATGGACATGGATCATGAGCAACTGCCAAAATCGGACTCTAACAGGAGATTCAATAACCTTTAATTTCAAGATAACAATCTCATTGTTGATGCTGGGACTAAACTCAGTTCGACGACAAGAAACTCGGATCTAAAACGAAAGAGCTGTCGGACGGTAGCCAAATCAACAGTCGGCAAAGAGATATCTATCTCGACGAGTAGCCTTGCAATTATTGGAGGAAAGAGGATGACCATCATATCTGGAAAGTAGAAACTATTCAGAGGCATCCCTCCACTGGAAACACACAAAACAAAAACAACTTGCACAAAAGCAAAACAAAAACCTAGATAAACTGGGGGAAACAAACTCAAACACTTTCCCAAAGAAAGGGAGAGACAGATCTCCCTCCCCATACCGAGAAACAGCAGATGAAAACAAGCTAGAACAGAGGAGGGAGAAGGGGAGGGGAAGTTAATATTTGGCTATATTAAAAAAATCAAATAAGGTATTTACAATTTTTTTTTTAACTTTTAAAATGTTTTTTATAATAGTGTTATTTGGACATCTAACTTGATATTCAAGTCCAACGCCTACCATTAATGAATGGTGGACCCTTTAATTTATTTTTCTTCGAAAGGTCAATCATTCCTTACCTAAAACAGTAGGTGTTGAATTTGAATGTAAAAAATAGATGTTCAAATAATATTTTTGAATGACTGAATGACAAATAAGAGAAAAAACAATAAACATTTTCTAAAATATAAAATAATGGCGGGGGGGCATTTTTTTTAATAGTATATTTATTTTTGAAAAAATATTAATAGTTGCAATTGATTATGTGTATATATACTACATTTTTAATTGATTTTTTAAATTTTTTTTAATGAATTAGGGCCCCAAATTCTTTTTTCCGCCCTAGGGCCCGAAATAGGTTAGGACCGGAACTGACCAACATCAGTAACTGCGAGTAATTTTTGGTTGGGATTCAAACTTATTGATAACAATAATCCCAAATACCAAATTGACCACTAACTCATAAACTTTTGTCTATTTAAAAAAGAATTACTTTCATACAATCTAATTTTGGGTTATTGTTATGCAATATTATATTGGACCAATTATATTTTGTCACCTAACGTATAATTACCAAATCATTGTTTAAAAAGTCAAAATTGCATATTAAGTGATAAAATATTATTTGTTCAATATAAGACTGCATAACAACAATCCAAAATTAGTTATGTACTACAGATATTAAAAAAAAAACATTTTTTCTTGATAATAACTTGTCGGGTTTGGGCCACGAGCAAATAGCCTCAAAAAACTTTTGCATGTTATTCGAGTCCCGAAATTATTTGGGAATTAGTCCTCAAACCCTGTTTTTAGTTCTCAAATGCCATTTTTTTCGATGGGGTTCTGTCAGAATATTTTCTGATACCCTCGAGTTTGAAAAATGCATTTTTCCGGTTACTCTCTTATTAAAAAAAATCATTTTAAAGTCGAAAAATGCATTTTCCGCCAAGGAAGTATCAGAAAAATATTCCGATCGAACTCCATCATAAAAAATTTGGAGTTTGGGGACTAAAAACGGGGTTTGAGGACTAATTCCCAAATTATTTACTTTAACTTTATAACCAGTCAATTCTTTTTACAGGTTTTTTTTTTCAATATAACGCATATTTTTATAAATTCATATTTAATAAGTGTATATTGAAAATCAAAATATTTATTGTTAAATTATTTATTAATTACATTAATTCTTTTACAGACTTAACAAATATAAATTTCTTAACGTATTATCTATGTATTGTGTGTGTCTATATATATTTTAAGAAAAAGTATATATTGAACAGACTTTCAACATAATATTAAACGGAGCACTACATATTATTTCCTATAAGACATTTTTAATTTTTGTTATCTTTATTTATAAGACATTCCATTTTTAAGTAGTATTTATTTTTTTCATAAAAGTTTCTATTTAATTAATACTTTTTAAAATTTAAAAAAAAAAATTACAGTTGAAGGGTCTGGAAATGGTAAAGGAAATGAACTTGGGTGCTGTCTTAGTTAGATCTGATTGTCAGGTACTAATTTCAGCTCTAAATTCACCGAAAGAGGATATTTCTGAGCTTGGAATTCTAAAGAGGTCTATTTTGAGTCTAGCTAAGTCTTTTGATTATTGCCTGTTTTCTTATGTTAATAGAGCAGGTAATGTAGCTGCACATTCTTTAGCTAATTGGATTGTGCATGCCTCTGTAAACAGGGTCAGGTTTAATACCCCCGCTTTTTTGTTTGACTGTATTGGTCATTAGCTTCAATAAATTAGTTAAATTTCAAAAAAAATAAAAATTAAAATATATCAAATATTTATATTTTAATAATATTTTAACAATATTAATTAGCATTTTTAAATATTTATATTATTAATATTACTAACAGTATAAATTAATATTTTTAATTGACCTAAAATCTCGAAAAAACTTGTTATAGAAAGGGAGGATGTAGTAACATGTTTGGGATGATGTTTTATGTGAAATCATTAAGTCCCGAATATCTTATAAAAAAAAGAGGATTATTAAAATTAAGTAAACTAAGCTTAACTCAACTAAAAAAAAAACTCGGAGTGTGTGGTTCAGTAGGTTTTTTAATTAAAAAAATATGGACGTTTTCTCGCTGCCGCTAATCCAAGCATGCCTACTTGACAACAAATAAGAATGCTGCTACAGTGATTGGGAATTTGTTACTTGAGCATCATTATGTCATACTCCATTTACATTTTACCTTTCGGTCAGTCACATCAAATCAAACACATATCTGCACGAATTTCATGTCTTTTAAAATATTTTTTGTTTGGCTTTACAACTCTTTTGTTTGGCTATCTTTTAAAATATTTAATATTTAATATAAAAAGATAACGATGATAATGAGAATAACAAAATTAAAGAAATAGGGAATTGAATATGTTCGTGGTCCTCTTCTCAAAATCAAAATAAAAAATTATATATAAAAAGTAGAAGGAACAAGACTCAAGCAAAGACACTGAGACACACGTCTGATCTGATCTCTCACACACGCACAAAAGAACAAAAGAATAATAAAATGGAAAAGGAGCTTCTACAAAGTTATACTACACCATAACAGGCAATAAAAAAAAAAAAAAAAAAAACCATCAATAAAATAAACCGGAACCAGCCGGTTCAACAAGCGGTTCGACCGGTGATTCTTTTTTTCATCATCAAGCGCCAGGTGCAGCATCCTTCACCTTACTCTGCAAATACCCACCGTATTCCCTGGCATAATCTTTCACATGGCTCGCAGTGTCATAAATCCTGCTCCGCGCGTAATCAACACGCTCCGAACCTGGCGGGTGTAATCCCCTGAAGTAACGGTACATCCACGACACCACAGCCACGGCAACAACACCGAATCCAATCATGGACAAGAAGGCAGCGACGGTGAGAAAGAGGAGGGTGCCCGCGGGCACCCATATCGGGCTGGACACGATGATCAACGGGGAAAAGAAGATCAGAGCGAGAACCGTTCCGGCTACGGTTAAACCGGTCAGAAGGAGCAATATGGCTCCTGTAACCATGAGAGTCAAGAGACCCGCGAGCTGTGTTGAGTTAGGGGAATGGTCTTGGAGTTTACGAAGGAATGATGGGAATGTGAGTGTGGTGTGTCTTGGTGCCGGTGGGGCTCTATGTGTTTGGTTATGTTCGGCCATTGTAGAAAGAGAAGGGAGAGAGAGAGAGAGTGTGTGAAAGTGGAAGCGAAAGAGAAAGAGAGAGTAGTGTGATGAGAAAAGCAAAGAGAGAGAGAGAGAGAGGCGTGTAAGTGTGAGAATAGAGGAGTGTGTATTAACTATTAAACGGACAAGTGTGAGGGAGGGGTGGTAGTTTGGTGACATGCAATGCAATGCAAGAGAAGGGGGTATACGTGGAAGTGGGTTCGTTCTTTCTTTCTTTGGGTTTGGAACCCGTAGATTATGCCATCACCGTAGATCAGATCAGATCACTGCTTCGGACTCAGACTTTTTCTTTTATCTTCCTTTTTTTTTTAATTATTTATTTATTTTGTATGTGGAGGGATCACCTACATACCTGTATTGCTTTCTGGTTTATTCAATCGAAACACTGGCGTATTCACCTAATCCATCAAATGTATTTCAAGTAATAAATCACCGGAGTTACTGTCATGCAATCCAAAATTGGATGATTGCTATGCAACCTTTTCTTAAACCTAGTTAAAATTAAGTTTTTGCAATTTAGTCCAACATAAAAAGTAAATTAAAAATTTAGTCCTTTGTACCTATAGACAAATTATAACTTTTAATTTTAAAAAAAAATTAAAAGTAGTTAAAATTAGTCACTTGTGTAAAAAGGCTTAATGCAAGTGACTAAATTTAAAATTAAAAGTTATAATTTGTCTATAGGTACAAAGGACTAAATTTTTAATTTACTTTTTATGTTGGACTAAATTGCAAAAAACTAATTTTAACTACTTCAAATAATGACATGGCATAGGTGACAACTTCCTCATTATTAGTTTTTAATTAATGAAATAGCCAAAACAATACTTCCTCATTCCCTAATTATAATACCCTTTTAAATATTTTTATTTTGTTTCTATTTATAAGATCTCATACCAATTTTCAATAATTATTAATTAATTTTTTCACAAATACCCCTATTTATTTAACACTTTTTAGATTCCCAATTATATTAATAAAGATAATTTTGAAAATACACATCAAAAGTTCACATTTCCAATACAATTAACTAAATTAATCAACTCTCTTAATGGACGTGAAATCTCCCTAATGGTTCTTATAATTAGAGACGAAGAGAGTATATTTTAAATGATTAGTCTTTAAAATTGGAGAACAGATTAAATTAGTCTCTCACTTTGTGAACTACTATTAACACGAACTAACATAACTCATGTATTGTTATCTCATAACTTAATTTGAAAATTCGATAATTTGAAGATTAATTTGATCAATATCCTCCAAATTAGAAAGCAATATGTCTATTACTAAATATTTTTGGGTTTGTTTCTTTTATGTATGGGTTTCACTTGTTGGACTTGATTTTAAAATGATGTTTGGTTTAAAATTTTTATTTTAAAATATGAATTTTTGAGTCAATATTCTATTATTTTTTAAGAAAATGGATTAGATTTCGATTGTTATTAATAATTAATAATTTATAAATAAGTTAAAATATTTAATTTAATATTGTTAAAAATATAATAATTATTGGATGAGAGGAACTTAATTTTGAATCTTCCAAATATGAGTATATAACATTTGTTAAGGGGGAAAAGTTTCCATGCCTTGCATAAATATGATACACTTATATTAATTTAAGGCTTAGGAAATCCTTTGAAATTGGTCATTTTACTCTTTTTTTTTTTTATTCCCACTTCCTGTACTTTCATCTCTTTTGAAAATGGTGAATGCTTTCATGCCGTCTAGTGAGAGAATACATCAATATCAATCAAATTGGACCAATTATATGTTGACATTTGTGTTGTTTTTACACAATCATTATTTTCTATGTGTCATTTACAAGGATCTATTTGCAAACTTTTAAATTCTTAAATTACCATTCCTACAATTAAAAAATAAATTAAAACAAAACAAAACCAAAAATTAAAACAAAACAAAACAATTTTTCTAACCTAATCCTAAAATACACTAGACTTAACTCTGGCTTCAGCTACAATAGCAAACCTGCACCGATGCCGCCGAGCAAGAATGGAAGAAAGAAATGAAATTCATTTCAAATGATAATAGGCACATGGTAGTTTTACATTATATGATAACATCGGAAATTCATTTCAAGTAACAATATGCAGGCATCTGCTTGTGACGGCGCAAAAATCAAGTAGGCACATCGTATATGCCGACTCCATCATAATCGGATTATATCATGAAGAAGACTTAATTTTTTTTTTAAAAAAAAAATCATAAACCAGAAAAGAGTAGAACACATATACGACATAGAAATTTGAAAAAAAGATGAAGATCTTGTTACGGACATAGAAACCAGAAACAGCAAAATGAGGATGAATTTGTTTTTTTTTTATAATTAAAAATAAATAGTTAATTTAATTATCATGATTGAGTTATACTTTTAAAATTTTGCAAAAAAGAACTTATTATATGACACATAAGTAGACACATAAGTAAACAACTAAGCGCTGATTATGCAAAAAAATCCTACATGTCATTATGTGATTGATAGAATTAAAGATGACATTGATGCCTTTTAAAACAAGGGATTTGCTTTGATGCCAATTATATTCTAAATGGCACTCATGCCATCTATACATGTACCAATCACAATAGGACATGTATGATTTTTAAATCTAGTTGGCATATGAAGTGTTTGCTTAGCTATTATATAGTAAGGACTATTTTGCAATTTTTTAATTTTTAACTCAACCATAGTTAACAAAAAAAAATTAACTTTTCAAATTAAAAATAAAATAATAAATCTCTTCTCTGTTCCCATGTAGTCTCTCCATATCTTCATTGAACTTCTCCTTCACAATCACCATCTCCATGACAGCTAAGCAAATCCCATAATAACTTGCTGATATTCTTTTTTGATAAGATCCTAAAAAGCATGAGTGTCATCTCCACCGTCTCTCCCCATCTCCACATCTCCACCGTCTCTCCCCATCTCCACCGTCTCTCCCCCTTCCCTTGCCTTCCGTCGTATTTACCCCGTTTGCGCCGCCGCCCTCTAATGTCGTTCTCGCGGCGCTGTCTCCGTTTGCGCGACGCTGTCTCCGTTCGCTGCCCCGTCGAGCCGCCGCAGTTCTCCCCGTCTCCGTTCGTTGCTCTCTCGCGCCGCCCGTCTCTGTTGGCAGCCATTGCTCGCTGCCGCCTCTTCTTCCGGTTTTGGAACCACCGAACCTTGCAGCCGGAGCGGTTGGTGTCATTACACTTCCAAATGACCCCACCCGGGTGACTCGTCGTCGACAGCGGATTGTGCCGGTCTTGGGGAGTTCCTCTGTGCTGCCGCTGCCATAGCTGTTTGGGCACATGGGATTAGGGTTTCAAGGAGGAGAAGATGACTTAATTATTTTTTTTTATTCTCTTTTATATAACTGTTATAAAAATTACTAAATACAAGTTATAAACACAACATCAACAATGGTCTTGTGGTAACTTAACTTTACACCTACATGAAGGTCAAGAGTTCTAGTCTTGCCTATACTTATTTTTTTTTTTGTTATTACCACTTATTTTGTCAATTATTTTTTTAATGAACACCACTTATTTTCTTTATTAACTAAAAACGTAATAAATTTTATAAATAAATAAATAAAAACGTAATAAGTTAATTTAACAATATAAAATGATCCAAAATCAATTAAACTATGATTTAGTCAACGTAAACAACACAAAAAAATTAAAATTGAAAGCATAATAAATAAATAAATAAGTTTTGAACAAATTTTCATTCTAAGTTTTCTGAAGTCGCTTCTTATGTTTCCTGTATTTTTCCAAGTTTGCAAATGCTAACGAGATTATTTCCTCTTTCTTTGTGTTGTGAGATTTCAAAACCAAGTCCAGTGCTATCCTCATCCTTGTATCATCATTTACCTAATAATAAAAAAAAGTATGTCAATGTTTCATGAAGAATAATTGGTTAGTGTTTTGTGATTGATCATTTTGTAAAGTAAAACTTACATTATTGATATTGTACCTGTCACGAGTATCATATTTCATCATCCATTCTCCAACGAGTACACCACAATCATTCCTACCAGCATAGAATTACTATCAATCACATGTAATTACTAAAATACATATATAAAGAAATAATTTATTTTCATATTCAAGTATTAATAGCAATTATCTTACGAGTCAATTCTTTGGAGTGGAATATTTTCAGGCACTACAATTGGGTAATCAGAAATTTTCGGCTTAATTGGTACGCCGAAATAAAATAAGTCATCCATCAACAATTTTTCAATAAATATGACCGAAAGAAAAACATTAAATTTGGAATTGGGTTAGAAATTTGAATAAATAAAGAAGCATACTTAATTTAGATGATCAAATTTAATTACCACAGTTTTTATCATTAATTTCCTTGAGTCTTCATTTGCAGGTAACGAGTCAAGCATAATATTTTCACCACGATGAATGTCTATGACAAGGAGATACCAGTGCTTATCGTTTTCATTCATTGGCACGAAAATCTAAATACTAATAATAACTAAAAGGCTTAATTATGTCACAAGTCCCTGAAGTTTGGGGTACTTTTGCCAGATACCCTTATACTTTATTTTTTAATGTTTGACTCCCCGAAGTTACTTATGGGTTTGTCAAATACCCCTACTACCAATTCTAACCAATTTTGATGACATGTAACATCAGAATCCTAGTCAGACGTAAGAGGTTAGTCATGTGGTACCGCGTGATGTCAAACGGGCGAAGACAACTTCTCTCTTCAATTCTTTTTTTTTTATTTTTTTTATTTAACTAAAAATATAAAAATATTAAGTTTTTTAGTTTTTTAAATTTAAAAAAAAAGGATTTTCGCCCACGGGGCATCGGGTGCTTAACCTTCTGCGTCTAATCAAGATTTCGATGTTACATATTGGTAAAATTGGCCAAAATTAGTATTAGGGGTATATGACAAACCCAGAAGTAACTTTGGGGAGTCAGACATTGAGAAAAAAAGAATAAGGGTATCCGACAAAAGCACCTCAAACTTCAAGGGCTTGTGACATAATTAAGCCTAACTAAAATTTTAGTAAATGTAAACATGTGAAAAATTTCATCTTAGAAAAATTTTTGATGGAATGATGACTACAGTAGATATTCATGCCAAATATGCTGGTAAAGGCTACATGTCTATCACAAACTATCTCGAATATGTAAGCATTTATTTTTTTAAACTTTTTTTTATAAGCAAATTATCTTTTTTTAAATCTAATGTACACATGATTTGTTTATTTCTTATTTTAGATCTGCATCCCTCTTTATGACTATCATGGTGATTACCATTGGTACCTGATTGTCGTGTCCATCAAGGATAAACAAATCTATTGGTTGGATTCGTGGAAAACGATGATTATAGGAAAAATCAAATACAACGTGTGGAAAATTTTTTTTTTGTTTTTTACTTCAATGATATTTTTAAATAAATTATCAAAATACTTACAAGACTTAATTAAGAAATTAACTACAACTTGGGTTATAGGTTTGGGCACCGAAGGATATGTTGCCACCAGAACTCCAAAATATATGTGATTGACCACTAAAGGATGTTTATGGAGTGCCTAATTGTGGTGAAAGGTATCAATAATTATTTATCGAAAAGTTGAATTGATTATTTTATTAGCCAATAATTATTTAATCACTATTGATTACATTTTATGTAGCCAAACATCAGCACTATGGGTATTAACTTGGAAGGACATGGAATACAAATTTTCACCCAAACTTTTTGGAGTGGTAAGAACCGCTTCTAATTTTACATCATTCGAAACATTTATATGTATTGTTTTCTAATACACATTTATTGAATTTTATTATTTTTTTTATAGATGTATGAGGATGAGGTAAGAATGAACACAACTTTGAATCTGATAGATGCATACTTCAGCAGTTGCTCCAAGCTTGTTCGCAGCAACACAAATGCATTGATGCGACAATGGCCAAAATAATTAGAAACATTTATATTGACTTCATAATTTTTTTTTTCATTTAATTTGCATTATTTGTTAGAATAAAAACTACTTCTGTTTTAGATTGGTTTATGGATATTTTTGGTTAAAGTTATGCTTTCTCTCAATTTAATTAATTATTCTTAATAAAGTTTTTTTTTTTTAAAAAAAAAAATAAACTGCTCCCCACCCCTTGATTTGAAAGCTTTCCCCACCCCTTGATTTGAAAGCTTATAACAAATAAGCTACTCGATCGGGAACTATAGTCGTAGTGTCGTAGTTTGAAATAGTTCGATGCTTTGTTACTATGCAAACGTGTTCAACCAATTTGGTTTGCCTACCCACTTTCTATCCAGTTCAACCAAGGAGTAATTCAAGACTTTGCTATTTGGTTGTCTAGCACTGTTTACCATGGTAGTGATGAGAGCAATGCATTGAGTCAAGAGTCCTAATCTATGCCATATGGTGGAGTCTCAACTTAATGCTTCATTATGGCATATTACACGTTCAAAGATTTTAGTCCCAAACCCAAACAACAGAGAGCCAAAAGAAAAATATAAACCATAGAAAAAGACAGCTAATAACTTCTTGCTTAATGATTACACAGCGCCAAAACCAACTGAAACCTGCAACAGATTTTTGATATAACCGCAAGCCTCCAAAATTCGCCGTAACTAAAAGAAAACCAGAACAGCAACAGGGGCATGAATTTTAGTCCCAGTCCCAAAAACAGAAATCATGTGCAGTATGATAGCAAACTTTGGTGAGGATTTGATAACCATTCAAAGAGTAATATCATTAAATCAGTAATATTCCAATAGGTCTGTAAAATTAGCAATAAAACCAACCGCATCGAATGCTTTGGCTTGGATCAAATTATTTCAACAGATCCTATAATATTCTAATAGGTCCTATCCAAATTATTCTAACAATAATATCAAAAACCAGTAAACCAGCAATAATATCAACTCCATCAATATGAACCTGTTTTTGCAAATTAATCTTCAAACCAAAGGGGACAAAAAAAAGAGTAACAAGTCTGATAATTAACCTGCATAACAGAGGTATCTTTAGTAAACTCAAAAAATAAAATGACAAAATCCAAAATACCAAGGAAATAAACTGCAAAAATTTTCTGCAACCATCCTTACCATCATTCCCTTTGTTTTGTTGATGCACACCATGGTATAATGTTTGACCCATGCCATTATACATCACTAGAAGGCATGGAAGCATTCACCAAAAGGCTTAGAGCCCAGTTTCCTATCAAGCCTCAGCTTTGCAGTAAAGTTAGTAGGATTACATGAAACCACCAAACTACCTGCTCAGTTAGTTAGATTGGTCAATGGAATGCAGTGCTATTTTTAAGTAAAGAATAAATAAACCAAGGCCACACCATAAATGCTCAAAACTTGTCCTTAGTTTAAGTGTCCGCATCAGTAGGCCACACAACCATAAAAGACTGTCAAAGCAAGCACAATAAACCAAGACCCACCATATATAGTAACAAACTCACCATTTCCATTAATGCAGGACAACCTCAAACAATAATCCCAAAACAAATAACTACTCAAATTAATCTCATGTCTTGGATTTAAAAATTCAAGAGTCAAAGACAAAAAGCATTGGAAATGCTAGTAATGGTCCTATGAGCGTTCAGACTCTTCTAATTGTATGACTCTTCTACCCTAGACAAAAATTTATCGTTTCATCTGCAAAATATGCAGGCCAAAATTGCTCTGATATAGCAGACAGCAGTGTTATAATTCCTTTGAAATGCATCTATTATTCTAATAATACTTGACATCATCTCATATCTTATCACTTTTCATACTGGTATTTATACAGAACTTGGTAACTTGTCGCTTGAATTTGGCAATAAATTGATAAAGGCAGCAATAGAGGGACAGAAGCAGATACTTGAATAATGCATATTAATACTTTTTTTTGCTCAGCAATGCAAATTAATGCTTAAAACAAATGTTCCCAGCCAATCCACCACCTTCGTGGAAAAGGCAAAAAATTCGCTCCGGGTAAACGCGATAGGATCCACCTTGGTGCCATGAACCTGAATCCTTGTCTTGAAAGATTAAACGCGATAAGATTAAACTAACCACATTGAAGCATAAGATAAAAATTGAACCATCCGATAAAAGACGAAACTCTTTAGATACAATAGTGATACACATACAACTCTTAATAATTTCTTAAGACCAGTAAATTAATAAATTTTGCCTTATCTTTTATGTAGTTTTTTTTAATGTCCTTTTTATTTAATATCTGAAAATGAGTCATGCTTGGAGTATTTCACCAAGGATACTGCATAAAATCAATTCTACCACCAGACTCACCGAGTTGAATTTTCGTGAGGGAGATGACCTTTAATTATGGCCTGACATTTATCTCATTATATTGAGTTTTTATAAGTAGTCTTATACATTACATATGCGTATGTCAATTGCATAAGAAAAAGGTAAATCAGTGGCTTATCTTTTATGTAATGATACAACTCTTAGTGTTTAGGTTTTTTGCTGTATAATACAACTCTTTAGATTTGTATCAGTACTCTTAGATAAATTTTGCTGTATATACAGTAGTGATACAACTCTTAGTACTCTTATTGTCTAAGTACCTGGAGGAACAGTGACGGCGGCGCAAAATGAAACCCTCGAACAGATGACGGTGGAGACGGCGTGAGATGAAGGGGACCAACAAATGTAGCAAAGGGAAATGAAAGGAACTGGAAGGAAGAGATGGGGACGGTGGGGATGGGACAGCGGGCTGGGACGGCGGGGCTTCTTCTCCCGCGACGGCTGGAGCGACAGGATCGGACCACGGGGCTGGGACGGCGGGGCTTCTTCTCCCACGACAGCTGGAGCGGCTGGAGCGGCAACGGTGACCCTGGAGCAGAACGGCGACGGAGACACGAGCTCTCTCTCGCAGACTACAGCAGCAGCAAATGAATTTGTTAGTGTTGTGAACTTGTTAGGGTTATTAGGTTAGTTTTAATTTTAATTTTTTTTGTTTTAATTTTTTTTTTTAACCATGATTAAGTTTCAAGTTTAAAATTTTGCAAATTAATCCCTAAATAAGACACAGAAGATGACACATAAGATGATGATTGTGTAAAAATGATACAAATGTCAATCTATCATTGGTCCAATTGGATTGGCATTGATGCCTTCCCTCACTAGAAGGCATGGAAGCATTCACCTTAAAACAAAAATGGCACCAAAGTAATTCCCTTTGAAAATAGTCCTTCCGTTAACCTTCTTCAGTTAAACGATGATGTGGTTGATGAAATGTCATTTCACACCAATTAGGTGGTGACATGTGGCAAGCAATTGAGGGGGTTTTTATTTATTTATTTATTTATTTTTTAAGAAACAAAATAAAAGGGATTGAATCCGGATTTGAATATGTTCTCGAACCCTTTTGTGTGCTTAAGGAAGAAACCTGATGCAGATGGAACCTGGACTGAAGTCACTGAACCGCGATATAACAAAGTTGCTGTTTTTTTTTTTTTTTTTTTTGGTGATAAATGACATGGCTTCTTCTTATTTGTGGTACAAGGGCTGGTATAGGAAAACTAGAATAGAGGATCTTCACTCATTTAGGCATATAAGGGAAAGTAGTGATTTTTATACCGTATATTTAAGAAGAATTCGTTGTACTTAAAAAAAAAAAAATAATAGAGTAACTTGAATATAGTTAACGAGAGAAAGAATGATTTATGATGCCATGTAGACATCCTAAAAAGCCAAAATTTCTTTACTTTTTTTTTTTTGTGAAAAAATTTCTTTACTTTTATTCTAATCTAAGGAAATTTGATTGAATAAACGTAAAACTTTGGAAATATATTAGTTCTATATACAAATGAGGGGTTTTATTAAAAAAAAGAGTTAAATCTTTCTATAAATTCCTCCAATAAATAAATTCTAACATGCATTTATACCAAACAAAGAAAATCTCAAATATTTTTTTACATGACAAATTAAAGACAAAGTAGATAGTGTACCTTTTTAACATTTAAAATGTTAGTGATTATTGGTTTTTATGTTTTTTTATGAACATTATTGGTTTTTACTTTCTTCGTCTTATTATCTTGTTAAAAAATGTATTTTTTTGTCCCAATTCAAAGTAAAAATAACTAATGAAAAATCTTAAAGATTAAAAAATATATATGGAAATTTGTGTTATAAAATTTTGTAATTAACAAATGAATCATGCATTATATTTTATTTTTGAAAATAGAATAATGTATTATATCAAAAAGATATTTTCTTATTTTTGTTGATTACTTTAATTTTTATCAAAATAATGAAATGGATAGAGTATGTAAAAGTATATTAACATACATAGATGATGGGTAATGTGCACCAAGAGAGCACACATCATTAAATTAATTTTTTTTTTTGATAATTTAAATTAAATCTTTTTATATAATGTAAAAGCATGCATTTAAATATTTGACATTTTTTTATTTAGTGTCTTTAAAGGTGGGCTGTGAAAATCCGGAATAATAATAATACATTATTAAGTAAAAAGAAAAAAGATGAGAATAATATAAAATCCGGATTCCCGCCACGCCGCAGCAGTGATAGGAGAGAGAAGGATGATTTGAGTAAAACTAGCAGAAATAGAAGAAGAAAGAAGGCAACTCACAGCGCAATTCCCCGTTTCGATGGAGCCTAAGGTTAAGATAATTCTGCAAAAATATGCGCCCTTATAATTTTTAACACCTTCTCCTAAAAAAAAGAAGAAAAGGTTAACAGACATCTTACTTTTACCAACAGGTATGATGCTACTCCATCAGATTATTATGTCTCAGCAATTGTAACG
This sequence comes from Crotalaria pallida, assembly GCA_037953625.1. Lineage (NCBI taxonomy): Eukaryota > Viridiplantae > Streptophyta > Magnoliopsida > Fabales > Fabaceae > Crotalaria > Crotalaria pallida. Next base: position 184,216,788 of record CM075649.1, read on the forward strand.
GATTACGGCATGGTATGTTGATTAGTGAGTGTCCAAATGAATCTGCCACTGGAATCGATTTTTATAAATGATTTTTTTATACACTAGAATTGGTTAGAAATGTTGATTTTAACGATTTTGGAGATGCCTTTTATTCCCACTAGACTCGAATTAAATTATGTATACTCTTTTACTTGCCAACAAGTTTAGGGACCAGTCCAAAAAGTTGTTAGCAACTAATAATAACATTTGCTATCAAAGAATGACTGGATTAATTTATTTTATGCTCCGAACCTTCTTTATTCTTTATTAAATGTTATAAATTCTTACTATTTGAATATCGTCTCTCGTGTTAAAGTGAAAAATAAACGACCAAATGAATCTGCCAGTGCCTCTTTATTCTCCTCCTCTACTACTATGCTATGGTTACATTATGTAGACGCCAATTTCTACGGTGCCAGCAAAGTATACATGTGTTTGCCAATGTTCATGATGCAAGCAGGCACAGATAGGGAGAGTTCCATCAAGGAGCATATTTTATATTTCTCTAGGGTAGCAATTTCCAGAACTCAGAACTGTACAACATAATACATTAATATCATACAACAATTATGCTTTCAAACAACAAAATACCTAGTTTCCTTTTCTAAGTTGAAGATAAGCTGAAATAAACCATAGTTGAGATATAATCTAAATGTGATACCGTTGCTTGTTAATTGAGCAATCCATCACCATTCAGTGCCATCTTCTGTCATTATTTTTGCTTCTTGTCAGAACTCATGGGGTTATTATATGTTGTGGCTGCAGCAGCTGCCAATTCCATCAACCGCTCATAATCTATCTCGTGGGACCTGGATTTAAACTTGATGCCGACCTGAATCCATGACTTGATACAAAAAATAGGTTGTGTGCTATCATGAACCATGCAGAAGCGTTGCTTGTTAATTTCATCACCCTTGCCACAAAAAAGTTCTTCAGGCACAACTGAAGTTGCCTGCATAGCTAGGAAATCTCTGGCCATCACTGATAGCCGAGGGTAGCGTGTGCTGTTGACCTTCCACCACTCTAGAACATCTGTTGGTATAGGGGCTGGAGGTTCTGACAGGTACTGTGTAAGCTCATCAGTGGCAACACTCATGCTTGTCCTTCGTTTCTTGCGAGCTATTTCCTCCGCAAAGGAAACGCTTCCTCCATCTTCAATTTCTTGAGTACAGTATCCAGGGGCCATGGATGGGAAATGTGTGGTAGAATAATTTCTCATAAAATGGGTCCTTGCATCACCAAGAAAACTTTCTGAGTTTAAACTCTCAGGGATCAGCTCCTCCTTGATTCTGGGATCAAGAATTGCTGTCATATAAGTAAATATGTTGCAAACCTGATTAATATAACTTCTGGCCTTTTTAGCCATTTCTTCTGCAGCACCTTTTAGCCATTCTGGGCTGTGCCGTGATTCCCTGCAGGTAGCAATTGTTTCTGAGATGTGATCCATGAAGAAAAGGACAAGCCCAACCGTTGGCACCTTACTTGTACATATGTTGTTTGTTGTCTTGTAGAATGGCTCAAGATATTGATGCATGATGTTCACCACACTTTTGTCAGAAGAGCTCAGAAGCAACATCCTACTTCCTAGCATTTCCTCGTATTTACGAATAACAGCATCAATTGATTTACCTGCCTGCATCAACAAAAAAAATAATAATACTGATTTATTGCATGCATCACAATATATCTTAATAGACTCTAATGATTCAATTCATTCAGCAAACATCAAAACTCTAACTGATCTTAGAAAATATGAAAAACTTCAGACATGAAAAGTCATTCAAAATCCAATATTTGTCTTGTAAAACATTGGTACCGCAATGCTAACAGTAACTTATTTAATTTAAAATTACTAGGTAATTTTTAGGATGAATCTTATGCTCATTTATTAAAGTAGCTGTAAAATATAATGACGTACCTTGCAAACAAGATCAAGCATCTGGTAGTTTCCACTCCACCTAGTTGAAACATCAAGAGGAAATTTCCAAGCACCTTCTTGATAAGCTGAAGATATTTCAATAAAATCTTCAGAGATCACCGGTGAGGCATTTAATTCTATTACAAACTCCCTTATCTTCGAAATTACTTGTTTTGCTGATCTCAATCCATCTTCTATTATCAAGTTCAAAGTGCGAGCAGCGCAGGGAATGTAACAGAATGGCCTTATTTTCTGACCAATGAAGTCTTCATTCAAAGTATGGCAGGCATGCATGGCGTTTGGACTATTATCATGGGTACAGGAGAGGACTCTGTTTCCAATATTGTAAAATTTAAGAACTTCTACGAGGGGCCGATAGATCTCTGCACCCCCACAAGGATAGGGTATGCGACAAATATCAAGAAGAACTTTCTGGAAGCACCAGTTTTCATCAATCCACTGACATGTTACACTCATATAGAAGATTTCTTCAAAAGAAGTCCAGAAATCGATTGTAATGGAGAACTTGGAAGAAACCTGTTCTAACATTGCTCTTACATCGTCCCTCATGCTTCTGAAAACTTCATCAAGTACAGTTTTGTACTTGTCACTGGGCCAGAGTTGTATAGATGGATTTAGAAACTTGTAGGAATTTACAAGCCACTCATCTTTGAGAGTTGAAGGGGGAAGAGAACCTGAAACAAGCCACCTAATGAGCAACCAATTTAGATCATCATAATCCACCTGGTTTGCTTTTCCTTGAGGCTGAGCCTTCTTGACCACAGTGGTGGGGCGGGTTGCTGAATTGTTAATAGCGTCTCCTGACTTATCGTAACCTGGATGGCGATTAGCAAGATGCCTCCCCAAATTCCCTTCATGAATAATAGAACTTTAGAGGATATACAAGTAAGCACATTTGGCAGGAACAAATCTTCATAACCAAGGATATTTCAAATTAGAGTGAAGTATCACTTTGATCCCTCATGTTTTTTAGATGGGACACTTTAATCCCTCAAAATGTAGAAATTCACTTTTAGTCCCTAATAATTTTTTTATGGGACACTTAAGTCCCTCAAGATTTTTTTATGGGACACTTAAGTCCGCAGTTGAGGCAGTTGGTAGAGTGGATGGATGGACTTAAGTGTCCCCTAAAAAAATCTTCAGGGACAAAAAGTGAATTTCCACATTTTGAGGGACTAAAATGTCCCATCTAAAAAATATGAGGGACCAAAGTGGTACTTTACTCTTCAAATTAAAATCGACCTAGGAACTATTAACTAGATGAAATGGCAAATGCTTGAGAGATAACAAAGGTTTTTTTTTTTTTTTTGAAGTTAATTTATTGAGAAAAGAGAACAATAAAATTGCAAGATGACAAGAAGTCCTCAAAAAATTAAAACCAATAATATTATGAGAAACAAAACCAAGAACAAGAAACATCAACAAAACATTTCCATCTCTCAGATATATCAGACACCCCCTTAAAAAGGCCAGGAGCAGAACACGATTAAGAAGCTAGTAAAATATTGCATCTCAAATGATCTTAAGATACAAGTAATACACAATAAAGATTCTAGCATTCTGTTCTAACCAAATGTACCACAAGGAGAGCATTGCGAAAGCCCTATAATATCATTTCTGGAGCCAAACCCCCTAAAATTAGGAACTGTAGTAACTAGTAAATCCATGGGGCAAACCCAATTTTCACCAAAGACCTCAAACAAGTTATTCCAGAGAAAGGACGCCGCTGAACAGTGCCAGAACAAATGGAAGCATTTCTGAGGTTTCATAGCAATGGACTAGGATGGATTATGATAAACTTAAATGATTAAAAGGAAACATACGCCCTATTGGATAACAAAGCTGTCAAAGGTAATAACCAATAAGAAAAGAAAGATGGTGCAGAAAAATTACCTGTGGCAGTTGCAATAGAATAGCTCTGTCCACAAAACTTGCAGCTCCGAGTCTTCCCATCCGCGGCTGTCTCAAAGTACTTGAGATAAACAGATGTCATTGTTTTCTTTCTTGGCTTCAATGAGTTGACAGGAGTTGGCTTTTCTGAACTACCCAGGCCAATATTTACTGGGTCCATATTTGAAATGAGTGCCACCTCCATCATGGATTTATTATGGTCATCTGCTCAAATGAGTAGTAGGGAAAAAATAACAAAAAAATAAAATAAAATAAAGGAACTATGAGTCATACTTAGTCAATGTTTTGAAACAGAATCATACACAGAAAAGTGAATTTTTAAAGATTATGTAACAAATAAAATGGTGCAAAGCAGGTGTCACTTTCATTGATTTCACTTTCACATATAATGTAATATTGAATCAATCTTTAGACTATATATATAGTTCATAAACTTCATTTAATCGAATTGTTGTTCACTGATATATTCGACAAACACGTGATGAAGGTCCAAAATGTATAATTTAACTTTCTTATCCAGAAATGTAACTAATAACAACAACTTGAAACTAAAGAACCCATTTTTGCTATTTAAAAGAGCTAAGATCAAGCAACACAGGAAGCTGAAACCAATACTTTGGAGTGTGAATGAGAAGAAGTTGTTAAAGGAAGACTCAAGAGAGGTACTTGTATAGTATAGTATATTGTAGTTGGAAGCAAGTGAAGTAGGTACCTACCTTTGTAAGTGGTTCTGTAATTGTTGTTATTATTATGAACACTCCAATCCATCTAGTTTGATTCTGATCACTCTGCCACAGTCTTGTAAGGCAAAAAAAAAAAAAAAAAAAACACATTTTTAGTATAGGAAGAATGAAATAAAGTGAAGTAGTATCACAATGAAAAAAAATAGGGAATTGGGAATACCAGAGAGGGAGAATTCATGGGGAAGCAGGACTCAAAATTGAATTTTTGGAGGTGGGTGTGTGTGATAGTGAAGAGAGAGAGAGAGAAAGAGTTAGAAAAAGGAGGGAGAGGAAGGAAGCTGATCGGCGTGGGATCCAAGCCGAGAGAGAGAGAGAGAGAGAGAGAGAGAAAGAAGGAAAGATTAAAAAAAAAGATTGAGTTGTTGAAGTTGAAGCCGCGTTGATGATGATGAAGAAGCAGATCTGCTTGCTTGTTCTCTCTCACTTATGCTGCGGCTTCAAGCTGTGTAGCTATAGAGAGACAGAGAGAGAGAAACAGAAACAACAAATGATGTTGTTTTGTTTTGTTGGCTCAACCCAAACCCACTCAGTGGCTTGGTTCCTAGCAGTCTTATTATTATTACACATCAGCAAATGGAGTTAGTTGAGTTGAGTTGAGTTGTTTCCTTTTTTAGTTGAAACTTAGATGAGCCAGCTTTCTTATCAGCCCAACCTACCATTTTTCTTGCTTGCTCGGCTTCTCCTTTTTTTTTAAAAAAAAAAAAAAACATATTTGGGCCCTCTCCTTTCTTGATTCCTTCATCAACCCATATTAGCTAGCCCACTATTTTTTCAAATTCCAATTCTCAAACCTTAAATATTTTCTTTCTCAACACACCACTATCACCGTCGCCACCACCATCAATTGTGGGGAGAGAATAAAAAACTACACAAGTGAGGAAGAGAGGATGGGAGAGAGGATCGCAAACTCGAAGTAGAAGCCAATTTTTTAGAGGATGGCCATGGTTTCCATAGCGGTTAAGGGTGTTATGTTGTTGGAACAAGAGTGACAAAGAGAGGAGATTGAAGGTCAGGAGTGAGGAGTTTATGATCGCGACTCTAGAGGTCAAGGTTGAAGCAAAGTGAGGGTGGTGAAAAGTTCTAAGATGACGGCTCATGCTAGCGACGGGGGAGGGCTAAGAGTGGTGGGGACTATGAAGGTGTGTGGTGGTGGTTTTGTGGCTGGTTGGTGGTGGGCGGCTTAGGAAAGTTGTAGTGGCTACTGCTTGCGATGGTGGTGGTGGTGTGTTGAAGAAGAGAGAGTTGAGTTTGGGGTTTGAAAAAAGTAAGAGTAATTTTGGGGAAAAAAGTTTAAATTGCGTTTGGGAATAAAAATGAGATTTATATTTTGGACTCAAATTAAAATATCATTCTTTAATTTATTAGCTTCGTCATTTTAGTATATAAGCTTACATTTTGAAGTTTATTTATTCTATACAGGTGATACATAGTTTAAAAAATGAGTTTTTCTTTTTAACCCCCCTCATTGCTCATTGGCCCCCGTTTTATTTTTTATGGACGAAGTTATTTTTTATTTATCGCCTGAAACAAGGCGGAAATAATTTTCCGCTTTGTAAAAGTCGGGAACAAATTTAATATTTTCGACTAGTTAGAGTCGGGAAAATGCCCGACTAGTTAAAGTCGGGAAAAACTAATTTCTACATTAAAGAATTAGCACATAGACATTAAACTAAAACTACTCTATGTTGTTAATTTTTAAAGCCCCTCCGTCCCTAAACTTAGGGTATGTTTGAGAGTTTTTAGGGGGTGGAATGGAAAGGGAATGGTTTCCATTCCTTTCCTTCCCCTTGGCTACCCCTCAATTTGGGGTGTAAAGATTATAGGTGTGTTGAATGGAAAAGTTTCATTCCATTCCATTAAGTTAACACTTTCAAACAATGGAAACAACATTTTTTTTCTTTTCATTCCTTTCCATCCCTTTCACTCCCTCCCATCCAAACATAGCCTTAGTCAAATGGGTTAATAAATATATTATGGAAAAAAAATATATTACGGAAAAAAAATATTATAAAGCCCCATAACAATTTTCAGTGATCATTAATTACTTTTTTCCATAAAAATTTCTATTTATTTAACACTTTTTAGACTCTCAATAATATTAATAGGGTAAATTTTAAAATTTTAAAATTAACAACATAGAGTAGTTTTAGTTTAATGTCTATGTGTTAATTCTTTAATGTAGAAATGAGCTTTTCCCGACTCCAACTAGTCGGGCATTTACCCGACTTCAACTAGTCAGGCATTTTCCCGACTCTAACTAGTCGAAAATATTAAATTTGTTTCCGACTTTAACAAAGCGGAAAGCTATTTCCGCCTTGTTTCAGGCGGTAAATAAAGGATAACTCCGTCCATAAAAAAAAACGAGGGCCAATGAGCAATGAGGGGGGTTCAAAAAGAAAATCTCTAAAAAATTTGACTCAAATTTACCCTTGAAAAAATTACGAAAAAGTAACAATACACGTTCAACAATATGTTCTATTATGAGTAATGAAATATCATTTTCGTCCATCCTCTATCCATCGGAGACAATTATGTTTCGATCTGATATGATTGATATGATCACTATGAACGACAAAACTCTCCTTATTTGAGTCGGGTATGACCACTAATACTACAAAGTCCATGACTTGAACTCGAGACTTTTGTTACATTGAAACAACTCTTTTCTAGTTGATCTAGGCATTTGGTGATAGTGTAGACTAATTTTGAAAGTTAATATATCATTTTTTATTCAATATTTATCAAATCGTTTATTTTTTCAATTTTTTTTTAATTTCTTACATTTCATCATATTTTCTATCTCATCATTCTTTTGACATCACATCATTAGTGATTTCTCTAATTTTTCTTTCTATCTTTGTCCTCCCTCCACCTAAAAAAAAAGCATGGAAATATATATTTTTTATTCATTATTAGGTTGAAGTCAATCTGAAATCCACTCATTCACATAGGCATACATATGCTCTCATTAGCAGAATAAGTATCATTTCATATGTACTTTCTTTAGATGTATGGGATTTAAAAAAGGAAGAAGAAAAAGAGAATGCGTGTAACATATAATCCAGCAGGAGAAAGTATGTCACAAAGAGTGTAAGAATTTTTTTCAGCAGGTTGAAGAGTCGTGCAAGATTAGGAAAATAATGATAAACAAAGTGAAAATGCTATCTTGCTCTTGATCTGTACGAAGGCAATGTTACCACAGGATCCTTTACACAGTCAGAACTCAGAAGAATAATGTAGGAACAAACAACCAACCTATATTATGCCAATTGCACTTTTTTTTTTGTATGTATCTATATGGCATGTGAACATAAATTAGTAAATTACTATAAGAATTTGAAAGAAAAATGAAATTAGATAAAAAGGGGCCAAATTGTATATATATGAGAGCATTTTAATTTAAAGAAAAGTTTCTGAACCAAATTGGCCCAGTCAGCTCGGATAGGAGCTTGAGGTGTTGACCTATTCTTCCTTTTTCACCTTCTCCTTGAACTCCTACATCTCCAAATAATTGCTGCCGGGTCAGGGCAAATCCGGTATTTTACTTTTGCTTGAGGGGTACCAGGGACTCTGCAATGTGCATTTCTTAAAATAAGTCATCATTATCAGTAGTATTAGAATACCTTAATTAGGTGTTTGTGCCTTTCAGTATGCTGCCAATTTTTTTTTTTTACAGCCCTCTCATTGAGCTGTGGGTATTCTAGAGATCCACAACTACTTTGTTTTAGTTACTAAGTAAGAAATGGATCCATCATTGTTAATGGGAATTCCTGATACTAATCTTAATCAAAAGACGGAATTCATCTTTCAAATAGATATTTTTTCTAAAAATCGAAGTTGAGTTAGTAATACCCAAGCCTCATTCCAAATATCTCAAGGTCACACTACACTAAATTAGCCAAGCCTAGTCGGTATTATGCTGCCAATTGCTTCACTATAACCTATTAAACTTCACTAAGAAAGGAATTGTCTAGGAAAAAGAACCAAATTAATTGGTCCTAACATTTTTCACGGATACACTATTAATAAAGTGAAAAATTCAAATTGATCCTAAAACAAATCAAATAATTGTGAAATTAGGCAATTCTTTTTAGGAAAAAATTTTGTGGACACTTTAGCCCCACTCGAGGTTAATTTGATCGCCTGATACTTTTCTAGGACCTATTTGGAGTTTTTTATTTTTCAGCACGGGTTAATTTTTTTTTTTCATTTATTTATCATGTTGACTAATAAATTTTCAGGAAACTTACTGTAATCCAGAGAAGTCAATCTGTGAAAAGTCCATGTTGGTTGAACTGTCTAGGACTCCTACTGCAGAAACCATGGGACTCAGTGGGGACTTAGGTGGTTGCTTTATGGCAAATACTCTGCAGTTGAAGTAGCTGGCTACATTGTTATGTGCCATTGCCAATCTATGCATCATCAATGCGAACAAAAGTTACAAAGGAAACAAAAATAACTACAAAAGTTACACATGAAACAAAATATAATACTACTAGCAGACAAAAATCAATGCATTAGGTATCTGATTAAGACACAAACTACAATGAATGGATGAGTCAAATGTAGTTTAATGGTCCAGTAACTAGTTGGTGGAGCCACTACATATATTGCCTTAGATAAATGCTGCCTAATGTGTCTTATCGTTGCCCCATATGTATTATGTACAACATCCCTTGCTTTAAAATGCTCTAATGATAAAGATATACTAATATAACTTAGGGGATATATAGTATTTAGTATTCATAGATATAGCATGGCTAGAGAATACTAATAATTTCTAAATGTAACTTCAACTTGAGTGATTCTATAATAGGCAAAGGTGGTAAATCAGAAGTGGAGCCCAAAAGCTTTTGGCTAATTTTGTCGCCATTAAGAAAGCATGTGCAAGTGCCAAGGTTTTCTGTGACCAATTTCTGAAGCTCACTGACAATACCATGGTCCCTTCCCCACAAACCATGTTGTAGTCTAATTGAAGCCTGTGTGATTCCAGAATCCTATTCCTGAGTGGTACTACTACATAATAAGGCAATAAAATGAAATGTACCGCAAAAAAAGTAAATTGTTTTTGAAAAAGTTGTATTCAATATTTCAATTTATAATGAAAACTCACTTTATTAAATTTTTTAATGAGTATTTTTAGGACATTAGTTAAAGAAACTCAACTAATAATTAAAAGAGAGAAATCCTTGTACACCAAAAGAAGAGAGTGAAATCCTTAATATACCTTGAATTTGAGGTGTCATTCATACACAACAAGTCAACTACATGAGTTCATAAAAATGAGGACAACAGAAAAATCCAATTTGAATGGGGAGGACCCATATATTTAGAGAGTAGTTATCACTTATCATCATCATCATTCAACCCAACTAATACTTCCAATATATGCCTCATGAAACTGAAATTGATCTCAAAACTGAAAACATTTGATATTACTATATTGGACTTACTTGTATAGAAAACTACGATCATGGAGTCCAACCACAAGTATTGAAGCTCCAATCTCTCGCACGGTGGTCACAATCTTCATGCCTTCTTGGTTGTCTTCCGTGACAACAATCTCAACTTTTGTCTGTAACACAATCCTAAGATTATAACACATACCCCATTATTTTGAACAAGCAAATTCAATAATATATAATAGTAATAATAATAGTAATTGAAGCATACTACTAATTCTAATAGTAATAACTAACATAAGAAATGAAATATAAGAAGGAAAAAAAGGCTTACGTTGGAGAAGTTGTTGCAAATATGTTGGAAGGAAAGTGCTAACTGAAAGCCCTTAAGTCTTAGATGACGAGCTTTGTTTCTGCTCCTTGATCTTGTGAGAGGGTAGACATGGATGAGAGTGATTATGTCACCATAACGAATGATGTTCTCAAGTGCCCATTGTAATGCAGTTCTAGCAGCATCCAAGTCTTCTACAACCACAGCAATGTTTCTCACATCCATCCTTCTCTCTCTCTCTCTTTCTTTTCTCTTCTCTGGCTTTTTTGGTATTTATATATATCATTATTATTAACTCAGTGAGATGTATGAAACATGGTTTAGGTTCCCTGTCTGGTCCTTACTTTTAGCCTTTAAATAACTCAATCGTGACTGACTGAAAATTTATTTATTAGCCCGCAAGCATAGAATGCTCTGTTACCACAAGTTTTGCCACGGTATATGACAAAAACAAAAATTAAATACCAAGTATTTGGCTTATTAATTAATTTATTGTTTTTTTTAAATAAAAGAATTACTTAACATATGTCATAGTAGTACATATGTTTTAAAAAATAAATCTTCATAGGAGATAGTTTATTTAATGTGTTGAGATATGATATTTTTCAGTTTTTCTAGGATAACTAACCCCCTTAAATCTGATTAATATGTGTCTTAGGACACACATTTTAAAAAATCATTTTATTAGAATTCATATCTTTGATCTCAAATACAAGTATTGATCAATGAGGGGTTATTTTACCTTTATCAAAGGTTTTGAGTTTGAATTCTTAAGAATGTAGCTGTGTTAAATACTTGTGAAGAAAAGCTTTGATGCTTATAGTGACATACCTTTTTCAATTTTATCTTTTCATTATTTTAATCGAACTTTTCAATTTCTTATACTCGCACTCCCTAAGGTTAATCATATTGAGTGAGGATATAGATCCGAACCTTCAAAAGTATGTCAATCTTAATTAACAAAAAATAGGTTTGCCAATAAAAAACAAAAAAGTATGTTAATCATACAAAATTCGGTGTGAAAAAAAAAAAAGAAGAAAGACGGATTTTTTGCAGTCAATTTCTCAAGTTACAAATTTATTTCCATACAGAGACTCAGTCAGAGGAAAGTACTTTGCTTGATTCTTCATGGAATGCTTAGGTGATTCATTGCTCCCACGTTCACTCACCTTCCGCATATAAAAGTACGTATGTGCTGATGATGTGAATCGGAATTAGGTAGTTTTTAATTGTAAATAATGCTATTAAATATTATGTCATATAAAGTATGCGCTTATCATGAAATTATTATAGAATGGATGATGATGTGGTGTGAAATATGGTTTGCTAGGAAAATGGCATTGATAGTGCTTGAAACGTAGTCACATTCAATTTCCATGAAGTCACAACTCCCAATTATTAGAAATTATAATAAAGGTGATGACAAGGGGAATGTTAATTTATGTGTTTTGTATTGCTGATTGGGATACTTCCTATAAAACACAAGTTAGCATAAATGCACACACCTTTTATCCCTTCTGTTCACACAGAATAAATTTGTCTAGTATGCAAGTTCAAAATAATACTAAATTATATTATATTTGAGGATTTTTTGAAATAGCAGTATATTTTTATGATTTTTTTTTAAAATTTAAGAATCTAAAAGAAGATAATGTTTATTGGGGAATGATACATTGAAAAAAAAACGTAGTATTTAGTTTTTTTTTTTAAAACCATTTTTACAATCAGCCACTGTGTCATTTGAGATTTGTTCAATATCAAATCAAGAATTCAAAAGCATATACTAGTAACTAAAGTTTAGCTCCGAGTAGATAAACATTGACTTGAAGCTCTTGATGATGCATAATATTGAGTTAGTGACACCCATAAAGTCAAAGTATTGACAAATAAGCACTATCCAAATGCAAAAGCGAATAGCTCATAATTTTTAAGACACGGGGGTACAAACCAGGGGCAAATTCATAGTAATTTTTAAGACACGGGGGTACAAACCAGGGGCAAATTCATTCTCTGGTCCTGGAGCTATAGTCCTTTTGTTAATTATGTCACTTGATTGAAAGAACATTAAAGAATCATTCTCCAATTAAAAGTGAAAGACAAACTGAAATAATTGCACTCGAACAAGTTTACATAGGCATGAAGGTAGAGCTCTATATCCCTGGATTGCAGATAACAAGTACAGGACACCAGAACCGATAGTTTCCATCGTAGCAAATGCCTATGCAACGTTCCAACTTTGCAGTAAAAGATCGGAGCATAATTACAAAATTTTATAGTCTCCATTTCCAAGCACATACCATGTTCCCATTTCAAGCAACAATGTTAGTAATAGCCAACAGATCTCAGGTCATTTTGTCGTGTCTGTTCCTCGTCATCACCACCTCCACCTTGATTTAAAAATACAACACGACCTGTGGAGCACAAAGATGGAATTGCATCAAGCACATTGGTATTTTTTTTGGTGAAGAACTAACAGCATTCTATTCTCCAGCAATGTCTCTATCATTTGTCAAACATCATTTTAATCATAATCATAAGCTACCTATAATCTTCAGGTAGCATTTGGTTGTCTGCACAATTTTGAGCATAGGAATTTGGTGCCCAAGGATGTGAAAACATTCTCACTTTGGGTTGTGGACTTGATTAAGTCCATTATATATTGGGAATGTGATGTCTAGGAATGTGAAAACAATCCCATCTTTTTTATGTAGGAATCTAAATTTTCTCCTTCCTTCACAAGTTGAGATACCCAAGAAAGATTTTACATTCCCATTCAGCTAAGCATATTTTTCCATTCTAATCTTCTACCGAATATCGAAAAGTTATATTACTAAGTGAGATGCCTAAGAATGTAAAAGCATTCCATAAACCAAACACTACCTCAATCTAAGATAATCCATGCAAAAACATGTGAGATATAACAAGCTAAAATTAAAATCTTCAAGGCCTCTGCCAATTCTATTCCAATGGATTGCTTGTCAGACATTGAGACAAAAGGATTTTTTCAGTTTCAACTTTTGAGGAGGATATATTGTGCATTTGTGCTCTTCTCAATACCAAGTCTCCGATCTCTAATGAAACACAATTAGGTGTTGCTTGTGTATATGACCATTACTAAGACCAATATGTTCTAGTCTAACAACTCGAATCCAAGCGCAACATATGCATCCAAGAACCGGATTGCTCAACTCACTGCTCCATACAACTTGGCTCTCATAACCAAGCGCCTCCGCAATAAGGAACTGACAACGCCTAACAAAACCCTTCTTTAACTAGGGTTTCTCGTTATCTTATTTGACAAAACTGTCACTTTGGTCATAGACATTGCAAGGTGGGTTCAATTTCATTCTTGAGATTTCTAAAATTTCTCTTTAGTCCCTGAGATTGTAAAATGACACTCATGTTAGTTCCTATAAGTGATTTCCTTTAATTCCTCTTTCAATTCAATCCCTAACTTATAAACATTCAATTCAATTTGAATCTATTTTAGTTATGTCATGGGATGGCTGCTAACAACCCACCCACATGGGACTCAGGTGAGTAACATTTTACAATCTCGGGGGATTAAAGAGAAAATTCCAAATTATTAGAATAAGAAATGGAAGGAAGGAAGGGTTTAGGAAGGGTTTAGTAAGTAAGTAAGTTAGCATACCATGTCTGCGAACAGCGATTTCGCGAATGCGGCGAACAAGGCCAGTGATAGGATCAGCGAAAACTTTGGTCTCGAGGTTACCCTCGACATACAAGAGGGAACCGGGGAGAACGTGTTTGATGAGAAGAGTACCCAAGCGATCGGGGTAGACGCTGACGCGATGCCACTGAATGGAGCAGCGATTGGCATAGTCGGTAGGGTTCTCATTCTGAAGCGGCCTTCGATTGTTACGAATGCCTCCGGTTCCGAGGGAGAGGAGAGTCACGGAAGTACCGCTACGGAGCTTTTTCTGTAAGGGTTTCTGCCCTACCTGACCCACCAATATAGCCTGCAATATTATAAATTCAAATTCAAATGAGAATAATTGAAATTGAAATTGAAATGAATGATGAAGAGTGAATGGTAAAAGAGGGGGTACCCTGTAAATGCCAGGGTCGAGGCCGTTCTCGAGGGGACGATGGAAGTAAGTCCTTTGGTCGGAAGAAGGGGGAGGAGGAGGAGGAGGTGAGTCGGGATCGGAGTCGTAGTTGGTGGTGGTGCAGAATCGGAGTTGGTTAGAAGAAAGGAGAGTGCGATAGAGTCTGGTTGATACATTGCTGACGGAGCTTCTCATTTTCGTTCACTGCTCATACCATCGCCCACTATTCTTTGCTGCTTCTTAAACCAACCCTAGTTATTTTTATACCCCTCCCTCCCTCTTCCGGCTCCCAATGCACGGCTCGTTGGTATTTTAATTGTTTTTATTGTATATTTTAAATTAAAAATTATGCAGCCACGAAAATAAAAAAGAGATAAATATTCTCTACTCATACACACAGGACACTAATAGATTGTGGACACAAAAAAAATGGACCACAAACCAAACAAATACCGAAATTTATTTTTATCATATGGAGGGTTTCTTTGAAGCTTCTTGGAGACTCCACTTAGTTATTGTTGTTATTAATGAATGATTTGGGCAGGAATTGGGTATTAGCATTGATTAGTCAAAATTAATCAAAATTGCAGGGTGATTAGCGAAAAAATTGGGATTAAGGATGAAATACACAACTGCTTTTATAATAATCTACTATACTTATATAAAAAGATCCCTTTTCGAGGCACCACATTTGTCCGCTTAAAGAATACTCGCACCATGTTTGTCCGCTTAAGGATTACTCACGCCAGAGTATTTGTAAGTAAATAACATTATCTCTAATAAAAATTATAATTTGAAATTAAATAAATTATCTGTCCAAAATTATAATTTGAAATTAAATAAATTATCTATATTTGAAATCATTATCCTTATTTTGTTAAAAAAAATAATCATTATCCTCAAAAAGATAAACCCAAAGAGACGAGGCTTAAGTTCATGATAAACCCAAAAATCTAACTAAAGTGTTAATGAGAATGAGTCAATTGAAGACCTAAGAGAGGAGGAACTGTGACCAGATCAACATCAATACAGAATTGTAACGCAAGGAAAGCCGCAGTTGCAAGTTTCAACGTAATAGATGAAAATAATTGTATATAATAGCATTTCCTTATAATTAATTATGTTTATTGTAATAAATTTTGATTATAGAGGAGTTTTCCACAATCCTATATAATAGGATTTGCTTATATACTTGATATCTTTGATCCTTTGTAATTGCGACATTCTTCTTTTCCTATTAAGAGGTTTTGCATAAGATCTTAACCTGGATCAGGTGTTCTTAATTCTTATTTCTAGATTTGCATATTTTCTGATTGAAGCACCGTTTAGTGGCATGTATTTGCAGATGAATGTTTATTTATTATGGAATGCCCTTTTTTAGTGGGTCTTTTATTTTTTTAGCTTTTTTTAATGAAAAAAAGATCATTCTTTAAATGGGAAAAAAATAAGAGGTACATATGAGATAGATATACTTTTTCGGATTTGGGAGCTGATAAAAACTAATAATTTTTTTCCTCTTAAAAAATATTTTTCAATACCCTTATAAATAAATAAATAAAAGTCTATCAATGTATATAATAAGTATTATCCTTGGGGATATGTAAATAAAAATTATAAAATATAAACTATTTATTTAAACTATAAGTAGTATAGTAGAACTTTTATTCCCTACACGTCAACCCAAAAGCTAAACTTAAAAAAAAAAAAAAAAGCACAAAGTTACATGCATTTCAAAAAATAATAAAAAAAAATCAAAATGATTAAAAGTTTAGGATAAAGAAGATTTTTTTAGGATTAAATCTTATGATTAACTTGAGATAAGATAAACGAAGAACAAATCAAAATATTTAAATATGAATATTAATAAATGTGATAATTATATTAAAAAAAGATAATTGTAAAAAAAATATATTAATTTACCGATCAAATAAATATAAGAAATACTTATATTATTTATTATTTTGAGCTTTACTTGAGACAATTTTTCCTAACACACTATTTATAACAAACAAAACAATATTTTATCAATATTAAAATTGAGAGTATCCCAATATTTTTTTAAAGGTAAAACAAATTAAAAATTATATATTTTTTTCAAACATTATAAATAATATGGATATATGATTAAATATAATGATTATAGTTTTATATAAAGATATTTCAAAAAATTATTTCAAGATAATTCAGATAATTAGGATAAAGATTTTTTAGAATAAAATTTTATGATTAACTTGAGATAAGATAAACGATGAAAAAAATCAAAATATTTAAATATGAGTAATACTAATAAATGTGATAATCATATTTATAAAAAAATGGTAATTGTAAAGAAAAATATTAATCTATCCATCAAATAAATATAAGATATATCTTATAATATTACAAAATAAAAAAAAAATCAGAATTATGGTTTAATTATGACTTTTCATATTAAAGAATTTATTATATTCAAAAGATGCTAAATTATCATATCCTTTGAAATATGAAATATTTTGATTTATCCTAATATTTCATATTATCTATACAAGCTTGTAAAATAATTAAAGCAATCCACAACAGAAACTGGCCGTCACATATAACAACAGCAAATCAAGTAGAAGACCATAACTATGCATCGTGGTGATAATTTGATTGTCTAAAACGATGATCAACTTAAATTATCATCCGTACAAAATTCTACCGTCAGAGATAATTCACACTCTTCAATTTTGAAAGCTACCCTGATTGCCAAACATATTAATAATAACAAAAAAGAAAAACCACTGTAAACACCCTACAGTCTAACATATCTAAGGCGAAAGGATGAAGAAAAAAAAGAAATTAATGAAGCAAACTCCACTTACATAAAAAATAGGAATAGTTTTTACTTTAAAATATTTAATATAAAAAATATAAATATCAATAATCCGTGCATTGCAAGAGATAAGAGCTAGTATTGAATATTGACTAGCACGATGATTAATTTATCCTTCGAGTACGATTCAGTTAATTTTGAGAGTAATTCTCCCATTTGAAATTTTTGTATTTAGTTTTCAACAATGATAATTCATTAAGTGACAGATGTCACTTTCATGTAGTGTAGGTTGATTTGGAAGTTGATTTTGTAAGTTGATAGTATATCATTACTCGTTAGTTTTTCATTAAAATATATCCATTATTAAATTTTAAGAATCGAGATTAACAAAAATCCATTTTATAAAGATAAGGTTGAAAACCATACCTTTAGGAAATTTATCTTCCCGCAGCAACTAACTCGAATCTGGATGGGCTTTGGAATGTGCATAAAAAATACAAAAACTGAAATAAAACTAATAATGAGTTATCTCATCAAATCGTACTCTATATATAGAGTATAAATTCTACTACTTTCTGCTCACGCTCTGCTTACCCAAAAAGAAATAATAAATAAAGTGCTTAAGCCATGTCACAAGAAGAGAACACCAGAGATGTCCCATTATCTCTCATGTTATTACTGTATACGATTAGTGTCTTACCTGCGTTAGTGATCTTTATTTGGGAGAACATCAATCTTCGCGACTTGTTAGACGATCCGTATGGTTGTATCAGACGTGGATTTATACGCGTATTCACTACTACCGACTTGTTCCGCGCTCTGTACGGTGATGGTCTCATCGATTTGTTTATTCCCGTAAGCACTCCAACTATTTGTTATTGGTTATTTCGTTTTTAAATATAAGTTTTTTTTTTTTTGGTATTTCATGTATATTAAGAAAGGGAAAGTCTCTAAATATAAAGTTTTTTTTTTTGCATTCCACGTCTATTAAGAAAGTAAAATTTTTAAGTTTATGATATTGAAAGTGTAAATTTTTTATATGTATTTACAAAATTATCCCTATTAATATTGTTGGAAATCTAAATTTTTTTTAAATAAATAGGGTTGTTTGTGTAAAAAAGTAATTAATGATCATTGAAAATTGATACAAAGACAAAAGAGAGTGAGAAAAGTGTATTATATGAAAAAAAAAAACACTTAATAAAGGCAAAACCTTTTTTTTTTTTATGTCTATTTTCAATAAAATTAATCTTCGGAAAATATTTGTAAAAAAAACAAACGAGCTGTTAAATCGTTTTGAATTGTAGAATTGTAGACAAGTTTGGTTTTGAGAACTTTTTTTCTGGTGAATGTTAGTTATTTTTTTGTGAATAATGTTAGTTATTTTCCGCTTGATTATTAATAAATTAAACAAGTCCTCGTGAATGTTAGTTATTTATTTTTCGTGAATGTTAGTTATTTTCTGTCTTGATTATTGATAAACTAGTCCTTGTGAATGTTAGTTATTTTTCGCCTTGATTATCGATAAGCTAGTTGTGAGGTATTTTTCTCTAATATAGAGATATACGGTTATTTTCCGTCTTGATTATGTTAACAACATTATCTATAGTATACTGTAGTATGTAGATGTTATATATTATAACATAATTGATATATAATTATATGTAGATGTTATATATTATAACATAATTGAAGTATAATTATATGATAATTTTATGGATGTAAATAAAAAGTTGGTGGTGTCAAAATTAACTTTTTAATAATGTTACTCCATTAGAGGGATGGTGGTCATAACAACAATGACAATGACAACGATGATCACGAGGATGTTTGATATAACAAAAAAAGAGGAAAAAGAAGAAGCAGAGGAAAAAGAAGAAGCAATGACTGATATAATCAAAAAAGAGGAGCGTACACCAAAAACAATGAAGAATATGGGAAAAAGAAAAGGTTCAACTTGTTGAACAATTATCAGTCTCAACTACTTCAGCAGAGATTTATCGAAACATTTTACCTTCTTTATTTTTACTGATAGGATGATTAATTATATTGTTAACATTTTACCTACTTTTTTTTTTTTTTTTTAAACTTGTGTCTTTGGATATACTAGTATATAATACACATTTTTTTTTTGGATTTATGATAAACAATGATCAAATTGTTCTTTTTTTTTTTGTACACCAACCAGTACCAGATTGATTTATCCAGAATCCGACTCATCCGAACCGATCCAACTGAACTCACCCTAAGCGGTAGGGGTCTCCCAGTGGGGGCGGCTCTATACCCAAGGCTCGAACTCGAGACCCCTTGATTAAGGGACCAAGTGAGCTACCACTTGACCAACCCCACGTTGGTATGATCAAATTGTTCTTATCCAAGAAAAAATATTAAATTGTCATACAGATCCTAATAATGTGATATAGCAATAGTTCGATCTTAAAAAGAATATGGCTCTCAGTGCCAAATAAACTTGAATTTTAGTTCTCAAACCTCTTTTATTAGCCCTAAACCCCATTTTAATTGCGAAATGTCAAAAATACCCTTACTTATTAACTCTCCTCAAATAACAAACCCCAACAACTATGTACTACCGTGGCACCATATCAAAAAAAGGAGCAACATTCCAGCACCATCACCACCAATGAGAGGAAAAGAGTGCTGCGACATATCAAAATTTGTTTTAAAACAATAGGCAAAGGAAGCAGGATATCAGAAGCTCTCACTAGAACAAGGCTAAAAAAAAAAAGAATACATGTTTGTCAACTAGCACAACTTACCTTGGTGGATTCATTTTCCCCTGGCAATACATATGCAGTTCCAACACAGTAATACACATTATTATCATCAGAAAAGGAGCAGCTAATTATAAAGCAACCATACTCATATGTATCAAGTGGATAAGTTGATATGAAATCAAAAGTCTGATCATCCAGCAGGCGGACAAAGTGCATTTCAGATTCTTTGGCACTTGTTGAGTTGTATTTCAAACCGCAAATAGCAAAGGTTCTGGACTGCTCCTGGTGGCAGATACGCCGAGCCTGCTCTCCCAGTGGGATGGAGCGAATATGAAGTTTCTGTATGTCGTCAATGGTGCCAATAGTGAGCTCGCCTTCTTTTGCAATAGCCAAACTGTAATATAGTAGTTCAGTACCAGAACAAGTAATGGATTGGCATCAAAATGTACAAGACCCAGAAACAACACAAGGGCATAAATCAAGTAAATAAAGACCAACACACCTGTCTGGAAAAGCAGCAGAGTTGAAAGGGAAAATGTGACTCCCTTCAGATTCACATTACTATAAAGTAATTTTTTGTTACTGCTATAGATCACAGTTGGCCGATCAGATACAGCAAATACATGAGTGGTATTCTTTGAGGAAAAAGTACGAAGTGTAATTGGCTGTGTCTCGAGAGAGACCTTTTTCCTATCTGATAATTCGCCAGTATTTGTGTTCAAGATAAAGTTTAACAGATGGTCATTACCGATGGCACAAAACAAGTAAGATATCTGGAGAATAAAATGAAACGGCAACATACTTAAATAGAAATTTTTGAACAAAGAAACTAACCATAAACTTATGAAAAACGAGAATGGAAGTTTCACAAAAAAGAAAAAATAAATAAAACATGAACAGAAATCCTAAAAACATATTAACATTGCTAATCTAGTATATCTCCCACAAATGCTTTCCTGTGTAAATTAAAAAAATCACATAAAAATTGAACTTGCTATGAGAGAAAGGAACCATTCCAAATCATGATCAAACATTTCATAAACAAAATAAATAAGCAGAAGTAAAATAGAAAAGATAAAAAAGATAGCTCAAAGAAAGCCTACCCCTTCAAAGGCACAGAGTAGAACAGATCAAGGTATTATCTCTCCTCCTAACTGCTCCTTTGTGATGAGTTTTCAAATCAAAATTTCACTTTTCATATAGATTTTAAGAGATTTCAGGACAAAATTTTCTCAGTGAAATACAATAGTGGTTGAGACACTCATCTTTTGATGAGAATGAGCATAAATTAGATCTAAGCTGAGCATAAAATACTCTCCCTTCCTAAGATCATAGCACAACTGATATAATTGGAATTTGGTTATTGACAGTAGTTCACAGTTGAGTAGCTGCAGCTGGTGAAAAGTGGGATGCAAGCATAGATTTCAAGAATCTCATCAAGCCAAACCACATCAACATGGGTAAAGGAAAAAAGACATTAACATTCATCACCTGCAAGAGTTGTGTAGAGACGGCCATCTGTATCATAATCTTAATTGTATTCAGAAAGCGTGGAATCCGACTCATTATCAGAACTAAGTCGGTCAGTTTTGTGAGCGACGTTAACTCCCTTTCTGATGCCGTCTACCAAATTAGCATCTTTACTTTTTTTGTATACACCCCTGCTCCTATCGAGTAGCCCTTTATTCGGTAGGCTTGCGAGTTCTTGTCTAATTTTTACAAGGGGATGATTCTGCACGAGTTCGTGACCATTGTAGGCCTCCCTAAGAACAACTGTTTGGGTGTCACTTCTTGGAAATATAAAAAATACCAGGATGACGCTCAAACGCTTTAGTGAACTTCTGAGGTAGCGCCAAGGGCTTACGCAAGTTGCTAACATTCTTACGCTCCGTTTGCTTATGAAGTGTAAGGTGAATGAGCTCATGAAAAACTCCAACAATCCTCTTCTCGGATACATCGGTACAAGGACCTAAATGAGAAGCATTGGTATATGGATAAGTATAGGGTAGCTTTTGCCACTCTTTCAACCACTCCATGCATTTCCTTTTCAAACCAAAACCCCTAGTGAACCTAATTGGAAAGGCTAAGGATCCATTTTTAATGTCTTCTTCCTTTTGTTGTAGAGAAGCATTCCTCTGTAATTCTGAGACAGCAAGCTCGTCATCCCAAAATAACAACTGCAAACCAACACGATCATCAGGGAGGTGAACGAACGAGAACCTTTCAGGGTGATTTGGAACAAAAGAGTGCCGGTAATCGTACGGCAAACCCAAGTCCCATTTTAATTGGTCAACGGTTTGTAGCGGAAGGATCCTATCTCTTGTGAGCATAAGCAATTTGCATAACCTATCCCTAAATTCAAACTGATTTTGCTCAAGGATGTGGAGTTCCTCGTGGCGGAGCTTCAAGGCTTCACGACTCAAGCTGAAACACGGTACAGGAGTACCTCCACCATCAGTTAGAAAAGATTCGATAAAAACATTAGGATATCTTCTGATAAAGGTGGAGAGCTTAAGGTCATGGGGAAGACCAAGTTGTCCACGATGGCGAGAAAGATGGTATATCGGAAGGCAGCAATCAGATGAAGAAGAAGAAATGATCTGAACAAGGAAACCGGCTGCCTTGAGATCCCTCTGGCCGGCAACAACAGCATCCAATGTCCTATCTTTCACCCATTTCAACTTTATGTTTACCAGACTAAAACTCTGCTGGTAAATGTAGCCTTGTTGACAAACATGGAGCAAACCATAATTTCTTGCGGAACCAAATAACGAACGAGACATCATAAATGATAACAGATAGCACAGAACAATGGCCTTTGCACTTGTAGTTATCAGAACTCACAAAATAGCCCTGAGAAATGCCACTGTACATAGGCAAATATAACAGCATTAATATAAAATTCAATCAAAGTAAGAAACATTCTCAAATGTAGAGCAAAATGATAATAATAAATGGCTTATTTATGTCTTTGGCCTCTAAAAGTTTAGTTTTTTTGGTTTTAGTCCCTAAAAGTTATTTTGGCCGAGACTAATCTTTAAATTTTCAAATGCTTTGGTTTTGGTTTCCATCCTTAGGAAAAATATGTTATCTGCTGAGGTGGCTAGCGGAACACTACATCAGCATCCACTCGGTGTCAGATGGCACCAAATAAGTGATATAACGTGGATGATACAAGTCCACAAACGCAAAATGGTTCCATACGCAAAATTTCGCGTTCATGGGTTTGAATTATCCATGTGGCACCACCTACTTGGTGCCACCTCACAACGTGCCTGATGATGTGGTGTTCCGTTAACCACGTTAGCATATAACGGATTTTTTCTAACGGAGTAAACCAAAACCAAAATGTTTGAAAAATTAAAAACTAGTCTCGGTCAAAATAACTTTCAGGGACTAAAACCAAAATAAGCTGAACTTTATGGGACAAAAAGTATAAATAAGGCACCTTCACAGTTTCTTAGTTTTTTCGTCTTTTCTCTAACTTGGGTATCTAAACTATTTGATGATGTGACAAAGAGGAACCCATGCTACAGATATGTCACATTCACTTATACAAGCAAGTTTATTCTATTCTGTGCATTCACTAAGTAAGAGATACACATCTAGATAAATTATCGATAAATTATTAAACACACACTGTGCTAAATATGCACATTAGAAGCAGTAAACACACCATAACAAAATCAAAACAAAATAATTGGAACCTTTATCCACTTCCAAACTGAAAGATAACTGAAACCGTAACAAAATCATCAATCCACATAATAAGGTTCCAACATGATTTGGGGGATTCAAGACCAATCAACAGCCGCAGCAATTTAGTTGAATATCATACATTTCTAAGTAAAAAAAATTGGAGACAGAAAGAACCAGAGGCCAAAAAAAATCGAAGGAGGCAAGGAACGCAGGTACCTGTGGTCTTCTTCTTCTATGTCTGCGTCTGGGTTGAGAGAAAGTGAGTATGAGGTGAGTCCGTGAGTGTGTAAGTGTGAGTGAGGAAGAAGAAGAAGGAAAAAAGAAAGGAGAATGAGAACGAGGAGAAGAGGAATTCGCTGATATGGTTTAGTTTTAAAAACCGAACCATTAAATTTGGTTCGGTTAAAAAAACTGGTTTCAAAAATATGGTCATTTGGTTTTGGTTTGATTCGGTTTATCAAATGGTTCGGTTCATTTGGTTTTTTTAACACCCTTATTATACACTCTGCGTTTTTTTCCAGTTGTTATTTAGAAATGGTTTATAATTTTTGGTTATGGTTCAGATATAAAAACCAAACCAAATTTAAATTAAAATGTGGTTCAGATATAAAAACCGGTTTTCAGAAAATGGTTCATTTGGTTATGGTTTGGTTCAGTTTATCAAATGGTTTGGTTCCTTTGGTTTTTTTTAACACTTCTATTTCCATCTTTCTTATCCACAAAATCTCTTACAGTATCCACTATCCACTATCCACTATCCATGTTCCTGTTTTTCATTTATTCTCTATATCATAACCTCTCTGATGCAAACACTAGCATAAACTGATTCTTCTTAAGCAGTGAGTGCCAAAAGAAAAACTCAGAATAATGCTACAAACCCCGAGAGCATTGCTATCTTCCTCCCAACCATTCACTCCTATTACTCGTACCTCACCACCTCTACCTTCACCAGTGCAACTAGTACCCACTTCTCCATCTTTTCCAATCCTCAAACACCAATGCAGACTCTCACGTAGAGAGCTCACAATCTTTAGCAACTCTTGCTTGCTGCTTCTATTGGGAGTGGATGGCTCCAGAACAAGAGCAGAAGAAGAAGAAAATGTTATCAACACAAGTAACAGTGATCAGGTTGTGGAAGGCTCGGGGGCGATAGCAGAAGAAAATGTTACTAATACAAGTAACAATGATCAGGAAGTAGATGGCTCCAGGGCAAGAGCAGAAGAAGAAAATGTTACTAATACAAGTAACAACGATCAAGCAGCGGATGGCTCCGGGGCAAGAGCAGAAGAAGAAAATGTTACTGATGCAAGTAACAGTGATCAGACAGTGGATGACTCCACAACAAGAGCAGAAGAAGAAAATGTTACTAACATAAGTAACAGTGATAAACCACAAGAGAATTTGACATCCACTCCTAGCTGCACTGAAAGAAAACCTACTAAACAAGTATTCTTTGACATATCCATTGATGGTGAACCTGCTGGCCGCATAACCATAGGTCTCTATGGAGATGAGGTCCCTGCAGGTGTTGATAGGTTTAGTAAGATTGTCAGTGGAGCTGCTGGTGTTAGCTACAGAAGAAAAGAGTTTGTCAAAATCATGCCAAATTATGTCCAACATGGTGGCCTTCGATCCTATGGTGTGGATGCTGAACTTGCAAAGGGTACAGGGAGTAATTTGGCACCAGATACACTTGTTGAGGAATGGGAGAAAGCGTATGAGAAATGCCCTGGTACTAAAAACGTGGCTGGAAGTGTAGGCATTATAGTGAGAGACCCATTAAAACCGCCTCCAAAGGTGAAGCTGGTTGCAAGAAGAGGGAAGTTGGAGATTGATCAAGAAGAAATTGGAAGT
Source organism: Crotalaria pallida (assembly GCA_037953625.1). Taxonomy (NCBI): domain Eukaryota; kingdom Viridiplantae; phylum Streptophyta; class Magnoliopsida; order Fabales; family Fabaceae; genus Crotalaria; species Crotalaria pallida. Next base: position 184,242,287 of record CM075649.1, read on the forward strand.
GATCCTAATGGGACAGAATTTGTTATTTCCACAAAGGACTCCCCAGAACTGGATGCATCAGCTCTGGTAATTGGAAGAGTGGTGGAAGGAATGGATGTTGTGCAGAGGATTGGTCAGGTGAAAACCGTGCAGGAGAATACTAGCTCTCCTTATTTCAGGTAAGCCAACCAGACAAATATTTTTGCAAATTTAGTCATATAAGAGATCTTTAGGCAAGTTAACTTTGTTTTCTGGCGCCGGCTATAACTGTACTGCTACCTGCAGTCGCACTCATCATGATACATGTTTATTCAAAAGGATTATCACTCATGTCTATGATACATTATCGCTAATCTGCTACATTGATGTTACAGAGTGGCAAAGCTAATAGGAGACAAGAGGGCTGTTGTAGCAGAAAGAGGATTCAACCGCCCTTATTCAAAAGTCATCGTCACAAACTGTGGTGTAATGGCTTAGCATTCGCTTTTCTGCAGTAGATGTCCTGTGTAAGAGATCATATCGCATTCTATAATAATCTTCATTATCATCTGAGCTACCAAATGTCTAAAATTTGTATTGCAAATGAGCAAAGAATATTACAGCTCAATTTCAAAAGGCAAGTAATCATCAATCATAGGACACAAGGAGCAAGAAATTGCTTTTTCTGTGAGGGGGGGGGGGGGGGGGGGGGGGGGGGATTGAATCAGGTGTATTATCTTTTAAAAGAATTTAATTTTGATACAACATGCACAAGGTTTTTAAATGTAAAAAACATGCCAACAAAAATGGCATGTATCCACAATATTTTGGGCAGGGGCACCCCTCTGGGTCCCAGCTACCTACGCTCTGTATTTTGGGCTGAAATGCGAGCGAGCTTCATTCTTCTAGTAGATGGAGACATGAAAAGCTTTCTAACTGAACCAACAGGGTCATCAACCTGCATGTGCACATGGTATAAACGAGTCTCTTGAGTTTACAATTCCACAAGCAAAAAGAAAAAACAAAAGAGCATGTGAAAGACCATGAAAAGAACATCTGGTCTATTCTTTTAATCCACAGCATCTTTAATTGATTCTTACTTTGCATAATTATTCAAAAGACAAGTTGAGAAACTGGCTAACCATGAGTTCTTGTTAAACAATTTAAACCCATATATTTAGGTCTTGGATTTCGTTAAAGTACCAATAATAGGTTTATAAAAGACAATTGCATTACTTGGCCATCCAATGATTATACAAGAGTAGCAAGAGTTAAAATAAATACCTTAACAATGGGCAAAGATGATGAAGACCTATTTGGTGAATGCGGCAAATGGTTTTTCTGATTATACAAAGCAGATAATGTTTGTTTCCACCCAGGTTCCCCTTCATCTATAGATGAAATCCAGGGACAGAAATGCCTGTGCTGTTTTATTGGATCAAATTCCATTGCTTTATCGACTGTTACTCTCACATCTCTTCCTGAAAATCAAAGGGAAAAGATTCAATTTTCATTTCGATATAAATTAATCCAAGAATGACTAGTGAACTGCACATTGTCATGCAAAAACAGACAATGATGCTACTGCCATTGAATGTGGTCACACTCTAATTCCATATTCAGTGACAATGATTTATCAAGGAACTGCAAAATATTGTGCTTACCGAAGCTACAATGTACATATTCACTGTTAACGGGATTCTCTACTCTCTCTGTGAGCCCATAATTTTCAAGACTACCGACTTCTCCATCCAAAGTCTTCCGTGAAACAGAAAGTGCTTCACCTTCTGTCAAGTCTTTCTGTTCATCAATATATTAGTTAACATGGACTTCCAAACAATATGTCATAGCAAGACTACTTATGATCAAGCACAGAAATTTCTGTCTTCCATCATATTTAGAACCCAGTTTGTTAAATATAGTGATTATTATGATATGCAATAATTACTAGGCAATAACTATTTTTGTTATTACCCTAATTAACTGTCCATTTAAAAATAAAAAATCTCTAACCTGAGAGATAAAAGGATCTCCTGCAGCTAAATCATCTAGAGCTGAATCATGAATACTTGCTTGCAAACCAGTTTCATAATCTGAAACTTCCCTGATCTCAGATGTCACAGGAACAAGTTGTCCGTTAGAAGTATTAACCGTGCTATCAGTTGTCTCCTGAATACTGATCTTCTTTTGTGAATCTGACACATGATCTCTAACACCAGAATCATAAGAAAAACGAGCCCTCAGGTTCTGCCCGATAACAGGTAGAGATATTAATGCTTTGAAGTTTTGCTTTGTTGGGGGAGGACCCCCAGCAATTGTCATTTTTAGACTCGAGGATGTATCCTTTGATGGAGTTTCAATATTGGCTAAGCTAATATTAACGCCCTCCCTGTTTTCAAGATCATGTTCGCCATTCACTTCTGCATATCCCATTAATCTGATTGATTCCACAGGCCGAGGAACTGTACGGAATGCCCACAGTCCAACAGTGGCTCCGCATAGGGTACAATCTAAAACTGTGGAATTGGGATCCTTTTGTTCTCCATTAGAATCCTTGGAACTTTCATCAGTATCAGCAGAATGGACAAGGAGACTATAATTGTTCCTATCAGCAACCACCCGAGAACCGTCTAGAATAGTTGAATTTTTTACAGAATGATCTGATATGTCCTTGCAATCAACTATATAAGGTACAGAACGAAGTGTCCAACCACATAAACTTATAAGCTTCTGAGCCTGCAAAATTTATGACCTCTGATCATTATTTAAAAGAGAAGAAAAACGGAAAAAAAAAAAGGTTGCAATATTAAGATAATTTCATCGGAATAAATAAATGGGGTAATGAGATTTTTTTAAAAGATAACAATAGTACAACCGTCAAAAGCATTTCGTTATTAAATGCGAAAAAACACCGGAAAAATGTACCAGAATCTGCTAGCATCTCTTAATGAAAAGGCATAAACTTGTAAGCAAATATAGAAGGGTAGTATGGACAATTCTAGCTAGCAAGAAAGTCTCATGCTCTCTAAGCATTGTTAAAAATGAAAGTCTAAATAAGATTATGAGAACATGATACAGATACCAGGTCATACAGAGATAACTGAAGAAATCTTTGCCTGCATAGAAAAATAAGAATTTTAAACTTTCTAGAAAACCTGTTGTTACCTGATAATACAATTTCTGTTCCTCTTGATTACTAGCAATTCCTGTCTCACAATTTTTGGCAGATGCATTTCCACACTCCATCATTAAAGATTCTCCAAGAAAGTCTTGAAGTAGTGGGCTTTGCATGTACTGTACTGCTGAAGAGGAAATATGTGGAAGAGCTGATAGTTGTAAGAGAGCAGAACATCGTTCTCTGAAATTGTCGACCAACACCGGAGGCGGGGTGGGAGGGAATCGTGCCAGTGTTTCATTGCAGGCATTGTCGACCCAAGGACAAAGTAATTTATGCCCATTATCCAACTTTAAGCTAAAGACCAAGGCTGCCTTCTCCACTGAATAAAAAACATTCCAGTTAGAAAATTTAAACAGTTGAACGTTGTTTTGAATGATAAAATAACTAACGACAATGGCATACCCTGTTGCTGATTCCAAGATGCTGGTGTAGAGAAAAGAAGACGTGCCCCACATGCTTCACAGGCTATGGTATCAACATCCACATTGATCCAACCTCTTCTGGCACAATTTACAGCACTAACGATCTGTACATATCAGAAGCCAAAAGATAAACATATAATTTGAGTAAGGCAGGGTTGGGTAGGATACCCAAAGGACGTTAGCTATAAAAATGTTATTCTTCGTCATATATTGTCAAGGACAGATTTCTCCGTAGACAGAGCCCTTGACTTTCTTAAATGAAAGCAGACCACTTAGCAAACAGCCACTTAGTTTTTCTTTCTCATATGGATAGAATTAGCCAAACTTAGACAGACAGCATTGCCTTTTCCCACGAACTAGAGAAAATCGAAGGCCTAAGAACTAAACAAAAGCAATCAATTTCCATCATAACCATGACTCTAAATGTTATTAGTACAACTTAGTCGAACACCGAGACCGAGTTTTCATACTCCTGCATACTTGTTTTATATTCAAGTTAACAAAAAGAAGGAGGCCGTATACAGTGTAAACATTCAGTCGGCAAGAAAAGTTTCCGATAACAAAAGAACAAAAATTGATTTGCTGCTAGACAGGTAAAGAAAAAAAAATGAAAGAAGGTGGATAGGTAGAATTAGAATCAACCTTTGGTTTAGCAAACCACGAGATGGATTTGAATGTGGCTAGTCTTTTCATAAGATCACCACGATGCCACGGGCGGCAGACTGCAGTGGTTGCGGCAGTAGCAGTAGCCGAGGAAGAGTGGTATCCCTCGGTAGTAACAGTAACATCCACTCTCCTATTCAACTCCATTGACTGATACGGACCCTTCCTACCTGATAGCTGCGGCACTCCAGATGAACTGCAAACACAACAATACACATTACCAATCCATAGTTGAGTTCTTGAAAAATCTGACGAAAACAAAACAAAACTCTAAATAAAAAGAATGAAGGCTATGTAATGAATAAGGAAACGCCGCGAGATTAGGTTTAAATCTAAGTTGTGAGCAAATAAATTGAGCTATATATATATAATTTTTAAGTGTATGTGAAACAAAACTAGCAATGTGATGGTAACAATAATAATTCTAATCTTGATAGTAATAATAATATGATGCAATCTAGCGAAAGGTAGTAAGAAAAAGAAACAAATAAAATATTATGAGTGTTAGAAAAACTAATTAATAAAAGGAAGGGTGTGGTGCAGTGTAATTTGAAGGAGGGACGAGGGAAGAACCTGGAAGGTGAAGGAGTGGATTGAGAATTGGAAGGAGGAGGATGGAAGAGCTTGTCCATGATGGAATGGAACCTCTTCTCGGAATCATTCGCCATTATTATTCTTCTTCTTCAAAATTCAATTCATTAACAAACAATAGAATTAGAATTAGATTTGTGATTTTAAAAGCAACAATGAAGCTGTTAGTGCTCTTTAGCAACACATCGATGTCACGTGCTCACTCACTTTGCGGGTTTTTTTTTTTTTTTTTTTTTTTGCTCTCTAAGCCAATAAACTGTAGCTAGCGGCCTCTATGAATTTCTAGACCCACCTTTCAAGGTTTGTTTCGATTGGGCTCAAAGTGGTTGCCCTAAACTATATGGGGATTAGTCTACAAACCCCAGTGTTTATCCTACAAACCCCATTTTAATGGGGAAATGTCAAGTTTACCCTAACAAATAAAAAAAAATCTACAAACCCCAAAACCACAAACCACAAACCTCACCTCCCCACCACTTTTTCACCTTCTTTCACTCCAAGAAAACCCCATAACCCATGCAACCTTTCATTCTCCTTCAAAACCCCTCTCTTTCTATCTCTCTCTACTCTTTCTACTCTCTTCTAGAGCCAAAAAATCATTGAGGCATACATTTTGCTGACACAAATGTTCCTGAATCAGTCCCAAGTTGTTTCATTGCACATTACAGAAGGCAACATACGTCCCTGTCGTTTCACCTTTTTCTTTCGTTACTGTTTAATTTTCCGACTCGTTATTGTCGGAATCATTTAAATTCCGATACGGGTATATCGGGATTTTATAAAACTTAAAAATTTGAAATTCAAGTTTCTAACCTCCTTCTCTGGCCAAATATTTCGATAGGGTAAATTCATAAATACAAAAATTCTGAAACACCTTCCTCGGAATTTATATATTCTGATAGAGTGTTGTCGGAATTTTATAAAAATTTGAAATTCGAGTTTCTAACCTCCTTCTCTGGCCAAATATTCCGATAGGGTAAATTCATAAATACAAAAATTCCGAAACACCTTCCTCGGAATTTATATATTCTGATAGAGTGTTGTCGAAATTTTATAAAACTTAGAAATTTGAAATTCGGGTTTCTAACCTCCTTCTCTGGCCAAATATTCTGATAGGGTAAATTCATAAATACAAAAATTCCGAAACACCTTCCTCGGAATTTATATATTCTGATAGAGTGTTGTCAAAATTTTATAAAACTTAGAAATTTGAAATTCAGAGAAGTAAATATGTCCGAGAGGTCTGTCTTGGATTATTATTTTTTCTGATAGTGTTGTTTCGGAATTTAAATTATTCTGATATGTTCTTTTCGGAATTTAAAATTATTTGCAATAAATCAGAGTTATAACCTTATTGAAATTGATATTACAAGGTGAAACCTGATATCAGCAAAGAGGAATATTAACATTAATTGAAATTGATACGTAACATTAACATTAATTGAAATTGATACGTAAACTTATAAGTCAATTCCATGTTCAACCATAATCCACCTTAATCCACCTTCAAAAACATTAACTGTAATCCACCTTCAAAAACATAAGTCATAAGACTAACCAGTTCAAAACACATAACACAACTTCAACCATTATCCCATGTTCCTAAACCAACTAGAAAACACAACCAAAAGCTATTACAATATCAAAAACTATTACAATATCAAAAGTATTCTCAGTTTCTTCTTCTTCTGACACGTCTCCCTTGATCCCTTGGTTCATTATCAGCCTTTTCTTCGTGCTCGGCCCTGCTACCCCTGGGGACCCGACCACCTCTTCTTCTGGTTTGCATACGCAGAACATCTTCAGTGATCGCTCTGGTACATAATGCAATGACCTCCTGATAAACATCATCCGGTAAGTTGGCCCTATGCGGTTGGAACAACCTATTGCCTCTTTTCGTATACGTTCTGCTTCTTGTTCTGTTCGCACAGTTTCAGTTGTACGTTTCGTTCTAAACATATCTGAAATTTCAAGCCAATTAAAAGAGGTTTAAGTCAAATTAAGCATGGAGATGAACACAAGATTTGCGTGACTTGAATCGAACTACCTCGATTCCACTTTAATAAAATCTGAAACAACCTATTGATCTGAAACAACCTATTCCATCATGACTATTACTATGCTATGCAATCTCTAGTTTTAAATGTGTCATCAAGAAATTTTAATTCAGATGCTACTATAATTTAAAGTAAATAAACTCTATCATTTCTTTCTATAAACAAGTACAGAATACTAGTATAATTTATATAGCAGATTGAGTATATTTGAATAAACAATATTATCATGCATTTCTTAACAATGGTTCTATTACTATATTTAACAGCACCATATAAATGGCCATTGTTCAGTCATATACATGCCATTGTTCAATCATATTGAACGAAACAAGATAGCACAGTAGCAGAGAAGCAAATGAGAACACGTTTTAGAATGAGTAACAGATAACCAGAGAAGAAAAAACAACACCCAAGAGAAGAAAATTCGAAAACCCTAACACAAAGAAGAAAACAAAATAGAATGAAGAAAAAGAGAGAAGAATGAAAACGAATGAAAACAATATAGGAAGAAGAACAAATGAAACCCAACACAAAAGCAACCAAAAAACAGAGAAGAAGGTCTCACATTTACACACGAAAACGCGTTGGAGGCGAAAACGGCGGTGGAAGCGGAAACGGCGGTGGTTGCGACGGTGGTTGCGGCGGCGATCGCAGGCGGTTGAAGTTGGTGGAGAAGGTTGGGGAAGGGAATATGAAAGGTTGGGGAAGGGAATATGAGGTTGGGGTTTGTGGTTTGAGGAGTTATAGAATTGAAATGGAGGGAAGTTATAACAAGGGTAATTTTGGAATATTTAAAAAAAATGGGGTTTGTAGGATAAACAATGGGGTTTGTAGACTAAACCCCAAACTATATTGGGTTATAACTACTCGACTTTTAATTTTGGAAAAAAAACAAATAAAGAGAGAGGTGTAGCCGTGTAGGATTCAATTCATTCGTATGGTTTTGTGGCGAGAAAAAAAAAGACGAGAGTGTAGTTCAATTTTTGGCGTTGATCATTTTTGATTTTTTGAGGTTATAGGGCCATTTTGATTTTTGAGCTAGTTCTATTCTATATGTCCATATTTTGGGCTCTTGGCGTATGTAGATCAGTGACAAAATTATGGGCTGATTTTCTATCTGCAACATGAGCAGGTTGATTTTCAAACTAAAAAAAGTGGCCCATGGGCTGCCCATTTGGCTCGCATTTTATTACGGGCTATTCTGGGCCAGTGAAGTTGCCGGCCCGAGGTCAATTGGGGCTAGCCCATCCCGACCCGATAATAGTGTTGGCCCGCAATGGCCCAGCCCATTTGACAGCTATAAATTGATAGGTATGGATGGATAAGGGACCATCCATCCCTTCGAGGATTGCATTGATCTCTTTGATATTTTTTTATTAGAGAAACAAGGATTCATTGGAATACAACTCTCATTGAAATAAAGTACATAGCTCAAAGAAATTTAAGTAAAATGATCTACTTCCTCTATTCTTAATTATAAGATCATTTTGAAGTTTTTATTTTGATTATATTTATAAGATCCTTTTATAATTTTCACATTTTAGAATATCAATAATAATTACATGGGTAATTTTGAAAAAAGTATATCAAATTTTCACATTTCTAATATAATAATCATTTACCTTGGTGAGAGTGAAAAACTTAAAAAGGTCTTATAAATAGAACCGGATGGAGTATTATGATAAATAAAGAGTTTAATATGTATGTGTATGTATGTATTAATAATGTAAAGTTTTTTTTAGACTTTTCGTACATCATCTATAATTCGTTTGCATTATTTTTACTTGAAATCTAATAATGATACATCCTTGATTGGTTGAAGATACTCTGACAATATAAAAAACTTTTGAAAAATTATTCATAGATCTACAAAATCAACCTACAAACAGACCTACATCATCTAAAAAGTGACAGGTGTCACTTACTTACTTTTGATTGGTTAACGAGTGACACTTGTCACATTATTGTGGTATAGGCCAATTTGTAAGTTGATTTTGCAAGACTATTTATCATTGCTCGAAACTTTTATACTATCAATGCATAAACTGTTTTTTTTTCATAAATAAAATATTATGTATACGAGGGAGAGATTGATTAATTAAGTGAAGTAATATCTTTACTAAAATAAATTAGAAAAAAAAAATCCTACTCCACAATATTGGTGGTAGCATGGTAGCTAGGGAAATTAAACTAGAAAAATGATTGAGAGACCTATTTAAAAAGAATTATAGACAAATTTACACATAAAATTATGATATTTATTATTTTTAAACTAAAAAATAAACTAAAATACAAATATCATAATCTTATATATAAGTTTGCATATTGGTTTCTATTACTATGTTTGGATTCATGTTAGCATATAGATGCATATAGTATAAATTGTTAATCTGGATTTAAAAAAAAAAAAAAAAAAAAAAGGCTGAAGAGGCTGGAGCTCTTCCTATCAAGCATTACCTTGATATCAAATAGATTTTCGACTAATGTTGCAAAAACCGAAAGCATGATTCATTGTCCAAAATACAAGCATGCCCCAGTGTTGGATAAACACTTTTTTTTTAAAAATAAAAAATAAAAATTATTCATATACTTTCTCTGACTCGAAATATAAGCAACAAAACACACATTTCATTTGGTTAAAATATAGGGGGTTTCTTCGGTGCCGTCGTAAAAGGATGGGTTTCGGTGTCGTCGAGCCCTTAGCCAATGAAAGCACGTCACCTCATTTAATTAGTCACGTCAGCATAATTTCTAATAAAGCATCCAATTTAATCATATTGCATTTTAATCCTTCACATGTTAGGTAACTTTTGATTAACCGAACTAATTTAAATCAAATTAAATATTTCCTATTTTATTTAAAAAAAATAATAAAAAATTAGGATTTGATTTTGAAATAATTTCTTTCATAATCTATCAGATCATCAACGCTGCAAATTTCATCACCTCTGTTCCTGAGCAAACTTCATCACGGTTTGATCACCAGTACAAGCTTCATCACAGCTTTATGGTTCATCAACACTTCATAAAAATTATTAAGTTGCCTCATCCATAAATAAGTAGGGTACAACACATTCATCATCCATCAAATTTCCGCCGCACACACCAAACACATCTCACTGTGATATCAATTTTCACCGCTATTCTTCATGACATCACAACCAAACACGACCCGGCGTCATCATCATCCCCAATCCGTCTTCTCTTAGCAAATCACTTTAGCGTATGTTTTCCCCTCTTTCTCAACTCTGATTATATATGCCCCTCTTTTTTTTAGTTTGTTAGATTTGTAACAAAGATTAATTTCCCAACCACTTGTAAGCATATGCTTCGTAAGCATATGTTCTTTTGTTGCCTGCAGATATCTCAGAACCTTCTTTGCAGCTTTCCAGTGATCTAATCCGGGATTACTTTGGTATCTCCCTAGCATTCCAACTGCAAAGCTTATGTCTGGTCGAGTACAAGTCTGAGCATACATAATACTCCCAACTACATATGCATACGAAATTGCTTCCATCTGTTTCCGTTCCAAATCACTTTTAGGATATTGCATGAGACTAAACTTATCTCCTTTCTGAATTTGAACGGGTGATGCTGAACATTTTTCCATGTGAAATCTTCCTAGTACTTTATTAATATATGCTTTCTGAGTTAGTCCTAACAATCCTTGTGATCTGTTTCGGAATATTTCTATTCCTATCACATAGGATGCCTCACCCATATCTTTCATTTCAAAATTACTAGGAAGAAATTCCTTAGTCTCATGTAAAAGACCAAGATCATTAGTTGCAAGCAAGATGTCATCAACATACAAAACCATAAAAATAAACTTGCTCCCACTAACCTTCAGGTATATACACCGGTCAACGGTGTTTTTCTTAAAACCAAAAGAAACAACGGTATCATTGAAATTTTAAGTACCATTGGCGGGATGCTTGTTTAAGTCCATATATTGATTTCTTTAATTTGCACATCATGTGTTCCTTTCCTTCCACCAAGAATCCTTCTGGTTTGTCCATGTAAACATTTACTTCTAAATCTTCATTTAGAATGGTCGTTTTCACATCCATCTGGTGTAACTCCAAGTCATAATGGGCTACCAGTGCCATGATAATTCTGAATGAATCCTTTCGTGAGACTGGTGAAAAAGTCTCGTTATAGTCAATGTCATATTTCTTAGTGTAACCCTTTGCAACAAGTCTGGCCTTACGACGTTCAAGGTTGCCATGAGAGTCACGTTTGGTCTTATATACCCCTTGTTCCCGACTCTCTTGCAACCTTTAGACAATTCTACAAGGTCCCATACATTATGTTCCATGGATTTCATTTCATCTTTCATGGCATCTAACCACTTATCAGAATTATTACAATCAATGGCTTGTGAAAACGAAACTGGGTCATTATCTTCAATGCTTAACTCAGGTTCTAACTCTTGTAGATAAACCACAAAATCATCCGAAATAGCATACTTTCTTGCTCTTTGAGATCTCCTTAATATTATTTCTTGTGGCTCATGTACAATAGGTTCATTACGAATAACAGGTTCATTTATTTGTGGCTCCTCTAAATTATTATGTGAAGCAACAATTAGAGGAACATGTATATTCGAGTTAGAGGACGAAAGAACTTGTAATCTAACTTCCTTAATTTCCACGTTTCGTGGACAATTCGTACTCCCATCTTGCGGATGTGTACTCCCACTAATTTCATCATTTTCAATGAACCTAGCATTTTCAATTTCAACAATTCTCAAACTATGGTTAGGACAATAAATCTATACCCTTTTGACTTTTCCGGATAACCAATAAAATAACCACTAATTGTTTTTGCATCCAATTTCTTTTCGTGTGACATCCAATAATTGTTAGGACAATAATTGTTCTTGCATCCAATAAAATACACTATGGTTAGGACAATAATAGTTCTTGCATCCAATATACTCCAAAGTGTGAATCTTCAATCACAATGTTTTAAAGTTAAAATTGGGTGATCATCCAAAAAAATATACATTAAAAATATTATCGTGAGAGTCAATTACCTTAACAAGTTCATGTTGAGTGATTAATCTAGCAGATGGGCAAAATCCGTCAGGAACAAACAAGTTGTCTTGAGGTGATGAATCGATCATTTGTCGTGTCAACTGATTCCTTGCATTTTGAAGACTTGGTTAAAGTTCTCCTTTCGTCATGCTATGCATGACTATGAGATCTTTCGCTTTGTTAACATGCGGCACCACTACTCTACTATTCAAAGCTAACACGTCTGTCATAGTCATAGTTCCCACTCTTCGACTTTCTTTGTCCATAAACCCTGCAGCACCAAAGAAAAAATATGTCAAAATTCTATTCATTTTCTCCTTTCTATTAGGGGCGTGTAGGAGTAGAACGGTTAAAGTATGTCAGGAGATATTCCGACAATGCGTTTGTAATAAGGGTGGAGGCATTTGGCCTCACAAATTATTTTTAACTTTTTTCTAATTTTTTTTGGTACGTACCTTTTGCTATAAATAAGTTTCAACCGGTAACTAGGTGTGTCGTCCATTATAGTGTTTGATAAAAATTTAAAAGGGTGTTGTTAAGAAGTATTCTAGATGCATTTGTTAAGGAATGTAAAATTAATAAATAAATATTGAAAAACTAAGTTTGACGGTTTACGAAATGTTAAATTCATTATTTACACGGTAAAATATTAACCATTTTTAGGGCATTGTTTAGCATTTTTCTAATTATAAAATTAGATTATAATTATTTTTTCTTTAATTATAATTTGATAAAATGATAATTTGTTAATGTTTAGACTTCTTAGCTAAAAAATAAATGTAAACTAATCTATTTTGATTTGGATGATGTAAAGAGTTTTATTTTCATCAAGTAAATCACAACAAAACATATGATATGACAAGTGGATAGTTTATGAATGCTGGGATGATAAAGATAAAATAGAAAAATTACATGATTGTAAAAAATTAATATTTAAAATGACACTGCTATGATAAAGTTTATAGATTTGATTATTTTTTCAATAATACGAGCTAATATCTATACTATCTATATAAAGCAAACACTGTTTTAGGTTTGTACGTAATTTTGTTATGTCCAAAATGTCCTTATCATAATACTAATTTACAAAAATGACAAAGATATGAAACTCCCAACAATAAGTGTCAAAAAGATCTTATATGTAAGGATGAAGGGAGTACATATTATTGTTTTACAAAATTAATATATAATTATATTTATTTTCCAATAATATCTTTAATTATCATAACTTTTTGGATATTGTTAAAGCACTTGTTAAGGTTATCTATACTATTATATAAAGCAAACATTGTTTTAGGTTTGTACGTATTTTTGTTATGCCCAAAATGCCCTTATCATAATACTAATTTACAAAAATGACAAAGATATGAAACTCCCAACAATAATTGTTACTTCCTTAAAAAAATTGTCCACTATTCATTCATTAAAAAAACTGCCCCTCATATTTCTAATTAGATTTGAAACAGATTTTTAGCACAATGGAAAGCTTCACTGCAGAGGAAAAAAACTGTCTCTACTACCATTTATACCCGTGCACCGCACGGGGTGTGTTCTCTAGTATATTATAATCTGTACTATAGACAAATATAACATATTATGATTATTTTTGAAAAAATAGCAAAAAGCACAATCTATAAGCTCAATCAAACACACACGAGCATGTTTGGTTGATCTTAAAATTATTTTTTTGTCTTATTTTTTAAAAATAATCATAAGCTAGTGTGTTTGTTTGCAATACAGATTGTAATTTTAGCTTATATTTTATGATAAATAATATGAATTTATAAGCTCCCTTGTAGTAGCTGAACAGTAATATTTTTTGAAAGATTATTTTTTTCAAACTCATATAATTTTCTTATTCTACCATTATCACTCCAGTAAATTAACTATCCGCTTTTCACATAATACACTTTCTTGTAATTTTCTCAGTAAAAATAATATTATTTACACTATCCAAAAATGACAGATTATCTTAAATTCATTTTTTAGCTAAGATACCTAAACATAAATATATTATAATTTCAAACATTTTCCCTTAATTATTTTCACAAATTTTTTATTTATTTAACAATTTTTAGATTTCCAATAATAATAATAATAATAATGTATGCGTAGTTTTTGAAAAAAAAAAATTAAATATTGACTTGTTCAATATCACTAATAATGTATATATAGTTTTTGAAAAACATATTAAAAAATTTTATTAACAAAAACTAAAAATATAAGGAATACTATATCCCAAAAATTACATTGACCTGAGGAGTAATATAGGAAAACACAAAAGAGCATTAAGATGCTCATACACGAGCTAGGAGTATCTTCCTTGCGCATGACCATTGATTCAAATTCGAATCGTAACTAGGGATGGGCACGGGTGCGGGCGGGTACGGGTAGTGCATACCCACTACCCTATCCGCGGGTATTTGCGGGTATTTATACGGGTAACGGGTATTTACGGGTACCCACGGGTTTTGAACTTTTATTATTTTTTTCTTTAATTTAATGATCCACATAATGATAAAAAAGCTCACGGGATCTTCAATTATACTACACGTCAGACATACATGAACTTCCACATAATAATAGGAGAAAAGTGACCTCAAGTATCATAGTGCATCTCTGTAGCAAATAAATGTTTGAGATGATTGCTAAAATTACAGGGCATTTTATTATATATCTTTCTTCGTTCTAGAGTCATGGTCTTATGATAATTAATTAACTCTCCACTTCCCATAATATATATATATAGCCGAACACTATGAAGATTTTAATCAGTATATAGATCAATAGATGTACCTCCAATTTTAATCACTACTAATAAAATATTATTTATACTAATATATATAATATTTAATAAAATATTTTTTTATTTATACGGGTACCCGCGGGCGCGGATACCATAATACCCATCCCCACCCATAAGGGAATAATGCGGGTACCCGTCACGGGTATTTATGCGGGTACCCGCGGGCATGGATATTTTGCCCATCCCTAATCGTAACAGACCATGTGGGTCCCACCCAGTCCCACCAACCTTCTATTCGTGTCAAATGTCAAGTCAGGCCCTTGCTTACTGAAACCATCAAAAACCCCACACCATAGGTGAGCATTTCATATTCATTATTCATATAATAATATACGCAAAAGGACAAAACAAAATCTGATCCCTGCCGTGGGCACGGAAAAAGCTTTGTTGGTAGAGACAAAACCCATTTCGGTAATCTCTACGTCTCGGAGGAGATTAGTCTTCGGCTGTCGACTGGAGGATACCCTTGGTGTACACCAAAAAAAAAATCTGATTGGCACCTGAAACTTAAGTTTATTTTCAATAATGCCCTTAGCTTTAATGGAAACGTTCCCGGTGGAACTTAGAAGTGAGCAACTCTCTCTTCACAATCTTGCAAGTTTTTGTTAAGTTATTACTTACCTTTTGTTTATTAGCGGTACAAGTGAAATTTTTGTTTTTAACATGGGTATAAATAAAAAAGGCTAATTCATATAAACTATTACAGCGACTATTTTTTTGATACAGTTCATTCCATATTTTTCCCGTATAGCAACTACTATTAACCTGTTTGTTTCTGCGGTTCATAATCGTGTTATTTAAATAAAAAAAGCACTTTTCTTTTTATTATAGAGTAACATGTCCACGAACACATACAATAACATAAAAAACAATAATCCAGCAACATATTCAATAATAAAAAAAGTATCATGATTTAAAAAAAATTGATTTCCCTCTAATTAATCATAACTAGAATTTTTACCCGTGCGATGCACGGAGTGCAGTTTTAGAAAACCGTTGAAAACCGCTCCTGTTTAGAAACATGAGGGTGGTTTAGAAACATGAGAGTGATTTTCTCTATAAATGTTAGTGTAATTTATTTTATTTATAAGGCTATTTTGGTCCCAAAAAATGTCTACAAACTTTTTGTAACTTCTAAAACATGGTTTCCTTTATATAATAGTATAGATTTATTTTATTTATAAGGCTATTTTGGTCCCAAAAAATGTCTACAAACTTTTTGTAACTTCTAAAACATGGTTCCTTTTATATAATAGTATAGATATCATGATAAATGTAATAATGGTATATAAAAACATAATGATTTATCGACCAACTAACCAATGAATACATTAATTTGGTACTGATCTAGACATAAAAGAATATACTCCGTAATATTTAAAAAATAAACATTCATTATTTTCTAATGAATTGATGGCCATTGAAACAATGAATATTTTGATTTATCATTAATTATATTCATAATAAAATAAAAAATTCAAAATGTTTAATTGTAAATTTATTTTGATTCATCATTGTAAAGTTGATAATCATATAACATATATTAATTTATCTACTAAAATAAATAAAGAATATCCCATATAATAGAAATATTTATTTCATGTTGGCGTCGTATTGTAATTATGTCTCGTTTCTATTTTTTTTTTTTTTTTGGTAAACCCGTTTCTGCTAATTCTACCATTGATTGTTTCCAACTAATACAACAGTTACCATGATGATAAAAGGAGTGAATTATAGAAAGGTAGATAGATAGGTAGATGTTGCATTCTTGATTTGTTTAATTTGAGTTGACTAGATGAATGGATAATTGGATATGGACATATGGTTATTGTGTGATTGGATGGTTTTGTTTTTGGGTCCAGGCGGCTATACCAGTGGTCCCTACAGCGAGAGTGGTGATAACATTCACCAAGATCGCGGAGCAGAAAGTCTGCAACCAATGGAGCAATTCTTCACTCCTTTGACGTACGTAAAAGGCGTTTGAAGAGAAATGCAGAATGTGAGAGGCGCAATGAGCAGTCCATAATTTGCTTTTGGGGTCCTGTGGGATGGACCTACATTTTCTCAAATGAAACATTATCAACCCTTATTATAGTTATAGATTAGTATAAAAATCAAGGGAAAATCTCCAATGATTACTATATTACACGTTGCAGTTCATGAAAAAAAAATTATACGTTGCAAAAAAATTTCTTCATCCTTTTGATACATCTGATCCAACTTAGACATTTTCATTCTCCTTAATTTTAAATTGAATGTCCTTTTCTTCATATAGTAGCGTTGATAGGACAAATTTTGCGTATTGAGGTCACCATCGACGACCACTGCTACCCTTAAAGAATGAAACAAATAATATATACTCCCTCCGTTTCACTTTAAGTGTTCTTTTAGCATCAAAATTTTGTTTCAAAATAAGTGTTTTTCTACCAAATTTAGATAACATTTAATACTGTTTTTCCTTATTTACCCTTACATTTAATGTTGTTTTAGTTTTGAAATTTGTAATACTAGTAATTATGCATTGACAAAATAAAAATATTAAATAGGGGTATTTTTGACAAAATACACATAAAACTTACAATAATCATCATAATCAACACTTTCTTAATCTATGTGCAAAAGTTCAAAAAGACACTTAAAGTAAAACGGAAGTTGAATATCCAGAAAGGAAAATATATGGTCCACTGGCTCTTAACTTACAGTTCTTGTATATCCAAACATGCATTTAGATTTTAAGATTTAGGTTTTTAATACAATCACAATTTTATTATATAAATTATTGAAGGGCTGAGGGTGTTAACTTTTTTTTAATTATAATTATAATATTCCACACAATATGGATAACCGTGACCCAAAAAAATGTCTATACTCCCTCTGTTTTAAAAGTATTGTTATTTAAGGTTATGTACGAGTTTTAAGAAATGGTTTAATGATGTAAGAGTTTAAGGTATTTTGACTATGATACCTTTGTACAATTATTATTATAGAAAGAGAAATATATTAAAAGTGGAAAAAAGGAGTGTAATAAATAAGGATGTATTGGACAAAATAGCATTAATTAGATATTGGGTTTTGTAAAAGAACAAAACTTTTGAAACATAGTACAAATGTTAAAAGAACACTAATTTTAAAACGGAGGGAGTAGCTTTTATCTTGGATCTATGCGTCTGGCAGCCCTGAAAATAATACTGACATGGTTACAATGTTGGCTTGCTTTGCAATTTGCAAATTGCAACCTTGAGAATGGGCTTGTTATTAAAAATTATTGGCTTATTTAACATTTTAGTCCTTAAATTTAGGTGCTCTTTTGGAATTGGTCCTTAAACTTTTTTTTGATGTTTTAGGTCCATGAACTTTGTTTAATTTTTGGAAATAGTCCTTTCGTCCCTTAAACTTTGCTTAAGTAATGATATGATTGAGAATATGTCACGTTACCTTTACCAAATCGATAGGTAACGTCTAAGATGATGATACATGAATTTTTTTAAATTAAAAATATTCAAATTTATAAAAAATTGAATTTTTTTTAAAGAAAATCGAATCTTTTAATAAATTTTAAAATAAATTATTTTTTCAATAAAAAAATAATGTTGTGTCTCGTGGCTCTACATAACACGTCACTCGTCCACACTGTGAGAGTTAAGTGACATATCGTCGACTTATATCATCACTTAAGTGACGAAAGGACCATTTCCAAAAATTAAACAAAGTTCAAGGACCTAAAGCAACAAAAAAAAAGTTTAAGGACCAATTTTAAAAGAGCACCTAAGTTCAGGGACTAAAATGTTAAATAAGCCTTATTGTTTGATTCACAAAAGAAATACTCCCTCCGTTCCTTTTTATCTGTCATATTTCAAAAAAACATGCCCCTTAAAAAAATCAATCATTACTTAGATTTCCAATACATTAATTATGTTTTTTCCCACTATACCCTTTCTCTTTCTATAATCATTAATTTTTCTCCACTACTTACGTAAACCAATACTTATTAAATAGGGGCAAACATGGAAAATAGCATTTATTACACTCTTGAATTTCTCAATATGACAGATAAAAAGAAACAAAATAACTCTCCAAAAAACGACACTTAAAAAGGAACGGAGGGAGTATATTTTTTTATCCATTGGTATTAGAGTATACCATGTTTATTTTAGGTTTATTTAGGTTTTTAGTCCCTGAACTTATATGCTCTTTTGGAATTGGTCCTTGATCTTTTTTTTTCGTTGTTTTGGGTTCCTAAATTTTTTCAATTTTTGGAAAAGGACCCTGTTGTTGCTTAAGTGATGATATGACCAATGAAATGTCACGTCACTTGTCCGATATCGAAGAATGAAGTGCTATGTAGCGTTTTGTAACACGACATGATTTTTTTTATTAAATTTTTTTTTCAAAATTATTAAAGGATTTTTATTTTCTTTTTTTTAAAAAAATACAATTTTTAATTATTTTTAATAAATTTGAATTTTTTTAATCTTTAAAATTCACGTGGCATCATCTAGTATGTTATCTATCGATACTGCGAAGGTTATGTAGCATTTCATCGGTCATATCATCACTTAAGCAACAACAAGGTAATTTTCCAAAAATTGAAAAAGTTTAGGGACCCAAAGCAACAAAAAAAAAAAGATCAAAGACTAAATTCAAAAAAGCACCTAAGTTCAGGGACTAAAAACTTAAATAAACCTTTATTTTATCATGGTCTATTGGTCTTCGTAATCATGTTTGAAATCTGGGGATGAGAAAGAGCTGTCTTAAGTCATAACCAGGGTAAGGCTCAAATACATCAGTGCATGGACATTGGTTGCCGTTGAATTTTATCACATGTAGCATGAACACTGAACAGTGGAGATTGGTAAGGAACACCGTACCCGCTGTTCCAGTTTAATAAATTAGCGCAAATATGGCAACCAACGTGATAAATTAAATACTTTCGTCCTTAAATATAAGACCATTTTGACACTTTTATTTTGTTTATATTTATAAGACTACTATATACCAATTTTCAATGATAATTTTTTTTAAATTTTTTTTTATAAACATTTTCAATAATCATTAATTACTTCTTTCCACAAACACTTCTATTTATTTATTACTTTTTAGATTCTAAATAATATTAGCAGAGGTAATTTTGAAAATACATATATATCGAATCAAATATCCATATTTCTAATACCATTAACTAAATTAATCATATTTCTTAATAGACGTGAAATCTTATGTAGGGTCTTATATATTGGGAAGCTAGGAGGGAGTAGATCACATCAAAACTTAAATTGGTATTACATCCGTTTCTACATATAAGACCTTTTTGACATTTTTATTTTGTCCTTATTTGTAAGAACTTATATCAATTTTCAATAACAAATAATTACTTCTTTCCATAAACACCTCTATTTACATAGTATTTTTGAAAAAGTATACCATATTTATATATTGGGAATCTAAAAAGTATTACTCACTCCGGTTATAAATATGAGCCCCTTTTGAAGACTTTTCTTTAGTCCTTAAAAAATGTTGAGTAAATAGGGGTGTTTGTGAAAAAGAAGTATTTAATGTCATTGGAAGTTGGAAGTTGGAAATGAGGCTTATTTTAAGGACCAAAGAAAAGTCTTCAAAAGGGGCTCATATTTATAACCGGAGGGAGTAATACTTTTTAGATTCCCAATATATAAATATGGTATACTTTTTCAAAAATACTATGTAAATAGAGATGTTTATGGAAAGAAGTAATTATTTGTCATTGAAAATTGATATAAGTTCTCATAAATAAGGACAAAATAAAAATGTCAAAAAAGTCTTATATGTAGAAACGGATGTAATACCAATTTAATTTTTGATGTGATATACTCCCTCCTAGCTTCCCAATATATAAGACCCCACATAAGATTTCACGTCCATTAAGAAATATGATTAATTTAGTTAATGATATTAGAAATATGGATATTTGATTTGATATATATGTATTTTCAAAATTAACCCTGCTAATATTATTTAGAATCTAAAAAGTAATAAATAAATAAGAGTGTTTGTGGAAAGAAGTAATTAATGATCATTGAAAATGTTTATAAATTTTTTTTATAAAAAAATTATCATTGAAAATTGGTATATAGTAGTCTTATAAATATAAACAAAATAAAAGTATCAAAATCGTCTTATATTTAAGAACGAAAGTATTTAATTTATCACGTTGGTTGCCATATTTGCGCTAATTTATTAAACTGAAACAGGGGGTACGGTGTTCCTTACCAATCTCCACTCTTAAGTGTTCATGCTACATGTGATAAAATCCAACGACAACCAATGTCCATGCACTGATGCATGGTTACTTTTTCCATGTATTTGAGCCTTACCCCATAACCACGGTGCTTGATTTTAAGAAGGTTAAACTATATATTTGGTCTCTTATCTTATTTTTTAATTTTAAATTAGTCCCTTACGTTTTTTTTTTAGTTTCATATTGGTTCTTTACGTCTCTTTTTGTTATTAATTTGGTCCCCAGATCACTATTCATGCTATGTGAACCAATACGATACTGACACGTGTCATTTATCTTTCCAACATTGCACATGTGGACCAATATGATATTGACACGTAGGATAAATAGTGATTTAGAGACTAATTTTACAACAAAAATAAACATGAGGAACTAATATTAAAACAAAAAAAGTAAGGGACCAATTTGAAATTGAAAAATAAGGTAAATGATCAAATACGTAATTTAACCTTTTAAGAACATTTCATCATGGACTCTGGTGTTGGGGATGAGAAATATGGGATGGAAATGAGCTGTTAAACACACTTTCTAATGCTTTGTTTGGTTGTACCAGAAAAATTGAAAAGAAAGAAAATGAGAAAAAAAAATAAGGGAGAAATTACGGTAAAAAAATTGATAGATTTTGTGATTGTTTGGTATGAGAAAAAATGTGAAGGAACATGATAGAGAAAAAAGTTGATTTTTTTTTCTTTTTTTGTTTGGTGGGAGAGAATAGTATAAAAAGAAAAAACAATAAATCCGTAAAAGACAGTTTTTATATTACATAATAACAAATTTGATTCCAAATATTGAAATAAAAATATTTTATTTATTTTTTCAATTAAAAAAATAAAAAATATCAAGAAAAATGAACAAGTGAATAAAAAATAGGTGATTTTACATATCAATTTTATTTTTTTCTCAAAATCTCTTCAATTGAAAAAAAAAATTCTGATGGAATCTACACATTTTTTTTCCCTATCAAAGTCTATTCTCGCAAAAATCTTGTATACCAAACAAAGGGTAAATGTTGGAACTTTAGTGTTCAAGTGGCATTTAACATTAGAGGGAATTGAGACACAAATAAAATATGAGAGGATAAAATTTTGAGATTGTGTGTAAAAGTAAGGACAAAATATTTTAGTTATTTTAGTCAAAGATATTCAGTACACATGACCTGTTATCCCTTCTAATAAATTATTCTTAAGACTTATTAAACTTCAAATCGTTGTATTTTTTTTTTGAAACCAGGTGGTGTTTGTGTTTCATATTTATTTGTGATCCAATTAATCCATCTCAAATTTTCGAATTGTGCGAGTTTTTAACTCAACGATATAAATCTTTCCCAAAAATTGTTGCTTCACTGGAACTCGAGAATTTGATTCTAAAATCTTTAAGGGCTTAGCTAATTTTCACTAAGCCAATTTCCTTGAGCATTGTATTGTTTCCTCTATAACCCTATTGCATTGCAAAAAATGTATAGCAACTGTTCTATACTATGACAATGTGCTAAGCTCGTATTGTTTGGTTTCCTCGTCGATCAGAAGTTGCTTATCTGTTTTCCAATTGCAGTTGTGATCCTTGCAGTAGTTGATTGGATGGTTCGACTTTCTATTTTCCAATTGATGTGTGAGTTACTGGGATTGATCTTAGTCTTTTTTTTTTTTTTTTTTTTTAAAGTCTTTGTCTTTAATATTGCTCAAAAATGCATTTGTAATATTGTTTTTGTCTTTAATATTGCTCAAAAAAAGTATTTGTAATATTGTTTTTTTTGGATGTACAGCAAATACTGAAATCATATACTTTTGGGCCTTGGCCAATTTAAAATCATCTATACCCATGAACCAAAATTTTGTCCCCAAAAATCCCACACATTATTTTATTATTCTTCACATTTTTCTATATATTAAGAACAAATTTCTTATTTACTCTTCATCCATGAATTCATTCTTGCCTTTAAAATTGGGCTCCACACACTACCCCACACTCTTAATATTTTACAACAAATAAATATCATCATCAACTAACTAAATTTTTCCTACCAAAATCTATAACTATAATTTAAAACATTCAGTATTTTTCAATGGCTCCTTTTTTAATTTTTTTTTATTTTCATCCCAATTAAATACCATAATAAATTTAAATACATTAAAACAAATCAATACTACTATGTGTGAAGAGAAATACATAGAAGAAGTCCCGTGTGGTTAGCTCAGTTGGTAGCGTCTAGAGACATTTAGCTTACGATCAAGGTTCGAACCCTCCACTTGTAATTAAAAAAGAAATACATAGAAGAAAAATACCACGGTATACGTGTGAAAAGATCAAGAGATTTAATGCAAATCAATACTACATCAAAACAAATCAATCCAAGAGATTTAATGCAAATCAATACTACTCCCTCTAGTCCTTATTATAAGAGGTATTCTAGAAGGTTTCTTTGGTCCTAATTATAAGGGGTTTTATATTTCCTATGCATCATTGATTGTTTTTTCTCTTTTTTGCCCTTATTAAATGCTTTGATTATTTATGTGTTTTTTGTTATTCATTAATGAGAGTGAATTTTCCAAGAAAAGTTGAGAGGGTAAAATTGTAATGTTACAATATATTCTCATAAAATTCATAAAAATAACTACTTTCTTTGGTCCGGGCAATATGATTAAGTACCTCTTATATTAAGGACCGGAGGAAGTACATCAAAACAAATCAATCCAAAACCAAAAATTACTCACTCTCAGCCACTCACTCACTATACGGGTTCTCTCTCACTCTCCCACTAAAAATATCTCCATCGACTTCTTGCTATCTCCAACGGATTGATTTTAAGTTGTTACCGAAGAATATCTCCCGGTCCTCACACTCGAAACCAAAGTGGCATTTTCCAGTTGACGTTATGACATAGGCTCCGTGATCGGAGATTACCACAAACCAATTGTCTTGAGGTGATGAATCGATCATTTGACATGCCAACTGATTCCTTGCATTTTGAAGACTTAAGGGACCGAACGAGTAGTTTTGCCTAAATTATATATAGCTCAATTTATTTGCTCACAACTTAGATTTAAACCTAATCTCGCGGCGTTTCCTTATTCATCACATTCTTTTTATTTAGAGTTTTGTTTTGTTTTCGTCAGATTTTTCAAGAACTCAACTATGGATTGGTAATGTGTATTGTTGTGTTTGCAGTTCATCTGGAGTGCCGCAGCTATCAGGTAGGAAGGGTCCGTATCAGTCAATGGAGTTGAATAGGAGAGTGGATGTTACTGTTACTACCGAGGGATACCACTCTTCCTCGGCTACTGCTACTGCCGCAACCACTGCAGTCTGCCGCCCGTGGCATCGTGGTGATCTTATGAAAAGACTAGCCACATTCAAATCCATCTCGTGGTTTGCTAAACCAAAGGTTGATTCTAATTCTACCTATCCACCTTCTTTCATTTTTTTTTCTTTACCTGTCTAGCAGCAAATCAATTTTTGTTCTTTTGTTATTCGAAACTTTTCTTGCCAACTGAATGTTTACACTGTATCGCCTCCTTCTTTTTGTTAAATTTAATATAAAACAAGTATGCAGGAGTATGAAAATTCGGTCTTGGTGTTCGACTAAGTTGTACTAATAACATTTAGAGCCATGGTTATGATTGAAATTGATTGCTTTTGTTTAGTTCTTAGGCCTTCGATTTTCTCTAGTTCGTGTCAAAAGGCAATGCTGTCTGTCTAAGTTTGGCTAATTCTATCCATATGAGAAAGAAAAACTATGTGGCTGTTTGCTTAGTGATCTGCTTTCATTTACGAAAGTCAAGGGCTCAGTCTATGTAGAAATCTGCCCTCGACAGTATATGACAAAGAATAACATTTTTATAGCTAACGTCCTTTAGGTATCCTACCCAACCCTGCTTACTCAAATTATATGTTTATCTTTTGGCTTCTGATATGTACAGATAGCTAGTGCTGTAAATTGTGCTAGAAGAGGTTGGATCAATGTGGATGTTGATACCATAGCCTGTGAAGCATGTGGGGCACGTCTTCTTTTCTCTACACCACCATATTGGAATCAGCAACAGGGTAATGCCATTGTCGTTAGTTATTTTATCATTCAAAACAACATTCAACTGTTTGAATTTTCTAACTAGAAAGTTTTTTATTCAGTGGAGAAGGCAGCCTTGGTCTTTAGCTTAAAGTTGGATAACGGGCATAAATTACTTTGTCCGTGGGTCGACAATACCTGCAATGAAACACTGGCACGATTCCCTCCTACCCCTCCTCCGGTGTTGGTTGACAATTTCAGAAAACAATGTTCTGCCTTTTTACAACTATCAGCTCTTCCACATATTTCCTCTTCAGCAGTACAGTACATGCAAAGCCCACTACTTAATGACTTTATTGGAGAATCTTTGATGCTGGAGTGTGGAAATGCATCTGCCAAAAATTCTGAGACAGGAATTGCTTGTAATCAAGAGGGACAGAAATTGTATTATCAGGTGACAACAGGTTTTCTAGAAAGTTTAAAATTGTTATGTTTTTATGAAGGCAAAGATTTCTTCAACTCCCTCTGTATATATATATATATATTCAAATGGGAAATGAAGAACAAAGTCACGTATTTTTAGATGTATCCAGTTGTCTTCTGTCAAGTTGCCACATTGGCAAAATAATGATGCCGCATCATTTCTAACTGTAGATAGATAGACAGAGGGACTAAACTAAATTGAGTTCATAAGTTCTTTGACCAAACTGCGAAATATCCAATGTTAGGGACAAAAGTAGGGTTATAGTCTTATAGATGCTTTTTGGTTCATTTTTTAGCAGATTCTGGTACATTTTTCCGGTGTTTTTTCGCGTTTAATAACCAAATGCATTTGACGGTTGTACTATTGTTATCTTAAAAAAAAAAATCTCATTCCCCATTTATTTATTCCGATGAAATTATCTTAATATTGCAACCTTTTTTTTTGTTTTTGTTCTCTTTTAATTTTAAATAATGATCAGAGGTCATAAATTTTGCAGGCTTAGAAGCTTATAAGTTTATGCGGTTGGACACTTCGTTCTGTACCTTATATAGTTGATTGCAAAGACATTTCAGATCATTCTGTAAAAAATTCAACTGTTCTAGACGGTTGTTGGGTGGCTGCTGACAGGAACAATTATAGTCTCCTTGTACATTCTGCTGATACTGATGAAAGTTCCAAAGATTCTAATGGAGAACAAAAGGATCCCAATTCTGCAGTTTTAGATTGTACACTATGCGGAGCCACTGTTGGACTGTGGGCATTCCATACAGTTCCTCGGCCTGTGGAATCAATCAGATTAATGGGATATGCAGAAGTGAATGGCGAACATGATCTTGAAAACAGGGAGGGTGTTAATAATAGCTTATCCAATATTGAAACTCCTTCAAAGGATACATCCTCGAGTCTAAAAATGACAATTGCTGGGGGTCCTCCCCCAACAAAGCAAAACTTCAAAGCATGAATATCTGTACCTGTTATCGGTCAGAACCTGAGGGCTCTTTTTTCTTATGATTCTGGTGTTAGAGATCATGTGTCAGATTCACAAAAGAAGATCAGTATTCAGGAGAAAACCGATAGCACGGTTAATACTTCTAACGGACAACTTGTTCCTGTGACATCTGAGATCAGGAAAGTTTCAGATTATGAAACTGATTTGCAAGCAAGTATTCATGATTCAGCTCTACATGATTTAGCTGCAGGAGATCCTCATATCTCTCAGGTTAAAATTTTTTTATTTTCAAATGGACAGTTAATTAGGGTACTAACAAAAATAGTTAATGCCTAGTAATTATTGCATCTCTTAATAATCACTATATTTAACAAACTGGGTACTAAACATGATGGAAGACAGAAATTTCTTTGCTTGATCATAAGTAGTCTTGCTATGACATATTGTTCGGAAGTCCATGTTAACTATTATATTGATGTACAGAAAGACTTGACAGAAGGTGATGGGCTCACAGACGGAGTAGAGAATCCCGTTAACAGTGAATATGTACATTGTAGCTCCGGTAAGTACAATGTTTTGCAGTTCCTTGATAAATCATTGCCACTGAATACGAGTTAGAGTGTGACATCATTCAATGTCAGTAGCGTCATTGTCTGTTTTGGCATGACAATATGCGGTTCACTAGTCATTCTTGGATTAATTTATATCTAAATTAAAATTGAATCTTTTCCCTTTGATTTTCAGGATGTGGCAGTAAAAATTGAATCTTTTCCCTTTGATTTTCTTGAAGAGATTTGAGAGTAACAGTCAATAAAGCAATGGAATTTGATCCGATAAAAAGGCACAGGCATTTCTATCCCTGGATTTCATCTATAGATGAAGGGGAGCCTGGGTGGAAACAAATTATAAACCTATTATTGGTACTTGAACAAAATCCAAGACCTAAATATATGGGTTTAAATTGTTTAACAAGAACCCATGGTTAACTTGTTTCTCAACTTGTCTTTTGAATAATTATGCACAATGAGGATCAATTAAAGATGCTGTTGATTAAAAGAATAGACCAGATGTTCTTTTCATGGTCTTTCACATGCTCTATTGTTTTTTCTTTTCGCATGTGGAATTGTAAACTCAAGAGACTCATTTATACCATTTGTACATGCAGGTTGATGACCCTGTTTGTTCAGTTAGAAAGCTTTTCATGTCTCCATCTACTAGAAGAATGAAGCTCGCTCACATTTCAGCTACAGAGCGTAGGTAGCTGGGATCCAGAGGGGACCCCTGTCCAAAACCCAAAATATTGTGCATACATTCATTTTTGTTGGCATGTTTTTCCCATTTAAAAACCTTGTGCATGTTGTATCAAAATTAAATTCTTTTAAAAGATAATACACCTGATTCAATCCCCCTCCTATCACAGAAAAAGCAATTTCTTGCTCCTCGTGTCCTATGATTGATGATTACTTGCCTTTTGAAATTGAGCTGTAATATTCTTTGCTCATTTGCAATACAAATTTTAGACATTTGGTAGCTCAGATGATAATGAAGATTATTATAGAATGCGATATGATCTCTTACACAGGACATCTACTGCAGAAAAGTGAATGCTAAGCCATTACACCACAGTTTGTGACGATGACTTTTGAATAAGGGCGGTTGAATCCTCTTTCTGCGACAACAGCCCTCTTGTCTCCTATTAGCTTTGCCACCCTGTAACATCAATATAGCAGTTTAGAGATAATGTATCATAGACATTAGTGTCAGTGATAATCCTTTTGATTAAACATGCATGATGATGAGTCTGACATGCAGGTAGCTGTACAGATATAGCCGGCTCTAGAAAACAGAGTTAGCTTGCTTAAAGATTTCTTATATAATTGAACTTGCAAAAATATTTGTCAGGTTGGCTTACCTAAAATGAGAGCTTGTATTCTTCCCCACGGTTTTTACCTGACCAATCCTCTGCACAACATCCATTCCTTCCACCACTCTTCCAATTACCAGAGCTGATGCATCCAGTTCTGGTGAGTCCTTTGTGGCAATAACAAATTCTGTCCCATTGGGATCACTTCCAACTTCTTCTTGATCAATTTTTTTAAAGTGTTGGTGACTTATGTGACACCTTTACTAATTATGCCTAATTTGTTAACTTAGTTAATTTATTTAGAAAAATTTGTAAAATAGACTTGGATGAAAATCATAATTTTTCAAAACATCTTTTATATTCATTACTTTTCAAAACAGTACTTTGGATTTGACGGTTTAGTTCACTGAAATAACTACTACATAACTTTTAAACTTCAAAAAATGTCCTGAGAATACTTTCATACTTAGCCTATATTTATACAAAACACTATTACATTTGGAATGGTCTCAGAGCATTGCGTATCTTGTAACACCCTTACCTAATTAAGCCCAATTTACTTATTTATTTTTTGTTTGGTAAAAATTTGTAGAAAAGACTTGGTTAAAAATCATAATTTTTCCAAATATCTTTTTATAATTATTACTTTTCAAAAAGAGTACATTGGCTTTGGAGTTCAGTTCACAAAACTTAACACATAGCCTTTCATCTTTTCCAAAGACGTGCTCTGAGAACACTTTTTAACCCATTAATGAGCACTGTATGTCCTGACATAACTCACACTTTGCCTTGGGAGGCTCATAGTCACCTTCAGCACCTAAAAAAATAAACAGAGAGTGAACAATACACAAACCTAAGGTATTCATTTCTAATAATAACAGCATAAGCGAGAACTCAAGCAGATATAGACACAACAAAATAAATCTGTTTAACTGATAGACCTATGCTTTACTAAAATACTTTATATTTCTAATATTTATCTTAACATTATCATTATTATTTTTGTCAATATTATCATTATTATTAAGTTTATTTTAATCAGTCTTTTTAACATCAGGCAAGTGGCTGACGTAGGTAGAGTTCCAGCGAACTCATCGACAACCTTTCCTCAATTCGCACCAGGAGAACTCTGGTGCAGTACCAAGCTACTATACTTGGTACAAATAATTTTCCCTAATTAGGCTATGGGGCTCTAACATGGTCGGGTCCCGGCAAACTCGACAACCCACTTTGGGTCCTGCCAAACCCAGCTACCTGGGCTCTGGCAAACTCAACAATCCAGTTAATTGAGGTTCTGACAAACTCAGCAACCAATATCCCATATTAATAGGGTTCATATTTATTTTTTTTTTGTTTACATGAGAGGTCTGGGACTAGGACCCATGACCTGGGGAGGGGGAAATCCTAAGTGTCCCTGCAGCCACCAACTGGGCTGTCTTACGCGGATAATAGGGTTCATATTTATACATATGTATTAATAATTTTTTTTTTTGTTTACTTTTGCTGTATGTAGCCTTAATATTGTTCTCATGTTCATCATCTGATTTTTAACAGCATTTGAGTTCCCGATAATAATATTACACCAAGTCGTCTAGAATGGATTAGTTTATTTGGACAACATAACAACTTATAAACTATTATTTTAATATTTTTTACAAAATTATTTGGACAGCATGACTGCTTAAAAATCATTATTTCCAAATTTTTATACCAGCAGAATAATAGCATATAACTAACAATTTCAAATAATTAAACAAAGTATCAGCATATACAAGCATATATTCAAAATTAGATAGGGTAACAACATATTTAATTAAATTAACTATCCTAGGGTTCAAAACCTACGTTACCTAAACTTTTTCTATGCATGTTTTAGAAATTAAACTTAAGTTATGATATTACTCCTCTCTTACTTGATAAGAAAAGACATCAGCAGGGGTTTCAACTAGCGAATTTTGCTCCTAACGCCTTAGGATTTTATTTTTATATTAAAATTTAAAAGTAGTATTTTAGGATTGAAAATTTGGACAGAGTTTTGACTAGATTTTTGATGGAAGGAGAGACTAAATATTCAAAGTTTAAGGCAAAACTAGTGTTGTTGTGGTTGACACGGGGGTTAACCACTTTTTATAGTAGATGGAGGGGAGCTCTAGAAGCCTCCCCAAAGTCGGTTCCTTTTTTTGTTGGGCTCAAAAGGTCCTTTTTTTTTTCTTTTTTGTTTTTTTAGAACTAGCCCCTAAACCCCCTTTTTTTTTTTTTTCACCAAATCCCATTTTAAAAGCCAAATGTCCAAAATAATCTTCTTTATTCAAAATACACCAAATCCCAAAATCCCAAACCTCAAATTCCAGATCCCAAACTTCATCCCTTCATCATCTTACAAACCTCTCATTTTCTTTCTCCACTCTTCATATCCAACCTCCTTTGCTCCAAAAAAAAAAAATATTACCATAAAGATAATTTCTTTTTTCATTCACATTTAAAAGGAGTACCAAGAGACGTTTTGTCTCTAGTGTGTAAATTCCGATCCGACAATCCAGTGTAAACATTTGTTGGGATTCAGACGCTCTTTTGTCGGATGCTATATTTTAAGGGTCTTGCTAACAAGTGCCCTAAGTTAAGGATACTAAAAGTGGAAAAAATTCATAAGTCCAAGGTATTTATTTTCTCGAGAATCCAAAAAAATGCATTTTCTCATAACTTTTAGCCACATTTAATCTCTTAACAAGTGCCCTAGGGGCATTCTTTAGCATTTTCCATATTTTAAACATCATATGCTGATTTACGTTAATACAATACATATATGTTGTCATTCATTAAACAAGTTAATGCGTGCAGTACATGCATGCATGGTTATATAAAATAAACATTACATATGAGTGCGTGATAGAAACAACTCCAACATTTGTATTCCGTGTTAGTGATGTGTTATAAAATGAAAAAATGTTACTACTCCCTCCGTCCCATTATATTGGTAAAAAAATGCAAAAAAAATTGTCTCATATTAAAGTAAAAAATTAAATGAAAAATCTTAAAGATTATATATTGTATCGATGATTGATGAGTAAATAAAGAAAACACATTTAAAGATTTTTTTTGGAGACAATATTGCAATATGTATTAATTGCAATGATGCAAAAATTTGTGTAATATCAATTTGTAATTAATAAATGAATCATGCATTATATTAAAGAGATACTCTCTTATTTTCATTGACTTGTTTGACTTTTACCAAGATAATGGGACGAAGGGAGTATCATGTATCATTCGAAATTAAATATAATTTTAAAATATTAAAACTTGTATTTTTTTAAAAGTTTTTTGAACAAAAGAAATTGGGGAAATTTGTAATGGGTTTTTCAATTCTATAATCTTAGCGAGTCCCTAAAATGATTGTTAACAAAACCCTTAAAAAAAAACTAATCTTTAAATAAGGAAACTCTTTGTTATTAAGCTTACGTAGGTATGGTGAAGGAATAATGATTCATAGACCTACAAAATCAACATACAAATAGACCTACACTATACAAAAAATGACAAGTGTCACTTACTTGCTTTTGATTGGTTAATAAATGACATTTGTCACATTGCTATGATGTAGATCTATTTGTAAGTTGATTTTGTAGATCTATTTGTTATGTTACTCATGGTGGAGAAAGATGGTGCAGAACTACGAAAATTATGAAAAATAATGACGACGACGATCTTCCAAGTATTGTTGACATCTTTGCTTATGAGCAGGATAGGATAAGATAAGATGCTATAATATAACAAGGGAAAGAAGCCATAGAATGAAAGCTATTGATTTTCCATTACTCCCAATGTCCCACGACAAAATGCAAAATTCAAAAGTGAATATGGATGTATTAAATTAAGGATTTTCCTAGAGCACATGTTAAGAATTCTAAAAGTAAAAATATTTATAAGTCTAAGATAATTTAAAAAGGTGCATTTTTACATAAATTTTAACCTCTTATGTGTGCATAAATTGAATAGAATTTAAGAAGTGATAACTGTCATGTCTGATCCGTAATAAAAAAGAAGAATTTATATAAGCCAATTGTAGGGCATTTGTTAAGTTTCTTGAAAGTAGAAAAAACAACATAAGTTTTATGTTTCTCTTCTTTCAAAAAATTTAAAAAATCACATTTGGTTTCTTAAGAATTATCCGTATATTCTCAAGAGAGCAAAAGTGAATTTTCATATTCCAAAAAAAAAACAAGGATCAAAGTGATAAAAAAAATGGAAAAGGAAAACTTGGTGCCAAAGCAAAAGAAACTCGAAACCATAGCATATGACAGCAGTAGTGTAACGTGAATGAGGTTTAGGGGATAACAGTGGAGGGTTCGCAGACTAACTCCCTTTTACAAAACCCTAAAGACCGAAAATCAATCCTATTCTCTCTCTTTCTCTCGGTCAGACTCTCTCACTCAGATGATCAGATGGCTTCATCACGCAAACTCTTGTTATCCTATCTGATTCCATCTCCATCATCATCATCTTCATCTTCAACCATTCCGTCCTCCTCAATCATTCTCTCTTTTTCTCGCCTCTTCTCCAAGCACTATTCCGATGAAAAAGAAGATAAATATGACTTGGTACTGCCCCCACAAGAAAGCGTTATAGTCATAGATGTAATTGCTGTTATCCTGACGGGACGCGCATCCCCTATCGATATATAAAAAGAAATAAATTACACGACCCTTTTAATGATTTACCTCCCGACTATGTGCGTGCTCTCGACAAGGCCAGAAATCAAGTACTCACTTTCTGTTACGCAATGCAAACAAGGTAATGTTATATATTAGATTGATGGATTTCATCAACATGTCAAGTAATATAAAATATAAATAACAATGGGATGAGGGGTTAGTTTAGGATCATGGGATTATGAATTTTCTGCGGACTCTAGAGTGGTTGGGTCAAGGGGGTATGGGACGCAACGATTGCCATCCATGGAGTTGAGGCAATTGCGTTCATTGGGTAACAGCGGCTGTCGGGCTGCCGATTACAACGATCACCCTGGCAGGGTTGAAGGCGGTGGCTAGGGTTGAGGTGGGTTTTTGGATAAGCTGTCCAATTGCCTATCTCCTTTTTAATAAATAAATGTTAATTTAAAATAAAAACCTCATCTCACAATATGAGATAGATGTTGGATTGATCGAATGGCTTCCAGGTCCAGGATGGATATATAAGCAAGCAGGATGCACACCACAACAAATATAACTTATAAGTATTATAGCTAGCATAATCACCATTTAAATTAATTGCTTTCCAAATTAACTTATATTTAGAGGATTTATGCAAATGTACTATTTTAATTTGGTTGGTTGGTCATTTGATTTGATCTGGGACTTTAATCTACCTCACTCACATTTCACAGTGTTTCGATCTCTTTCTCTCCCTCTGTGAGTGAGTATAATTTCTCTTTCATATTTTGTTTCTTTTTTCATTCCTATAACATGATAGATGTACAATGCCACGATCATCATCTACCATCCATTCATCCATTTTTTGTGTACATTTCGATAGGCTTAAATCTCAAACTCATGTTTTAGAATTAGGCAATTCTTCTTATGCTTTATTCCTCACTCTTCTTGTACACTTGATGGACTGTGAACGAACTAAATGCTTTGATATGACTATTTTGCCTATAGATTGTTCTATTGTATTATTGTGCTCTCTTAAAAATATATTTGCTGTTTTCAAGTTATTTATTTATATACTCAATAGATTTTAAAAACATGTTGCTTATTGATATAAGCTTTCTCAAACATCTAACTTATACTACACTATAATTTCTAGTTTTTATATTTTCACAGTTTCTTACTCAAATTGGGTTAATTTTGCCAATTGTTTTATGTGCAAAAATTCCAAGTCACTTTGAACAGTCACTTTCTTTTTATTATTATTTTAACTTTGCAGGGAGATGTTAGTCGCAAGGGGATAAATGAATTGCTGGAAGAAGCTGATAAGAAGGTGGCCAAAGAGTATATGGCACAGGTGGTGGCTGCAAAATAGTCTTGCGGTGCAAGGTGTTCAGACTTGGCAGCAAGGGTAGATAGAGAGCAGGGCAGTGATGTTGAAGCCCTAATTTCTTTCTCCTTCTCCCACTCTTCCTAACTTATTAAGATATATTGTCTAATATGCTGTGTTGCATGGGTACTCCTGTTTGGCTGCCGTACACGTACAGGTTACGTACTCGGTACCGGTACTTTTTGGGTACGCCTGGTACGTACCCAAATAAAAAATAATTAAAAAAGAATTGGGTACTTGGATGGGTACATCTGGGTACTTGAATTGGTACGTACCCACCATATGTACCCACCGTTTGTATATGATTGTGATTATGATTGAACGTAAATTTTTTTCCAAATGCATGATGTGTTTTGTTCACATGAGTAAGGGAAAACCATTTTTTTCAATTACCTTCCGATCTTCTCTCATTTTAACCTTAAAAAACACTCAAGTTTCAAATCTTTTTCTCCTCTCCCTAGCTTGATCCCCTCCGTCCCTCACTGTGCTTGAACCTCTCCGCCGCTCACTGTGCTTGCCTTTTGCTATGTTTCCACTCCTTCATCAGTTCGATGCCTCCTTATAAACTACCTCTCATCTCTATGTTGCTTTGTTATTTCACTAACTATTGTTACTTCTATTTCTCATATTCTATAAAAATTTCTCTATTTTCTTTTTCTTTGTTATGATTGATTAGTAAATACTATCTTACTTCACAGGAATGAAAGTAGTTTGGTGCTCATATTTTATTTTTATTTATGCACATAGTGTTTAAATTAGTTTAGGAATTCAACCTCTCTTTTTTTTTATTATGCACCGTTTTTTTCAATTTTGTTCTATTTTTGGATGTTTTTGATTTATTATTAGTTGTTACAAAGTGCAAATATTAAAGACTGTGTGATCATAATTGTGGGAAATTATTAACTGTTGTGAGTTACAACTAATTGATTATATTTTTATTTTCACAATTTTTTAAATTTATATATAATTGGCAGGAAGGGTAGATAGAGCGTAGGGCAGTGATGTTGCAGCCTAATCTGTTTCTCCTTCTCCCACTCTTCCTAACTTATGAAGTTATATTGTCTAATTATTTAATGGATCGTTATCTTCTGCCATGTATGCTAGACTTGCATGTGTGCCTAATATAAATCTCTTCTTTGTCTATATTGATCTTGTTTTTTTGATGAAAAACAGGGCTACAAGCCCAACAAATACAAGTCGAAGCACTTTAGCTGATTGATCAGCGAATATAGATTAACTAATGAATTCCTGAAAATCGTCAAAAAGACTTGGACTTTTGCCATCCCATTTATGGTTAGGTTTACCCCATTAATTTTAATATTTTCAGTTCTTTCCTTTTTCTGATGAAAAAAATGTAAAATTAGGATCGAGAGGCATATCTTATTACCTAAAAAGTGTTTTGGATTTAGAGGTATATCTTTCTATCGAAAAATACCTCAGGACCCAATTTTATTTTTAAAATTGTTGAAGTCGTGATCATTCTCAGCACCAATATGCAAACTATTATGTTGTCAAATTAATTTGTATTATGTAATTCTTTATTGCAAGGGTTTTGTTGTGACAATTTTTGAATTTTTTTTTTTTTTTTAATTTGTAGCAACTTGATTTGGAAAATGTCCTGTGCTTTCTTCGAACTCTTTTTTCAAACTTCAATTACAGAAAGCTTAAACTGTTTTCGTGCTTTTGCATGTCTCACTTTCTATCAGGTTCTGAAATTGTTTGTAGCAACTTCATTCCTTTTTGCCTTAATGTTTGTTAGCAAATTTTTCTATCTTTTGCTGTAAAATTGTTTTTATGCTCTTAATTGTATAAGTGTTTATTAGAAACGAGAAGGTTTACTGGTTTAGTGTAATTAGAAGGAGGGAGGAGGGAAGAACCCTGGAAGGTGAAGAAGTGGATTGAGAATTGGAAGGAGGAGGATGGAAGAGCTTGTCCATGATGGAATGGAACCTCTTCTCGGAATCATTCGCCATTTTTGTTCAAAATTCGTAAACAATGGAATTAGAATTATTATATTTGTGATTTTAAAAGCTCAATAGCAACAGCAAGCAAAGCAACACATCAAGAGTTCAGTCGCGTGGCGTTGCGTTGTTTATTTATTTTTATTTTTTTTTGGAATAAACTCATTAGCTAGCGGCCTCTACCACCTTTCAAGCTTTGTTTCGATTGGGCTCAAAGTGATTGCCCTGAACTATATTGGGTTTGGGTTTTCCTACTTCTATCTATCATTGTTGTTCGAGTAGTACTTCTCAAACCCCATTTTTTTAAGAGTTTTGGAATTCTCACCCCAACTATTATCCTCACACCCCAATTTAAGCAGTGAAATTTCATTTTTACCCTTCATTAAAATTTCGACTCGGGACTCTCGGAATACTTTTCCGACAGGTACCTCTCGAAAAATAGAAGGATTTTTCAACAGGTACCTCTCGAAAAATTTAAGAATTTTCCAACAGGTACCTCTCGGAAAAACTTTGCCATATACATACTTGCACCTTCTATCGAGAGGTACCTATTGGAACACGTGTGTTGGAACATGTTTTTTTGGCCATCCATGAACACTTAAAAACAAATTGATAAACACTTGATCATAAAAACCTGTTCATAACCAGTTTCGATAAAAATATCCATAATCCATAAACCATTAAACGTCACATATCCATTGCACAACACAAACCAAAAAAACAAAATGATCCATAATCCATAAACACAAACCAAAACAATAATACATAAACACAACTTAAATCCATAAATGATAAATAATCTACCAACGGAACCTAAAAATGAGTGGTTGCTATGTATAAAAATGTTAATTATTCTAACCCAACAAAAAAAATATATGCAGTTGTTGCTATGTATAATCTGTTGGTCATGGACACACATTACAATAGCAATTTGGTTAACTTATGAGGGCATGTAAGTGAGGTTCCTAGATTTTTATTAAGAGGTATCTTGGGTTGAAATTGGCGCCCCATCAAGCTCACATTGTACAGGCCTGTCATGGAGAAAGGAGTCGGAGTAATCCTCTTTGTGCTCACATGTTGCTGATGAAATTTAGGATGTAAATTCAAGCAGCTATCATGCCATTTTTTCTGCACTTCTTGAGTTCTCTTCTTCACATCTTCTTGGCTTTTACTCTATTAAAAGGCAAAGGAAAACAATAGTTAGAGGTCATAAATTTTCAATGAAAACTACCAGCTAATAGGCTTTTACCATATTAATTAATGAAATTTACCTGAGACTGATCCTTCACTTTGTCATTATCATTATTAGTTTTAGCATCATGTACCATTGTGGAAGAGTTGGACAAGCTGCTTCTGATTTGAATTCCTGTAACCATTAGTTTTAGCATCCTGCAACCATTAGTTTTAGAAACCTGGCCTATGTTCTTAGAGGCACGCCTTGGTGGAGCGATTGTCGTAGTTGGAAGGCCTTTAATGTGAACAACGAGTCAAGTGAGGTACCAAAAATGCCATTGTTACCAAGACTGAATATAAGAAAATAAAACAATTACAAGATAATACCAAATGCTAGACAGATTAACAATATTTCAGAAGCTCAAGATGACATATTAATATACATTCGA
This sequence comes from Crotalaria pallida, assembly GCA_037953625.1. NCBI lineage: Eukaryota > Viridiplantae > Streptophyta > Magnoliopsida > Fabales > Fabaceae > Crotalaria > Crotalaria pallida. The sequence continues at coordinate 184,280,194 of CM075649.1, forward strand.
AATGGAATATGTGGACAAGAGAGCAGAATTGACACATCAGATAAGATTCTCTAACTGCATTACTAATTTATTCTTAAGAGAATAATTCCTAATTCCATTACATCAAACATGTAAAAATGAATGTTAACTAATTTATTTCATCATGTAAATAAAAAGATCACTTAAACCAAAATTATAGTAGCCTGTAAAAAACACTGAAACCAAAATTCCCACGCACCAGTTTTGGAAACGAAAATAAAATTTACGAGACCCCCAGTATGTTAAATACCCCTCCCCTAACATTGCAACAAAAAACCTTATAATACTTTCGTAGGCTACTAATATGCATAAAAAACCATAAAAGTGTTAGCTAACCTACACAAAACAGCAAAATCACAACACCTAGACCCTAAATGAAACCGAAATAAATAAGAAAGAAATAGGAATGAAACAATACCTAACAAGAAGAAAATAAAGTGGAAGAAGGCGTGGATCCCTGTCTTGAAAGAACAATGGAAGTGGGGATTGTGTGAGAATAAGAAGTTGAAGCTTTGGAGAGGTGATGGAGAAACCGTAGAAGAAGTAGTAAAACCGTTGGAAGTGGGTCTCAGTTTTGTGTGAAGAAGAAACCGTAGAAGAAGGAGAGGGTGATGGGTTGAGTTGCTGCCACTATGTTTGCCAAGATGAGATTGAGGAGTGAAGGTTGGAGGAAAGTGGAAACCGTGGAAGAAGAAGAAGAAAGGGGAATATGAAACGGTTCTGGAGATTTTGGTTGTGGGTTTTTGGTTTGCAATTGAGGGAAGGGCAAAACAATAATTTCACACTAAAATAGGGGTACGTGGATAATAGATAATTTTCAATTTTAAAAATGAAATTTTTTAATGAGAGGTCAAAAAAAAAAATTATTTTTCAATTTGAGAGTGTCAGAAAAAATTTTGACAGAATCTTATCGAAAAAATGGAGCTTGGATCTAAAAATTGAGTTGAAAACTAACATTCTTGTTGTTCTCATCATTGTTTAGTGGAATATTTTTGCCATGCAATGAGACATATTATCACCCAACAATTTCTTTTTCCTCTCAAAAATATCCTTCTTTCTCGAATGTATTCAACCTTTTTCTCAACTCTTCCATTCCTTACATTTATTTATCAACTTTTCTATTTCACACATTCATTCACATCCCCCTCATCATTCTCACCCCTATCCCTTCATGATGTTACCTTAATTACAAAGATCATTAGTTCTGTACATACCACATGAGAAGACACCCGACACAAATATTGTGTGGCAAATATTTAATAAGTAAATATTTTTTTAAGTAAATATTTAATGTTATTATCAAAATTTTAATTGTGGTTCTTAAGTTTCATGTTTTGAAACTCTACCAATGAAATTGACTATTGAGAACATAACAAATATTTTGATGTTGTTGGAATAAACATCAAAAGAGTTGTCCAATTCGCATGTGGGACTGAAACTCCCAAATTGCTCAATTTATGGTCTATGTTAGCTATTTTATTTGGTATGACCATTTTAGGTAAGGTTTTAGAAAGTAAACATCTTCCTTTCGTTTGAGAATGAGAGTGAGAATGAGAATGTGGGATTTGTGTTTTGGAAAAGGTTGTTGGGGTTTTAGAGAGAATGAGAATGTGGGATGTATTTTCGTGTAAGAAATTGAGGGGTTAATTTATATGATTCTGATAATAAATTTTCAAGTGAGCTGTAGAATGATAACATAATGTCGTATTGTGGGGTATCAAAATTACTCCTCATAGTTTAAGAGATTTGATGTTTGAATTTCATTTTTACTTTTTAAACCTCGATTGTTTACTTTGTTAGGAGTCGTGAAAGATTTTGTTTTGTTTGTGACTTGCCTCACTAAACTACATCCAATATTCAAATATGCATTCATCAATATAGAAAAAGAAATTGGTTTAGGTGACTTCCTAACGTAAGTATAAAGTATAAAATGAGTTCAAAATTTTTCATTACTGTAGTAGGGGTCATGTAAATTGGGGTTGAGAGTTTAAAAATAGGGTTCAAAAAGCAAATCATTTGTTAAAAAAAATAATTATTAACCTTAGCTATTTTGGGTCAAGGATAAGCACTTATAAACAAACAAGTTTTGTGGAAAATGATGAATCTAAGAAATATAAAATTTTATATTTTTAATTTTTTTAAAGAAAAAACACCTTTTTTTTACATTAAAGGTATTTTGCAGCCAATAATCAAAGACTAATCTCCTCCAAAGCGTAAAGATTATCGAAATGAGTTTTACCTATTTTTGAATGCTTATCCTCTATCTTAAAAATTAAGGTTAAGAAAACCTAAAAAAAACCTAATTTCATTGTTTTTAGTGTTATATTAGTATAATAGTAGCTATATCTATATTTTGACAAAAAAATTTTTTACATATAATTAATTTTTAGCTTGCTAAAGATTATAATTCAATTTAATTTGATTTCAAATTAAATTAATAATTGATTACTTTCTTCAATCCCACAATTAAAATGTGTTATCTTTTTTTCCTACATTATACCATTCATGTACACCATTTTTTGTATGTCACTTTTATATAAATAAATGGTGCTGCATAAAATAAGTTGATTTGCATATATTATTATGCAGTGTTAATCATTTAGCAATATAAAAAATACGTCCTCACGTCAAGGGATATTTAGAGACCAAAAATTATAACAAAAATGTTATTTTTTGGTGTACACCAACCGGTACCCAGATCTGGTTTACCCAGATTCTGACTCATCCGGTCCGACCCAATTGAGCTCGCACTAAGCAGTAGGGGTCTCCCAGCGGGGATTGCTCCATACCCAAGGCTCGAACTCGAGACCAGTTGGTTAAGGAACCAAGTGAGCTACCACTTGACCAACCCCACGTTGGTATAACAAAAATGTTATGTGAATATCCGTATGTCAAACATCCGATTTATTTTATATGCAGAATAAATAAAATAAATCTTTATTTTATTATTTTTGCATATAAAATTTGTGGAGATATCAAATCTATATATTCATATAACATCATCATGCTTATTAACAATCCATGCATAAAGACCTCCTATCACTACAACATAATACAGTATATGGTTATTTGTCCACTAAGAAGGATGAATTGAGGATGGAAAGGAAGAATAATGAGAAATGAGAAGATATGAACTGATGGACGGGGAGGGATCGGAGGGGCTGGTTTGTTGTTGATGATGGAGGAAGGACGATGATGATAATAGTGAAAAGGATTGGACGGTGGGTAAGACTGTGAGCATGCCATGCCTGCAGTTGCATGCAGACACTTATATTTATATTACTAGTATTACTCACTCCACTGCACCTCTCTTATGGTTTTAGCCTTGACCTGTCCTACGCCACCCATTAGCCTTAGGTAGGTGGTCCTAACTTGAATCACTATCAATAAACACCCTAACCATTATATTTTATTGCTCCATCCCCCGTACTCCCCAAAGGTCAACTTTTCCACATCTGAACCTTTCATTTATGACTCACTCTTTATTACTCCGTGTTGGTACATAAAAAGTTTGGGAATTGATATCATATCATATGTTCCATCCCAATTTATTAACACATTAGTTATATCAATTGAATTTGAAATTGAAATTGAGGATTTATGAGTTGGAATTGAAATTGAGCCAAATTTTATTTATTTCAATACAATTAACTTTCTAAGAGTCCCAATATATTTCTCCAAAGCAACCATACTTATAGTTATATATATATGAGATAAATGCACAAAATGTGTAACAATAAGACTCATCTTTGTTTAATTAATGAATCCTAATCCAAAACTTGATCAAGTAACAACCGATCTATATCTTCATATGAGAGGCGCGCAAAGTTTCTATCACTTTACTGTTATTCTTGTTTTGAAAACGAGTATGATGATTTGTCTGATCACATTAATGTGGCCTGTGCACGGTAACAAAACAGAACCTAGTAGAATACTTCCTCCGGTCCTATGTATAGGTCACATTCTAGAAAGTTTTCTTGGTCCTAATTATAAGTCACTTTATATTTTCTATGCATCATTTATTGATTTTTCTCTTTTTTGCCCTTATTAAATGCTTTGACTATCTATGTGTTTTTGGTTGTTCATTAATGAGTGCGAATTTTTCAAGAAAAGTTAAGGGGGTAAAATTATAATGTTACAATATATTCTCATAGAATTCATAAAACCAACCACTTTCCTTGATATATGTAATTTGGTTAAATATGCCCCATAATAAGGACCGGAGGGAGTAGTTTGCATAAATAATTGAATTGCAGCCACAGCTGTTTATAAGTGATTGAAGATAACAGCGTAACTAACTTTAATAATAGCAGAATGGTTGTAAATAATATCTCCACCTTGTATTTGATATATATGTGCATGTGATTGTTCCAGAAGACAAAGTATATGGTCCCCCAAGATTTAACCTTACCCCACTCCCAATATGTTTGTTTCAGAATTCAGACCCTGTGTATTATTGTAGTAGTATCTTATAAACCATCATATCACCATTTCTCAACTAGGCCAATGCTAATCACCATTAATTTCATTTTTATTTATCCTAAATCAATTGGTAACTAGCTAAAGGCCACTGTTTGAGCCAATACAATGTTAAATCAACTAATGCAATCATTTAACCATTTAGCACCTCCCACATTAATTTACAAATTTTTTTTTCAATGTGTAGCGTGCATCCTAGCCAATGACCGGGGACTAATCCCTTTCAATAAGTAAAGATTATGAAAATGAGTTTCTTTTATTTGGTGAACGAAAATGAGTTTCGTCTCTCCAACAAAGTTTTTTTTTTTTTTTTATATATATAACACGTAATCAACTAATAATCAAACGTCATACAACATGCTTAATGAGTTTAGCTATATATCAGTTGTGTTTTGTTAGTGATCTTGGTACGTTTTTGTTTTATTGCGTCAGTTTTGCTATGAATGCAAAAGATACCAGTTTTAGGCTTCGTTTGATTCTGCGTTGGAGACTCTTCAAATCACACCAACGCCACCGAGGGGAAGCTTCTGAGTTTGAGGGATCTAAACGCGGAAACAAACATACTCTTAGTTGGCCCTACATTCAGCAAAAAAAAAAAAAAAAAAGAAAGTTGAAAAACTGATATTGAATTTGAAAAATGGGGTGCTGGAATGTTGGTCCTTCATTTGTTTTATGATCCTTTCATGAGTCCTGCTACTATAAAGTATAGATGCAATTCCATGAAGAAAAAAAAAATAGTGGAAATAGTCAAGAACTAGTTGGCCCTTCATAACTGAAAAGCACATGCATAATAGATACGCACTAGCCTGAATACAGCAGAACTTCTAAGCTATATTAAGTATAAACCTCTTAATTACTCCCTCACCCCATGCATCTTTTTCCATTTTATATATTCTCATCTTCTGCCCATTCTAGTTATGGCTTTCACTTCCTTGAAAAGTGTAACCAACAGATAGTTGCTAGGCTTGTTTTAGCTAGGTCCTTCATCCTTTATTACTCTTTGCATATATTGCCTTGAATGGTAATAACAAACTAGACATTATTCTGAGCAATATTTTCTGCCTTGATACTTAGAATGGCTTTAATGTTTTTGTCAAGGAAGTACAAATTTGCTCTTTGTTTTCTGTTCCTTGTTATGTTTTGTCTTTGTAAAGGCCAAGACTCTCCACTTTCACCAATGGATAAGAAAGAGCAGGAAGTCATCTACTCTGTCATTCAAGGCTTTGTTGGAAAATGGTGGAATGGTTCAGATCTTTATCCAGACCCTTGTGGATGGACTCCTATACAGGTGTGAAAAAGAACAAACATCAGATAATGTTTTTACCTTTGTTTTTGGCTTTCCATTTCAGTTCTAAACATTTATGGAACAGTACTAGACAGTCTTAATTCTAAAAGCCTAATTCCAAACAGTTAAAACAGAAGCATGGTTGTTACATATTTCACTTTGTTATCTTTGATTGCACTCCTTGTCATTTTTTTTATTCACCTTGAGTCTCTGACAACTTTAAACTTGTATACTGTACAGGGAGTATCCTGTGAACAATATGATGATGGCTTCTGGTATGTTACAGCTATAAACCTTGGACCAGTTTTTGACAACTCTCTCACATGCAGCCATGATGCCAAATTCCCTGAACAACTTTTCAAGCTCAAGCACCTAAAAGTTCTATCACTATCCAGATGCTTCCTTTCTTCTAACCAAAATCCAGTTAAACTCCCTATTTCAAACTGGGACAAGTTATCAGACAGTTTGGAATGTTTAACACTTAGATCAAACCCTGGTCTTGTTGGAACCATTCCAACCAAATTTGGCAGCCTTAGGAAGCTTCAATCTTTGGTACTTCTGCAAAATGGGCTAACAGGTAAAATGACACCAAGTATTGGTAACTTGGTCAGATTGAGGCAACTAGTCCTTTCAGGAAATTACTTTGTCGGTGAGGTTCCGGTCAATTATGGAAGGCTTTCTGAGCTTTTAATATTTGATGCAAGCAGGAATAGTCTATCAGGTTCATTACCATCAACAATTGGATTTTTGGATTCACTTTTGAAGCTTGATTTGAGTAACAATATGCTTGAGGGAGAGTTGCCGAGGGAGATAGGAAGACTAAAGAATCTTACCTTGTTGGATGTCAGTCATAACAAACTCAGAGGTGGGTTGTTTGGGGGACACAATGATTTTGTTAACTTGAAGGATTTGGTTTTGTCTAATAATCCAATAGGGGGTGATCTCTTGGGGATTAAGTGGGAAAATTTCCAAAACATAGAAACCTTGGACCTTTCTAACATAGGTTTGATAGGGAGTGTACCTGAGTCCATAACTAAAATGAATAGGCTTAGATATTTGGACCTCAGTAACAATAGTCTTTCTGGAAGTCTATCTAGTAATTTGGATAATATGCCATGTCTTAGAGCTCTTCATGTAAATGGAAATAATTTGACAGGGAAACTTAACTTCTCAGAAGGGTTTTACATCAAAATGGGAAGGCATTTTGCAGCTTGGAATAATCCAAATCTCTGCTACATTACCAAACCAAGGAACCAAATACCTTATGGTGTAAAACCTTGTTTATAGGAAAAATTACTATATCCGAAGGGGTTTCAAGTGTTAAGATGGATAAAGGAAATTATGAGGGTTCATTTGTGGTGACACCTCTTTGGGAAGTTCAAACTTTGTCTTTTATTTGCTTTGGTGGGCTTGTAATGCAGTTCATAGTGTTTATCTGTTTAATATGTCATTTTAGCTAATAGAAAAGAAAGTCTGAAAAAACCACTTGTATTACTCTAGGGAAGTAACCACATTATGTAACAATTCAATTCTACATTTATCATCCCTTGCTAAACTAATTTTTGATTTCCAGTAACATGCATCCTGATGGCTCAAAATAATACGGAGTATGTTGTATGCGTGGATTTTTCTCTAAACAGTACGTTCTATACACTTTTCCCTGACTTAGCTGGCATGTTGGAGTCTCCTTCAACACTGAATTTTCTTTTGTACTTAATATTTTATCAAAAACAATATATACTCCAAAAAAATTAGTCTAAAATCTTGCTAACCACACACAGGTAACATGTATTATAATATGATACTTACGTCATCAATTATTGATCTATAAGTAACATGTGTTACATTTATATAGTTAGGAGGATTTTAGGTTGAATTTGTTAGAATTATTGCTCTTTTTTTTTTTTTTTGTCATTGAACACAGTTTTTTTTTATTTCACCATTGAAAAAAAGATGCACTTGTCAGAATCAGATAGATGCAATACAGATTAACCTTCCAAAGCTTAATACTGTAATAATTGTATAATCACCGAAAAGACAGAGTGTTTCTGATTTTGTTGTATAATAATGAAGCCATTGACATGTTTAATTTAGTCAGCAAATCCATATTACAAATATGCTGATCAATGGTGCAATATCCATTCATGCAATTTGCAAATTACTTATTCTTGATTATTATCACTTAGCGAAGCTAAATTTTTGACACACTGACTCTTTGAAAAAGGTACCAAAGAACCAAATACATCAATAACTCTTCTACTGGAATACGCTCAATTGTACTCCTTAAGTCTAACTCATAAGTATAAACGTATATCAAAAAATAAAATAAAATCGTAATAACCGGCAACCTTTTTTTTTTTTTTTGTGATTTATTAGATAGCTTTTTATTTGCCGACTTTTTAAAATTACTCGTTCATGGCTGTAGAATCAACTCAAATGAAATAGTGTCGTTGTTTATGGAAACTTTAATCAAGAGACAGCGGTAACCAAGCCTTATTTTCCACTACTTACTTTGATCACCGAACTTTACTCAACAGCATGGGATGTGAAAAACATTAAGAACAGGTCAAAGACCAGTTTCTTAAGCACTAACCCTCTTCAAAGCCCACAACCTCCAAAACGTGCTCCTCATTCCTCTCTCACTTCCTAACAAACAAACTTCCAAGTCTCTTTTTAAGTCCAACTCATACAACGTAACCCCCCATTTCTCAAAAGCACAAGCACACATACTTAGAGCTCCCTTCCCTAGAAAATCCAAATATGGCTGCTCACTTGAAAGCCTCATACCCACTCTTCCTCTGCTTTATTCTCTTCTGTGTTGTCACTTGCACTGAGTTTGAAGTTGGGGGTAAGGATGGTTGGGTTGTCCCCAAGTCAAAAGACAATGATCAGATGTACAACCAGTGGGCTTCTCAAAACAGATTCAAAATTGGTGACACTGTTCGTAAGTATCAATCACTAGCTTCTTACCAACTTTATAATATATATATATATATATATATATATATATATATATATATATATATATATATGCATTAATAATTAAACACATGCACACACACACAAAAACGCAAGCTAAAATAATAATGTTACTCTCACAATCTCACAGGCTTAGATGAATTTATACATGTACATTTTTTTTAATACTATTTGATTTTGCTAATCATATTTATTTACCAACACAACATTCTAATTCTACTAATTATGCATTTTATATAGAAAAGACATTCCAATACTTAGCACCAAGCAAGAAATTGTAGCATATAACAAGTTATTCTTGTAATACAAATATAAAGCATTATGCATTTTTGTAAGTACATTTTTATTTACTTTTATTTGATCATGCTTTATTTTGTCCACACCTACACTCTAATTCACTCTATTTTGGGATTGTGTTTACTTATAGGTTTTGAATACGGTAAGGACTCAGTGATGGGTGTGACAGAAGAAGAGTATGAAAAATGCAGATCCTCACGTCCTCTATTCTTCTCAAACAATGGTGATACTATTTTCACATTTGACCGGCCAGGCATGTTCTACTTCATTAGTGGTGTTAGTGGTCACTGTGACAGAGGCCAGAAGATGATGATTAAGGTTTTGGATATAATGCCTGCAGCACCTCCACCTGAATCTCAATCAGCAAATGATACTGCAACTGAGCCACATCACAAAGCTGGAGCTGCTGAAATGGTTCCTATGAGCATAACTACATTGGTGATTTTTGTTGTGTCATTCTTTGGTCTGTGTTTTGCTTGATTCTTGTGTGGTCAGAGTCTTAGGTTTAGGAGTGTCTAGGTGCTTTGCTAGGATCAGTTTATTTGTTATTTCTTTTTTTTTTTTAAATCATAACAGGGTTGGAACTTGGAGGGATTAGATACTTGTAGTTAGTTTTATCATGACATTGTTTCCTTCTTGAATTGGTATTGACTTTTTATATAGGTGAACATTATTTAGATGTGTGGCAATGACCGGTAGTTATGAGATGTTCTTTCTGGTACTACATATTTTCTTAGAGAATGGTGTTATTTACTCAGGCTATTGTAATAAACTAATAATAATGAATTGATGATTTAATGAGTTAGTAACGATCCCGATTTTATTGAAAGAATTACTGATGACAAAAAACACGTTCCCTGAATAGCTCCATGTTTGCAATAAGAAACTGGACGCATCATGTTAAGTTGTGAGTTGTGACACTTACACATATTATAGAAAATGTGGTCTTCGGTCACTTCCAGTTGACCATGATTCCTGGCACATCTGGTAAGTTGGAAATTAGCCCATTTACATAATTCATGTTTATTAATTCATCAATTTTAATAAACTTATTAAAAATTAGGTTTTTTAATATACACCATAAAGCACATATTAAAAAAAGGATTTTTTTTAAGGGTCTTAGTATAAAAAAAAAATTTAAAAAATGCTTTTAATCTAAGGGAATAAAAAAAATGTTTTTGCATAAAAAAATCAAACATTTAATAATTCAAATGATAGTGAACGAAGTATCCTCATTTAATAAAAAGATGTTAAAATTTCATTGAGTTTTTTTTTTTTTTCATCTGATAGACTTCTTCAAATGGCATCTTCCACAATGTGAACCACGGCTAGATGGATATGATAGTTTTCAATAAATAGAATCAAAATATAACCTAAAATTTAAAATGTCATCTTTATATATTGATGCATACGTAGTGAAGTTACCAAAGTTACCAAATGGTAAAACCAATCCGAACCCATTTTTGAAAGTTTAAAAGAACTCCGGAGACGAAGCGACAGAGTTAAGAATGAGGAGAATCTTGAGATGAAAGTTTGATATCTAGGAACGTGATTTTAAAATGAAAATTTCATATTCAGTTCACGAATGAGCAAAGATGCAGATACATTTCCAGTTAAAAATAAAATTATTTTCTGATACATTGAATAATCCAATGTTGTATGAGCAATTTGAATTAAGTTACAAATTTCATCTAGCTATAAAATTGTGAGTCCTACCAAAACTTTTTGTGGGTGTTGGAAGTAGATGGGAAGAAATAACACCCACTGTACAAAGCCGTGACATGGCGGCTGCTAATGCCGAACAAACTGTCGATTATCATCGGCATTTCTCTTCCCATAAGGATTGTTCTCGCTGAATCCATGTCTACTTCCATCGACTTTACGCATTTTCTTCCTTTGCTTACCGCTGTTTATGTTCAGAGTCACATTTGGTGGGTTTGAAAAACAGAATGAAGCAGCAACGGCCTGCCAAAGTACAGCAAGTGGTATCACCATTTATATCAACGTATATATTGTATTTCGTACACATAGACTAAGTTCTAGAAACATCAAAAACAACTATAACAATATATAAGAAGAAAGCTATACCTGCATATCAAGACGGTGAACATTGAATATATCCTTCATAGAATGCGAATTGTAGGCTAGTATGTATGATCTATAAGCTTCTTTAGCCATCTTGTTCAAGTAAAAATTGTTAGCTACCAAATTCTCCTGCACAAACCAGATGGTCCTTTGTGAGTTGCAGTAGGTTACTATATTAAAAAAAAAATTAATAAAAACATGAGGAAGAAGGAATGTACCAGGTGTGACTGAACATTTGCCACCTTTGATTCATCATACGCATACTCTTTCACAGGGACCTTAGCTGCCTGACATTATGCATAAAGATTCAATTTATGATATTGGATAAGCTATATGAATAATTCTTAAAAAGATAGGCTTAGAGCCATAGAGGAACTAGCAACTACTGCTTCCCCCATATACATTCTAGGCAAGAAACCAAAAAGGTTTCCTCAAGTAATCTATTTTGAAGCCCTGATTTCTCAGATAAAGTAAATGCTACATGCACTAGAAACTTCTAAATTCTAATACAGCAACAGCTTGCTTACTATCATACTCTGCTACAGAAACTGACCTTCAGATAGCGAAGAAATTGCAATTCTTCGGGAATCAGGAAAAGCAAAGCATTTCCTTTTCCACCTTCCCCACGAGCTGTTCTACCAACCCTATGGATATATTCCTGGTACCAGTATAAAATATATGTTATACAGTACATCAACATATAAACATGCTTAGAAAGTTAAAAAAAATTAAAAACGACATTGATTGATCAATCAAGAATGGGAAGCACCTTTGGTTCATCAGGTGGATCATACTGCACAATCCAGTCCTACAGCACAGAACGAAACCAGGAATTTCAACATAAAAACAACAGTTCAGACAAAAATTTGATCAATGTTTTACCATACAAACCAGACATATGTCAAAATTTGTCATTAGAGGTGCAGGGAAAGTAGCAAATTTTGGTGAGTTAATGTGATTGTCATGTTTATTATGATTTGCAAACTCTTGATTTAAAACATAAATAAATAAAAATTTGATTTCCATACTGTTTTTAATAAAATTTGGTTCTATCCTTTGCTCATGTATTTCTTTCCTGGAGGTGTCTTAGTTACCCCCAATTTTTCGATAACCCATCATTTTCAACAAATGGATTCAGCACCCAAATTCATTGAGCAGTCACCCAACAGCAAATGACACTTCCAACATGGCAAGGTTAGGAAACACGAGGGTACAATAGAATCTCTTCATTGCAACATTTCTTCTTATATGCCTCCCCCCCAAGTGGGGGCAAATGACTCAACTTATGTTCTGTTATATGATAATGTTTAATTTTAATTATACACTTATACTTATATTTTTGGGCAATTTTTATATTGACTGATAGTATACTAATGAGTTGGAGAAATGAATCTACCACAGCCGGTATATCAAGCCCACGAGCAGCAACATCAGTACAGAGCAAGATCCCCTTTTCTGCTTTGCAGAAGTCAAAGAAGGTAGTTGTCCGGGACTGCTGCTTTAGTTTTCCATGAATACTAAAGCAATTCAACTGAATGAGATTAAGAATATCTGCATGGAATTTCACAGAGTTGCATGAAGAGAAAAAGACCATCACTTTTTTTGACTGGTGTCTCTTCAAGAAAGAATAGAGAACAAGAAATCGCTTAGCACAAGGAACAACAACATATCCCTGCAGCAATCCTTCATTTGTGACCTACAGTGATGATGAACTTGTCAGGTACAATGATAATGCTGATTAAAAAGGTTTGAAGATTATGATAAAGTGGGGAAACATCACCTTGGTTCTCCCATCATCAACATCAATATAGATAGGAGTTGTCTGAAATGACAAACGAGCAAGATCCTCAACCTGTAATTTAAGGGGGAAATATCATTCAGACCCAAAAACAATAAGCAAGCAATATGTTCTCTTCCCCCTTTTCTTCCTTCAGGTACACCACTTATTGAAAGTAGATCGTAAAAAATACTCTAAAATCAGAATTTCCTTTAGGCGGAAGGACATGACAAAGGATAAAAAATGAATAACAAACCTTCTTTGTTTGTGTAGCTGAAAATAAAGCTGTTTGCCGATTCTGTTAAATGAGAAGCAGGACAATTAGCCAAACAACAGATCAGTTAAAAGCACACACTGTGTAATGTATACACTTATATCTATGTTTAATAAGCATAAATGGATAGAAGTAAAATTAAATGGGAGATATTGCAACCACATCTCAGCCAATAAACCTTGGCACCTAAATAAAAACATGAACTAGCTGACCAAATATATTTAGAACCTTTTCAAAACGTATAACTATCAGAAGACACCATTCATAACCTCATGGGTGATCGAACAAGGGATGGGGGCTAGAAATTCCAAATACCTTCGGGAGGATCTTAATAATCTGCTTCATTTCCTCCTCAAAGTTTGCTTCCAATATCCTATCAGCTTCATCAATCATAAGGCACTGCCAAATAATCGGAGAGTTGAGAGTTAAACAATAGCTAGAATCCTGCTTCTCCTAAGTCCTAATTAATATCACCTAATGACATGACTAATAAAAACTAGCATTGTAAGTGAGAACGCTTAATGAAATGAGTCCATGATACAAGGAAGCCAAACCGAGAAACAACTAAAGGAAGAACCTATAGTTTACCTTCAAGTTTTTATACATGAATCCCTTAGTATTTTGAAGATGGTCAAGAAGACGACCAGGAGTTCCTACCAAAAGATTGACCCCTTTAGCAAGGCGCTCCGCTTCAATTTTTCTAGTCGCCCCTCCAATAACCAATCCAAGAGTTTGTGAATGATACTTCAGAAGCTCCTTCGCCACAGCATGGGTCTATATAACAAGCAAATTGGTCAATTAGGATTAGTAAATAAACCCAAACAAAACATGACACATAGGGTGTTACCTTAATTAAACACTTATCCGTAACCTTTAATTTTTTATTTTATTTTATTTTTTAAATAAGCAAAACGGAGGTTATTAACTAACTTCCTATCAAACTACTAACTAACTAACTAATAAACTAACTAATAATTAGAAGCTAGCCTATACCAACCAATATAAGCTAATCTAATAAGCATGTTTAGATAAGCTAATAAGAGCATACAACAATAAGTTACTTGCATAAGCTTATTCAAAATAAGTAATTCTCATATACCCAAATAAGCTCTATAAAAGTCAGTTATTCAAAAAGCCCCAAAAAATAAAAAAATTGATACCTGAATTGCAAGCTCTCTAGTGGGGCATATAACAACAACACCGGCGCCGTTGCGAGGGGTAAATTTGACATTGTACAAGAGCTCAACAGCAGGGATAAGAAAAGCAAGGGTTTTACCAGAACCAGTCCTAGCAGCACCAAGAACATCTTTCCCAATCAAAAGCGGAGGAATCCCTCTCGCTTGAATCTGAGTCATGTTCTCGAATCCCATGTCCTTAATTGCCTTAAACGTTGGCTCAGATAACCCTAATGACGAAAATGCCTCTGTACTCATAATTCCAGACCCACCCTTCTTCTTATTCTTCTTATTTTTCACTTCAATTTCTTCTTCTTCTTCTTCTTCTTCTTTTTCTTCCGTTTTCTCAGCTTCCGGTGATTCGACATTTTCCTTCAATTCTGGTGATTCGTCATCGGTTTCAGTAGGGCGAGGCCTTTTTTTGTTGTGCTTCTTCTTGTTCATCATCTTCTTCTTCTTCTTCCACTCATCCATGGGTGAACCTTGAGATTGAAGGTCGTTTTGTTGTGCTTCTTCTTCTGCCATAGCCACTGGCTCGTTGGTTTGTTGGTTGGTTGGTTGAGCTCAAACACTGTCTTCTCTTCTCAGCCTCGTTAAACCCTAACGGTTCACGATCATGGAAATTGATTGGGCCTAATCAATGGAACGTGTCAGCCCATTTTTTCTTTAGGCCCATTATAAGTGAATATTTTTGAATTGGCCCAATGAAAATGGGGCGGGCAGGCCTTGGTTGTAAAGACCGATAATAATGGTTCTTCTATGAATGAAGAAATGTAGTTAATATAAGTATTTATTAGTACTAAATTTATGTTTTGTTTTCTCAATTTACTCTTTATTCCCTCTACTTTATAAGTAGTTTTAAATATATTTTTTTTCATTGTACTGTTTTATTATAATTAATACTATTATTTTTTTCAACTATACTCTTATTTATCATAAATCTTTTTTCACATCTAATATATTTCTTTCTCTACAATAATTATTATATAGAGATACTATAGTTAAAATATCTTAAACTCTTACATCATTTAATTATTTCTTAAAATTCATGCACCACCTTAAAAATGATTAATCTCTGGTTGTTGGCCAAAAAACATCCTTGATTCAAAAAAAAAAAAAAAAGACACAGCTTATAGAATGGATGAAATATCTCATTACATTAATCATGATACTTTTTTCCACTTATGATTATCTTATTAATTAGGTAGGGGTAAAATCATAAAATTAACAATTAAAGTTTTTTTATTTTTTAAAAAAGGTAGATAAATAAAAAAATTAAAAAAATATTTTTTTGCCTAAATATAATCAAATCATAGAAAGCTTTTTCCCATAGGAAAAAACAATTATTATGAACTTATTATAAACTTTAAGCTTATATTTTATCATTGTTAAATTTTTTTTACATAAATTAAGTTTAGGGTGAGTTGAGTCTCGAGAACTCGGTAGAACTAAAGCAAACCTCTTTTAGATTAATCCTATCTAAAAAATTAACTATAATATTTTTTATATGAATTTAGTAAACAAATAACTTCATATATTTTGTTTTTCCAAAATTAGATTTATAATCATAGATGCAACAAATAAAATATCATGAAAAAAAGTAATATTCCCGGTCATAAATATAAGAAAAAAAAATCATAAAGTTGATGATTTCAAATATAAAAAAAACTAATAATTAACTTTTATATACTATATACTATTATTATTTCTAAAATACCATTATTAAAATTAATTTTTTATTAATTTTTATTTCATTATCAATGTTACATTTATTTTTTTAGTGGATAATAAAGATATTTTAGACGATTAATTTTATTTTTACATGAAATAAAAAAAAATTAAATGCGTTTTAGCTTAATTTTATTTTAGGGTCTTGCTAAGGCACTTGTTAAGCTTTCTAGAAGTAGAAAAAAAATCACAAGTCCCAAATCTTTCTTCTCTCGTAAACTTAAAAAATTTCAACTTTCAATACTTATAAACCATATTTAACTTCTTAAGCATTTTTCTTTATTTTAAACTAGATGGAAGGAGTATTTTGCACCGATCATGGTTGGCCTTTGATCATTGATAGTACTCATTACAATGACAAAGAGAGAGGACAATATAATGCAAAGCAAAATGTTTGAGATATGAGGGGAAACAATTAAAAGGAAACGTTATATCGAAGAGATACTCCACTAGCCGCATACATAAAGCCGAATTTGGTCACAACAACCTTAGCTTCATCATAACCATCGTGCTTAATTATGTTCCATTCACTACACATTAGTAGCAATCAAGTGCAGCAATTTCTAGAAGGGGATTGAAGCAAAAAGAAAAGGAAAACTAGTCATTAAAAAAAAAAAAAAAAAAAGAGGGGGTGGGGAGCCTAGTCAATTTCATAAATATGTTGTAGTCAACAACATTGTTGGCCCGTTACATTTCATTGTTGTTTTATTTAGAAG
This sequence comes from Crotalaria pallida, assembly GCA_037953625.1. Classification (NCBI taxonomy): domain Eukaryota; kingdom Viridiplantae; phylum Streptophyta; class Magnoliopsida; order Fabales; family Fabaceae; genus Crotalaria; species Crotalaria pallida. Next base: position 184,297,007 of record CM075649.1, read on the forward strand.
CAGAAACAGCATGAACAAAAGCACTGGTCGGTAATGAAGGTCCACCCACCTATAACTAATTGATTGGTGTTCAAATAATTCATCTAATTAGTCACTGTTCATTGCATCAATATGCCTCACTTAATTAAAAAAAAAAAAGGCCACTTTATCAAAATATAAAATATTCATAACAAAAATTTACAAGACTAATTGTATCATTATCGTCTACATAATTATTATTTTTAGAGGGTAAGATCATATATTATCATGTCTCACCTTTCAGTCAGTTAACCTATGGAAGCATTCAAGTGTCAACGTGTTATATGTCATGGAATATGAATTTTTTTTTTTTTGTTTAAAGTTCTTTTATGATTTTTTTTTAAAACTGGTATCTGGGATTCACATTTTTTGTGGCTCAATTAATCCACCTTGGATCCGCGAACTGTGCGAGTCTTTGATTCAACGGTATGCACGCAACTTCCTCAGAAATTGTTGTCTCACTGGAATTCGAGCCTAAGCGTCCAACTTTGCCTCACAGGAATTTATGATTTTTAATTGATACACACGTATTTGATACTTTCTTATGTCTCTTGCCTCAGTTTACAGGGAAAAAAAAACTGTTAGAATTTAGAACAAATTTGAACAGTGAACACCATAGAGTTATGTATTTTTAATTTGCGGTGGAAATATGTGTTTTATCATCTTCAAAAGCTCATTACCAGTGCTTTTATGAGTTTTTCCCGTATTCCACACGGTAAGATGTACAATTAATCATTTAATCACGTTGGTCGCTTGGCTTTGAAGATCAGTGATACTTTTGATAAACTCGATTAGGTGAATGAACATAATTTTATGAGAGAAAAGGAAAGTTAAAGTACGCTACTCCAACGAGCTACTTTAATACGAGTAAACAACTTCCTTCTTCGTATGATAAAGTTAAAATCAAATACAGTAACTAAAAAGTAAGGACTTGGTAAGTGAGATAACTATGGTTTGTCAATATTAAGTGGGAATCAATAGTAAGTGCAACTCATACTTTGGTAATAAGAACATAGATTAATGGGTATGCATTATGATTTTACACCATCAGTGAATCATCCATCATTCATCCGTGTTTATGGTTGTTGACTTTTAAATTATAGTCCATTCATCCGTGTTTATGGTTGTTAACTTTTAAATTAAAGTAATCCAAATGAATAGTGAATGATGCACTGATGGTATAAAAAACTTTACACTATCGGTCATTTTCTTATAAGAATATATCCAAAGATCCAATTGCAATTGATTAAACTTTAGAAACTTAATTACAATTTTACACATAGTTTAGAAGAGTTGCTAACTTGTTACTCCCTCTGGTCTTATATATAGGGCACCTTCTAGAAGAAATCTTTGGTCCTATATATAGGATACTTTATATTTCTTATGCATCATTGATTGTTTTTTCTCTTTTTTGCCCTTATTTAATGTTTTGACTAACTATGTTTTTTGTTATTCATTAATGAATATGAACTTTCCAAGTAAAGTGGAGGGGGTAAAATTATAATGTTACAATATATTTTCATAAAATTCACAAAACTAACCACTTTCCTTGGTCCGGGGAATATGATTCCAACAAAACATTTCTATTTAAGGTATGATTAACCTATGCACCTGGTGCATAGGTTAGAAATATTCATCTTATATATAAGACCGGATGGAGTATTTTATAAGACATAAACGTTGAAGAAAAGACACGATTCAATTGCCTTATGAATTAGAGTCGAAGATTGAGTTTGGTTTTTAAAAGATTTTTCAAGTTTCAATGTTATCATAGTTTAAAATTTAGGGTAACTATACTGAGCAAGTTGGAATATCTTAAATTAGACATCTTTTCTTTATAAGATTTTGGAAATTTCACACTTAACAAGGTTCTATTTATCAAGAAATCATACTTTTCGATAATTAAAACAACGCAATATTTATATTTTCTACTACCTCCGTCCCTAATTATAAGGTCCTCTTAGGAGATTTCACGTTCATTAAGAAAGTGGAATAATTTAGTTAATTGTATTGGAAATGTGAACTTTTGATATGTATTTTTAAAATTACCCCTATTAATATTATTGGGAATCTAAAAAGTGTTAAATAAATAGGGGTGTTTGTGGAAAAAATAATTAATGTTCATTGAAAATTGGTAAAGAGCCTTATAAATAGGGACAAAATAAAAGTGTTAAGAGGACCTTATAATTAGGGACGGAGGGAGTAATGTTTATGTTTTATTTCATTAAGAGTTTTCGAATAAAGTGTCTTTACTATTATTCATTAAAGTGTCTCAAATTTCTAAAAACCTTGATGGAATATGAATTTATCTAATTAAATTTATCAATTAATTGTATACTTCGTATTATTTTATTGATTTTCTTAATATTAGCATTTTCTATTGAGGATAAGAATCTAAAAGTGATTATCTTTAATTACAAAAAATAAATATAAAATTTTTTATTCTTTTTATGCAATATTTTCCTAAAACTCATAAACTTTTAGATTTTTAGAGATTTAAAAAACTCTATTTTTATTAATATAAATGCTAACAGGTACCCTAAAAAGTAAAAACCAAATATAATGAAAAACAATTCAGAAATGTTTTTAGAAGAAAAAAATAAAATTTGAATAGACACTACCTCAAATACACTTAAATGTTACTCTCTTTACTACATATTTTTTTAGTTTTAATCTTATTATTTTACTCCATGTCTTTTGTAGTTTTAGGTTTTCAAGACATAATAAATATTTTTTTTTCAATTTTACATTCATTCAAATATTTATATCACTCCTTATTTATTAGATTTTTATCCACTCTCTAATCTTTAAACTGTCATACATTAATTGATAAACATATTTTTTAATAAAGATTAAATATCGTTATAATTTTCAATAAGAATTAAATATGTATATTTCGAACAAAACACATATTCAATACATCATTAATAGGTATGAAACAATCTTAAATTACAAAAGATATAGAAGGGAGTGAATAAATACTCCATCCGGCTCGAATTATAAGCAAATCCAACCACTTTTATGCTTATTAAGGAGGTTAGTTGATTGTATTTAATTTTCTCAAATTTATAAAAAATAGAGGTATTTTAGGAAAGTAGTATTGGGAATGAAACAAAAATTAATTAAGATTACAATTTTCTAGAGATGTTTTAAACAAAATTTAATAAAGTTAGTTGATTTTGCTTATATTTTAAACCAAGAGAAGGATGTTTTTTGTTGCTTATAATTCGAGCCGGAAGGAGTAATTTTGAGGACTCGTTTGATGGGCTGGATAAGAAAAACAAAATAGGCTAATCGTCACATCTTATTACTATACTATTTCGAGTTTTATAAATCATAAGTAGGATAGGATATTACTCTCTCCGTCCCTAATTATAGAGCCCACTTGAGAGATTTCACGTCCATTAAGAAAGTGGAATAATTTAGTTAATTGTATTGGAAATGTGAACTTTTGATATGTATTTTCAAAATTACCCTATTAATATTATTGGGAATCTAAAAAGTATTAAATAAATAGGGGTGTTTGTGGAAAAAAGTAATTAATGCTCATTGAAAATTGGTAAAGGGCTTTATAAATAGGGACAAAATAAAAGTGTCAAGTGAGCTTTATAATTAGGGACGAAGGGAGTAATACCTAGTACCTGATTTACCCTATACCAAAAACTGAGCTAGAATCATCCCATTAAAGTAAAATCGAACTTGGAACCTCCAACCTTAAAGTATTAAGATTTGATATATGATCACATAGACTACTTCCACTCATCTATCTTTGTTTTTAATTTTTTTTTGTCCGAATTCCTTGTGGCACCACTGGTATCCCCAAGAGTACCCTTAATACCAAGGAGCTCTTGAGACTAATCTCGAGCGAGCTGCGTGGTTGGTTCTCCTAGCGGAATATTTTTAGTGGAAATCGAACATGGAACTACTAACACCTATATCCCATTCCCAAGATTTCAGTTGAGAATTTACACCAAACCCCGTTGGTTCTTTGTTTAATTCTTATTCTTATTAAATTCCTCATTTATGCAAATGAGGAGATTCTCGTGCATTAGTAAATTTTCAAACGGGGACCACACTCAACCCAATAAGTAACCGTCCGGGTGCTGACATTTGACCGTTACGATTCAAAAATCTGAGCTACTACTCCTCTTTACTGACAACCGTTGATTTCTCTCCTTAATCCAACGTCTCACATTCATCCAAATCAAATTCCAGATCAAACACTTTCCTCCTCCACTCCCTCTTCTTCTTCTTCTTCCTCCTTTTTCCAGCTGCACACTCCCTCCCAACAGTTCCCACTATTCATTCTCGTTTTCCCTCTCAAAGCTTCCAACTTTCTTAATCTCCGTTCAGTTTCTAAATCTGGGTCAACGGAAAATTCTTCTGGGTATGTGAAAAAAATAGCAATCCAAATTTTTTTGAAAATGCCGGTTTCAACAAGGTCTCAATTCAGAAACCCGCACCATGGGTTAAAGGAGAAGCTTAAAGCATTAACACTGTTGTATGAACAACAGAAACAAACCTCTGCATCTCTCAGAAACTCATATTCAAAGCCTCAAGAACCGAAGAGAAACGTGGTAGAGAGTGTGATGCGTGAGAACAACAACACAATCACAATGCTACCCCCACATTTGACTAATTCAACGGTTACAAGAACATTTGTGTTACCTGAACCACCTTCAGATGATGCAAAGGAGAATTTCGCAGTTGGGGTTGATAAAATTGTTGGGTTTTCGTGTGCAAGAAAGCCTTCAACAAATTCATCCATGGTTTCGAATTCAAACATTGTTGCGAGGAAACTTTCTTTGGGGGGGAATGGTGGAATGGTGGAGAGTGAGAAAGTGGCTGAGAGTGTTATAGGAGAGAAACAAGGGAAAGTGGTTGGTGTTGGTGGAAGCAGGATTCTTGTGTTTGTGAGGGTTAGGCCAATGAACAAGAAGGAAAAAGAAGCGGGTTCAAGATGCTGTGTAAAGATCGTGAATCGGCGCGATGTTTATCTTTCGGAGTTTGCGAATGAGAATGATTACTTGAGGCTCAATAGGATTCGCGGAAGGCATTTTACATTTGATGCTTCGTTTCCGGATTCAGCTACTCAGCAAGAAGTTTATTCCACTACGTAAGTTTCTTAATTTATAAAAAAAATATGATCTTTAGTGCTAACCGTGCTAGAAATAGAATGGCTGGTTTTTTATATTGTGTTATACTTCTCATTCATGAGTTGCATTTTCATATGTTCATTTTTATTCCTTGTTAAGACTTAAGAGTGTAGCTTAAGGAAAGATAACCGGGTTTCAGAAAAACAAGTGACTGTTGCCTTGAGCACACTGCACATATGTGTGTAAACAGATTAATTAAGCACTTGTTTAATGAATTTTTTTGAAATTAGCTAAATAGAACTTATTTTCAAAAGCTTTGGTTAATGAAATAAGCTAAAAAGAGCTTATTGAGGTTATAAGCTGTTTTGTCGCAAGTTATTCTCACAAGCCAAAGTAACTACAGTAGCAAGCTCTCCCCCTTGATATTACTGGCTTTTGATCTTCTGAACGCACACACCACACATGCATTGTTGTGAGTTTATCTTCTCGCAACCAGAAGTTCCTCTTGAACAATTGCTTTTACCTTTGTGTTTATTGGGAAACTGAAACCTCAAAAAATCGATCCCACGCTTAATTGTAGTCAATTACTATTTGCAAGATGACATTTCATATGATGCGTCCGTTTCAATTTGTGTCTTTAACATTCAGCATGCATTAAAAAATCTTTTTGCTCTAGCAATGTATTTTGATGGAGAGGTGTAAACCCACTTTAATTTTTCCAGAACCTCAGAACTTGTGGAAGCAGTTCTACAAGGAAGGAATGGGTCAGTTTTCTGTTATGGTGCTACAGGAGCTGGAAAAACTTACACAATGCTTGGCACATTAGAGAATCCAGGGGTGATGGTTTTGGCAATTAAGGATCTTTTCAATAAAATCAGGCAGAGAAGCTTTGACGGAAGCCATGTGGTTCATCTGTCCTATCTTGAGGTTTACAATGAAACTGTGAGGGATTTGCTTTCCCCCGGAAGGCCGCTGGTTCTTAGAGAAGATAAACAGGTCCGTGTTTTTTATCTTAATAAAATAGAAAGTTCAGAAGTATTCAGGATTGACTACTGAACATATATAGTTGCTGGATGCTGAGTGTTGAATGTAGTTATGGAGTTATGGTGTAAGTACTTGGAGAAGGGTTTTATGTTTGCCTGATTTTATTTTTACTCTCAAAAGATATCTGATGATACGTTGTCCACTGATGTTATAGGGGATCGTGGCAGCAGGTCTTACTCAATATAGAGCTTATTCTACAGATGAAGTAATATTCCGATCCCTTTTGGTAGATTAGAAGTTTAGAGAGCCATTTCAACTTTGAACCTTCACTTAGCTTATAATTTTCTGTTTTCCTTGTTTTTTGGTTTAATTTCTTTATGTTTCGTTCAGGTGATGGCATTGCTTCAACAAGGAAATCAGAACCGAACCACAGAACCAACTCGTGCAAATGAAACATCTTCACGTTCCCATGCAATTTTGCAGGTAACCACAAAGGTTTTAGAGGAAAAATGAAGGATCCTTTCAATGTCGTGACAGTGAAATGTATTTCTCACTAACCAAATCCACCTTATTTTGTTGCATCTAGGTCGCGGTTGAATACCGAGTTAGAGATACTTCAATGAATGTTGTTAACCGAGTCGGCAAGCTCTCATTAATTGACCTTGCAGGGTCAGAGAGAGCTCTTGCCACAGATCAAAGAACACTTAGATCTCTTGAGGGTGCCAACATAAACCGTTCTCTTCTTGCACTAAGTAGCTGCATTAATGCTCTTGTAGAGGGCAAGAAACACATACCATATCGAAATTCAAAACTCACTCAGCTTCTCAAGGACTCATTGGGTGGAACTTGTAACACTGTCATGATTGCAAACGTAAGCCCAAGTAACCTCTCATTTGGTGAAACTCAGAACACCGTTCATTGGGCTGATAGAGCTAAGGAGATTCGGTTAAAGGTTGAATCCTATTACCATTCTAAACTAGTATATAGTATCTCCAACTGTTGAGATACAAACATGACATAGTTTTGTTTGATACAGGTAAGTGATGCAAATGAGGATCTATTGCCAGTGCCTGAGACAGAAACTGACCAAGCGAAGTTGGTTATTGAGCTACAAAAAGAGAACCGTGAATTTAGAATACAGCTAGCAAAGCAACAACAGAAGCTCCTGACTCTCGAAGCACAGTCTTTGGCTGCACATTCCTCCCCTACACCACCTTCAGCTGCATCTCTTTCCACTCCTCCAACTTCTGCCCAGCCAACTGAAAAACGAAGGACTAGATCCTCTTTCTTGGCTGGAACTTGTTTCACTCCAGAATCCAACAAAAAAGGAGCCGAGCTTGCTGTCAGAACACTTCAAAGAACTGTGAAAGCACTAGAAGCAGAGATAGAGAGAATGAAGAAAGATCATAGCTTGCAGCTAAAGCAAAAAGATGATCTTATTCGCGAGCTTTCACAAAAGGCTGGAAAGCAAGCGGTAGTATCATTGGATGAAATAGGGAAGAGAATGGCAACAAGAGCTAGCCTACGGCCAAAGGAGCCAAGCAACATTGAGTTGAAGAGTCCAAATCATCGTTTTCGATCACCAGTAGCCCCAACTGCCAAGAAAAGAAGCTTTTGGGACATAACCACAACTAACAGCCCATCAGTTGCTACATTAAACGGGAGAAAAACTAGAAGTCATGTGATTCCTGAACCTACTACTGCACCTCCTCCAAGATCATCCATGCTTCTTCAGGTATAGTGATCCTTTCCTCGTCCTTAGTCCTTACCCTTTTTACCTACTTATATGAATAATGCTTGTGCACATCAGCACCATGCACATCTTCTCTTCTCACATGTATAAGAGTGTAAATGTAAAAAGAAAAGGCGAAACCAACTGTAATTGGACGATGAAAAATGAGAAGATTTGAGTTGAAGTGTGTGTATGTAGTATAGTTATTATATACATCAATATATTCACATGAATTTCTTTCTTCTGTAACTAGTGGATACTTATGCATGTTTCTTGTTCGTGTTGATGCTCATCTTCAATTATATTATTCAGCCGGGTTTTGCTCGTCAAAGAGGCAATATTTAAAGTGATTCTCAAAAAAGTGGAAGAAGTTGCCTGAACACAGGAAAGCTCAATAATATAGAGAAACCATTGCTAGCTCGATATGCCCCTCCTTTGTGGCCAACTTTTCATGCAGTTAGCTACAGACCCGGGTGTCCTTTGCATGCTTCTTCAATCATCATTTCTCTTCCCTGTATGACTTAAATTATTTTAGGCTATTAGAGAAAACTCCCAAGTTTTTATTATATGTACATTCATTGTTGAAAAGTTGTATTTAATTAACTTGATATTGCCATGTAACTTCTGTTTCGGTCAATTTTTTCATAGTCAGTAGGATTAATTGTTTCATATTTGATTTAGTTGACATCATAAACCAATTGCAACAAGGTTGTTTTTTAATGTACAACAAGGTGGTTGGCTGAGTATGACAACATTAAGACAATGCTGCAATTATTATAGAAGTAACTTGGATGTTTTGTTGGCCATTATGTGATTGTATACGTGATGGAGGCTTAACCATCTGCTAATAAGTAAGATTGTATACGTGATGGTGACCATTATATGATTGTATACCTGAAAATAATGTATGTATATAATGAAAACAAAAGTTGAATGAAACCAAGACGTGAACTTAGTGCTGATCCGTTTGGTGATTGTTCTACTATCACATCAGTTGGTACATACACTTGCTACTAACTACTAAGATATATAATGAGTAAGATTTTTTTTTTTTCATTTTTAATAGAAAAATGGTAGTTAGGATTGATTGCTTAAGGTCAACTTGAATTTTTGCCTTGGTAGTCACTAAGAAAATTTCTTCAGCACATTTGAATTTGGTATGTAAACTTTTTTTTTTTTTATTTCTTTCTTAATTTCACATCATATAATCAATCATTTCTCTCTCTTTTTCTTTTATCTCTCTCTTCATTACACATTCTACACCTCAAAATAAGGTTTAGGAATATCATTTTTCATTTAAAAAAAAAATAGAATTGTTAATAGATTCACACCCAAAAATAATAAAAAAGTAATCCAAAATTCTATGATAATATGATTGAGATTATCCTCAATTGTTATTATTATGATATTAAAGTGAGTAGTAAAAACTTTTTAAAGTTACTACTAGAATGGAGTAAAAAAATTGTTGACTCAACATGCATTTGCATGAGCATTTACAACTTTCAGTTACAGAATGAAAGAGCGTTAGTACCAACCATCAGCAACAAATTCCATCATTAATTTTCTTAGTTAACTGTCATTTTCTTTTGAAGAATAACAATCCAAAAGTTCCCAATAAGTAATGCAATCAACCTTCAAGTTTGGTGCACAAAATGGCAAGTGGCAAAATTCTCAATGCGCATTGATAAACATATTGCCTATATTCCGCATTAACCAGCTATTGCTAACTCTCTTTGAAAAACCAAGGAATAGAAGTGGGACACTCTCATCCGATAGGGCGGGCCAACTCTTAAGGTAGCGTTTGATTATCAACGTGATTTTGAATTTTTGAGCAAATGGATGTCCGATGTGTTTGTATTTGCAATCGAAGACCGTGTTTGGCCAAAAGCTACAAGGGAGCTGCTTCCACAAACGCGAGTCCAGGTCTCAAAACACACAATCAAACAAGCTAGTCCAAAAATGAGATGCTAAAAAATGTAAACTACATTAAAAAAAAGTGGGTACCCAAAATTTCTCATTCAAAGTTAGATGCTCTGAAATGTTTTATACATTATGATCTGTTTGATATTTTTGTCATAATCTTCTACCAAATACTAACTAGTCACATTCCCAAGAATGTAAAAAGTATTCCATGAACCAAACACAACAAAACTCAAACAAGCTATTATCTATAGGGTCTAGCTGAGGGGTGCACTGAATAATGAATATTCTCTGATCCAAGATTTTATTCAAGTAGACCCCATAACAACACCTGGCCCAGAGGTAGGTGGTGATGCGGCTTAGAGCCATTATTTGAGGTTGCCATTTTCTGATGTATGCACAGTGTGAGCCTTAGGTCACCTCGTAGGACAAAAGTCTCCTATCCCTGGCTGCAAATATAACATTAACATACAAAAACTAGTCCTCCACATATAACATCAACCTGAAATGCTTCTTCCTTTAGTACTTAGTCTGATTGACATGCAGCCCCACCCTCACCAACCAGAGTATATCACACATACTTTCATTGGTTTGTTTTTGTTAAAATAAATTAGTTAAGCCATTGAGCTTACGATTATAGCTAAGTGTCAAGCAAGGACCACATAAAACCTATAATTAAAAATGAGAAATTTAAATAATTTGGACTTTGTAAGGTCCTATAGAATGGAATGTATCAATAACAAACTTAATGCTCTCTTCTAATTTCTTCTTGTATCTCTTTTTTTCAGTGGTGGGTTTGAGAGTTGCACTAATTAGAGCAATGATGATCACATGAATCAGTATCCAAACCTTATTAGTATATGAAGCAATGAGTTTTTATATATTTTTTTGAAGAATGATGACAGGATGATTTAAAATGAAAAAAAGGAATACATTGGTTTTGGTGAAAGACATTTGATCGTGTCCTAGCTGTAAGCCACATATTCTCCTCTTTACTCTTTTCTCTTTCAAGTTGCATAGAAAAAATAGTAGCAAGTTTTTGAAGCCTGAAAACTAGGAGAGGGGAAAGGTAAAAAAAGGCTGATCCATATTACTATGATCAAACTATCAAGTTAAAACGATTTTCTTTGTGGGATATGAGAGTTGTAGACTGTGGTCATATAAGTTTAACTGTGGTGTGGTGGGCTATATTCTACACCAGTACACCCTACACTTTTCTACTCAAGCTGCACAAATTACAACGAGTTACATAAACTAGTGAGAGTGATACAATTTTGAATTGGGCCAACAAAAGAAAAAGCAGTCAACAAGAGGAAAAGCTAAGGGCTGAGTGTATAAACAAAAGGAAAAGGGAAGGAAAAGAAGAGGCCTACTGTCAGATTATTAGCAACTGGATATGATTCCTTTTTTATTCTTCACATTGCTTTTTATGACTTCTATGATTAGGCATTAACAAAATTCTTGGGATCACTTGGCAAACAAAATTGTGCATAAAAAGAAATGATTGGAACAATCTTAGCTTTTAGACCAAATACTCAAATTTGGTTGGATTGAAAGAACATGCCGATAAAGAATCCTAGCTGCACAGGGAAAGAATGGCCATCAGAAGGCGATAAATGAGAGGGCACTCAAATGAAACATAGTAGTATAATGAAGCTATCATCCAAAATCTTCCTCTACAAGAAAGCAAACAAAGTACCATTTGCAGAATCTGTAAGAGTGGAACTGACATAATAGAATCCCAATGAAAGAAAGTACTAGATATTATGAAAAATATTTGAAGTACTAATATGCTCACACTAGACTAATGATAGTCTATGAGGGTAGATGGAATCACCAAACATAAACAACAATAAGAATATGAGGCGTGGACCCTTAAATTTTTACAATACCAAGTGCACTTCAATTATAGGGATTACAAGGTTCTGAATTGCAGTCTGCAACCATAATTGTTGCCAAGATATTATGATCTTTGTAATCTTCATGATCACATCGTAATTACAATTGTGATTATATTTATCAATTATATTTTCCGGCAATTATTACAATCTCCACGACCACAACCACAATTTGAAACCTCCTTCAAGAAATGAATTGAATCAGCAAGGAATTAAGTTTACAAGGGGAAATGAAAAAGTGCACGGCGTGGGAAAGTACAGAGCAAATTTGGAATAAAATAACAGTATATAACATTGATAAAGTAAATCAACCAAATAAAAATGTGAAGACAAACATGATTTGCATTGCATTAACCTCCACATCACATTACTAATCAAAGGATTGGAAAGTAAAACTATACATATACACCTTTCATGCCCCACCCACCACCATGTTGTAAATAAAGTAGTATTTGTCACCCACCATTTTCCCCCTTTCTACCTTAGCCTAACCCCCTACTCTAACCCAAAAAAAAAAAAAAAAAAAAAAAAAAAAAAACACAGAAAACAGAAACCCCCTCTTCTTCTTCTGTCTCCAAGAAGAAGAGTGGGAATATGAAAAAAAGGAACAGCCTGGAGAGGCGTACTAGATCTCCATTTCCATGATCAAAGAGCTAAACTAAACAAGGTAGTAGTAGTAGTATACAAATAAGAATAACCTTAAGCCCCAAAATCCACAAAAGAACAAAAAACTAAACTAAACAAAATAAATGACATAGGTTCCAAGTTGCAGTGGATGATGATGATGCTAAGCTTCTAGACTCTAAGCAAATAAATACTGAGCTCAGGTGCTCCATTGCTGTCAGGATTCATCATGTAGAAAGCCTCAGAGTCTCTAGACCCAACAATTCTCTCAAACCTTGCCCTCATATACATCACTTCACCATCACTCTCTTTCTCTTTAATATTATTATCCTTGTTATTATTATTATTATCACTATCCACAGCTGGTGGTGCTGGCAAAACACCAGCCCCCATTGAAATTGGTTCCACTGCTTTCAGAATATCCCAATCTTTAGCCCCACATTCTCTTCTACTCGCAAAGCCACATTTTTTACCGTTGCAATAAGTCCTCCAAAGAGGTTCCTGAAGCAACCTCATCACACTAGTACTATTATTATTACTCTTGGTCTTCTTCTTCTCTGTTGTTGAAGCTTCTTCTTTCTTATCCTGCTTGTCACACTCCAGAGCAATTCTGACTAACCCAGAAGCCATTTCACGAACCAAACCAGTGATAGGGGTTGCAAGCTCGATGAGGAAAGCGGGTTGTGAAGTTGGGTCCTTTTGAAAAGCGATGTGGACATGGCCACGACGATAGCCGAAGAGGGTGCCAACTACACGAGAGCCAAGACCAAAGGGTATGTGACTGTTGGAACGGTTCTTAGAGAAGACAGTGAGAACAGAACGAACCTTTGAGATTGCCACTGCCTGAAGCTTCTTCCTTGTTGTTGCATGCCCTGTACTGCTGTTGTTGTTGTTGATGTCATCATCATCTTTTGAGTCATTTGTTGTTGAAGTCTTTTCCTTTTCTATGATTGTGGGGAGTTGAGAGAAGTCTTCATTGACAACCTTGTTGTTGGTGTGGTTTGGCCAGTGGAAGTGGGGGGTGGTGTTGGAGGACAAGTGTTGAGTTTGAGTGGCTGAGGTGGTTGTTGTTGTATCCATGACTACGAGTGTCTTCATTTCTGAAATGAAAACGGGGTTTCTTTAAAACAGAGAAAGAGAGAGAGAGAGAAGGAAGGAATGTTGTTGGGCTTTTGAGTTGGAGTAAATGATCTTTCTTTAGAATTGAAAAGTTGTAGAAAACTCTTTTTTTTAATGGTTTAAATACTACAATTTGGTTGTTTTTTTTTAAATTAGTTTTTGGGATTTTTTATTTTTTATTTATTTTTATGTTCCGTTTTAGTTTTGATATTCGTTCCTCAATTATAATTAAGGATAATGCATATATAATTTTCGTTTTTGGTGTGCATCATGGATATTCTTCAACTTATAACAAAGACTAATTCTCTCCGAGATATTAAAATCATCGAAATGAATTTTGCTTCTATCAATAAAACATTTTTCAGACATCTATTAACAAAACATTTTTCATATCCACGACAAGAATCAAACACAACTATCTATCAACTGTGTTGCACCTTGTTGATGTGTAATTTTTGTTTTAATCTTTATATTAGATTACTTCAATCTTTTTCATCTATAATTAAGAATAAGAACTCAAACCAAAACAAAGAAGAAAAGAATCGAAACTTAAAAAAAGTATAAATACTAATTTCAAAGTAATAATAAGAACCAGTATTTACGTTTTTTTTTTAAATTTTATTATTTGGCTTTGGGTATAGTGAGAGTGAGGGTGAGGGGATAGAGGAGCAACAGAATCCTGACAAAATAAACAGAGGGCAGACCCACCATCAACTGATGTTAAAGGAAAGGAAATCAAAGAGATATATACATACAGTGGGTTTCAAATAAAAAAGAAAGGAATCTGAGGAGACAATGTGTTTGCTACTTCGCTTTCCGGGTGGGGCAGAAAGAGAAAGAGAGAGAGATTTGTGTTTGCTTGACTCAACACTTTTGACTATTTGGATCTGTTCCATTCTCTTTACCGTTTATTTTTTTTCCATTCATTTTATCGTCCATTTCTTAAGTTTAGTCTTAGAATGTAAATTTGATTTAATCCACGGATCAATAAGGAAAGAGCAAAGATTCAATCCAATCTATGGAGTATAAATTAAATTTGTTTAGATGTGACCGTTGTTTTAGCTTTTTTTTTTTTTTACTTCACAATCAATAAAGTCTTGAGGACTGAAGCACAATCTTAATATCATATTTTTTATAAGACTCGATTTTCTTTTTTTAGAATTTAGTAAAGAATTTTAGATTAAGTCTCTTATTTTAAAAATTAAATTTATAAAAAAAAACAAAAAAAACTTAAAACTCTGCTATACCCAATATTATTTTTTTTCTTTATTTTTTATTTTATAATAGTTTTTTTACTCCACATTACTCTAATACTAATAAATAAATAAACAGTAAAAGTAATAGATAGATAATATTGTACTCCATAATAATACAGTAATAAATAATAATAATTACTCCCTCCGTTTCATATATAATGTTTATAAAACTATTGTCCCATGTTTCATATGTATTGTTTTTTTTACAAAATCCAATACATAATGTTATTTTTTCCAACACATCCCTATTGATCACACTCTTTTACATTTGCAATATTTTTCTCCCTTTTCAATAATGATTATATATGAACATTATAGTCGAAATATCTCAAATTCTTACATGGTTTAACCGTTTATTAAAACTCGTGTATAATATTAAAATACACTATTTATTAAATGGAGGGAATAACATTTTTAAATATATGTATTTTGTCATTCTAAAGGTTACAAATGATAAAACACTTATACACAAGTTTGATGAGTTTTAACTATTATGATAAAATAATATGAAAAATCCGAATTAAATCTTATGATAAAACAATGATGCAATGCTGATGTCGAATGGGTTGTGTCAAGACTCAAGACTCCACTTACAAATTAGAAAAAAAAATCACCAAAACACCTCAAAAATAATACAGAAGTACTCGGCACAATAAAGAACAAACAAAACACAAAGCCATCACTGTTGAAATCGGCACACTTCTGCTGCATCTATGTCTTCTAGTGCAGAGGTACATCTCGGTGACATCAGGTTTGGGGCTGGTACTGAATTCTCATGGCTCATGTTGGCTGCAGAGACTACATTACACGTATCTACGGACCGACACTGACACCTCATTATATGTTGGCCCCACATGTACTAAATCCTATTACGCTCTCAAGAGCATAGATATTTAACCCAAAACAATATTTTACACATTTCCTTTAGATTTATGTTATTGGAGGCACACGTCTTTCGTACACAATTATGAAGCGGAAATCAGTGAAACAAAGGGGCAAAGGGCTATTACGAAAGCTGAAGTTATGATTCATTAGTATTAGTACTATAAGGGCGAGTTCGAAGACTTGAAGTGGAAATGACACGGAATCAATAATACTGCGTAACAAGCCATTAAAAATATCCTATATTTATCAAACAGAAATAAACAAAGCAATACTGTTTCTAAATATATTCAATAGCAGTAACTTGTAACAATGTTGCTGTCATAATCAAGCTATGAACCGTTAGAACAGAGAAAATACAAAAAGTAAATGAAATAATTACAGATAATTCTAGATAGAGGGAGGCGGTTTTCATGAACTCTCACTAATTACATTGACTTGCAAATATGGATTCATAGATTTAAATACAAATGGAGAGCACATCCACATAGGGCCAGCAAACTAGTGAATCATTTTTGTACACAATCGAGCTAGCTAACTAAAGGCACAGACAGGAGTCAGAGAGGCTTGCCTGTGCTTCAAGAAAATAAAGATCCTAAAGTTAGCTATTCTAAACTTTGGTCAGCATCTGGCTGCTTAGGAGCAACGGCCCCACCATTCATCCTAGCACGTGCCTCTGCAAACATCCTTTGCTGCTCTGCTAATGCTTCTTCCTCGGTCATCTCAGCGCCATTGCTCCACTTACCCCCCTTTAAGGTGTCCTGCTGAAAGATAACAAAATCAATCAGAAAATAGTGTCTCCTCTCCATATGTAAATTCATGTACTTTTCTGTAATGAACTTATTCAAAATTCACTTTCCAATTAAACTGATCAATAAAACCAATGCCCTCCCACCTCTTGCGATAGCCACAAACAATGAACATTGATGTAATAAAATCCTGACCATTCATCAACAACATAATATATAAACCAGATGGCTGGTCTTTTAATAGACCACAAGATCACCATTCTCATGTCACAACCGCAGAGCACCCAATTAAACTTCGTGGCAGATGAAATATCTAAAAACTACTGGCATAGAAGGACACTAAAAACAACTAAAGATTCATTGGAGAATTTGATTTAACAGCCAAACAAATAACACTGGTAATGCTCTCAAACATCATCATGAAAGCAACCTGTTCCACAATCTCTCAACCAGGGATTTAGATGGGAACCCCAACTGGTTTGAGGGATTCTTTAATGGACCATCAGTGAGGCCTGCATGTGCTTAGTGCTCACTCCCTCAAGACAGTTCGTCTTTCTTAGTTTTTTTATTTTATTTATGCTAAGTTGTATTATATCACTCAACTACTCATGCAATTCAACCTGCACAATGCAGCGCTAACATTAAAAATTACCATGGTCTCCAGCTTGTGTTGTTCATACGCTGCATAAACTTCTTCAATGTACTCACTAAATCCAAGCACCTGGCGAAAAAACATGTTGATCAATAATCAAACATGCAGACATGTATAAAAACATCCAATGCAGAATTCGAAATGCTTCAACTTTTGGAGGAGAAAAGTACTCATTTAAAATGAACTGAACTATTTTATTTAGGGTGTGTTTGGATAAGGATTTTGCAATTTCCAAGAATTTCAAGTTAATTTAAAGTAGGGAGCATTAAGGTGGAGTAAGAAGAGAAGATTTGGAGAGTGTTGAGATTAGATGTTGAGGGACCCTCCCTCAACCTCTAATCTGAACACTCTCCAAATCCTCTCTTCCTACCTCATCTCCATGCTCCCTACCTTGAAAAGACTTGAAATGCTTGAAATTCATGAGAATTGCAAATCCCTTATCCAAACACACCCTTGAGGACATATGAATACCTCTAAAGCCTTCAATACATGCTCAGGTGCAATTGTCCGTTTTTCTTCTCTGTTACAGACTTCATTGGACTCTGATGAAACAAGGTTTATAAACTCTACAATGATACAGAACAAGAACAAATTTTATCAGTAAGAAGAGTAAACTAAGAATATAAAACAGAAAACACCCAACATAAATAAAGGCTAAGCTGTCAGCACATAATGTATGTAATGCAAATATATAATATATAAGAGATACACAAGCAATCAAAGTTACTGTAACATTTTCAGGTATTTAGAATGAATAGCAAAAGGTTGAATGATACTGACCTACACAACACTCAATCAATAGATCTTGAGCATCTCTTGCAACACGTACATCTGGGGGCAACATCTCTTTAATAATTTTGGTCATAGTAGCTGAAAAGAAATAGGGATAAGAAGCAGAATACATTATTAAACAATAAAGAAAATACATTAAGACCCTTGAGCATCAAGTGCCATCAAAATCAAAGGGAGAAAATACCACTACTGACTATTATTTATCAACATTTACTCAATTAAACCTAACCAGAAGAACAGTGAGGTCAGTCTTATGTACAATACAACATTAAATTCACAGAAAAAATAGGTTATTCTGATCTAGACCCATGGTTCCTTGCTACAAGGAGAAAATTGAACCTAAAACAAAGTTAGATATGACTGCAAACCCAAAGTTCTTTAGCCTATAGCACAAAGCTCATAAAGCTAACCAAGACATATGAATCTTGGTTAAGCTATGCATGGTTGCTAGCTATTAGTGCCATACAAAATACAAAATATAGCAATAATGCCAACTTTAAGTACCATAAAAATGAGAAAACTGTATTTTCAAATTATTATTACTCCCTCTAGTCCTTAGTATAAAATCTTTTTGGAAAATATCACGCTCATCAAAGAAATAAGTTATTATTGTTAATGGCATTACAAATGTCAATATTTAATATAGTTTTTTAAAATTAACTCGTAATAATTAAATGCCATTAGATATTGAGATAAGGTCATATAAATAGGACCTTAAAAAAATTTGTCAAAAGACCTTATATAAACGGGTGCAGGGAGTATTAATTAATTAAAAATTAAAAATCACCAAAAATTGTTATGTAAGGTAATTTACTTTTGCAACAAAATCATAATCGCCGAATATACCACAAAAACCTAGGGTTATTTTTTTCATTCTCCTCGTCCAATTTATCAATGCAATTTTCAACAAAATTCATTCGAGCGGTAATAAATCGATTCCTACGAAATCAATAATACACGATTCACTAGTCACTACGCAGCAAAATTCAGGAACGGAGAAAGATAATATAATATCTACCTTTCGGGAGCGAAGCATCTTCCTTCGCTTTGCCAACGATATCCATGGGCTCCATGGTTCAACCTGAAATCCAATCCAACGAATAAAAATACAGATAACGCAGAAAAATAAACACGAACACGAAAACGAAGAAGGAGATCGCAGATCTGAAAAATAGCGATGTAAACGGAATAAGGAAAAAAAAATGAAAAACGAACTCACCGATATACCGGAACGAATGGAAAACGGAGATGAAGACGAATCTGAAGACGAATAAAACGACGGCAGATGAATTAGGAGGAGATGGGAGGAAGGCATGGTTGTTGATATATGAATTTATGAAGAAGGTTTTCACACAGGATAAGAGAACCAGTTCTCGTTCGTATCTGATTAGGGCAACACACGCTACCCAAAGCGCGTTTACGTTACCCCTCCCCACGCGCTCTCATCACTCGCGCGTCATCCGCTTTTTTCTCAACTGCTATGCTGAATGTTTCTCTTTTCCCCTCTTTTTTCTGCTTTTATTTTTCTTTTCTTTTCTTTTTTATTACTACTAAAAATTAAACATGCAACCATATTTATAAAAAGGGGTGAATGATTAACAAGAAATGAGAATTAATTTTTTTTCATTAATGAGAAGATTTAAGAAATGAGTTCGAGTCCTTGTGAATGCAGAAAATTCATGTTGGGAGACTCACCTGCCATAGCCAGGTACGAGACCCGGATCGGATCCGGATGTACCTAGGTAGTACTTAGGGAACCGGGTGGGCAACCAAAGAAGATTTAAAAAATGTAGTTTTTTTTTAAAGATTTAAGAAATATAGGTAGTATTATTAATAATATTAAAAATATAAATATTTGATATATTTTTTTAGAAATTATTATTATAATTTCAAAAGGTGATAAATAAATAAAGATGTTTGTGAAAAATAAAATTTAATGCCATTAAAAAATGAAAAAATAGTTTATATCAAGGAAAAAAGTTGTTCAAAATAGAGCTTCCATTTAAAATTGGATAAAGTATTTTTGTGAATTAAAAATGAGAGTTGGTGAATGTAATTAATAACAATAATAACAACCAGTAACGATATCAAATAAAATATACATGATCCATGCTTAGGTCATTTATATCAGAGTTTTAATATCATATTTATAAGATTTTGACATATAAGTATTACACTATTACGTTGTTATTTTGTTATAATGCTCGATTTTAGACTTTTACATATCTTTTATCATGGTAATTAAGACTTATTAATTTTATAAAATTCATGCATTAGCATTGGATCATTTCATAATTTTATTTCAATAATATTTTTTGTCAGTGACTCACCGAGCGTAAGGATCCACCATTGTTGATAAGGGTTCTGAGACTAATTTTGTACAAGGTTCGTGAATGTCTCTCTCAACGAGACCTTTTTACTAAAAATCGAGCATAGGATTAGTAACACTTATATCTCATTCCTAGTATCTTAGAAGAAAGTCTTGCACAAACTAAACCAACCCGCACAAATTAAACCAACCCACGTTAGTTAATAATAATGTTAAGTAGTTATTGTTTTTTAAAAATTATCTCAAATGTTTTTTCAATATGCTAATATTTATAAATTTTCAAAAACTATATATATTCACGTACAAATAACATTTAAAATTAAAATTGAATAAAAACAAACATTACAATTATTGAAGTTAAATAATGGTATATGCTTAAAATTATAATGTATGATTAAAAAATAATATATTGTTATTCTAATTATTATATTCCATATTTGAATATAAAAAAATATATAATATATATTTATTTGTTATTTTTATTATTATTTATTGTTTATTTATTATTTATTATTTTTAGGATAATATATAATAAAAGAGGAAAATGTAAAAAAATAATTATTATTATTATTATCTATTAGAATAATATTGTCTACTTTTTTATATTTATTTTTTATTGTTTATTATTATAATATTATTTATTCTTTTATTAAATAATATAATAATATGCATTAATAACATCAATTTTTTTGATGCAGAGTTAATTATAATTAATTTTTTAAAAATATACCCTAAACACAAGTTAAATCATTTTAGAATATGAACGATTCATCTTAATACCATCACCATCTTTTCATTAACGTTATTGTTGCCACCATACAATCATCACCTTCGCACCATTATCCCTAACATCACTTTAATATTATTGCTGCAATTACACAATCACCACCCTCACACCATTATCTCGACCATCATTATCGTCGCCACCATACCATCATTACCATATCATTATGGCCATTATTGTTGTCATTATTATCCTCATGACCTCACCGCCACACCACAACCGCACCTCGGTAATATCGTTATCACTTGCTTCATATGCTTGTTTGGTTGTATGGAAAAGTGAAGAAAAAAATATAACAAAGTGTTTGTTAAAATAGAAAAGTGTATCACATTTAAAAAAATAAATAAAAAGATAAGTGCCTCTGAAATTAAAAAATAGGAAAATGAAAAATTTGTTTCTCAACAAACTTTTTCAAGAAAGATATCTATTTTTTTTATAGTCTTACAAAAAGGAGTATTAATGTTATTTCTTTTATTTTTATTTTTTAATCATTTTCAATGTCCAAAAGAAACAGATTCGAACTTATTAAAAAAGCATATGGAAATTACATGAACAATGGATTGGGATTACATTGAAAAATTAAAAGACTCTTTTATTATCGAAAACATTACTTTTTGCAAGTAAATGAAAGAATTGGTGAGAAAATGCATGAATTTTCCTCTAATCCATTGATAGACTCAATGATGCACAAAAATTGGAATGAAATGTTCTAATTTGTTTTACTCAAATGACTAACTGTGTTATTTGTTTTACTATTGTATAAATGGTGGGGGAATAGGGAAAAACACTAACGGGGCAAGCTACACAACCACACTACGATAGATCGAATCACTAAGTAGACCACTGAACAAAATCTGACGACAACCCATTAGTGAGATTGCCAAAAACATGAATGTACGCTTTCATCGTGGGCACTCATTGACAACTAATCAACCACATTGTTGGCCTCATTAAACACATGCACTAACTTTATTATGTGGTTATTTGTCATTGCAACTTTAAAATCATGCTCCATATTAACGTACAAATGAAATCGCTTACAACCATTTGTTATTAAAGACATAACTAGAGCCAAGCTTTTACACCCCTTTGCCCTCGACATATTATAGCATAGTGAATGCTTCCAAGTTCTGGTAAAAATATTAATTAGATTAATATTTTTCACGAAACCAAAGCACCAATCACCTTATGCATCCCAAACTTACTCCACCACGATCTGTTACTCCTCCTTCATAGTTGATGAAACCACCAACAAAATCATTTCCAGTCATAACATTTATGAGAATGTGATTCTTGATGATATAATTTTAAACCCGAAACAAATACAATGGACTTCAAAAGAAAGCCAAAATATAGTTATTGAGAGCATGTCTAATGAGGCTTGCATGGAGTTGCAGAACCCATATTTACATAATGTAAACACTTGGAGTGAGTTTAAGGGCTCGAGGGATTAAAACGATTAACAATTTGCATTTAACAAATATGTGACAAAATTGAGGGATTAAAATGACTAACAATTTATGAATCAAAGGGCTTAAAAACATTTTCCATAATTTAGGAACCAAAATAACAATTTAGTTGAAAAATTACCCTAGTAAATGCTTTTATGATTTTTTTTTTTCAGAATTAAAATGCTACTTCCTTCTGTTTCATTTTAAAGAAAAAAAGTAACTTCATACCTATTAAGCAAGTTAGTTAAGTGCATTTAATTTTATCAAATTTATAAAATAAATAAACTACTTTAGTAAACTTACATTAGAAATAAAATAAAAATTAAATAATTTAACCACTTTGTAAATACGGTATATTTTAGGAATTATTGTACCAGAACATAAATTTTTTTTTTCCTTTGTAATTGAGACATGAGGGTGTAATCCTCTTCCCGTCCCGTTTTACACACTCCTCTTCTCAACCATCGTCCTGTTGCAAATTACTAGTAGTAATAGATTTTGATGAAAGAGGGAAAAGCGAAGAACGAACTGCCTCTGACAAAGCCCTAGTTCTCTTCTTTGCTATTCAATACGTTTGCCTTATAAAAAATTACTAAATGGATTCAGACGAAGATGATTTTGTGTTTTACGGAACTCCGATACAGCGCGAGGAGGAGCTCACCAGCCGCAAAAAGAAGGCTATTGCCGAGTCCTCCGGTCAGCTTCGTACCCTCCCTGCTTGGAAGCAAGAGGTATCCGCCGTTAACATTTTGATGCCGATAAATAATATACGACTCATTTTTTATTTTTTATTATACTATCAACGATCTGATTCATTTCACTAAATTCTACTAGTAGTTTGAACTGTACCTTATTATTGTTCTTTTTCTTTTTCTTTTTTTTTTTTCCTGAATTGTAGTTTTGGTTGTGTTGTGCATTTTTTGTTTGAAATTAAAATCTCTCCTTGCGATTTGTGCCAGTGGCTACTGTCGCATACTTGAAGCTGTGTGATTTATGGAATTTGCAATAGATTTTGAACCTTAGATGTTTGAATCCAATCCATTTGCAATTGTTGAATGTTCCAGCTATACCTTTGCATTGGGACATTTTTATATATACGGAGTACTTTTTATTGCATGTTTTGGGTGAATAGCTTAGCTAAATAAGTGGTTATCACTCGAGACCTTATGTCCTTTATATAAGCTTAGTTCGTAAACTTGTCTTACGAGCTTTTTTTAAACAAGCTAAGAAGTGCTTCTAGGGGAAAGGTTATAAGTTATTTTTATAAGCTCTTCCAAACTCCTGTTTAGGTGGATATACTGTATAATAAGATAAACTCAAATAAGATCTTCCAGATGCCTGGCATGCAAGGGCTGCATGAACTAATAAACTGTCTTCATCGGATAATATTTTGGCATTCTCTAATAATGCTGCCTTTAACCTAACTCGACTATAATTCTGATGTCACCATCTCCAGGTTAGAGATGAAGAAGGGCGGAGAAGATTCCATGGAGCATTTACAGGAGGTTATTCTGCTGGTTACTATAATACAGTGGGCTCAAAGGAAGGTATAAATTATTCATTAAGGAGTGGCTGTTTCTTTGTACATTAGAGTTGTTGCTGGTTGATTGTGGGTGTTAACTTCCTAAATGATTGTGCAGGCTGGGCTCCTCAGTCTTTTACATCATCCAGGAAAAACAGGGCTGAAGTCAAACAGCAGAACATATTGAATTTTCTGGATGAAGATGAGAAAGCTGTAAGTATTCAACACTTCAATTTTAAGTTTGCGCATATGATTTTCAATATATTTATTTGTATATGTTTCAATGTGCTACCGTTGTAGGTTCATTTCTAAGGCAGCATAGGTGTTTGTAGAGGAGTGATACCAAGCAGATTCAATATTTGCACCCTAGAAACATTTCGTAAAGACACTCTCTGTAAACATAAGATTTAGCTGTCCATGTTTAAACCTGATCCATTTTTATTCATTAGTTGGTTTACGGGTGCCTTTTTACATACTTTTGCATTGAATGCCATGTTCAATGTCTTTTGATGAGTAATTTACTTTAATTATTTCTAAGATTACTATTAGAACGAAATACACGTACTTCCCTGAGATTTTGAAATGTTACAAATGGCCACTTGAAATAGAAAATTTTAAAACCATCCTTCATTTGAGGAGATGATGAAGGTTTATGTATTGCATTGAAATTCTCAAATATGAGAAAAATTATTAAATTATTATTTTGACTAGGAATTTTCGTGTAATTTATCATTTTTTTTGGTTGGGTATCAAAATGTTGGGTGGTGTATGTATATCACATTAAATATTTAAAAATTCTCATGTTTTTTAGGATTGAGCTATACTCTTGTACGCTTTTAAAAAACCATGTTTTAAAAAATGGTGATAATGCCGTTGAAAGTTGACGACGTCAACTAGGTAGGTAAGTTGTTCGATTGCTGCCTAGAGCTCCACCACCCAGTAGATCAAAATTATTTATGCTGTACCTACCCTTTTGCATGGGTTGTAGGAATTGGAAGGTCGATTTCTGGGAACCTCTTCGCAGTTTGACACATTTGGTTTCACCGCCGCTGAAATTGCTCGCAAACAAGCCGAGAAGGAACAAAAACAGAGGTGACTTGTTGTTTCTTGTAATTGTTGTAATGATTCTGTGACATGTATTCCATTTAACTTCTTTATGAAAAATAACATCAATTTTCTTCTGTTCAGGTCACTTTTTAAAAGAATCCATTACCCCATACCCATAATAATATCATGTGAAACAAGAGTGAAATTAAGGATGTTCTTCCTTTTCCTTTTGGAACCTTAGTGTTTACATTATAATTAGTGGTTTTCACGTGGAATTGAAAATTATTACTCTGCATCACAGATGTTAATGGCATTTTGAGTGCTTATTGATTCTATTGCATTATAATAATTGATATAATATTTCCTTTTATAAATATATAAACATATTAAATAAATTGTGAGCCATAGACTACTATTCAGTATCCTTTTGGTGTTTTATGTTTGACCAATGCTAATTTTTTTTTGGGGAGTATTTGTTTTCCCTATAAATATCCAAGAGATTGGAAAGTTTTGCTGTATTGATTTCTTCATTTTTTTAATCTCGTTTTTGCTAACGGCCATATTCCTCGGCCATGATATTTGCCTTTCTTCTTCAGTTGAGGTGGAGAAATTGAGGAAAAAAGCGTTAGTCGTGTGTATAAGTATTGCGTAAATGCTAGGCTTACTTATCATTTTTCTTGGTTCCAGAAAAATGAAACAGAAGGTCCACTTTTTAAAATTATTTTTCCTCGTGGTGATGCCAATATTTTGTGAGTATAATGTTTGAATCTCTTCTCACTTGACATTTGAGTGGTGGCGTAAGAATTTAGAAGCTTGAAAAGTTGAAATTTCAATAATTTGTCCTTGTCTCCTTGAGTTAGTCTGGTTTTTCCTCCTTTAATTAAATACTCTCTCTGTATGTATCTTTGTTATCCATTTCATCAATCTGAATTTGTTAACATAAAACATGGATGCTTATAATTACAGAACTATCATTCTGAACTTTGGGTACTGGTCTTATTCATATGAATGAGATTTTGATATGGTTATTCTTCAGAAAGCAAAATATGACAATTTTTTCTTCTTCTGTTTATCCTTTTGTTTTTGTAAGCACTATGATAGAACTTCTTTGCTTGCTAATATTTTTCTTTCTCATTGCAGGCCATCCATTATTCCTGGACCCGCTCCTGATGAATTAATTCTCCCTGCCACAGAGTCTGTTGGTCTGTTCCACATAATTTGAATAGCGTCTTCCTTAAAAATACTTTATCTCTTATCTCCTTGATGTTGGTTTTTTAGGAGTTAAACTGCTCTTGAAGATGGGATGGAGTCGTGGTCGCTCAATCAAGGATTCACATGCAGAAGCACTCTATGGTATGGCATTAAATTACTATATTTTTGAGATTTAGTTTCTTGCATTCTGTTCCAGTATAAATTCTTAAAACATAAATTGTATTGTAAGGAAGCTTGCATCGTATATTTTAGCCCTTTTTTAGTTATCAATTTGGGTTGCTGTTCTTTCCTACAAATGATTAACTTTTATTTTGTTGATAACATTCTTCTGAGTAAAAGAACTGGATCAATGTAGTTTTAGATCCATCTATGTGTTGCTGCCCTTCTTTAATTGCATTGATTTGCATCCCCTTAGGAGGGAGGGAGAGAGAGGTTTTTGTGATTTAGTTTCTTGCATTCCATTCCGGTATAAATTCTTCAAACATAATTGTATTGTAATGAAGCTTACGTTGTATATTTTAGCCCTTTTTTAGTTATCAATTTGGTTGCTGTTCTTTCTTATGAATGAGTTACTGTTATTTTTTGTTGACAACATTCTTCTAAGTAAAAGAACTGGATCACATGGTAGTCTTAGATCCATCTATGTGTTGCTGCCCCTCTTGATTTGCATCCCCTTAGGAGGGGGAGAGGGAGGGAGGGAGAGGAAGAGAGAGAAAGAGGGAGGCTAGTCCAATTGCTAGAGGCAGATGAAGGGCAAGAAAAACCATAGGTGAAATAATTAAGAAACACTCACAGACCAATACCTTATTAATGGACATGATTTATGTCAAAACATTATGACATCATTTGATCCATGTAGCTGTCCCCATCTAGTAATATTAAGGTTGCTTGTTGTTCTTGTTGTTGCTGTTTTTCAAATCCATAAAGTATCTTATTCTTATATGAAATTTTCTTTTTTCATCTATGTTATTATCCAAGTGCTGTCTAATTAAATAGGCATCCATGCTATGTTATCTTATGCCAGTTCATGTAATTGTACTGTTTGTGCAGATGCCAGAAGACAGGCCCGAAGAGCTTTCTTAGCATTTTCGTCTGATGATCCAGAAGTGGAAGTTACTGGGGCTGAGCCAATCAAGGATGATAGTGAACATTTTCCTGAGCGGCATGTGAATGATGATATCCGGTCTTCTAAGAGCACGCCGGTGAGAAATTTTCCCTTACCAATCCTATAATACCCAATTTATAGATTATTGTATGACAATCTGCTTATTGCGTGTTAGAATGTTTCTTCCCTTTCCAATATGATTCATTGATTATTGTATGATAATCTGATGAAATGGTTGATATTTTGTTTTATTTGAAAACTTTGTTAATTTTACAATATTTGGGTGGAATACAGAACAATCTTTAACTAATGTGAAATCCATGAGCACGATATTCATCATACAAATTTTCGATCCACTCGTGGGTTTGCCTTTTGTGCGCGTATCTAAACCTCTCATACCTATACAGACAATGTCTTAAATCTTAATAAACATCTAATTTATTGGTTACCTCATGCTTTAGCAGATAGTAATTGACTAAACTGTCACTTTAGTCCCGGAATTTACACAGCACTTTCACTCTGAAATTAACAAAATTGCTTTTAGGTCCCTAACTTTGTAAAAAAGTCATTCGCTTTAGTCCCTCAAATTAACAAAATTGTTTTTAGGTCCCTGACTTTGTAAAAAGTCATTCACTTTAGTCCCTCAAATTAACAAAATTGCTTTTAGGTCCCTAACTTTGTAAAAAGTCATTCGCTTTAGTCCCTGCCCCTAACCTCCATCAACGTACGTTAACCATAATGATGATGTGGTTGTTTGGGGGCATTAAACCACATCGTTTTTGCACAAGAGGCAGATGTTGCTTCTAATCCTAATGTAGTTGCTAATGATGCTACTGCACTTGCAGCTACTAATGTTGTTGCTCCTCATTCAGATGCGATAGATATGTCACAAACACAGCCATCACAAGATTTCTCCCAACCAGAACCTCCAAATGAAGTGGCTGCATCATCTAGTGTTAGGGCTAAACTACCTATCAGGCCAAGATCAGCTGCACGGCTGCACCGGTCCCAAGATCAGCTGCACCAGTCCCATCTAATACAGTCAATGGTGTTTATGCCCACGCATGGTTTTAAAGAACCTAAAAACTCCTCTGGACCATCTTCACCATCAGCTTTAGGATTTAAAAGATGAAGAAATTAGTTTTTGGTTGTGTTTTGCCCACATTTTGGCCTCTTGTGCAAAAATGATGTGGTTTAATGCCCCCAAACAGCCACATCATCATTCTGTTAACGTACGTTGATGGGGGTTAGGGGCAGGGACTAAAGTGAATGACTTTTTACAAAATCAGGGACCTAAAAGCAATTTTGTTAATTTTAGGGACTAAAGTGAATGGCTTTTTACAAAGTCAGGGACCTAAAAGCAATTTTGTTAATTTCAGGGACTAAAGTGAATGACTTTTTACAAAGTCAGGGACCTAAAAGCAATTTTGTTAATTTCAAGGACTAAAGTGAAAGTGCTGTGTAAATTCAGGGACTAAAGTGATAGTTTAGTCGATAGTAATTATATCTATATTGATTGCAAGCAGTCTTACATCCACCTTCGTTTCTTCAGGTTTATGTACTCAACCCAAAGCAAGACCTGTATGGTTTAGGTTTTGATCCCTACAAGCATGCTCCCGAGTTTAGAGGTATGCTCTTTACATTTAGCACCTGCTCACGGGGTTGCTGGTAATTGAAAATTAACTGTACTTTATCCTTTTTTTTTTTCAGAGAAAAAAAGATCCCGCTTATCCAGCGAGAGGGGATCTGGGTATGGGAAAAGCTTTTCCTCAAGGGATAGCCTTTTTGGATTGAAGTGTAAGATAGTTAAAATTGAATATATGTCAATCCATGGCCTTATTTGACGTCTGCTGATTTATGAAATTTGTTGTCACTGTATCTTGCCCCAAGTTAATTTAACTCTGAACTTCAATTAATCAGCAGGAAAGAGTGCCCCTGGTTTTGGCATTGGAGCACTTGAGGAACTTGATGCTGAGGATGAGGATGTCTATGCCACTGGTTCGTAATTTTACTCTTTCATGTCAAGGTTGGAAATAATTTATCTCTGCGATGGCACTTTTTCTATAGAATTAGTGCCTCCTTCTGAGAATCCTCATCTAATGCACTTATAGTTTTTCATGATTTATATAATGGTGAAATTTTTCCTCATCTTTTTGTCTGTGCATGCAGGTATTTGTTTTTAACTTCTTTTTTTTTTTTTTTAATAAAAGAGAATAAATTCATTTGAGCTAAAATATGATTGTGTGAAATTTCTTCATGTGAAAATGTGAACGAAACATGCTTAAGGTTAACTGTAACTTAATCCATTTTTTTAGGTTACGAATTTGAAGATACTTATGTTCAAGAAGTTGAGGAACCTTCAAAATTGAGCTTAGAGAATCGGAAAAAGAAGGACCGCAAGGATCAGGATAATCTGCCGGGCTTTACAATTGCATCCAATTCTGACTATCAAATGGAGAGGTAGCTGAAGCAGTTTATTGCAGAACTATTATACTTATTTGATTTATGCTTTTTTATTATTATTATTTTTTGTGACATTTTTATCATTCTTTATCATATCGTTTCACATTTCTAATTGCACCAATTTGATTTAATAGTAATGCTTGGTATCTAGGGTTCTCTATCTGAAAAATATTTTAACTTTTTTTGGGGTATGAGGTTAAAATATGCCTATTTTTTTTATTCACTTGTCTATTTTGTATTTATATAATTCCATTTTTTAAAATAATGGCTGTATATATTTGCATTTTAGATTTGAGGCTCCTCTAATTCCCAAGGATTTTGTGCCCCACCATGCATTTTCTGGACCTCTTGAGATTAACCAAACTTACAATGGTGTCCCTCCACCAGATGTTCCTGCTCCTGTGGATAGCAATTTGAAGCTATTAATTGAGGGGGTTGCAAATTTGGTAGCTAGATGTGGTAAATTGTATGAGGATCTATCTAGAGAAAAGAATAGATCAAATCCATTGTTTAATTTTCTTTCTGGTGGAACTGGCCATGATTATTATGCAAGGAAACTGTGGGAGGCACAGCAGAAATTCATCAATCAACCGAAGATGCATTTGGATGGAAAAGTGCCTCCAGGTGTGCAGAAGCTGACAGCTGAAAGCCGAGGCCAGATCTTAGGGGAAAGACCCCTTGAGAGAAGCTCCCAAGATCCATCATTATCTGTTGCTTCTACCGATATCCAACTCCAATATAATCTTACAGACACATTTACTAATTCTGCATCATTTGTAAGTAGCACATCTTTCTGCTTTAAACTCCTAATTAGATTATTGCAGAATATGGCTACTTTCATATAGTAGTTTAAGATTGGTTGGCCGACATGGTAGCTTCAATTAAGATTCATGTCCATGGAATCTTAACAATAATCTATTCCCATGCTCCAAGGCTTGTAGTTATGTTGGTCTTGCCTATAAACTGTTTGAAAATGAACAAGAAAATGGGTCATGTTCCCCTTTCACTAAGTGTTTCTCCTTTCTCAATGAGCCAATTGCTCGGTTCTTACAAGATTACAGTACTGGATATTTTCCTCTACTCTTATTCTCTTGTTTATACCCATTCTACTGACTAACTAGTCCCCTCTACTACTAAACTGTTCTAACTACTGATCTGTCCCAACAGCTGCCAGATGCTGAAAAGCCTTTCAAAGAGGATCCTGCTAAGCAAGAAAGATTTGAGCAGTTTCTCAAGGAGAAATATAAAGGGGGATTACGCTCTACAAGTTCTAGTTTAGCTGGTGATATGACAGAAGCTGCTCGTGCTCGAGAGAGACTAGATTTTGAGGCTGCAGCTGATGCAATTGAAAAGGGAAAACAGGGCAAGGGAAATAAGCTTTTCATTCCATCTTCCATGGATTTCATCCCTGGTGGTGTTATGCAGTTTACTACTGGTGCGGCAGAGGTATGATTAAGGTGATATTCCTTTTGTTTCTTTCTCTCTAGCTTTTGCTGAAGTTATTTGATGTTTCTTGTCCAACCAGCCGAAGAAAGATCTGCATACTGAAGATTTAATGGGTAGGAAAATGTACCCAAAGAGGGAAGAATTTCAGTGGCGTCCTTCACCTCTTCTCTGCAAACGCTTTGATCTCATCGATCCATACATGGGAAAGGTACTTCAAATAACCTGTTACGTTCAAGATTATTCTTATATTGATTTTTCACCATGTTCGGTATTCAAATTATGTGCCGAACTTTCATTGAATATTTTAAGATTATATATATTTTTTGCTCTTTTGCAGCCACCGCCTGCTCCGCGGATTAGGAGTAAGATAGATACATTGATTTTTACATCAGATTCAGTCAAAAGTAACAAAGTGGAAGAGCCTGTTGCTGCCAAGCAAGATAGCTTGCATGTGCAAGAATCTGCTAATCAAGACATATCGAAAAGTATTTCTGAAAATGAAACTGAAGGGGATGTGGAAGTTGAAAATATTGAAAGGCCGGTTGACCTCTACAAGGTAAGTCCATATATATAATCTCTGCAGTCATCCTAAGTCCTAACTTATGATTAGTACTGTTTCACATGAAACCATTTTTTCTTGTCCTTGCCAAAGCTATCCATGTTTTGGATGCCTCTCGTCTATGATCATAAAACACTAGCCGTAGCTTCTGATGACACAAACATTTATTTTGGTGAAGTCTCAGAACAGAGCCTGTACCCATAGCATGGAAATCTATGTAGTAAATTCTCAAGGTCATTTAACACATGCATATCTAATATGATGTTCCACATGCAAGCCACAGATACCTATAACAAGTCATACATGTGCAGGCTATTTTCTCTGATGATTCAGATGATGAAGGGGAAGAGTTGAATTTAAAGAAAACGGACAACCAAGAAAAGAAAGCTGAAGTAGCTAATACAGCACTGAGCCGTTTGATTGCTGGTGACTTTCTGGAATCGTTGGGTAAAGAACTAGGGCTTGAGGTTCCTCCTGACATGCCTTACCCCACACAAAAATCCAAGAATGCTGTTCTTCACAAAGAAATTATCAATGAAAATGCAAGAACTGACATCCTAGATGGTGAAAATAACAGTGAGATGTCACCAAATCATGGTATGCAAAATGATCAGGAGAGCGGACCCTCCAAAGTTGACACCACTCATGGAAATATGCTCGTGAGTGGTGGTGTCAAAACCAAGGGAACTAGTATCTCGGACAGCAAATTGAGCAAGTTTAACAGGGAGAACGGTGAAAATGACATGAAAATTAAATCACCAGTAACCCGCCGGCGGGATTATAGCAGCAGTTCATCATCAGAAGAGGAAAGGAAAAGAAAACGTTCAAGGCATCATCGACATGGGAGGCGTGATGCAGGAAGTGATTCATCCAGTGATGATGAAAGAGATGAACACCGTTCAAGGTCCAAAGGCAGAAGGAAAGGGTCTTCTCGAGAGAAAAGCAGTGGAAGTAGGAAACACTCAAAACATCACAAGCACAGGAGGCATGAATCTCCTAGTAGATCAATTCACTATAGCATGAAAAAGGACAATGCACATTCTAGAAAAGAGAAAAGGAGGAGGGGATAAGCAAGAGACCTGTTTCCGTTATTTGCAAGAAATTTTTTAATTACGGTGGAGGGTTGTTGCTGTATTAAAGGTTCTAGGTTTTAGTGTTGTGATGCTGTTGTAGGCTAGGTTCCTTTGTTTACCAGGTTGGAGGAATACTTGCTTAGATTCAATTCCCCTGCTCATCCCTTTATGGATGTAAGGAAATGTTACTTCACCCTTTGGACTTAAATTAGGGAGTTGGAGCAGAGTCCTTGGTCCGAAGGTCATTCATAGTAATTCTTGTGATAAATTAAAACTTCATAGTATGCGAGATCACAGGGACTTGAAATTATCCAAGCTTGCACACGTCGAAGCCAATAGCAGGATTATATATTGATAGAGTTTAATTCATGTACACAGAAAATGTTAAGTTTTTTATACTGTCATTGCATCATCCACTATTTATGTGCATTATTTTTACTTGCAAATCAATCATTATCCATCCATAAATGGTGAATGGTGCGTTGATAGTGTAAAAATTTTACACCATCAGTAAATACACTGCTTTTCATTGATAAATATAAATATCTGGAGCAATCTTTATTGGAGATGAGGTTAAGAATTGGTTTATACGTGCCACTTAAAAAAAAAATCCTACCAGCTACACAAGGGATCAATTTTTTTTTTTTTTTAAGTTTTGTGTTCAGGGAATTATAAATTTTAAAAAATTTAAAGACTTATTTAAATTTTCGCCGAACAGTAGAAGGATTCACAGAATAATTAAAGCCTAGATTGAATTTAAAAATCATTAAATGCAAAAGGCAACTGAAATTTGACTGTCAACCCGATATAGGCAATATAGTTTTTTTTTTTTTGTTTATTTTATCTGCAGCCAGTGGCATTTTCATTTCTAATTAAAATCCAAGTACAAGAATCTGACTTTAAAAAGAAAGTAGTACTCCCTCCGGTTAGAATTATAAGCAAATCCAACCACTTTTACGCTTATTAAGGAGGTTAGTTGATTATATTTGATTTTCTCAAGTTTATAAAAAATAGAGGTATTTTAAGAAAGTAATATTGAGAATGAAAAAAAAATTAATTAAGATTACAATTTTCTAGAGATGTTTTAGGAAAGTGACATTGGGAATGAAACAAAATTTAATAAAGTTAGTTAATTTGCTTATATTTTAAACCAAGAGAAGTACTCCATCCGTTTCAGAACATTAGGCCTTTTAGCCTTTTTTTATTGTTTCATAACATTAGGCCTTTTACAATTCCAATACATAAACATATTTTTCTTTCCAATTCTAACATTTATTCAATCATTTCATTCTCTCCTCATTAATTCTACTTTTATTATCTCTCTCATCTCTAAATCACTATACATTAATTAATGGACACACTTACTAATAAACATTAAATACTACTACAATTTTCAATAAGGATTGACAGGGGCATTTTGGATAAATTATACATAACACTTACAATAATTAACACTTTCTTAATCTATGTGCCCAGGCCTAAAAGACCTAAAGTTCT
Source organism: Crotalaria pallida (assembly GCA_037953625.1). Lineage (NCBI taxonomy): Eukaryota > Viridiplantae > Streptophyta > Magnoliopsida > Fabales > Fabaceae > Crotalaria > Crotalaria pallida. The sequence continues at coordinate 184,331,217 of CM075649.1, forward strand.
GAAACGGAGGGAGTATGTTTTTTGTTGCTTATAATTCGAGTCGGAGAGAATATAAGAATGCATTTGTTTGCGTGCCCTACTTAAAGTAGTACAAGAAAAAGTTAACTATTCTTTCGGATGCTATATATAAGATTTTTTTAGGGTTTATATTTTTGTTTTATTTATAAGACTCTATTTCATTTTTCAATATAATTTAATTATTTTTTTTGCAAACATATTAGAGGATAATTTTGAAAAAGTATATCAAATTTTCACATTTTCATTATCACTAACAAGTTTAATTACATTTCTTAGTAGAAGAGAAAAATCCCAAAAGGATTATAAATGAGAGCGGAAGGGAGTAATTTTTTATCCCTAATACAATTATTTTTAAAATATTCAAACAAATTAATTATTTCATTTAATTTTTTGTTTCATTTTCCATACAACTTCTTTAAAGCAAATCTATTTTTTATAAATTTTAAAAAAATAAATGTACTCGACTGATTTCTTTGATAAATGTAAAATTTGTCACTTTTTGTTAGAGTAAGTATACTACAAGCTTGTGAGCAGCAACCACGCATGCTCAAAAATCACACGTCACTCGCTGCAAACTGCGGGATCTTTAAAAACACCATAGCCGCAGAACATGGCAAGTGACCATGTGTGGGGGTAAATAGATAGTGTCATCTATTACTTGAGAAAGTCTGGTATTGGTGTTGCATTAATTAGCCTTGCAGTATGCAGTAACAATGAATGAAGGTTGGGCTTATATATTCTTACCAGTATTCTATATCTGGCGTTACTACTTTGGATAAGGTAGTTGGCAATGTAATGGTCATGTCTTGGAATTAACTACTAAATCCTGCTGGTAAAGTGGTTAGGTGTGATACGTGATGTTACGTTGCTATATGCTTGTGTTGTATGTGTGTCCGTATGTGAATACTTGTGTTTTTGTATGTGAATGAATGGCCAATTATCAACGTGGACAAACGTGGAAGTGTGGAACTATGGGACATCAGAAGTAGAGGTGAGCTTGGTTGGTTTGCCTTAAATCAATCTCGGACAACAAAGCTAGGTTGGATCATTTACTCAAACTTAAACTCAGATCCAATTTTCACTTAACAAGTAGTATTTGAAACGAAATTGGATTAATCCAATGTGTTAATAAAATGAATAAATTTAAATATTACGCTTAGATAAATTATAAAATTAAAACTAAAATATATTTTACAATATAGATTCAAAGGCTTAATAAATACTAGTATTTTTGAAGAAAAAAAAACCAATTTAAGTCAGTAAATTTTATTACTCATATTTTTTTAAAATAAAACCTTATATATTTTGAAAAAATTTCAGACATTGAGATAGGTTGTTACGGTCTGAGTGATAACTTGAATTTGACCGAAATTATAGAGTTGATTTTTTTAACCCAAACTCTCTGAAATGAACTTTAAGTCGAGACAATTTGATAGGATGGGTTGAATCTTACTCGCCCCTAATTAAAGCTGAAATTCTAATTCGGTGACACCATTAAGAATGCTATACAATAAAGTAACAATTCAATTCGGCAATTTGGTGAGTTAATTAATGTGAGTATGTGACCACAACATACACAATCACATGCCAATTGACATGGAGTCATGACACCAAACGGGTTTCTTGTGCTAACATTCTCTAGTGGATTGGAAGCCATCGAAATTTTTTGTAACGGCTTTTCTTATTCAGCAGTATTACAAACAATTTTCTTCGTAAATTATGCATAAAATTACTGATATGTCGTCTATATTTAAATTCGATAAAAACTTCAATTAAAATACAAATCTACAGTTTACCAAAAAAAAAAAAATACAAATCTACAACAGTATCAATATTTATTTGTAAATAATATACAGAAATATTACTTCATTTTTTCTTTAAAAAGAGATAAATTAAAACTTCTTTCTATTTTTTTTGTCGAAACCAGGTGGTGTCTGGGCTTCACATTATTGTAACCTAACTAATCCACCTCGTATCCGCAAACTGTATGGATCCTCCCCGAGAATTGTTGTCTCATTGGGACTCGAGCCTTTGATCCTGAAGTTCCTAAACGTCCAACCAGTTTCCAGTAAGTCAATCCACTTGGGTAAACTTCTTTCTATTTTTAAAACTACATAAGCCTCAATTCAGTTTTTAAAATTTGTTAGTTTAATCAGAGGTACTGGTTTGTATAATTTACACTTTACAAGTTATACATGGTGATGCACAAACTGACAATGTATGATTTAAAATGGCTTATTTATTTATTTATGGTTTTGGTCCCAAAAAATTCAACGTGTTTTGGTTTTAGTCCTTGAAAATTATTTTGACCGGGACTAATCTTTAATTATTCAAACATTTTGGTTTTGGTCATCTCCGTTAAAAAAAAAATCAGTTATTCGCTACCATGATTAATGAAAATACATATCAGCCGCCACAGGGTGTGAGGTAGTACCAAATAGTTAATGTAACATGGATGATTTAGGCTTATGAACTCAAATTTTTGCGTACGAGACCATTTTGTGTATCAGACCATTTTTGGGTCTGTGGATCTGTATCATCTACATTATATCAGCTATTTGACGTTTCTTCATACCATATGGACTGCTGATGTGATATTCCGCTAGCTACACAAACAAATAATAGATTTGTACTAACAGAGGAGACCAAAACCAAAATGTTTGAAAATTTAAAGATTAGTCCCGATCAAAATAACTTCTAGGGACTAAAACCAAAACACGCTGAATTTTCAGGTACTAAATACACGAATAAGCAATTTAAAATGGTTAGGTACTGGTTTTCGGTTCAAGTTGCATCACTACTCAGCATTGAACCCGGCACCAAACATGCAGCATCTCCAGTTTGACCGCTCCTTAATTTCAATACCGTTTTCCATTTCTAAAAAATAAATTAAATCAAGGCTTATTTATGATTTTAGTTCATAAAGTTAGGACTGTTTTAATTTTGGTCCCTAGAAGTTTTTTTTTACTATGACTGATCCTTAATTGTTTTGAAAATTTGGTTTTAGTCCATGACATTAGGAAAAATTCGTTAATTGCTGACGTGGCTATCGAAATGTCAGATTAGCATACACGTATGCAAGTATTGCAGGCCATCGGTAGAATGATGTGCATGATCCGGACCTGCAATAGCAAAAGGGCCAAAGCCGAATATAATACACATTGGAAAAATCCTTTTATAACCTTTTTAATATTGTATAAATATTATTGTTATTAAAATAATTTTTTTCGTACATATAACAAACTCATATTGAATAAGTATACATCACAAATTTAAAAATACCAAAATGTTGATTGTAACGTCCTCAATTTAATTTCCCGTTAATGCATTTAATTAATTGTTATGGAAATATATTAAAATTAATTAAGAAAAACTAAGAAAAATAATCCAACGAGTATGTGAGGTGCTAGAAAGGAGTTATGAAGGGTAGAATCGAAATTGGAAGTGAATCGGGTTAGAAAGTGCAAGTTTATCTAAGGTAAAACACCTTTCCAACAACCCTAACTTGGAAAATTGTAATTAAATAATTACAACCCCAATCAACATTTCCACCGTTGGATATGAAGTTAAGGATTTTAGGAAGCTTGCTTTCAAATTTGAGCAAGATCCGTCGGGTAACAAAGAAGTTATCTTGATTTGAAGCAAGAAGAAAATAGGAGGAAATTGGAAAATGAATAAATGGGTACTGGGCAATAATACTCGAGTCTTTTAGAAAAGACTCGAGTGTTCTCAGCCTCTACTCGAGTCTTTGTGAAAAGACTCGAGTATTTTACAGATCCAGAATCGGGGAAAATCTGAGCTCTCAGGTTCACTCGAGTCTTTTAGAAAAGACTCGAGTATTTTTTGGATTCACTCGAGTGATTAGTAAAAGACTCAAGTGTTTTTAACAGATCAGCAAAAAAAAATAATAAAAACACGAGTTGGGGTCATTTTAACCCCAAATATCACTTTCTCACTCTTCTTTTCTCTGACTTCTCTCTAGGGTTTTCAACCCCAATTCATAAATCAAACAAATCTCCCCAAATTAATCATCATAAATCATCATGGATCATCATTAAGCATTCCTCTTGCACTATTCATCATCATCAAGCTCTTGGATCTCTCTCTCTCCACGTTTTCTCTCTCATCCAGCTAAGAGGATCTTAGCTAAACTTGGTATTTTCTCTTTTAATCTTCAAAATCAAGGTAAGGGGGTGATTCATGGGCTTGGGAGTTGAATTTTGGGTGTGTATAATTATGATTAAGTTTAGGGTTAGATAATATGATTTCTCTCCCTTTTGATATGTGTTTATGTTCATGAAATGGTTGATCCTACTTGATACTTGAAATAAATATGATTACAAATTGATTTGGTGAATTGATATGCCTTGGTTGACTAGTTTGCTATTATTTGATGATTTTGTGAATATTGTAAGTATTGAGTTAAATAGGGAATTTATGAATTTGGAGCAAGGATTTGTTTATAGTAATTAAGACTTAATTTTGCAAATTCTAAGTTAAAATGAGGTATGTTGGATAATAAACATTGATTGTAAATAAGAAATGTTACATTGCAGAGTATGTACAAGTGTGATGAATGAAATAGAAATAAAATATGAAGTAAAGAAGAATAAAAGGGGTTTGCAGCTATTAATCGCGTATTGGGATCCACACCCATTAGGTGCACACGGTTAGGACAGGGTCCTACTAGCAAAGTAGGCCCGAATTAGCCCCAATAGGTACAAACCTCGCTCAGGAAAAATCCCCATAAGATCAAAGGCTCGTTAGGTTACGTGGATCCTACGCGACGATTAATAGCTGCAGCACCAAATATAAACATGAATTATGAATAATTGAGAATATATGAAAGTGAGTGAAGAAAAGAAAATAAAGAAAAGGCCCTAACGAGGGAAAGGTCTTATGGGTCAAGAAGTCCTGAGTGAGAAGAAGTCCTATTGGGTGAAGATACCATCCTAACCAATCCTGCAATCAAGAATACCTAATGGAATTCATATTGCTAGCAAAGCAAAAGACAAAGTTAAAAGGTAAAAGTTAAAAGCATATGAAAGTAAAAGACAAGGTTAGAAGTTAAGAAAAACCAAGAGTATTTACCATTGTTATATGATTTTAAATTAGAACCAATAAGGTATGCAATGAAATATGATTTATGTATGTGAATGAATTGATTGTTGCATGCCTTAGTTGTTCTTATGCCTCTTTAAAATGATATTTCTGGGTTTTGTGGATTACTTACCCCTTACGCCCATTTTTCAGGTTCCGAGTTAGATTCTGAGGTCCCAGCCGAGCAGGATCACTCTCCCACCCAGGGAGAGTAGTGTTTCATGCCATTTTACTAGTTTGGAACTTAGGTTATTTTGAGATTGTATATATATAAAACCACGTTTATACTTTCTCTATAACTTATTATTTTTGTGGTGCAATGTGTAGGCACCTTTGGGCCGGATTTCCTCCGTTATGATGGGGATGTTCCGTGCATATTTTTTGTAAGTAATACCTAATCTTTTTGGTGAATCTAAACTATGTAAGTACATAGAATGAACTAGGGAAACACCCTAGTGATGCATAGAGATTATATGAACTGGACTGGAAAAATATAAAATGAACTTGCAAGCAGGTAACAGGTTTTCAAGAAATATGGGAAATATCCAATAAACAGAGGAGACTCTGTCGGATTTTTCCTAGAATTCCCTATAACTAAATATTACTAAATGTACTTTCTAAATAAGTATAATTAGGTAATTCCGCGTGTGAGCCCTATGTTTTGAAAAGTTAGGAAAAGGAAAATTTTATACCACTATTTTTAGTAATGAATTAGGCTTCCCCACTCTGATAATGGAGTTAAAAACTAAATAATTAAGCAAAACTCACAAAAATATTTGTTTAATTTTATTATAAAACTGAGGGTGTCACATTGATAATTTGACGATTTTGGTCCCCTAACTTTTAATTTGGCGATTTCACTCTTCCAATTTACAATTCGTGACTATTTTGGTCCCTCCGTTAACTCTTTTGTTAACGATGCTGACGGATAGACCAAAATAGCCACAAATTATAAATTGAAAAACTGAAATCGCCAAATTAAAAGTTAGGGGACTAAAATCGTCATATTATCAAAATTGGGGATAAAAATGTAATTAAGCCTTTATTTTATTGTTTACTTGAATGATAAAGTTAGGAGCACCCATGGCTCTCCGAGAAGACAGATAAAAATCGCAATTTAGTGTTTGAACAGGGAGAAAAAGGACACATATACACGGGAAACACATTCATTTTTAATACTAGTACTAACCTAATCACGTCTCGATCGATTCAACGCCTAATGCAATTCAAATTATTATACCGTAATCTCTGTTACTCGAATTATAAGTAATTTTAACCATTTTTATGTTTATTAAAGAAGTTAGTTGATTGTATTTAATTTTTTTAAATTTATAAAAAAATAGAGGTATATTTTAGGAAAGTAGTATTGAAAATGAAACAAAAATTAATTAAGATTACAATTTTCTAGAGATATTTTAGGAAAATGATATTGGAAAATGAAACAAAATTTAATAAAATTAGTTAATTTTGCTTATATTTTAAATCAAGAAAAATATGTTTTTTTTTTGTTATAATTCAAGGGGAGGGGGAGGAGGAGTATTTGTTATTTTTTCGGTTAGTGAACTGGTAGTCAGTATCAACAGCAGTTCCTCTCAATTAATTAGTCCATCTGATCCATTCCTATATACACCTCATGTTTTATATGTAAATTATTCTATATTTTTAGGAGTATTTAATTTTTTTTTAACTATCTTTGTTATCTTTGTTTAATGAGTATTCTAATTAATTAAGTTTAAACTGCCATAAAAGAAATAATATAAGTAAAGTGAATAAAAATGAAAAATTGATACTACCCCGTCTCTAAAAATAAGACCATTTTGACACTTTTATTTTGTCTCAATTTATAAGACTTTATACCAATTTTTAATGATCATTAATTACTTTTTTTTCCACAAACACACATATTAATTTAACACTTTTTAAATTTCCAACAATATTAACAGAGGTAATCTTGAAAATACATTGTATCAAATATTCACATTTTCAATACCATTAACTAAATTAATCATTTTCTTAATGGACGTGAAATCTCTCAATGATGTCTTATATATTGGAACAAAGGGAATACAATAGATTTTTTTTTTTTAAAAAAAAAAACAAGAAGATAACTACCTATCTTGATCCGTGCACTTCAATTAATACTCCATCCGGTCCATATTATAAGCACCCTCTCTCTCACAAAAAGGGTGCTTATAATATGAACAGGAGGGAGTATGATCTATAAAAAAGAAAGTAAGTGATTAACTAAATATCCATTGTACTATTATTACACGAGTTGACAATGATATCCAATAATGCAGCTCGTCAAATTATTGATTAGAAATTTAGAATAACATTAATATATAGTTTGAGTCCCGCTCCATCTAAATCAGTAGAAACCTAACTCACCAAGCCATCTCCAAGAATTTTGAAGTTCTCAGTGTTGGACGAGCCAACATATATACCTGCAATTGCCCATACAAGGATTTTAACATTTTTAATACGTATTGAATGTATAAATTGTCCTAACAATAATATGTCATCCATCCCCAATTAAAATTTCAATATTTTTGGATTGTCTTTCGATGTTACATTTTAATTTGGCGTATAATTCATATGTGGATGGGTATTTTGAGAGCACAAAGATGGTAATTTTTTTGATGTAAAAAAAAAATTGAAATGATATTACAAAAATGATACAATCTTTAATTCAAGCTAAGGATTTTGCAAAAACACAATTGCAGCCATAAGTTATACTACCTCAGCATGCAGTGTAACCTCACCTTCATCTTAATTGAGTTGTTCAAACAAGTTGGGTATGTGTTTGGGCTAGTGTATGCAAAACATGAATTTAATGGATGAATTAATTTTTGCAAAATTAATTTTGGTTAAAATTAAATTCGGGATAAAGTAATTTATGTTTGGAAACTTATTATCACTAGAAAATAAGTTCGTATCATAATTTAACATAATTTTTTTTTTGTCCGTATTTCTTGCGGAACCATCATTATCCTCAAGAGCACCCTTAATACCAGAGAGCCCTTGAGACTAATCCGGAGCGAGCTGCGTGGCTGGCTCTCCCAGCGGGATGTTTTTAGTGGGAATCGAGCCCGGGGCTATCCCAAGATTTCAGTTGGGGCCTTACACCAACTGAACCAAAACCCCGTTGGTAATATAAATTTTTAACCTAACACAAAAACTATATTTTATAGCTTGGACTGAAATCACTTTAGATACAAAAAATTATGTTTAGTAGAAAGTTTCAAATATAATATTAATGACAAAATCCGGTTTGAAAATTTCCAAAATATAAATCGGGATTGACAAAGGCCAAACCAAGCATGCTCATAATCTATATATAACAAAAATATCTATCTATCTATCCAAAAGTATATCTACCAAGCAACAATTAAAAAGACATTATTGTCATACGCATCGGACATTTCTTATTGATGGTTAAGTACACCAATCAAAGATAATATTTCTTGATAAAACAAAAGATGCCTTAATAATGAAAAATACAAGTCAATTAGTTGTTGATGTTTGAACGAAATTTTTTTTTTATTTTTTTAATCAATATCTTAAAAATATTCATTAGCATTTTTCTTTGATAAATTCGTTGTTTTTTTTATACAGTATTGAAAATTAAAAGAAAATCGACAATACTGTTAATAAATACTCCTATATGATAGTAGTAAAAATTTACGTACCCATAACGACTCTTTTTTTCTTCCTCTTCGGATCAAATATATAGCCGTCTCTAACTTCTAAGTTCTAAAGGCTTGCTATAAATGACGAAGAAAATTTCAGATTAGCATAGTAGTACAAAAGTAACCGATTAAAGGAATAATAAGAGTGACTAAGTCCGTGGCCTGCATTCATATTCATAGATTTTATATATAGTCATTACTCGATCTTTATTCCTTGGTCAGCTGCGTACAATGGGGTCTATAAATTTTTTCTTCGTGTTGAAAGTGACGAGGTCTATAGTGAATAATATGGAGTATTATTTATATACTATATAAAGATAGTCAATAATAATATGCGCATTCCCTCGACTTTCAATTCAATTTCATCATCAACTTAAACAAGATGGGTGTCCATGACCCTTTCAACTTTCTAGTGCTAACAATGCAATTAATTCAATGAATGACACTTATTGATTATTATTCATCAAATTGTATCACAACTAACTTATGAAGAATATATACAATATTGCGGAGGGACTAAAACCCTCCTTTTCTTCAGATGATGACAAGCTAAATAAAGATGAAACAATGGATCGGAGTAATAACATGTTTATGAGGAATGCTAACATGATCTCATCAACGCATATTTTTTTATTGGATGAAATTCAAATGAAATCCAATAAATTTAAATAATTAAATATATTTAATTATTAAAAATGAATAATTTACCACTAAGATTTAGTGAGTATCACAATAACTTTATTTATTTATATATAGAATTCCTGAATATTACTTTTTTTATTATTAAATCATTTCAACAATTTGTACGCAAAAAAAAATGCTTTGACCAAAAAATATTACTGTATAATATTATAACAAGAATATATTAAACTGGATTTAAATAAAAGGTAAATTAAAATTTTCAAATGCTAACAAATGGAATTAATGCATTTATTAAAAAGTGGAATGTAATAAAAACTCATCTAAAAATATTTTTGTATTTTCAAGATATAATACTACAAATTTAAATATTTGTTAACAAGATTTATAAAAATCTTAAAACTAAAATAAGAATAAAGAATGGAAAATGCTAAAAAGTGTCCTTAGGACACTTGTTAAGTGATTAAATGTGATTAAAAATTATGAGAAAATGCATTTTTTTGAATTCTCGAGTGAATAAATACCTGGATTGAGTATTCCTTCCTATATACAAGCCCTTGAAGTTGACTTGCATATGAATAAGGAAGTTAGTTAATATTGTTAGAGGTATTGTAATTGATAATATTTTATATACTTTTTTTAAATTACTGTTATACAATTATCATTGAGACTTTAAAGAGTATCGAGTGTATAAGAGTGTTTGTGGAAATGAAATAATTAATGTCATTGAAAATTGAACAAAATGATTATACTTTCCATGTCCCTTATAATTTATTTAATTCACGCATATTAAAAAATGTAATTACTACTTTCAAATTTATCAAAAAAAATATGTTATCATTCCAAAGTTATCCATATTTAAAATTTTACAACTTTGAATTTTTTTTTCTACTTTTAATATTACTAACAAGTGCCCCCAAGGCAAGGGCACTTGTTATCAAAAATCACAAAGAATGAAGAAATTAAAGAAATGTGAGCACTACTCATAAGATTTACAGTACTAGTACTACTTTTAAAGAATGATTAATTAAAGCGCAAGTAAATTTATTTGTACTCTAATGACATTTGACAATCCAAAGCAATTAATGCAGTGCTGAAGTCACACCCGACGACAACCATAATAATGGAGATTTTTATTCATCCAATCAAATTGTACTCCCTCCGGTCTATTGATAAACTCTTTTTACAAAAAAATAAAAAAATAAATTAATTAAAAAAAAATGGTTAGTACTACATTACTGATGACGTTTGAAATATATAAATATTTTAATATATTTTTTCAAATTATTAAAACATTGAAAAATATTAAATTAATAAAGGATAATATTCATTAAAAATTAAAAATAAGTCTTACATTAAAAAAAAAACTTATTTATAAAATCAAAAAGGAGAATGTTAGCAAGTGCCCTTTAAGAATTTATAAATAGTGGAAAATCATTGGAAAATGTAATTTTTGAGACTTTAGAGAAAAACAATCATATGGACTTAGAATTAATTTGTCATGTTTAATAACCTTAACAAGTGCCCTTAGCAGTTAGCATGACCCAATCGTAAAAAATAATTTTAGGATAACGTAAAAAAAAATCTCATTTAATGGAACAATCATCGTATGTTCAGAAAATTTAAATAAACTTATAATTCTAATTCATTACTACTCCCTCCGTCCTTAAATATAAAGTCATCTTGACTCTTTTATTTTGTCCCTATTTATAAAACATCATACCAATTTTCAATGATCATTAATTACTTTTTTCCACAAACACCTATATTTATTTAACACTTTTTAGATTCCCAATAATATTAATAGGGTAATTTTGAAATTACATATCAAAAATTCACATTTCCAATACAATTAACTAAATTATTCCACTTTATTAATTGACGTGAAATTCCCCAAAGAGATTTTATATTTAGGGACGGAGGGAGTAATTCTTTAGAAATTTACCTCCGTTGTTATTTATAAATCAGTTTTTAGAGAAAAATTTCATTTAATTTGTATTTTCTATAAGGCATTTATTTATTTTTCTCTTAATTGTCATTTGTTCATTATTGTGAAATAATATATTTGTATAATTTCTAATACAAATTAAGAGCGCAAAATTTAATGTTAAAATATACTTTTAAAGTTTGAAAATATGTAACTACCCATTTTATTTTTTGCAAAATAGTCAAATATGACATATAATAAGAACCGAAATAAATACTTATTTGCTATCATGGACAATAGCTTTTTCATTTAATATTCTCCCAAAAATATGTGAGGATCGATTCAATTAATAACATGTTAAACATACCAATGTACTATTATGCTATATTGATACAATTAGAAAGGTCATGAATCAATAAAATCATACAGAGTTGATAAATAGTTGAATTTTTTTAAGTAAGATGTCGGATATTCAATTTTTGTTATGGGTATAAATAAGGTCAGGTTTTATTGAGAGAAATCATACCCACTTCAATAATCTTTCCACCTTCAAAAAAGATTAGTCTCCACCCATTGGTGAAATAACAACTTTAATTTTAAAAAAAAAGGGGTCATGAATCACTCAAGTATGATAAACTTTGGATTCGAACTTTAAATCCGTTTCCATGTTAAAAATATTATTAGTAGTCAGAGGTCTCTTGCTTAAACATTTGACCAGATTTTTTTATATATAATTATCTTATTTTAATTTTTTTATACTTTGTCCTGAAATTAAGGTTAAAAAGAATATTTAAAATAACATAAGGCACATGTGAGGAGTCTCTTCACCCTCTCCCTCGCGCATCCTTGACGGAATCCTCTTCCTCCCTGTATCACAATTCACATAAAGTATTGTTACTTATGAGCGTTGGATGCAAACCTTCCTTTTCCCTTTTGGCGTCTTACCAACTGCATGTTCTTTTATTCTTTTAGCGGCATCCACCATGATAATCATTATTTTCACGGGAGTTACTAAATTTGGATGGTTGTTATGCAATCATTTGTTAGATTAATAAGAATTTGTCACTTAATACATGTATCTCATGTCATTGTTTAAAGTAGAATATTGAAAATGTGAAGAAGAATCAGCAGTTCTAGCAAAATTGAAAAACTTTAATTTTTATTTTAATAATGCTTTTGAAAATTTAAAGTTATAATTTGTGTAAAGGTACAAAGGACTAAATTAAAATAATCTAGTTTTTATGTTAGATTATATTGCAAAAATCAATTTTGACTACTTTAAGCAATAATGACATGACATACATGCATTAAGTGGCAAATTCTTATTAGTCTAACTAAAAATTGCATAACAATCATCCAAATTTAGATTGCATGTTAGAAATATTCTATTTTTAAATACGTGAGCAAATTATCAACCATTTTGTCCCTAAAAATGACATCAATTTGATCACATGAAAAACCTTGTATCAATTTAATCATTCAATTATAAATTATAAAATTAAATATATTACCTTGATTACTCAAACAAGGCAAACAAATATTTTGTCCTTGCATTATTAAATTAGTTATTTATTTAAACGGTTTTGCTTACCATCACCTTCAAGGCGATGAACAAAAAATATTTAACTATTAAAACAAATTTACATTAATAACATAATATTTATATTATTTTATATGTTTAATTAATTTATTTTTTAATTATTACTACTACAATCCATTCATATTAATGACTTAAGAAAGAAAGAAACAGAATATCAAAGAAATGGGGCGATGAATAGGGAAGATTTAATTATTTTAACTCATACACATTAAAAACATAATCTTGATATAATTTGATACTCCTATGTTTAATTAATGGAAGATTAAGATACTTGTTAAGAAACCTATTGTAGGTAAAAGTTGTTGAAAAATGTGATTTTTTATGTTTTCGAGAGGCTTATTTATGGTTTTAGTCCCTGAAAGTTGGGGGTGTTTTGATTTTGGTTTTAGTCCATACCATTATGAAAAATCCATTATTGTTTTAAAATTTTGGTTTTAGTCCATGCCATTATGAAAAATTCATTATTTGCGAATGTGGCTAATGAAACTCCATATCAACATACACGTGTACAAGTATTGTGTGTTACCGGTACGATGATGTGTATGATTCGGATATATATAAGCAAAAGGGCCAAAGCCCAATCCAGAAACACATTTGGGTTCGGCTTTGGCCCTTTTGCTCTTATGGATCCGGATCATCAACGTCATCCTACCGGTGACACACAATACTTGCACACATGTATGCTGATGTGGAGTTTCGTTAGCTACATTCACAAATAACGGATTTTTCCTGACGGCATGGACTAAAACCAAATTTTTAAAACAATTAAGGATGAGAAGGTCAAAAAAACTTCTAGGGTCCAAAATCAAAACACCCCTAACTTTCAGGGACTAAAGACATAAATAAGTCTCTTCGAGAGAGTGATAAATGTGAATTTTAGAATTTTTTTTATAAGTAATAGCCTTAACAAGTGTCCGCATGTTAGCGATACCCTTAATTTATTAATTTTTTAATTATTACAACTCATGCACATTAATAACATACTCAATCCGATTCGAATTATAAGCAAAAATAATTAATTTTACCCTTAGTAAGGAGATTAGATGATTGTATTCAATTTTCTAAAATTTATAAAAGAATAGAGGTATACTAGGAAAACTGCATTGGAAATGGAACAAAAATTAAATAAAATATCAATTTTCTGGGGATGTTTGAGGAAAGTAGCATTGGAAATGAAATAAAATTCAAGAAAATTAGTTAATTTTGCTTATATTTTAAACCAAAATCAATATTTTTTTCTTATATTTCAAGTCGGAAGGAATAATTATATCATGTCAATAACAATAACTTGATGTCAATATTATACTCCCTCCGTCCCTTGATATAGGGCATCATTTTGGTAGAATTTGTGTCCCTTTTTATAAGTCGTTTTAGAATATCTAGGTAATATTAAAGAGTTTATTCCAAATACACCCCTCATAATTGCATAGGGGTAATAGGGTAATAATTACAATAGAGAGAGAAATGAATAGAGTTGTAAAATTTTAAATAGGAGTAACTTTGGAATAACAACATATTTTTTGATAAAATTTAGAGTAATAATTATTTTTCTTAATCTGCGTGAATTAGGTAAAAGTGACTTATATTAAAGAAGAGAGAGTATCGTTAAGGCAAATGCAATGACACTTGTTAAACAATCAAATATAGCATATAAACGTTGGACAATATAACTTTTGGGGTTTTCGAGAGAGAAGATGATAATGTTGATTTATTGCATTTTTTCCACATTTAGTAACCTTAAGGACACTTCTTAGCAAAACTCTAAGTAAGCATTATCCATGTTTTGATAATAGAAAAAGGGTCTCGCTAATAAGGTAGGGCACTTGTTAAGGTTTCTAGTATTGGAAAAACAATCATAAGTGCACATTTTTTCATGTCTCAAGAATACAAAAAATCACATTTTTCCATAAGTTTTTACTCTTTTTACCTTCTTAACAAGTGCACTAAAGACACTTGTTAGCATTTACCATAGAAAAAATCACATTTTTCTATGGATTTTTACTGTATTTGACTTCCTAACAACTGTCTTTAGAACACACATTTGCCTTATACTAATAATTACGATTTTAAAAAATTTATTAGGCATATTAGATTATGTCAAGATTACTATATCATTAATGATGTATGAACAATAGTAATTAAATGCTTACTTTAAAAAAATACTAATAATTAAGTGCTTCTTAGAACAATGGTTAACAATACCATTATTGAAATAGTACAAGAAAAAAGAAAATGAAATGTGAATAGAAATAAAATTCTTCTAGCAGATTTTATGTATGGTGATAACCATTTTTTATATATTATACTAATATTTCAATGGTGTGTTGGCGGGTGATCTAAAATTTCCTGTCAAGAAATAAAAAAAAAGAAGTATTATAAATGCAAATTTTAAATTTTTTTATTGCATTTAAACAATAATTTTCAATCTAATCTAGTTTAAATTCCATATTTTAAAAGGTTTGTTATTGGAATGACGAAAAAGTTAGAATTAAATTGAACTTTTTTTATTTAGAAATTGTTTTTTTTTTAACTTAAAATGTATATTCCTTCTCGTGTCTGTTACTCCATAAGAAAAATAAATTAATTTTATAGTATTTATTAAGTAAATTAGTTGAGCGTATTTAATTTTTTCAAATTTATAAAAAAATAGAACTATTTTAGGAAAATTGCAATGAGAATGAAACAAAAATTAAATAAGATAATCACTTTTTATAAATATTTTAATAAAAATTGTATTGAGAATATAAAATTAATTAATTTTTTTTATATTTAAGATCAATAAGATAAATATGTTTTTTCCTTATATTAAAAATCGAGATGAGTAGTTGATTGATAAATGACGAAGTCAAAGATGAATATTATATTATTCTATTGATAACTTACTTTATTTATAAATATTTTAAAATGATTAATTAATAATTTAAAAAAATAAATTCCAACAATTAAAAGAAAGGAAATGTTAACCAGTATTTTAAAAACACCAATTAAGAAATTCATAATATAAATTGTGGATTAAAAATAATGTATTTAAATGCATTAAGAGTTTTAAGACTGTAATTTTCATGGAATTATTTTCAATTTTTTTGACTTCTTAACAAATGTTGTAAAACATTCATTAAAAGAATTACTTGGATTTGAGTATAATTTTTTCGTACATGAAATCGAGTAGATTCTATGTTTACATATCTAAAATAAAGTACTCTAAAAAAAAATACCAGTATCAAATAAGTATCCATTTTATAACTTTTTTTATTAGAAAATCATCTATACATTAAATGAATGCTCATAACGTTTGACCGAAGAGGAAACAATTTTCTTGCCTTGCTTTCTAGATGTGGGACTTTCTAGAAGCAATAGTAAATTGCCACTTCACTATTGGCTTTATTACAGCTTGTTAGCCTCATGGATTTTTTATATTTAATAGAAATAGATGCCATTAAATCCGGCTTTCATAATTTTTCATACGTACTTTGTAGCCAACTTGACATTCTAGATGGCTACGAAAATGGAACGGGCTCTTGGTTTTTTTCTCCTTTATACAGAAGGGATATGGATAACAATAGTTAATTACAGATATAATTACTCATCCACTATAACCAAAATAAAATAGCATCAGTGTAATAATATTAATTTTGTGATTAGTTGAGTGCTTGCAAAGAAGGGGAAAAAAACACAAAACAAAAAAAAAGAAAGAAGTAGCCTAAGATCCATTTCCATTGCAAATAGTATTATTATTACTATTCCCACGTGGCCACGTGGACGTTGAAAAGTCTCGTTTCTTGTTAGCTACGACGATGATTATTCAAACAACGGTAGCAGTCAGATTTTGTAACTCAAAGACTTAATCATAGGTTGCCTTCTTCCTCTCCTCTTTCCTCAACCCATCTCCAAAGTTATACCTTTCAGCTCTTGTGACCAATATATTTGATACCCTTTTGCCTTTACTTTCATTTCGATCATAACTTGTATTTCAAGGTCACCCCTTTTCCATTTTTTTTGTCTATAATACCATTCATTCTTTTCTTTTCTCAGAAAAAAGAACAAAAAAAACACATTTTTTTATTCAAGAGTTCTATAATTCTCAAACCCCTAGAAGCTCTACACAAGTTGCTTCGATTGGTTTAATACCATTGGTTCATTTTCTATATCATATATTCATTTCTTTTGTGTGAGCTTTGATATCTGGATCTAGCCAAAGAGGATCATTGAGTGATTTGGAGCTCAGCTGAAACTCGAAAGTTCAATAAATCATACAATGGGGGGTGGGGGAAGGAAGAGGAGGCACCACTTTGGAAAAATCCATGCATTCGGGCGTGGGAAAGTTTCAATAAAAGATGAAGATCAATCACTAATAGGAGGACCTGGCTTCTCAAGGAAAGTATATATCAATGACCCTGAAAGGGTGGAGTTAAATCTTATGAAATATGGTGACAATTATGTTAGGACTACTAAGTATACATTGGCCACTTTTCTTCCTAAGTCCTTGTTTGAGCAATTCAGGAGGGTTGCCAATTTTTACTTCCTTGTGGTTGCAATCTTGTCTTTCTTACCTGTTTCTCCATACTCAGCAGTCAGTAATGTTGTCCCTCTAGTCATTGTCGTTGCTGTTTCCATGGGCAAAGAGTTGCTCGAAGATTGGAAGCGAAAAACACAGGTATATAAATGTTCTGTAATTATTGTCTCTTATGTGATTTGCATATTTGTGGCAGAAAGTTATGGAATGCTCAATATTCTAGTGTTTTTGTTTGAATTTGCATATATGTAGTTTTCATATTCCAGGGTAAATCATATTGCTTTACAGATATATTGAATAGACTAATTGGTTTTGGAAATTTCTAATGAGGGCTGAACTCGTGCCGGTAGTTAGGTTTGGTGCATTCAATAAATAATATTGTTTTTATGATTTAACCAGGATATCGAGATGAATAACAGAACGGTCAAAGTACATCGCGGAGGTGGTGTTTTTGACGTATCTAAATGGAGGGATTTGAGAGTTGGAGACATAGTGAAGGTGGAAAAAGACGAATTTTTTCCTGCTGATCTCATCTTACTTTCATCAAGTTATGACGATGCGATTTGCTATGTCGAGACCATGAATCTTGATGGAGAAACAAATCTTAAACTGAAACAAGCACTGGAAGGAACTTCAACGTTACAAGAAGACTCAAGTTTTGGGAATTTCAAGGCAGTCATCAAATGTGAAGATCCAAATGCGAATTTGTATGCGTTTGTAGGAAGTATGGAACACGAGGATGAACGGCATCCTCTTGCTCCTCAGCAGCTACTGCTTAGGGACTCAAAGCTGAGGAATACAGATTTTATCTATGGCGTGGTAATCTTTACTGGTCATGACACAAAGGTTATGCAGAATTCAACAGAGCCTCCATCCAAGAGAAGCAAAATTGAGAGGCGGATGGATAAGGTTATTTACTGCTTATTTGTTCTCTTGGTTGTGATTTCCTTCATTGGTTCCATATTCTTTGGGATTTGGACAAAGGATGACCTTGAAAATGGAAAAATGAAGAGATGGTACCTTAGACCAGATGATTCAACAATTTACTTTGACCCAGAGAATGCGGCAGTTGCAGCAATTCTGCATTTCTTGACCGCTCTTATGTTGTATGGCTATTTCATTCCAATTTCCTTGTATGTCTCGATTGAGATTGTGAAAGTTCTTCAGAGTGTTTTCATCAACCAGGATATCCGCATGTATTATGTGGAAACTGACCAGCCAGCGCACGCTCGTACGTCAAATTTGAATGAAGAACTTGGCCAAGTTGAGACCATACTTTCAGATAAAACAGGAACTTTGACTTGCAATTCTATGGAATTTATCAAGTGTTCTATTGCTGGTGTTGCTTATGGACGAGTAGCTACAGAAGTTGAGAGAGCTCTATCCCAAAGATCAGATGCATCTTTTGAGAAAAAATTGAAAGGAGATAACAATGTTCCAAAGCCATCTGTTAAAGGGTTTAACTTTGAAGATGAAAGGATCATGAATGGAAGTTGGGCCAGAGAACCCAATGCCAATGTAATTCAGAACTTCCTGCGGTTGTTGGCAGTGTGCCATACTGCAGTACCTGAAGTTGATGAGAAAACTGGTAAAGTCTCATATGAAGCTGAATCACCGGATGAGGCAGCCTTTGTGATTGCAGCCAGAGAACTCGGGTTTGAGTTTTATGAAAGGACACATACAACTATTTCATTGCGTGAATTAGATCCCAATTCCGCCAAGAAAATTCAAAGGTCAGGCTTTTGTTCTTGTTTATGAAGGCTTAATTATCTATCTCTTACACATATCTGTGACTAAAACTTGAGTTATGTACTAAAAAAGCATGTAATTCCACTTTTGCAGGTCCTACAAACTTTTAAATATACTAGAGTTTAGTAGTGCTAGAAAGAGGATGTCTGTAATTGTAAGAGATGAGGAGGGGAAACTACTACTGCTTAGCAAAGGCGCTGACAGGTTTGTGATCTTGTGTTTTACTTTTAAATCTTACTCGTTAAAGATAAATAAAATGGTGCCTAAATACACAATTTTGTTTTCAAAGTTCAAAACACTAAATTCCTTTTCTTTCTGGGTTTTCACAATCAGTGTCATGTTTGAGCGCCTAGCAAAGAATGGAAGGAAATTTGAAGAAAAGACTAAGCAGCACATTAGTGAATATGCTGATTCTGGTTTGAGGACCTTGATACTTGCCTATCGGGAACTTGATGAGGAAGAGTACAATCAATTTAACAAAGAATTCACAGAGGCCAAGAACTTAGTGAGTGCAGATCAGGAAAGGGTCCTAGAGGAAATTTCACAAAATATTGAGAAGGACTTGATTCTACTTGGAGCTACTGCTGTTGAAGACAAACTTCAAAAGGGGGTATGATATAAATACTTTTTTATTTACGAAAATAGCGTGAAGCAAGGGCTTGCTTACCTTTTTTTGCCATAGCATTTATGGTATCTATTACAGTTATGTGATCAGATAATTGATAATACTTGACTAATAAGCAGAGCTTTTACCTTTTCACCTTTTCTGAGTAATTATACATGCATTTAAAATTAACTAGATCCTATTTTATAAGAACTTGTGCAACAACTCTATATGTGGTGTTTGTGTCTTATGAATCATTTTGTGTTGTACAGGTTCCTGAGTGCATTGACAAGCTGGCACAGGCTGGGATTAAGCTATGGGTTTTGACTGGTGATAAAATGGAGACAGCAATCAACATTGGGTAAGTTGAAAGATTATCTTCAAATTTTGAAATCCTATGTGCAAATAATATGTTGTTACTAATTAAGTAATTTCTGTATGACTGCAGATTTGCTTGTAGTTTACTCAGACAAGGAATGAAACAGATTATAATTAGCTCTGACACTCCAGAAATTAAATCTCTCGAGAACATGGAGGACAAGTCTGCTGCTGAAGCGGTAAACCTTAACTTCGACCTTAATTTCTCTCAACAGGCATTAATGTTTATATAGGTGGCCCTTTTGCATATCACCATTAGTCCATTTAACCCTAGGCTATGAGATATTGTATTGTTGTATGATTCTGATAGAAACTTACTGATTCTTTAGGCAATGAAGGCAAGTGTTCTTCGTCAAATAAAGGAGGGAAAAGCATTACTTTCCACATCATATGAAAACTCTGATGCGCTAGCTCTAATCATTGATGGGAGGTCTCTTACTTATGCACTAGAAGATGATGTCAAGGACTTGTTTCTTGAACTCGCTGTTGGCTGTTCATCTGTTATATGCTGTCGTTCATCCCCCAAGCAAAAAGCACTTGTAAGTTTTGCTGGTTATTTTATAGTTTATAATCCATATCTGTTTTTGCCCTTTATTTCTTTATATATAAAAATTCAAGTTTGGTAATATCCACATGATCAGTCTCTAATGGAATTCCTGTTACAATAATGCAGGTTACTAGACTGGTTAAGATCAAAACTGGTAACACAACTCTAGCGATTGGAGATGGGGCAAATGATGTTGGAATGCTCCAAGAAGCGGACATTGGGATTGGTATCAGTGGTGTTGAAGGAATGCAGGTAAATCTGAAATATCCTGCACACGTTTATCAATTTTTTTTTCAATACCTGTCTCCTGAATTTGTTTTTGTTTTTATTTTCATTTTCATTATTTTTGTCTCAAGTTCTTACTTCTCTTCTCTAAAATTTACAGGCAGTTATGTCAAGTGATATTGCAATTGCCCAATTTCGGTTTCTAGAGCGCTTACTTCTTGTGCATGGACATTGGTGCTACAGAAGGATCTCATCCATGGTAACAATCTTGTATTGTATTCACAGATATTATGCAACCTAATAGGATTATCTATTTGATAAATATTTATACTGATCTGTGACTTATCAAAAAGTTTCAATTCAAATAGGAATTTTCTTGATTTTTGACTAAATTCACTTTTTGTTTGCCAGATCTGCTACTTCTTTTACAAGAATATTGCCTTTGGCTTCACTCTATTCTTCTATGAGATGTATGCCTCATTCTCAGGCCAACCTGCATACAATGATTGGTGCATGTCACTATATAACGTATTCTTCACTTCGCTTCCCGTGATTGCTTTGGGTGTGTTTGATCAGGATGTCTCTTCTAAATTATGTATCAAGGTAGCCTTTCAAACAAAATAGCTTTGTATAGCCATCTAGTTTGAAATTTTGTTTCTTCAGAGATAAAAACTACATAATTGTTTTCTTCTCATGACATCTTCCATTTGCCTTCAACTTTCAGTTTCCATTATTATATCAAGAAGGTGTGCGAAATGTCCTGTTTAGCTGGAAAAGAATCATTAGCTGGGCATTTGGTGGGGTTGTGAGTGCTGCAATTATATTCTTCTTTTGCATTAACGCCATGGAGCATCAGGCATTCCGTAAAGGTGGAGAAGTTGTTGGGCTGGAAGTTCTCGGTACCACCATGTACACTTGTCTTGTGTGGGTGGTGAATTGCCAAATGGCATTATCTATCAGTTACTTCACTTACATTCAGCATATAGTCATCTGGGGAAGCATTCTGTTCTGGTACATATTCCTCATGATATATGGAGCCATTGACCCATCCTTTTCAACCACTGCTTATGCGGTCTTCATCGAAGCTCTTGCACCAGCACCATCATTCTGGATTGTCACTTTCCTTGTTGTTATAGCTTCCCTTCTTCCATATTTCGTCTATGTTTCCATCCAAACGCGTTTCTTCCCTCTGTATCATCAAATGATACAGTGGATAAGAAAGGATGGGCAAACAAATGATCCCGAATACTGTAATGTGGTGCGACAGAGATCAATACGAAACACGACCGTTGGATTCACAGCTCGTTTAGAAGCATCCAGGCGTTTCGAAGCATCCAAACGATTAGATACAACCACCCATTTTGAAATTACGTCTGCAAACCGATAGCCAAAAACTTTTTGATTTTTTTTTTTGTTGTATGTAATATTCATCTTTCAAAACATAGATATACATTTTTCGTAGGTTACAACCTTCTTCCTGTTGTACATATTGCAGGTAGAGAGGTGTCGTCTTAAGGCCACGTGAAGGAAGCAAACTGAAGCAGCCAGTCTCTTTTGTTTTTTTATAAAATTATGATAAAATTTGGCTGCTTCAGGATCAGAAAGAAGGTTACTGTAGGATAGGATGTGATATGTTGTTGTAGAGGATAGAAGAATAATCTGTTTATCATTCATTCTTTAATGTTTATGAGTCGAGTGACATTCGTGCCCGACTTGTGATTTTGTGCACTTTGTCTGTTTAAAATCAGTACTTACTAATTAGCTCTGCATCTACTTTCCTCACATTATGTTCTACATTTGTTTACTGCGACATCATTGCCCAAGGGTTACAGAATTCTTGCTAGTTCTAATGCACATCATAGAAGATCATCTGACTTTTAAAAGGAACATGAGGGAAGATCTTAGAACAAGGTCACATGTGTCATACATAATAAGCTGTGGGCAGATAAAAATAATAATAAACAATACGATTAGTTCAAGCTGCAGGTGCAGCAGAACGCTATACCATCGGTCTTTCTGACTGTCAATAAGGTTACAAAAACACACTTGGACACACTGATCTAATATCAGCAAATGCAGTTAAGTGGCGGTACTTATGTTCATTGATTAATAGGCATTCTTATTTTCTGGAATACAACTTGTCTTAACTGAAACTGGGATTCCTTAATGCTTAGACAATTTTTATTTTCATTTTTTAATAAGGACACTGCTTTATTGGAATATGCTTGTAAGTAATTGATAAAACACTCTTCTCCAATTCATTCAACTAGTTTAACTTCGATCTTATCTGGTATTCTGTAACGTGGGCTCAGAAGTTCCAAACTATCAGAAGGCTTATCAAGGATTCATCATCCTGTAAGATAGTAGTCATATGTACAAGTACCAGATGAGCTAAAACCGTAACTCAGTTTGATATGTGCACAGCTGCTAATTTACTCTTCAAACAAATAAAAGCGATACATAAACTCTTATCAAGACCAGAAAAAGGAAAATTGAGATTCTAGTGGCAGAAATAAGAATGCAGTGGCCACACATAATAGGAAAACCAAATATCCTTATTTTATTCCATCATTCAAATAGAAATTATTCCTCATAAAGTTGGCTGCAATAAAAATGTAGTGGTCACACATTGTAGGACAAACCAATATCATCTTATTTGATTCCATCATTCAAGTAGCAAACTACCCAACAAATCGTTACAACTAAATGCTACACATCCAACAAGACGAAGGAAAATTACAGAATCTACCAGTTAGTCAAATTAATAGAATATGTTTTCTCCGATCACCATAATGTGTGGCCTAAGAAGTCAGAGGCAGAGCGAGCCATAACAGTAGCAAACTCGTTGAAGCTAATTACGCCATCACCATCCGTGTCAGCGTCTTTGATCATTTCAGTGAGCTCTCTATAAGTGAGTGGCTGACCCATCTTGGCCATTGCCCCTGCTAACTCCGCGGCCGATATGTAACCATTGCCATCGCGATCAAAGGACCTGAACACCCCAAGGAGCTGTTCTTGATTAACCAATACCTGAGCATTGATGTCAGGCAATATGGCACTGACCAATTCATCAAACTCAACACGGCCATTCCCATTTGAGTCCATGTTGGCTAACAAAGTATGGACTTGGTCACCTGATGGCTTCAGCCCCAGCGAGCGAAGAAGCGCGGCTAGCTCTAACATGGTTAGGCTGCCATCTGAGTCCATGTCAAATCTACCAAATATCTCCCTTAGCTGATTAAGTTGATGAACTTGCAGCTTTGACATACTAACTTGATATCAATATAATGAACAAAATAACAAAGAGCACTAGTATGTATCAATGTGTGTAAGTGTAACAGAAAACAAAAATATGATGTAGCAAATCTGCAATGCAAAGAAAGGAGCTGTGGCTTGATTTAGTATATCAGATGATGTGAGATAAAGTTTATTCTCTATGGTTGAATGAAAAGCGCGTCGGTGTATCAAGAAAGGTTAAGATTATATAATAATAATAATAATAATAATAATAATAATAATGAGTATTCTATATCCATATAGTCCCTAATTCCTAAAGCATTTCATGTGCCTTCCACGAAACTCACGGGCATTATTACGGTCTTAGATTCTTGGTAGTTGACAGTGTAGGTGATTGACACCCTTGTAATAATTTTGGAGTAATTTTTCAATTTTAAGAGGGTAATGATTGATGAAAATTTAATTTTGATACTATACTATCGGTGTACAAATCTTTAGTGATTCTAATTTGATAATATACGATTACATAATTTAATGTGATAATATACGATTACATAACAGTATGTATTCTAGTTAAAGTAAAGATCTCTTATCATACAAAGATATTTCCACCGCCTTTCTGATCTAATAAGAAAGAAATCTCAGTGCGTTAGTATGACTTATGAGTTGTAGGCAAGCTGGAGACACGGTGATTAATAGGACTGGGATGCATGTACTACACAGATAGGTCAACATTTTTTTGTTTTCGTTTTCGAAGTGCATAGCGGTCAACTTTTTTTTTTTTTTTTTGGTAAAGTGCATAGCGGTCAACTTTGTTAGATTGTTTATGTGAAATTCTCAAATTCATATTACTCCGTATCAAATTAATGAATAACAGTGACGCTCACTTTCATTAAGTTGTTGCCATGCCTTATATTATATAGACCGGTGTCACGTATACGAGCCATTATTAGATGGTTCATGACTATATGTTACAGGATAATCATCATTATCTTATTTATTTTTTGAATTTTTTTAATTTAAAAAAAAACCGTGAACATTTGAGATGAATTTTAAACCATATTGTCCATCAAAACTAACTAAAATTTCCCCAAGCTAGTGTACTTACTACATGTTATGTTTAACTAAATCATGTAGATTAAGGTTAAAAATTGAAATTAATTAATTCTCAGAATTAAAAAAAAAATATTACTTTACATTTTTATTTTCTTACTGGTATGAGTATTTTTTTATGAGAAATTGAAATTATCAGCTTTTAATTAGGAATAACTCAAGAAAAAAAGTATGAGATCGAGAAAAGTGAGTTATGTATGTGGGTCAATTATTGCTCGTTATTATGTAGGCAAGTGCTTAGGACCCAACTCACCTAATAAAAGTGAGCCATGTACCTGTTCTCAGTTCTAGAATTACCTTGACTTTCACGGTTGACCGAGTTATGAAGACTACTCCACTAAATAGGACAATGCATGAAAGTGTCACAACTCAGGACACTTGGTCATTAATAATGGACTCATCCATGTGATGCTCCCTAGTCCCTCCCTACAGGCCGCAGTGAACAGCTAAGTTGAGGTGGCTTTGTCTTCATATACTCGAATTTTTTGGGTAGAAACGGATCATTAATTCATTGAAATAAAAGGATCAGAGTTGTTGAGTTTGTCTCCATATACTTTCATTATTGTAGGAAGCTAGCAACGTTATGTTCGATGATGACAGAGATATGATGATATGTTATATTTATATATATAGTATTAACGGTCCTTTGCAAAATCAACAATTAGTCTTGATACGGTTAGTCGCTTTTCTTAATTTCATCTTCTTTATCGTGAGAAATCGATGGTTATGTTACGTTCTCAGCCATCGCTTTCAAGACAAGGGAAGTAACCAAGGAAAGGGAAATCTTTATTTGGAGCATTTATTGGAAGTATATTGAGACATTATTGTTGGTTTAATTTTTTTAAATCACTCACCCACTCTTATCGATTAGACCCTTTCTTGTATTCTTTTTAATGTTAAATAGCAAGAGGCTAATAACAAGATAGAACAAGCATATGATTAAAAAAATAATAATATTTTACTTCTTGAAATAAGGCGAAGTTAACAGGAGCATATCATAACATTTATGTCATGTTATATACATGCACCGTACCAAAGGCTTTTCAATTACTAATACTTAAAAGGGAGTTACTAGCATGCAACCCAAAATTGGAGTGTTGTCATGCAACCTTCTCTTGAACCAATAGAAAGTTGCCACTTAATTCACATGTGTCATGTCATCATTTGAAGTAGTCAAATTTAGTTTTTTGCAATTTGGTCCAACTTAAAAAGTAAATTAAAATTTGGCGGGCGACTTCTATGAGGCATTTGGATCGGAGGTGATGGTGGCCGGTGGTGGTGGTGGGGCGTTGGGTTTTGCTAAAATTTTAATTTACTTTTTAAGTTGGACCAAATTGCAAAAAATTAAATTTGACTATTTCAAATGATGACATGACACAGGTGAATTAAGTGACAACTTTCTATTGGTTCAAGAGAAGGTTGCATGACAACACTCCAATTTTGGGTTGCATATTAGAAATCTCCTACTTAAAAATCTCTTCTTTAAAAGTTCTTCCATAATAACACCACAAATCAAACTATCAAAGATTCAAGAGAGTTCGTTACATATGAAATCATTTAGCATCCATCACCTACAAATTTAAGAGAGTCACATCTTAAACCAAACTATTACATGCTAATAACTTCACAAAGAAATCCATATATTTTAATTTAATTGGAACCGGCCGGTATCTTGCAATGATCACTACTAACAATATATATATATATATATATATATATATATATATATATATATATATAGTACACATAAAAGGTTGTATCTAAATAGTAGTCCAGAATGCTGAATAGCTAGACAAGAATTTACTTTAGACATGTAAATTGTAAAGTCACGAGGAGTTATTTGAAAACTATACATATCTTTATTATTACCATAACTTTACACGTCTTAAAAATCAACATGTCTAAATAGGAATCACGCTCAACATATTCTCTCAAATTAAAGGCAGAATATATAGTGCTACCACCACTAGTAAGTAGTATTAAAAACATAGTAGTGTCAAACTTGGGTCACCTTACAATCATTTTCCATCTCATCATGGTCACAAACCATGACCTTAGCCCCAACACCCCCAACTTCAACATCTTTGTTGCAGCATATACATCGCCTACAGACACGCTTTACCCACCCAAAGCAGCCCCTACCTGTGATACTCTCCAATGGGGTTGGTGCCCTTGTTGGATTCCTGCACTTGCTACCCAAATAGCAAGAAAGGACAGCCAGAACTATAAGCCCTGAGATCACTGCAAAGAATGGACCAATAGATCCAGAAGACTTCCATGCACCACTACCAGAGCTTGAAAAAGTTTCTGATGAGGTTGCTTGCTGCTGTGGCTGTAGAATAGAAACCGGTGTTGTTGTTGCCATTGCATACTATTGTTATTAATTAAGAATAAGATGGCAGAGTAAGTAATCTATGTTAGAGTGGTAAGTATATATAAAGGGAATTGGACTGGTTGTTAACAAGTTTAGATTCCTTAGCGGGGTGAGAAAACTTGAAATGATGAGTGGAAAACAACGTGGAAAGGGATAAAGGATCCCTTTTATTATCTGATTTACTTTTGCACTTTGCATATGGTTTTTCGGTTTTTCCATGCATGCATGCTTTCTTGCTTTGTGCATCGTACATTGGCTTAGACCTTTGCGGAGGTGGAAATTAAAAGTAGACTTTTCCTTTCATCATAAAGGGCTTTTGATACCTCGAACGGTCTAAACTTTAAAAGTGAACCACACGCAGGTCCACATCACATACATGTGAATGTGATATATAATGATCTTTCTTTTTTATATTCCTCTATCACATTCCATCCTCAACACTACTGCTGTTAATTGACTATATGAATTAAGTTAGTCCATAAATTTTTAGATGTTGGAGTTTGGAAAAAAATTCACCTTGCATTATCTAACGTGCTAATTAATAGTTGAGGAAACTCAATCTCGAACCAATCACATCTCATTATATTATGAAAAATAACTTTTCAACTGCTATGACATTTTTATGTCACAAATATGTGATTGGTTGGAGATAGAGTTTGGGACATAATTTGGGACAGATCATCCTGATCCTAGTTGAGGATGGTAAAGCATAATAATTGGGATTTGAATCTGGGTGTATTAATATTGCAAATTTATCAACTGAATTGATTTTTGGGATCGGGGACAATATCTTCTTTTTCTTCGTTATGTATATCGTAATAATTTGCTAGTACTATTTTTATTGGTATGAAAATAATTAAGTGAATCTTCATATTTGGAGAAAACAATAATTAGTATGCACAGTTCAAATTCAATACATTAAAAAAAAAAAAAACAACTTCAATATAAATTATTTATGACTAAACTGTCACTTTAGTCCTTCACTTTGTAAGGAGCTTTCATTTTAGTCCCTAACTTTTCAATAATTCCTTTTTAGTCCCTCACTTTGAAAAAAGTTACTCACGTTAGTCCCTGGCATGCAACGTTTTCCGTTTATAGACGTTAACGTCGCCGTTAATTTATAATATCGTATTTCATTTTAGTCCCCAACTTAAAATTTTTAATTCACTTTAGTCCCTCACTATATCGTGTTTCATTTTAGTCTCTAACTTAATAATTTTAATTCACTTTACCTCATTATAATAACAATGATGTTTTTTTCTCTTTTCTTTTGTAGTGTGACTACCTTAAAAATATTGTTTGTTCTTCTTGTTATTCTGTAAACTAACTTTATAGTTTATATAAGCACTGACTCCAAACTTTGCACCTGAAGGTATCAATAGGAAAGTTTCTTTCGGATAAACACTTCAAAGTACATTATTTCATTATCCATATATCTAGTATGTTTTTACTCTAACCTTCAAATGCAAAGCTTGGAGTCAATGTTTATATAAACTATAAAGTTAGTTTACAGAATAACAAGAACATACAGTCAATACTTTTATGGTAGTCACACTACAAGAGAAAAGAGAAAGAAACATCATTGTTATTATAGTGAGGGACTAAAGTGAATTAAATTTTTTAAGTTAGGGACTAAAATAAAACATGATATAACGAAGGACTAAAGTGAATTAAAAATTTTAAGTTAGGGACTAAAATGAAATACGATATTGTAAGTTAACGGCGACGTTAACGTCCATAAACGGAAAACGTTGTCAGGGACTAACTTGAGTAACTTTTTTCAAAGTGAGGGACTAAAAAGGAACTATTGAAAAGTCAGAGACTAAAATGAAAGCTCCTTACAAAATGAGGGACTAAAGTGACAGTTTAATCAATTATTTATACTGTGGGTTAAACAAAAAATAGTAAAATTCTTTTTTTATATGAGAAAAAAATACGGTTAAATTCAGTAAAAGAATTGAAGGGTAGTAAGTTAGTGGCAGAAATAAGGATGTGTAATTAATGCATTAAAGTTTTACCGTATTAAAAATATATATCACCTAATTAATTAAATGATAGTAACATATAATCTTTAATTTATTAAATTTAATACTCCTTCTGTCCCATAAAGTTGATAAAAAATATAAAAAAATGTGTCACAAATTAAAGTTAAAGTAATGAATTAAAAAATTGAAATTACGTTATATATTCTATAATTGGTTAATTAAAAAAACGTGAATTAAATATTTGCTTTTGTAATTGGTTGATTTAGGGGAACAATGCATTAAAAGGATGTTCCGTTATTTTCCTTTTTATTAAATTTAAAAAAAAAAACTTTTTGGAATGGAGGAAATAAATAATTGTAAATATTTTTTTTATGCAACTCAATGCTAAAACAAACTTTAAGATCATGAATGTTAAAAAATAAATAAATAAATAAAGTAGTTACTCCCTCCGGTTTGTAATGAAATATAAATGAAAAAAAAATATTTATTTTGATTTAAAATATAAGAAAAAATAACTCGTTTTTCTTTTTAAATTTGTTTTATTCGCAATTTTACTTTTCTAAAGATTCTCTAAAAAATTATTATCTTATTTAATCTTTATTTAATTCAAAATACTACTTTTCTAAAATACTTTTTTTTATAAATTTGAGAAAATTAAATACAATCAATTAATCTCCTTAATAAGTGCGAAATTATTATTATTTTTTTTGTATTTCAAACCGGATTGAATACAACACTAAACTTCACCTTAAAAAACAAACTATATCCCAAACTCATCTAAGTCAAAATCATTAATTAATTAACTTTTATTTAATTCTCTTATTTCTATATTTTTTCCTATTTATTTGTCACACTTAAAACTTTAAGAGTATAATAATTATTACAATACTTTTATGTTTATCCATGGCATCCTAAGTAATAAAAAAAAAATATATTGATAACCACATCTAGATAAATGAAATATTCGAAAATGATGTAATTAATTTATTGAAAATCGAAAATTGTGATTTTGTATAATGAGACATTAAATAAGAACGGAAGGATTGATTTTTAAGGACCCCATTTCACCATTTTGATCCCTTATTTATAAGATATGTTGTTTTAACAATTTTTTCTTGATGCATACGTTACTTGTTTTAGACGTTTAATATTTTTTTTACTTTTGTTTTTAACTATAGCCTTATTGACAAACAAATGCTAATAAGTGTCCTAAATGTACTTGTTAATAAGTCAAATGAAGTAAGTAATTATTGAAAAAAGATTTTTTTAAAAAAACAATTTCCGATATATGGAATAATGCATACTCATGATTAATTTTCTAAATTTAAAAACCTTAACAAATGTCCTAAAAGCATTTATTAGCAAAACCCTTAATTATATTCTCTTTTTTTACCATCAATTTTTTCATTTTTTTTCAATATAATATTCACAAATTTATGATCACTCTTTCTTCAATAACTAATGGGAATATTTCAGTCAAATTATACCCATAGAACATACGAAATAGAAGTATTTTTGTACGTATTGGAAACGCACATCAACCTATGAAACCCATGTACTAAAAAAATGAAAAGGTATCGGTGTGTAAAACTTATTCTATACTGAAAAGCGTACATACGATACTTTCCGATATGTATGTGCTTTATAAGTATTCCTCAATTTTCTTTTATTTTTTAAATTGTTTCTCTTAATAGAAATAGGGGTGTAAGCGATCCGGTCCGAGACCGATGGGACTGGACCAGATCGGATCGGACCAAAAAATACAATCTGGTCTGGTTTCACGGTCCGGTCCAGTCTCAAAAATTTTGGACCGTTGTAACATGGTCCAATCCAATATTATTGAGACCGTTCAGACCGGACCGGACCACATACTTAAAATCTAAACTTAACAAGTATGAGAACATACTAAACGTCTAAACCTAGCAGCAACGTCTCCCTTCACGTCGCTCCTCTCCCTTTACTACTTGTGCCGTTTGTCTTCACCGCCACTCGTCGTTCGTCTTCTCTCTTCTCTTCTTGCGTTCCGTCGGCATCGAAGTCGTCTCCAACGGTCGCCATCACTGCCGCTGCTATTTGTCTCTGTCCATGCTGTCGCTCTCCGTCTCTGTCTCAGCATCTCTCAGCAAGTCATCATCTAGGTATGTATGTATGCTGATTGCTTCCCCTTTATCAATTAGGTTTTCAATTTGGATTTTCCCTTTTGGCAAGTATGCATGTTGATTGCTTCCCCTTTTTCAATTTGCTGGTAATGTAGTTCAATTTCGATTTTCCCCTTTCGCAATTAGGTTTTCAATTTGGATTTTCCCCTTTACAGTGTAGTATGTTGGAATTAATCAGGTGCAATTTTTTTCCACGTAATTATGGTCTAAATAGATCGGACCGGATCAGACCGCTTCGAAACGGTCCGGTCCGATCTTTGCATATGAAAAACTTTTGGACCGGACCGGACCACATTAATTTAATCGATCTGGTCCCTAGAGTTCATTAAAGACCGGACCGGACCGGATCGTTACACCCTTACATAAAAACATATTTATGATATTTCTTTGATACTTTTATAATACTTTTTTGATGCATTCAATATACTTATATTCACTTTATTTTTGGATGAATCAGGGTATCCACTCTCGCAACTAGGTGACTAATTCCTCGCACCACGGTCGGGCCCTTTCGGGGGCGATGCTCCCAGTA
Source organism: Crotalaria pallida (assembly GCA_037953625.1). Taxonomy (NCBI): domain Eukaryota; kingdom Viridiplantae; phylum Streptophyta; class Magnoliopsida; order Fabales; family Fabaceae; genus Crotalaria; species Crotalaria pallida. Next base: position 184,363,606 of record CM075649.1, read on the forward strand.
AGGCTTGCTCCATTCACATGCGCCTCGGAAACGACTCGAACCCGCGACCACATGCTTAAGGGACACAAGCCCCTTCCACTTGTGCCAGCCTCCACTGGTTATATTCACTTTATTTTATTACTTAAATAGTTATTATTTTTATACTTTTAAAATATTAAAAAAAAATAAATAAAGAGTGAAGACCCAATTTGATCCCTCAAGTTTTTCGACTGGGACACTTTAGTCCCTCAATAATTATAATTCACTTTTAGTCTCTGTTTTCATTCTGTTAACTACTGTCACCATAGGTATAAACTGTAACATTTCATTCCCAGATGCTAATGGTCTCCCAGTAAATGTCCCCGGTACTTCTGGAAACAGTGACAATAGTTAACAGAATAAAAACGGACTAAAGTGGTATTTTTAAAATTCTTTAGGGACTAAAAGTGAATTATAATTCTTGAGAGACTAAAGTGTCTCAATCGAAAGACTTGAGGAACCAAATTGGACCTTCACTCATGAATAAAACACCCGATTTTTTATATCACTTGTTGGCATTTGTCAATTTTTTAATTATTATCTTTTTACCGGGTCTCTTGTAAATTTTTTGCGCACACACATATATATATAAATGTTAACGTAACTATGTCGTATCTAATCTTAAATTTCAAAAAAAAAAAAAAAAATCCAGTATTATCGTATTTGTGTCTTATCATACCCATATGATCATACTAAATATATAGGGTTTTTTTTTTTTTAAGTGAAATATATAGGTTTCATATTAAGAAACCGATGGTTTTGAAAAATGATTGGTCATATGCAACGAAAAGAAGCGCACAATTTCTATTTTGAAGAACAAAACTTTTATTAGATCTATTAGGCACGTCTACACAAATGCTCACACATCATTAAATCAAGGGAGATGTACACCCTTAACATTGCTACTTACACCCATTTTTTATCATTTTTTACACTAACTTTTCAATATTACCCTTTTTTCAAAAAACTAATTAACCATTCTTTTCATTTTTACTTACACCTCTTACTCTTAAAACTAATCATCATCTCCCTATATTTTCTTCTCCACACCCACTTTGATTCAATGATGGATCTGATATGCCATGCTTCAACAAGTCAACCTATATGATAACAAATACAGTATTCCTTTTCAATACATCAATGCTCTTAGCAGCATGCATAAATTTATAATACAGAAAATAAGAAATAGATCTGGACCAAGAAGTGGGTACAATCTAGATACTGAAATTAGATTACTTGTTACCTTGCACCCTTAAAAATTTATAATACTAGAAAAACCAGAAAACCTCAAGGTTGTAATCAAGAGATTGGAGAATAGAGTTAATTGCCGACTCTCCCTGAATCTTTTTTTTTGGTACCATGAGAAAAGTAAAAGAACTAACGCTGGTGCGAAGATCAGCTAACAAAACAGTAGCTAGATCCCATGAACTCTCCCTAAATCTAATTCCGGCTGAAAATCCCCACTATTTTTCACCTTCTCTAATGCACTCCCGCCATCTCTTGGAGTCAAAATTTTCGATATCCGCAACCATCAGTTTACATTTTGTTGAAATATGGTTTGGGCATAGAACTCTCGATCTCAATTCAATCTTCAAATTGATTGTTTCCTCTGGATTTTTTATTTCGTAGTGAGAGAAGGATGGATTCATCCACCTTGTTGCTCATTACCTCACATGAATCTGGAATCAGTAACCTGTAAATTCCTTCTCATAATTCGTTCAAATAGGTTTTATTATGGGTGTAAATAATAAGAATGTGTGTAAATAATAAATATATGGGTGTGAGTAGTAGGATAAGGGTAATATTGAAAAATTAGTGTAAAAAATTATAAACAGTGAGTGTAAGTAGCAATGCTAAGGGTGTAAATAACATCTCCCTTAAAACAATTGTTTGTCTTTTCCATATGTTATTTTGGCAAAGAAAAAAGTATTTGATTAGGTGTATTTATTTAAAATATTATATTTATTCAACTGTTTATCAAATATTTTAAAGATCATGAGTTCCCGACCAACAATATGTCACGCGTTCTGGACCGATAGCTACAAAATACAGTACATATTATCGACCAAAAACAACGTGAAAAGTCTATTTTATCATTGTCCAGTGCATGACCTTAGATCACATGTTTCGAACCATTAACAGCACGTCGCATGTTCCTACCAATAACAGCATGATACGTACGTGTTCTTAAGGGTGGGTGCGGCCAAACAAGATCCAAAAGTTAGGTTTGGTCGTTTTTGGAACCATAACCCAGCCCGAGTTCGACCTAACAATACCCAGACCGAAATCAAATCAACCTGATATGCTAATATAATGAATAAATATGAATATTATGTATAACTAAAAGATAAAATTAAAGAAGAAAAAATTAAAAATCGAAGTATATTTTAAGATATATATTCTAACTATGAATAATATCAATAAGTATTTTATAAAATGCTTGGAATTTAAATCAGGGGGTTTTATTACTCATATTTGTAGTGTAAAAAAATATATATTTTGAAAGAACGTGAGACGTTGAGACAACCCAAACTAGGGGTATAAGTGATCCGGTCCGAGACCACGAGATCGCTCGGACCGGACTGAAAAATGCATTCTGGTCCGGTCTCAAGGTCCGATTCAGTCCCAAAAAAGTTCAGACCATACTTGAACGGTCCGGTCCACGGCCCCAGTTATTCTTAAACTGCTGGGATCAAACCGGATCGATAGGGTTAATAATTTAAAAAAAAAAAAAAACTACAAAAGGTGCAAACATTGTAGACATTTTTTTATCCTTTCGCACAACACATTTGCTCAGTACCTACACCACCTGCAGTTCTGCACCTACTAACAACATTTATGCACCGCATCTACTCCATTATGCATCTGACAATAGTACATCCACTACACCAGAATTAAGGATCAACAACGCCAATTTTGGCTTTTCAACAACAAATTTCGGGCGTTGTCAAAGCCGTCGTTGTTAAAAGAAGGACAGCGCAAATAAACAACGTTGTTGAAACGATGCATTGACAGCACTGTCTTGATATGACGTTGTTGAAACAAATGTATTGACAACACGGTTTCTAAATAGCGCGGTTGAAAGTAAGGCATTGACAACACCGTTTTCACAAGGCACTGTTGAAACTAAAAGATGGACAACGCTGTTTTAAAACGGTGTTGTTGAAACTAAAGCATTAACAACACCATTTTAAAACGGTGTTGTTGAAACTAAAGCATTAACAACACCATTTTAAAACGGTGTTGTATTTTTTTTGTATTAGTTTCAGTTATAACTGTGGCTAAGTAAGAAAGTAAATTTAAAAAAATATATATAACCACATATAAATTTGTGGCTAAATCAACACCAATTTTTTATAATATTTTTTCCACTAATTGTGAAACTTTCTAAAAAATAATAAACAATTAGAAATAAATAAATAACTAAAGAAAAAAAATTGAGGTCAACATAATAATTTTTTTAGAATAACAATTTATTTACAAATAGAGTAAATAAGTACACGACATGCTTTCCACAAACAAAATCGAAAACTACCTTAGACTACATCAATTTCAAAGTTTTACTAAGAAAGTACATAGCATATGAGCTTTCTTAGTCACTCTTAGAATAAAATTTCCAACACTACATAACATGTGAGCTTTCTTTCATGCAGAGCTAAAATGAGACATCATCATCAAAAAACCATAATCCTCCACTTTATAAGGCAAACTTTCAGATCCAGTTCTGCAATCGGTATTGCCTGCAGGTTTGTTTAAAAGAAGTTATGCAATAATTATACTTATAGTGATGAATACCACGTACTTTTATTGGCTTCATATGCTAAAGTTGAAATTGTCAAGTCAGTAAAAAAATGTAAGCAACAATCCTTAAATGAAAAATAACACAATTAGAGATACCCTTATAATTTTAAAATATAAGCAATGTATAATAAATAATTTGCTCAATGAATCTTGCTACAGAGGATGCTTAATCAGCGCATATGCTTGATATAGAAGAAAAGAAAATAGAAAAGAAAAGAAAGTAATATCCAGTTCCTATATTGAACAAGAAAAGGACTACCAATATGAGAATCAAACAGATGAAATGAACCTGATTCAACATAATATCCAGTTCCTATATTGATTTAGCTATTCTTGAGATATCTTTCGAAGTCAAATTCTGCAAATATTTATGAAAGTGTCTCAATAAATTCTGCAACGGGTGCTATCTAGAACCCAGATATCAAGACATGAAACAATGGACAACCAACAACCAACAACAAGTTATGTGACCAAAATGAAACTCTACTATGTTAAGTAGTATCTCATCTAATTATTCGGGAGCTTAAGAAAATAAAACAAGAAAATAGAATGCAGTCTCTGTTATATCTCTGTTAATAACAAATTTTTACTTCTACATAAAAGCAATTTATATCTAAAGCTAAAAGATATAGATAACTAACTTTTTTGGGTCAGTGATCTCATAATCTCACAACCATAACTAATGAAAGCAACAACCCCAAAATTTATCAACTTTCTTTCAATATCTAATAACAAACACCACATATCAATTTCAATTTCTCAGGAAACAAAGGAGATAAAACTGAGATTTAGGATTTGTTAATCAATTTGAGCCCGAAAATCCCAAGCATCTATATACTCCAGAGAGAAACAACTTATATAATCAAGTCCATAAACTCGAAACCTGAAATTAAAAAAATAGAAAAGATACAAGTTTACCTGAGATGAATAGGTACTGCAGAGCATGAATCGTCTGTACAACAAGTTTGAGTTTCTTTTCAGGTTTTTCTGGTGACTCCAAGCATGGTAGATCATCTATCTTCGGTCTGGTTATCAAAATAAAGTAAAGACCATCAAATTAAACCATTACATCCTGACAGAAAAAAATAGTGTATTATCTAAATTACTTAAATTACCACACACTCATCAAACATAAAGACCAAAAGAAGTACTCAAATAATAGTAATTTGACCCAAAATATCAAACAATAACATTGGAATGAAATACTATAAGAGTTGGTAGTTCAGATAAAGACCAATGCAGAAATTGAGATAAAGACCAGACCACAAACTCGAAACTAGAATTGTAATTATTATAGAATTTAATTAGAAATAAAAGAAACTTGGTGTAATACGTATGTCACTTCTCCGTAAGCACAAGGCCAAGTCATGCATGAATATTTGTAACATTTTATTACAGGTAAAATGTTTCACTTTTATCCTTTCTAATACTAAAATGACATTTGTAATGTATCTAGCTTCAGGCATATAATGGTATGAAGTTGAAAGATTAACCCTAGACTAATTCCACATATGTATCTTTAGTAGATAAAATAATCAGCCTTGTAAGCTTGAAACCTCGTCATATTTGAATACGCAGTCATACAGACGTCCCCCAAGAAATTGTGCAACCTCAAGATGTTTCACCTGTAATTAGGATGGCAAGAAAGAACAAGAACACATGATATGATATGATTAGCAATGATCAAGAGTGATCAAACATTTATCAGAGTTTCATATATAAGAAGCAGATGCATTAATGCACTAGTAGTAAAATGCATTACCATCCCAATCTTGAGGGAATCATATTTGAATTGAGCATAGAGATATGTTTCTATTCCACGACCCTGTCAAAAGAAATATGTCAATGTTATATATTTAGACTTTAAAAACCCCAAACTTGTATTATGCAGCATCTTTATGATATATTAAACTCTTGCTAAAAAAAACTCTAATTTCTTTTTGTTATCCTACTTCATTCCAAGTAGCAACGCCCAACAATGCCTCTATCATCCATATCAATGGTTAAAGATTCAGACAATAACCAGTGAAGAGCTTACCGCCCCTTCTAAGATGACAAGATCTGCATCAATGGCAAGATAAGCAAGCTTCTGTGACACTCTTGTAAGATCAATAACCTGCAAGATGTGAAAAAGCAAGAGAGAAAGACGTGATCATCATATAAGTGAATGATCAGATATCACATAGCTAACTACCATAATTTTCCTAAAATAAATTTTAAAAAAAGAAAAGAAAAATATTTTCACATTTTCTTACAGGTAAATCATTGCCAGAGTTGGCAATTAAAAGATTTGAAGAACTGACTCCAACAAGTTGTCCTTCTTCATCCTTTAACAGAATATATTCAACATGATAGAGTTAGCAAATAAGATGGCAATATCACAAAGTTATAAAATTTCATATCATTACCTTTGATATAATTTCAATTAGCTCAGAGTAAATCATTAGCAACCAACACAACCTGCATTCAAGACAAAATCACATTATTAAATATGCTGGAAATGGCAACTGCAAGAACAATGCATGAAAAGCATACTCCGTTCAAAGTTCAAACAAAAGTAGAATTATAATTCAACTCTCCCTCTTGTGACATGGCAAAATCAAGAACGAGTCATTGATTCCTATAAACTCCTGCACAAATTAATATAAAAATTAACTATCGAGAAGAGCAAAATAAAAAAAAAATAAAAATTGGAACACCAAAAAAGAAAAGAAAGGAAATAGAAAAGAACAAAGAGCATTGGATGGTCATGGATGATCACATAGAAGGGTAGGAGTATTCAAAGACAACCTATTCTATCATCAATGGGGCAATGCAATCAATATTCTATCATCAATTGGACAACACATTCTTTCTTTTTTAATATCAAAGGGAAGTGAATGAAAGCAACTTACTAAAAAAAAGCACATATGAGCCACTATTAATATTAATACATAATACTCATTCCCTTTTTCAGGTCATGTTTATGCTTTTAGAGGGCAGGTACTTCAGATTTTATTTTTAGCATTTTAACTTGAAACACGTAATAACAAGTCCACTAAACTTTAGAATTCCCATTTTCCCTCATAAAGGTTAGTTATGTCATGCCTGTGTTAAATTCATTGCACTAAATTCTGAATGCTAAGCTCAGTAGTTAACTTTTATTTTGATAGGAAAACCAAAAGAAAAATAAAAACAATGACTCATCTATTTCAATTTGTCATTGTTTCCAAATTAAGAACCCTAACAATATGAATGAAGCTAATCCTCAAATTAAAAACCCTTATAATATGAATAAAGATGAAAAAGATGAGTAGCTTACCTAATTTGAGCCTTGATAGTTTAGAACTGTGAAGGAGCACAGTGAATGAGAGCAAAGCAATGTTGTGGAGGTGGTGGCTGTGTGGAGGCAGGGGAAAGGCGGAGATGAGATGGGTCGTCGGTCGTGGATCGTGGGTCGTCGGTTTTTATGGTTACAGAGGAGAGGAGAGGCGGTGGTGGGTTCGGCCGTTGTGAGATGTAACATCCTAATTTTTTTTTAAGTGAAATTATTGTTTAATACCCAAGAAATAACTGAATAAATTGCTTAAAGAATTTTGGGTGATGGGAGAGTAGTAATTATAAGTACTAGGGGTTGTATAGGAGACATTTGTAGCAATGGGCAAAATTATCTAAGCGGAATCGGGGGTTAAGTCGGCGTTTTAAATGTTAGAAATCAGCCGAAAAGAGAAAATTAGGAATTTATTATAGGATGCTAAGAAATTAAATTCCACCGTTGGATGTGAAGTTTAGGGGATTAAGAAGCTTGTCTAAAAATTTGGGCCCGATCCGACGGTTAACGAAAAAGTTACGGCGAATCGAAGTTTGGAATTTCTGGTGCACGCCCAGGCGCACCGGTGCACGCCCAGGCGCACCAGGGTGCAAATCATGCACCAGACCAGTAGAAAAACCGCCCAGGCGCGCCCTCCATGCGCCCAGGCGTGCCCTGTGCGCACCAGTCACGCGTCCTCATCAGTCTGGCGCGCCATTTGTCCCACCAGTCCCGCACCAGGCGCTGCACCACGCACCAGAATGGGAGCTGGTGCCTCTCCCGCGCTCAGGCGCACCTCGACCGTGCCCAGGCGCTCGCGCACCAGATCTGGTGCATTTCCAGCCACCAGATCTCATCTTGGGCACCAAGTTGGCCCATCCCAGCCGTCCGATTTTCTTTTCCTTGGCAAGACATAAGATAAAAACAAAAATAACACTTCACCCATTCATTTTTCTTCTTCTTCCATCATCCTCTTCCCATCCTCCCTCTTCACCCATGAACACCAAATCTCCACCAACCACCAAGCACCCAACATCAAGCCACCACAATAACTCACCCTCCATTTCCATTCAAGAACAAGCAAGGAGCTAGCCATAAAACTCTCCTTTCCTCCCTAAATTCGTGTTCTCTCTCTCCTCTAGGGCTCAAACTCTTTTCACTTCAAATTGATCAAGATTCAAGAGAGTGACACTTATTCCATCATCAAGGCTTGTTGTTATCAACTCCAAGTAAGTGTTAAGTGTTGGGTTTTCCTCTTTCCCTTCCCAAATTCGTTTTTCCCTTTCTCTCTCTACCATAAATGGTGGGTTTCAATACTTAGGCTTTGGAGGCTTCACTTTTCTTGGAGTTTTGACTTGATTCATGGCATAAATGATGATTCCTCTCTTTTATGACTCTAAATTAGGTTCTATCACCTTTTGTGGATTTTGAGCTCTTTGGTGGGCAAACTCAAGCATAGGACACTTGGAATCTCCCTATCCTTAAGTGTTTGAGGTAAGGGGGTGGATATTGTGAGCATTGCCTTGTTCTAGGGAGTTGGTTCTAGTTAGTATATAATGATTTGTTAGGGTTATGTGTTAGGGGAGAAAAATTAGATTATAAAACCCTAGGTTATTGAATATAAAATTCCAATAAATTAAATATGCATGATGATTGGATGTTAAGACTAGGAAAAGGAAACCCAATAATATGAGAATGAATTATTTGATAAATGAAATTTGGTTAATGATTATATTGAAGTACATGAAGAATTGGGTAATGTGATAGTAAAGTTGACATAAATGATTTCTATAATTATTGATTTTATTTGTAAAGTTGGTATTTAATGATAATTGACTGCCATGGCAAATATATGAATGTGTTATGGAGTAAATTGATATAGGAAGAAAATGGAATAGAAACGATTATAGGTGATGAATGTGCGTATTTGTACCTAAATGCTAAATGAGTATAAATGACTAAACTGTCACTTTAGTCCCTGAATTTACACAGCACTTTCACTCTGGTCCCTGAAATTAACAAAATTGCTTTTAGGTCCCTGACTTTGTAAAAAGTCATTCACTTTAGTCCCTAAAATTAACAAAATTGCTTTTAGGTCCCTAACTTTGTAAAAAGTCATTCGCTTTAGTCCCTGCCCCTAACCTCCATCAACGTACGTTAACAGAATGATGATGTGGTTGTTTGGGGGCATTAAACCACATCGTTTTTGCACAAGAGGCAGATGTTGCTTCTAATCCTAATGTAGTTGCTAATGATGCTACTGCACCTGCACCCGCAACTACTAATGTTGTTGCTCCTCATTCAGATGCGATAGATATGTCACAAACACAGCCATCACAAGATTTCTCCCAACCAGAACCTCCAAATGAAGTGACTGCATCATCTAGTGTTAGGGCTAAACTATCTATCAGGCCAAGATCAGCTGCACCAGTCCCAAGATCAGCTGCACCAGTCCCATCTAATACAGAGGCATCGTCAATGGTGTTTATGCCCACGCATGGTTTTAAAGAACCTAAAAACTCCTCTGGGCCATCTTCACCATCAACTTTAGGATTTAAAAGATGAAGAAACTAGTTTTTGGTTATGTTTTGCCCACATTTTGGCCTCTTGTGCAAAAATGATGTGGTTTAATGCCCCCAAACAGCCATATCATCATTCTGTTAACGTACGTTGATGGGGGTTAGGGGCAGAGACTAAAGTGAATGACTTTTTACAAAGTCAGGGACCTAAAAGAAATTTTGTTAATTTCAGGGACTAAAGTGAATGACTTTTTACAAAGTCAGGGACCTAAAAGCAATTTTGTTAATTTCAGGGACTAAAGTGAAAGTGCTGTGTAAATTCAGGGACTAAAGTGACAGTTTAGTCGAGTATAAATGTTAAGTATTATCAATTGTGAACAAAGGTCATGGCGTATGAATTGAACTTGTGAATATAGGAAACGGAAGTAAAATGATTATGTGCAAACAAAAGTAAAAGATGATATATGTGAATTAAAATGAAGGGCAATTTAAATGATGGGCTATAAAAGAGAATATCACTTGGTATGATTGTGATAATTGAGAAAGGAAATGAATAAGGAAATTACATGAATGTTTAGTTGTTGAATGTGTGTTGTTGTACTTAAATGTGTTACATGAACAAGAAAATGAATAATTCTTGGCCTCTGAATTGAGGCGTCGAACATTGAGAATGTGATATATGCGTTGGCCTCTGATTTGAGGTAACGGTTAATGAAAAGATTTGATAATTGATATAGGGAATGAGTATGGATAAAGAATGAATGGGAAATGTGTGTAAGTGTATTTGTGATTGTATATGTTAAGTTGTTTGTGTAAGAAGATGAAAGTATGATTTGGCCTCTGATGTGAGGAAATGTGTAATGAATTGTTGATAATGAAAATGATGTTTTAGTATAACTTATGTGGTGGTATGAGGTACCTTCCGGTGTGGAGGTGAAGTACAATGGTATGAGGTACCTTCCGGTGTGGAGGTGAAGTACCCATAGGCCAAGTGTATGAGGTACCTTCCTGTGTGGAGGTGAAGTACGATAGTGTGTTGACCTCTGACCTGAGGGACACAAGATGAATAAAATGTTTAAGTGTTGACCTCTGACCTGAGGGACACAAAATGAATTTAAATGATTGAGTGTTGACCTCTGACCTGAGGGACACCGGATGAATTAAAATGAAAGTGTGTGTTGACCTCTGACCTGAGGGGCACGAAAGGAAATAAAATGAATGGGTGTTGACCTCTGACCTGAGGGACACCAAATGAATTAAAGTTAATGGGTGTTGAACTCTGATCTGAGGGACACCAAATGAATTAAAGTTAATGGGTGTTGACCTCTGACCTAAGGGACACCGGATGAAATAAAGAATTGAGTGTTGACCTCTGACCTGAGGGACACATAATTTAAATATGGAAACGTATAAGGGCCTCTGTTTTGAGGTGATAAATGTGTTGAATGAAATTGTTCATTGGCCTCTGATTTGAGGTGATGTACTGAAATGAAATGATTATGTGAAATGAATAAATTAATAATGGAAATGGATGTTGAAATAAATAATGAAAATGGATGTTGTAATGGAATAATGAAAATGGAAATGTGAAATAAATAATGAGTATGGAAATAATGAAATGAGTATGGTGTGCAATATGTGAATATATGCTTATTTGCTAATTGTGTTTGACCTAGTGGGTTGTTATGTCTAGTTAGAAACTGCTTTCTATTTCATGTGCAAAGCTCACTCCCTTACATTTTCAGGTACGGAGATTGAGTTGGCACAGCCCCCGGCCGAGCAGGAGTGCTTTCCCTTACAGGGAGAGTAGGGGTGTTATGGGATTTATAGGATGTTATAGACCTAAGCCTCCTATGTTATGTTGAAGTAAATTTATTATATATATATATATATATATATATATATATATATATATATATATATATTTGAGTGAGGCTTAGGACATTTTGTTTTGATAAAATATTATGTTTTGGTTATGATACTCGAACTTAGTATTTTCCGCTGAAAACTCTGGATATTTGATTATCTTATGCACTCTGATATATGCGGAGCCCATAGGGCCTTGTTATGAATTAGATATGCATATTCTGGCGCCCTGCTGGCTACTTGATGTTTAATTGAAATTGTTTATCACAGGTTAAATTTTGGAATAGTCCTAAAAACAAACAAAACTTCGTCCGTTTGACGGGTGATTTTTATTAAATTAAAAATGAAATTTCAAATTCATATTTTTAATAGTGGTGTTTTAAGGGTAGAAATCCTAGGTGTTACATGAGACATGCTGGTGGGTTGGGGCGGTGGAAGACGGGATGGAGAGCGACGGGCTGTGCGAATGGGAAGGAAGAAACGGCGATGGGTTGCGGTAGGAGGTGGTTTCGTGGTCGGCGGTGGTGGATTCGTGGTTGTGGAGGCGGTAGAGGGGAGACCCAGTGCTGAGAGAGAGAAGTGAGTAGCATGAGGACCTTTGTTGGTGGGAAAGGAAAATATAAGAGGCGCCCTTTGTTTTTCACTACCGAGGGCAACATGCCCTCGGTATTTTCTGATTAACATTACCGACGCATAGATCCCTCGGCAACTCTAAATTTTATTTATTTTTTCAAAAAAATAAACTTATAAATAATTTAATTATAATAATTGATTAATTGTATTTTTGGTCCTTTATCTTATTTTCAATATTCACTTTAGTCCTTTATTATTTTTTTGAGTAATTTTGGTCCTTTATTTTTTTAAAAAGATTCACTTTGGTCCTTCATTTCTTAATTTTGAGTAATTTAGATTTCACCAAAATGTTCCGGAATATTCTGGGGATGGGAGGGAATATTCCGGAACATTCCGGTGAAATCTAACATTTTTGTGACGGAAGGACCAAACTGAACCTTTTTTAAAAAAATAAAGGACCAAAATTATTCAAAAAAATAATAAAGGACTAAAGTGAATCTTGAAAATAAGATAAAGGACCATAAATGCAGTTAAGCCTATAATAATTTTTCGAGGGCATTACCGACAGAAATGAAGTCGGTAAAAATAAAAATTATTACCGAGGGATTATCGAAAAAAATTACCTACGAAATTATCCCTCGGTAACCCGTTAATTACTGAGGTATTCGATGGCCCTCGGTAACTTTGCCTCGGTGATACGCTCCATTCTTGTGGTGACAGCTGCTGTGAAAGGGAACTCTTTGTTTATTTTATTTATTTTTATATTAATAAATCAGTTTTTTTAATCAGACCAGTTGTATTTTCATTAAATCAGACTGCTTCTTTGTATTTTCAATAAATTAGACTGGTTTTATTTTCATTAAATCAGACTGGCTACAGTAATAATAAATTTTTAAACATCAAATAAATATTTCTTTCGTCCCTTATTATAGGAGCCCTTTTGAGTAAAAAAAAAATTGGTTCTAAATATAAGAACCTCTTCTAATTTTTTTTCAAAATTACCCTTGACATTTAATCATAGTACTCTAAGTTTTAATGAGAATACATAATTAAAAATATATTGGAAAATGCAAAAAAAATTGCAAAACTTGTAGTTTTAATGTTGTAGGTGGTTGAGGTAAAGTAAATATTGAAAAATCAAAAAATTTATTATATTCAAATTATTGGTAAAAGGGTATTTTTGGAACAACATATCAATTTTAGTATAAAATTTATCAATCTTGATAGACATAAAAATATCCAAAGGGGTCTTATAATAAAGGATGGATGAAGTATATATAGACAAATCATAAAGTTAGAAATTTGGAAGTATTAAAAATAATTTAATATTGAATATATCAAAGTAAAGTATAAAACATATATTTTTCACATAGGGTAATTACTTTAAATTATATGAATAAAAAAACTTTCGTAAATAATATAATTATGATATATAGAGTGGAAACAAATTAACAACGCCAAGTAAAAATGGTGTTGTCATATGTAAAGAGAAAAGACAACATCTTTTTAAAATAATGTTGTTTTATATGGAAGTGCTGAAATGGAAAGATATTGACAACGCCCGGTGAAAAGAGTGTTATTATTTATTTTCATAGACAACACAAAGTAAAGGCAACATTGTTAATACTTTCGTGTGAACTTTCAACAACATCCTTCTCAAAAATGTTGTTAAATGGACGTTGTTAAATCCATATTTTTGTGTAGTGATCTCTCATCTGCCCCATTTAGCTTTTATGCTCCCCACGTTGGAATCTCATAAACTCATCCTTTGGCAAACTCTCACTCTCAAAGACCATACACACAATTCTAAACTAGTAATGTTGACACTTAAAACTTGGTTGTGCATGTAATATTACATTCTAGTATTGTAGCAATGTTTGCACTTAATACTGCTTTTTAGTGTGCAGTATGTGTATGCTATTTTTTCATATTTTTGCTTGATTTTAAAGGGAAAAAAAAAGCAAAATAGACCGGATCGGACCATTCATGAACGATCCGATCCGGTCCGGTCTTTAAGGATAAATAATGTTGGGATCGGACCGGACAGGACCATACTAAATTGAGCGGTACAGTCCGTAATATGACTCACAGACCGGACCGGACCTTTACACCCCTAACCCAAACTATAACTTGAACCGGACCCAAAAATACATTGGGTTTATTTTATGAAACTTGAACTTGACAAAACGGGCTTTGGATCTAGACAGGTTGGTGAGATGGGTCAGGTCTTATTCATCGCCACATGTTCTTAACCAATGATAGCACGATGCGTGTTCTCGACCAACAAGAACATGACACCTCAGTTTCATCAATGTTGATTGCAAGATCTAAGATCACGTGTTCAAGACCAATAGCAACATGCTACATGTTCTCGACTAATAACAACACGACACATTTGATACGTTAGTCACTTAATGCCTAATTGTTCTGTTATTATTGGTCGAAACCACGTGTTTTAATAATTTCTCCTCGGAGTAAGTAAAGGGTGAAATGGTAATTTGAGACAAAGGCTGAAAACAAAAATATAAAAAATATAGAAAGGGTTCCCCAGTATAAATAAAGTCAGTGGTGGATCTGTGTGCGCTGAGAAAGAGTGAGAGAGAGAAGAAAAACGAAACACATAATCACTTGCGGCAAAGCAATGGTGACTCATTCTCTCACTCCTCAAATTCATTCTTCATATCACATACCCTCTCTCTCTCTCTCTGCTCTTTTCTCTCTATATATTTCAGATTTTGGTTTTCAGTTATGACAGTATTTTTTTCTGCCTTATATGTGACGATCTCATAATCTGCATCACTGTTGATGCTCAGATCTACGTTTTCCTTATTGTTTATCTGATTATAATTATTTATTTATTTAATTAATTAATTGAATTGAAAGGAGGCGAGGTGGTGAAGTGACTGGATGCAGCGGGTTATCGATCTCTTCCTGAATTTGGTTGGTTAACACAAAGCATGAATCGATCGATAAACCTCTGCATCCAACGTCCATTCTCCCTCTCTCTTACTCTCTAATCTTCTTCTTTTCATTTATATGCTTCTGGTTGTGATATGTTAATAATTTCAATTGATTCTGTTGTTAGTTTTTCATATTAGAATTTAGATTTACGGTGTTTTTTTTAATGGCTAGGTTCAATGAATTTGTCTTTCAAGTTCCTATTTGTGATTATCTATACTATTATATAAAGAAAACACACTTTATATGTAAATTTGTTATGCCCAAAATACCCTTATCATAAAACTACCAAGAGCAGTTTCAAAAACTATTACATAAAAAAGAGCAGTTCCAGAAAGAAGTTACCAAGAGTAAATGTAAGTACAAATAAAGCAAAATGCAGTTAATAAAATTTGGACCTACTCACAAAAAGGCAGCAAGAAGCAATCGATATGCACAACGGTGTCAATGCAAGTAGTAATGGTGATGTCGAGAGCAATGGCTATCATGAAGACGACAACGGTTCTACCGCAGTTCTTTTGGGATCTAATGTCGCTGTCAAGAACGCCGTCTGCCCCATCAAGTTACCTGAAGTACAAAGATTACCTCCTTACACCACATGGATTTTTTTGGACAGGTTTTCTCAACAATCTATGTTTTCCTCCTTTCCCATTTTTTTTCTTCATATAATCTGATCTTTCTAGCCTGTTACTATTGACTGGTATGCGACTCCTATTGTTCGTTATGCACTGAAATTTCAACATTCTGTTGCTATTGTGGTAAGTATGTTGTCAAGATCGTAAGTTGTCGGAGTATTGTTCACTACTCCAGAATCAGTGGTTGATGTACAGATCATTCATACCTAGGTTCTTTCATATTTGTATGACTCCCCCAATTTGCTTCTGAGATTATTTTTTTTATTACCCGCCCGAATAAAATGTACAAACAAACTTTTTAACCAGTGCGATAAATTGAAGATTTTTCAACAAGTTTAAGTAAAATAACATATTGTCTTCAATTTTTTCATGCAGCAACAACATTTACTTTTTTATAACATTTGCTAGACTTGGTTGTATGAGATTTTTTGTTATCGACATGATTGTAAATGAGACTTTTAAAATTATTACGATGAGATATATGATATGAGAATAATGTCTCTACTATTATAAAGAAAATAATGTTTTTTAAAATTATTATGATGAGATATATATATGGAGTCATTGAACTTCCACAAAATTTAAATTGTGTTTCGCTTCTTCATCGCCAAGATTCTCATTCCTTTTTCCTGAACAAGTACATACACATAATATATGACTGCATTTGTATACACATTACATTAACCCACAAAGCATTTGAAATGCAGAAAAAAAGATGTCCAGTTATATATGGTGCATATCCATTTGGTAGGAATATATGTGTAATCTATTTTTTTTTTATTTTCTCCATTTACTTTATTTTCTTATTTTCTTTTCCCCATTTCTCCATTTTTCTTTCTGCATTTTTTTATAACTGGATATGTGTAACTAGATATCTTATTATCTTTCTCCAAATGCAGTGGCGGCAAAACGGCGGAGCAGTTGAGGATAGACAACAACACTTACTTCAATGAAATTTATTTCACTCTTACTCTTTTTGATTATTTTTCGTATTTTTTTAAAAGTTTTTTGTTTAGAATTTGCAGGTACTTCGAAATCAAGATGCCATTAAAGTTGGGAATCAATCAACTACAAGGGAAAAAAAAAGTTACTAACTAACAATAATTAATTATTTGTTTCAGTAAATATTTGATTTTTTAAAAATATTTATTTAAATATAACTAGCTGAAGATATTACAACATGTTGTGAATGCAAGATCTTCTTGGTTCTGAAAACAAGTAATATGAAAATTTTTTAACATTTTCACTCTCTCTTATAGTTGTTTGGAAACTTTGATTTAGGAAAAATTAGTCTTTGACTAGAAAAATCTTCTCCAATTCCATGATTTTTCTCTTTTTCATTCTTATTTTGGTCTTTCTTTTCAGGGACTTAGGGCATTATTGCAATGGAGTTTGGATGAAATAATTGTGGCAAATATCCATCAACATATATAATTCCTTGAGTAGCTCCGGTAACTTCATCATTTATGTGGTTTTTATTTATTTATTTGTACTTTTCCATTTTTAAAAAAAAAAAAATATGTTGAGTGGTTCTTTTTCGCGTATATCAAATCCCTATCATAATTTTTATACATGTCAAAAAATAAGATGTTCGCTCATTCCATCTTTACTTATTTTACGTATATCATCCAATCTTTACTTATTTACTTATTAAAAACAGCATAACCAAAAACAAATTTTTATGCACCGATAATAATGATTTGTCTTTTTGATAAGATTTTATAATTCTTTTTATGCAGGTTTACGCATTGTGTAAAGGCTACGGATGAAGATGAAATTTAAGAAGTTGCATTAGGGATCTCTCAAATTGGTTAAAAAAAATGAACAATGTTAGATGTCTTTTCATTCCATTTTTTCATTCGTTACTGTATTTCTTAATAAAGTTCTATGTGGACTTTTATAAATAATTAATATATAAAAGTTCTTCTCATTTCCAAATAATTTTATTTTCATTTGTTAACTTATGCAGATTAGTTAAGTATATCACTTCCATTGGTGTATTTTTTTTAGCTGTGGATAGAGAAAAAACTCGAGGAATAGCATAAGAGGTCCTCAAAGATAATGAAATAATGGATAATTCATTCTCTTCTGAAGTTCTATGTGGTCTCTTACAAATAAAAGTTTTTATCTTTTTCAAATAATCTTATTTAACTTTATTTCCATTATTACTTTACTCTATTTAGTTATGTCATTGTCATTGCTTTAAAATGAAATATATTTTTAGATATGATAAAGTTAACTTAGATTATATAATCTTTCGTTTTTGACATATAATATTGCGATAAAAATATCGATTTACAAATATATTGTGTTACAACAAAAAAAACTCTTTGCAACAAAAACACGAGAAGGCGGAACGATAGGCACGGGAGTACACAACCAAAAATATTCATATCTTACTCTCTCTTTCTATGATTTAATATGATGTTGTTTTTGTTGTTGTTGTTTTGGTTGCAAAGTACACAACCAAAAATAAGAGAGTAAGTGAAATGATATAAAGAGACATATATATGTTGCAAAGGGAAGTTGAGGAGAATGGAAGATTGATGATGACGACGAATAAAATAGAAAAGATGAAAGCATGTGTGTTCTAGAAAATGGAGAGGTAACTATTTTTTTGTTCAACTCATTCACAAACACCTTTTCTCACTACTCTCCAATTGCAAATAAAGTTTTCTCCAATTTTTTCCTTTTCACTATTACGTCAAGAAGAGATAGATAGAGATGAATTCTCAATTTCTCATAAATTCTGCCATTCAAGTTCTTCACATTCGTTCAAATTCTCAAGATATTTGACATTCACATTATTGAAATCCAAATTCTAGGTATTTCTTTAAATTTAATTATAAATTCTGAGTTGTTGAAAAAAAATTTATACATCACCTTTTTAGTTTGTGGCTTTATGTATTCATGACGATTTCGGGTTTCTCGTTTTCTTTCTATGCCTTTTTGTTTAAACGATTGGAAATTCAAATGGGTGTTCGTTAAATTTACTATTGAGGAAAGTCATGTGTTTTTTTCTCGATTGCTTCTATTATTGAAGAACTTGACACTAATTGTGTACCCGAAAAAAATTCAATTTACACAAATATTTTCATCTTTAATATATAAAATAATGAAAGGAATATCGATTTATCGATATATCATTTTACAACAAACAATTCTTTACGACAAAAATACGACAATGGGAATGCGGGGCGACAGACTCGACACGCTAGTTAATTATAAATTAAGCATTGACCTTAATATAAAGGATAAACTAAAAAAAATAGAATCAAATAATCTAGAGTCACAGCTAAGGCCCAAAAATGCATAAGATTGATGGAATGAAAATAAACAACTTGCCAAGCAGAATTGTTAAAGCATTGATGAGCTCATATGCCTATATGAAAATCTTCTTGCCTTGTCTGCCTAAGTAATTCATATAAACTTTTCATTTAAAAATTGCATAAAATGGCAAAATGTTGTCAGAATCTCAAAAATTTTGGACCAACATCCGACAAGAGCAATAAACAATAGTGTTGTTTTGCCAACGTCTTCGACAATTAGAGCTTTATTGATGAAATCATATGAATATAATATGTCAACATTTATTAATTAAATAATAATGTGTATAAATATCCCGAGTAAAACTATTTTTTTTATCTCAAAAGAATTAAATTGATTTAAAAAAAAATTTATTAACCTCAACTCTAAGGAGGGCTAGGATAAGAGGCTAAAAAAAGTTGTGTTTCATTGAAAAACTAAATATTAAATGTTTAAAAGATGATGAATTTAGATTTCCAATACTTTATTATCACTTTTGAAGCTCTTATCCTCAGCCCTAAGGATTATGATTAAGGTTAAACAATCCCTTAAAAATAAAGAACCAAAACTACTACTATAATAAATTTTGAAGACTAAAATAAATTTTGAAATAAGAAAAGATAAAAACTACTACTATAATTATTAATTAAGCCGTATTTTTACACTGAATATTTGGAGAAATTTTTTTTTAAAGTGCGAAATAATCGAAACCCCTCCACCTCTAGGGTTTATATTTAACGATATCCCCCACTCACTCAAGTGTGAACTCTGAACCCCAATCTCCTTCTTCTTTGTTCTCTTTGTAAGCTTATGTCAAATTGAAAACTTTTCTAAAACCCTAACCCTAAAACCCCACACTCTCACTCTCTAGCAACCCACCGGCATCGTCTGCGCCATCAACGGCAACTTCTCCGGAGGCAAGACCCAAGAAATCATCGTCGCCCGCGGCAAAGTCCTCGATCTCCTCCGCCCCGACGACAGCGGCCGCATCCAAACCGTCCACTCCGTCGAAGTATTCGGCGCCATTCGCTCCTTGGCTCAGTTCCGTCTCACCGGAGCTCCGAAGGACTACATCGTCGTCGGCTCCGACTCCGGTCGCATCGTAATCCTCGATTACAACAAGGAGAAAAACGTCTTTGACAAAATTTAATTGTCCTGTTGTTATTGGTCGAAACCACGTGTTTTAATAATTTCTCCTCGGAGTAAGTAAAGGGTGAAATGGTAATTTGAGTTTGAGACAAAGGCTGAAAACAAAAATTAAAAAAATCCAGAAAGGGTTCCCCAGTATAAATAAAGTCAGTGGTGGATCTGAAGAGTTTTAATGTCCACCGATTTTATTTAAGTGGATCCATCCACTCTTTTTTTTTTTTTTACCTATTGTAGAAGGTGTTTTAACTTGATAAAATTGTAAATCCCTCAAAACAACAGGTGCAATATTTAGGCAATTAAAAAGTGACTGTGTTAGTTCCTCCCCCTTCCACTCCATATCTCTGTCCTTAGAGTACTTCTTCAATGCAACACCCGTGAGCCATGTTGCTACTCAAGGCCACACCCATGAGCCCCCATAGCCCACGATCTAGAGAGGCCACCACTATAAAGAAGCTGTCCACCTTCACCACAGTCTTATCAAAACCGTATCGTACCGGTCGGTTGAACCGGATTCCTAACCAGTACGGTACGCTAATGTTAGACTGCCCATGACGAAGAGCATCAGTACGTTGGTTTGGTTTTTTTTATTAAATAAATTACCATCCTAATAAATTACGTTGGTGGTTTTAATTTATTGTAAAACTAGCTCTCACCCCGTGCAATGCACGGGTTATTGATAATTTAATTTTTTATATTAAATATTATAAAGTAAAGATTGTATTTATTTTAAAGTAAATATTATTATTACACAACAATTAAAAAGAATTATACAAAAAGGCTGAGACTTAAATCAAATACTACACTAAAAAAATTAATTTAAATGAGTTTGTTGAGAAATATTGTACTTTCTTGTATAAATAAAAAGTAACACTTTTTATCTGATATCTTCCTTATTTATTTAATAGATAAATTAACATTTTTATATGATTATCAACTTTATTTTAAAGAATCAAAAGTAAATCATATTTAAATATTTTCATCTTTTTTGTTTGGTGGTATTATAAGTAAATTTAAGGATAAATTAGAATATTCCGTATTTCATACGACATGAAGATGACATTGAACTTGTTATTCTTGACTGTCTTGATTAATTAACACATTGCATTTTATAAGGAATATAATGACTGCTTTTGTTTTTATATTTTTAATATTATATTTGTTTATGTATAGATGAGTATTAAATTAATGTAGTTCTTATTTAGTTGATCGATGAAGTAACACTTTTTATATATCATTATTACGTTTATTATGATATTATGATTAATTGGAGTGGAATCAAAATTAAACCTTTTTTTAATATTTTTTTGTTTGATGGTATTATGAGTATATTTAAGGATAAATCAAAATATTTCTTATTTCATGGGACATGATAATTTAGTATTTTTTGAATATAAATTATCATCTTTTTAATATGATTATCACATTTATTATTATTATTATTTAAATATTTTTATTTTTTTCATCGTTTATCTTATATCAAATTAATCATAAGATTTGATCCTAAAAAAATCTTTATCCTAATTGTTCTAATCATCTTGAATTTTTTTTTTCAATTTTTGAAATATATGTACCTTTATTTTTAATCTGTTAAAGTTTTTTACACATTATTATTATTATTATCAGTGCTCTCTTATACTATAAACACACAACAAAAATCAAATATAAAATAAGCAATAAATAATTAGGAACATAAAATACGAAATAATAAAATTAGAAAATTCTTGGAAGTAGAGAGATCTGAAGGTGAAACAAAGGTAAAGAATGAAGGTGAGATCATGTTATATACAGTGATCTTTTTTAAATATTTTTTTAGGATAATAATTACTTCTTTTTTCAACAAACTGAGGATAATGATTTCACTTACAGATAATGCTCAAGCATCATCTCTTTGTGTTTATCGATCTTTTTTGAGGATAATGATTTTTTTAACAAAATGAGGATAGTGATTCAACATATTCCACATATAGATAATTTATTTAATTTTAAATATTAATTTTTAACAGATAATTTATTTATTTTAAATTATAATTTTGATTAAAGACGATATTATTTACCTACAAATGCTCTGGTGCGAGTATTCCTTAAGCGAACAAACGTGGTGCCTCGCAAATTTCTCCGACAAACGTGGTGCCTCGAAAAGGGATGGTTTTGTAGTAAATAGTAGATATCCTCGATTTCTTGATTTATCTTCGCTAAAGTTCACATATATAAAATCTTATGACATATTTCCACCGGTTTTCAATTCAAGACTTTTAAAAAAAATTCATGTCTATTTAAAAATTGGTTGATTTTATTAATGAAATTTTATTTTATTTTGTCAAAATTATACCTATGATTATTAAGACTATAAAAATATTAAATAATTAAAGATATTTGTGGAATAAATTAACTAAATACCTACTATTAAAAATTAGATTGTGGTCAAGAAAATAAAATTCTCAAAATAAAAATCAACCATTTAACATGATCACAAGGTTGAATTCAACTTATGTGCTGATGGTTTGACTAAGATTGGAGTTAGAGAGGATTTATCCCGGAAGATTCGGGAGCAACCTACTTTAGAAATTATAGATTTATTAACTAAGGATCACGAGAGTCATCTGTACTTGAGGATCTAGTCCTCTTTTCTTTTGGTTTTTCTATTTCAGATGTATCAAATTAATAATTCTCTCAAATTTATTTTTCAGTTTTGTACTCCTTCCCTCTGGTAAAGAAATGTAGTTTTTTTATCCCAAATAAAAATAAAAAAATTAATAAAAAATCTTAAAGATTGTATATATTATATTAAAAATCTTAAAAATAATTAATGAAAAATCTTTATGAAAATTTGTGTGATAGAAATTTGTAATTAATGAATAATAACATTATATTTTATTTTGAAAATGGAATAATGCATTATATCAAAAAGATATTGTTTTATTTTTGTTGACTATTTTAACTTTTAAAAAATAATGAGACATAGGGAATATTTTCCTAATCATCACACTAATTTCTATTTTTTTCTACCAAGAATTTTTGTAACGATGAAATTCATTATCCAAAAGTAATTTGTTCATGAAAAAAAAAGAAAGATTCCTTTAATCAACAAAATGATATTTTATATTTAATCCGTTTAAAAAAAAATTCATTTATTAACACAATTTTTTGAAACTAATCATTAACACCTTATTTTTTAAAAACTATTCGTAAACATGTTTTAGCAAACTTCAATTTTAGAGAAATACCATTTCTAAAAATATATACATAAGCAGATTTTAATCAAATTTAGAAATTTTAATTACTGTCAAAAGATTAATTATAATACCTAATATTGTCGCTTCTTATATGATATAAAAATAAGAATCAATATAAATTAGGATCAATAAATAAAAAAGAAATGCAAATTAAAGACCACCATTGCATGCCCCTTTTTTCCTCCCTCAAGGCCCATACACACTAACAATTACACATATAACAGTAGAGGCATCATCGTTCTTTCCTTATAGCTAGTAGTAACAGAAACCAAACCAAAACAGGTTCCTTGTAGGGTCTGCCGACCACATACGGACCCAAGTCTTACCAAAGGGTTCCTCTAAGGTCATTTTACTCGGTTTACCTGTCATGAAAGTCCTTCGCTCGGACTCGTGGGCTCTGAGCATACAAGAGGGCCAGGCTCGGACTTGATGGAACCGAGCCTTACGAACGGTCCCCAATCCATCAGGCTCGGGATTCTAGGACCAAGACATACCGTCAGCTCGTGGATAAGCTTAGGCTCGCCGAGGCTTCTTATCCCTTCTGCAAATCTCTCCTGGATTCTCGCAACAGCCTAGACATGAGATCTTCAGCTGATCCTATCCAGATTCTAGAAGCATAATTATCCGATATTATCTCACAGAATCCTGGTTCAGCACAACTCTGGTACAGGGCCCAAACGGCCCATATTAGCCTCCTCCAAACCCTATAAATAGCTCATCACAGCTAGGGTTTCAGGTAAGTACTCTCATCCGTAAGTTGACACTCTGCACACACACACGTTGACTAGGGAGACCCTGCTTTTCCCAACTAGAACTACAGAAATACCATAAGTCATATATCAATACTTGATCCTCTTCTGGACTCCTGGTTGCCATAATCTTGAGCACTTAGAGGTTTAAAGACACATAGTGTTTAAGGACACTACATTCCTCTTCTTCCTTGCTCTCAAATCTCAAACCCTCTCTCACATGGTCATTAAACACAAGAACATAATCTCCATGATTGCATAGTGAGAAATATTATTTACACATTATTAGCTACAAACACACAACAAAAATCAAATATAAAATAAGAAATAAATAATTAGGAACATAAAATACGAAATAATAAAATTAGAGAATTCTTGGAAGTAGAGAGATCCAAAGGTGAAACAAAGGTAAAGAATGAAGGTGAGATCATGTTATATATAGTGATTTTTTTAAATATTTTTTTAAAGGATAATGATTACTTCTTTTTTCAACAAACTAAGGATAATGCTCAAGTATCATCTCTTTGTGTTTATCGATTTTTTGAGGATAATGATTTTTTTTAACAAAATGAGGATAATGATTCAACATATTTCACATATAGATAATTTATTTAATTTTAAATATTAATTTTTGAAAAAATAATTTATTTATTTTAAATTATAATTTTGATTAAAGACGATATTATCTACCTACAAATGCTCTGGTGCAAGTATTCCTTAAGCGAACAAACATGATGTCTCAAAAATTTATCCGACAAACGTGTACCTCGAAAAGGGATGTTTTTATATAAGTATAGTAGATATTAAGAGTGTATGTGGGGGACTTTTTTTATGGTAGTTTTTTTACTCCTCATAAATTCTACTTTTATCTTATTTTTTATTTTTAAATCATTATACATTAATTAAAAAACATGTGCTAATACTAATATAAATCTGTATATGTACTTAATAACATTACAATATGTTATTACTTCAATCATGGGACGTACATCATGGGACAAGGCACGATGACAATCAAACTCAAAATTGTCACTATAGCCTTGTACGTCGTTGCTGGGGCGTGGAACATATTGCTGCACTTGTCACAAATACCCCTATAAATGGGACCGGATGGAGTAACACTTTTTAGAGTTCCAATAATAATTATAGGGGTATGTTTGAAAAGTATATCAAATTTTCACATTTCTAATGCTACCAAGAGCATCCACATTAGTGAACCCATATTTGGGTTCTTAATGTGGGCCCTACCAATATTTTATTACTTTTTTACATTTACCCAATGATTAAACATCGTACCTACTTTTTCACTTCATTCCTAAACTCAACTTTCATTTTTAAATGGGTCCCACAACCTACTCCACACTCTTAATATAAATATTATATACATAAATATAAATATAAGGATTAATACTTTTAATTTTTTTTAAATAGAAATAGTTTAAAAATGGCTAATAGTGTTAAAAAAAATAGTTTAGAAATAGTTTTAAATAGTTTTAGTAGCCTTTTAATTATATACGTCCATAGCTGGATGTCCATAGTTAATAGTTTAGAAATACTTTTAAATAGTTTTAGTTTTAATTATATACGTCCATGGTTGGACGTATGTTTTATTTTTTTAAAAACACTCTACGTGGAATTAAAAGAAGTATTGAAAAGTGAAAAAATTTATTATGTTCTAATAATTGGTAAAAGAGTATTTTTGAAATAACATATCAATTTTAATATAAAATTCATCAATCTACGGAGGGAGTATAAGATTTTATAAATATGGACAAAATAAAATATTAATTATTTTATTATTTTTTTTATTACATACTCCCTCTATCTCACAATGATGGTTAAAAAATTCAAAAGTAAAAAAATTAAGGAGACGTGCATTTAATGATTTGCATAACACATCAATCAATTATCAAACAACTAATTTAATGCATTTTGCATGCACCAACCAAACACAATTCAAAGTTTACAATTTCTAAACTTTTCATTAATTATTTTAACTATAGTTTGGGACAAAAAATGTAGTTAAACAGTTGAAGTGTGATTGTTATGAATGTTTGTTTTTGGGAATTAAAAGTACACGGCTAATTATGGATTTTAAATGAGTATTTTTTAATTTTATTTTTACAGATATTCAGTATTCTTAAATTTATATACAAATACTAGTTTTAAGTGTAGGATATTGATACCAGTTTTCAGTATTCTTTGTTATTTTATTTTCCAATTTATCCAACCATCGACAATGGGCAAAATGATGAAAGACCCAGATTGAGAAGGCATCCAACCAGATTGTGTTTATCTACCAATGCATGTATAGGATCCTATCTCCACTGCAACCTACTCCACAGTTCACCCGTAATTCATATACACCGTTGATCTTTTTAAGCCCCTAATCAACCACTGAATAAACAAGTGGATGGATCCACTTAAAGCTCAACCGGTGGACATTAAAACTCTTGGGTGGTTCTGTGTGCTCTGAGAAAGAGTGAGAGAGAGAGAGAAGAAAAACGAAACACATAATCACTTGCGGCAAAGCAATGGTGACTCACTCTCTCACTCCTCAAATTCATTCTTCATATCACATACCCTCCCCTCTCTCTCTCTCTCTTTATATATTTCAGATTTTGGTTTTCAGTTATGACAGTATTTTTTTCTGCCTTATATGTGGCGATCTCAGAATCTGCATCACTGTTGATGCTCAGATCTACGTTTTCCTTATTGTCTATCTGATTATAATTATTTATTTATTTATTTAATTTAATGAATTGAAAGGAGGCGAGGTGGTGAAGTGACTGGATGCAGCGGGTTATCGATCTCTTCCTGAATTTGGTTGGTTAACACAAAGCATGAATCGATCGATAAACCTCTGCATCCAGCGTCCACTCTCCCTCTCTCTCTCTCTCTCTCTTACTCTCTAATCTTCTTCTTTTCATTTATATGCTTCTGGCTGTGATCTGTTAATAATTTCAATTGATTCTGTTGTTATTTTTTCATATTAGAATTTAGATTTACGGTGCTCTTTTTTAATGGCTAGGTTCAATGAATTTATCTTTCAAGTTCCTGTTTGTGACTATACTAATAAACTGGCTGTTACTGCTATAAAAGGCCATGGAAAATCTTTGATAAAACATCGGATTTAATATTATTATTGATATTTGATCTATTTTGCTCTCAATATATGTATAAAATTATATGTTAAATTCATATGTATCAAATTCTTAATGTCAACTTATCATTTTCTGAGAAATTTAAAATTAAAATGTGCCCTAAGGCACACATTAGAAAAAACTACTCTACTACTACTACAATACTAGATATAATTTTATTACTACATGTTTTTTAATTTGCTGCTTTTGTTAAGAAGTAATTTTACTATTATTATTCATGTGGACTTGGCTTATGCATCATTTCCTGGGTATTGTTACAATTGAAATGATTTATCTTACAGAAGTTAAATTCAATTCTCGGTGAAAAATATATCTAGTTTGTTAGTACTATAGATGCTATTGTTTTCCTTCCGTAGTTGTCAATTATTGTTATTACTGTTCATTCCTGAAAGAACTTGTGTACTGTGGGGATTAGATACTTAAATGGTTCATGCAGTCTATTTTGCATTTATTCTGATGCTTCAAATAATGGATTTTAACATTGTTATGTAACTAAACAAAACAAATGTCTACATTCATTTTAGAAATTCTGTAGTTGTTCATTTTTGGAGTGGAGCTTTTTGAAGAAGCTCAAGGGATTTCATACTATATAAGTATGCAATTTACTATTTTATTCACCATATGGTGTAAAGTTCTCTGCCTATTTCCTTTCCTGTAAAGGGAAAGGTATCTTTTTTGAATGTAGGTGGTGGGCAGAGCACACTGCTCACTGTATCTAGGTAGGTATTGGCTCTGTTAAAGTCAATAAAGGTACTCACTCTTAAAGAGATAGAATGAGTTCAACTTGCAAGAGAATCATTTGGCTCATGACTCATGTTTAAGGGAATCTGGTATCATATTCCTGTATATTGAATTGAATGGAATCAGAAATAAAGCAGGGATCAGTTAGCAATTTGGGCCATTATGTGGAACTCAAATTTTGATCATATGATAGTAACATACTCTGATTAATAATGTGGGGAAGCATCATCAATCCCTATCCAAGGATATCCTGTCAGTTGGTTCCATGTTTCTTATTATGTGATGCAAAATTATCTGTTGCTCTATTTTACATTTTACATTCGTATTCACTTCTCTATGGAAACTCTGTTGTGCCAATGTGGAATAGTGTTCACTGTTCAGTAATGTCACGCTTTTAGTGATACAAGTTTGTACTTTGTACATATCCTCTTTTGAATTCATCATACATATGGATTCTGAATGGAAAAATCAAGTATTGAGATTTGCATAAATTATTGAAAGCCTTTCTATTAAAGTGAAAATATCTTGGTGTTTTTAACTTTTAACTTCTTCCTCATTCCTTCAATCGAGATTCGAGCAGCTCAAGACTCAAATAAAATGTTCTGCTATGACGGATTAACCTTAACCGGGAATTCGTTTTCTTGTATATCTATTTAGTACTATATTACAGTGTATCTTCGGCATTCAGTAATCAGTTGGGTCTTGGGAGCCATCAATTCTTCTATGAAGTAATACTAGTACATGCTAACTATTTTAAATTTCAAGTTTTATTTTGACTATAATATCTTTAGAAAATGGATCGATGACAGGCTGGATAATTATTTATCTAAAAATTTATTGAATTTGTCCAAACATATTTATTCTGCCAAAACCACTTATACTATTATATTATTCAAAAAAATGTACCTATTATTGGTCTAAACTATTTTTTGAAACCTGTATAAGTGAGTTTCCAAATAGTAAATTTGACATCCGGATCTTATATATAATTTGTCTTATATGCAGTTTTATTGATTCTGTATATAAAATAAATCAGATATCAAATTTATAATGAATGTATTTCGAGACGTGGCTAAATGGTAGGCTCTTGGATTCATTGAGCACTTGGCTGTTGCCTATTCGAGTGAAGGATTTTGAATTTCATGTTTTGAATCCAAATTTCATTTCATTTTTTTTAAAAATATTATTTTTACCTTTTTTAAATCCCAAATTATAAACATTTTCTTCTTTTAACACATCACCACCATGTCAAATTACAAGCCACCATCACAGTACTCTTGTGAGTTGTGATTCACTTGCATCGTCGGCTTTGAATCCTCGACCCTAACATCCCAAAGCATAACGGTACGATCATAATAACTAGCAACAAACATCTCAGCATTCATCGGGGACGAATTGTCCCACCTCATATAATTCTTATGTCCAACCAATTCAAGAATTGATTTTTTTGGAAGACGCCCAAAGAAGGGAAAAATTATTAGTTGGTCTTGGACCATGGTGGTCCGGACTCATCTCAACCGTTCAATATGTTAAATTTTTTTAAAAATAAACAATTAATGGTGGTGATTGTCCTGGACCATGAAGTCTCGGACCACCTAATAATTTCTCCAACGAAGGTCTTGAAAAAGGAATTACTGGTATGCAATCTAAATTTAGATGGTTGTTGTGCAATTTTTTATTGGACTAATGAGAGTTTGTCACCTAATATATTAATGACATGTCATTGATTGATTTGGAAATTAGAAGTTACTGTATAATTTGTCTAAAAGTATAAAAGACTAAATTAAAATAACGTAGTTTTTATGTTGGACCAAATTGCAAAAATTAATTTTGATTATTTTAAACAATGACATGACATAAATATATTAGGTGATAAACTCTCATTAGTCCAACAAAAGGTTGCATAGCAACCATCCAAAATCAGGTTGCATATTAGAAAAATTCCTTGAAAAAACCTAACAGAATGGGACAGAGTGAGATAGAAGGCGATAGAGAGGGGAGTGGGACTTGAGGTTGAAGACCATGAATATAAACTCTAATCTTTATCCATAAATTCTATTTTAAATATGAGAATTTTAAAATGCACTTTATTCAATTTTTTTTACTAGGGATGTCGGGAAAAAAGTCCTTCGATATCCTTTACTTAAAAAAGAAACGTATTAGATCAGTGTATTTTTTTCAGCAATTTCACCCGAAGCTAAAAAGCTCGTTAAGAGACTGTTGAACAAGGACCACAGGAAAAGGATGATTGCTGCCCAAGCTCCAAGTGTGTTTTAAATGTTTTGCTCAGAGATTGTTTACTCAACAATTGATTACTTTAATTGAAAGTCTCTTTCGCACACAGATCTCTAAATCTTATTTAAAAATTCTTGCTGATGAAGTGTTACCTCCATATTTGCAGCTCACCCATGGTTGAGAAATAAAAAAATTGTAGTTCCTTTAGATTTTTTTTTTTTTTTTGATGAACTTCCTTTAGATATTTTGATTTACAAGTTAGCCAAGTCATACGTGCGCGCCTCTCCTTTAAAACGATCGGTGTTGAAGGTAACAGTGAAGAGAGAGCTGTCGGGGTTCGAAACTTTGAACCTAGATTCTCATGCTGCTAAATGTCCTTAGGAACATTATATTTTTAACTTTTAGAAACTTATTGAGAATATTTTTAAATTATTTAAGGTGAATCAAGATAAAGCACGCATCGAAAGGCTGGTTGAATAATGTCATTTGCACCCAAATGCATTCAGGTACATGATTTATGTCCTTGGGCTTGTTTATAAAATAAAAGTAAAATAAATAATTACCACTCCCTCTCCTTTGTCTTCTATATGAATATAATAGACCCATCATCTCCCTTCTCCCCCTATCTCTTATTAGCTATTCCATTTAAAGAATGGCTGGGCTGGTTTATGTATTTAGTTATTGAATTTATGTTTTTTTGGAATTGGTCCTTAATTTTTTTCCCATATTTTGGTTCATTGAATTTTGTTCGAATTTTGGAAATGATCATTTTTATCACTTATGATATGATCGATGACATGTCACGTCACCTTTGTCACATCGATTGATAATATGCTATATGATGCCACATGAATTTTTTAAATTAAAAAAATTCAAATTTATTAAAAAATCATATTTGTTTTAAAAAGAAAATTGAGAATTTTAATAATTTTTAAAAGAATTGATTTAAAAAAAAAAATCATGTGGCGCCACGTGACGTTAACACGTCACTTGTCATCAATGTTGCTAGAGTGACGTGTAATTTTGTCGGTCATATCAACACTTAAGTGATGAAAGGATCATTTCCAAAAATTGAATAAAGTTTAGGGACCCAAAATATCGAAAAAAGTTAAATGATCAATTTCAAAAAATACTTAAATTCAGGGACTAAAAAATAAAAAAATTAATGTGTAAAAGGAAAAAAAAGAAAGATTACTACAGGATGAGTAAAGGTAATAATAATAACTGATTATTATAACAATCTTATAGCAGTATATACAGAACAAGAAATCAAGGAGGGAAAAGTGTAAATGTTTGGTAGCATGCATGTATGCAACTCGCTAGTATAGCAGATATAGGATATACAGTGAAGATTAATTTCACTTTCTCAGTGTTTCAAAAAACAACTTTTTTAGTGAAGCAAATAGGGTTGAAGGGAAGACATAACATGGTTAAAATTGAAGCTAAAATAAAAAAGAAAGACAATATCTGAATCAAGATTAGGAGATTCCTTCGTGAACTTCTCCTGGTTGAAGCAGAGAAGCACTAAAAGAAGGAGCAACAACAACAGAAGAATAAACCTTAGAACTTCCAAATGATATTGCATAGCACCCTTCATCAGAACCCACTTCTACAGGAATGGAACTAACCACTGTTTCCTCATCAACAGCCATATCAAACTCATCTCTCATGATCTGATTTCTCCAAGGCATGATAGTTGAGTGATAAAATGATGATGATGATGAGGAAACTGCATGGTTCTTCATGACTGCATGCTTAAGAAGTTGGAAAGCCCTTGGATTCTTTCTCAAAATATTGATGTAGTTTTCCTCATTAGTAGTGTTGTTCATCATGGTTCCTTGGCTTGGAAAATTTGTTTTGGCATTTGCTCCTCTAAGAAGCCTAGCAGCACAGTCATAAGCCAGGGCAGCTTCTTCTGCTCTGTCAAAAGTTCCTAACCAAAGCCTCAGTTTCTGTGATGAGTCCTTGATCTCTGCTATCCATCTTCCTGAAGGCCTTTTTCTCACACCAATATACTTTCTCTCACTCTTGTTTAATGCTTTTGGAATCTTCATAATACTCCCCTCTTTCTCCTCATAAGATTTGTCTATTTCAAGAGGCATCAAAGAATGATTGTTGTTGTTTGGGTTTTGAGGTTGGTGTTG